>OY728141.1:1133265325-1135765325 GCA_963277665.1 Viscum album | reverse complement strand
ATCATCTTTCGTGTGACCCTCCTTGTACACTCCATGTTCCATCCATACTTTAAGTAACCATGTCTGTTCCCCTCTTACAAGAAACACACCAATGTCGCACACCCTTTTCTAGTGTGACCCTTCATGTTTTCATGGTGAAATTTCAAAGTCCCTTGGGCGGTGATTCCTATTGTGTTGCTTCGACTCATGATTCTTCACATAGGCATGCTAACGGCTATTGCTTCTTTTCATATCCATGCTAACATGGACCCCTTAATGGATCACTCTATAACACCCCCTCGCAACTGCATTGTTGATGCCTTGACTTCCCCAAGGGCCGGTTGGTATTAGTCATGTAAGTCTTAAGGGTGTGAAGTGAACCCCCCCTTATCTAAGCTACAGGAAATTAAAATTCCAAGCGCCATCATCCTTATCATATGACATTAAACTATGACCCCACCCCGTGCATCATATGTGGGGTGCCCCATCTCATACATTCTAAACACACATTGGTCTCCACGTGAGTGAAATCATTCCTCACATGGAATGAGATCCTCTTTATCGGAGCGACGTCTATCCACAAGTAAAGGGAATCCATCTATGTGTAAGCCCCTATACTTTCTTGTGGGGGGGAGAATTCCTACTCCTATCTTCTTCCTAGACATAGACTAAAGAGGGGGGGCATTGGAGCCCTCCTTTCTTCGGTGCCAAATCCCTCTCCCTTCGGTCATTGTCACTAATGGGCCCCCACCCTGGAGTAAGTCCCAATCCCCATCTCACTGGGTCGTTAACAACGCATAAGGCCCTATTTCCATTTTGGGCCGCTAACCACATATAATCCCCATTCTACTTCTCACTGATGCACCTTTCGCAATGTGATCTTTAGGTCTCCACTGATTCTTGTTTCTCACACCAAGTATGAATCATGTAGGATTAGAGTAAGCATCAACCACGACACTCTCCCTGGGAATCCTAGAGTGTAAGACCCAGATACCCTTCTGAACTACGTGTACTTTGATTCCTTTCCAAGGCATGGTTCATAGGAATCCTCCCTGCGGTTCAATCCCCACACCCATTGGTCCTGACCATCTTCACATCGGCTCACCAACACCCATACCGAACTATGTGAACTTTGATCCTTTCCAAGGAAAGGTATATAGGAAGCCTCCCTGAGGTTCGATCCTAACAACCATTGGTTATGACCCCCTTCACGTTAGTTCCCATCATTTCGAAGTATGTAGACTTTTATCCATGCCAAGGAATGGTATGTAGGAAGCCTCCCTGAGGTTCAAGCCCAACACCTATTGGTCCCGACCACATCATGTTGGTCCACCCCTATCCTACATGACATTAAATTGTACACCCATTTTGTCCCACATGACACTAAACTATCCCCCATCCATTAGTAAGCCATTGCCAATCCCTATCCAGCAGTAAGGCATTGTAGTCCACATCCAGCAATAAGTTGGTGTGCTCATGATCAACGATAATCCATTGGCATCCTATTGTTGGTACCCACATCTCTGGTCCACCCCAGTAGCGTCAGACCAACCTCGGGCTACTAACCACACATAATCCCCAATATATCATTGGGTCTCTATCCTCTGCACACACCCCAAACCTATACCCCATCCTAAACTACGTAGACTTTGATTCACTTCCACAAAGATACATAGGAGGTCTCTTCAAGGCTCAATCCCAACATCACCATCACCCTAGAGTTGACTCCATATAATTCTCTATCCACTTCACTTAACCATCCATTATTCATCTTGACTATTACCCGGGCCACCACATCCCGGTGAGATCACATCATTTCACCACCTAGCATTAGTGTTCCCTCCAAGGGTTACACCCATCTGATCCACTCTAACCAGAGTTCTAATCATTCTGATCCATATCTTCTAGACATTAAACCTACGGCATACCGGGTGTTAAACATGAAAAGTTGAGGAAAACCTCAAAGACATGCCCATGGAATATGATTCCCCACATTCGACGTGGGATTCCTCAGGCTTCCGCACCCTTGATAATCCCTATAATAAGGGAAAGAAACCTATACGTGCTAGTGTTATCGTATTTAGACACGCCAGTGATGTCCCATGTGACTACTCCCTTGACAAAAGGTTGCTGCCCTGGATGGACCCCTTGGAATGTCCTGAGAGAAGTAGTGTAAATAACCAATGTCCATGAAGATATGGCACTGGGAAGAGTTTTAGGAACAATGTCTTAATCTAACAGGGAGACCCGGACTAGGTGACGATTTCCAAGGAGGAATCCATGGATGGAATAATCGACACAACATAATCCCATTTCGTTCAATGTGTAAATGTCCCTAAATAAGCTATGGATGCCACCCTCCTTTGGAAAGTGGGAATATTGGGCAATAGCCAGTGCGTCCTCGTCATCTTCAAGTAGACGGATGCGCGTGCTCCAACGAATGTTCCGAAAATAGAAATGGTGAACCCAAAGTGAAGTTCCACTCCTCAATGTGGAGATTATTAGTGTTCGATACCTCAGTGGATTACTGTGTCATCGGATCCAGTCATCCTGCAACGGGTCCCGCCAAGAAAATAGTGGGCTCGATTTGAAACTCACCAGAAGGTGGGGCAGCTAAAATGTTGGACATCCCGATCTACGATGTTGTCAGCATGGATCTTTATTACCATCCATGGAAGATGGAATGTCACTAGGGAATTTGAAGTCGATTTCTTTGTTTCGGCACTAATGGTTTAATCTTTCTATTTTCTAGGAACCAAGCTGCTGCATCCGTAATCTGATCACCACCCACCCACCAATGTAGGGTAAGATGTAATTTTAACACAACAGTCTCATGTGGCTCCACATATTCTATGACAATCTCCACAAACACAGCTGCTGGGCACCCACGCCCCATCTCCCCTTCTGAATTTTTTCAACAAAGGGAGATAAGCGACCTCATACACTGAAACGAGGAGGAAGGGATTATCCAAACTCGAGATATGGCCCACTGGGATTGAGAGGCATCTGCGCCTCGTCAACACCGCCGCCCCCAAGGGCTGTGCAGGGATCCACTACTCCCAAATCTGACATAAAATCATTTTTGCAACCTCTCCCCAGAATGTTTCTATGACTCCCTCCCCTATTCCGATGAGGTTGGGCATGTATGGGCCAGTCCGGACGGGATCCCATTTCAGGGGCTCCCATGAAGGGCTCCCACTAGGTCATGCTAGTTCCACCACCTGGTTCCATGGGATGAAGAGCAATTAAGCAATGCTCTTGCACCGCTGACCCTAGTTCGGCTGACCCGACACCAATTTCGGGCACATGATGAGGAGGACGCACACCAAGGGGCGTCAATGTCAAAAAATATTGTGGCTCGTGCCACCACCGGCCTGTATCATCAGCCCCTATGTATGATGAGCACGAGGCTTATATACCTGACCCAGATCGAGGCCCCAACCACCCCACGGGTAGGCTGGGTCAACTCTCTTAGTCACCGACATAGGGAACACCTTCCGCAAACTGACGCGCGGTAATGACACCAAGTACGGAGGTCCTCCCCGTACCACCACCATGGAGAACGTGAGTCCTACCCACTTCAATGCTCAGCATGGAGTTCCTACACATGCTCCTATCAGCTCCAGTGGAGGTCCTATCTGCTCCAGAACTTCCCGTGAAGATTCCATCCACACATCAGTCAGTGGGTACGTTGGTCCTCCCCATGTTTCCTTTGATATCTGTCTAGGTTCTCCTCGCATCCCTACTCACTCAGGCGGAAATCCTCTCCACCCCAGCACTAGTATGTACAAAGGTCATCCTCATGCTAGAAATCTACCCTATCCTAAAGAACCATCCCAGGTCATGGGGGAGGTTCTTTACAACCATAAAAAGAATTTTGAGAAGATTTAGACCGAGATTAAACTAGTTTTCTTCTCAGATTCTGAGGCGGAATACGACTCAGTGATGGAACCCTCACCTAGATCCTCCATGTCAAGGTTCGGGGTAGGAATAAGGAGCCTCAACCTCATACTTCAAAAATTTTAGGTCCATCAGATTCCCGCCTCCCTCCATAGTTATATCCAAGAGGACAAAAATTTGGAAACTCCACATGTTCTAGCCATGTAATCACCACCATCATCACTAGAAGCACTCTCTACCTCAACTTGAGATCACAGAGAATTATTCTGGGGACTAATGGTGGATGATCAAGAGTGTGGTCCATCACCGATATATGTATTCCCTATGCCAGAAACTGGGGTTGTAATCCCGCCTTACCATGATGTGGTGGCTAAGTCACTACACTCTTCGGAGGATAGCCCGAGATGTGGTAGTCTGTCAGCACGCTTTCCATATTTTCTATCGGCCAACCCACCATCCCAACGGTCTGCCTCAGTACCACTATCAGTTCCCCAGCTGGCTCTAGTTGACGAGTGGGGCAATGAAGCACCAGACCCTGAATCTGGACCAAGGAGCTTGTGGGATATTCTCACAGTAGACCATTTCCTTGAGATTTTTTAGCTAGTTGCAGCATTGAATTTCAGTGTTCCGGAATCACTCCCTGGGAAGAGGTTGAGTTTTTTCTCTAGACCCTCTAGGTGAATCATTTCCATCTAAATTATCGATCATTGGACTAGCTCAAGAGTTAGGTTCACTTTTAATACATCGGAAAACAATTCCATTTGGTTGATTTGGCATCACTTCCCATGGCCCAACGCCTTGAGTCACCAAGTCTCCATAGGACCCTCAAAGAATGATGTGTCCAAATCTTTAAAGTGAATAATAGGATAATTAAGGATTCTTCTCCCCACATGAAAATCCATGGTTGGGGGTAGTACGGGGCCCTCCATTTCAGTTCCATCTGGTGCTAGCCCGATTTTCCAGGAGACATAGAGGATATGCCTCCAGGCAGGGTCATGGTTAACCTGGCTGACATGACGGGGGTGAGAATGAGTTAGAGCTTCTTGGAGAGGACCTGCCCCCCGAGGGAGCATCACACCTCTTGGATCCATTATAAATTATTACTCGTCAACAGAATAATATTCTGGGTCTTTCGGTGCCCACCGAGGCATTGGTCCTCAGTCGAAATCCCAAAAAGGATAAGGTGCACCATAGAGCCGGAAAACCCTTTGACCCATTTGGATCAGTGCAGAAGGCAAAATAAGATCTTGAAAACGCTGTGTTGTGTCAGTAATAATCATTTACCATAAGAAGATACTTGACGACCCCCTAGCTGAATGTGATGTGGAGCGACAACAAGAGTACGGTGATCCTCGGTCGGGACACTAGGGGCATGCACAACTTTTCCTCGGAGAATTTCCTCCAGGTGACCCTAGCCATCCTGCTCATGCAGATAGGGTTGAGGCTAGAACATACAGAACGAGGGCACAATATGAGTTTCCAAATCCACCAGAGTGGCATGACAATCATTACGACCCAGCTCAAGTTCCCCCAGCTGCTCCACAAGTCATTCCACCAGCCGCTCCACAAGACTTTGGGCCTGCTTATCATGTTGAATAACTTTCCAACGTGCTGGTGGTTAGAGATCCCCACCAAGATAGGAATCCCTCCCCAGATGATCCAATGGCAGCACAAATTTTCCACCTCGAAGCTTTAGAGACTCGACAGGTAGCAATCCCACCTAATGGAAAGCCATATTTCGGTGTGGGTGGATGATATGCCAGCACCTTTGGGTTTCAAAAATCCTAATTTTTCTCCCTTTAATTTGATAGGGGACTCTCCGCAGCACTTGGACCACTTTATCTCAAGGTGTGGGCCTATTTTGGGAACTCCAGTGCAGTAGGAGGCCACCAAACTCCGATGCTTTGTATAGACATTGGAGGGGTTGTCGTTCATCTTTTATAGCCAGCTCCTCATTAGATTAGTATACAAATGGGAAGACCTCCATATGAAATTTCTCTACCAGTTCAGTTCCAACACTCGGAAGATGAGTATCACGGACATCTTCAAGTAAAAATAGAGGCTTGATTAGTACATTGAAGAATTTGTCTCCCAGTGGAAAGGGCTCACGTACTCCCTTGACATGCCACTGACTCATGATAATATGATAACAATGTGCATAGGTAATTTAAAGATGGAACTGGTCCCCTATTTGATCACCCATAACTACCCTGGGGGATTCCGATACTTCTCTGATAAAGCTTTGTGCCTAGAGGAATCCTTACAGCTGGTTAAGAAGGCTCATTCGTTACCTCCTGCAATCCCTGCGAGAAGGTCCTCAAGGGCCGAGCCCACTAAAGTGGCTAAAATAGAGGTCCCCAGAAAACTATATTTTTTACTAGTGGAGCTGCCTCCACAGCCTCACAAAGGCCCCACACCTTAGCCACAGCCTCCGGCCCAGCAGCGCCCACCTCAGAATCAGCTGGTGCCCCCGTGCCATGCACTGCCACCACCAAGGTGAGATATCCAGGAACCGCCTCTATGACAGGATCCTCCATACCCTCATTAGGGTCAAGATCCAAGGGCCCCCTTTCTGGAGATGAGGAAATGGACCTACTTGTTCAATGAGGCTTAGGTCCCTGGCTACTTCTGCAGCGACTTAGAGTAGGGGATTGTACGTTTGTTTGAGTGCAGGAGGCCCGAAGAGGCAAACCTCATTGATCACCCTAATTACAGCCCGTATCACCAGATCCTGGGGAACACCCTCAAATAGTTCTATCTGTTTAAATAATGGCTTCAAGACCAGTTGGATAACAACATAGTCTGGTTAGGCCCAACTCAGGCATGGGTGGAATGTGTCTTCGTGTAGCCAGACAACAACAGTGACAGCGAAGGCAAGTGGCATCAAGTTTCTAACCATGGGTCCCAAAAGTTTGATGACTGGATGGATCATAAAACATTATTCCATGCCTGTGGTGTTATCCATGTATGTATGAATCAGCTAAAGCCTTCAGAAACCACAACTACTACTTCTACATTGTCATCTCAGTCGTCCCCTTCTCAGAAGAGAAAACACCAGCAGTGCAATGGAAGGAAAAGTCCCTCACCAATGCCATCTTCATCCCATACTCTCAGAAACATCATGCACCTAGAGATGGAAATTTCTCCCAGAATCCATCCAGTAGTGAAAGAATCTTCAAGCAATAGTCAAGGGTACGACTTGGTTAATATAATAGAGTTGGTAAACCCCTACATGATTCCTGATGATGAGGAGTGCTAGGAAGATCCTCCCAATGTCCCTAGCCATCTCCAGCGTCAACAGATCCGTGGATATATGGGCCATCAGAGTGCCTCGGTTAGCTCTTCCAGCTAGGTTTTTCATGCTGCCGAAAATAGACAATAGGCCCAGCGTAGAGCTCAGTATACACAACCTTCTCATCTAGTTTCATCAGGTCCTCCTTCGTCATCGTTCAAGTTGTTGGATTAGGAAGCACCACCTCGACCATGTTGTGATCAGCCACACTTTTCTATGGACCAGTATTAGTCATCGGGCCCTCATCTAGTAATCACTCCACATGCCTTGACTAGTGAGCAATGAGATATTCCTATCACAAGTCAGCCGCCAGTTTAGTCGGCATGGCCCACTAAACCTCCTATCATAGAGTGACCTCCTATAAGCATAAGTTCACACCTAGAACAGAAGTATGATGTCCTAATGAATATTTATTTCATTCTAGAAAATCTTTATATCCTTTAGGCCCTTTGCATGTCATCAGATATGTGTGAGTCCCTCACCGGGGCTTTAAGAATCCCCCTCTAGTTTGAGATAGAGGTAGTAGCCGTAGAAGCCTTCCATGCTAAGGTGGTCAAGCATGCTGAATTCCAATACATCATCTCATTCTATATGTAATATGAATGCTCTCCCATAGAGGGTAAAATTCACTCACTATACATCACCGGACAGTTTAATGGAATGGAGGTTTTCCATAATCTTGTCGACATAGGCTTCAAGATCAACCTAATCCTAACTTGGACACTGTGAAAAATGGGGTTGTCTGAGGATGATCTGAGTCCCTTTGACCTAAGAATACAATTTTATGATTGGATGGAACAGAAATTGGTCTCAAAGATCGGCTTGAAGACCCAGTTCGGTGGCCTAGTTTCTAGCACTGAGTTTGTGGTTGTCTCCTAGGACACCACCTACAGTGCATTGATGGGTAGGCCATGGATCCACCTGCTTGTGGTGGTTCCTTTACCGTATCACTAGTTCCTCAAGTACTCCCTTAATGGTCTAGTGGGCATGATTCAAGGTGAAACAACTTCCTTTTCCTCTTTTGAAGATCACTGTCTAGATGCTGACTATTATAAGAAGAAATATAAGAAGATTCATACAATCGAGGTTGAGCATGCCACGACCGCGACCGACCCATGGACAGATCTAGATGACGCCTACATCTTTCCAATCCATCAGTTGGAGGCTACAAACCTAGACATGGGAAAATGCTTAGTTGTTTCAAGAATGAGGGGGGAACACCTTCCCAAGTCTAATAGATGACGTAATATCACCTAATACTCCTTTACGAATCAGGATCAGGTAATCCCATATCCTCCTACTCCCATAAGGTATCGAGATGTCTGCCCCATGGCAAAGACAATACATCATACATTCTTTTTTAATGGGTAGGAATTAATCAGCTCAAGATAACACACCACTATTTCTATGATATCATCAAGTTTGGTCCCTTGGGATATAGACCAGATGGGATCAGATCAACAGCCATCATCGCTATGCTTTCGGTATCACAGGAGTTCCCCAACTCAGTGTCCACTGCCGCTCAGGCTAGTACCAGCCTCCCATTGAGAACTTCTGACTTAGAGGAAACTACTACCACCAAGGATCCCTCCTCCATAAGTGAAGAATAGGATTTAGAGTATTCTCCCCCCCACATTTGAAGAGGGAATCTTAACCATGGTCAATGAATTGGTACATGTGAAACTCAGTAGCGAGGCAGACCCGAAATCCACCCTAATAAGTGCCGCTATGCTCCTTGAGGAGAAACAGTAGTTCATAGACTTCCTTAAAAAATACCATGATGTATTTTACTAGAGTTATAATGATATTTCAGGACTATATCCTCTGGTATCCATCCACTGCCTCGGTCTCCCAGAAAATCATCACGGGTTCAACTAGCCTCCCTAAAAGATGCACCCTTCTCACGGTGCCATGGTTGAGGTAGAAGTTGATAAGATCCTAAAGTCCAATTTCATTAAAGAGGATCAGTACCCCCAAATGGCTGGCCAACATTGTGCCATTCAGGAAAAATAATAGACAGTTCAAAGTCTACATCGACTACTGGGATCTCAGTCGTCACTGTATGAAGGATGACTTTACCCTTCCTGTGACAGAATTGTTGATCGACGCTATAACTGGGTTCCAAGCCCTCTCCTTCATTGATGGGTACTCTTGGTATAACCAGATTTGAATTTCCCCTGAGGAAGAGGAGTCTACAATCTTCAGGGCACCACATGGTACTTTCTGTTACCAAGTCATGCCCTTTAGTTTAAAGAATGCAGGTTCCACCTATCAATGATCTATGCATCGCATATTTAAGCCAATCCTAAAAACATTGGTGGAATGTTACGTGGATGATCTGGTGGTGAAATATCTCCAACATTAGGACCATCTCAAACACCTTGAGAAATTTTCTGGCTTCCTCTGTTCCCACCACCTGAAGATGAATCCATTGAAGTGTGCCTTCAGGATCACCTCTAGAAAGTTTCTCATCTTCGTTGTCAGATACAGGGACATCGAGATCGATCCAAATAATATTAAGGTCATCCTTCAGATGTCTCCCTGATGCAACAATTGGGAACTTCAAGGATTTCATGTCCACATAGCCTACATACACTGATTCATTGTGAATCTAGTTGACAAGTGTAAGCTTTTTTCACAACTCATAAAGAAAGGCAATGTCTACGAGTGGGAGAAATAATGTCAGACTTATTTTGAGGAAATAAAGTAGTATATGCTCCAGCATCTGGTATTAATGCCAACTATATCTGGAAAACTATTGGTACTTTATGGGACCGCCCTAGAACTATCCCTCGGTGCCCTTCTTTCCTAGAAGAACAGAAAGGGAACTAAGAACAATCTTTACTACCCCAGCTGCATGCTCCTCGATACGAAGATCTGATACTCCCCTATCAAGAAGATCTGATTTTCACTAGTATTCACGACATAGAAATTGTGACATTACTTGCAGCACCATAAGTTACTGCTGGTGTCCTAATTAGATCCGCTGAAGTACATCCTGAACTGCCCCATAGTGATAGGTTGTCTAGCTTGGTGGGAAGTAATTCTTCAGTAGTTCGACATCAGGTTTGTTCCTCAAGAGGCTGTTAAGGGGAAAGCATTGATAGACTTCCTTTCCCCCCATCTGGCCCTTGTGGACCAGTCCCTGGATATCGATTTCCCCAATGAAGTAATTCTCTTAGTAGACCAAGTCATCTCATGCTGGAAAATTTACTTCGATGGTGTCTCAGAGCCCCAATGGCAGAAGGCTCAATGACCCCAAGATCAATAGAGTAGGCCTAAGTATTGTCTTCATTACCCCCGCACAAGCCATTATACTATATTTATTCCTGCTATTAGAAGGTTTCCAACAATGATGTGGAGTATCAGTCTCTCATTATTGGCCTTGAGTTGGCCCTTGAGATTGACGTCTCCCATTTTCATGTGAAAGGGGACTCTGAACTAGTCATTATGCAGATCAACGGTGACTATGTTTTCTAAAAGCCAGAGCTTGTACCATTGTTGGAACGAACACTCCAACTAATGGCCCAGTTCCCATCTCATCCAGAAGTTACTCACATCCCTCAATCTTAGAATGGTCGAGCTGATGCCCTATCCAGCCTAACTGCATCACTTTTTGAGCTAGAACAGGATGATCTGATTATCCACATGGAACACTGAAGATTCATTGTTCCAGTTACTCTAGATGACGGTATAAACCTACAGGTAGTCTACCTTACCACCTTCACCTCCACATAAGGACCCCTAGGTCTCCTAGATGTAGTGATTTAATTGCATCCTGACTGGAGAACCACCATTTTTCAAGTATCTCCAAAACGATAATCTCCCAGTGGATCAGGCCGAGCATGAGTGAATTTGATGTCGCGCATTACAATTTACCCCCAAGGATGGTCCTGTTTGTGAGCAGGTTCTCTACAAGAGTGGGTTTGATGGGGTTCTCTTCCATTTCATTCAAGGATTTGAGTTTTCTCAAGTCATGCAGGACGTTCATGCTGGTTCCTACAAGGCTCATCAGACCGAGTCGAAACTATCTCACCAGATCTGGAGACTGGGGTATTTTTGTCCCTCCAAGATCCATGACTTCAACGAGTTTTCCAAAAGGATTCATGCATGCCAATTTCATGCCAAATGTATGCATCGGTCGCCAGAACCTCACCACACTACCAAGTAATCTTGGCCATTTTCAGTATGGGGACTCGATGTCATGGGACCATATCCACTGGAAAAATCTCACCAGTGTCGGTTCATCCTGACCGCTACGGATTTCTTCTCAATGTGGGAAGAGGCAGTTCCTGTCAAAGATTTCAAGGACCATTCCATAATTGACATTGTGAGCTCCAAAATCATCTACCAATTTGTATTCCATCATGATATCCTCACTGTTAATGGCTTGAACTTCCGGGCATCTGAGCTGAAGAAACTGTACACTAATTACAACATCCATTCTAACCATACCTCCCATTATCATATGCAAGAAAATGGATAGAACGAGGAATTTAACAAAACCATCTCTAATATTTTGCAAAAAAAAGGTTGTTCAGAACCAAAAGAGTAGGTCAGACAAGCTACCCAACAACCTCTGGGATTATCAGATAACGACTCATAATTCCACCCAAGTGACCCCATATTCCCTGGTGTACGAATCAGAGGCTATCCTACCCATCAAGATTCAGTTTCCCTCATTGTGCACATCTAACTATGATCAGAAAGTGCCAGATAAAGTATCTAAAAACCATTTGTCTGAGTTGGAAGTGCTTGACAAGAACAGGCTTCGTGCCCTACACAATCTGGAAAGGTATTAGAACAAGATAGTTAGAGCTTTAAACAAGAAAGTTTTCCTCTTCTCCTTCTTTCATGGTGACTTGGTGTTGGTCCTGAGAACACTAATGATGCCTGGTAGGAAACCACCGAAGTTGGAGCCCAAATGGGAAGTACCTTACATTGTTCAAAAGGTTTACTCCAATACTGAAAACTCCCTAGTTACCATGGATGTTGAGCGTATAACTCCTACCAGTAATGAAAAGTTCCTCAAGAATTACTTTTCCTAAGTTTTATAGTCCTACATGACCGTAAAATATTGGGTCCTACACAACCTTAAACTGTCGGGTACCACATGACCTTAAACTATTGGGTCCTATAAAAACTTAAATTTTCTAGTACTACATAACCTTAAACTATAAAATTTCCTACATGATGTTAAATTGTATACTGTCCTTCATGAAATTAAAATGTTTGTCATCCCGCATGAAATTAAACTATGTGTCGGCATGCAAGATGTTAAACTTCAAGAACTATATCCGGCATGATTCCAATCCTCATGGGATGCATAGGAATTCTCAAATGCTTTATCTTGAGTCCATCCCCAGTTTCCTCATTGACTATCCCCCATTGGGTGTTTTTATTTTAGAGGATCACATATGGTTTCATGTAGTCTTACTTGGAAACACTCATGTCAAGATTATGATTATTACACCATGTTCCCTCCCTCATTCTTCTCTCCTCCCACATCCTCGTTGTATGACGTTAAACTGCATGGCCTTTAGAACTACGTATGTCTTGATTCCCATCCTTATGGGATACATAAGAACACATAGAAATTTTGTTCTTAGTCCCAGCCCCAAACTTCTGGTCATCCCATTGGGTCGATGCACATGGTGTGGTGCATGATTTTTCCCTCATACACGTCGAGTTCATCATGACCATACCGTGTATCCCACCTCTCTAAAGACCCCACATATTCTACAGTCTAGCTTGAATTTAAGTTGCACAGGCACATTTATGCTTCATCCACTCCATAATTTGGTTTTCCATTACATTTCACATCTAAAAGGTCCCCCTAACGGTATAGATACTTTGCCTAAAAGTTCTCCTATCGTTTAGATCCAATGCCCTTGAGGACCTCGAATGAAAAATTGACACAAGTCCCACATTGAGAATATGTTCAGTGGTTGTTTCTCATTACTTGTTCCAATTTCATGTCACATGATATGGATTCTGTTTTTCGAATTTGGTCAATAGCTATCCTTTATCGTTGTCATCACCCCCAAATGTCCAAAAATGGAGTGTAGTGGCTCATTCTTCCCCACTATCTCTTCAAGCCTCGGTCTGCCTCAGGCAGGAGTGTGATTCCAACCATTAGACCCTTATGTGATGGAAAGAGTCTAGTATTAATCCTTTTTCCTACACATAGCATTGCTTACGTGGGCTTAGGAGCTGAGGCATGGCAATACCCGCATAGAGGTCATGTGGCTACAATTGGCCGGGAGGCCCAGTCTTAGATCCCTCGACCCTTTCGTTCCCCTAGCCTGAGTTCTCATTTAGGATCGTGTGGTGTGTTATGGACTCACATCTGCATTCACATAGGGATATTTTTCCATGCCACATGTTTCACAATGAGACATCCCTCCTTCACTTATCATCATTTCCACGAACATAGCCCCTCTATGCTTCGTGAGCCCCATCATTTGGGTTTCCATCATCTTCTATATCCAAAAGGACCTCTGAATGGCATGGATGTTTAGGCAAGGGCTCTCTTACCATTATGGGCCAACGTCCTTGAAGATTGTGAGAAAAAAATGGATACAAGTCCCGTATTGTTAATGCGATCAACGGTTGTTGATAAATTGTTTTCCCCCGACTTCTGGTCACACAAATACATGTACTATATTGCAAAAATGGTCAACAATTATCCTTTATCATTGTTTCAATTTCGTGGTCTTCCACAGGCACAATGATTATCCCTCTCCACTCAGTTTCCCCATGCATATAGCATTAAACTAGGCATCTACAGTCTGAGCCCTATGACCTTAAACTAAGAGAACCATTTTCCTTGCTTCATGATAATAAACTACATAGCATCCCTCTCTAAAACTATGTATGGATTAATTCCCAACTTTATAGGATACATATGACCACCCGAACATCTAGTTTTCGAGTCCATATCTATATCTTATAAACCTCCCTATCATTTGAGCCTCTTGTCATGAGTCCTTCCAAGGGAGGGGTACACAGTGTGGTATGGGCTTGTGTCCCCATTCATGTCAGGTTTGTAACAACAATGCCACATACCTCTCTCTCTCTAGGGCACCCTACGCTCCCTTTACCTACACTCATATTTTTGAGTTGGTTTCTCTTAAGTTGGGTCCCTTGACCCTCTATAGTGATATGCCAACGTTCCCAGGAGTACTCGAGTTCAGAGCCTGAAGTGCCAGATTCTACATGGACATTCTTTCACCCATTTTTCAGTCTTCGTGTTTCCCTTCATTTGGGATTTAATTTTATTTCACATCTGAAGGGACCCCCAAGTGGCATGGATGCTCGGCCCAAGGGCTTTCCTACTATTATGGGCCAACGTCCTCGAGGGGTTCGAACAATAAATTGATAAAAGTCCAACATTGAAAATATGGTTAGCGGTCGATGCTCATTTATTGTTCCCATTTTAGGTCATACGATATGGGTGCTGTGTTTTCAACATGGTCAATAATTATCCTCCATCATCACGCTAACCCCATAAAGCCTTAAATTTCAGTCACATGATTCACATCATTTTCCACCCCATCATGTCCAAATAGAATTTCGACGCTCCTGGTACTGTCCCTCAGAGCGCATTTGTATGTTAGGAAGACAAATCCATGGTAAAGCATCATTCGAGGCCCCACACCTACTTCCCCTTTACATGTATTCCATGTGTTTCAAAGACCTCCCCCACCCTTGTTTCCCACACTGAGTTTGAATCACGTGGGTTTAGGGACCGGATCGAGGTCCACGCTCACCTAGAAGAGATTCACTTGTTCATTGGTCTGATCTCTAAGACCTTAAACTAAGATCTTCATATATGTAATATTCTAGAACTACGTCTCTCTTGATTAACATGCTCATGGAATACGTAGGAACACCCAGACATCTCGTCTGTGGGTCCAACTCAATTGAGAGATAGTCTCTCCTACCCCATATTATCTATCATTTTTAGGCCCCTCGACCTGAGGTCTCTTTCTTGGAATCGTTCACTGTGTGATGTGAACCTCGTACTCATTTATGTTGGGTATGATTTATCATGTTGTGTACATCCCCTCTTGAACCTCGTTTCTCTTACTTCTGTTTGATTAATATGACATTAAACTATGTCGTCTAGTCCCACATGACTTGAAACTATTACATCTATACTACACGAAGTAAAAATGAAAGATTGGTCCCATCACATGACTTTAAACTGTGACATTATCTTCCTGGCTGCACGATGAAAAACGACACTCCATCATGGTGTCCTCACTCGAGGGGACATCATATTTGGTATTGGAAACATACCATACCATTTTCAACACGTTCATAGGACTTGATTATTGTGCTGATGCATGGACATTCTATTGTAGGTCCATCACTTTACAAAAAAAACACTCATTCATCCTAAAGGACAAACAAGATCTATCAAATGCTGCTTGTTTTAGTGCTTTGTCCATACAAGCATGACCTTATTGTCCCTATCACTAGTACCTTACTATTCCATCCCTAGAAATACAAGTATCTTGATTCTAATTCTCATGGGATACATAGGAACACCCGTGAACTTCCTCTTCAGGCCCAGCCAAATTTTCATTTTTTGTCCCTTGACCTAAATCATCCCCAAGATACACATGTTGATCTAGACTCCAGGTCCCCATTCATGTAGGGTATTATAATTACCTCACCATGTGTCTCTCACATTCCCTGCCATCTCTAGTCTGAGCTCTATGACCATAAACTAAGATCACTCTGTGTCCTTGTCACAAGACATTAAACTGCACAACATATACCAAAACTACATATGACTTGATTCTCATCCTCATCATAAATGTAGGAATTCCCAGGAACATTGCTTTTGATTCTAGCCCTAGGAATTGTAAGTCCTATTCCCCTATTATTTCAGCCCCATAGACCAAATTCTGTAACTGCATTTATACCCTAATCAAGTTCAGGATTCCCCACGATAGTGATGGGATGCATCGGCTACCTCATCAGAATGATCCTTCCTAGAAGTAGGAATGATCCCTGATCAGACTGGTATATCCACCTAATGTGTTTCCACCATGGTGGTGTAATTTCAGGAGTGTTGGACTCCATTCGAACAACCCTACATTCCATTCTCTGCATTTTGGTTGCCCTTTATTTGGACCATTGTCCTCTTTACTGTCTAAATGAACCCCCTAATAGTATGGATGCTCAGCCTATGGCTCACCTACTATCCTGGGAAAACATTCTGGAAGACTAATGGGTATAATTTTGATCCAATCCTCATGTTTCGAACATGTTCAGCAATCAGCCCTCATTTGTTATCCCCATTTCAGGATAACACAATAGGGATTATACGTTTCGAACTTGGTCAACATTTATCCTCCATATTTACACCACCCCTACAATGTTCCAAATATTGGGTATTGTGATTTACACTTTCCACTCCCTTATGTTAGGATTAATCCCAACGCCCCTGGCATTACCCTGCTCGTGCAGAAGAGTACATTGCGAATGTGATAATTTTATTGTTCTGAGAGATTCATTCTCCAGTCAGGCCTCCCCATTTCTTCTTGGAATCCCAGATGGGTCGTTTATACATCAGATTCCAGAAAATTAGTTGGCATTCCCACAGTCAAATGAGGTTATGATGCAACCATACTTTGTTTCTCACATTAGGCACAACTCGCATGAGCATAGGGATGGTTTGCTAATTACTTCACAATTGTGGTTAGAATGCATTAAACTAAACAAACAAGTGAATAATCTATTCATACATGTAGCTCAGGATAAGAAACGGTAAATAAAAATATGTTTAAGGGGTTTGGCCAAAACAGGGCCCTTAAGGATCAACATTTTGGATGGACTGTTCCAACGTTTCCACCTTCTGACTAGTGGCCTCCAACATCACTTCCCATCCCCTGAGATCCTTCTCTTAGACAGCAGCGGTAGGGAGTAACTCATTAGCTCTAGCCTATTCCCATGATTATTCAATTTGGAGCTCAATAATCTGGAAATTTTCATGCCCTATCTGCTCATGGGCATCCGCTAACTGGGCCCTCAACCGCTCGATGAGCTCAGATTGGTAGGTAATGAATGCCTCCCTTTCTTCCTCCTGTTCTTCAAGGAATCGGACCTCCTCATATGCCTCCAGGAATGATTTAGTATTCTCTAACCCTTGCTATCACTGGGAAACGTCTGAGCTTCAGTTGTCCTCCCATAACTTCTACGCCACGTAATCACAAATCATTATGTGAGGACGGTGAGCATCTACCCCTCCAGTGTAGAGAAAGAATAGCCAAGTGCAGATCAACCCCATCCGACTTAGCTATTCTGCCTGTGGCTAGCTGAGAAAACATTTGATGCACTTCCACACCTTGCATCATTTAATTTGGCTCTCCTCAGCAGTGTCTGAGTTATAATAGTCTGTTTCCTCAGGGTTCATAGGCTTGTATTAGGGGAAAGAAACAAGGAGTTCAGCGACAGGGTCTTCCTCAGGAACTCTTTCTTCATTAGTGAATTCACCCTCGTCGGGCTGGAACCCCACTCCAGCAGAATTTCCACCTATTATCAAAACCTCCAGCTCATCATGTACCAGGTCAAGGACACTTAGAATGGTTTCTTCTGAAAGAGACGATGTGGTCACTGACAGGGATTCTGCTGGTGTTCCGGACCCGATGGTCTATTGAGCCTCCAACCTTGCGATCAATGCATCAGGAATCAATATCTTGGTTAGCTGAATTCCCTAGAAAATGTGAGAGACAATTAATATATACTTATAGGATATAGGAACAGTAGTGTCCAATGTCCATGTAATGGTGGGATCTATGGTCACAAGAGAGCCTTCAGGACTTTTCAACACAATCACCAGCGCCGACTCCTCTTAAACAGTGGTAATGGTGGGGGTACACAGAGGTCATCGTCCTGTCTCTTTCTTCAGTATCATTTTCATCTACTCCGGCTGTAATCGGCATCCCACCTTGATCGGTCCCAAGGATGGGCTTTTGAGAATTCTCCCTGGCCTTCATAGGCACCTCTTCTCCCCCTATGGTGAAGGCTTCCTGGGCACCCCCGTCAATGTGTTCCTAAACAGGATAGAGTTCGGTAGATGGATTGGGATCGTGAAAAGATAATGTCTAGTAGAGGTAAGATTTAAGCTTACCTGATGCTGCTCATGCAATTATGCATCGGATCCTATAGTTTCTCCACTCTCCCGAGAGCTTCGCTAGTGAGTGGGAACTTCTAAAGGCCCCTCAACACCAAGACCTCAAACATGGTTCTCCTATTCTTATTCATCTTTACCTTATTCACCTTCTTCCTCTTCTTCTTATTCTTCCTATTCTTCATCTTATTCCTCTAGGCTTTCATCCTCAGATGGCAGTTTTTCTACGTCATGTTCCTGGCCAAGCATCACATTAACTAGGAGATGAGGTTCTTCATATTTCCCCTACTAGAATGTGTACATGTCCATAGCCATCAAGTATGCATGATGGTGATGAAAATTAACCCTATCCTTTATCTGGATTCACACTACGTCTGGAAAATTGAGCTCGGTGCGTACCAACCTTCACCAAAATTATTCAGTGGACATAGAATGTCTTAGTGTTCTCCAAGCAGACCACAGAGAAGGGAAGATAACATCATTAGTTGGCTTTAGTAGGTACTTGAGTTTCTTTCCCGGATGTTCCTTAGCTTTCCCATGAGGCCGCATACGGGACCACCCTTCCCCAAAAGGAGGTGGCACGTTCTCGGCTTGCGATGATCCTACCGATAAAGTAACAGCCTGTGCCATGCTATTTTATCAACCTATTATTTACCTCACCTCTCCCGTGGAACCTCTCCTACCTCTCTGATTTTCGGGCTCTACACTATCCGCCTTGATTTTCTAGATGAATTTATAAAGAATCGCCTCAGGATATGTCTTTGTCCAGTGTTCGACATACTCTGTTGAAAGACCTACACTAATGTCAGTGGGGGGAAGAGTGATGATTTCACCCAAGAATGTTGTTGTGAACATAATCCATAGTTGGAAGAGAATACAAGGATTTCTTTCTTCATGAGCCTCTATGTATACTCTATTCAGCGTCTGTTTCATGCACCCAAACTACCTGGAAGTCATGGTCGGTACATACGGTTCGTAAAATATTTTACCGCTAATCTGGGATACTAGTACACCACCCCGAATGCTTTGAAGGTACTGCCTCTACTCTAATGGCCCCCACCCATCATCTACCAATTGACAGACTGGGGTTCAGAATGGGTGGAATTCAACGTGGGTATGGCTTCCAGTCTTGATCATGATCCCCTCTTCTCTGAGTGTCAGTGGGTGGATTCTAGCGATGTTCAAGTGGGATGGTCGCATACCTTTACCAGGGCTGCGAATGGCATTTGGGAAGTCATGCCCGCCACAGTGGGCTGCAACCCAACCATGAAGATTCTAGAATGGCATGCATGTCCTCTTTGGCATACTTACCCTCGAAATACGCCCCAGAATACTGTGCAGCTTCGCCAACACTAGCAACCCTAGATGGACCTTGTTCTTCTCCGCCATAATCCCAACCATCACTACCATCCCTAGGTGGACCTCCATACTTGTGTCCCTCAATGGAAGTAGCCATCTGCTCAAAAATGTGGCAAGAAATATGGAATATCTTAAATTTGGGTCCAGACTCTCATTTATGCCAAAGCCCCATGATTAGTACTCTCCTACCTCCAAGATCCCATAGTATGATCCTACCTTTCCCCTCTAAGATCTGTTTGAGCATTGCTTCCCTCGGCTTGGCATTTTTAGAGTCATGTCCTGAATCAAGAAAAGACTAAACCACCCTAAATAGGATATATCCTTTAGGATTTATTTTATTTTCAACTCCTCTTTAGCCTACTCCAGTAGGTTCCATGATAGGATTGGGGTGTGTGTCCTATCCCAGGAGACATTCCCCCTTAAGAAGAACTTTTAATATTGGTACACCTCCAAGGGGATTCCCCCAATACAGTGGATGTCCCACAAACTAATTCCCACCTCCCCATGGTGGAGGTGTAAGGTTTTGGTATCGAGGGACCAACGACTGAATAACTCTGCTACCAGATCTTTCTGTCGGTAGAAGTGGAATTGGGATGTCCAAACGGCTTCAAAAAACCTGATGGACCATAGCTCCGACCCAAATTCCTAGTATTTCTGGTGTACCTAGTACACCCACACCCATTCATTGGTGAATTTTCCCCCTTATCAGAAATCCCATTCATTCCAAACCTTCGTCTCGTCAGTGATACTGGTCCAGAAAGTACTTGCATAAAGAACGAGAGATTCCTTGAGAACCGAATCACTTCTCAAAACCGTCCTAGTATTTGTATTTAGGACATAGATGGATGGGATATGTGTTTCCCTAGTATAAT
This sequence comes from Viscum album, assembly GCA_963277665.1. NCBI lineage: Eukaryota > Viridiplantae > Streptophyta > Magnoliopsida > Santalales > Viscaceae > Viscum > Viscum album. The sequence goes on along the minus strand of OY728141.1, from coordinate 1,135,744,777 downwards.
GGCAGATGTTAGTAATATGGAACTGCGGGAGACTATCCTCGCGCACCACCCATGACCGCGGTGTATCCGTCTCGAAACCGGACATCATCACCTCCTCTAGAAGGCCGAAGATCCATAACGGTAATCTATACCTCAAGACATAATCTTTTTTCGATTGCATAAGCTTGCCAAAAAGTATTTGGTTATCAGATACAACCATCCTCACATGAATAATTTGAGGGTTCGTGATTATCTGAGTCCTTCTTGCAGCTGATACGGACTCCCGCTCTGCATCAGTCTGTTGGTCCACCATTCGTGAAATTCCAAGTGATGGGCATGAAAGAAGGAATATTTTGTGTGAAAATATGCAGAGTCATGCAAGAAATTTGGAGGCATGAAATAATTTCGATCTGTGCGAAAAAGGTCGGACAACACGCAAAACCTGTAGTTGGCCGCAAAAACTTGCACAATGATAAAGAACTTTTCCACGCATGAGAGTAAAGCGCCTATCGTGCAGAAAAAGTCAAAGTACGGGCCTATGTGGGAGCCCTCTGCCTATTTATAGGTTTGAATGTGTCTTACGCAAGCATGAAAGAGGTTTGCATGCCCAAATTCCATTTTTTCACGCACAAAATGAAAACTTCCCCACTTTTTAGTGTGACCCTCAGAATCTGACCTTCAGGTCCCCCTTCAACTCTGATTCTGATGGGGGAATTTTTTGACACTTAATTTTAGATAGGAATATAAATGGGATAATATAGAGTAGAAAATGTATTTCGAAGAGGGGGAGAATATTCTAAGACCCTGGAGGCAGGTGCACACAAGATTAAAAGGATTCACGCAAAAGTTCCTCTGATGCGCAAAATCTTACATGCCCAAGGCAACGTCATGGGTAGGCTTCCACGGAAACCCCTCCAAAATTTCCAAAGTCAATGGCGTGCAAGGATGTGGGGTTGCGCGCAACACCCCTCCAAGAATGCAAGGGCTTCCACGCCCAATGTGGCGTCAAAGGGGTCCTTGCATGCCGGCGCCCTTGAGAATTGGTTGAGGCCCTAGCGTGAAGGCCCTCGCTGGTGCAAAAAATCTAGCTCTCCTAATATGACATAAAATGAAGGATTCTACAACGACCCCTAGAAACCTCCATAGGGGATGGCGCGCAAAATTTCAGAAGGTGCACCATCTTTCCTCCAGGACACAAACGCTTGTGGGCACAATGCGATGTCAAGCGAGGGATTTTCACGCATCAACCCTTGCAGGCAGCCTCTGAGGACATCAGATATAAAACAAAGTGTACCCCCACCATTCAGGGATGGTGATAGAATACGAAGCGATGCTCTGCTGTGTGAAAGAAACCTCTTCTGTGATCGCGTGAAAAACACAATAGCTTCAAGGTATTGGATATTTGGAAACAGGTCCCCTAGTGGTCCTCCTTGGGTGGGCCCTCTTGGGTGTGATCCTCATCTATTTCCTTTTACCCCAAGTCCTTTGTATGAAAAATATACCTCTTGTGTGTGAGATTCTCTCTGCATCAGACATCTTTTGCGCATAGTCATTCTGAACTACGCACAACCTCTCATTTCTTGCGCACAACCTTCCGGTTTGCGTGCAATCGTTAATTTTTGCACGCAAACCCTCATCTTGTGCATGGCCCTCCTTGTGTACTCCATCTGTTGTCCATTCCCTAAGGCACCGTGTCTGAGCCCCTCTTATGCGAAACACACTCGTATCACACACCCTTTTCCTGGGTGACCCTCTAGGTTGGCATGAACTAATTTCCAAGTCCCTTGGGTGGTGCTTCTAGTTTTGTTGCTTTGCCTCATGATTTTTCTCATAAGCATGCAAATGACAACTGTTTCTTCACATATCCATGATAATGTGGACCCCTCAATGGATCACCCCATAACACCTCCTCGCAATGGAATTGATGATGCCTTCCCTTCCCCTAGGGTAGGTGGATATCATTCATGTATGTCCTAGGGGAGTGGAGTGAACCCCCCTCGTCCAAGCTACAAGATGTTAAACTACCAGGAGCCATCATCCTCAACACATGAAATTAAACTATGACCCCTCCCTGTGAATCATACGTGGGGTTCCTCTTATTAGACATTCTCTACACCCACTGTCTCCACATGAGTGATATCATTCGTCACATGGAATGAGATCTTCATTATTGGAGCGACGTATGTCTACAGGGAAAGGGAAACCATCTTGGTGTAATCCCCTAGCCTTTCTTGTGGGAGGCAGAATCACTGATCCTCCTATCTTCTTTCTAAAAAAAGACCATGGAGGGGGGTTGGGCACTGGATCCCTCCTTTATTCAATGACAAATCCATCTCCCTTTGGGATTTTTCACCACCGAGCCTCCACCCTAAAGTAAGTCCAAATCTCCATATCACTAGGCTGATAACCACGTGTAAGACTCTATTACCATTTTGGGCTGCTAACCATGTATAAGCCCAATTCCACTTCCCACAGACACACTTTTTGTGAAGTGATCGTTAGGTATCTACTGCCTCTTGTTTCCCACACTGAGCATGACTCGCGTGGGCTCAGAGTAAGAATTGACCACAATACTCTCCCTAGGCATCCAAGATTATAATCCCTAAATACCCTTATGAACTACATGGAGTTTGATCCTTTCCAAGGAATGGTACGTAGGAATTCTCTCTGAGGTTCAAGCCCAACACCCATTAGTCCAGACCATCTTCTCATCGTCTCCCCAACACCCCTCTTGAACTACTTGGACCTTGATCCTTACTGAGGAAAGGTATGTAAGAATCCCCCCTGAGGTTAAATCCCAACAACCATTGGTTTCGACCCCCTTCATATCGGTTCCCACCATTCCAAACTACGTGGACTTTGATCCTTTACAAGGCCAGGTACATAGGAAGCCTCACTAAGGTTCAAGCACAACACCTACATGTCCCGGCCACTTCATGTCGGTCCACCCCTGTCCTGCATGGAATTAAACTGTACACCCCTTTTGTCTTTCATGACAATAAAATATCCCCCATTTGGTAGTAATCCATTGTCAATCTCCATCCAGCGATAAGCTGTTGTAGTCCCCATATATCAGTAATCCATTGTGTTCTATGATCAACAGTAAGTTGTTTTCATCCCTTTATTGGGACCCGCATCGTTGATCCACCCTAGTGGCATCAGACCAACCTCGGGCTACTAACCACGCATAAGCCCCAGTATATCATCGGGTCGTTGTCCTCTATGCATACCCTAATCCTATACCCTATCCTGAACTATGTATACTGTGATTCCCTACCACGGGGATACTTACGAGGTCTTTTCAAGGCTCAAGTCCAGCATCATTGTCGCCCTCGAGTTGACTCCATCTCATTCTCTATCAACTTTTCTTAACCATACATTATCCATCTTGATTCTTACCCAGGCTACCACATCCCTATGAGATCACATCAATTCACCTCCTAGCATCAGTGTTATCTCCAGGGGTTTCACCCATCTAATCCACTCTTGAGTGTTATGATCATTCTGATCCATCTCCACAAGACATTAAACCAGCAGTATACCCTATGTTAAACAAGGGAAGCTGAAGAAAAGCTCAGATACATGCCCATGTAATATAATTCCCCACATTAGAAAAGGGATTCATCGGGCTTCCACGCCCTTGAGAAGACCTATTGTAAGGGAAAGAAACCCAGACATGCAAGTGTTCCAGCATCCAGACCTGCTAGTGATGTCAAACGTGAATACTCCCCTGACCGAAGGTTTCTGCCCTCGCTAGACCCCTTGGAATGTCCCAACAGATTAGTGTAATTAACCAGTGTCCATGAAGATATGGAACTAGGAAGAGTTTCATGAACAACGTCTTAATCTACAGGGAAACCCAACTAGGTGATGATTTCTGAGGGGGAATCCACGGAAGGAAGAACCGACATCCCCTCATCCCGTTTTGATCAAGGAGAAAACGTCCTTTAATAAGCGATGGATGACGCCTACCTTTGGAAAGCGAGAATGCGGGGCAACAGCCAGCATGTACTTGTCGTCCTCAAGAAAACAGATGTGTGCACCCCAACGAAAGCATCAGAAACAATAATATTAAATAAGTATCCATTTTGATAATTAATAAAAGTTTTTAAATGTTATTTGAAATAATTTAAATATTATTATTGTTAATATTATATATATATATATAACTCCAATTATTTTTTTATTTTATTTTTTGGATAATATTTCATTTTAACTGGGTTTAGAGGGAACCCTTAATGGCCTGAAAGCCCCATATTACATGTCCCGAAAGCCCCAAGCCATAATGGCCTAATAATAACCCAAAGGCCCAAATAATATAGATATTTGTATAATTATTATTATATAAATTTATATAATTAGTAATATATTTTCTATATTTTGTATTTAAATTTAATTTTTAATATTTTTATATATAATTATACATTTATATATAGTAAAAAATAGTTACACATTTATAAAATTAATAATATTTCTTAAATAAAATTTTTCATGTTGAAATATAATTATTAAATATTAATGTTTCTTATATAATTAATAATATATACATAATTTAATTATTCATGTATTATTTTTTATTTTTGATATTTATCTTTTTGTAGAAATACATATAATTATTTTTTTAATATAATTATACATTTATATAATTATTTATTTATTAAAAAATATAAATTCATTTATATAAAAAATAATTTTTTAAATTATAATTAATAATTTTTTAATTTAGTTTATAATTAAAAATATTTTTTAAGTAGAATCAATAAAATACATACATCTGTATAATTAATTAGTAATAATAATATATCTATATATTATCAATTTTAAATATATTTAAATATAATAATTAAAATAATTAATTTTATTTTATAATTATAAGGAACCTGACCCTAATAACCTAAAGTCGGTGTCATAATTTATTACATTAACATTGATATTAGGAATCAAATCCCGAAGGACTGATTGGTTTAGAAGTTTTGGAGAACCAGATACTTACATGATACTCATTTTATATTGGGATCACAAAAAAACATAATACATAATAATATAAAATAAACTGAAACCTTGGAAACTTATTCAAAGATCTCTTCTTCATATTCTAGGGAAAGGAAACAAAATAAGAGTGAGCTCAAATGAACTGTAAGGGATAAATATCATAGAAAATTTTATTAATCATTAAACAATGGTCAATATATAAATATTAATAATAGAACACACATTTCATTAAATAATACAACTACATGAATAGATAATGAATAGTCAATATTACAAGGTAAATAACTAAAATGCAGGCCATTTAACCAATAAACTAAGAATGAAATGCATACAGAGATAATATCATTGTAAAAATATCATGGATAATAATAACTAAATTCTTAATGAAGGAAATTCCTAATTATTGGATTCCATGATCTCAACATTACTAGAAAAATGACTTATAGCTAGAGACCTATAGCCACGGTTTAATTAGGTCGTGGCTATAGGTTGAGATATAGCCATAATTATTTTAAAAAAAATTATAGATTGAATATAGCCACAAGAAAAGATCTCTATGGAAATAGGTCCTCAATTATTTTACCCTCCCTCACAGCATTAATCTCCTACCCACAATCCCTTCACTCAAAAGTTTATCCCACAGTCTATCACCTCTCTCCCTCCTTTTCTTCCACATCCAGACACTCCTCCTAAGGTTTCTCTTCCTTCAGCCGCTCCACCTCTAACCACCCTACCTTTGACCACTCCACCTCTGGCCACACCGCCTCTATCAACTCCACCTCCTTCCGTTCTACCTCCAACCACTTCACTTTCAGTTGTTCCTCCTCTAGCCACTCTGCCTCCGAATCCTCTATACCTTTCATCCCGCTGGAACCTACCCATTATCTGGATACCAACCTTATACACTAGGTTTCTTGCAATATCATTCTACCATGGTCTCCACACTTCTCTCTATTCTGTTCCTATATCTACCTCCACTCGTCATCCTGAATTCTACCATGTGGTTCTTGTATCACGTCACTCTCAATTTCACCCTCACTATGACCATTCACGAATACTGGCCTTCTCGGCATGGTAATCTACAGGTATTTTTTTCCTCTTCTATTACACATTATATGAAATTAATTTGAATATTTAACCCTAATTATTTGCATTCCATTACCGGTTCAATAGTGGGATTCACTTTATCTTCTATTAGTGTATTATGTTTAAAAATGGAATGAATTATTCATTATTTTTCCTAATATAGTACATTAAGTGGATGTATTTTACTTATTTAGCATGCATCATAAAAAGTCTATTTTCTTATTTTATCTCTAATTTAGATGAACCAGTCATATGAAGTTTCTCATTATCTTCCATATATAAATAATTCAATTTTAGGGTAAATTTATTCAAATAAAATTTCAATGGATTATGGTATAATAGTTTCCTAACCAATTTATCTTCATGAAACTCAACCCCTAAATACCCAAATGTATGTTTGTGATTGTAATAATCATACTGATCACCACACTCTTCAATTTTCTTAGGTGGTTATTTTATTCCATTAACGAGTTCATATATTTTAGCTCCTTCTATGTTTAACTAATTTTATATATCATTTTAAACTTCCTTATCAATCACATAAACTATGAAATAATAAAACAATTTATGTGGATGTTTCACAACCTGAAATACATTTTGTATATATTAATATTGCCTATCTATAAAAGTTATAATCCCTTGTGGAAAATCTATTAAGAAACCTCTAGTATCTATAAAGGGTCTTCAAAGGATGATGGGTACTTTTCTATCAATTTTCTTGTCTGAGAATAGAAAATCACCTAGTAGTATAATATTTTAATTTATATATTGTAAGTATTCAATTACTCATATTAGGTAAGTGATATATCTATTTAATAATTTCAAACCCATTATTGGGGGATCAATATCTCCCATGTCTAATTTATTATTAACTAAAAAATGGACTAAATTAATTTTGGACACCAATTCTACATAATAAGTAAATGTAATATTCCCTTCATACTCCTAGGGAATTCTGAAACTATGAAGATACTTTGGATTTAATGGGATCTTATATTGAATTAAAACTCTTTATTTTTAAATAAATGGAATAATATAAAATTATTTCGGACTCCTACTATTTTTGATAATATTCTTATTGAAATATGTATTTGTGGGAATATTGGAATCTAATTCGTAAAATGCAATATCAAATTTAATATTTTAAATCATTTCAATAAAACATAATAAGTATTTATCTTTGTTAATATCACGTTCTCTACCTCTTCTTGAAAATTTTGTAGGTGGATTATAATACTTGAAATCTTTGTTATCAAGATTAAACATTAATCTCTTAGTGATTTATTCATTTCATATTCTTATTTATCAAAATCATCATTAGATAATTGTTTAATTTTTCAATTATTTCATATAATTATTTTTGATAGTTTTCCTCCTACTATTTAGCATCTAATTAATATTTTTTTGTTTCTTTTTCATCTTTTCCCTTGACTATTTATCCTCCTCTTTTGGTAATTTACATGAATCCATATATTGAATTTTCCCCAATTGTATTAAGAATCTTCCCCTTATATATCATTGTGTTTTCTATGAAATCCACTCCACTTTAATTTCGTAGATTAGGGATGCATGAATTAATATCCTTAATTAACTAATTAGTAATTGATAATATTTGATTTTGTGCATTTCAAAAAAACATTCTTATTCATTTGATTATTTTCTATCTTGTATATCTTTTTTAATGTATTCTAAGTCCCTCGATCCTTTTGGGATGAATTTCAAGATTGATTCCATTATATTTTATCTTGAATACTTTATTGGATTTATTATTTCCTATTGAATATATAAGGACCAACTTGTTTAAGATCACCTTACTCCTTCCATGAAATATTTGTATATTTATACTCTCAAGGGTTATAGCTATTCCAAAATAGATTATATCTCACTTAATGTGTCATATAGTTACCCTTGTAATATAATTCCTCAATTTTTTCTAGTGGTTATGTTGTTGCTCGAATGGTTAACTTCATGAAATTAATGGAACTGTAACTAAAAATTCCATAGTGGATGTATTACACATTGTTCATTTATGAATTTTATATGATAATTTGAAATTATTTTCATTCAACTATATAATTTGGGGGCTAAATCAACTATAAATGAATCTTTATTAGAAATATCACTATACCTATGAATATATTTTTAATGCGAGCTCATTTAGATTATATTATAAATTTATTTGAGTTCTGTTACTGTTTTATCACTATAATATCCTCATACAACTGAATAAATAAGTCTTTATCATATTACATTATATAATTCTTTAAGTAATTTCATAAACATTGAGTGAGAAAAGTGAAGAGGAAGTAATTTTAAGTAATTTTCATGGAAGAATTCCCAATTCTATTGAAAATTTTCTCTTTGTTTTAGTACAAAAATTGATATTTTATTTCAAAGGTCAATATTTTCTCATATAGGGTAAAATCTATTGGTAAATGAAATGTATATGACTTTTAATGATTTTAAAGAGTTCTCTTCCTTTATAAGAAATAAATATCTTTCTTATTAGTTTATTTAGTATGGAATAAACCTTAATATATATAAATTGATTCATACTCCATTAAGTTGGAGATATAAGAAAGTTGTTGTGAAATATATGATTAATGATAAGGAAGCCTCTAATGGAATCCAATTAATTGTAGGAAAGTACTAAAAATGATGGTAATTTAACACATAGTTCCTATCATTTTGTGAATTTCTAATTATTTATGGGTTTCAAAAGACTAGAAATTTGTAGTTCTCCTTGACATGGTGAAATATATATTTCTTTTAGAATTGATAAAGAAAAAATAGATATTGTATCTCTTGTGATATCTTGAATAGATCATGAACATCCATATCTTTAGTTGTTTTAGCCAAAATTCTATGGAAATATTGTTATATCATTATTATTAATTGAAACATTTTAACACAAATTGATCTTATTTTGAACATGCACTTAAAATCCATGTAAATATTTCCTCAAATATACTATAATGATAAATTTATGAAATCATTAAATATATTACATTTTTATATTGACTATAATGAATTATTTTTGGTGTGTTTTATTAGAAATGTAGTCCAAAATGTGAGATTAAACCACATTCCTCTAGAAATTCTTGATAACTATTATATAATATTAACTATAAACCTGACTATAAGTGCACATGGTTTTGTAAAATATTTTATGGGAGTTACCAATATTATATATTTAGTTACAATTTTATTTATTTTTAAAATATTTTTTTAGTTAGGATAAAAGAATGAAAATAATGGTGCGTGACTATTGGTAATGTGTGAGGACTAAATAAAAAAACATAAGAAATACTTGTGTGTTTGTTATTGTGGAACTAAGTTATAGTGATATAAACTATAATAAACCATATATATGGTTATAGAAATAGTGTATAAAGATTATGTGTTCATGTTTTGAGATAGTGGTGTTGGGCGGAGAAAGAAAGGAGTGATGGAAAGAGGGGGGGTGAATTGCCTTTTAAAAAAAGATTAACAAATTAAAAATCAAAGAGAAAGTGCAGCGGAAATAAAGAGGCAAGAAACAAGAATTGATAACGGAGTTCGGCCTAAAACCCGGCCTACGTCTCCGCTCCCAACTCAACCGTTGAGAGATTCTACCGCTTTCTTTTTAATGGTTGTAGCAAGAAACCCACTAGCCTTTTTACAGGTGAAGGCTAGCTCACCTATTACAGCTTTCTTTTTAATGGTTTGTGCAAGAAACCCACTAGCCTTTTTACGGGTGAAGGCTAGCTCACCTTTCACTCAAGCCTTTTAAAAGGAAAGGCTTGAATAACCTCTTCACACCTTAAAGGTGATGTGAAAACCCAAAAGAAAGGATGATAGAAAGAGATGGGGTTTGTAGGCACAAACCCAAAATGATGCTCAAAATAAATAAAGCAATAAAAACCGTAATGGGGAAGTCTTGGGCGCCAATGGATTGATGGAGCTGATGAAGGGCGCTCCCAAGCTTCTTTGGAGGTGCTCCTTGGATGTGGAAGTGTGTTGGAGCAAGTGGGGTTCCCTTGGAGGAATCCGTCGGAGGTTCGCCAAATGATGGGAAATGTGTCCGTTGGCTTCTCAATAGTTCCGGCTATGTTCCTTAGGCTTCCGGGGGATCAAGGTCCTTTATTTATAGAGGGGGAACCCTCATATGGCCGTTGGAGGCCTTTGGAGCCGTTGGAGAGGCTTTCGGAGCCGTTGGGAGGCAAGTGGACAGGCTGGTCAAAAGCCCAACGGCTAGTTTGACTGGCTCCACCGGCTGACCGGTACAGATCCACCGGTTGGCCGGTGTGTGAAAAATGGAGGAGGGCTCGGGCTCAGGCTCCACCGGCTGGCCGGTGCTGAGGCCACCGGTTGGCCGGTGGTGAGGCAGTAGCTTCCTCTTCTGTGCAGGTGCCACCGGCTGACCGGTTCGGAGGCCACCAGTTGGCCGGTGATGAGGCAGTAGCTTCCACTGTTTGGGCTGGGTGCCACCGGCTGGCCGCTGGTGTGACACCGGTTGGCCGGTGGTCTGGAAAGAAGGATGCCTTCTGTCCAGGCCTCCATCGGTTGGCCGGTGCTCTTCCATCGGTTGGCCGGTGGACTGAATTTCAGTCCACTTTTCCTTGTTGCTTCCTTGGCCACCTGAAATCATGCCTATCATCCAAAAACACTTAAAACAAGATTAGTAAAATAAGAGGGTGATTGTGATCATGAAAATTAAACCGCGAGGGGTTCGAGAGGTACAACAATCTCCCCCTATTTTGATGATCACAATCACCAAAACAAACAATTTAGAAAGTGAAATTAAAAACATGCTTTAAAGAATTTTTCCCCCAATCAATCAAGAATTTCTCCCCCTTTGTGATTATCAAAATAGCACGGGGCATAAAACTTGATTGAGGGAAACGTTTGAAAAACAAGAAAGAGATTTTAAACCAATTGAAATTTTTTAAATTTGAATTGAATGTTTTAAATGAAAAATTTGAATAACAGTTTGAATTTAAAGTTTTGAAAAGAAAATTGAAATGAAAAATTTGATTTGAAAGTTTTGAATCAAGAATTTTGAAATGAAAAATTTGAATTGAAAGTTTTGAATCAAGAAATTAATAGCAGTTTGAATTGAAAGTTTTGAAAAGAAAATTGAAATGAAAAATTTGAATTGAAAGTTTTGAATCAAGAATTTTGAAATGAAAATTTTGGAACCAAGTGTTGAAATTGAAAGTTTGAATCGAAAATTTTGAAATTGAAATTAAAAGGGTTTAAACGATCCTAACTCCCCCTAAATAAAAACAACAAAACTCTGGGGAGAGGATTATCAAACCGAGACAAATTTTGGCCCAGAGAGACTCGCTAGAAGGGATTTTTCAATCCATACTTGTCTTGTGGCGGGTCTTCTACTATAAAATTCATCGTTAAAGAAAAAAATTTTGGGACTACCATACCGGGCATTTTTGCAATTGCACTCATAGATTAAGTGCCCGGGTTTTTTGCAATAATTACAAAATTTAAATTGAGAGCTCCCCCTTACAAAAATAGTGGGTGCATGAGAAGAGGAAGCTTGCTTGGAATAGCCAAGCCCTTCGGTGGTTCTAGATATGCGTTGGGAACCTAGGAGTTTGGTCAAATTTTGTTCCCCTTGGGTGAACTTGGCAAGGGATTCCCTTAAATCTTTGATGGTTGATTCCATGGAATCAACATCGGGAAGATTTTGGATTTTGAGGGTCAACTCTTCCTTCTCTTTGAGAAGTTGTTCTTTTTCGGAAGAGAGTTTTTTGAAATTCTTTTTTAATGAAACAAATTTGGAAGAAAGTTCGTGAAAACCTTCCTCCAATTGATCTATTGCATGTTGGAGATCCTCATAAGACATGTGATTGAAAGAATTTGAATTTGAAGAACAAGAGGATGAGGAGTCGGAAGAAGTTACCTCATGACATGCCATTAGGCATTTATTACCGTTGTCGCTCGAGGAGGAGGAGGAGGATGTGGAGATATCACTCAAAGTGGCCTTGAAAGCCTTCTTATTCTCCTTTTTCTTGGCCTTTTTCTTGTTGAGTGGGCAATCGGGCTTGTAATGTCCTTTCTCGCCACACCCGTAACATTTTACCTTGGGCTCGGATTTTTCATTGGGTTGAGCCTTGCGGGATTTCTTCTTCTTGTGCTTCTTCATGAACTTGTGCATTTTGCACGCAAGATTCTCCATTTCGGAATCGCCGCTAGAAGAGGAAGATGATGATGAGGAGGATCTTTCTACTTTTTGTACCTTGAAGGCGATGTTCTTTGGAACTTTGATCGGTTTGCCTTCCTTTTCAGCTTGCCTCCTCATGGTGATCTCATAGGTCATGAGAGATCTGATGAGCTCTTCGACTGGCATGTTCTTTATGTCCTTTGCTTCTTGGATTGCCGTGACTTTTGGTGCCCATGAGCTAGGTAGGATCCATAGGATCTTCTTGACCATGGTTTCTACAGAAATATTATATCCAAGAGATTTTCTACCATTGCAAACATCAGTAAAACGAGTAAACATTTCAGAAATAGATTCAGATGGATGCATGGAAAATGACTCAAAATCTTGACGATACATGTCCAATCGAGTATCCTTCACTTTGTTGGTCCCCTCATGGGTAACCTCCAAAAGATTCCAGATTTCATGTGAGGAGGTGCATGTGGAAACTCGATTGAACTCATTACGATCAAGGCCGCAATGTAGAGCGTTCATGGCTTTTCCATCAAGCTCGAAATTTTTTATATCAGCTTGAGTCCATTTGGATTCATCGGGGGAAGAGAGAGTGTAACCTTGCATGACAATTTTATAAATGGGATAACCTATACTTCTAAGAAAAGTAGTCATGCGGGTTTTCCAATAATTATAGTCGGTTCCATCAAAGAATGGAGCACGACCCAAAGAATAGCCTTCGGGGGCGAAAGAGGTTGAGGCCATCACAAAAAAAGATCTTGAACTTGAAACCGGTTAGGGTATTACTCAAATTTTGCCTCTGATACCAATTGTTGGGCGGAGAAAGAAAGGAGTGATGGCAAGAGGGGGGTGAATTGCCTTTTAAAAAAAGATTAACAAATTAAAAATCAAAGTGAAAGTGCAGCGGAAATAAAGAGGAAAGACACAAGAATTGATAACGGAGTTCGTCCTAAAACCCGGCCTACGTCTCCGCTCCCAACTCAACCGTTGAGAGATTCTACCGCTTTCTTTTTAATGGTTGTAGCAAGAAACCCACTAGCCTTTTTACAGGTGAAGGCTAGCTCACCTATTACAGCTTGCTTTTTAATGGTTTGAGCAAGAAACCCACTAGAATTTTTACGGGTGAAGGCTAGCTCACCTTTGACTCAAGCCTTTTAAAAGGAAAGGCTTGACTAACCACTTCACACCTTAAAGGTGATGTGAAAACCCAAAAGAAAGGATGAGAGAAAGAGATGGGGTTTGTAGGCACAAACCCAAAATGATGCTCAAAATAAATAAAGTAATAAAAACCGTAATGGGGAAGTCTTGGGAGCCAATGGATTGATGGAGCTGATGAAGGGCGCTCCCAAGCTTCTTTGGACGTGCTCCTTGGATGTGGAAGTGTGTTGGAGCAAGTGGGGTTCCCTTAGAGGAATCCGCCGGAGGTTTGCCAAATGATGGGAAATGTGTCTGTTGGCTTCTCAATAGTTCCGGCTATGTTCCTTAGGCTTCCGGGGGATCATGGTCCTTTATTTATAGAGGGGGAACCCTCATATGGCCGTTGGAGGCCTTTGGAGCCGTTGGAGAGGCTTTCGGAGCCATTGGGAGGCAAGTGGACAGGCTGGTCAAAAGCCCAACGGCTAGTTTGACTGGCTCCACCGGCTGACCGGTACAGATCCACCGGTTGGCCGGTGTGTGCAAAATGGATGAGGGCTCGGGCTCAGGCTCCACCGGATGGCCAGTGCTGAGGCCACCGGTTGGCCGGTGGTGAGGCAGTAGCTTCCTCTTCTGTGCAGGTGCCACCGGCTGACCGGTGCTGAGGCCACCGGTTGGCCGGTGATGAGGCAGTAGCTTCCACTGTTTGGGCTGGGTGCCACCGGCTGGCCACTGGTGTGACACCGGTTGGCCGGTGGTCTGGACAGAAGGATTCCTTCTGTCCAGGCCTCCATCGGCTGGCCGGTGCTCTTCCATCGGTTGGCCGGTGGACTGAATTTCAGTCCACTTTGCCTTGTTGCTTCCTTGGCCACCTGAAATCATGCCTATCATCCAAAAACACTTAAAATAAGATTAGTAAAATAAGAGGGTTATTTTGATCATGAAAATTAAACCGCGAGGGGTTCGAGAGGTACAACAAGTGGGAGTGTTCAGATAAGTTTAACTATTATATACTATTTACACATAAATTTATCGATTTTATGATAGCATTATTAATGTATCCTTCTTTTGTTCTCTCAACAGACTCTCTAAAACCATAAATATAATCCTAGGTCCTCATAGGTTTTCTATGATACCTAACATAAGGTATATTTTCATTATTCATAGTACAATTTCCTCTTACTAGTGTATAATATGATGTTCAAATTTTGTTACATTACTTAATCCCAAAATATTATTCAATTATAGATAAATTAAGTGGAGAATTGAGAAATCATAAAATAATAACAAGACATAAATTCATTAATGATTTAATATTAATCAATTAAACCACCTCACTTGATCCCCAGTATAAAATTAGCTAACTTTGATCTTGTTGAAACAAATAGAATTAAAATGAGAAAATAAATTCTTCCCATTTATTCTCCTTGGCTTAAGTTTCTCTTCAAATGGATGGTCTCCTCTCCATTATAGAACTCCCTATATGTTTTCTTCTCCTATTTTATACATTAGTATGGTTCTAATCAAATTTGGTGATCACTCTACATAGTCAAGAGAGGTTAGAATTATTACATGTGTAAAACAACACCAAATCACCCCCTTAAACTCCACTAACCTTGATCATATGACCATAATTTATCAAATATAGATCTTTTTACATATATAAACTCTTTAATTTTTTTCTAATTTATTTTTTATGGAATGTACAAGGATTCCCTTCATCCCCACAAGATGGTCATGTACTCCATGTGTCTTAAACACTGTGCAATATATTCTATTACCCTTTAAATATTCCATCTTAAATAGGCATAAAATATCACTCAAAGTTGTTTTTGACTACTCACAATCTATATGAATCCATTTATTACCTTATAATGACAAAACTAAAGTATTTAATTAATTTAGAAATAAACCTCTATTGGGTTCCAATACTCTCTATGTTAAGTCCATAGACAGTTCCAAAATTGTGGTGGTGTATTAAGAATTTTCATAAATACACCACTGGTCGGTGTTCTTAACCTTCATTGAATACACTAATACATTGTAATTCATTCACTATTCAAGTTATTTGATATATATTTACTTGATCATTTCCATCCCTTAAATTGTGTATCCTTGGAATTTGGTATATATCACAAGTTGGATTGACTGAATTTTACAATCCAATAAAAATATAGAATTGGTACATCTAATAAAAAATTAATATTTCATTGTCTCAACTTTTCATACAATTGAAATTGATTTTTTAAGTTTTCTTAAGAAAAAGTTCTCCTAACATTATGTATAAAAAACCATGTTTTGGTTCCAAATAATTTGAATGAATTCAGTGTGGGCATGCTTCACTGTTATAAATATTGGTGTCATAGAGAATTTCCCGTATACATTATTTCATAATGATGATAAATGACACATTTCTTATGTAATTTTCTTTTATAAAAATATTACAAAGTTGTGTTCAGACATATTTACTATATCACATCGCAATGTAGGGAAACATTAAAATACATTCACTGTATTGGGAGAAAATACTTTATAATGTTCTACTTAGAATTTTTTTAGGTCCTTTTATGGCCTACGTAGAAAAATATCATAGTCTTGATTCTCCAATTATAAACTATTTGGATTCCATTACTGGTTCCATGGGTATAGAGTCTTTTTCTAGTAGTGAAAAATGTCTTTCAATGTTGTTTATGATATCGTAATATATTCAAAGATTCATGGGAGTTGGTTAAGAACTCTTAAAAATACTTGATAATAATAAATATAGGGAGTAGATGGGATATTCCATAGTCAGGTATAATAGAAGTAGATATCTTTGATTCATGGGTCCTATAATTCATTGGTCCGTTTACTAAATCACATGGGAATGAGTGTATAATTTTTTCAATAGACTGTGTGTCTATTTGGAATGACTCTATTGTATTAATAGATATTATTGGTTAATATATGGTGATTGTTTTAGAAAATAAATATTTTATAGATATAACTATAATCAATGATAATGGTTTCTAATTTAAAAATAGTCATTTTAGAGAAATAATTAAAATATAAGGACAAAAACACAAGAAAAGAACAATATATCATCAAAATCATTATAGGAAATCTAATGGTACAAAAATGATTTAAGGGGATTCTATAGAAAATAATATGACAATCAAAACATGATTGAGTATATAAACAAGGGGATAAATTTTAGGTATACAAAACAATATATAACTCACAAATTAGTATATCAGCATCTATATTTGTATTTAGAAACATAATTTTAGTTTTGTGTTGGTATTAATCATTTGTTTTTGGTTTATGAAGCTATTCAACATATATTACATGAGTGCATCAAAGAAAAATAGATATTATTTGAATGAGTTAGAGGAAATAAAAATGGATGCATATGAATATAGAAGAATTATGAAGTAAAACTCATAATTTTTCATGAAATATTGATTCAATATAAATAATTCAATAAAGTTTAATAGGTCCTATTATTAAATTAAATAAAGAAACTATATCTTGGAAAAAATAATGTCCAGATTGTACATACCCTTTAAGGTAACACTGGTAAACTAAAATAGAGCTGTGAAAAATACTCGAGAAGAAGGAGGACAATTCATAATGAATATGAAGAGACTAAATCTATTCATTCAAATTAATATGGTCAAGAAATCAAACATTGAAAGGTTCAAATAATAAGTATGAAAATGAATTTTAGTTAATGACTTTGGAAGTGTATCTCCTTCACAATACACACCCCCACAGTCTTCATGAGATAACTTTTCTCAAAGGATTATATTAAGGGGTAATATAAATATTACCATTCTTTTAATTTTTCTCATTTTCTTCTTAGTATTTTTTCTTTGTTTTTTATGAATATATTTTCCAAAAGAATTATATAAAATGATAGACATTATTTTCTAAAAAATATTCCTTTCTATTAGCCACATTTTTACATGTCTTTACCATTATATAAAATGTACAATAGTAGCCCTTGAAGTATGGAACTTCCTATTATATCATGAGAGTTTCCAGGAACACCAGTACAGACTCAATATTGAGTCCATACACTCTAGATATGATCTTATGAAATCTAGTATTCTCAACTATATGATGTTAGTTTCGACTTAAAATCCACTAGTTACCTAAACCTTATGAAGTATTTTCTAAACTATATGATGGGTCTGTCTTAAGCTTATGGTCACAACCTTATACACCACATACCATCCTTATGATAATTTTATCTGTTATAAAAGTTTTGTTATAACTTTATAAATTTCTATACCTCTTAAAATTACATCATAGGTTTCTTTAAATCACCTCCATCCTTCTTAAAAGTTTATCCAATATATTTTAGACACAATTTTCAGTATCCATCAAGATAGATAACTTAGAAATGGATTCTCCACATTTTCAACTATCTTCTTTAATTTTTGTGATTATTTTAAATATTTTGTATATAGATCTATAGGATGTATAGTATAGTTTAGTATCCAACACCTTTTAAAAATTATCTACTTATTATAACATTTTATAGACCATTCTCTTTCCAATATTGTAGAACATGTCATATCCATATATACCAACTAAAAAATCATCATATGTAAGGGTTTCTCACATAGTATCCAACTTTTCCAAATACCTTTTCCAACATAATATGTTAACTTCATTTTAATTCACATTAATTGTTTTAATCCCCTTTACCTATTTGGAGATGGGATATAACATCACTTTATTTATTGAGTGGAAACCCACTCCATCACCCATGTACTCCGAGAAATATATTATATTCTCATTAAAAAATATAATCACAAACCAATGTGCACTTGAATCCACCAATTTGATTTTTTATCAATGCATTGAACTCCCAGACACCATAGATACATGTCCATATTTCTTTGGTAGTTCATGCTTTCGCTCCCAATAATGAATATAAATACAAAGGGAGAAAGTTATTCTCTCCATTATTGAAACTATGAGTATATGGGAAGGTGGTGGGGTGTCGGTGGGGTTCTTTTGATTGGATGGTCCATATAGAGTGTAATTATATATCTTTGAGGATTATTGTTATCTTTTGTGTAATCAAACTGATGGGTTATAAGTGAAAAATATCAATATTTTATTTTTGTATATTAGTAGCATTGAATATCGGATTTCATGAATTTTATAATAAAATAATTATTTTCATTGGTTATGGAGGTAGATATATTATAGGAGCATTATAACATTTTATCCAACCACGTGATCCTTATAGTACTATATCTTGATTCATGTATGATGCATTCAATTTTTACATGCTATTTTTCTTATATATTTTCCCCAGATCATGCTATACTAATTAGTTTTATGGCATCTTTTAATTCTTACCAGGTGCATATCGGTGTTGGAACATCATGTTGCAATAGTGGAGTTATAGAACACACAAGTTCATTTATCTAGACTAGATGAAACCCCTATGGAATGTACCTAGGATTTATATCTCATTCATTTACTTCAAAAACTATTTATAACATCTTTACATCTATATATGAAATTTCTTTAAATAATATGACCTCTTTTGTATAGATTAATCTATGAAAACACTCTACATTCTAAATAATATTACATCTTTTTTACTAATTTTTAGGATTTTAAGAAGATAATGGTTTGATACAATGAGTGTTGTATTTTTTTACAATAGTTAATAAATTAAATATGTAAGGAAAGGGGTAGATTAAAAATAAAAAAGTAGTTGTTTATGGTTTAAAAGTCTAAGGTTTAGAATCTTACATTCCCGAACAATGAAAATTTTTGGTTTCAAACAATATATAGTACCACTTAATGAATTTTTTATTATGGATGTACCAAACTTATTTGAATCCATTAGTATCTTATATATCAATTAAAATTTTATTATTGATTTTTTTTGTAATGTAAAGTGTTGAAGGTTAAGAAATGTTTTTATAGAATTATTATCCACTCTAGTTTTTGAACACATATTTTAAAAGGAAATTGAATCTACATTATAAAATACATGAGATATCTATATGAAATTAGTTTCATTAGAATAAGATAAACAAATAATGTTTTGATTATGAATAAGGGATGAGAATACTAAAGAACAATGTAATATTTACTCAAAATAATGTTGGGAAGAATGTTATAAATACATAGAGTTTCAAAGAGTTTAAGTATAATATATTGGAAAGTAAAAGTCTGTAATATAGAGTTTGGAAGATAATTTTAATCTAAAAAATTATAGAGAATGTACTTCTATCCAGATTTTGTATTTTATGTAGATAATTTGGTAGATTTTCTATAGTCTTATTAAAGATATCGAAGATTATGTAGGAGATATAAAAGAACAATTAAAGTATGTGATGTGAAGTAACTGAAATATATCCAAGATTATAAAAGTTTATACATAGAATAAATTAATAATATCTCGATGTATAAATAAGATAACCAAAAACTTACATGAAAGTTTTCTAGTTGAAAATTTTTTAGAGATGTTCCAGAGTAGAATTATAAAGAAACAAACCTAACATTTATTTTTAAATCTTTGATGTGACAAATATCATTATGTATTAGGAATAAAATATGATCCAATATTTAATATTTTATTAAGGAATTTGATAATCCAAAAATTATTTTATGAAAAATTTATTCCTGAACTTAATATGCTATATTAGTTGAATAGCGAAAGGTTGATGCCAAGGATACAATACGCTGAGTAGATGAGGGGTTGGTTTATTGGTGGGATCACTAAAATTCATAGGTGAATGGGATTTTTTTGGGTAATATACCTTCATTTTTTAACCACTCTAAATGTATATGTCTGAGTTTTATCTTTAAGATGGAAGGAACCCCATGACTACCTTGGTCTCACTCTGAAAGTAATTTTTGAGGACATGGAAAATACAGAGAGTACCCAATATGAATTAGATTCTACTATATATTAATTAAGTTTATTCATTAATATATCATTTTTATACTTTTCTGTTTGAAGATAAATAGATTTTTTTTCCATGAAAGACTATGTGTCACCATGAGTAGGCTTTCCCAAGATGATGATTGACGTTTTGGTGAGTAAATCATTCCACAGAGGTGATCTCCTAAATGTTAATTTATGGGTTGTTTGGAGATAAATGGGTTTTCATGTATGAATAGTTTTTTAATTTTAGAATAAAAAATATTTTATTAAATATATCATAATATATGATTTAGAATATAGAAAGTCAAAGTAGTAGATCATGCTATGAATGAGACCTCAAAAAGTTGTGGGTTTGGGATATTTTTTGAGGTATGTGATACATAGAAGAATTTAATGTCAAAACATTTTTGAGGATAAAAAATTAAATAGGAGGTTCATGACTTTAAAAATTGATTTATTTTAGGAATTGTTTTCCTATATTCAATGAAGAAAATTATACAACATGGCATTTTATGGTAGATACTCGGTACGAAGCGGTAATGTAGGCTACTTCGTGTGGTCTTTTAATGGAATTCAAGGACTATTGTCATGGTTTTTAACCATGTAAATAGATGTATAGTTGTGGTTTTAAACCCTGGATATAGGTTTTCATGGATGAATCTACTTCCAAGGTTCCAAACCATGATAATATCCCTATTTCCATGGGAAAACCTTTGAAATAGACAAATAGTCATGGTTCAAAATGTGGTTAGAGGCTCTACACTCTAGGTATGCCAATAAAAGATATAGTTTGTTAAAACATGGTTATTACCTATAGCCATGATTTTGGGGTCTATATCCATGGTTAAAAACTATGTATATATCATTTTTTTAGTATTGTAAGCATCATGATACCTCTACTATAAATACCTTTCACTAGATATTTTAAAACTATAGGTAAAACCACATTTAATTTGGCCACTTAATTTTGATTATGAGACCTACCGATGCATTAAGGGGATATATTACATCAGTCCCCACCCATAATTATAGGTCCAAATCATTCCTCACATATTGAATAATCGATTAAATTCATGAATCAATATGTATTATCATCAAATATTTTTATTGATTAAAAAATATAGATTTATCAATATTTATCTAGTTAATCAAATAACTTAAAAGTACACACCATTTGTAGAAATGGAATAAGGTTTAGGAAACAATAATATCCATCATTATAAAATATTTTTATTTAAGAGAAATGTAACTTCCAATGAAAAATGATTTCAAAAAAGTTATTGTTTCAGGAGAATGTTAACAATCACAAAAGAAAGTGATATTTTATAACAAATTTACCACATGGTAATTTTCAAGTCAAAATAAAATAGATAAAATGATTCAAAGTGAAAATTAAAATAAAAATATGTATTAATGAATCATGATATTACATTTAAAAGGGGTAGTATATACACTATATAAAAGTGAATTAGTGCACAAAAACAAATAAGTCTCAATGAAATGTAAATTGAGACAAAATCCCTTACCACACACTTCCTTTTTGTTGAACATGCTTTGAAATAATATATAATGGTTTTAAGAACTTTATTAATATTTAAAAGAACCATATTCATACTTATAATATCATATATGATTCTTTTATTACATTTACCTCCTTTTTGTTAATAATATTTCATTATTTTCATTATTTCGTGTGTTAATTTCATTGTTTTCTCATGTGGATTTTGTTTTGAAAGTCCTAGTTCAATTGAATATAATATATATCCATAATACACAGAATTATATTAATGTTATAAATATCATATTTACTCAGTATATACAATATTATAACTATTTATGAAATTTGGATATGAAAAATGAATTTCATCTCTTTGTGGAGATGGTAGATCGTACGTACGCACGAGCAACGATATCATTCCATTAACAGGTGAATGAATAAAGAAGTGGGTGAAATATTAAATTCCTATAATAAATATCATCTAATATATATCACCTTTATTCATTAATTTTATCCTTATTACATTCCATTTAATGCGTAATTAAATAATGAATCACATCGCTTCGGGAGGTTGTAGTCTCCCGTACACACGAGTGACATTATCGTATTCTAAATGACATGGAACATATAAAGGTATATGTGATATTAAAATTAAATAATTATAAAAATATGTTAAATATCATATACATGTTTTAAATATATCATTATATTCACTTGTGAGAGGTGGTAATGGAAAAAGGAATGACATTGGTTCATGAGGCGGTAGTCCTCCGTACACACGAATGATGATTTTGTAACCCATTTGATGGAATTACAAATGGATATTTATTATGAAATAAATATAATAGCATTATTTTTTATGGGATATAATTTTTTTTTATATAGTAAATTTTATTACATAATTAAATGTTATAAATAATAAAGAAAAAGAAAGATCTGTGTTAAGATAATTGCCTTCTATAAGAGAAACCTCTATTGGATCTCCTCCTAAGGCCCTAGGAATGATATTTCAGTAGGAAAAAAAATCTCTAGATAAGTTTATTGATGATATAATTGGGTATGATTTTGTTGAAGAAAAATTTATTGGTAGTTGTAAATAATTTATGGGAGAGAGTGCCCTTTTATATATGGGGAAAGGCAACCCTCTTGAAAATTACATGGAAATTTCTGAAAATAATCCAAAATGTTAAAGTAATTCACATGAAAAATGATTCCAAATGGACATAGATTCCAATAATTTAAGGATAATATGGAAATATGGTCATCTAATAATATTTTTAAAAGTTGGTAGATAATTTAACCCTTATCCATTAAGTTTAACTCTAAGGTAAATCAATTTTTACACTAATTGTGATGATTAGTTTTTACTATTTTTACTTTTAATTTTGGAAAAAAATTATTTTAAACATATTAGGAATTATAAACTATTCTGATTAAAAATATGGAATTCATTTTGCTACATAATTGAAAATTTTAATCTAAAATTAATCTCACAGACGAGATGAGAAAATGGGTTTTTAAAAGAGAAAATATTCAAAAGTTTACAATGTTGTTATATCAAAAATCAATATGAAAATTATTAAAATGAGATGAGTTGTAATAATTGATATATAATTTAACTAATTTTATTTTAAAGCTAATTTAAAATATAATTTATCTTTAGAAATAATTTAATTTAGAAGGTAGTTTTCAATAAAAATTCATCATTTCTCACTATACATCAAAAAATGAAACTTTTTAGAAAACTAAAAAAAATCACACTAAGAGAATTTTGATATTATAATTTCAAAAATTATATTTATTTTTTAAAATTAATTTTATGAAACTGGTAAAAATTATTTTGAAATTATGTGCGCAAAGCATAATTAAACTGCCTTGTAAAAAATACATTCTTTCAGAAAATATTTCTTTTTATTTTAAATGATTCTTATTTCATTTCTAATAAACAGTTAATCATTATTTTCATAATTTGGTTATTAATATTCATGTACCCTAATTTAATGTCTAGGTTATAAATATTTTGTTAAATAATAATATTCTAATTATATTTCACATTTCATTTAAACTCAATGTTGTATGTTACAGAAGACAAACTTTGTGTTGTGTGTAATGTAATCTATTGAATTTATTGAATTTATTTAAAAATCTATATATCATAAAGTCTCATGGTGTTATATTTTTTTTATAGGACGGGTGTTTCATATTTAATACTCTATCAAATATAATGTTCTTATTTTAAAATCTCAAGTGTTACATTCTCCCACCTTAAATAAATTTTGTCCCTGCAGTTTAAACTTCATCTTGGTAATCATGGGTTTGATATTTGGAAATATCATTATAGAAAAACCCAAGTCATAAAAATATTTAATAAAAAATCCTTTTAATAAGATATAAAAAGAAGTATTAAGCTCTTCTATAATAACACAAACTAGGATTCTGTGTCAGAGAATATAGGTTGGAAATGAAAACATAGACATGGAAAAGAATACTAACGCCCAAGGATTAATGGAGAGTGATAAAGTTCATTAATAAAAGGAAAGTGGGTGATCTAGAGAATCTTAATGACCAAAAAACCATAAACCAAATAGGTTTCAAAAGGGACATTAATATCATCATAAATTATCTTAATATGATAATATTTTATTTCAAGATCATTTTCCTAAAGTTGATGAAATTTCATGAGAAGATATACTTACTTGATTTCATTCCATTAATATGTAAAATATCATCCTATATTTGTTCCTTGAACAATTTCCAATTAATACCTTAATCCAATAAATGAATATACACAAATTAATTTTTTTATGCCTGAAACACTAAAATTAAATTTTAATGGGTTGTAAGATCCATAAAAGAGTGAAACTTCTTTCTGTCTATCTCAAAATATTTCCCAAAACCAATATGGATAGTATAAGATATCCAATACGCATAAATCTTCATATGATTAAGCAATACATTAATCATTAAAACCTCATCCAAAGTTCAACTTAAACTATTTCATAATTTTTAAACCTTATAACCATTACAAAATGTAAATATCCAAAACATTATAAAGAAGGTAACTAAATTTCCAAAATGAACATATCATTAATTAAAACTATATGATGATTCTATTAATTTTTACATAATAAACACCTGAATACCTTCATTTATTCTCTTGAAACATTTTGATAACCTGAATTACCATTAAACCTTATTGAAAACATTCATGATAACTTAATCTTAAATTAATCAAATATTATTAGATAAATTCCTTAAAACCAAAAATATTGTTAAATCCATCAATGATAGAATAAACAACTTTTTCAACAAGTCATTAATCAATTCCAAGGTAGTTTGTACTTGTAGGATCGAAATAATGATGTCGATTCTCAATATACAAGAGGGGGGTGAATTCTACACTTTAAAAATTCCTTTGGAACCTTTAATGTTGGTTATGGATAACTATGTTTTCCTTAGACAAGGAAAATTGTAAGTTTAACAAAGTTAAAATAAGAAAATTTCACAACACCTCTAATCACCAACTAGATAATTAGAACCAAGATTTACAAAATAATATTCTACCTTAAAGCATATAGAATCTAAACTAATTAGAGAACAAGTGTAAGGAAATATAAGAAGGATATACTTTCCTTACAATACAATATGCAGAAGAAAAACAAGTAGAAAAACTACAAGTAACAAGATATGAATCTTTTAACCCAAAGGGAAGGGTATCCAACAACCTTGGATAAAGGTCCCTTGATTTATACTTTCAAGAAAGTCTATCTTACCAACACAAGGATAAGCCCTCAATACGAAGATTGAAATCTCTATCTTGTTATCCCCACAAGCCCTCAACTTCAAGGTAGTTGGAACCTCTGTCTTCCTCAGCAAGGAAGCCCTCAAACTTCAAGGTAGTCAGCACCTCTGTCTTCCTATCCCCGGAAGTCCTCAAATGTAATCACCAACATTCGGAGTCACACAAAGCAATCTGAACAAGCGGTTCAATATGCACAAGGAATGAAAAGATTCTCTCTCTAGAAATCACCTTAACAGCGTGTGTTCTCTAGATCGATCAACTTCTTATTGATCTCTTTCGAATGAGCTCTTATTTATAGGAAAACATACAATGGTTGGATCCCTCTTCTAATGGTCATATTTTCCATGAAATTCGGAGGGACCTGTACACATGTTACTCAACCAACGATTAATTAGAAACAGAATAGATGAAATAGTTTTATAAAAAACATGTATAACTAAATGCACGACATCGTTTTGAAATGTATCATATGTAAGTAAAAGCTAATCAATATTTCGGAGTGTAATCAAGTCAAAAGTTCGGAGTCTAACCAAAATGAAGTTCGGAGTGTATGTTAATAAATGTTCGGATTCTATTTTATAGGAATTCGGAGTCTGGTTTCACAAGAGATCGGAATCTGAACTTGCAGAGTTTGGAGTCGAACTTCTTAAGAGTTCAGAGTCGAAATTCATAAGAGTTCGGAGTCGAACTGTTTAAGAGTTCGGAGTCGAACTGCTTAAGAGTTCGGAGTCGAACTACTTAAGAGTTCGGAGTCAAACTGCTTAAGAGTTCAGAGTCGAACTGCTTAAGAGTTCAGAGTCGAACTGCTTAAGAGTTCGGAGTCGAACTTCATAAGAGTTCGGTGTCGAACTGCTTAAGAGTTCGGAGTCGAACTTCATAAGAGTTCGGAGTCGAACTACATAAGAGTTCAGAGTCAAACTTATGAAATATCAGAGTCCAGAATTCGGATTGGAACTGCATTATAGTTCACATCCAGAATTCAGATCCTAAAAACAGAATGCTCCAAATCGTTACATTATATGGATCTGGGATTTTGGGTATGAATCCGGTTTTTTTACTTAAGGAAAAAATATGGCTATGTATAAGAAAATATAGATTAGGGTAAATTTCCTTGAAGAAGTAAATTTTCCTTGTGAAGGTAAAATTTATATTTCCTTAAGTATAAGATGTTTGTGATTTTCAAAACAAGAAGGAATGGAAAAGTCATAAGGAAAACCTTATTGACTCAACAATCCCACCCTTTTTGGGAAGCACAAACATCCTTACGAAAAAGAAAATAAGGACTTTGAAAAATTTTATTACACATTGAAATTAAACACTTATCTCCCTTTGTTCATGGATGATTATGAATACAACTAACTCCCCCTTAGGCATTGAAACACTAAGGATTGTATTCTGAATTTTTGGAGTGAAGTTTTCATTATTGTAAGAATGACGAACTTCGTAGTGGGAAACTCCCCCTTACATTAAGAATATTTTTCTTAGGAATTTTCCTTTCTCCTCCTTAGGAGTGGTTCGTTCTCCTTCTCCCCATTTGTGATTTTCAAAAAGAATTGAAGGGAATGAAAAAAAAAGTATGGTAGCCGAAACATTAGTATATGACAATATACAACCCACCAAATAATCATTTCATTAGAGTTGGAAAATTTTACAAAGAAAGAAAATTACAAAAAAAAGACTAAAGTGAGTTCATTTGTCTTCCTTTTCCTTTGGAATGAGATTCTTTATCAGGGTTTTGAGTTTCTTTAAGTCACTTTGGTCTTCCTCACCTTGCCTCTCCAAGGCTTTTACCTTTTCTTCTTGGACTTCTAAAGATTCTGCCTGAGATTTTTCCTGAGCCTCCATGGCTTCTTTCTACAACTTTAAAAACTCATCTTGCTGAATGAATCTTTTTTCAAGCTCAATCCAGAGATTTCTATCATTTATAAAATTTTGAGCTAATGAATTTTCCTTATCATTCATTTCCTTCACTTGTTGACTCTGGGAACTCTGCTCAATAATCAGATCTTCTTCAATATTATTAAGCTTTTTGTCAGCTGTGTCAAAAGCTTCTTTCACGTCATTCTGAAAATTATCATACACATCCAAGTCTTCTTCAACTCTCTTAGACCACTTTGTTATCTTATTGCAAGATTTTCTATGTATATCATAATCAATAAGAAAACTTTTCTGTCCAGCTTCCAACTTCACAAACATATCCATGACCATGGATAAAGAATCTGATTTCTGATTCATGCTTTGTTGCAGCATCTAGCATCTATAATCTATTGTTGGAAAAATCAGAATTGTGTCCCCAACTTCCTTAGAGACTGAACCACAAAATCATGCCCATGAGATGATGATTCTGAATCAGAAACACTGCTTGGAGACTGATCTTCTTCATCTTGCACAAACTTTCTTCTAGAGGTGCCACCAACCTCTTTCTTCCTGATGACATCTTTTATAGGTGTCTCCATGAGAGTTTTCTTCCCCTTATCAGCTCTCGAAACATGTTCCTTATTAAGTTATACTTCCTCAGATTCAGATACTTGAACAATCTGGTCTTCATCTGGTTTTTGTTTTTCTTGTCCTTCCTCAACAAAAATTTCTTTCATAAGATTCTTCCTCATCATACAAGGCATTCTCTTCTTCTTGTTGTTGTTGTTGCTTTCTAGATTCATCATCTCCCTTTCATGGAGTAACTAACTTTTCGGATTCAGGCTTATCTTTATAGTCCTGTACTTTCTTGATCAGGGTATCCAAATCTTCACACTCCTCTTCTTCTTCTTCTTCTTCCTCAACTTCTTCAGCAACTTCTTCGACAACTTATTTCTTAGCTTCTTCAACAATTTTTTTACCCTTGGATCTATCCGGAGAGACATAGTTCTTGGCTAGAGTTTCTGGAAAAGAAGGTTCATCATCAAAAATTTCCGGAATGGGAAGCATTCCGGAAGCCAACTTTGTAGCTTTCAGCAAAGATTGCACCACTTCAGCTTTGTACATATTCTTTTTCATTTTCTTTTCCTTCGCTTGTTTCTATAGCTCCTCCGCAACTTTTTCTTTCAAGGCCTTAGCCTCTGTAGGGTCCAATCCGAATTGTGGATCCCCTTCCTTCCTCTTCTCTTTGTCTTCCCTCCACTTGGATTCCACTTCATCTTTATAAGTTTTCTGCTTCTTCGGCTTGGGGGGAGCAGATTGAGTTTCCTTAGCTTAAGGAATTTATTCATCAGCAACGACATCCTTAACCTTTCTCTTCCTCCTTTTCTTTTTGGATGGTTCTGAAGAGTGTGTTTCTTTCTAAGATGTCTCAACCTCTTCCACAGACAAAGGGTAAAATTCCCTAGATTCACTGGAAAAACCCATCTTCATCTTCTTGAGAGTATCATCACTGACTAGCATGAGCTTGCAATTCCAGATCTTTGATTTGCAGGCAACCTTGAAGGATTATAAGAACCAAACTATCAGCTTAGATAGTAAGGCAGGAAACATGATAATATGAGCTCTTAAATTGAATTATTTGATATTCTTGATCGTAACCAAGACATGTTTCATCAGATTTATCTTTCTTAGATTTACCAAAAAATCTAAGACATATATATCACTTTTCTTCAGATTGTCTTTATCACCTCCTCTTGGAACCAGAAATCCTTGCACCCAACTCTGAAGAATTATATTGTTCTAAGTGAGAAGAGCAATCTTGATAGTTGAATCATCCTTAATCCGAATAAACTTTAGTGCCTTCTCCTTGTTGAAACTTTCTTGCACATCGGGAAGTTTGTGTGAGAAGAATTCAGCTTCTCCTTCATATGACAATCCAACCATGCTCGCGGACTTGGTGTAGGAAAGCTTATAAGTCTTCCCATAAGACTTGAAAGAAAACCACTCTCTTACATCTTCCATAAGGAAGGAAACAGACTCATAGAACTCAGTCAGCAAATCAATATAAACTGGATCCTGTTTACTGACTTTGCTATGCAGACATCATCCCATCCATTCAGATTTATATTCTCCGAAATAAGGTAATCAAGCTTATAGAAATCTGGATGAACTAACCTTTACCTAAAGACTAACCACTTAGAGATTGGTTTCGCAGTCGACATATCTTGAGATGTTGCTTCAACAGACATTCAGAGTGAAGAAATCAGAAATATTTGGATCGGCTTTGCAATGTTCCAAACCGGCCTTAAGAAGAGCGGCAGGGCTTCGAGACGCAAAATCTTGAAAAACCAATGTGGGACGAGTCTCAGGGTCCCCTTTATATAGGCAATGGATGTGGCTGTTGGTCTTCCAAAAGCCATCAAATGGTTGAAAAAGCATTGATCTGATCTGACGATTGAGAAAAATCCCGCAAGAAAAATTGGACTCCAATCTTTTGAGTTTTTTTAAAGAAAACATTCGGATTTGAAGAAAACTAGAATCCGATATTTTAAAAACTAGGAAAATACCAAAAAAGAAAAATTTGATTATGAAACTAAAAAATAAGGAAATCATAGCTTTCGGAGTGTCTAAAAACATTGTTCGTAATTGGTAATATTCATTTTTAAAAAAAAAGAAAGTTCCAGCACGAAAATATTGTTACGAAAATGCCAGTCCAAAAATCTCCATTCCGGAAGTTCCAGTACGAAAAACATCTGTTCCGGAAGTTTTCATTCCGATAATTTCAATACTGAACATTTCAGTTCCAGAAATTCCCATTCCGGAAATTTCAGTTTCATAAATTTTCATTCTGAAAACATAAGTTCCGAAAGGTTTGAAAAACTAACTATGATAAATTTTAGTTATACTAATTTTGAAAAACAAATTCCGAAAAATTTTAGTTACACTAACATTCAAATGTACTCCCCATATGAAAAGGAGTTTATTACTGTTAAGAGAATTCTTCATCAAGAAGTTAATGAAGAATGATTACTTTACAATTATCATTCCTAAATTTTGTTTAATTTCTTCAAATCTATCAGAGGGTAAATATTTTTGTGAAAATATCAGCAAGTTGATCTTGCATTTCGATAAACTGAAGAATGATATCTCTTTTTTGAGAGTTATCCCTAAGAAAGTGATGCCTAATGTCTATGTGTTTCTTACGAGAGTGATGTTCAAGGCTTTTACTTAGGTCAATGGCACTTGTGTTATCCCACAAAATTTGACTCTTAGAAAAACTCAAGCCATAATCTGTGAGTGTGTGTTGCATCCACAACACTTGAGCACAACAACTTACAGCTGCTACATATTCAGCTTCATTAGTGGAGAGTGCTACAAAATGTTGCTTCTTGCAGGACCAAGAGACTAATGAATCTCCTAAGAAGTGAAAAGTTCTGGATGTACTCTTTCTATCCATTCTACATCCACCAAAGTCAGCATCTGAAAAGATTTTTAGAACAAAATCATTTCCAGAAGTATAAAATAATCCTAGACCCATGGTTCCCTTTAGGTAGCGAAAAATTATTTTTACCGCCTTTAAGTGAGATTCCTTAGGATTGGATTGATATCTTGTACATAAGCATACTAAGAACATTATGGTTGGTCGACTATATGTTATGTAATGTAGACTTCCTATCATCCCTCTAAAAGATGTTTGATCTACTGGTTTCCCAGCTTCATCAAGATCTAAAGAGTTTGAGGTACTGATTGGAGTACTTATACTCTTAGTGTTGTCATAACCATAATTTTTGAGAAGATCTTTAATATACTTTTGTTGAGATATATAGGTTCCTTCTGGTTTTTGAGAAATTTGAAAACCAAGGAAAAAAGTTAACTCACCCATCATACTCATTTCAAACTCAGATTTCATTAGACTTGGAAAGAATCAGTTAAAGATTGCTGAGTTGAACCAAATATGATGTCATCAACATAAATATGAATAATCAAAACATTTTTCTTATCTTTTTTTATAAAAAGGTTTGGATCTGCATTTCCCTTAACATGGTTATTTTGAACCAAAAATCATGTGAGTCTATCATACCAGGCTCGTGGGGCTTGTTTAAGGTTGTACAAAGCATTGGTAAGTCTAAAAACATGATCAGGATGTTTTGTATCTTTAAATCCAAGAGGTTGTTCAACAAACACTTCCTCTTGAACATAACCGTTAAGAAAAGCTCATTTCACATCCATTTGAAAATGTTTAAAATTGAAGAATGCTGCAAAGGCAAGTAGAATACGAATAAATTCATGTCTAGCTACTGGAGCATAGGTTTCTTCATAGTCTATTCCCTCTTGCTGATTATAGCCTTTAGCAACGAGTCTAGATTTATTCCTTACTATGACTACATTTTCATCACACATGTTTCTGAAAAACCATTTTACTCCAATAACAGAAGTTTCCTTAGGTCTTTCAACCAAGGTCCAGAATTTATTCCTCTCAAATTCATTTAGTTCATCTTTCATGGCTTTGATCCAATCATCATCACCTAAAGCTTCATCAGTTATTTTTGGTTCTAATTGGGAAAGAAATGATAGATGTTCTACTTCATTTCTTAAGGAACTTCTAGTCCTTACTGGTTGACTTACATCACCAATGATTCTATCACTGGGATGATTCTTAAGAAACACCTGATTTGGGTTTTGTAAAACATGTTCATCAACATAGGGTAGAAAGTATTCTAGGGTAAATGTTTCAGAAGTATCTTCTTGAACATTTTCCTTATCAGAAGGATCTTCTATCATAGGTTGAAAATCAATTTTTGAAAACACATCCGAGGATGTAGGTTGGGGTGGTTTGAAAATGAAAGGATCTGACTCATCAAATTTTACATGCACTGTTTCTTCAACAGTACAAGTATTTTTATTGAAAACACTATATGCCTTAGAAGTTGTGGAGTAGCCTAAGAAAATTCCTTCATCGGATTTTGGTGAGAATTTATGTAAATTATCTTTAGTATTCAGAATGAATACTTTACAATCAAAAACCTTGAAGTAGGAAAGTCTTTGTTTTCTACCGTTCAATAACTCATAAAACGTTTTATTAAGAAAAGGTCTAATCAAAACTCGATTTATAGTATAAAAAGTAGTACTAACAGCTTCAGCCAAGAAATGTCTGGCTATAGAATATTCACTCAACATGGTTCTAGTTATCTCTTGAATAATTCTATTTCTTCTTTCAACTACACCATTTTGTTGAGGAGTTCTAGGTGCTAAAAATTGTGAGTAATACCTTTTCTACTACAAAAAGTTTCAAAATCAGAATTTTGAAATTCTCCTCCATGATCACTATGAATAGTTTTCAGTGGAATATTTTTCTCATTTTTAAATTATGCTCTAAAAATTTTGAAATAAGGAAAAACTTCAGACTTCTTTGCAAGAAAATAGACCCAAGTAAATCTAGTGTAATCATAAACTAGAACAAACACATAGTATTTTCCTCCAATACTTCTATTTTTTGTTGGACACTACTGGAAATCCATCCTTTCCCAACGGTTCAGAACCGTTGGTATATGTTATACCAACGGTTCTTCCAACTGTGGGGAAGTAAGCCGTTGGGAAAGGCTTTTCCCAACGGTTTACAAGGAACCATTGGGATAGGTTAGAAAAAATCAACCTACCCCAACGGTTGTGCCAAACCATTGGGAAAAGCCTTTCCCAATGGTTTGGCCTGTTGGGGAATCCCATGAATATTTTCTTTCCCAACGGTTTGAAAACCGTTGGTAAAGGTTTTTACCAACGGTTCTACCAACTGTTAGTAAAAACACCAATTCCAAAAGCTATCCCAATGGTTTGAACCGTTGGGATAGTCTGTTTTTACCAACGGTTTAATGAACCGTTGGTAAAAACAGATCCATATGGGCTATTCCAACGGTTTGAAACCATTGGCATAGGCTTTGCTGTGCAAATTGCACAGCAGCCTCCAATTTGCACAGCAGGTCTATTTTGGGCTCATTTTGGCACAGCAGGTCTGTTTTGGGCTCATTTTCAATTCAATTTTCATTTTCAATTCAATTTTTAATCCAATTATTGTAACTTTAACACATATACAGTGCATACATATAGAGAACAAACCAACACATTTAAATAATTCAAACCAACGAACCAACACATATAATGCATCCTGGAAATATACTCATCCATAATTAAATTAGAATTCATAACATGATTATAAACATACATAATTCATTTAGAATTCAATTTAAAATTTAGATGAAAATCATATGTGGAATCCGGAATTCAATTCATAATTTGATTGGTTTTTTGTACACCATATATTTTTACTCGAAATCATATACATTTTAAACAAAATACATACATCTAGGATGATACCGGTCACATCGTGCCTCGTATTGAGGCGAGGTTAACTTATACACGTCACAAATGACTCATTGATCGTTGTCCTAAAGTATCAACATATTCTGAAATCGTTTGGTCAGTTTTCCGTATGCCAGTTGTTGTTTTCACTTAAAATGAAGTGTTTTTTAAATAAAAGAGAGACACTTTGAATGGTACCAGCCACACCGCACCTCGGATTGATGCGGGGTTGACTCGTACACATCACACATGACCCATGAATTATTGTTCTAAAATATAAACAGAATCAGAATGCGTTTGCTTGGTTTTCCGTATGTATTTAAAATGTAGTCCATTTTAAAGAAAATAGAAACACTTAGAGTGGTCTCGGCCAAACCGCGACTCGGATTGAGGCGCGGTTGACTTTCACACATAACATATGACCCATGGATCGTTGTCCTAAAATTTCAACAAATTCCGAAGGCATTTGGTTGGTTTTTCGTATGTCAGTTGTTTATTTCACTTATAATCTTGTCCCTTTTAAACAATAGAGACGCAGTTAGAGTGGGACCGGCCACATCACGTTTCGGATTTAGACGGGGTTGACTCGTACACGTCTCAAATGACCCATGAATCTTTTTCCTAAAGTATCAATACAATCCGAATGAGTTTGGTCGGTTTTCTGTATGTTAGTTGATGTTTTTCACTTAAAATGACGTCCTTTTGAAACAAAAGACATACACTTTGAGTTGTGCTGGCCACACCGCGCCTCGAATTGAGGCGGGGTTGACTCGTACACGTCACATATGACCCATGGATAATTGTGCTAAAGTATCAACACAATCAGAATCCGTTCGGTCAGTTTTCCGTATGTCATTTGTTGTTTTCACTAAAAATGAAGTCCATTTTAAACAAAATAGATACACTTTGAGTGGTGTCGGCCACACCGCACCTCAGATTGAGGTGGCGCTTACTCGTACACATCACATATGACCCATGGATCGTTCTCCTAAAGTTTCAATAGAAACCGAATGAGTTTGATTAGTTTTCCGTATGTAATTAAAATACTATCCATTTTAAACAAAAGAAAGTCACTTAGAGTGGTCCTGACCACACCGGGACTCGGATTGAGCCCGGGTTGGCTCGTACATGTCACATATGACGCATGGATCGTTTTCCTAAAATTTCAACAGATTCCGAATGGGTTTGGTCGGTTTTTCGTCTGTCAGTTGTTTATTTCACTTATAATATTTTCTGTTTTAAAAAAAAGAGACACATTTAGAGTGGTACTGGCCACACCGCGTCTCGGATTTAGGCGGGGTTGACTCGTACACGTCTCAAATAAACATGGATAGTTGTCTTAAAGTATCAACACAATCCGAATGCGTTTGGCTGGTTTTCTGTATGCCAGTTGGTGTTTTTCACTTAAAATGGCGTCCTTTTGAAACAAAAGTCATACACTTTGAGTTGTGCCAGCCACACCGCACCTTGGATTGAGGTAGGGTTGACTCGTACACATCACATATGACCCATGTATCATTGTTCTAAAGTATCAACACAATCAGAATCCGTTCGGTCGGTTTTCCCTATGTCATTTTTTGTTTTCACTAAAAATGAAGTCCATTTTAAACAAAATAGAGACACTTTGAGTGGTGTCGGCCACACCGCGCCTCGGATTGAGGTGGTGTTGACTCGTACACGTCACATGTGACCCATGTATCGTTCTCCTAAAGTTTCAACAGAAACCGAATGTGTTTGGTCGGTTTTCCATATGTACTTAAAATATTGTCCATTTTAAACAAAAGAAAGTCACTTAGAGTGGTCCCGACCACACCGTGACTCGGATTGAGCCTGGGTTGGCTCGTACACATCACATATGACCCATGGATCGTTGTCCTAAAATTTCAACAGATTCCGAATGCATTTGGTCAGTTTTTCATCTGCCAGTTGTTTATTTCACTTATAATCTTGTCCGTTTGAAACAAAAGAGACACAATTAGAGTGGTACCGTCCACACCGCGTCTCGGATTAAGGTGGGGTTGACTCTTAAACATCTAAAATGAACCATGGATCGTTTTCCTAAAGTATCAACACAATCAGAATTCGTTTGTCTGGTTTTCCGTATGCCAGTTGATGTTTTTCACTTAAAATGACGTCCTTTTGAAACAAAAGACATACACTTTGAGTTGTTCCGGCCACACCGCACCTCGGAATGAGGCGGGGTTGACTCGTACACGTCACATATGACCCATGGATAATTGTTCTAAAGTATCAACACAATCAGAATCCGTTCGGTCGGTTTTCCGTACGTCATTTGTTGTTTTCACTAAAAATGAAGTCCATTTTAAACAAAATAGAGACACTTTGAGTGGTGTCGGCCACACCGCGCCTCGTATTGAGGTGGCGTTAACTTGTACACATCACATATGACCCATGGATTGTTCTCCTAAAGTTTCAACAGAAACCGAATGCGTTTGGTCAGTTTTCCGTACGCCAGTTGATGTTTTTCACTTAAAATGATGTCCTTTTGAAACAAAAGACATACACTTTGATTTGTGCCGGTCACACCGCACCTCTTATTGAGGTGGGGCTGACTAGTACATGTCACATATGACCCATGGATCATTGTGCTAAAGTATCAACATAATCAGAATCCGTTTGGTCGGTTTTCCGTATGTCATTTGTTTTTTTCAATAAAAATGAAGTCCATTTTAAACAAAATAGAGACACTTTGAGTGGTTTCGGTCACACAGTGCCTCGGATTGAGGTGGCGTTGACTCGTACACATCACATATAACCCATGGATCGTTCTCCTAAAGTTTCCAAAGAAACCGAATGCGTTTGGTTGGTTTTCCGTATGTAATTAAAATATTGTCCATTTTAAACAAAAGAAAGTCACATAGAGTGGTTCCGACCACACTGCATCTTGGATTTAGGCGGGGTTGACTTGTAAACATCTCAAATTACCCATGGATCGTTGTCTTAAAGTATCAACACAATCTGATTGCGTTTGGCCAGTTTTCCGTATGCCAGTTGATGTTTTTCACTTAAAATGATGTCCTTTTGAAACAAAAGACATACACTTTGAGTTGTTCCGGCCACACCACGCCTCTGATTGAGGCGGGGTCGATTCGTACACGTCACATATGACCCATGGATCGTTTTCCTAAAGCATCAACACATTTCAAATGCGTTTGGTCAGTTTTTCGTATGACACTTTTTGTTTTCACTTAAAATCTTATGGAAATTCATATAGAATAATTTTATATCATATTTAGTATGGATTAGATTTTAGTTGATCGTGCTACGAAACATTTCAGAGCTAATGAAATTAAGGAAGGTGGAGGGGCTATCCGGTGGGTGTCCGGGGGGCTGTTCGGGGACCAAGGAGGAGGGTGGGGGGGCTGTGCGGGGTCTGTTCGGGGGGTGTTTGGGGGTTGTTCAGGGGGCTGCCTGGGGTTGTTCAGGGGGCTGTCTGGGGGTTGTTCAGGGGGTTGTTCAGGGGTTTTTCAGGGGTTGTTCAGGGGTTGTTCAGGGGGTTATCCGGGGTTGTTCAGGGGGCTGTCCGGGGGGTGTTTGTTGGGTTGTCCGGGGTCCAAGGGGGAGGGTGGGGGGGTTGTCCGGGGGGCTGTCCGGGGGGCTATCCGGGGTCCAGGGTGGAGGGTGGGGGGCTGTACGAGGGGTTGTCCAGGGGGCTGTCCGCGGGGCTGTCCGGGGGGTGTTTGGGGGGTGTTCGGGGTCCAAGGGGGAGGGGGGTTGTCCAGGGTCCAAGAATGAGGGGGGTTGTCTAGGGAGTTCTCAAACACAAAACCACTAAAAGACAAAAACATCCATAAAAATAGACAATATATAAAAATAACTCAACTCCAATACTATACTACAAGTCTAGATAAAACCAACAACTAGAATAGATTAAACATCAAATATCAGTAATATAAGTAAAAAATGTAATGGATCAATATGTCCCACATCAGCATCACCATCACCATCATCATTATCCCCATCACCCTCGTCATCGTCCTCCTCATCGTCCTCACCCTCCACAGCGCCCTCCTCCTCGCCTTCGCCCTCCTCCTCGCCCTCCTCATCTCCCTCCACTTCCGCATCAGACTCCTCGCCATCATCATCTTCAAGCTGGACATCGGCCTGACCACCACTGGAACTGCCACCTGGTGCACCATATATAGAATGTATCGACGACAAGTATTCATCAATCGCTGGGCTGGCCTCTGCTGGAAGTGTTGGACGTAGAACTTCAATAAATTTCAGAAATGCACTGTTTGCCATAGCAGACTGTTCTGCCATCTCTGTGACCCTATTCTCAGCCTGTTCTGCATGTGCCCTAACTTGCTGCAGCTCGGTGGCACTACAACTCGTACCTGAGGCAGGCCAATACCTCGTCAGGGCTATCCTTGGTCGGTAGCATACTCTTCCAGAATGATCCTCTCCCAACACCTGATGTAAGTGATCAGATGGCGCAAAATTGTCTTCTTCTTGGGCATCGAGGGCCTCTAAAGCATCCTATTACAAATATAAATATATTATTAAGTTACAAAATAGATATTAAAATATAAAATCAATAGATTAAAACTTACAATCTGCTGCTGAGTCGCTTCGTTGACAGCACTTCCATCCTTTTTTCGTCTACTCGAGCAAAACAGTTTTGCTCGAGGCACACGTCCTTCAATATTTTGTACTTTCCTCAACAATGACATTGAAAACAAAAGTTATATAAATACTTTATAAAATGATTAAATAATTGAGGAAACAAAAGAAAATGTAAGTCGTAAAGAAAACTTATAAACAATTGTCATACCTACTGCCTCTCATGATCCGGCATCGTCATGCGTCCTAGTGTATGGAGGTATTTTTTTTGCATCAATGTTTTTTTTATTTTTTCCAGATGATTCCTAAATAAAACTCTATAATTCAAAGGATAATATTAA
This sequence comes from Viscum album, assembly GCA_963277665.1. Taxonomy (NCBI): domain Eukaryota; kingdom Viridiplantae; phylum Streptophyta; class Magnoliopsida; order Santalales; family Viscaceae; genus Viscum; species Viscum album. The sequence goes on along the minus strand of OY728141.1, from coordinate 1,135,706,074 downwards.
TGCAAAACTTTAAAGTTATTATTTAAATACCTCAAATGTAATTCATACCTTAAACTGGGTACTCGTCCAATGAGTAATCATCTGACGATACTGCTCTATAGGACAATCATCCACGACTGGTACCGCCTCTAACACAGTGCCAACTCTAGCACGCCAGCCAATATACAGCTCATGCTTGTAGGCTCTCCAAAGCTCTCCTAAATCCTTTAGACGTTCCAGTCGTGCACCCTCACCATCAGGAAAATTAAATTGTAGCTGAAATCAAAATATTAATTCATATAAATACAAAAATAATTCATGGCATTAAATACAACAGATTTTTTTACCCATATCTCTGCCCAAGCTCTATATTTGACCTCATGTGGCAAATGTCTCCACGACAGTGGGCTGACGGGAATGATGTCAGAGTATTTGGCAAGCGTCGCTAGAAAACTCCGACATTGCTGCCCTGTTTTCTCAACCATCTGATTGTCTTCATTATATTCCACCATAACCTGTGTGCAACGGTTCCACACCGAACGCATGCGTGTACGGCCCCGCCACCGCCTCATGTCAGTAGATGTATCTGTCATGAAAGAAAAACAAATATTTTATCAAAACATGTTATAATGAAAATAAATATTGCTATAAATATTTGTTAGGGTTTTATAAATATACTTGTGCTAGTCTGATCAATGAGTGGTGCCGGATCCACAGAACCTGATGGAACACCCTCTAGTGGAACAGGAGACGAAGACGATGGAATATAAAAGCTCAAAGAGACAGAAGTAGAAGGAAAAGAAGATGGAACAGCTGTATGACCTGATGCTGACTGGGGAGTGGAAATCATCATGGGATGTGAAAATGATGGGGCAGAAGATGCAGAAGGTAGCGAATACATGGGAGGCCTAAATACCCCGTGTGTCCCTAACGACACACCAAGATCATAATGTGGGAAGGCTGAAATGGCAGTGGGAGGGGCAAGGTCTAGTCGGGCACACCCAACTCTACGTCCACCTCTGGTACGAACCCTCCTCGTACCACCGGCCTGAGTACTAGGACCAGTACTAGTCTCCTCGTCGAATAACTGTCGACGTAACGGTGGATCCTACAAAAAAGTTTACAAAAAAATTAATCACATGACATTATATATTCTGTATATATATATATATATATTTGAAATAAAGTAATCACTGTAGGCACTAATGGTGGAACGCCCAGCTCCTCCATCCGACGATTGTTCTCCGCCATTTTTTTTCTTCATCTCTCTTCAATTGGCTGCATTTCCTGCATTTGAAAACAAATATGTAATTAATTAGAAAAATGAAATTAATGTGTAAACCAAAAAACTAAATATATGAGGGAATGAGGGGATTCATTGGTAATTTAGCTATCAATTGTTTTAGAAGAGATTGAATGAATTTAATAAAACATACAAGTTTTAATTTTCACCAAGTTAGAAATATTGTTTGATTTGGTTTGAATACATTTCAATTCCAAATTAGAAAATGAAATTCAAATAAAACAGCAACCAATAAACATTGAAAATTCACATAACGGTCAAGTCAGCTAAAACATATTTGTGATCAATACTAAATAAATATGAATATTACCAACCTTAATAACCCAACTCGAGGTAAACCAAAAGAATTGAGAACATGGATGAATGATTCTATATATTTCCAACCACAACTTCAGGTTCACAATCAACTCTGACAATTGAGCTATTAGAGTCATCAAAAGAAATAAATGGATTGGTTCCAATGGCAATAGGGACAGTGTCAATTCCATCATCAGCATCATCAAAAACATGTCTTGGAATAACTTCAACTATGACACCAAATTCAGGTTGAATTTGATCTTTGACATAAAAAACTTGTTTATCCATTGATTCCAACACATATGGTTCTTCGGTAGCAAGAGTGTGGGTCATATTAATTACTCGAAATCCACAATCATCAATAAATGTGCCATGTCTCGTCATCGAATCAAACCAATGGCATTTCATCATTGTGACTCATCCATGAGAGTAATAATCTAATATTATTATTTTCTCAATGACTCCATAATAACCCACATTTTCAAGTCGCGGTCTACTATCTGATGCACTGGAATAACAATCTGTTTTGGCAGTAACCAAAATACCATCATGTTGTGTTCTCATGTTTTTGGCTCGTTTAGTGACAATAAATCTGTACCCATTGATAACAATTGATTTACAGTCACGAACCACGGTATTAGGACCAAAAGCCAAAGCTCTTATTTCCTCAGAGACAGAGTCAGAAGACAAACTCAATACCTGCAATATAAATGACAGTTAATCTTAAGTAAATATTGAAATAATTAATTTAAACAGTAATATTTTTACCTTAAATTTTAACCAAGCAGAAAACTCTTTGCTATGAAAAGTCTCTCTCCTTCTCAAAGATAAAGAACGATGCTTCCTATTTATCATTGTTTTATGTTCCCTATAGATAAAAAAATATGAATAGTTTAACAGATATATATGTAAGATATACATATTCAATTTTGTTACCTGATATAGTCATCGAACAAATCACAGTTGAACAAAACTGTGCGATGTGCCATCTCCCGCTCTTCATGGCTTAATGTCTTCAATGTATATGATCCAGGAATTCCTCCTGTTTGAGGAAGTGATGGAAAACTGGGTTCAATTTTCTCATATTGTTCTTCTTCATTTCTCATTTGTCTGTTCATTCTTGTAGTAAGATCAGACAAATACATCGAACAGAAATCCATACATTCTTGAGCTAAGTAACTGTTCACGATAGAACCTTCGGGTTGATTCTTGTTTCGAACATAAGACTTTAATGTGAACATATTTCTTTCAGTTGGATACATCCAACGAAAAGAAACTGGTCCTCCGAGAAGTATTTCAGTTGGAATATGGACAGTCAGATGCAGCATGCATGTGAAAAATGATGGGGGAAATATTTTCTCCAACTCACACAAAATTAATGGGTCATATTTCAACATTTTTTTTCAAGAAAGACTTGTACAACATCTTAGCACAAAGATCTCTAAACAAATGGCACAACCGAATAACACCCACCCTTACATTATTGGACAAAAGATGACTGATTGCTATTGGAAGCAACTCATGTAGTAGAACGTGATAATCACGAGTCTTCAAATATTTTAGCTTCAACTCTCTTCTGTTGGCCCGTTTAGATATGTTGCTTGAATAGCCATCAGGAACTCTAATAGTCTCTAATACTTCCAGAAATTGTTTTTTTTCAGTAGGTGTCATCACATAAGAAGCACATGGAAGTTGCCAATTACTTTCACTGATACGCAAAGGATGCAATTCTGGTCTGATGCCCCAATCCACCAAGTCACGTCGAGATCGTAAATCATCTTTTGTCTTCCCCTTGACATTTAGAAGAACTGAAAGTAACATTTAACATATATTCTTTTCAATATGCATTACGTCTAAGCAATGACGTAGCAAATTGGTTGACCAATAAGGAAAATAAAAAAAGATACTCTTCTTCCTCCAATTGTAACAGGTTTCTGTGGAAACATTCTTTCTCTTTCCAGATTTCATTTGACCCTTCCCGAACGAAAAACTGAAATATTTCAATTCATTAAGCACATCAGTTCCAGACATACGCTGAGGTGGATCATCGGTCTCTATAGTATTATCAAATCTTCGACGATTCTTTCTATATGGATGATCCTTTGGAAAAAATTATCGATGTCCCATAAATCTGAAACTACAACGATATTTCAGTCTTCTGGATCGTGTATTCTTCATACAAACGGGACATGACAGTTTTCCCTTCGTGCTCCATCCAGAAATCATAGCATAAGCCAGAAAATCATTGATCGTCCACATAAGCGCAGCACGCATCTGAAATATGTCTTTCGAACATGCATCGTATGTGCGCACACCCACATCCCAAATAAGTTTCAACTCTTTTATTAAAGGTTGCATGTATACATCAATATCAATGCCGGGATCAGAAGGACCAGATATGAGTATACTCATGAAACTGAAAGATTTTTTCATACACAACCATGGGGGAAGATTATAAATGTGTATAAAAACTGGCCATGTGCTGTGCGAAGTAAGCATCTGCCCAAATGGATTAAAACAATCGCATGAAAGACCCAGCCTCACATTATGCACGTCAGATGCAAAATTAGGATGTCGAGCATCAAATCTCTGCCATGCAAATTCATCTGCAGGATGAACCAACTCATCATTAGTCTTCTTTCTCTCGGTATCATGCCATCTCATTTTTATTGATATGTCATCAGACATAAAAAGATTCTGGAGTCTGGGGATCAATGGAAAGTTCCACATTACTTTCTGTGGAACGCGGGATGGTGTTCCATCAGATTTTGACTTCCAGCGATATGTTCCACATTTTATACATTCATTTCATTTAGCGGTTTCTTCCCAGAATAAACTGAAATCTTTCGGGCAAGCCTGAATTTTGTTTCTAGAAAATCCATGTTCTTAAACTAACTTCCATGCCATATAATGGTTTGAGGGAATATCTGCATCATCTGGAAGTAAATCCTTCAAGAGGGTAATAATGTAATTGATTGCTGTATTAGAAATCCCATACATAGTTTTTCCATGAAACAATCGGATTAAAAATTCCAGCTTTTTCATTTTATCGCATTGTCGATATACTGGAGTCGTGGCAGCATCATTAAATTTTTTCACCCTATCAATATCATCATTTTCACTAGATGCATCAGTTGTCCTCATATCGACATCTTCTTGAGTCGAAATCCTTTCTTTTTCATGATGACGAATAAACCGTAACCGATCATCTAACAAATTCTCCATTCCAGTCCTTTCATTTAGATCATCACCAATTTGAGATTTCATTTTCTCCCCATTGTGATACCACACAAAGTAGTTTGCTTGAAATCCATTTTTGGTTATGTGGTAGCTGACTTCTTCACGACTCAACCAAGGTCTACCAACACAATTGGAACATGGGCAGTGTATGCGACCACTATCGGAAGCATTGTGAAATGAAAAATCTATAAATCTCTCCAAATTGTTTTGAAAATCGCTTGAGATACGATCGGTTTCATACATCCAACTTCTGTCCATTCTGTAAAAAGAATTCATATAATTCATTTTGTCATAAACAATTCAATAGGATTGAACTTTAGTAGAAAATACATTTAAGTAAATGATAAAGGAAGAAAATAATCATGGTATCAACTACACATGGGAAAAAAATACTAATGTGTTATTGAAAAAATGTAAAACCAACAAGAACTTAATGTGTTATCACATCATATCATGCCTCATCCCATAACCATATTAGTATGGTATCCTCATCTGTGATTTACCTTTTTGAATTAATATGCACTTCCTCACCAGGTACTTGAGTAGATTTCATAGATATAATCATCTCACATCCTGTAAGGCTTCCATTATGTATGATCTGCAGAATAATTTGAGTGATCATGAATCATGCATGGGATCTTCCCATGATCACTATAGATTATGAGAAGGAATTATGATAGGTCACGTGAAGAACATCAAACACATATTTTAGATAATTTGAGACATAATATAATAAAATAATGTATAAATCTATGGAATTTGGGATAAAAGGATGGATGAAATACTAAAATATGGGAGACTAAGGTGAAGGAAATATACGTTGACCCTAATGTTCATAACATGCATCACCTATGAAATTTTATTGCACTAGGAAATTTCATCCTGTTCACAATACATTCCATTGGAAACCTATTTTGATCATTTGATGTCCCCTTGACATGTCAAATAAAATCAGATGGAACCCAGGAATATGCCACCCTTGTAATGAAAAGCCTTTAATTCTCACCATACAGACTACATGTTTTCCAATAGATATGTATCTCCTTCTATATATGGGAATCAATACATATTATCTCAGTCTCATATTAAATGTCAGGAATGTTAGATGGCTCCCTTAACACCCTCCAGGCACACCAACTAGGTCATGTGATGTCCTCAAATCATGTCACTATGGACATAAATCACCCTTCAAGACATGTGACACTGACTCTAGAGTTTCCCTCCCAATGTGTCAAACATGTCTTTTGATGAAAATAGAGAAGATAACCAAAATCAAGAGATTCCCTATAGGCATTACATCCATTATCATGAAATTGCTTCTAGGATCAACCAGTCAGGACTTGTGATGTCCTCCAAACATTTCGTCCTTGATCATTAGAGAAACATCAGACAATCCATCTAGGTTAGGAAAATTCATCAAAATGTTTATAGGATCATGTAATTTCCATTGGAAATTTCCAAAAGAAACCCTCTATCATGCTAGGTAGATAGTCAAGGCATTCCATGTGGAAAACCAACACATATCCATAAGAGAAGAAATCTAAAAATAATAGAATCTATATGCATTATAAAATTGTCCACCATTGGCATGTAAGCTTCTATAAAAATGAAACCATAGTGTTTATGTTTTAATTAATGGAAAAATAAATTCATTAAAACAAATACAACAACTTGATTGAGATTAATTTTTACCTGTTCGGATGGGGGTGTACCTATTCGGACGGGGGTCGATGATGTTCGGACAGGGGGTTCGCGAGAGCACGGGAGCGGAGGATAATTAGGGCTCTGTCTCGAATGAGGTAGAGAAGATCGGGGTTGCTATTTGGGCAAAACCGTTGCCAACGGTTTGTAAAAACCGTTGGCAAAGGCAACCTTTCCCAACGGTTTCAATAAACCGTTGGGAAAGGGATAAGTTTAGCACCCCTTTCCCAATGGTTCTATAGAACCGTTGGGAAATGGGTCACTAGAATGCCCTTTGCCAACAGTTTCAGTTAACCATTGGCAAAGGCTGAGTATACCAACGGTTTAATTGAACCGTTGGTATACTGCCGTTGGGAAAAACCCAAATTCCAATAGTGGGACCAAAAAGATCCATGTGCACTAACTGTAATGCATCAGTCGTTGAGACTTCACCAATTGATTTAAAACTAGATTTATGTTGCTTTCCATATTGAGAGAGATCACAAACTTTAGAAGAATCAAATTTAAGCTCTGGTATATCCTTAACTAGTTTCTTCTTAGAAAGTTTACATAAATTTCTAATGTTATAGTGACCTAGTCTTCTATGCCATAACTAGGAATGATCTCCCATTGCACTTAGGCAAGGTAAATCTTGACTCCTGAGGTCTTCTAAGTTCAAAGTGTAAACATTCTCTTGCCTATTGGCTGAGAGAATAAATTCTTCCTTGGAATTGTGTACTAAGAACTTATCATTCCTAGAATTCACAAGGTAACCTTCATCACATAATTGAATTATTCTAATGAGGTTGTGCTTAAGATCCTTAAAAAATAAAACATTTGAAATCAAAGTTTTACCTAGAAGAACAATATTACCAATACCAACAATTTCTCCTTGAGCATTATCTCTGAAATTTACCTTTCCTCCTTTCGTTTTGATAATCTTTTCATAATAGCTTTTGTTAACAATCATGTGCCGGGAACATCCACTATCTATGTACCATGTATGGTTGTTGGTACTTCCTTTATCTTCCTAAAAAAAGAAAAGAATTATACTTTCGGAATCCAAACTTTCTTGGATCTGAGATTTCCAGACAACAAAATTTTCGGAACCCACACTTTCTTAGAAAAATAGGCTTTATGAAAACCTAGAGATTGGGTTTTATTTAAAGAAAAATTCTTCACCCAGTGACCACCACATTGAAACTTGGTACAAAATGGGGCACTTTTTGGAACAAAGTAATTGTTACTAAAGACTGGTTTAGTATGGGTATAACCAAATCAAGATTTTTTTCTCAAAGGTCGTATTTGAGAATACATTTTATCAAAATTTTCCTTACCATGGGTAAAGTTTCATAAACACTTCTTTAAGGAAAAAATTTCAGACTTGAGTTTTATAAGCAAGTTTTTATCTTCAAAATCATTAGATTTAGAACTAGAGATAGGTTCGAATATACTTTTCTTAGAAACTACTTTTTAAAACTCTTTAGAAAGTGTGTTCTTCTCAGAACTTACTTCCTCAAGATTCTTTGAAATATTTAAAAAATCAGCATTTTTTCTATCCAGATCTTTAGAAAGATCTGATATTTATTTTGTAAGAATATAATTCCTAGAGTTTGCCTTATCAAGTTTTTTATTGAGTTTAGAATTCTCAATCTCTAGAAGTTCAGTAAACCTAGAAACTTCTTCATAGGTAGGTGAAGTATTTTTTTCATCAGAAGAGGATTCTTCATTAGAAGAGTTATAATACTTACTATCATTAGATTTTAAAGAAACATTGGTCAATGATTCAACATTTTGTACCTTTGCCACAAAGCAATGATTGTCAATGGTTAATCTAGCTATAAGACCAAGATTCTTCTGTCTTGAAGATTCATAATCAGAAGATTCGTCTGAAGAGTCACCACCACTGGCACTCCGGGTGTCATTTACTTTCATAACTTTCTTAGCTTTGGTCTTGTAATACTTCTTTTTATTCCTATCTGAATGCCTTTCTTTCCTTTCTTTATTTTTGAGAAAAGGGAAATCTGGTCTAATATGTCCAGCTCTCTTCCATTCATAACAAGTGACTTCTCCATCTTTCTTGTCTTTCCTTTCCTTTTTGTTAAATTTGGATTGGAAATTTCTCTGGCCAGCTATCTTGTTCATTCTTTGAGCAAGATTTGCTAACTCACTTTCTGAGATTTCACTTTCAATGGAATCTGATTGAATAACCACCTTCTTAGATTTGGATCTGGTTACTCTCTCAAGAGTCTTATATTTCATATGGTTTGATGTTGTTGTAAAAGAAACAGTATCATTCCCATTCTTCTTTTTGATGTTGTCAGCATCTCTCTTCATTCTTGTTTCATGTTGGAGAAGAGATCCAAATAGCTCATCAAGAGAAATTTGAGTGACCTTCCTATTCTCATCTATAGCTTTTCTCTTTGATTCCCACTCATTGGGCATAATATCAATTATCTTATCCACAAGGGCTTCATCATCTAACCCTTTTTCTCCCATAGACTGTAAGCTGTTGACTATAGTCATAAACCTCTATTGAACTTTTCAGATCGGTTCTCCATAAGGAAAATTGAAACCATGGTATTCAGCTCTAGGCATAGCTCTCCTAGTTTCAATCACTTTAGAAGTGCCAAAGTGTGTAACCTCTATCTTCTTCCAGATACAATTAGCTGCTTCACAAGAAGAAATTTGGCAATATATATTTCTATTCATTGAACATAGTAGAGTATTGAGTACCCTATAATTGAGTTGATACTCTTTCTTTTCCTGGTTAGTGAAAGTTCTAACATCCTTATCAAGAATTTTATAATCACCAGTAAGCATAACAAAATTATCCACTCCAATATCGATAACAAAAGTCTTCATTCAATCTCTCCAGTACTCGTAGTCATTACCATCAAAGATTGGTGGTCTTGTAGGGTTTAGATTTTCAATAGAACCAACATTGAATCCTTCCATTCTTAAAACAAACCTTGGCAACCAAAATAGTTAGTAGAAAAAGTTTGTAACCACAATGTTCGGAATGACAATTCAGAATGATAAAGTTCGGAACAACAAAGTAAACATTCTAAGCAAGGATGAAGAAAAAAGAAAAAGATGGGAAAGAAAAACCTATACGTGAGTATAATTATTTCTGAGACCTACTCTGATACCAATTGTAGGATTTAAATAATGATGTAGATGCTCTATATACAAGAGGGGGGTGAATTGTACACTTTAAAAATTCCTTTGGAACCTTTAAAGTTGGTTACGGATAACTATGTTTTCCTTAGACAAGGAAAATTCTAAGTTTAACAAAGTTAAACTAAGAAAATTTCACAACACCTCTAATCACCAACTGGAGAATTGGAACCAAGATTTACAAAATAAGATTCTGCCTTAAATTGTATAGAATCTAAACTAATTAGAGTACAAGTGTAAGGAAATATAATAAGGTTATATTTTTCTTATAATACAATATGCAGCGGAAAAACAAGTAGCAAAACTACAAGTAACAAGATATGAATCTTTTAACCCAAAGATAAGGGTATCCAACAACCTTGGATAAAGGTCCCTTGATTTATACTTTCAAGAAAGTTTGTCTTACCCACACCAGGATAAGCCCTCTATAGGAAGATCAGAATATTTTTCTTGCTATCCCCGCAAGCCCTGAAATTCAAGGTAGTTGGAACCTATGTCTTCCTCAGCAAGGAAGCCCTCGAACTTCAAGGTAGTCAGCACCTTTGTCTTCCTATCCCCAGAAGTCCTCGAATGTAATCACCAACATTCAGAGTCATACAAAGAAATCTGAATGAGCGGTTCAGTATGCAAAAGGCATGAAAAGATTCTCTCTCTAGAAATCACCTTAACAGCGTGTGTTCTCTAGATCGATCGACTTCTTATTGAGCTCTTTCAAATGAGCTCCTATTTATAGGAAAACTTCCAACGGTCGGCTCCCTCTTCCAATGGTCATATTTTCCATGAAATTAGGAGGGACCATTACACGTGTAACTCAACCAATGGTTAATTAGAAACAAAATATATGATATCGTTTTATAACAAACCATGTATAACTGAATGCATGACATAGTTTTGAAATGAATCATATTTAAGTAAAAGATAATCAATATTTTGGAGTCTAATCAAGTAAAAATTTCAGAGTCTAACCAAAATGATGTTTGAAGTATATTTTAAGAAATGTTCGGATTCTGTTTTATAGGAATTCGGAGTCTGGTTTCACTAGAGATCAGAATATGAACTTGCAGAATTCGAACTCGAACTACTTAAGAGTTCGGAGTCGAACTTCATAAGAGTTCGGAGTCAAACTGTTTAAGAGTTCGGAGTGGAACTGCTTAAGAGTTCGGATTCGAACTGCTTAAGAGTTCTAAGTCGAACTGCTTAAGAGTTCGGAGTCGAACTCCTTAAGAGTTCGGAGTCGAACTGCTTAAGAGTTCGGAGTCGAACTGCTTAAGAGTTCGGAGTCGAACTTCATAAGAGTTCGGAGTCGAACTTCTTAAGAGTTCGGAGTCGAACTTCATAAGAGTTCGGAGTTGAACTTCATAAGAGTTCGGAGTCGAACTAATGAAAGTTCAGAGTCCAGAATTCAGATTGGAACTGTATTTCAATTCACATCCAGAATTCAGATCCTGAAAACAGAATGCTCCAAATATTTACATTATATGGCTTTGGGATTTTGGGTATGAATCCGGTTTTTGTACTTAAGGAAAAAATATTGCTATGTATAAGAAAATCTAGGTTAGGGTAAATTTCCTTGAAGAAGTAAATTTTCCTTCTGAAGGTAAAATTTATATTTCCTTAAGTATAAGATGTTTGTGATTTTCAAAACAATAAGGAACGGAAAAGTCATAAAGAAAACCTTATTGACTCAACAGTACTATCCAATTTAATTTATCTATATCAATAATCTCTTTATCCCAACATTAAGAATATATTAAGGGTTATGTTTCTCTCAATCATGTTTTTCCAAGAAGTTCAACTTTCTAATGAATCATTTTTATTTTTAATTAGTACCGTATAACATACACTTTCAAATCCTTAATGAATTTTTTTTAATATTATCCTTATATACTAAATGATTTTTATAACTACGATATAATTATTAAAAATACTCAAATGAAATAATTTTTTTAATCCAAGAACAAGCAAATTAATCATTCCTCTTCATATGTGGTAATTTATAACCTTGACCATGATCCATTATCTTCTTTGGTAGTATATTCTATTGATTCCTGATACATTGATTTGCGTAGTTCCTTATATCCTTATAGTTGAATCATTCTACATTCGAAACTATTTTATTTCCCTTTAAATCCCAAGCATAGTGGAATTTCTCTCCATACTTGTTTCAAACTCTCATTCCCTTCAAGAATGTATGAGGGTGTTTCTTTCCACAATTATCCCATGTGGAAATCCCTTCTTTCCCTTATTCCATTTATCCAAACTTTTTCCATCCATCCTCGTATAATATTTCTACCCTTAAAATCCATAATGCTTAGATAATTTCTTATATCTCTTGTTATAATATGATAATATGTCACTATATGATGAGAATATTTAATAGAGTTGTTCAATTTAAAATACCGGTTTAATCCCATCAAAGAAACTACCATTATTACTCTTTGGATCATGTGTATTGTTTTGGTTCCCATTCATTATGCTGGGTTCCATTTATAAATGAAGGAATTAACTAGGTTAGATCATATCATTCTGAAAAATTATGTATAATCCCAAAACTAGTGAAATACTTATCATAAATTGAACATTTTATGCATATCAAATCTCATAATTATAAACATGGTTACTTTGGGGATATTTTTATTTTGAAATCCTTCATAATTGTTTATAAATAAAATGTGAATTATCCGAAACATATCTCACAAGAGTGTAAAACTAGGTGCATAGTAATACCCATTTTCATACACTAGGTTATTATTAAATCAAGGCCAATGCGCCCTTTTCAGAGTTATTACCCCTAGGTGCATCTGTAGTAGAACCATGTCCACTTTTAGTATTCAGAAAATGATATATTGTTTTAATAAAAGACACATAATCTCATACTTACCAAAAATTTAGAATATATTTTATAATTATCCTCAAATACTATCATAGGGTTATGTTACCTAATTTATATTTTCCTAAATCAAGTTTCCAAGTTTTCTACTAAAATTATGTTGATACCAACTATAACAACCTCGACCCCAGTAGCTTGAAGTCGATTTCTTACTTTATTACACTGGCATAGATACAAGGTAGAAAGTCCTAAAGGACCAATTATTTTAGTAATTCTGGAGAACCATATACATACATGATACCTATGTTATATTGGTAATAGAAAATAAAATATAATACATTACAACACAAAATAAACTACATCCTTGATGATTCCTTCAGATATCTCTTCTTCATTCTTAGAGAAAGGAAACAAAATAAGAGTGAGCTAAAATACTCATTAAGGGTTAAATACAGAAGAAAATTTCATGAATAATTAAAGAATAATCTATATGGTTAGGTAAATAACTAAAATAACATGCCATTTAAATAACTTGAGTGTATGAATACCTAAGGTATAATCAATATGAAAAGTTATAAAACTAAAACTCATGCCATTTAATTAATAATTAGAGAATGAAATAAATCTAGAGATAACATCATTGTGAAAATACCATGTATAATAATAATTGGCTTTTAATGAAGGAAATTCTTAATTATTGGATTCTATGATCTTAGGAATCATGATACCTCTACTATCAAGACATTTCACAAGAGATTTTAAAACTACAGGTAGAAACTCATTTAATTTGGATACTTAATTTTATCATAAGACCTATTGATGCATCAAGGGATATATTGTTCCATAACCCACTCTTTACTATAGGTCCACATAATTCCTCACATATAAAATAATCAACTATGTTCATTAATTAGTATTCCTTATCCTCAAATATCTATATTTCATAAAAGATACAGATTTATCAATAATTTAATAGTTAATAAAATTACATTCCAAGTATACACCATAAACAGAAATAGTATATGGTTTATGAAGAAAAATCATATCTATAATTAAATAATATGTTTATTTAAAATAAATGCAATTTCCAATGTAAAATAATTAAAATAAAGTGATTTTTTCAGGATAATTTTAAAAATAATAAAATAAAGTGATATTGTACAATAACTTTACCACATGGTAATTTTCAAGTCAAATACCCTTGGATGGAATGATTCAAAGTGAAGCTTAAAATATCATGAATTATTAATTAATCGTGATATTAAAGGTCAAATGGGTATTATATACACCACATAAAAGTGAATTGGTGTATAATAACAAATAAGTCTCAATGGAATGTAAATTGAGATGAAATCTCTTACCTTACACTTACTTTTAGTTGAACAAGATTTAACCTCATGAATAATGGTTTTAAATATGTTATTAATTTATAATAGAACCATATTCATAATTATAATATCATATATTATTTTTTATTACATTTTACAACCCATTTGTTAATAATATTTCATTATTTTCATTATTTTGGGTGTTAATTTAGTTTTTTCTCATGCATGTTTTGTCATAAAATATATGGTTCAATTGAATAAAATATATAAACATAATATCAAGATTTATATAAAAGTTATGAATATAATATTTAATTAGTATATACATTATTAAAACTATTTATCAATGTTGGACATGGAAAATGAATCGCATCACTTTATGGAGATGGTTTATCATACATACAAACGAGTGAAGATATCATTCCCATAATGGGTGGAAGAGTAAGTAATTGGTTGATATATTAAATTCCCATAATAAATATCATCTCATATATATAACCTTTATTCATTAATTTTATTTTTATTACATTCTATGTAATGTGTAATGAAAAATGAATCACATAGGTTCGTGAGGCGGTAGTCCGTCGTACAAACGATCGGCGTTATTATATTTTAAACAACATAGAGAATAAATGGTATATGTGATATTAAAATTACATATGTTTAATAATATTATTATTATTAGATACATGTGCAAAATCCATAATCATATTCAACCATTAGAGGTGTTAATGGAAAAATAATTGCCATCAGTTCGTGAGGTGGTAGTCCCCCGTACACAGAAATAATGATTTGTGGAGATGGTTAATTTTATGGTTGTGGAGATGGATAATTATTATTACAGAAACATAATAACATAAATTTATATTTTAGATACTATTTTTATTATATTATATGTTTTATGGCATAATTTATCGTGTAAAAAAATAAATAAAATCAAAAATATTTGTTATGATAATTACATTCTCTAAGAGAAACCTCCTGTAGATCTCCTCTTAGGGACCCTAGGTATGATCTTTTGGGAATAAAAGAAGATATATAATGTAAATAACGATGTTATGGAGATAATGTTTTATGTTTTGGTTGATACAAATGTATTTTTAGGTGTGAATAATCGAGGGAAGGGAGTTTCCTTTTATAAGTGGGGACAAGGAACCCTCTTAGAAATTACATGGAAATTTCCCAGAAGAATCTAAAATGTTAAATTCATTCATAAGAAAATTATTGAAAATGGAAATAGATTAAAAATTGGGAAGTATGTGATGTAAAAATGGTTATATAATATGATTTTCATAGTTTGGTAGGTTATTTTAACACTTATTCTTTTAGTTTAACGTCATAATAATTAAATTTTTACCTTAAACACAATAATTAATGTTTAACATTTTCACTTTTCATTTTGGTCAAATCATAAATTCATATTATAGGAAATTATAAATTATTATGATTCCAAATATTGAATCCAATTTTTCAAATTAAATTTATGTAATTGGAAAATTTTAATTTAAAATTAATCCTACCCACATGACAAGAAAAGATGTTTTTAAAGAGAAAATATTTAAAAGTTTATAATGTTTTTGTTTAAAATTTTAATATCAAAACGATTAAAATTTACTTAATTGGATTAATTTACAGATAATTTAACTAATATTAATTTAAAACTAATTTAAAATTTTATTTTTATATATAATTTAAATGAAAATGCATTTTTCAATTAAAATTTATTATTTTTCATTATTTATCAAAAAATGAAAATTTTTAGAAAAGTCACAAAAATTCACCCTAAGATAATTTTGATATTATGATTTCATAAATGAAGTTTATTTTTTTCAAATATTTTTTATAAAAGTGGTAAAAATTAATTTTTAAATTATGTGTGCAAATATCGATTAAACTATCTTAGAAAAATACAGTTTTCCAGAAAACATTTTTTATTCTAATGATTCCTATTTCATTTATAATCAATAAATAACCATAAGTTTCATTAATTAGTTATTACTATTCATACCTTCCAATTTAATTACTAGTTTATATCTATTATATTAAATAATATTATTCTAATAATATTTTACATTTCATTTAAACTCGGTGTTGCATGTAAAGAAAGTTAAACTTAGAATTGTGTGTAATGAAAGAAATTAAATAGATTGAGTTTATTTAAAAATAAATATATCATAAAGTATTGGGGTAATATATTTTCATCTAATATTGGTGTTTTGTGTCGTATATGCTATTGAATAGAGTGTTCTTCTTTTCAAATCTCATGGTGCTACAATGGTTTTATAATAAATATTATATTTTGAAAAAAATTTATACAATTATATTTTTCATTTAGTTTATAAAAAAATATTCTTATATTATATATTTAATTTATATGTATTTTCCTTAAATAATAAAAATTTAACATTATTTTAAAAATATTTGATATTAAATTTAGAGTTATTATTATGTAGTTTCGGTTTAATTATATGAAAAGGTATTTATCAGTTCTAATTTTAATGCTGATAAATCTACATATATAAGTTGTAAGGTTATCACTAAAAATGATCCTTGTGTAATATAAAACTAGAGCATAATATTAATAATTCATCATATAGTTTAGATTTAATCTTAGGTAGAGATATTTATGAGTGCTAATTTAAGTGCGGATAAATCAACCTCTATGAGCGATAAGGTTAGAACTGATAAAGATATATGTGTAATATTAAACCAAAGATGTGTAAGAATAACATTGAACATATAAAGTACTATAAAACTAAATCGTAAATTATTAGTACTAAATTTAACACTGATAAATATCGATCTTTATCAGTGCTAAAAGCAGTTCTGGTAGAATATTAAATTATTAGAACTTATGATTTTAACTTTGATAAAAGTCTCTTTTATCTATGAATTTTTACTATACATTGATAAATCCATTAATATATTTATTAAATAACCCTAACCACACTACCTATCTACCCCTTCATTCAATATCTTTAGGAAGTATTACTCTGTGGCACCCCTTCATATCATTCTGTGAATGATTCCACTTCCAAAATCAAAGGTATACAATCTCCTCCAATTGTAATATTTTTTTGTTATTTTTTGGATTTTTCTATTTATAAAATTTATTCCTGACTCCATTGCTAAAATTTATTCCCAAATACATTACTTAAATTTCATTTTAAAGAATGCTTGGTTTTAAAAAATATAGTTAAATTGCTTTATATTAGTTGATTTTATGATATTTGATGGGAATGGGTTGGATTAGGATTATATTGGGATGTATTTATATTTTCTTCATATTTAATTTATGATATAATAATTTATCCTTTTTAAAAACCTATTTAAATTAAATTCTATATGAAAATTTTATATTTTTTATTATCCCCTTAAATTTATGGAAAGTTGTTAAATTAAGTTTAGTTGGGTGTTTCTATATTTATGGATATTCATGGTTTTTCTCAAGAAAAGTTTTTTAGAAAAAATACATTTTAAATATATAAAACACAAAATATATAATATAAATGATATTTAATGTCTATAGTATTTATTTAAAAGGAGGGTTGAGTTTTTGGTTCATGGATTTAATTTTTAAATGAGATTTTCAAGAAAGAAAATGGATTTTTTTTATTTAAGGTCTTCTTTGGAATTGTTAAATTATATTAATTATATATCTATAAAGGTTTTTGTTTTATTTTTTTCATGAAACAAGTCAAAAATTGTTATAGATATTAATTTATAATTTAAATTTAATTTTGGTTTTATTTTTGTAGAGTTGATTCAAATGAAAAAAATTAAAGGTTTTGTTAAACAGAAACTCATGGTTTCATTGGGAAGGTTTGAAAATAGAGTTTGTTTTATGTTTTTTGTATGTAAGTATTTGAATGAGAATGGGTTTTAATGAATAATAATATGTTTGTTTTTGGTGTATTTTTAAAAAGATATCTTTTTCTATAATAAATAGTTTCTAATAGAATTTTTATTGAAGTTTAATTAGTTTTGATGAGAGAAATGTTTTTTCCTATCTTGGATGATATTTTACAAAAAGATACAAATATTCCTTATTAAAAAATAATATTAGAGAAACAAATTTAACAAGAATGATCTCTAAAAGAATACACTTCTATTAAGAGGACTGAATAATGTTTCAAAAGGATCATGAATCACATAAAAATGTAATGAGGGTGGTGTAACTAGATTAAAGAAATATGAGTAAAATACATAAAAAGTTGAATATTATTTTCAATAAGTCAAATGTTCATATAGTTATAAGGAAGTGAGGATATTTCAAGGAAATTAACATGGAATTTATATACTATAATTCAATATGAGAAACTTCTTTACCTAGTAAAATATTCTTCGTGAAAGAAAATTGATCATGGGTATCCTAAAATATTAAATGAGCCAACAAAAAAATAAATTACACTATTTATATATGTAATGAATCCTTTTCTGTAAACAGTGTAGAACTCATAATATATATCTAGGTATGTTAGTAAATTATAATAAATTTCTCTAAATTATAATACATGTCTCACTTAAATGGGTATAATATCTAAAATAATACATGTCTTCTAAATGGTTGATCATTGAACCTATCCCCTAATAAGTGATTTCAAAAGGATTAGTTCTAATATCATGTTTTCACACCTGTAATAACATCATTTCTGACAAAAGATGAAGGAAATATAAGAATTTATAATTTATATGGAATGGATTTTGGATTCTGGATAATTTATATTGAAGATCATCTAATTGAGAAGGAATTAAATTTTTATTATTTTGGTTAAATTTGTTGTTCATGGAGTAATATGAATATGAATTCTTGGATAGGAAATAATAAGCACTGGTGATAATTTCTCTAGAAATAAATGTTGTTTTCCACATTCAATAGAAGAAGACAACAATAGAAGTTTTGAAGATGTTTTTTGACATGTATGAAAAACGGACAACCCAAAATAAGGTTTTCACGATATTATGATTGTTTGGATTTAGGATTTATGAAGGGTGAAAAATGAAAGATCATGTGAATGACTTCAACATGATTCATAGGCAGCTCTAATTGGTAAATGTAAATTTTTATGATGATTTAGGGGTGTTTCTATTATTTTCTTCACTTTTGGAGAGCTATGACATGATTATTACTGTAGTTAGTAACTATAGTGGAAAAACAAATTTGGTATTTAATGATATCCAGAACATAATAATAAATGAATAATTAAGGTAAGGGAAGTAACGACCCAAAGTTTCATTAACGAAAATCCCTCTTAATCTAATTAAATGGCTCTTTATGTTTATATATAATGTCAACTTCTTTGGTTTTATTTTAAGAATTTTGACCGTTGCTAATATAGCTGTTGAACAGTGATCACATGATTAGTATAAATATAGGGCTTTAACAAATCCAAATTTACTCAGACAAAGGAAGTGGTGGCCTCATCCAGTAGAATTTCCCCATACAAAGCCTATTTTTCAAAGCTCGGAAAAGAGGTGGCATCCTTGGGCATCGCTCTTGACCAAGCCCAAGTTGAGCTTCATCATGTCAAGCTTGAACGGGACCATCTACAGGAGAAGTGGAAGTTGATAGAAATTACCACTCGAGCGATGTTTTCCGAGCCACCCCAAGAGTCTGTCATCATCGCACACCTTACCCTTAGGTCTTATGCGGCTATTTTAAGGGGTTATGTAACAAATAAATAGTACTATGTTCATGTACATTATTTTTTTGTATATAATAATGAATATAATTTCTTGTCTTTATCAATACATTGTAATTAGTTTTTAAAGTATAAATAGTATTTTTAGTTATTATTTAATTAAGAATTCTATTTTATTAAATTAAGGGATTTTTGAAATAAATAATATTTTAATAAAATATTATTATTATTATTAAATTAATTTTTATTATATATAAATTATATTATAATTTTGTGAATGCAATTATAATTTTTATTAAGGTTTGAAATCCATTTTTTTCAAAACCCGTGAATTTTAGATAAATGTCTGTTTTTATTTTAAAAGTGAAAATTAACATATTTAGAAAATTATTTGGATAAAATAAATGTTAATTCTGGAATTAGGATGTCGAAATTATCCAATGGTGAATTTTTCATAATTTTCTGAGACAGTCAAATTTTTGGGTAAAAATTAAATACTGTTTCAATATATAATGTGTTTTATGACATAATAATGACCCAATAGTGATGTAATAAAATTCTATAATCTTTATGTTCGGCCATTATATGTTTTACCATTAAAATAATGTGATTTTGTTTTTGTTTGACTTACTTTTCAAAGCATTAATGGACCCCTCAAGACTTATTAAACACCTTATCTTTTTAAATTAATTTACAAGGGAGTATGACTCACCTCCACATAAGCAACCCTATTATTTTAACAATTTTGGACTTTGGCCTTATAAAATATTTTTTTCCTCTTCCCTTTGCCAAAAACCATGGGCAAAAACCATGGGATGGTTTGTGGTTTGGATTAATTTAATGTAAGGGGACCCAAACCTAAATAATAAAGAATTCCCTCACCTTTCCTATATAAACCCACCCAAGATCACACTTCCTCCTCACTCAAAGCCTTTGGAGTTCATCCATCCTCTACCCTACTCTCTCTAAAATCCTCCCAAGGTGCCCCAAGCTCCCAAGAATCCTCTCACAAGCCTCTCTCTAGCTTTTGGAAGAACACTTCCATGTAAGGTTTTTTTCTTCCTATCTCATTTTTGTCCAATTTTATTTAAGTTGTTTTTCCCTTTTAATTTAAATTATTAATGTTGGGGTATGGTTTTTCACCTCCCTCATACTGACCTCTTTATGTTTGAATGATGGTAGACCTCTTTCTCTCTCATTAAATGCCTCCCATGTACACCTATTATTATGCCGAAATTCCGAAAGGAACTTCTCTCTCTCCTCATTTACATTCAAGCAATACTTTTGTATCATGAATCTAAATTCCATTGAAATTACTAGGAAATGTATCTATATGACCTCCTTACTATCCATTACATGTAAATATGATGAGAAACCCCTTTCTCTCCCATAAACCGTGTTTATGAATTCTTATGTCACGCCGTTACACTGCCGAAATCACACCGATTTTCTAAGACAATGACATTGTGTAGTGAATACCATGCACATTTATCAATCAAAGGTATTCACCTTTATGCACATTTACTTATTGATTATAAAGTTTCAGGTATGAATTTCACATTCCTTTATCGTGGAATAAATGATTATATTTTATGAATCCATGTGGCGCACTTATGCATGAAATGAAATGTTTATGAAGGGTGCGCCCTTATAGCGCTCCAATGCATTGGGTAAAGTATAGTATCATGATACGTCATGTGAAATTAGTGTTGACTCATGATAATTCAAGTGCAACGAGGGTTTACTCGTGCTTTATGTGCAATGATGATTTACTCATGCTCCGTGTGCAATGAGCCTTGGCTCATCCTAATTCCATGTTATGTGTTGTTGCCACATTTCCATGTTATGATTATCATGATTTATCATGCCTTTATGTTCATGTTTCTCTTATTCTCTATTGATATGCCTATTGCCTAACATTTATTGTACTCCTCATTTTATTCCATGTGTACTCCCTTACTGGGATTTATATCTCACACTTTTCTTATGCATGTCCTCAGGTTATCCCATACAATGCTAAGTACGATGGAATGTAGTGGTCATGTAAAGGAAGTTTTCAATAAAGATGTTGTATTTCATATTTTAAGTTTTTATGTAATGATCCTAATCCCCAAAGACAGTAAATCTCTTGATCTTCTTTGTTGTATCAAGTGAATTTTTATGTAATAAATCATGTTTAAGTTTTTAATAAAATCAGGGTTGTCATAAGGGAAGTTTAGATAATGAACTATAGTTCCCATAATACATATAAAAAGGGATGTTCACCCCATAAAATATATAAAAATTCCCTAATGGAATCAAATTCCTATGAAAGGGGTAGAATTAATTTATCTAGTCCTAGTCCAAAAAATTAGAAATGTGAAAATAGACCACATATCAATAACCGCTACAAAAGACAAAGGTAGACAAAGAAACAACTCATGATTCTCAGCCACCGGTTGGAATTTTACACAGTCAACCATTTACGGGGGGATCCAAAGCTATTTCTTTCCTCGATGTTCTAAAAGTACCAGATCTTTGCGACCTGAAGGAAATGAATCCTATCCTATCTAAAAGGTTAGATGATGGACGATTTCAAGTAGATGTTGATGCTGATGTGCTCCAACAAAGGGTTCATTTATGCAGGTATGTTGTCCTAGGTCATGTTTCATATCTAAAATGAGATCTCCATTGGCCTCTAATTGACATGAAACCTAGGATTTCAAATTCCTGGAAAAAACAAAACTTGAAATTAGTTCCAATAGGAAGAGGCTACGTCCATATCCTATTTAACTCATAGGATGAAATTGCACTTATATGGAAAATTGGAAGTTTAAATTTGAAGCCTGGTTTTCTTAGGATATCTGAGTGGGACTTTACCTTCAATCCACACACTTATAGAAACAATATAGCTCAGGTTTGGATTAGGCTACATGGCCTAAGCTAGTATTTTTGGCACCCTAATATCCTAAACGATATTGTATCTTGCATTGGTTCTCCTGTAAATATTGATCAAAGAACCCTTAATGCTGAAATTGGAATCATTGAAAGAATTATGGTGGAAGTGAACCTTGAATCAAAGCTTCTAAATTCTATAACTTTCAGTGATCTTGATTATATAACTAAAATTTCAATTGAATATGAGAAAATACCTCCTTTTTGTGAGGTATGCAAAATCATAGTTCACAACTATGCTAATTATCGTGTAGTAAGAAAACAAGTTGCCAAGCCTTTAGAGCATGAGTGGAAAGAGATTAAGGAGAATAAAAAAAAGGAAAATCCCCTTGAATTGAGACCCAGGAACCCACTAGGAAAAAAATGAAAGCTGGGTAAAAAAAAATCAAATGCTTTTAACCCCTTAAGCATGGGTAAATCTTGAGGCGATATGGTTGAGGAAGAGTAAACTCTTGTAAAAGGACATGATTTACATGAAGAATCAAAATCTCTCACAACATCTCAACCTCTTGTTTTAGATCCCTCCCCCTTTAATTCATATGAAATAGGAAAGGAAGGTGAAACTTGTAGGAACAAATCTTATACCAACCTTGTAGAAGAGCCTTCTGAGAAAACAGGTGATTCTAAAACTGATATCAAGGAGAATAAGACTTCTCCTACTATAAAAAAGAACTCCAACCTTGTTTTCAGTTAAGAAAATTATTTTAGATCTGATAACTCCGTTTCTTTACATATTATATATTCCTCATCCTCTGACAGTGCCTCAAAACAAGGTAACAATGATGTTTCTATTTCTATAAATGCTATTACTACTATGCCTTGAAACACTATATCTAGATCTACTCCAGAAACTGCTGATATATAGGATAACAATAATGCTAAAACTACTCAATATATTTCTTTATATTCCAGTGCATTATCTGTTCCTATGCAGATTAGTGAAACAAAATTGAAGAAAACAGGATATGCTTCTGCACTAACAAAGGTAGAAAAGAAGCAAGAACTGTAGAGGAACCCCAACATGGATTTCACTCTAGAAAAACAAGTTAGAACTGAGTCTAATGATCCTTTAGCTGCCTCATCCTCTGAAAGTACTTTAAAACAAGGTAGAAAATATGTTTCTAATCCCCTAAATGTTGTTACTTCTATGACTAAAAATACTACATCTATATCTATTCTAGAAACAATAATTAAAAAGAATGACTTTGTTTTTAAGTCTGCTCAAACCATTTCTCTAGTTTCTAGTGCACTATCTGTTTCTATGAAGGTTAGTGAAGAAGACTTGAAGACTATAGGTACTACCACTCCCCTAACTCCCTTTAATTCTACTGTTTTACCTATTGATTCCTCCAAATCAGGTATTAGTAAAAATAAACCTTCTAATATAGCTGTCTAGGATGGAAAACATTATTTTCCTAGTTCATAACCTTCTATTTATGTCGATGTTCTTAACTCTAATTCGAAATCAGTGGAATTAGATTCTATCTTGACCCCACTACAACACGATACTTTGAAATCTAACTCCTACAAAATAGAAAATAAATAGGATCCTGTTCCTAAGGCATCCCTTCAAGCTGAGGGATGTCTTATATCTTCCATTAAATACACTAAAACACCCTCTCTTTCATAGGATGTAGTTAATACTCATGCGCTTAAGAATTCTACTGTCACTCCCGCTAATAATAAGGAATGGAAACCCAGTACGACCTCTAATCAATCCATTAGAAGATCAAAAAGGTTTGAAGGCTTAGGTAACTCAAATAAAAGGGGTTATAACCCTAAGCATAGGTCCAAATGAATGTTTTTTTCTAGAATTGTCAAGGAATCTCTAACTCCGACACACTTGTTGTGCTCAACTGATTCTTGACGACACATAAACCAAAATTATTTTCTATTGCTGAACGTAAAATAAAATTCTCCTGTACTTTCAAACCCCTCGGCTCATATGGTTATGGTTTCCTTGGACCTATAAAGATGGACCCGTGGTTGACTCGTTATGGGTCTTCTACCACTCATTTATTCAAAATGTTAATACTTATGGTTTTTATGATCAATATTTCACCTGTGACTTTCTCTGTGATAGCATACACCTTTACTGCACTATAATATATGCTAAGAATAGATACCAGGAAAGACGTCCTCTTTGGAATGATCTTAATGTTTTATCTTCTAGTATCCAAGACCCCTGGATTATGATTAGAGACTTTAATGTTATTCTCAACTCTAGTGAAAAAGTTGGCCCATCACATTCTTCCATATCATCTTGTGAGTTTAGAGCTTCTATTGAGGACTCTAATCTAGTGTAAATTAACCACACTAGTGCTAAATACACCTCGTATAGAAGGCACTACTGCAGGGTAGTTTCTAGAAAATTTGATAAGGCTTTCACCAATGTCTCTTCTCTTGATAAATGGAATACCATCTCTAGCATTACCCTCCCTAAGTTGAACTCTGATCATCACCAAATTCTTGTCAGTTTCCTCATAAAAAATTAAAAAACTATCTTTCCTTCATATTTAATAATTCATGGTCTACAAACTCTGATTGTGTCTCATTAATTAAAAACGTTTGGGATTCTATGAATCATTATAGAGATGCCTTTGCTTGTAATATTAAATTAAAACATCTTAAACATGACTCTAAAGATTGGTGTAAGTCTACAATTAAACAAATTGACACTAATATTTCCCTCCTAGAAAATGAGCTAGCTCACATTAAAAACAACGCTAATAGATCTGATTTCATAGTTGACCCCCAACCTGAAATCAGTACTTCTCTAAAACTAAACTCACTTCTCACCCTCAAAGATGACATGAGAAAACAAAATTTTAAAACAAAATGGTTCTTTTATGGTGATAGAAACACTAAATTTTATAATTCCCATCATAGAATTCGAAAAATTAGTAGGCCTCTTACCTTCCTTGTTCATAATGACATTATTTTTGACATATAGGAGGCCATTGCCAATCATATTGTCTTGTATTTTCATAATACTTTCAATGGCCCGGAGGTCAAAAAAGATATTATGATCGATATCATCCCCTCTATGGTTAATTCTATGGATAATTATTATCTTTTAAGCACTCCCCTTGACTATGAAATAAAATACACGGTTTTTATTCTAAATCCTGATAGTGCTCCTGGTCCCGATGGCTTTAATTATGCTTTTTTCAAAAATATTGGGATATCATACACCTAGAAGTTTGTAAACTTTTTAGATCTTTCTTCTCTGATGGTGTCCTCCCCCATGGTCTGAATTCTCAATTCCTTACTTTAATTCCTAAAGTGTAGAATGCTTCAAAGATCCATATTTTGAGACCTATTTCCCTTATCAATACTTTCTACAAAATCATAACCAAGATTCTTGCTAATCGGCTTGCCCCTATATGCAACAAAATTATATCATGGAACCAATTTGGTTTTATAAAGGGCAGATCCATTCAAGATTGCATTTTCCTTGCTTCAGGATGCACCAATATCCTTAATAGAAATGCAAGAGGTGGAAATATTTACATTAAACTTGACATTAGAAAAGCCATTGACACCATTGACTGGAGTTACATTTTCAAAGTTCTAAAAATATTTGGATTCAAATATAATTTTATTTTGAGAATAAAAAACTCTATTTAACTCTACCGTCATTTCCATCTTGATCAATGGATCGCCCAAGGGGTATTTTAAATGCACTAAGGGCGTCAGACAAGGAGATCCCCTCTCACCTATTATGTTTATTATTGCAGAAGACTACCTCAGTAGATTACTTACCCGACTTTTCAAGCAATGTAAACTCAATCCTATCCAAGATTCTAGGAAGATGAATGTCCTTACCCATCTTTTATCTGCTGATGACATAATTTTATTCCTAAATGGAAACAAAAGGAATAATCAGGTTTTAAAAACTGCTCTGACTCACTATGATGAGATCTCTCGTCAAGCTATCCGCTAGAATAAATCCTTTGTCTTTTTTGGTAAAACTTTCTCCCCACACAGAAAAGTCTCCATCACCAAGAAAATAATAATTAAAGAGGGATCCATCCCATTCAACTACCTAGGTGTTCTTATCTTTTGGTGAAGGCCAAAATCTCTTTATTTTTCCTATATTATTGATGAAATCACTAAACAACTCTGCACCTAGAAAGGAAAATCCCTTTCCATGGCTGGCAGAATTTGTCTGGTTAAATCCACCATTATCTCTAAAATGGTTTACTCTTTGACGGTTTATAAATGGCCTGATAACACCCTTAAAAAACTCAATGTCTATATAAAAAATTTTGTTTGGACCGGGAGTACCCTTGAAAGAAAACTTGTCACCATCCCTTGGGACAGCTGCTAAAAGACTTTAGAAAAAGGTGGTATTGGAATAAAAAATCTTAGACTCTAATGATGCGCTCCAAGACAAACTCTAATTCATACCAACTCGGATGCTTTGGATTTCCTTAAAAAGATATTTTGTTATAAACTTAAAAAAGGAAACTTAAATTACATCAATTCTTTGATCTGGCCCTCTATCAAATACACATACTTCAACATTATGAAGAACTCTTGATGGATGGTCAGTACTGAATCTTCCATGAATTTTTGGCTTGATAATTGGACTAGAACCCCCCTAATATCTATGCTTTCTCCTAAAAAAAATATTTAAAACACCAATCGTACCATTAAAGATGTTATTCACTCCCAAACTAGTGATATCCCTAATAACATTACGCAAGTCATTGATAGTTATCCTTTCTCCAATACTGATGATTTTCTTATCTGGGAACCTACTAATAATGGCATCCTTGACTCAAAAAATTACTATGATCATAATTTCATAAACACTGAATCCAACTTTTAGTGGTTGGCCCAATTTAACAAAAAATGGATCCAACCCTCAAGATTTACTCTTATTTGGAGAATTTCTCATTATTGAATTCCTACTAATGTTTGCATACAATATCTTGGTATTTAATTATGATCTAAATGTCACTTTTGTAACCAACACAGAGAAGATGTGAATAATCTCTTTTTTTCTTGTGCTACAGCTTTTGCTCTTTGGAATTATATTTTTGACATATTTGGTTGTAGATGGATCCTCTATGATACTATTGGATCACAATTAAAGAGATGTGTCCCACAAGAGGAATCTTAACAAATCAATAATATCTTCCTCTCTACCATGGAGGAGCTTCTTCATGTGATCTGGTATAATAGAAACAATATGATTCATAATAATTCTTCACCAAATCTTAATGCAGGTAAAGCCCAGATCCTCCTTGCGACACGTGAGGCTGCTTTAATTCAAAAGTCTCACTGCAATAATATTATTAGGAACTTTGAGATTCTTTGGAGACTTCGTATTGAAGGCATCTTCAGAAAACCAAAATGCACCATTGAATTATTCTGGCCGGTCCCGCTTCTAGGATGGATCAAGGTGAACATTGATGGTGCCTCCAAAGGAAACCCAGGCCCGTCCGATTGTGAAGCGATCTTCATAGAACATCTTGGTATATTCCATGGATGCTTTTTCACTGGCTGTGGAATTGTATCGTCAGTAGAAGCTTAAATGATGGGTGTGATCCACGCTATCAACTATGCACTTCAAAAAGGATTGAGGAAGATTTGGATTGAAAGTGATTCAACCACCATCGTTCAAGAAATCTAGAAGGGGATGACTCATCTAACCTGGACACTCACTACTCGTTGGATGAAGTGCCTCGACACTCTTCTACAGATCAACTTTGTGTCCACTCATGCTTTCAGAGAATCAAACAAGGTTGTTGATGCACTTGTAAACATGGGAGTTAACCAGGAGATGACCTGGCTTGATACACTCCCTATTGATCTTTTTCATCTTTATGACAATGAGTGTAGGAAACTCCCATCATTTAGACTCTTGTAACCTCTTCTTTTATCTTCAATAAATTTTGCATCGGTCTTTGAACGAAGCACCACCTTTAAAAAAACAATATCTAGTAGTTCTTATTTTATCAACTAAATGGAAGAAAGACAAGTTCATTTATTGGGTTTGAATACTCCTATAGAATATTGGGTTATTTAATCTCAATAATCTTTCATTCTACTATATATCATATATTCATAGTCAATTATGTTTATAGGAAGTTTGGGAAATTTTATGTAGTGGATGGGGAATCCTTGGAAGTTTTTTGAAAAGGATATTTCAATATATGAATAAATAATGGAGGATTATTGAATTTAACTGGAGTTTATCATATTTCTAGCAATTGAATAAATATTATTTCTATTGTAAAAATTGATGAAATTGGATATGGGACTAGATTTTTTGATGGGTTATGGAAAGTAACCTAAGTATCAATGATTGTTTCATGAGGAGTAAAGGATGGAGACCTTTAGATGACTAAAGATTCAGATTGGATGGCAGTTATTGGATGTACAACATATGATAATATGGAGGTATGACATTATAGGTTTAGTCACCTCAATGAGATGAACTGAATGTTTTGAAGGACAAGGGAATACTAAAGATTAATCACATGGAAATTAAAAGGTGTGAAAGTTTTGTATTGGGAAATAAGAAAATAGTGTCTTTTAACTGAGATGGTTAGAAACACAGGAATCAGAAGTTTGAACTTGTATATTCATATGTATGGGGACCTTCCCCTAATAAACCATATGGTGGTTTTCTCTAATTTCTTACATTAATTGATGATGCAACTATGAAAATATGGATTTACATCCTAAACAATATCTCCTATATATTTTAGGTGTTTAGTTAGTGGAAATCATCTATGTAAAGGGGATGAGGATAAAAGTTAATGTGTATATGAACAAAAAATGCTAGTGAGTATATCAATGAAACATCTATAATTTATGTATGTATGAAGGAATATATAATTAAAATATTATTTCTAAATCTCCAAAGAATATTATATAATCTGAAAGAATGAATTGAGCATTAATAGAGAAAGAAATAATTATGAGGTTTCAATCAGAAATTCTTATGGAGATTTGGATAGAGGAACTCAACACGGTGGCATATCTCATTAATAGATGTCTAGAATTGATAGTTGGAAAAGAACTTATGTAGGATATGTGGTCTGTAAAATGATTGGAATTTCAATATCTTAATGTTTTCAATATTTTATCATATATTCTTGTAAATTATAAAGACCATGATAAACTAGAATCTAAATCCAATTTTGTTCATTATATATAGAGATTAAAATTTCAGATATCGCTTGAGGCATTATGATAAGAAATAAATCATCAGAATTTGGAATATGTTATTCAATGAGAAGGTCTGGTAGAAGGATCAGAACATTGTGGAATGGGGATTTTAAGGACAATCACCTATCTAAATCCAAGTTGATAAATGTACTAATATTTTAAAAAAATTAGAGAACTCGGGTATAGTTTCTTGGATCATCAAAAGCCTATAAGTAAAACTATTAAAAATACCATTGAAAAACACCATAAATTTTATGAGTATATGAATCAAAGATTATAGAAATCTATTTAAATACTATGGAAGTATGAAAACTAGAAGCTTAAGTTCCAATATAAATAGAAGATCCTAGAAACTCAAATTAACTGATTCAACTGAGGAGATCATCTAGAATTAGGAGACTAGTACATATTTTTGTGTGTGATTTGAACTCTCTACTCCTGGAAGATGCAAGAGAACCTGAAAATGAAAATCAGGTAGCTTCTTTTAAGTAATCTTAGTAGTGGGAGTTATCCATTATGGAAGAAATGGATTCATTAAAGTGAAACAGAAATTTGGATATGGATGAAATACAAGAGGGTAAAAAGGAACTCAAGAACAAGTGGTTTAAACAAATTAAAGAAGAGGATGATAGAAAGAAGATATCACAATCACTATTGGTAGTGAAGGGGTTTCAATTGAACAAAGGATTAGATTTTATGGAAATATTCTCACTAGTAGTTAAACATTATACCATTAGAATAGTGTTATACCAAACGGCATTAAGATATCCTTATCTAGAGAAGATATATTTCTAGTCAAACCAGATGTACAAAAGATTCAAAAATTTAATAATAAGTTTCCAGGATGTTTTGAGATGAATGATCGCAGGAAAATAAAGAAGATACTTGGGATGATGATAAAAAGATATAGGATTTCTAGAAATATGGTTCTATCTCAAAAAGAGTATATATAGAAAATCAATAAAAGGTTTAACATGGATGAGTATAAACCCTTTTCTTCCCCTCTTATTAGACACTTCAAATTGACCAGACCAAGCACCAACAATGGAAGATGAGGGTTAGTACATTGATAAAGTGCCTTATAATTCAACTCTCAGAAGTATAATATATGAAATTTTTTGTACTTGAACAAATATTGAATTTTAAGAGGTATTTATCAAAATATTTATATTCAACCATGGAAAGTAACATTTGGATGTCATCAAGATGATATTTTGATATTTAAAAGTTTTGAAAGATCAAGATCTTTGTTTTTGGGAGGAAGATCAGTTGCATGGTTTTGTTGATGATGAATCTATTAGAGACTCATACAATAATAAGAGTGTAATAGGGTTCATATTAACTTATGTAGGACTAAAAATCAGTCAGATATCGCGACTATAAAAGATTGTTATCCTACGTTCCAATGAATTAGAGTGTATAGTGGTAAAAATTTCTGAAAGGATATGGTTTTGTTGAATCAATCTCTAAAGGAATTAAGAAGAAATCAAGAATGTGTGATTCTTCTCTATGATAGATAAAGTGTAATATACTTAGTTAAAAATCATGTTTTCCATGTAAAAACAAAGAACAGTAACCTAAAGTACCACTTCATCAAAAATATTCTATAGTAGAAATTGTAAGATATATAAAAGATTGATGAGAGACCAAATTTGGCAGACATCTTCACCAGTAATTTAGAACAAGTAATTATAATGAATCATCATACTGTAATGAGTTTTAGGTTAATGTGAGAAGAATGGATGTAGGGATACTACTACTAAAAAGGAAGGAAATTTTCTTAAGAGGGTGTGTTATGGTTATCCCTCAAACAAGCCTTCAAGTGGGAGATTATCAAGATGTGAAGGCCTGTTCAGAGCATCATAAGTTCAAAGAATTAGAATATTTAGTATTATATTTACATGATTTGTAAATTTGATCGGTGGTAAATGGATTGGCTTGGGGTGTTGGAAACAGTAGTTCATCTCTTCATAACCATTTAGGTTAACAGAGGTTTATATATTTTGATGACATTCAAAGTGGTCCAAAATATTGGATAACCTTCTAAAAGGAATTGTCTAGAAATCAGAATATATAAGTGTTTATCAAGGAAAGAATTTGGGTTCAATAGTGTTGCAGGTGACAAATAGTGGAATTACATTGGGAGGATTTTCCATGAATATGGGAAAACGATTTGACCAAGACAACCAGAAAATTTTCCTATAAAAGGAATTAGAGACCAACCCTAAAATGGGTGATCCAGTGTGGGGATAGTAAATCTGATGCATGCACATTATATTAGAGGTTTTATGGAGTATTAATAACCCTATAATGAAATATTATTTATGGTTTCGATAGTTTATTTTAATTTTTTTTACTTCCAGTAATACAAACGAAGGCATAGTGGTTTCTCTTATGCATATAAGAAAGAATTATGATGCATGTTAAATTTCTTATTTTCATTTTACTACTTTATGTATTTCTTTTCTTGTATTTGTTTAGAATTTTTCTATTTATTATGAGGTGTGTTCAGGGTCAAATTGGTGATATTGGTAGGGTGTTACATCTTTCTATTTTCGGTTTAGTTATTTAAGGGTATGTGAACTTCCAAATGTTTGGTTTTCCACCGTACTAATTTATGCATGAACTTTTGGTGGGTAAAATATAATACTTCTCATAACTTAACAGTATTACAAGAGATTAGTTTTTCAGGGATCATTTTCCCAATATGTTATAATTAATATATAACATTGTCTTCCATTCTAAAACTTTATAATTTTAAAGTTAGCATTATATGGAGTGACACCATCTTTACAAAACAACTTTCTCTCTCAAATGATATGTTACGAAAATATAATGAGCTTCCTTATCATATATATGATGTTGAGAAAAATTTATTTTCAATGGGTATGATCTATAAAATAATACATGTCTATCCAAATAATTTTATATGGTTTTTTGAAAACTATGAATCATTTAAAAGTGTCTTATGTTTTCTTCCACTCAAAACAATAAATATGAATCAAATCAATCAAGATTTTCATAACACCTTTCAATCATTCCAAGGTTTAGATGGCTACACAGAATTGAACACGCTGTAAGGAAATTATCATGGTATATAGATATAAGTATTCAATATGGAAAACTACATGACACACTAGAATTCCCTCAGTGAACAAAAATTTTATCATGAGTATAATGAATTTTGAAACAATTCATGAAACATTCCTCTTAAAAAATTTATAGATAGAATAATTATTTTTGGTGTAAAAATTAGAACACGTAGTACATGCCTAGTTATGTTGGTAAATTATAACATACCAATTGTTTTGCATGAAGTGAAAGTATATTATATTGTATCTATATATATAGGGTCCAAAACAACCTGATAATGATATTGATGTTTATTTTTCTTCATCGATCAATGATCTAAAATTAACATTGGTTCCATGGGTTACACTGTATGATTCTCATAGAAATTAAGATTTCATGTTGAGATTTATTTTGTTTTAGATGATTAATGAATCTCCTATTTATGGAATTTTAAAAATATATTGCATTAAAGGAATTTCAGGGAGCCTTATTAGTGAAGAATTTGCATAATTATTTAGGTTCAAACAGTCCTTGAATATAATGTTTTTAGAAAACTACATCACCTTATCCATTAATAGGTTATGAAAAAATTTAGAAAGTATAGGATATTTTTATAGTTTTATGTATACAATTTTTCAAAATCACTATGAAAACAGGTTGGAAAAAAGAGATCATTTTTTATAAAATTATCATGTTAGAATTGTTTGTACATCATATATTTTCTTGATTAAATACACATAAAAAATTCATGTGATAGTTTCATCAACATGTCACTAAATAAAAATAAAAAAACATAGCATTGAGTATAGTTTTTACATGATTGATATGGTTATAAGGGAATAGTTGGTGTCAGTGAAGGGTGAAAGATGGTTTTTTCTTCCTCCAATGACTTACACTCTTTCCAAAAAAGATAGATTTTAGTTTTTCAACATTCTTAATCAGGAAAAGGTTCCAAAGGTGTATTTATAAAGTATCAATAAAATTATTTCAATGATTAATTTTAAGTTAAAAGGATTAAAATCACACTATTTTAATGTTTCTATAAAAGATTTAATATATGTTTCTTTACATTGCATTCTACCTGAAAATGTTTGATACAAATTTACTATGATTTTATTTTTTTTCAAATCTATATGTGGTAAAGTTATATACTCGGTGAAGTATTAGACTATGGAAAGTGAAATTGCATCATATTATGTGAATTAGAAATATTATTCCCATCATCATTATTTGATATAATGGTTCACTTGATGGTTTACTTTCGTAGAGGGTTGTAATTATGTGGTCTTTCACATTACAGATGGATGCACCCTATTAAATGTTATATAAATAATTTAAAATGGAATGTTAAAAAGTGATGTCATTTATATGATTATATTTTATAATAATATATTATTAAGTAAGCTTTTGAATTTTATATTGACTGCTTGTCAGATGTGGATAACATTGGTCTTCCAAAATCACATCACAATGGGTTCCTTATGGGTGAAGGAATTTATGAAAGAGATGTTATAATGATTACTATTACAAAGAGGTATAAGACACGCCTACATGTTTAACATAGAACTATAAACATTTCACTATATGTTAAAACTCATAAATTAATTATTAGGTGTTTTAATCCATTAATGGATGAATGTTCGATATCAAATACATATAAATAATAGTTTAGAAGATAGTATTAAGATCATATTTTTTAAAATTTGCGTATAAATATGAATTCAATTTCATAATGACTTTTATGGATAACCAGAGGACCAAGTGTGCATGTATTATCTTATAACGGTTATATAATTAATAGTTATACATTATATACAAAGGAAATGATGGACATGTTATGATGAAAAAAATAGAGTTACTCTTGTAGTGGAAGTGATGCATTTATCTAGTACTAAGGAAAAAATCCAATTTAGATGAATATGGAATACTTTTCATGATCAAAAAATATTATAGTAGTATTATACAACATTCCAAGTGTCAATATTTTAATAAAAATGGGTTGATAATAAAAGTATAGTTAAAATCAAGGAATTGGGACTCATGAAATAAAATTTTGGCATGGAATGGTATGAGGATAAACTATTCATAATGGAATTATAGGCAATACAAGTATTTTATTCCTCATATAATAAAAACACAAATTATTCAACTATTTTTATTTTGACTAAAACAACTGTATGGTTAAATGAAAATTCCATTGAGGATAACCCTTTTATTGGGTCATTTAAATAATTTTCTATTTGTCTAAATATTTATAGTGTATTTTATATAATATGGTACCACAAGGTGGGGATTTGGATTTTTAAAGATGGTATAAATCCATTCAAACTTTAAGAAAAGAAGGTTAAATTAAAAGGTCATATTTCTATGACTATTTTTTCATCTACAATGTTTTTCCTCATAATATTATGTGTTCACTATTGTATTTATGTGATCTAAATTAAATTTTCAACTAGTTATATAGATAACTACTTATCAACCAGTTGATGCTACAAATATAGACAACAATATATTTGTGATTTTGAAATTTATATAATGTTAGAAATTGAACAACATTATTGGGTGGTTAATAATATGAATGTGAGAAATCTGAAAAAAGATATATAGTTAAAAAATACAGAAGTGTAATAGTGTGATAATGTAATTAAAAATTATTAATTAAATAATTAAAGGTAAAAAATTCAAGGTTTTATTGAATAAACTTGGTTAACCAATTGATCCCTACAGTTCTATTTTAATTATTTTCACTCGGTTCAGTACTCAAATACGTGTGATGATTTATATTGGTACATGGAAAAATTTTGTTTATGTATTGTAGACAATAATTTGATAATTCATTAAGGTATAATTATTATATAGTTTATTTATTTTACCAAAAAGAATAATGATATATTTATTGACTATTTATTATCCATTATAGAGTACATTTATATCATAATATTGTCCAATTAAATTCCTAATAATGGTCATTGGAAAGGTAAATAGATAATTTTGGACACATCTTATGAAATATAGTCATAGGGATACTGGGGGGAAATTAAAACCCAACCCATCATCTACATATGAATACATCATAAACTAAGAAACCTTAGATGTTGTTATTGACCATCGAGAGGATTCATTTAAGATACATTGAAATAGGTATTATTTTATTTGATATTACCTTTATTAATCACTTTGATTCAGAATTTTTAATTTATGAAATAGAAAATGAGTGAAGAAAATAAAAAACATGCATCAAAAACACCATACCCTTACCATAAAGAAAGAATTGGGTATGATTCACTTGAACAAAAAATGTTATGTATTTTAAAGCTATAATAAAACTTTTATGTGTTTTGAAATAAAAATATAATTATATTGCCTTATTTTTTTATATAGATTGATGAAATGAGAGATTATGAAACTTCCATTCTATGTCATATGCTATGGAAGGAGGCTCGAGTGAACAAGAAGGGACAAATGGTTCATGAAAAACACAAAAATAAAGGAAATATTTTATAATTATAACTTAATAAAAAATTTATTGGCTTCAAAATAGTATTACATAACAATGAGTATTTATTTTCTTATATTTTTATTTTGTTTATACACTTGAATCATCATTTAATATTGTTGATAAATGATTACTTTCAGTGTCTTTGATGCATCTAGAACAATAGGGAAAGATTAGAGATACAGGTTTTAGAGTATCACGAAGAGAATACTTTGAGAAATAAAAGACAAAAGGGAATATAGATGAGAAAATGAAAACAATATAGGCATATATAGATAGTCTAATGCAAAAAAAATCATAAGGTTTATGTGATAACCATGTGTATTTGAAGGTATCAATGAGAAAAATCCAAAAAGCAACAACCATATAATGAAGAGATCCCCCCCCCCAATTTTGAGGTTATATATTCCCATTAAAATTATTCCTTAACCTAGATTATCTATTTTATCATTTTAATTTGTACTAAATTAGAATCAAACAACTACTTATACATTTCTTATACTAAAATCCTATAGGGTGAAATTGGTTTTGATTTATATCTATCATCACCCAGTCATTTACTTACTGTGAGAGTTAAAATATATAATATTCAAGGTGGTATTCTTAATAATAAACAACTTATATAATATCATGTGATAGTAGGTATTTATGTATCTCACAATTAAAATGTTCAGATACCTATTCCCCTTGATGATATTGATTTTTATATGATAAAACTTTCTATTAGAACATTCATAAAATGGTTTCTTAATCTTATAAAGATAAATGATGATGATTAGTAGTGTCATTTTTATTTTATTTTATATAAATTTTTTTACAATTAACGAAAATGGTCCAAACTGAGGTATATTATTATATAAGTAGAAATTGATGGGGAAATAGAAGTTCAAGTCCATACAATCTAAAGGATCAAATAATATATTAAAAGAACATTAAAAGATTACCTTTACCCTACCAAGTGAATTTCCAAATTAATTTACCTTACAAGTTCATGTATATTCAACTTTATAGGATAAAAATATGGCCTACATTGAATATGAAGAAAAAATATATGAAGATTCCATTACTGAAATGATTCTTCTTGAGAATGTAAAAGAAATTCTAAAGAATGAATTGCTAAAAGCATGAATTCTAAATGTATACATGTGGTTTCTTTTTAAAAAAATTATCAAATATTTTATCTACTACATTTATTATAGTTTAATAGTAATCATATTTTTTATAGGTGTATACATCAAAACAATGTAAATGAAATAACTTATGAAGAAAAATTTTTATTCCTTAGTCCCCATGTCACTTAAAAAATAAATAACAAGAATATATGGGGTTGAAATTTTAGTAATATCATAACAAGTAGTTATAGTGTTTAAAAATAAAATAAAAAATGATAGGATATTTTTTGTACCGACAATGTAGGGGTTAACTCTAAAATCTAATCATATAAAATATAAATTTATTTCTTTCTGTTACTTATTGATTTCTTTTGTATAACTTACTAGATACTCGATGGATTCAATTTGGATACTCTAATGATACATTATTTGGATCCAATTCATATATATCTAACAAAATAATAACATATTATGTCCATTATGAATTAGTAATAAACTATATTCAACATTTTACAAATAAAATAAATAAAATTATATGTTTTATATTATCTTTTAGCAAGAATTATTTTTATGATATAGAGATATTTATTTATCATCAATACTATGGTATGGGGATGACAAAATCATCTAATAAAACTATGTATTTATACAATTGGATAAATACTAGGGTATATAGAATAAGATTTCACTATCAAAACATATATAAAAACAAGTTTCTTATTTTTATCAATGTTTTTGTAGTGTCAATAGAAATTAATCCCAATGATTGTGGTTATTACATTAGTAAATTTATGAAATATTCTATATTACATCTCTAAAACTATCGTCCCCAAAAACGTATTTCCAAATGTAATTAAATTTCGTTTAAAATATTACTTTATATATATAAATATATTATTTTAGTACAACTAGGTCTATCGAAAATCAATATATTCAAAATAGAAAATAAATTTGTTTTAGAATGAGTGTGAAACTTAAATGATGTCAGAATGTTTCTATACACCATGAAGAGGTAGTTTCCTATCATGTTTGTATTTTTTTTAAAATTTCATAGAGATCATGAAGAAAGGATTTATCTATTACTTATTCAGTTAATTTTATTATCTATGATTGTAATTATTTGTGTTATTTATTTTAGTTTTATGTGATTAGAACATTTTCATATAACCTAAAATATTAAATTCATTATAAAATTAAAAGAATCATGTTTACTCAAAAACAAGCATTGTATAGTCAAAACCAAAGAAATTCACTTCAATTTTCATGATGATTTAGGAAAATGATTTGATATTCATTTATGATATTTTATAATTAATTTCATGTCAATATCTCACATGATGTGCACCTTTAAGACTAAAAGTGTGCATTTTTAGTTTAAAAGTGACATTACATACTCAAAACTAGGAAAATACTCTCATATTTTCTAAATACTTTAGAAAATTGATCAATGATTTATTCATGACATATAAGGATTTTATTAATTTCCATCCAACATATGGGGTGTCTATTATAACCAAAATTGTATGTTTTAATTTATAAATTACATTTTTGTTCAAGACACAAGTCACTTACTCAATACCAAAAAAACACACTCAGATTACCACACTAATTTATAACAGTGATCCATAATTTATTTTTGACATGTATGAATCAAATTCATTACAATATGAATCATGGTGTGGACGTACGACTTAATTTTCATATTTTCATTTTTAAAGAGACATTTTAACTCACAACATGTGTCACATGCACAAAACCAAGAAAACACTCAATGATTGTATTGATACATCAGTAGAATGATCAATAATTCATTTGTGAAGTGTATTAATTGAATTAACCTCAATTTGACACATTATGGGGTCGATATGACTAAAATAATTTATTTTTATTTTCAATGTGACATTTATGTTCAAAATGCATGCCAAAAACTCAAAACTGGTCAAACACACTTAGATTATCTTAATTATTTAGGAAAATGTTCTATGATTAAATTTTGATGGGTTATAATTAATCACACATCAATCCTACACATGGTATGGTTGATATGACTAAAATTTTGTGTCATCATTTAAAAGTTTCAATTTTGTTCAAAACATTCATCACATACTCAGAACTGATAAAACATGCTCTCTTATTCATGATACTTTTGTCAATTATTTCTTATTCATTTGTAACATGTTGGGATTAATCAAACATTAATATAATATTTTGGGACATAGGGCCTTCAGGTTACATAGACCATGGAGTAGCCCAGTTCACACAGAACATTACCTAGAAGAGGATCAGAGCAACAGGAGTAGTAGCAACCAGATGCAGAGCTAACTGGATTGGAAGAATGAGAGGTTATGGTAGCCACCATCAGGACAAGGCACCGTGAAGCTTTGTACGAGGAAATTCTAGCCTATTAGCAATGCAAGGTGGGGAGCTAGGTGATCAATGATGGAGAAAGCTAGGTAGGGGTAGTTCAAGTGTACTTGGCCTACGGGTCATGTATTGGGAATGGTATGCCTCTAGGCCTTCGGTTCATGTATTGCAGGTTTGTCGGGCATTGTGCCTTGGGCCTACTGGTCATGTACGGGTTCCCCTTAAACCCTCAAAAGGAGGATTATCCATAATAAAAATAAAAAATAAGGCCTTCGGGTGAATATGATATATAGTGTGACCAGTATAATTAAAAGTTCATGTTTTTAATTTAAAACTGGCAATTTAATTCGAAACATGATTTAGATAGTCAAAACATATAAAACATGTCCATATTTAATGATACTTTCATAAAATTATTAACTCTTAATTTGTGACATTTAATGATTAACCTCACATCAATCCAACACATAGTATGTCTGTTATGAAAGAAAGTGTGTCCCATGCTCAAATAATCATTTTTATGTTACAGGTACACACTTTTTTCTTCGAAATTGGGTTGATCCCTTGAAAAGGTATCCTATGAGTTGTATTTTTTAAAAGTTGGTTGTAAATTTCCAAATTTTGCAATAAAAAATATATATAAATATAATTGTAATGTATTTAATTTTTTTTATGTAAATTTATTTTTAACGTAAATTTATTTGTAATTTTTTTATGTTTTATTTATTTAGTTGTTGTGTGTTTGTTTATGGAGAATAACACTACAATGACTGAGAATAAATTTTTATAATGTTAAAAATATCACTGATAAATGCTCCAAGATTTTATCAACACTAGAAACAACATCTCTTTTTTAGCATTGATAAATCCAATATTATGAACCAATAAGATTCAAATTTATAGTGATGGGTTTAATAAAATAATACAATTGGAGGTGGGTCGGTCCTTTTGGGGGTTAGTGGCCCAATAAAATAGGAAAATGATTGGGTTTGTGGGTATTTTCTATAATTTTTACCCAAAATAAATACTTAGATTAATTATAATAATAGTAATTAACTACATTGTTTTGTATTTTTCTAAACCAAATAATATATTATGTTAAATATTAAATACATTATCTGTTACATTATTATTATTGATTATTATTTGTTTTGAATTGTTAATAATGTACTATTATTTATAATATATTATTATTATAATTCATGAAATGAGGTATTTAAATCTCACTTTGAAAATATTTAAGGAATTTCATGTATCAGTACTTTATAAAAGGAAGGTTGTAGCGAGATTTTAGATATTATTTTCATAATATTTTAGTAAAAATATTTTAGGATATAATAATGATTATATAGTATTAAAAACTATATATACATATTATAAATGATTAAGTCATATATTTTAAAAAAATTAAAAGAATTGTGTAACCCAGGCCACTAAATAGTTTTATCCTATATAAAATTTAAATAACTAATATTTTTCTTCTGCATTCGCACAGGATTGAGTATTTAGAAATAAATAAGAATTATTTGTAACATATATGAAATATTTCATATATAAATATGAATAATTAAAAGATACATAAATTTGGGGTTTAAAATAAGAATATTTTTTCATAAGTAACAAAAAAATTTAATGAGTCAATGTTTGATAGAACATAATGGATAATTGAAGTCATGGTTAATACTAATTATTAAATGAAATAAATAATATATAGTTTTATTAGCCTTGAATTACATGAATTAATGACATTAAATTTGTACAAAAATATTAATAAAATATGTAAAATTAATATATGGTTTAAAATATGAAAACATAAGTTGAAAATCCAAATAAATTTCATATTTTAGACCTAAAATATTTAATAATAAGTATTTATGAGTAGATAACATAAATATGGAACCAATATCATCAATTTTGTTATAATATTTTGAACATAGATATATGAAATCAACTTGTAGAAGAGGAACCACAACTTTCATGGAAGAAGAAAAAAATGATCTTATAAAAAACTTCCTTAATTTACCATCATTATTTTAGACAAGTCAATCTGACAGTTTATAAATTTCTTAACGATATCAAAAATAAAAACTATATCTTCAAGTATATAATCATTATTGGAATTGGTAGAAGAAATAAGGTAGACTTTTCAGCTGAACCTTTGTTCAATGGCCTCATGATCTTCTAGGTAGCAATTAAATAATCCTATTTATCCAAAGACAACAAACCCCTATTACATGATATGATCAATGATTCATTTGGAATCACTTATTAAAAATTAATAATAATTGTAATTATAATAATTAAAAATAATATGTGATGATAGTTTTATTTAAAAAAAATATTTCATATTATATTTATAATTAAATTAAAAAACCTTATGCTGCAAAAAAAAAATAAACACAGTCTCTTTGACAACATTTTACTATGGTACTTATAACATTGAAAAAATAAAATAGGGTGCCCTATTTACCATTCCTAAAATGGGATCTATCGTTTTTATGATCAATAAATAGGGATTTACCCTCAACGATTTCAAAAAAAATATGAGGAATAAAAACTTATTTTTTCAATAAGAAACAAGGAAATATTACTTTACATAAAAACATTAAATTTTATCTATTAATATTGATTATATTTTTTCACTTTCATGTATTTTTAATTTTAAATATTTAAAAATAACCCATCACATGGAAAAGAACATACATAAATGAATTTATAACTAAGACTAGTATTTAAAATTATAACTGTTGTTAAACATTATTATTCAGCCATAACCAATGAAAAATGGATTTTTTTTGTACCGCTAGTTTAATATATGGTGATATTAAAAATAATAGAGGTAAATTATTTGGAGGTCGAGTTTTCTCAAGTACAAGAGGAGAGTTTGGTTTCATGGACTAAGAATATGAGAAGTATCCATGGTGATTAATAGATTTTTGGTTTTCTTGATAAAGATTTGAAGGAGAATAAAGATAATTGGAGGCTTTATAAGAAGATTATGGTGGTTATTAACCATTGGATACGGATTGATAGATAAAGAGTGGTGTGATCTCCTACCACATTATAGGGGTAAATATATATGTGGATACATGTATATAATTCACTATGGTGGATTTCTATAACCTAGAAATAAGATAAGTATATTGAAGATATTTTAATATAAATTTAATAAATAACACAACCACACATGTATTTAATATAAAAACATATTGGTATTCTATCCACTATAATTCTGTAAATAAATTAAGTAAAAGTTTTAAGTTTCATTGGTTATTAAGTAAAACCACATTCATAAAATGAACCCAATAAAAATTTTAAATGCATAATTTAATTTATATGTTTTGATATAAACCACACCATTATTAACATATTCCATGTTATAGTTACATGTATGATATAATTTGCACATTTTTTTATGTTTGTATATCGATGTTTGAGGTCATTTTAATGAATACATTTTAATAAAAAACAAAACAAAATTCAAGAATCATATAAAATTTTAAAAAACTCTTATTATTATTCATAAAATCACTGTTGAATTTATGGATAATTTAGAAGTTTCCAATGACACTTCTTAAATGGATTGTCATATGAATTCAGTAGTTTCTAAATCCACATATGTGTGTTTTTTTAAAACCCATTGTCTTACTCTAATATTATATAGTTTATATCCACTAAACCCCAATCAATTTTATTATCCACTTCAATATTTGAAGGCATAACATTAACATTGATTTCCATCAAATTATCAAGATCCTCATCAACCTCTAACTTCTCAGAATATTTCAAGGAAGATTCATCAAAAGAGACCTTGAGATCATAGCCCCTCCCAAGTTACAAGTTCTCAACCTCTTACCACCAACACTAATTGAAAATACATTTATCTTTTAACATGGAACCTTGGACCCATGTTCACATGAGATACTTCCGATAGAGAAAAATATACACTAATTACAAATGAAAAATTATACTGATACGAAATTATAAATATAAATTTATAAATCCATTTCCAAATATTTATGAAAATTATAATGTGAAAATTCAGACAATTTTACATATCTATAACTTT
This sequence comes from Viscum album, assembly GCA_963277665.1. Taxonomy (NCBI): domain Eukaryota; kingdom Viridiplantae; phylum Streptophyta; class Magnoliopsida; order Santalales; family Viscaceae; genus Viscum; species Viscum album. Next base: position 1,135,662,360 of record OY728141.1, on the reverse strand, counting down.
AATAACTAACATAAAATAATATTAAAATATGAAAAGTCATAATAAATCATGGGTGGATGTTAGTATTATTACTTTTAAAACCTAAAATATTATATAACAATTAGATAAAACATAACAAATTTGTAAAGGATTCAAAATAATACAATCACATAATAAAACAAAAATTTATATATAGCCAATTCATCATGAAACCTCATAATTCCAAATTCCATATTTAGGAGTGTAGTTAAGCATATAATGGACATGGGAGGTCTTGATCACTTAATTGTACACAATTTTTCCAGGGAAAAAGATAACCTATATCATTTTGGCCTCCATAGGAAGATGAAAAATAATTGAAACATGACTCGATCATATCAAATAGCTTAAATTGGAGGTGATCATTCATGATCATAAAAATATCATTGTTATGCCATTACTATGGAAGGATGAGATAAATCCACTATAGTAATACATTATTTAAGACCAAAGAAACTAATAGATAAATTGGTTTCAAAAATAATGGGAAAGAGTTAGAAAATAAAGGACCACTGGTATAGAACTCAATTAAATATTATGTGTGTGGTGTATTTATTAACTAAAAGAAATGATTTGTTCTATATGGAGTCATGTATTGTATTAATATATAATTTTCACACACATTATATTATTTATTTTTTGTAATTTAATGGGTATTAAGTTTACCAACTAAATGTTTTTGACAACGTAGTTTTATATTTTTTAAAATTAAAATAACTATTAGAGCCACAATAAAAAAATTGAAATCAGAGAAACTCTACACCCAATTTCATTTTCACGATAATGATTTTTTGCAAACTAATATATAAAATTAATAATCCATGAGTGTTATATTACCTTGAGGAGAATCCCCTTATTCATTAGAGGATTTTATATTCTTCTATTCGTATATTAATGATCCCAATGTTTAGGTAGATTTTACTTAATAATATAATATTATCTTTTTCAAACATAAATTTATCTTTGTTAGGTTTGAGAGGGGATTAGGAGCACTGATAGAGGATGAATTAGGTTATGGATAATTTTTATTGTCTCTTTAAACCCTAGTTGATCTTAAACTCTTAATTATAAGGTTCACCTTGATTTTATTTTGTTGGTATGATTACCTTTTAATAGACCATCCATTATATATCAATTTTCATTTTTATTATCTTTAAAAATATTATCTAATGATGATGTTTTTGAAGTAAAGAAATAAATCATAAGGAAATATAGGTTTTTACTTTGTTGGAAATAATGGTCCAGTCCAAGGAGAATGCTACCAACATTTTTTTAGTGCACCAAAATCACTAAGATCACTACTTGTCTCTTTATACTAAGTCACTCCTTCCAAGGCTCACTTATTGTTTCTTTTGGACAGGTCACTCTTACCAAGTCTCTATAATTTTTTTTATTCTAGGTTACACTTATCAAGGCACAGTAACTTACAATGTTTTGGGTTATATTAATTATCTACTTAGAATCATTTCCCTAACAACATCCATTATCACTTACTAATTCAAAGGAAAAACAAGATTTTCTCATAGGCCAAGAACAATATTACCTTAGTATTATAAATGCACCAAATGTAAGATGGTTGCCTTTAAATCTCCAGTTTCTCCTTCACATGTTTCTTTTAATATTACCTTAATCATTTGTTTTTTATAAGAGGATATGGAAACTCCTTCTTTATTTCTATTAGAATTATGGAAGCCCATTGTTTATTGGATAGTAGCGAACTCCACTTCTTATTCTTTTTAAAATCCTTCACTAGATTCTACGAATTCATCTTTCTTGAATAATTATGTAACTCCATTCTTGAATAATACTAGAATGGATTCAATTTTCTAGATGAAACAACTCCTCCCTTGAATTTCACTTTGTTGTAGTACAACAAATCTTTTTATTCTATAATTAATATATTTCAATGGAATAAAATCCCTTCTTCTTCTTCTATAGAGATATAAAATGTTGCAAAGTCTCCTTATATTTTAAATAAATAATCATTAATATTTTTCTTCTACCAAGATAGATGACTCATATTAGGAAGATCTTATACTTTTATATAGTCATTATAACATGTTCTATAACATCTATTTTAACAGTCATAAATGACTCTAAAATTTTCCATGATTATCAGGATTGTTTTTATGAACATAAATATATGGGATATTTTCATATATAAATAATATAACAACCTGAGAATATCACCATCTATATAATATATATTTATTTAAATTATTGAAAACCAAATTTTCATCCACGATGATCATGGTATTAATATTGCCCCTCCATTTAAGAACAACTGCACAAATTCGCTACCTTTGAAGATAGTCAAGAGTATCCTGAAATATTATCCTATATTAACTCATGGAAATTATAGTGTATCCATTACCACTATAGTGTAGTGACAATCATATCTTTATAAACACCTACTTCTATTATTTATCTTATTCTCTATAGTATGGACACTTCTTAAATGGAATAATTCTAAATAAAAGACTTACTCACCTTTTTAGTGTATACATAAGATATATGGTTAAATTCCCTCCATAAGTAGAATTTTAAACATCTTCCATGATGTAATTCTTGTCTCCATAGCTTTTGAAAACACTCACAATCTCAAATTCACATAGGTTGTATCGTGGAATATTATTCTTTGTCATAGTTATCAACTTATTATGTGTAACACCCTACACTTAGGTACAACCCACTATAGGGTTGAGAGTAATATGATTTTACCCTTACACAACTAGATACCTTTATTTAAAATATGGGGATAATTGAAAATGGAGATTGATTCACTTAATCAACTACCCTATTACCCATACACAGGTATTGTAAATCTTGAATTACCTTTATGCAACATATAAGTACTTATTTTACCTTTACATAAGGTTTGAGAAACATAGATTACCTTTATGTGGTTTTATAGATGATTTTTTAACTTTAGTTCACACCCAGTTACCCTTATGTAAAGAACTTATATTTCTTCAATTATCTTTATGTATATGGAATTATACCCTTACATGAGGTGTGATGCGATTTACCCTTAAAAGTGCTTCCATATTCTTTCAGATTAAATCCTTATCAACAAATCTAAAACATATTTTCAAAAAATACACTCTAAAATCATAGGGGTTCAACAATCACCCTTTGTATTTAGTTTAAAATAACTTCTTGACAATATTTCATTGAAATCAAGTGAATCAATCTCAATTTTCAATTATCCCCTTATTTTAAATAAAATACTAGGGGTTGGGTCCATGTGTTTATACTCCCCATATAATTCTAAATAAAATAGTAAATTCATCATTTATGAAGGAAATATATCAACCCATGTCAATGTATTCTTTGAATTCTTCATGAATACCAACTATAAAAAAACATTCTTGATAAATTTATAAATCAGGAAGCTTAAACAAATCATGATTTTTAATTCATTTGTTCAAAAATAACTGAATCTCTTTCGAAATAAATCAAGTGAAAAAATTACCACTTATCATATGATATGTCAAATAATTCTCTAAGTCTACTTATCTTAGGATCAGTGTAAAAAAACGAGAGCCTTATCTAACACCTACAAGGTTTTCCAGGTAACTTATATGTTCTAATGAATTCATAGCTTCCTTGGAATGTTATTTTCTCAATAAATATTATTATATAAACTCGCATAAAACTATTTGAACATGAGATTTAAAGAAAAAGATTGAATGACATACCCTTTTTATCATATGTTATGTTTCTTATCATCGTCAATAAAATAATTATAATTTCTTTTCATGTCACCCAAAATGATATTTTTAATGTTTTATTTTCCTCATATTTCCCATATGAGTCTTTAAGGTCTATCTCAATTTGAGAGTGCCTAAAGTCACAAATAAATTCCCAAACAATTATTGACAACATTATGAATCACTAATCCTTTTATTTTTAAACCAAATATGTATTTATCCTTCAGTGGTATAATTTCACTAATGAAATATATTTTGTAACTTCAACTATAATTCCCCATTTATTTAATAACTATGTATTAGAAATGAATATCATTTTTTGAGGAATCATTTGCTGAGAAAATCCTTTTGACCAATCAAACTTAATAATCTAACAGATGACAACCCTAATACACCATATTAGAATAGTAACAAGTATAATAAATATCCATTGTCATTTTAGAAACAATAAATTATATCATCATTTAGGATTGATTCCACTAACCACATGGATTGTAAATCATTATTTCATAATGGGTTTTATCATAGAGTATTATAGGAAATAAAATATATTCTGAAGTAATTAATTACATTTAAATTAGTCCTTTAATTATAAAATTCTACATGATAATCCCAAACATCCATGCTTCTTTAGGCCAAACACCAAAATGAACTTAAAAGTATTCTCTTATCACTTTCTTCATAAAAAATAATATCTGATCTCAACATTATTTTATGTAATTTTGAGAACATTTACTCTATGGATTATGTCTCCATAAAATTCCTACACCTATTAAAACAAGTTAGAACATTTAGTTCATATAGGGAGAAGGGTAACATGAATATCCTTAAGTTGAGAATGATAGTGAGTCACTATAGACCACCATTTTCCTTTGTCTTTCACTTTAGAATCTAACTTTAGATATGAACTTGATTTGATAGAATCCAACCACCATTCATAATCATCGGGGTTTTTTTCTAATTTATACAATCTATTATTTATTAGGAATATTTATCATAAATGAATTCTATTCCAAAAAATATGAAGATTTTTCTTTCTCTAAAACTTTTTCCTACCTTGACTATCTCTTGAAGCATTATCAAGATTTTTAATTCTTGACTTTTTTTTGTATAACCCTTTCTCATGATACTTATTAATTTCTTCATTAAGTGATATATTTTATTGATTCGAATACCTTTTCTTATCAATCTAGGATGTATGAGGATTATAGATAGTTTTTGGATATTTTATTACCTTTGTTTTCGAAAATAAGTCTTATTCATATAATCATTGAAAAATGATTCTCTAGGAAATATTGTTCCCCTTTCATGAGTCCAGAAATATTCCTTTAATCCTTGTTAAATATCCTCTAAAGCTTCCACTTTGAAAATAGTTATAAAATTAATAATTATTGGGATAAGATCCATACCTCATTTTATGTTCATTATGACTCAATCATTCAGGTTTTCTACAAGCGTCATAGCATTTGATATATCCACCTGCCTCAATACAAAAATTGAAGGCGTACCTATATATCCCAAAAAAGTAAAACATGTTACCATATCTTCTTTGAGTCCAAGTATGATTGTTTTTACCACTTTTGGGGTCTTTGTTTAGTCCATTTCGGGAACCTGACTATTTATTCATGTATTTTGAGTCATTAATAATTCTATAGTTAATTTTTAGAAGGTTATGAGGGGTTTTGAACTATTTGGGAGGATATTTTGGGGGTGAAAATTTTCTATATTGTTAGTAGAAACTATGCACCATGTCTTGGAAAATGTGAAAGAGAATAAAATAGTAACTATAAAGGGGAATAGTTGGTGAACGGTTTGTACAACCCATGTGAGTTCCAAGGGGAAATTATTCTTCTTGAAATAAATGGAAAATCATAGTTCGAGTATGGTTTTATCTAACTATGTGAGCCAACCATGTGAGTTGTGTCCTTAAGATAGTAGCACCATATAGTTGTCACGTGTTTTATCAAACTGTGTATCCAAACTATGTAGTGTATAGTTGTCACCCATAAAAATGTTGGTCAAATTAAAATTAAGCCTCTAACACCCCATCCCCCACCACATAATCCACTAATCCCTCTATAACATGATTTCCTATTGCTTACAAGGCTTGATAGATGATCCCCTTCAACCCAGGAGTGATTATTAAGTGAATAAAAGTGTCTTGGAGGCCTGGATTCATCAGTAAGTCGTTATTATTCATCATTATTCTTCATCATTATTCTTCAATCACTCTCTTCTAGAATCTTTTATATAATCCTTGGTGGATTTATTATGGGTACTTAATGGGAATATTAATTTTTTATTATTATATAGATTGAATGAAAGGACATCCAAGGTCAGATCTAGAGTTTGATTGTGTTGTTATTTATTTTCACCAATCGTTGAGAGGTAGGTGGCTTCTCCCTTATATCCACTTGAATTATAACTTGAAGTATTGGTTTTAATTTTATGTTTTGATTGAAATTGTGGTGAAATACTTAATGATTCTTAGTGGAAATACAAAATATTATTGGCTTTGGAAAATTATGAAAAAAATGGTTTGATTTTGGAAAACTGCTTTGGTTTATAATTTTAAAATTTTAATTTTAAAATGACGGTTTCATTTTGATACATGGAAATTGTTTGTTGAAATTATTTGAAGAAAAAACGGTTTATGGGATGGTTTTACATATATTTTTGCATACATGGTTGGCGTGAGTTTATTTTTATTTTACATGACTATGGAGAAGGCGCATATGCCATTAGGGCACCTGGTATTGGTCACCTTATGATGACTTTATGGATCGATTAGTGACCTATCATGAATATATAATTTTCACCTATTCTTAGATGGGGTGTATGTAGACATGGTTATGGGTATGCAAAATGATTTTAAAAATATATTTTGCTTCACTTATCACTTTTTATAGATAATCATTTATGGATTTTTATAAACTATTTTTAGTACATTTTTTATATAAATTGTGCTAACAAGTTTTTTTCTACTTGCAAGTGTTGGGAAGTCATTAGGTAAATAATATTGAGTCTAGAATCACCCCTTTATAGTTCAATTCTATGTGTTTATAGATGCCACCAATCAAGAAATAGGTAAAGGAAATGTATATCAGTTATTTAGTGATGCTTCTAGATACCATGGGCACAACATATGGAGTTGGAGCATGGAGAGAGTTGCATATTTTTGGTTGATATCACTTGGTAATTTTGACTTTTTTAGACTTTTACTTCACTTCAAGTATGTATTTTAGTTTCCTTATATACTCTAATCTGGTTTAATATTTTGGTAAGGTTTTGAGTTGTATTTTATATACATGCACCATATAGAGTTTCAGTTAGTTAGTGTTTATGTAGTTTGTAAGTTTTATCTTTAAAAGATAAAATCATCCCCTAAATGTTCTTGAGGCCCTTGGAATTTATTTCGAGCCTTTGGTGTCTTACGGATATCACCTAAGGCCTAGTATCACACCTGTCACTAATCTAGCCAATGAGGAGGGTCCGGATATTAAAAATGGTTCAACTTTGGTCAGTATATATTTTTTTGGGAAAAATAGTGTCGGGTTTTTTAGTTCTTGAGTTCTGTTAGTCAGAGTGATTATCTCAATAGGATGGTTAATTGAGTACCCAATAAAACTTTACATTAAAAATAGATTATTTTCAAATCCCCCAAATTTTTTAAGTATGAAAAAGTTTATCAAAATAATTACTATGATATATATCTTCAAATATATGAATATTTCTCTAAAGATTGATTAGGCCTCAGATGAATAATATATAATATTATTGAATCATTTGAAATCAATTTAGTTGATCAAAATACAATACAAAAACAAATTAAGATAAACTATCAAAGTATAAATTTTGTTTATAGTTAAAGTATTTTTTAATTTTAAAGTGGAAATAAAATTAAATTAAATTAAAACACATAGTGTAAAAATAAATAGAAGAGGTTCAGTATCATGTTGAGACTTAGTCCTCTCGACATGGTGATTAACCACCACCAAGAAGTGTATATAAAATAAACTAAATGATCCACAACATGGATTAGGTTTATACAATAGTTTACAACTATCCAGGTCACACACGACCTCTTTTATAGTTATGTGTGTGATTAATAAGAAATAGGCCACATTGGGACCTAAACCACACTTATCCATGAGGGAAAAAAATAATAAAATTGTTTGAGAAAATATCGAGTATCAACCAGTTTGGTATAGGAAAAAATGTGTGTTTGGTAAAGTAGACTAATCACACACACTTCACAAAAAATAATAAAACTAAACCAAATTGATCCATTTAGGAGTATAGAATTTTCAAGTTATCTTCTGTTTCAATGAATCTTGTGGTTCTATATTTGAATAAGAAATGAATCTTTATTTGGGTTCTCTAGAAATATTCAGGAAAACAGAGTGTTGAAGCTATTGCTTTCTAACTAGAGGAATTCACTAGATGTGATTATGTCTTTTCTTCCTCAATCAGGTGTTCATGGTAGGTTCAACTATATGTGTGTTCAAGAAATTTAAACTTTCAACATCACATTAGTTTTCTTCTTCTACCACAACCTCTATTTTCATTTTGGTATCCCTTATTGCACGAGAGAGTGTGCTTACACATTTATCAGTAGTAGTAGCTAAATATGAATTATTTTCTACTTCTTACTTAATATTCTAACACTCTTTATGTTGGAAATTTAAGGTATAGTCATTAAAATATTAAATAGAATTAAATTTTATGAATATAACTGTTAGAGTAATGTAATTCAAAATAAGAAAAGTAATAAAAATAGTGATTTTGTATTAATATTTGGTGGTGTCTCGCTTTATGGGGTCTATATCGATGGTATGTTGTTCTTGGTAGCATGACACTAGTGGTATCTTAGACTTAACCAAATTTTTAGTATGTTGGTGTTGTCTCAACTAGTGGTGTCTAGTTTTGTGGTGTATTATCCGAATGGACTGAAGGACTTCATTTTTATTGATTTTTTGATAACCCCCATTTCAAGGGATGAGGGGAAACCCTTAAAAGTATTATAGGCTTAAATATTACATGGCTTTTAGGCTTAAGAGACATTACATAACCCAAAGGTCTTAGGTAATTCCACCATACTATAACTACAAGGAACTGCCCCATCCCAACATCTACATCATGATGGTAGCTCTCCACCTTCGCATGGTCATCTGGATAAGCTTCCCATGGAAGCATAGTCTGGTCCCGATGGTGTATCCATATACTCTCATTCTTCCAAATCCATTGGTTTTTCTCTAGTGAGTTCACTTTCTCTAAATCCTCCCCCAGGGATGCTCCCTTTTGTAGAGTCTATCTTGAAAAACTACACTGATCATCTATCCCAAAGGCCTTGAGGTGGTCCAAATTCCTTAAAGGTGGCCCGAAGGCCTTACTAACCTTAATGCATAGGTGGCCCGAATTCCTTAAGGACTCCAATCCCAAATTGGTTGCCCAATGTGAATAGTTCTAGCTGCTACAGTACAGAACAGTACATGCTACAGTACTCGCACAATACCTGCTACAACACTGATACAGTGCTTGCTACAGTGCTTGCTGCAATACTGCTATAATACTTTTATAGTAACCAAAAATTATGCCTCTGCATGGTTTTGAACCTGGGTCTCTTGGCGGTGTATTCTCTGATAGTTTCTTAGACCTAGACAATTTTTTTAGTGTTGGTAGTATGATACTGAAGGTGTGACATTGATGGTGCCTCATTTGGTGGTATATCATAATTATCCAAATTCATGTTCTAATGGCATGACATCCTAGTGGTGTGTCGATTGATGATGTATCATACTTTTTCAATTCTTCAGTCCAGTGGTATGATAGTAATATGGTTTGATATCCTAGTAGTGTCTCAAAAATAGAGATATTTTTATGTTATAGGTGCGTCATAAAAAATGGTTCTTTACCAATGGTTCCTCATTAATAGAATGATTTATCACTTATTCTTATAATATATATTACTTACAAGAAAACATGAAATTTATCTAAATTATTAAAAACATGATTTTGTGATCATTAAAACTAACAGGTCAAAAATCTCTCCCTTTTTTATGATAACAAATTATGGCATCAAAAGGATATTATAAATTTAAAAATTGGTCATAAAAGGTATTAAAAATGTTTAAACATGATATCAAAGGTAAGATACAAATATAAATCATGCCATATCATTCATAGTATGTATAGAAGATTCATGGAAAATAATAGGAAAATAGAGTTCTCATAAACACATATGCCATAAAAATTCTCCCCCTTTGGGGATTTTCAAAGAGTTAAAGATTATGAAAATAAATATAGTAAATATAGGTATAAGGAAGATATTGAAAGAAATTAATGGTATAAAAAAGTAAAAAAAACATAAGAATAGGTAAAAAAATAAATTACAAATTATGAGTATAGTGTTTTTACAATGTAGAACCCATAAATGAAATTATAGTCTAATTCCAGAAAAATACAACGGTTAAGGATGGGAAGAGGGATCCATCTGGTCTTTTACATTAGCCTTGGATTTTTCTTAGTCCTTATATAAGGTAGATGAATCAATGCAAGGAAAATAGAAGGAACTACAAAGGAGATTCCATCTATAGTCTGTAGGTGGTCTTCAAAAATCACAACTAGACTGAGTTGTATTATGGATTGAAAATGAGACATTGGGAAAGGTTGTAAATGAGTAAGAAAAGTGTTAAATAGTCGCGAGAAACACTGGGTCTGAGAGAAAAATAAGGATTAATAGTAACAGCTTCCTGAGAAACCACTGATTGGCCATGTACATGAAGAAATAGCTTCATGATGTTGATGAAATCCCTTATAATTTGATCTCCCATGTCCATTTCACTAAATAAATCATCCTTATCTTCCATGAAATGGTTCATGACTAGGATCATCTCCCTGAGTTGTCTGACTTTCTCTTTGAATGCTTGAGTCATAGCTTAACCAAGAATTTAAAATGGGTATCCATTTCATGCTTGGTATAAATCCGAGATAGATAAAACAAGATGGATTTTGTAATATTCTCTTCGTCATCATGAATATATTTAGAATACTTCATGGTAATCATATAGTCATACTGAGTTCCTTTCTCAAATTTTCTTATAATTTCTAAATGATTTATTTGTTCTCTACTAGAGGGACCACTAGTGGAATTTTGTAACTTCCTCTCAGACAATAGATCTCAACCGATCAACATCATGCACTATAGAAGGAGGAACAACACCAACAGAATAATCCAAGGAAGTATCCTCAAGACTTTTATAGTTTCAATTCAAGGAATAATTAAACTCATATTTCATTTACTCAAACAAATATATTATAGTTTCTCATTCGACACTAATCCTCTTAATCTCAATTTCCACATCATGGACGTGATGCAACATTTTTGGTTGGATATGCTGGATAACCAAATCAAAAAAATACATGGAATATTTTTCAATAATATTTTTCAAAAGAGGGTATTGATTCCTTACACCCTTACAAAACTCAAATATCATCCTTTCAGCAAACAATTTCAATTCAGGTTGAGTGACTACATCCATTGGAACAACTAGAGGAGATAGAGAAGTTTTAGGTATAGGATGCCTCACAGAACTAAACTTTTCAAGATTAATATCAAGACTAACCAGGGCTATCAAGGATCCCTAAGGATCACCTTCAATACTAACTTCAGGTTTATCACTCTTTGGAGGGATTATTATAACATTATAGAACTTTACCCACTCCTCTTCCATATTTTCAATCAAATTCCCCTAAATAAATATTGTGGAAGGAGGTACCATACTAGCATAAACAACTAAAATTTCTAGATTCCTCTGACCTTGTGAACATTGTGTATCCATAATGTGTTTAATCCTAGCAGGCTCAACATCCAACTATGTACCAACAGTTGGTGCATCTTGTATCTCAACATCTTTTTAGGCATCAATAGTAGTGGACTCACCTTCTACATTTTCATCCAAAAGAGAATTATGATCATTTAAAATAGATAACTATTCATTCCAAAATTCTTTCTCAATAAGCTCTATTTTCTATTGCATGGAAACATGCTATTATATAGTAGCTATAACTATCATCTACTTAGTTACAGTAGAATATGAAACCTATTAACCTATCAAAACTAAACAAGCCTCAAAATCATAAATAGATATAGCTTAATAAAAAATCTCCACATCCTTCTTCTTGATTCTGCCACTACCATCATCAGGTTGAGAATCACTTCCATCATCACTTCCATTATATGCCACATTGTTTTCAATAACATTATTATTATTTCTATTCTCATCTCTATTTTCCTTTTATTCTTCCTTATCATCAGCATTATCATCAGTGGATTTGTAACTTTTATATTGATCCTCTCCAGATACCCCATTCTCTTCTTCATCACTCTTAACCAAATTATACCTTTCTTGCAACCTCCTAGGTGGACTAGGAGCTCCAAAGGAAATTGGAGAGGATTTTGGAGAAAGGTCAGGTTCACTCCCTACATCAACAGATGGTTCATTTTCATCTTCAACAACAACTACTTATTCCTGATCATTAGAGTATTACACTATTTCATCAGGTTCCAAATATGGATCAACTTCATCCTTAGGTCTAGATGGATGATCAACTGGATTATATTCAATATACAACTTCTCACTATCACCAACCCGTTATTTCCTATATGAGTTCCAGATGATTTTCCTTCTTGAACATGTGGCACTAGTTATATAGAAACCATTGTATTCTATGATAGATTGTTCATCATCACGTACTAGGCCATTAGCCTCTAATATGGAATAAATAATCTTTAGATAGATCAATGAATTTAATTTGGAGGATGATTAGACCATATCCCACATATATAACATTAGATATATACATATATTAGTCTTTTGAACTTCTGTCATAAGAGATAGGAGATAATCGTCCTGGTATCTTAGTTTTGTAAAATCATCCTTCCTTGGGAAAACCATGTGCTTTAAGAACTTAAACAGTAACATACATTATCCATCCCACTCTAAGGCAACAGGACTTCTGGTTGAACAGTCTCTTGTTAACACAACAATGGAATCATCACAAATGAACATATCACTAACTTTTGGGATGCTTCCTTGATAGCCATCATAGGCTCCATCATGAAGAATGTTTAAACAATTAGTACATTTTCTTGAAGAAAAAACAAACACATTCCCTTTAACATGACATTTTATCAAATCTGCACCATCTTGGTTAAATGAAAACTCTATGTTTCAATAATACTCATATACCAACTTTGGGATGAAAGGCCTCTAATTTGACAAAAACCATTCCAACCATCCTTGGTTTTGGAGAACCTTAATTACTAGAGAATTACCAGACAGTAGCCACTTTGAGTCTACTTATTTTTCTGATACAACAACCATGTTAGCAATATTGGGGTTTATAGGAGCAACTGAAGCAAGAATACTAGTATCCTTCTTCTTTTTATTTGAAGATCTATACTTATAATGAGAAGATTCAAAAGAATGCTTCATTTTTGAAATTCAAAATGGATTTTTAGGCTCGGTCAAGGGTAAGGGAAGGTTTGAAAAGTGAGAGATAAAGGTGTGTCACTAGGATCAAGAGAGATATGAGTAATTCCCAGGGCTCAAGTTATGATGGGAATAGATATATTTCTTCTTTAATATCATTTGGGATATTAGGAATTCTAAAATTGAAACAATACTTGAAATGAAAATTGAAATCAAGACAAAACACATGCATCGGGATTTTGTAAATAAAATAAACTGGGAAATAAACCACCACCTCAAAATATCTAAAAACAAATAAATTTCAAAAAGGCATAGAATTAATAACATGAAATAGAAATGGTGTTAAAACCAATGCTGTGATAGCCAACAACATGACATGGAAACAGCCTAACAATCCAAAATAATGATAATCCAATGGCATAACATGCCAATAGGATGACAGGCCAGCAGAAAGATAGGCCAATGACATAACAAGCTAGCGGCATGACAGGCTAACGGCGTGACTAGCCAATGGCATGACAAGCTAATGAAATATCATACACTACAGTATGTCATCATAATGGTATTTCAATAAAATTAACCGAAATTTATCATTTATAATTCATATTTGATATAATCTATTATCACATAATTTAAAGGCTTGGTGAATATATCAGATAACTAATGTTTTGTGCTAATAAATTCAAGATTGATATCTCCCTTATGAAAATAATCTCTCAAGATTTTATGTCCTATATCAATATTCTTTGTTCTATAATGAGAGATAGGATTTTTAGATATGTTTATTTCAACTATATTGTCACAGTTTATGGGGAAATATCAGAATTGATATCCATAGTCTAGTAAAGTCTGTTTCATCTGCAAAATGTGTACACATAAACTACCTACATCTATGTACTCATCTTTAACAGTAGATAATGCAACAAAATTTTTCTTTTTACTACATCATGAAACTGGAGATTTTCCTAAAAAGTGACATGTTTCAGATGTTCTCTTTCTATCTAACTTACATCCACCAAAATCGGCATCATAATAATTTACTAAATCAAATTCTTCAAATTTATGGTAAAAATATCTTAAATCGGTAGAATACATAAGTTTTTTGAAAATTATTTTAACAAAAACAATTTATGACTCTTTTGGGTTTTCTTGAAAATGAGAAAACATACACACACTAAACATAATATCTAGGAGACTAGCACTTAAGTATAGAAGATTTAAAATCATACCTTTGTAACTGGTTTGATCATTTGGTTTCCCAGTTTCCTCATGATCCAATTAATAGGTGGTACTCATAGGAGTATCACTACTTTAATTACAATCTATATTAAAACATTTTAAAATATATTTTCTATATTTACTTTGATTTAAAATAATTCTTTCTTTGCTTTGAAAATTTTAAAATCCAATAAAAATTTTGAGTTCACCCATTAAACTCATTTCAAATTCATTTTTGTGTCATTTTTGAAAAATTAGTACATAAAAAATTCCTTTAATATTTGAAAATAATATCATTAACATATATTTAAACTATTGATACATCTTTTTAAATTAATTATACAAAAATAGAATGTTCATTTATTCCTTTTTAAAATACTTTTGAAATCATTAAATTGTTAAGACTATCATACCAGTCTCTAGGGTATTTCTTTAAACCATATAAATATTTTTATAATTTTAAAAAATGATTTGGAAAATAAGTATTTTGAAAACCAGGGGTTATTCAATAAAAACATCCTTAACAATGAAACCATTTAAGAATGCACTATTCACCTTCATTTGATAAATTTTGTAATCTAGATGTGATGAATAAGAATGTATGATTATTATGGATTCAAGTTTTTCTATAGGTATAAAAGTTTCCTCATAGTCAATTCCTTCATCTTGACTATAATCTTGTGTAAAAATTATATCCTTGTTTTTAACTACATTTCTTAACTCATTAACCTTATTCTTAAACACCCATTTAGTTCCAACAGTAAAGGTGTCCTTGGGTCTATCTACAAGTTCTCACACTTTATTTATTTAATTCTTATTTCATTCTTCTTTCATATCTATTACCCATAATTCGTCATTAATTGCTTCATTAATATTCTTATGATCATGTTGAGACAGGAAAGATTGATGTTCAACCTAATTTTAAACAGAATCTCTAGTTTTAGTTCCTCTATTTATATCACCTACAAAATAATATAATGTATGGTAGTTAATGGTTTCAAAAACCCTAGAGAAAGATGGACTGATCACTTATGGATATTCTAGTTCATATTTGGGAAATTTTGGAAATTATTCAAAGCTGGATGATATTAATGCTTGTTTGACACAAGAATCTAAAGGTTTGGAATTTATGTTTAGAGAAGATAAATCATCCTCATGGTTTTCTACAAAGTTCTTAGGCTCATGTGGATAAGTTTCTTCAAATTTGACATGGACTGGTTCTTCCACATCTTTGGAGTTATTATTGTAAACTCTATAGATTTTACTTGAAATTGAATTCCCAAGGAAAATTTCTCCAACACTTTTGGAAGAAAATTTTTCCAAGTTATCCTTAGTGTTAACAATAAATACTTTACAACAAAAAAATCAAAAGTAATTAACCTTACATTTCCTATTATTCCACAACTCATATAGGTTCTTCTTAAGGATAGGTATAATCAAAACTCTATTGATAATATTGTGGGCTGTATTGATAGCTTCTTCCCAAAAATAGATAGTTTGGTTATACTCATTTAACATGGTATGGGATATCTCATGTAAGGTATGATTTCTTCTTTCAATAACTCCATTATGTTGAGGGGTATTAGGAGAAGAAAATTTATGATTATATCCTCTTTGCGTGAAAAATGATCCAAAATATTGATTTTCAAACACACAACCATGATCACTCCATAAGTTTTTAATCCTAATTCCACTGATATTTTCTACAAACTTAGAATACTTGGTAATGTAAGAGTTTGATTCACTTTTTTAAGCTAGAAAATATACCCATGTATACCTAGATAAATCACCTATAATAACATAAACATGGTGATTCCTATTAAGAATAGAAAATTTTTAAGGTCTAAATAAATCCATGTGAACCAACTTGATAGGATGAGAATTTGGCACTTATTTCTTTAGTTTAAAGGAAACTTTATGTTGTTTTCCTTTTTAACAGGGGTAATAAAATTTATCATTTGGGAACTCAAGTTTAGGAAGATCCTTAATAACACTTTTCTAGTTAGTGTCCTATGTGATTGAATGTTACAATGGCCTAGTATCCTATGCCAAAGCCAAGATTTTTTATGAAAGGCACTCAAGCATGAAACATTCTGCGAAACTAAATAATTTAAATCTAAAGCAAAAACATTATTATTTTGAAAATCAATAAAAATTAATTCATTTCTGGAATAAAAAAATTACAAGAATCATTATCGAAATTAATATAAAAACCATCATCACACGATTGAAAAATTCTAAGGAGAATATATTTTAAACCACCAACATATAAATCTTTAAAAATTAAAACTGGATTTTTGTTACCAATCCGGCCTAGGATGATGATTTTTTCCTTTTTCATTTTCACCGAAGGTGACATGGACACCATAAACCTAGATAAGGATCCTAAATCAAGAATATCCTCCTATAATCTGTCTTGAATAGCTACTATCTAAGTACCATAGAATTATACTGGAAGTCTTCAATCATTTTTCCTGTAAAAAAGATTTTAAATAAGAAATGATGTTAGTACCCAAATCAATTTGGGTGTAGAAATGTTAGTAATAAAGGCTTTGGAATCCCACATTTTCCGCATGGTTTTCTTATAACTAGATTGCAGACTCTTAGAAATAAAAAAATTAGATCCTTTTGAAAAAAATTCAGTAGTAGAGCTTTCATATATGGATTTGGGAACAAAATGATTTTTAGATATTATTATTTATCCAGGTTCATATCCTATCCCATTAAAATATTTGGGATTATCTTTCTTCCCAAAATTTATGTCAATGTCTCTCTACCTCTTATAGTTTTTTCGATATCTTTCTTCAATTTCTCATTAGAAAGTTTAATTTCATTGTTTTCTTTGAGCAGTTGAACATTTTTATCCTTTTCTATAGACATCTTAGATTTATAATTTACAATTTGAGAATGGTTTCTTTTTAAAAATTTGTATTTATATCTTATGTCATTAAATTTTTCTTATATCATATTTCAGTAGTCAAATAATTCTTAATTTGACCTATTATTATCATAATTTTGTTCATTGTCATAATTATGAGACTCATCATACTCTTGGATTGACATAATATCAGAAACAATAGGTAAAGAAGATACCTCAATGACTTTGGTCATAAATAAAATATTTTCTCTGTCCTTCCTTTAATTGTGTGAAGAATATGAGTCACTATAGCTATCCTTAGATGAACTCTAGGTAGATTTCATAGGCTTCTTGTATATTTTGTACATATCTTCATATTTATTCTTCATTTCATCTGAAGATAGTTATATTTTATGATACCTTTTCTTTTTCATATATAGAAAACAACTTCCTTTGGATCATCATCATTTTTCTTCCAATTTCCTCTATTTTCATTTTTGCATTTATAGTTTGGTTTTGTAAAAAACTTTTTATTTCTGTAGAATTTCTTAAACCTTATGACTGGGTAAGTCATTTCCTCATCACTATCATAAGAAGATTCACTATCACTCGAATCTATATCATGGAATTTTTCTTTTTCTTTTTCCTTGTTTATTCTAGAGGTAGTAGTTTTAAAAGCTACAGACCTTCTTTTAGGATCCTCATCTTCCACACAATTTACCTTTAGTTCTTCATACAACATAATCTTTCCAATCAACTCTTTCATAGAAATTTTACTTATGTCACATGATTCAATTATTGAAACTGAAGTGCCTCTCCATATTTCTAGTAGACATTTCAGCAACCTAATTATCTAGTCCTTATCAGATACAACCTTTCCCAGCATGATCATGGTATTGATAATCTCATTAAACATGAGGTATATATTTTAAATGGGCTCATCATGTTTCATTTTAAAATTATCATATTTAATGGTATATGTATTAATCCTCAATTCATTAAAATTAGAAGTTCCCTCATGGAAAATAGGAAAAGTATCAAAAATCTCAAAACTAGTTTTACAAGCAAATATCCTAATAAACTCTTCATCACCAAGGTCATAATTTGGGGAATTTTTATCTATAAAATTTAGATCGTATGATAATTTTTTAGCATCATCATAAGTGACTCTAGCGGTATCATGTATTACATATTCATCTTCTATTATAGACCAAACCTCAAAACCCATGCATTCTATTGGAATTTTCATCTTTATTTTTCCATTGGGTATAATTTGTTCCATTGAATATAAGAGGTCTGTTGGGAGAAGAACCTTATTGGAAATTATCCATGTTAAGGAAATAAATTTAGAACTAATATAAATTTAAGATCATTAATGTATGACTAAAATCATAGTTAAAACAAATTTGAAAACATGAGTACCAAATAAATAAAAAACCTTTGATACCAAATGTTGGTTCGAGTGGGTACTTAAAGAAGTGGGTGAATTGAGTACCCAATAAAAATTTCAAGCAAAAATGGATTATTTTTAAATCCCCAAAATGTTTTATATATGGTAATGTTTATCAGAATAATTAGTATGATATATATCTTAATCTTTCATAAGATTTATATAATGATTTATTAAGTCTTAGAAGAATAATATTTAATAATATTTAATCCTTTGAAGTCAATTTACTTGGTCAAAATTATATATAAACGTGAATTAAGGTAAATTATCAAAGTAAAAAATTTATAGTTAAAACAATTTTTAGTTTTAAAGTGAAAAAAAAATATTAAAACATCCAATGCAAAGATAAATACAATATGTTCAGTCTCAAGTCAAGACTTAGTCCTCTCCACTTGGGGATAACCCACCACCAATGAAGTTTATATAAAATAAAATAGATGGTCCACAACATGGATTAGTTTTATACAATATTTTACAACTATCTAGTTCACACACAACCTCTTCCACAATTATGTGTGGGAGTAAAAATAAACAGGTCGCAGAGGTACATTTACCACTCTTATCCATGGGAGAAACAAATAAAAAAAGTGTTTGAGAAAATGTAGAGTATCTTCCAGTTTAGTACATGAGACAATGTATGTGTGGTAAAGAAGATTAAGCACACACACTACTAAAAATGTAATAAAACTAAACAGAATTGGTCAATTTAGGATTATAGATTTTATAAGTTCTCATTATGTTATAATGAAGCTTGTGACTCTAGTTTTGAATCAGAAATGAAGCTTGAGTTTTGTTCTCTTGAAATCTTCAAGAAAATAGAGTGTCAAAACTTCTATTTTCTAATTTGAGGAATTCATTGGATGTGGTGATTCTTTGGCTTCCTTATTTGAGTGTTCACAGTATGTTCAACTCTATGTATTTTCATGCATTTTGAGCTTTTAACTTCGTATTAGTTTGATGCTTCAACCATACCCTCTATTTTCTTTTCTGTATCTTTTTTTATATCCCCTATCACATGAAGGATTGTGCTTCCACTTTTATAAACAGTAGTAGAAGCATATGAACCATCTGTTACCTTGTATTTCTTATTCTATTATGCTTTCTATCAAATATTTAAGGTACACTCATTAAAATAGTAAATAGAATTAAATTTTATTTATATAACTGTTTGTGTAATGTAATTCAAAATAAGTAAAGTAATAAAAAAGTGGTGGTGTCTTAATATCTAATGGTGTCTCAAATGATAGTGTCTCACTTGATTGTATGTTGTTCTTGGTGGCATAACACAAGTAGTATTTTATGATTATCCAAATTTTCAGTATGTTGGGAGTGTATCAACTAGTGGTTTCTAGTCCAATGATGTTTTTTCTGATGGTGTCTTAGACTTAGATTTTTTTTAGTTTTGGAAGTATGATACTGGAAGTGTGACATTCACGATTCCTCATCTAGAAGTATCTCATACTTATCCAAATTCTTGTTCTAGAGGCATGACATCCTGGCAGTGTGTCGATCGATGGTGTCTCATAGATTGTCAGTTATTCAGTCTGATGGAATGATAGTCTCACGGTTTGATATCCTAGAGGTTTCTCGAACTTCGAGATATTTTTATGATGGTGGTGTGTCATGGACAACAGTGTCTCATACTTAGAAATATTTATTCACCATTAATATAACATATATTACTTATAGGAAAACATGAAATTCATCTATATTATTAAAAAAAAATATTTTTTGATCTTTAAAACTAGGCGGTCATCACGTTGGTTTAGTATCAAGGAGATAGGATCATCAGAACTTGAAACTTATAGTATAAAAATACATCACTAACCTTTTTATGTTGAAATTCAAGTTACCAGTTTGTTTGGGTACATAAGTGTTTAGAGACACTTCTTGGCATATAATCATCTCATCGTCATGGGTTTAGCAGATGAGAGTTTCATAACATGCATTGATATTAATACTTTCTAATCGGACTTCACTGTTCATTATAATTTTAATATTTTATGAAATGGAAAAAAGTGTTTATTTTTAAAAATAAATAAAATGGTTGATTTCAAAAAGAAAGATTATAGTATTTTAAAAAATGGTTAAGATTTTTATAATGGTTTAATTTTGTAAATATATGTTTTGATATGTGTTAATATGGTAAATTGGAATTTCTAAGCCTTCATTTTCTATTGAGTGAGAAAAAATAGAGTTTTATTCTGGATATAGTGAATGGCACTAGGTAGGTATCATAGAAATCAATTTGAGGGCGTTGGTTAAAATGTGGTTGCACCTAAGCCACAGATGAACCAACATCTATCCCAATGCATTGTCTAGGATTTTTAACCTATAGATAAGAGTAATATAAATGTTGAACCTTATATATTGGAACTTTTGTTTTAGTTCTAAAATCAGAATCCACCTATCTTTTGGGGGGATTATAAACTAAAAAAATTAGAAGTCTAGATGAATCAAGCATTTAATTTCCTTGGGACATTGGCAGAGATGAAAGTAAAGTTGGAACTATATATGTGGGTGGATTTAGAACACTAATGGTGGAAATGAGTAGTTTAGACTAAATTGGACCAAGTCATGACATGTGAGGATTTTTTAGAATTTTTTGACAAGAATTTCAATCCCCACAACATTTGATTTTTGGAAAAATGGAATTATTTAGTTTTTAGTAAGAGAATCTCTCAGTGATAGAGTATGTGGTTAATTTATGAATGTGGTCCACTTTTCTCTGCAATTTGATACAAGTATCTCCTTGAAGTCATGAACTTTTTTGTCAGGATTGAGGTTGAATATTCACTAAATATTTTCATTTTTTGTATAATGGACTATACAAAAATAGTCAATAGATAGATTTTGGTAGAAAGGGATATATCATGAAATATGGTTATGGGTGGTATATTTATTCCTATAAGAATAGGTGGGAACTCTAATGTAAGGAACAATTGGAAGTGGGAAACCTACTTCCAAAGTGGTGGGACACCTCAGTATTATACCATTAGATCAATAAACTCCTCCTCAATCAAAAAGTAAGATGGGATATTTTCAATGTGGATATTTCAACCATATGAAGTGAGATTTTATGAAACCACCTAGATCTTGTCACAATTTCAACTAGATGGGACATCTTTAGTTCTTTTATCGCAATTAACAATATTCGGGTGCTAGAGACACATATCATACTTTATAAACAATATATGATTTAATGAGACAGGTATAGAAGAATAATTATCTTCATTATAACTAAGTGATCCAATGTGATTCTGGTAACACCATGACTCCCTGACTATTAAAATGTCAATATGGTAAAAAAGAGTAAATCACAATAAGTAATCAACTTTATAGAGTTGATTAAGTGATCATGGATGTTCAATCTAGTCCTTCGATGGTGAGATATACAATTATTTTAAATTATACCCTTATGAGGATTTTTTTAATAAAAGAACATCTCACAAAATTATTTCTTCTTGTGTTTTATATAATATGGTTTTTCATGTTGAGATGATGCCTTTTGTTTTGAAACTAAAAACTCTTCTTGGTTAAAGAGTGTGTATAGCCTTCATTTGTAAATCTTGTTCTATAATTATTAATGGGGATGATTAGATTTGGTATTTCTCTATACTTGAGATGGATTTATATGATTTAATTTTGGGTGTGGATTGGTTGAGATATTTCAAGTTCCACATTGACTATTATACACAAAAGGTTAGTTTCACATCTTTTGATGGTGTCAAGCATCTCATTAGAGGATATTAGGGGATATAAAGGCAAGTAAAGGAGGAATTTTTGAACCAGTGGTTGAAAATATATCTTATCATTCGGTAGTAATTACCTAGGAATATATAGATGAGATTGGGAATAGATATTTTCAACTATTATAAACCAATTTCTTAATGTTTTTCTTGAAAAAATTTTAGGGATTACACCCAAAAGAGAAGTGGATTTTACGATTGATCTCCTATTAGAGGCCAGTGTAGTTTCACTTCCATATTATTAGATGGGACCTTAAGAATTGATTTAGTTGAAATTTCAATTATAAGAATTAGAAATCAAAGGGTTCATTTGACCATGAACATATTTTTGGGAAGCACCGGCTCTATTCGTGAAGAAGGAAAATTGAACTCCTATACTTGTTTATGGATTATCATAAGCTTGAAAAACTTATGATAAAGAATTAGTATCATCTTCCATGAATTAATTAATTGTTTGATAAATTTAGGGGATCTCAATGGTTCTCTAAAATCGACTTACATTTGGGGTTTCACCAATTGCGAGTTCAGAAGGAGGATATCCAAAGACAACTTTCCAAGTAGATATGGCCATTATGAGTATGTGGTTCTTCATTTTTGTCATACAAATGGACCAGTAATTTTTATGTAATTAACGAATTGAATATTTTATAGGTATATATATTCCTTTATGGTTAATTTTTTTGATGATATATTGTTATATTATTGGAAAAAAGTAGATTATGGTAATCACTTTACTATATTGTTGGGTAACTTCTAGGACCATTATTTGTATGCCAAGTTATCAAAGCATGATTTCTAGATATAAGAGGTATGTTTACTTGTCCATTACATTTCTAAAAAAAGACTTTTTATGGATCCCAAAAAGATAGAAGATGTTATATCTAGTAAAACACTCAAAAGTTTTATTGAGATACAAACATTACTTGGCTTAATAGGATACTAAAAACGTTTTTTATGTGATTTTTTATGTTTGGCCTCACTGATGAAAAATTTGATAGTAAAGGAGTTACTTTCTAATTGAATTATGAATTCCATATATCCTTACAATAACTTAAGGATGGACTAATATAATCTCCTATCTTCACATTTCTAGAGTTTTAATAGGGTTATATAGTCTATTTTGATACATTGGGATCAAGGTTGGGATGTATTCTCATATAGGGAGATCATGTTATTCCTTATGGATCACTATAGTTATGGTTTCATGAGAATAACTACCCAACACATTATTTGGAATTGAATATTTTAGACCATTCTTTGAAGAAATAGAATCATTATCTCTTTGGTTAGAAATTCACAGTGTTTATAAATAATAAGATTTTGAAATGAATTTTCTCACCAAGAGATTGGAATTTAAGGCAGTGAAAATGGATATAGTATTTTTAGAAGTTTTACTTCTACTTAATGTATACACAGAGTAAAGGAAACTATGTTTCCAATGAGTTGACTAGAAATTCATATGCTCAGTTGGATAAAGAGGTTTTGGACTAGTGGAGACTAATATCAGTTTTAGTGGATATACAACTAGATTTATCAGAACAAGGTGATGTGGTTTTTTCTTTCTAATTTATATTTTTTCTAATTTGGTTGATAAAGTTATAATGGCTCAGAAATATACTCTTGAGTGTGTTATTATGAGGTCAGAACACAATGTTGGGGAGACCATTGAGGGTTGGAATCTAGATAGAAGTTTTGTGTTGTAGTTTGTAGATCATATGTCCATACCTTTGTATTATCATTAACAACATATTAGTTCCTACCACAATTCTATATGGGTTTTTCACCCTGGGATTTCAAAAATTTATAAATTTATGAAAGCATAGTTTTGGTGGGTTGTAATGAATAGAGTAGTGGTGGATCATGTCTCAAGTTGGCTGACATATCTGCAAGTCAAAGAAGGGCATCAATAACCAGCTAGTGTATTGTAGTGTTTACCAATTACCATATTGAAATTGGAGAAAATAATAATGGATTTTATAATAGTTATACCAAGGATGGTTAGTAAACATGATTCTATATGGGTGATAGTGAATCATCTCACAAAGTCATATCACTTAATACATGTTAATGAAACTAATATAATGGAAGACCTGTATAAACTCTATATTCATGATATTATAATGATACACAATTTTTCTATATCAATTGTATCAGAATGATTCCTTGGTTTTATGTCTCGCTTTTGGAAATCCTTGAAAAAGTCCCTTGGAAGATAGTTTTCTATAAGTACATATTATAATAATCAATTGGATAGAAATCCTAAATGGATAATCCCAACATTGGAGGATATGATTATGGATTGTGTAATGGATTATAGTGGATCTTGGGAGGATCATATACCTTTATTGGAGTTAACATACAATAACAGTTATCAGGCCTCAATACATATAGATATTTTTGAATTATTGTACAGGTGTCCTTTTTGTTCTCCACTTCTTTGGGTGAAATAAATTAAACTTCACTAATTAGACCCATCCTTATTAAAGAGACAACATAAAAGATTTAGTTAATCATAAAGATAATGGATATGGATCATAATCATTAAAAATTGTGTTATGATCATCGTCAATTTCCTTTTTCATTCGATTTGAGTGATCATATATTTTTTAGAATCTATCCAAGTCTTGGGAATCATCATTTTAGTAAGTAGGGGAAGTTGTATCCCTGATACATAACTCCTTTTGAGATACTTAAAAAAATTGGTGAGGTGGTATATTATTTGGATTTTCTTACAAGGTTCAATTCTATGAACAATGTGTTTCATGTATCTCAGTTGAAGAAGTACCAGCCTGATCCTGACCAAGTGATTCGATTAGATGACGTTAGAATAGATTTTGATTCTATGCTGATTCATGTGTCGGTACAAATTTTGGATAGGAAAGAGAATATATTTTATGGTAAAATAATTGGTCTATTGTAGGTTTTATGGAAACATGGTTTGATTTAAGAAGAAATGCAGGACCATGAAAAGGAAATTTTAGTGCCATGGCCTAAAATCTTCCAGGATAATAGGATTTTTCTAATTTATGGGGAAAAAAGGCCAATGGTATAGATAATGTAACACCTAATGTTTTAGGTAGCTGGACCTTTATTCATGTATTTTGAGTATTTGTAATTATAACATTTTTTATAGGTTCTAAGATGTTTTTTCATGTTTTTTAGTATTTTTTGTAGGTCTATGGTTTTTATGGTTAGTAGAAACCATTCAATATCTATAAGAAATTATTTAAGGGAATATTTTGGGAATTGGGTAGGTTCACGGTTCGCGTATGGTTTGGAAAAATCATGCGAGTTCCTAGGGGAAAACGTGCTTCTTAAAATAGAGGGAAAACAAAATTTGGTGCCTGATTTTTCTAATCATTCAAGAAAACCATGAGATGTGTGACCTTAAGATAGAATCACAACATATTTAGTGAATGGTTTTCCAAACCATGTAGCCCAACCATTTGTCATACATTTTTCACCCATAAAATGTGGATCTAATATGAATAAATATTATATATATCCTATAATCTCATAATCCCTATATAAATTTAATTTAATTGCTCCCAAAACTTGAGATATGATCTCCTTCAATACGAGAGTGATTATTCGGTGAATCAAAGTGTGTTGGAGGCCCTAATTCACCACTAAGTCACCGTTATTTATCATTCTTCTTAGATCTAACCTTATTCTCTCTTTTAAAATCTTAGATCCAATCCTTGGTAGATATATTCCTGATCCTTGATGAGAATATTAATGTTTTATCATTGTTTTTATTTAAGGAAAATATATACAATTCCCAATCAAGACTTTTTTGTATTGTTCTATATTTTTTCCAACCATGGAGTGGTGGGTGGTTTATATATTATCCAAAATTATCATAGAACATGAAGTCTTAGTTTTAATTAAATGTTTTTATTGAAATTGTGGTGAAATCATTTTGTTATTCTTGGTGTAAATTTATATTGGTATTATATTTGGAAAATTATGAAAAGATTTGGTTTGATTTTGGAAAAACACTTTGTTTTATAATTTTAAAATGTTGATTTTAAAATTAAAGTTTCATTTTGATACATGGAATTATTTTATTGAAATGATTTAAATAAATAAAGTTTTATGTAATATTTTTACATAGATTTTGGAATACATGGTTAGCATGAATTCATTTTCATTAAACATGACCCTGTGGACGGGGTGTGTTCCATAGGGGCACCTAGTATTGGTCACCTTGTGAGGACTTGGTGGATTAAAGACAGACTGCTCATGAGTATGGAACTATCACCTGAATATGCATGATGTTTGTGGAGACATTGTTATGGGTATTCCAAATGATTTTTAAAAAGGTATTATGCTTCATTTATCAATTTCTATGTAAATTTTTTATGAATTTTTCTAAACTATATTTACTTCCTGAAACTATTTTATATAAATTACGCTAATTATTTTTGTCCTTGCAGCATGAGTTGAGAAATCATTGGGGAAATACAACTAAGTTTATACTCACCCCTTACTTTTTCACTATTGTTCATTTTTATATGTCATCTATTAAGACACGGGTAAAGGAAAGTTATCTTAGTACTTTAGTGATCCTTCTTGATAATGTGGGAATGGAATGTGGAGATAGATATTAGAGTGGGTTGGGGTTTAATGGTTGATTTCACTTTCGAATTTTGAGTTTTTTGGTCTATTTATTCTTTTTGAGTGTGTCTTTTGTTTTCCTCTTATAATCGGATTTGGTTTATTTGTTTGGTTATTCATTAAGTTTTATTTCATAATCATTCATCATATATAGGTTTGGTTGGTTATTGTTTATGTAGTTTGGATGTTATATCTTTAAAAGGAAAAATCATCCCCCAAATTTTATTGAGTCCCTTGGTATTTATATCTAGCATTTATTGTCTTAGGGATGTCACCTAAGGGTTAATATCACACTCTTTAATTCTCAAGCTAATGAGGATGGATAGGGTGTTAAAAAATTATGTGTATAATTTTTAGTTTATTTTATTTTTACATATGATTAATTTGAATAATGTTAAATATATAATTTATAATATATTTATTTGGCATTAATTATAAGATTAATATCATATAGATATATTTATAAATATTTAAAACTAATTAAATAAATTATTTAATTAATTATAAAAAAATAATCTAAATAATAATTATTTATTCTAAACATTATTAATTGAATAGTAAAATATAATAAATAAATAAATATGATGATTTATAAATGAGAGTTTATAAAAAATAATATATTTAAAAGAAAATAAAAAAAGGAAGAAATTTGGAAATGGCGTTTCTATAGTGAAACACCAAATTTCGAATCACACAATAGAAAAACACCAAACTGAAACAATGGATATTGTCCATTATAGAGGGATTCAAACTCCATTTTGGGTATTATACACCAAAATGGTGTCTGGTGGAGATGTTATTAGCCAGGGAATATTTAGTAGTCAATGATAATATGATGCCTGATTAGAGTTTTGGACAGGCGATGGAGGGTAGTGATGGAACTCATGGAAATCCTTATGTGGGTTACGCATGTGAGGATCATGGGAGGAATATTTGTATGAGAAATCATGAAATATTTAATGGAAAATTTGATTACAAAATATTTTCATTAATAATAGTATATTATAGATAATATTATTTTTTTAAATACACATTTTTTAAAAAACAAACCCTCTCATTTATCATAATGAAATATTTTAATTTCTAAATCTTATTGTATTTGATGTTGTAGTGAAAATATTTAATTTTATTATTTTATGTTTTTATCGGTAAGTTTTTTTGGGAATCTCATATTGGAAAGTGGGAGGTGGGGTCTTCTTTATTAATGGAAGTATCTTTGTTAATATTTAAAATTAAAAAATAAACCATATTTATAATCCTATTTGGGATGATACACCTCACCGTCTATGAGTTTGTACACGTGAATGTTAACATGAAAAGGTTCAATGTGGAACACTTTGGTTCTTAGAGAAGCCTTAACATTTTATGGCGGATTGGTGTGTCATATTGGTTCAGGCTTAATCCCAAATGAGTATGTCTAGTGGGTCGACCCAGCTCACTGTACGAGTATGATCTGGACTATTGATAAGATCTAAGATGATCTAACAAACTTAACAATTCTCTAGTGGGTGTGATCTGAGCCAGTTAATTGATTCGGTGTGATCCAATATATAGGATTAAATCTGGAAATAATATACCTTTAAATAAAATTTATTATACCCATTCAAATGGGTAGGATAACTTACTTGAATGGGTTCCACTATGTCTATAAAATGGATCTTCTAGTATATGGGAAAATAACTTCCTACCAATCAATTCACTCCTCTAATTCATGTCTTTATCAAGATTCCTTAAAATCATTCAACAGTAATCAAAGACAATTTATCGGTACACAATAAAAAAACTTTCTAACGCTCTCTTATTTACAAATTTTATACAAATGATATTCTCCACAAATTAGTTGTATCAAGTATCGATCCATCATTCTATCCTAAAGAGGATTCATTAGAAACTCATAGTACTACTATTTTGTAGGGGTGGAATCTACTCTTAAGAATAGTGACAATGTAAAATACCTTAGTGAGCTCCATCTACTGCCATACAAAGTAATGTCCACTTCTATTTCCCACTTATACCCCCAAAATATTTAACTTGAATATTAAAGGATAATCATGAATGTTGATTATAACTTTTTAATTTATTAATACATAACAAATTGATAATGATAAGAGTTTTTTATTCAATTTTCTATTTCATATGGAATATTATGCATTTGTTAGAAGTTATTAATTATTTTCATGTTTAAATCAATTTTTACTTTGAATTTAAAATATTATGTGGATAAAAAATATATATATAATGTGAAAATCATTTCCTACTAACCCAACGCCATTCTTTAATAATAAAACATATTATACCAACTCAACTTATATCACTTAATTTGATGTTTTTTTTGAATTTTTCTATGATAGTGGTCCACATTTTTATGTTGACTAATATAAATTTTATTTTATATGGATTAATTTTTTATCATTTATAATTTTATTCGTTATAAAATAACTATTAATATTTATTTATTACAAATAAAACTATATAAAATAATTATAATTTTTTATATTCTTTGTTATTTATATACATTCAAGTGTTGTTAATAATATTTATCCCCAAATAAAATTAAATTTTATTGTCAATGTGTCTATTTAATTAAATTTTGTGTTGATAATAACATTAATTTAATTAAGTATGTGGTTTTTTATTTTCCTTCTTTTTATTATATTATTGAAATTTTATTAAAAAATATATATAAATACTATTGACTATGATTCACAATACATATGTCAAATATGTATTCTGTTATAATTTATTTTATAATGTATTTATAGTTTAGATCCTAATATACTTTTTATTGAATTATAAAATAACGTTATCTATAAAAAGAAAATTTAAATATACAATACTTTCATTAAATTTGGAGCATAAGAAATGCCCATTTCTCAGTATTACGAGTCACAGTTTCTATATATATGTTTAAATACTTTACCATTTTTCATATTTTACAAAAAAATTTATTGAGTCTTCATTAATTTTTTGATATTATAATTATTCTTAGTCATCAAAAGTATCTATTAATATGGGAATTTTTTCATTAAAAAACATCACTAGTAAGTGAGGCACCACCATAATATTTTTTTTTGAAATAAATTTTAAAAAACTAAAATAATATTTTTTTAAATTTTTTTTAAATTTTTTATATGTAGAAAATTTTGGCTTCTGGAAAAGGAAATATCACATTTCACGGCTATCATGGATCTTTACATGTGGTTGGTACCATCCCCTTCCCTTTGGGGAATTTTATATTGCCTCCCCCATAAGTCAAACCTATAACCTAAGGACTACCACAAAACAAGGAATCATTATGATTAGCACTAATCCAATGGCCTAGTGGTACTCATAAAGACTCCTTGTTGACTATAATGTCTAAGGTTATATGTTCGAGTTATGGGATATGTGAAATAAAAATCCCCAAAGTGTAAGGGAAAACAATAGCCACGTGTAAATCTCCGTGAGGGTCATGAAACATGGGTTTTCCATTTCCAGAATCTTTGTGGAGTGTCCAATATTATGATCTTGGTCTTGGATAGTTTGGGGATTATAATTAAACTCAAATATTACATTTTTGTGTATATTTATGTTTTGTGGATTAATTATCACAAGAACGTAATTTTATAGAAACAGTGTAAAATATAGACAAAAGTTGGATTAATCTTCCTAATATGTTGTGTAAAGGGTATTTGTAAGGAATTATGTATACTATTGTATTCAAAAGTGGGTTTTATTATAGTCATATTGGATTTCGTTCAAAATATATTAATATAAAATATCTAAAATATGATACTGTGAGAGAAAATGTGATTCTGAATGGTTTTTTGAAGAACTCTAATATATTGAATCAATAAGAGAAATATTATGATTTGTGTCATCAATAATATACCATTTACATGG
Organism: Viscum album; assembly: GCA_963277665.1. Taxonomy (NCBI): domain Eukaryota; kingdom Viridiplantae; phylum Streptophyta; class Magnoliopsida; order Santalales; family Viscaceae; genus Viscum; species Viscum album. The sequence continues at coordinate 1,135,631,359 of OY728141.1, read as the reverse complement.
ATATAAATGCTATGATGATAAATCATATGATTTTAATGTTAAATGATATTATCTCATAATTTTTATTTGAAAGCATTGATGTTGAGATAGATGGGGTTGGAAAGAGAAAATGATGCTTACGTGAAAATGAGGAGGTATAAATTTTTTGGAAATAATTTATGATTACTAAACATAACTATATTTTATTTATAAAAATTTTATTAAATTATTATCTATCATGGATTTGTTTCAATTGAATTCTTTAAATCAATAGATAAATGTGACTTTGAATATATATTTCAAATTTTGAGTAATCCTCATCTTATTAGGGCAAGGCTTCCCAAGTATTATTATCTTGCACACAAGTTCTCTGGAAAACATTCTTCTATATATGAGAATTTTTATTACTCAAAAAAATTATATTATTTACAGAGGTGGAATTTCATACTGATACACACATTTTTTGTAATTATTCAAGGTGGAATTAGGATGAATAAGGTCAAACTCGTTCACGGAAAATCTATTTCCTCAAAGTAATTTGTTACTATATATATCTGTATTTCTTATTGTTAGAGTTTTATTGAATTTATTGAGGTTATTTAGTAAGTTTTGGATAAAAAGAGTAAAATGGTAATTTTATAAGTATTGTGGTTAAGTTCTAAGTATATCAATGAAATCAATGAAGGGTGTTTACCCTATGGTGTGATATTTATTTGAATTAAATATTCATGGATTTTTTATAAAATGTTAGAGGATTATTTATTAATTTGTTTTATTTTTTATATAGATAACTTATATTATTTTTTATTTTTTCAGATTGATGATGTTATTAAATAATTAAAAATAATTTTATAGTCAACTATGTAATTTGTAGTTATAAATGAAAAAAAAATTACATATATTTTACAAGTGATTCAGTCCATCTTATTCTCCCACATTTGATAATAATGGAAATTTATGAACATCCAAAAAATTATGGAATATTTTTGTGTTTCTTGAAAACATTACTAAAATTCAATTTAAAAATAAATTAATTAATTTTTCAATAAAATTATTTTGATTTTTTTATATAGAATTATGGAATTTAATAACTGTTCATGAGTGTAAAGAAAATTATAAATAAAAATTGGTTGAAATAAGACTTTTGGAAATCATTTTTAACGACATTTTGATTTCACCTCTTGTGACTTGAGATATTTAATGAGTTTTAAAAACCTAATTCCTCTGAAACTATAACTGGTATGAAATAAGAATATGTTTTCCCCCCTAAATATTTTTCTTGTAATTCGATGATGACTAAAGATGAGGATATAAGTCTCATAAATGGGAATAATTTCCCTTTGAATAACAACTTGAAAGATTCTAAAATAAAATACAAACCACTAAATCATGAATAGAAAGGAAAACATGACAAACTGATATAATAAACAATGTATGGTGCATGGATGCCATATAGAATTACCTAAATTCAAGATAACTTGCAATTTTAGTTAAAAAACTACTAAATCCAAATAGTATAATAAAAATCAAACCACTTATATACCTATATGGTACATGAAACAATCCCCAGACACCAACACTAGAGTGTAATACATATTTATCATAGGATTTAAAAATTGATTCTAAATTCATGGATTCAACATTTCTAGTGGTGATTTTTGAAATAATCAATAAATTTTGTATTTAGATATGTTTTTTATTAAAATCATCACTATGTATTTTAACAAACCCTTCCTTTTCCCTTTTCCCCTAGCTTAAAATGTAATCCTTGACCCTAAGTTTATGTATTCCTCCTTCATCATTTACCCACACTCCGTCAGTACTCCACTATCACAAATATCCTCTATTTTGTTTCCTTCACCCCCACTCCTTAATCTCAAACTTATACTCTTAAATAAATCTATTTATATGCTCCATCACCTCACTAAACACCACTCCTTCATCATCAACTACTAATCTTCTCCTCCCCTTCATCCTTGACCTAATTCTTTCGAGAATAAGGGTACAGATCCTATTTTCATTGTACAATATTACTTAGATATTGTGTGATCCAAATTCCTTACAACTAAATACAATTCATATTTATTTTTTAATAATAGTTGTGAAATCCTTGGTCTTGCCCAAATTAACCCAAGTTCTAAGGGTTAAGCAGTCACTTGTAGTGTATCTTGGGTTGTCAAATCCTTAGAGACTTAAGAAGAACCTATAGACACACAATCTAAAGAGATATATTTTTGGCTATGAAGTGGATAAATTCGGTTTGTTTTGAGATGGTTTAAATAAACACTAATAGACCTAATTGAATTCATGTTATGAAAAGTGTTGATCCTAGGTTATTAAAAGGGATGGATTGGGTGAAATTTCTTTTTGTAACAATCTCAATTTCATTAACTAAAGAAGGATTCATTCAATGAATTCAAACTAAACTCATCAATTACTAGTTTAACACCTTCACATGCACAAGGTAATTACCTATACACTAAGAGGGTCATTTTCATGACCACTCCATGGTAAAGGATTATATCAACACATGAAATGTGCAATGATAAAATTCAATAAGGAAGAGGAAGAAAGAATATCATCCAAAAAATATCAATTAAATTAAGTGATAAAATATTAATAGATCGAGAAATAACATCCCATCTAGCCACATTCTAATCCCTTGTATCAACACATAAAATTCTTATCCATTTATTTTTTCTATTTTATCAATGGAAGATGGTAATAGACTCATGAGGGCAGAATTGAAGAAGGAATAAACAAAAGTGAAATAATGATCACTCCACTATTGTGTGAAGAATTTCACAGCTTTTGGTGTGACAAAGTTCACAACATGAGACAATGGTATCAATGTGACATGAAAAATACCAGAAAATGAGAATAACAAGAACTTTTATATAGAATATAATGTGAATTATAACAACTTACATGTGAAAGCACAAACACGACAATACAAAATGACATCATAACATTACACTTGAAAATAAAACCAGGCCTTTTCTACTCCTTCACCACCACTGCTTTAAATAGGAATTTTTTAAGCCTTGGGTCGAACTCCCAATATTAAAAATCATCCCACTTGAGTATGGTAGGCCTAGGGTGGTGTAAAATAAGGGAGAGTAGACTTCTTCTCCCTTGACCCGAAATGTCATCCAGTTTACATCCACCAACAAGAGGCGTAGAAATGAGCGTCTCTATGGGAGAATTTGAGTGGTACATAGAAGAATAAAATAAATCCTTGTATGTCTCCTAATAGTATATAAATTTTCAGACCAAAATGATTTATGGTTTTTAGGATATGTTTTACATGGTGAGATCTTTTTCTGGGCCATAGAATTTGGCCCAGAATTGAATCTTCAACTTGGCCCACCTATAACTCCATTAAAACATCCTAATTAGTGGTCCCACTATTTAATGAAATGCTACCCATGATTTCTTATATATCCAGTAAAATTTTGAGAATCACTGGGCATGAATTGTTTCCACTACATTAGTTTTATTGGGCTATTGTTGTGTTCATTTCACCCAGAATGTTGTTAGTTCAAGGCCCACTTTGGTGGTCTTCCAATTTGAATATTCAAGTACTCAAAAAGTATGAATTGTTTCCAATGTAATGTGAAACCTAAAAATTAAATATTAAAATAAAATCAAGATCATTGGGTATTTTATATGGTGTTTAAAATATACCATGTAATAGTGCATTTTAAGGACTTACAATCATAATGTGAAATGATGTTCAAAGTGTAAAATGCACTAAACTTGTGTTTATTAATAATGAAGCACATGAATATTAAATATATTAAAAATGAAAATCATCCTCATTCAGTGGCTAATCACACCCCCCAACTTGAGTTTTTCTAGTCTTTAGAAACATATATCACAAAAATATGAAATTTGAATTCCCTTTTCCAAAAAAAATAAAATACACATTCATCACCAAAACCCCTTATACCAAAAAATTATGAAACTCATAAAAATATTTTAATACAAGATAGTTTCATAAGCATATATCAATCTAAAGCCCATTTGATTGTTCAAATTCATCAACATATTTCATCCAATATCAATTAATCATGATGATGTGTTGTATGTCACAATAGATATGGTGGTTTATCTTTATTCAAGGGGGAAATAATGGAAGCACTTGGTGGAATCACGTTTAAATATTAAAACAAGTATTCAGTTTTTTATTATTTTATTATTATTATTATTATTTTTTGTTTTTTGTTTTTTTTTTTCAATTTTTCCATGGTAATTGAAATTTCACTCAATAGAGTCAACCCATGTTTTGACTCATTGAAATAACTCTCGGGCACAAAGAGCTTAGGGAAACAAGTGAATCTCATATACTCGGGCATCATATGAAGTCAACTGAGTCAAAAACAAAGTCAAATTACCACAAATCGAGATAAAATTACTAACTCTATGAAATAAATCTATGGAGTCATGATCCCCAAGTATTGAAAGCCAAGAATTAGGATATTTCATTGCTCTACGAGTAGATATGTTTTTTTTGTTTTTTTATTGAATACTCATATTAAAAATAAAATGAAAAACAAACCTATGTTATTTATTTGGGGGATCCCATGAACTCAAACTAATACCCCACTGTCTAAATGATGTGCATTGTGAATTTTTTTTATTTATATGAAAATATAAAAGATGAAATATCATGTTAGATAGCCACACTTTCCAGAATTTATGCTCATGAAATTGTACATGGATGAAAATCATAATTAGGGAATGCTAAACTACTTGATGTTATGTAAGAAAGTCTTCAATGTGTATTATCATGTTCAAAGTTAAAGGAATTTTTCCATCCATTTACACACACTTTTTATTTCACATGTATTTTTTTCTTTCTTTCCACCCCCCCCCCCAACTTAGAATATCATTATCCCCAGTTTTTAAAGAAAATAAGGGGGTAGAGGAGAGGAGTTCAAAGAGGACATTGAAAATGAGAATCATGGAATGAAGTCAAATTGTGGTTTAATTTTCCATTCATGATTCTCTAATTTAATCCATTGATATCCATGTCACTCACAGAGTTTTATAGTGAAATTAGGAAAAACAAACAAACAAACATATATATATAATTAAAATATAATTATATATAAAAAAATTATAGAATAAGGAAGCACTATATGTCATAGGTCAGTAGAAATCATGCACCCATGTCTCCTTTCGGCCTTGGGTTTGAGTCCCCACAGCTTTGTCAGTTGTGACGGGGTTTGACCCACAACTTACGATGTGTCATTTTAATTTTTTTTGAATTATTATTTTTATTATTATTTTAATTTTAACCTAAAAACAAATAAAAATAAATTAAAATAAACTGATGATACATTGTATTCTTTTTAAATTTTTTGGTAAGGTAATACATAGGGATTACACCACGTGACACAGATGAATATGGGGCTCCCCTTTCATACCCATCCATACTCATAATAAAAAAATAGGTTAGAAGTATAAGGTACTATCATATTCAATGTTTATTGATCAAGTAATTTTTTTTAAAATATCAAAATGATTCATTAATAATATTTGAAAAATAAATATGATTCACAATGATTGGAAACATGAAACTGTGGGTTGTCTCTCATGTAGTGCTTTTGATTAATGTCTCTAAATCTACTTAGACCCTTAATTTTTTATGTATTTTTCTCATTTAATATTGTTTCACACAAGTCTTCATCAACTTTATGTTTTTGGAATGGTTCAATTAATGGTTTGACTCTATGACCATTAACTTTAAAGGTTTCACCATTAGTAGGATCTTGAATTTCTACAGCCCCATGGGGGTACACATTGTTCACTATGTATGGACCTAACCATATGTAATTCATCTTTCCCAGGTGTAAATGATTTTTAGAACTATAAAAAAGAATAGGTTTACCTAGTATAATGTGTTTGGTGTTAATATTTTGATATTGGTAGGTTTTTATTTTAGCTTTATTGATCCTTGAATTTTCATAAGACTCCATTATAAGTTCCTCAAGTTTGTTGAGATCTAATTTCCTTTTTTTCAGCCAATGATAGGTCATAATTCATTTTCTTAATTTCCCCAAAGTCCTTATATTAATTCTCCACTGGAAAATAACATGATTTTCCATAAACCAACCTATATGGGGACAATCCTAAAATTGTTTTAAATACGGTTTGATTGGCCCTAAGAGCATCAATGATTTTTCTAGACCAATCTTTCATAGATGGATTAACAGTTTTCTCAATAATTTTTTTTATTCTCAATTGGCTAAATAAGCTTGAAAATTGGTCCATGGGTGGTAAGCATTGGACACTTTGTGATAATTTCCATACTTTTTCATGAGTTTTGAGAATGGATGATTGCAAAAAATGAGTTCCACAATCAAAAATGATAGCCCTAGGAATTCCAAATCTAAAGAGGGTGTTTTCCTTGAGAAATATAATCACAGTTTGATGATCATTGGATTTCTTAGGAATGTAATTAATATATTTGGAGACATAATCGATAATTAAAATAATCTATAGTTATCCCCTAGTGTTTGGGAAGGGACCCATGAAATCGATTCCCTAGTAGTAAAAGATTTCAATCAGTAAGATGGGAGTGAGTGGTATTTGATTCATTTTTTGTGATGGACCATACTAGTTGACACCTAGGACAAATTTGAAAAATTTTGTAGGAGTACCTTGAGAAGGTGGGACAGAAGAGACAACACTAAAAAACCTTAGTAGAAGTTTTCTTAGAGGAAAATTGACCTCCACAAACCTCACTATGACATAATTTAAGGATGGACTCTTTTTCAGATTCTAGCACACACCTCCTAATTACTTGGTCAGGGTAGAACTTATAGAGGTATGGATCATCAAACCATAGTTCCTAACATCAGAAAGTAATTTCCATCAATATTTTATCCTTAAAAATTTTGTAATGACTCATGTAACTAATAAGATGGATATGTCGGCATACCAAGGGAAGTCACTCACAGAGTATAGGTGTTCATCCAAGGATGAATCAGACACATAAAGGTGGGATAATTTATCATTAAATTCTATACTATAGAGACGATTAACTACAAAATTTTTAACACCATTTTTTCCTTTATTGTGAGTTAATATTCTTGTAAGAGAAGGACCAACCTAATCAGTCTATACTTAGAATATTATTTATAAAATAAGTATTTCAGTACATAATGGTCAGTGAACACAGTGATTGGGGATCCTAAGAGGTAGGACCTAAAATTTTCTAAGTCAAACAGAACAACAAGTAACTACTTCTCAGTGGTGGTATAGTCGATTTGGGAATTATTTAAGGATTTACTTTCATAATAAATTATATAAAGAGTTTTATTAAAACATTTTCCTATCACATATCCTAAAGAAAAGTCACTAGAATCACACATGAGTTCAAAATGAATGTTCCAATTTGTGGATTTAATGATTGGAGGAGAGGTGAGAGATGATTTGACGGTTGAGAATGAACCCTCACAGCTTTCTATCCAAAAAAATGGGCCATCCATTACTAGAATACCATAAAGGGGATGAGTTATTCAACTAAAGTTATTAATAAATATTCTATAGAAACTAGAATTTCCTAAGAAAGTCCTCACATACTTATTAGTTTTAGGTGATAGAAGGTGATGAATGATGTCAACCTTGGCTTTATCGACTTCAAACCCCCTACCTAAGGCTAGATGGACAAGGAATAGTCCCTCTTTAACCATGAAATGGCGTTTTTTAGTTTATGACCAGATTATTTTCTTCACATCTTGAAAAAACTCTCTCCAAATTCCTCATACATCCCTCGAATGTATCCCCAAACACAGAGAAGAAGTTCATGAATACCTATATAAAATCCCCTACTATGTCTGAGAAGATTCCTATCATGCACCGCTGGAAGGTTCTAGGGGAATTTCAAAACCCAAAGGGAATGCATTTTTAAGGAAAAGGTGCTGAATGGACAGGTGAATGTAGTCTTCCCTTGATCCTCTGGGGAGACCTCAATCTAATTTTACCCCGAGTACCCATCTAAGAAATAGTATAAGGCGTGACCGTCCACTCTCTCAAGGACTTGTTCAGTGAATGGTATGGGGAAATCTTCCTAGTTGGTAAATGATTTTAGATTATTATAGTTGATGAAAAATCTTCATCCACTGCTCACCCAATTTGGAAGAATCTCTCAGTCCTTATTGGTTATCGCTATGATTTCATCTTTCTTTAGAACCACTTTGATTGGGCTGACCCACTCACTCTCAGCTATGGGATATATGATACCATCTTTTAATAATTTCAGAAGTTATTTTCCCACTACTTCCATGAGATTAGGATTGATTCACCACTTAGGTTGATGAGATAGCTTTGAATCAGATTCTAGAACAATCATATGAGTCCCGATAAGTGGGATATTCCCGAGAATATTAGACAGGGTCCATCCAATGGCTTTCTTGTGTCTCCTAGGGGAATCTAAAATCATCCTTTCATGATCGGATTAAAGAGAAGATGAATTGAAAATAGGATGTGTTCCATTTTATCCTAGGAAGGATTACTTATGTGCAGTAGAAAGTTCATTCAATTCAAGATCGGGTAGGTTCAAATTTTCATTAGAAGATTGGGACATTGTCTCAAAATCAATTTTTTTTGGAGTTTCATATAGGGTTGATTCCTCATGTGTAGAAGTTTCATCTACTAGAATGGTTTGGTCAGTATTAGGGAAGGGAGTTGGAGTGGTCTCCATGAATGTGGTTTCCAGAAAGATTTCACTAATTTTTGTCTTAAGATTTCATCATAAGATCAATTTAAAAGTGATTCTAGCCAAGGAGATGAACTTCTTCCAGGTGAACAAAGGAAATTAATCTCATCGTGGACTTAAAGATTCCTCAAATATTCTGTGATGTTCTATGGATTCATTATCAATAATTCTTATCATGTTTACTTCATGAATATCCTCTTCATCCCCTATTTGTGATCTTGTATTATAGATGTTCAAGTCTGGAATCATGTTTCCAAAGGTGATAGTCATGTACCCATTTCGGAATTGAATAACAGATTTTATTGTTACAAGGAAGGGATAACCAAGAATTATTGGGTTTTGTTCTTTTTTTCCTATGTTTGTATTTTTGTCAACAACAATGAAGTCAGCAGGGTAGATGAAGTTTTCTACTTTTACTATAACATCCTTTAAAATCCCCTTTGGAACCCTAATGCTATGATCAACAAGTTAAACTGTGATAAATGTGGGTTGGATCTCTTCTAGGCCTAACTGGTAGTACACATCATAGGGAATGAGATTGAGACTGGTACCTAGGTCACACAAGGCTTTGAAAACTTTATTCTATCCTATTTCAACATTAACATAAGGTAATCCTTGGTCTTCCATATTGGGTGGAAGGGTTCCTTGGATTGTTGTGGTGACATTTGTTGCTATAAAAACATGGTTCTTATGTGAGAATTTCATTTTTTAAGTGAAGAGGTCCTTTACATATTTTGAGTATGCCAGAATGGTTTGAATAGAATCATGGAGTGGAATGTTCAACATTACTTGTGAGAATATTTCCCGTAACATTTCACTCAATTTAGGCTTGGTTTTCCCCCTTATTCATTGAGGAAATGGTGTAGGTTGTGGGATTTTTTGTTGAAGATTTGTTTCTTTCACATTGTAATCAGTTTTTTTAGTTTTATCATGTGGTTCATTTGAATTTTAATTAGAGTTTTAAGCTTCAGATGGTTTATGAATTATTTGTCCAAGTTTCTCAATTGATTTCCCACTTCTTAAAACTATAACATTCTTCAGTTCTTCATGAATTGGTTGAGTGCAACTTGACTCGCCCCATGATTTTTATTGTGGAATGGCCTGTGTAGGTATGGGTGCCTTTCCAGTTTTGATGGTTTTAAGTTATTGTTTAAGGGAAGTGACGTCTAAGTTCATTTTTTCCATTTATTTACACAACTATTCAACGATTGGGAGAGGGACAGACTGGAAGGGGGATTGTGTTGGTTGGTTTATCGCAAGAGGATACTTTTGTTATTAAATGGGTTGTTGGATGGGTTGTTGGTATTGGATATGAGGATGTTGGCATTTGACTGGTTGTGGTTGAAATTGGTTATGGTTTTGAAGATTTTGTGTAGGGTAGGGGTTTAGTCCTTACGGTTGGCTAAGTTGTTGGTTATGTTCACAGTAGAAGCCTGGGTGGTCATTCTACCTTGGGTTGACTCAATTTAGATAAATTTCAATTACCATGGAAAAATTGTAAATATAAAAAAAATAAAAAAAAAAGTAAAAAAATGAAAAAATTTAATACTCACCTTAATATAGAAATATGATTTCACATAGCACTTCCATAATTTCCCCTTGAATAAAGATCAACCCCATGTCTATCGTGACACACAACACATCATCATGATTAATTGATATTGGATGAAATATGGAGATGAATTTGAACAAAGGAATGGTCTTGGGATTGGCATATTCTTATGAAACTATCTTGTATTAAATGATTTTGATGGGTTTCATAATTTTTTGGTATAGAGGTTTTTGGTGATCATTGTGTATTAAAATGATTTTGAAAAAGGGAAATCAAATTTCATCTTTTTGAGATGTATTTTTCTTGGGACTAACAAAACTCATGTTGTGGGTGTGATTATCCACTGAATGAGGCGAATTTTCATTGTTAATATATTTAATATTCATGTGCTTTATTATTCATAAACATCATTTTAGTGCATTTTACACTCATATAGTTTTCTAGTAATTTATTTATTTTTAATATTTTTATTAATTTCTTGTTATTGTTACTTAATATTATTCAATAAAATTATTTATTTTATATTTCATCTCATTTTATTATTAATCATAGATTTATTTTTTTTCATATTGATCTTCTTATCAATTAGTTCGTATCTTTTAACAGATTCTTCTTTTATATTATTTTTAATTTTTTATTTCTCTCTATTATTCAAAATTTAATTATTTTTCATTTCATTTATTCATTTTATTTTTTATTTTAATTTATTATTTACTATCCATTAGTACTTTCTTCTTATAATTCTATTTTATTCCTTCTTTTAAATTCATAATTTATTTTTTCAAATTAATTTTCTTTTTTATATATTATTTTTATTTTTATTATCAATATTAAAATTTTAACTATTTGTTTATTATTTTATGTCTATTTGATATCTATCTCTATTTATCTATACATTTCATTCTCCTTTAATATTATATTTATACTATTTAATTAATTAATTTTTTCTTAAATTTATACTTTTTTTAGGCGAGGTGAGCATGGAACTCATTTTTGCAATTGTCCATTATCAACACTCATGGACAAGTATAGAATTTATCACAAAGTGTCCACTAGTTTACACCCACAGATCAATGGTTGAGCTAAGTTAGTTAATCGATAAATCAAACAAATTCTTGAAAAAAACAGTTAATCCATATTGGAAAGATTGGTCGACCGTACTCTTAGAATCTTTTTGGGCCTATCGAACCACATTTAAAACCATTTTAAGAATATCCCCATATAAGTTGGTTTATGTTAAAGCATTCCTTTTTACAGTGGAGACTAAATAGAAGACCTTTTGGTCAATTAAGAAAATGAATTATGACCTCTCATTGGGAGTGGGATTAGCCACTAAATGAGGCTAATTTTCATTGTTAATATATTCAATATTCATGTGCTTCATTATTCATAAACACCATTTTAGTGAATTTTACACTTTGAACATTATTTCACATTATGTTTATAAAATCTTCTTAAAATTCACTATTACATGGTATATTTTTGAACACCATATAAAATACCCAATGATCTTGATTTTATATTCATTATTAATGTTTTTTATTAATTTTAATATTAATATATTCTCATTTATAAATCAAGCGAAATAATTCTCAAAAAAATCCTCTCTTCATTTAAATAAAATATATATCTTTATAAAATCCATGAATTTTCATTATAAATTTATTTCTAATATTTTACTCATATCTCATATTTTTTAATATTGATATTTTTGTTTGATGATATTCCTTGTTCCTCTTCCTTATTGAGTTTTATCATTGCATGTTTCATGTGTTAATTCAATCCTTTACCTTGGAGTGGTCATGAAAATGATCCTCCCTGTGTATAGGTGATTATCATGTACATGTGAAGGTGTTAAACCTGTAATTGATGAGGTTAGTTTTAATTAATTGAATGAATCATTCTTATTTTAATGAAATTTAAATCATTATATTAATAAATTTCACCAAATCCATCCCATGTAATAACTTAGGATCAACCCTTCTCATAACTTCAATTAAATTAGGACTCCTACTTTCCATTTAAAACAACATAAAAAATTCCAAGTTGTCCACTTCATAGACAAAAATACATCTCTTTAGATTGTGTGTCTATAGGTTCTTCTTAGATCTCTTAGGATTCGACAACCCAAGCTACACTGTAAGAAACCACTAAACCCTTAGAACTTGGGTAAATTTGGGCGAGACCAAATCTTAGAACCATTTTTGGATACCAAGTATGTTCTTTAGAGCAAAAACCTTTTTTCCTCACCCCAATTCTTCAATTCTTACCAAAATTCTCTTTCATATAAATTTCTCTCTTTTATTTCTTCTATGGTGTCAATGTACGGGATTGAACACGGGTCACCTGTGTGATATGTAGGTATACTTACCATTGTACTCCAATAACTTATAGTGCTTCCTTATTCTTTAATTTTTGTATATATACTTATATTTTACTTTTTTATAAATAAATATATATATATATATATATATATATATATTGTTTGTTTTGTTTGTTTCTTTGTTTTTTCATATTCCACTATGGAACTCTGCAAGTGACATGGATATCAAATGAATAAATTGGAGGAGAAAAAGCATTAATTTCTACCACAAGGTGACTTCATTCCATTTTTTTAATTTTCAATTTATTTCTTTTCACCCCCCCCCAACTTAGAATAACATTCTCCCCAATGTTTAAAGAAAAGAAAAATTAGAATGGTGCAATGGAGTGGAGTTCAAAGAGGACATTGAAAATTAGAATCATGGAATGAAGTCACCTATTGGCTAAAGTTGATGTCCATGCTACTTAAATTTAATCCTTTGATATCCATGTCACTCGAAGAGTTTCGTAGTGGAACAAGGAAAAACAAACATACAAACAAAACAAAAAAATATTTATTTATTTATTTATTTATTTAAAAAAAGTAAAATATAAGTATATATACAAAAATTATAGAAGAATGAAGAACTATAAGTCTTTGTAGTATAGTGGTAAGTATACATACCTATCATGCAGGTGGCCTGGGTTCGATCCCCATCAAAGGCACCGTAGAAGAAAAAAATAAGAGAAATTGAGACAAAAGATAATTTGGGTGAGAATAAGAGAATTGGGGTGAGGAAAGAAGGTTTTTGGTCTAATAAAGTTACTTAGTCCCCGGTAATGGTGCCAAAATTGGGTCTCGCCCAAATTTATCTAAGTTCTAATGGTTAAGTGGTCTCTTGCAGTGTAGCTTGGGTTTTTGAATCCTCAGAGACCTAAGAAGAACCTATAGACACACAATCTAAAGAGATGGATTTTTTTCTATGAAGTGGCAAACTTGATTTTGTTTTAAGGTGGTTTAAAAAAAACTAAGAGGCCAAATTGAATTCAAGTTATGATAAGGGTTGATCCGAGGTTATTACAAGGGATGGAATGGGTGAAATTTCTTTTTATAACGATTTCAATTTCATTAACTTAAGAAGGATTCATTTAATGAATTCAAATTAACCCCATCACTTACTAGTTTAAAACCTTCACATGCACATGATAATCACATATACATTGAGATGATCATTTTCATGAACAATTCAAGGTAAAGTATTGTATTAACATATGAAATGTGCGGTGATAAAATTCAATAAGGAAGAGGAAGAAAGAATATCATCCAAAAAAACTCAATTAAATTAAGTGATAAAATATTAATAGATTGAGAAATAACACCCAATCCAGCCCCTTTCCACTCCCTTGGATCAAACCATAATAAGTTTAGCCCTCTGTTAATTCTATTTTATCAATGGAAGTGGGTAGTAAACTCATGAGGGTGGAATTGAAGAAGTAATAAACAAAAGTGAAAAAACAATCAATCCATTGTTGTGTGAATAATTTCAGAGGTTTTGGTGTGAACAAGTTCACACCATGACAAAAAAGTATTAATGGGACATGAAAAATACCATAAAATAATAAGAATAAGAAGTTTTATAAATAAACTTTGGTGAATTAGAACAACTTACATCTGAAACCACAAACATGACAATACAAAATGGCAGCATAACATTACACTTGAAAATAAAACAAGTCTTTTTCAACTCCTTCACCACCACTGCCTTAAATAAGAATTTTTTAAGCCTTCATTAGAACTCCCAATAGTAAAAAGCATCCCACTAGAGTCTGTTAGTCCTATAGTGTTGGAGAGTAAGGGAGAGTGGACTTCTTAACCCTTGACAGGAAATGGCATCTAGCTTGCATCCACCAAACAGAGGCACAAAAATGAGATTCTATATTGAATAATTTTAGTGGTACATAAAAGAATAAATTGAATACCCTAATGTCTCATAAAATTATGTAAAAGGTCTACCCAAAATCATTTACATTTTACAGGATATGGTTTACATGGTGGGTCTTTTTTTGGCCATAGAATCTGGACCAGAATTGCATCTTCAATGTGGGATGCCTAGAACTCCCTTAAATCATCTGAATTAGCTCTTCCCGCAGTTTAATTAAATTTTCCCAATGATTTATTCTATCTCCAGTAAAAAATTTAGAATCATTGGTCTTGAATATTATATGATACAGTAGTTTTATTGGGATGTTGTCCAGTTCACTTCGCCCAGAATGTAGTTAGTTCAAGGCCAACTTCGGTGGTCTTCCATTGTGAATCTTCAAGTTCTCCAATAGTATGAATTGTTCCCAATGTACTGAGAAACTTTAAAATCAAATATCAAAATAAAATCAAGATCGTTAGGTATTTTAAATGGTGTTCAAAAATATACCATGTAATAGTTCATTTTAAGAAGGACATACAATCATAATGTGAAATTATGTTTAAAGTGTAAAACGCACTAAAATGATATTTATGAATAATGAATCACATGAATATTAAATATATTAAAAATGAAAATTATCCTCATTCAGTGGCTAATCAGTACCCATTAACCATAAACTATAATCCAAATTAAAGGTGAATGAATTTAAATGTGTTATATCCTTATGTTTGTTTCATTATCAACTTAATCATCATAAACATATTTATTCACTTGATTATTGATAATCTTGAGAACATTATTAAAATTTGAAAATAATTTTATGTAATAAATAAATATTTAAATTGCTCACTTTTATGATCTATCCCCCCATCACATTTCCTAAACATGATTCTATCAATTTATGAATAATGATATGTATCAATTCCAAAAAGTTGGACCTCTTCTTTGGTTTGAATTTCTGAACACCTTCAATATGGATACCCCCACTTAATAGTATTGTAAATCTATTTTCAGAATAATTTTTTTTCAATTTGTTAAAAAATTTGAAAGATAAACTACTTCAAGTCAATGGGACTTAATGTTTTTTGGATGTTATTGATGGAATTATAGTCTTTGATCAAATAATAGTTTCTGTTTTAAATAAAGTTAATAAAAATTTGGAGTCTGATGTTATGAAAATAAATTAATGAATTACTAAATTTGGGATATGAGGTCATATTTTTTGGTTTATTAGAATAACATGATTTTTATTTAGATGATTATAAGGTCATATTTGGTAAAGTGTATTATTGATTCTTTATTTACGTGGTGGGACATTAAAAATAGGTTTAAAAGGTGTAAATTCATGATTTTTCCTTTTCCTTCTATTTTTTTAGTTAAAATTACCACCTTAAATTTGAATTTGAATTTCATTTTCAATTTTCAATTTCAATATATCCATATTTTTTTAAATTTTAAAAAATAGTATTATTATAAATTTTTAAATAAAATGTATTTTTTATTTCTATATATTTATATAAATATACTTTTATATGAAATTGTAGGCAATCAATTGCATATGGATAAAATATTGATTATGTTACCTCAAAAAAAATATCAGTATATTAAGGTTTTAGATATGTTTTTGGATTTTGTAATTTGAAATTCATCCATGGATGGAATTTTAAAATTACCATGTCTTAAATATAAACTCAAATGATGGTTGAGGAGGGATTAAGTGTTTGAGCACTTGATATTGAAATAATTTCATCTTCAATTTGTGTAGTGGATTAGTAATGGACAACAAGACATTATAGAAATATAAAGTAGTTATGTATAGCATTAGAGTAAATATTCTAATGTCCTAATGGTGGATAATAAAACTAGATAAATGATGTTTTAATCATAGCAGGACAACTCTATTAAGATTTTAACATGTTGATTAATCCAAATGTTGATGTTACAAATATTAATTATGATTTCAGAACTACAATAAACCCTAATCAAGATGATAACATATTAATAGATGATGTTTTTCAAACTAGTATAATGGAAAAATTTAGTGAGAAAATAAGTACATTTTATTAATTAATCAAATATGGAAATCAAGAACTATATAAATAATTTTTTGAGTAATCAAACTATACATTCTATTGAAGTTGTACCATATCAAGTGCCTATTTGGAATAAAAAATTGTAAAATATACATGATATTGAACTTGTTTCATGATGAATTTTCATAATCTTTGATCCCTACAACATTTTATGAGATGAAGAAGGTTATTATCGATCATTAACATAGTTATATAAAGATAAATTCATATACCAATGATTTTTTTTATACTGCCGAAGAAATTATAATAGAGAAGAGTGAAAAATATGTTGTACTTATAGATTATTGTCAACAAATAAAAATTCTTATTTGAGTCAATTCACTACCCCGGATAAATAGAAAAATAAAATTTCAGTGAAGGTTTTTCATTAATTTCCTTTAAAATAACGATTTCAATGATAGTTTATTCCATCAAAAATTATTGAAAATATGAATTGGAATGCATTGTACAATAAAATAATGAGTTAAAAAGGTATACAAGAGATTAAAAAACATGTAATACCTTTAATACATTATATATTTATTTCTCTTTGGATCTTAGAAATGTGAATTATTTATTAGAAACTAATGCATTCAATCCATTCCAAACATTAAGCAGAAATTATAGCATATGATTGGTTATTTTGATCCCTAATTAATATCATGGGATGTGTATGTAATAAAATTCATTCATCATTTTGATTATTTTATAGGAAAAAGGTTTGGAAAGAACACTGATATCTATCTACTATCATTTATCCAAGAATTAGAGGAGTTATAGGATGATTATGTGGAATAATATGAACTTATCGAGGAAATGTTCAAAATGATTGATAACCTATTGTGGACGAGACTTTTTGTTGGTTCTTGTTATGTTGTATGTTTCTTATTGGGAATTTGGGTTCATCTAAGGGCCTTTGAGCCATGTTTTCCAAGATATTTTCATCTGGTTCATGTAATGGGTTCCTCTTTTTCCCCATCTTCAAAAGGGTCTCTCCCTTTTTATGTTCAATAAAGGGGGCCTGACCCTATAACTCTTAATATTAAATACTAGTTTGGATTATTTAGTTCACAACTTTGATTTGGATCCTTAATGAATAACTTATAGAATAAAGTGGAGTTTCATGTTTCACCATTTATTCCTTAATAAATATCATAAATTTTAACTTAACAATTCATGGTTTAATGGAAAAATATATTTGAGGCTCCCACTAAATTTATTATCAAGATCGAAGATCTTGCAAGACTTATCAGATGTCGTTATAGAGTTTGGAAAATACTCTTAGTTAAATGAAGGTGGAAATACATAAAACTAATAAGATACCAATAGAACTAAAAAATGGAATAAAGGGGTCATATTTTTCAATATTATATATTGAGAATTTAATTTTTTATGTCACAATATTGATGTTATACACATTGAGAAGAATATGTGTGACAATTTTCTTTATATAATTCTTAATGAGAAGGGGAATTCTAGGTATCATATAAATGCTCATAAAAACTTATAAGAAAAAAATATCAAACATCATATATGGTAAATTGATAATGGGATGTATTTAAGAGAAATTATTTCAATGAAAAATTAGTAAAATATATTTCCCTTTAAATATAATAAAATATGAAAGTGATTGATTCATATTTAAGTAACATTTCCATATGTATTAATTCAATTCATCTAAAATTAAATGAATTGAAAATTTATGACTCACATATTCTTATAAAAAAATTTATACCTTTTGAGATGTATAATTGTTAACTATAAAAAATAACTATATTTATAGGATACTTTTTCACTTTAGAAAAAAATTGTGTGAAGAACTTAATCCAAATTGATCTTAATTAACTTTATGAAATAATGTTACCAACATAATGTTTTTTAATAGTTATTTTCCCGTCTAATTTTTCACTGCAATGATTTATTTGACTATTAATTTGATATAGGAAGATATATTTGTAGAACCCAAACTTTATTAATAGTTATATCCAATATATAGTTATTTTATTTTATTATTCTTCTCATTAATGAATTATAATTTTATTACTTGATACTTATTAATTTCACTTATTTATTTTCCTAAATTTATTCATTAGGTATATTTGTAATTTTAATTCATATATGAACAATAAATCTCAACCAGAAGGTTTAATTATTGAATATTACCTTTTTAAAGAGTATTTAACCTTCTAATCAAGGTATTTGTATTTTCTAGAGATAAGATTTAATTAAGTTAGACATGTTGATGATAATAAAAGTTATTCCCAGTCCAATAATAAATCAAAAATCATTACAAATTTAGGTTGTGAATTTTGAAAATACTCCTCATTTTCATTGATAAGTTTGTAGTTAAGACAAGAACATAGATATGTGAAACTCATTAATTATTTTATTGATCTGTATATCAAAGAATTCAGGAAAAAATGAAAAATATGTCATAAGAGTCAAACTTGAAATGAGAAATATATAACAAAAGTGGTTAACAAATAAATTATTGATTCATTTGTATGTCATGTAAGCTCTTAATAAAATACATATTTTGAATAATTTTATAATTATATATTAAGTAGAAATATTTGAAAATATTTTTTTTATGTATCCAATGCTAATAGTAAATCTTAATTACCAAACTATTTAATGTATTTAGTTTGTGGTATTATGAACCATTTTAGGAGATTAAATTATTAAAATATTAGTAGTTCCGAGCTTTTTAATACAGATCATGGTGATGTTTTGAAAAAACAAAACAACAATATATTTATAGTTTTAGATTGGGGATACTATAGAAAGTTGGTTGGTATTATCAAGTTAATTATCATGGAAAATTTTTAGTTGTGTTATTCAAATGAATGTGGGTCAATATTAATAGTTTTGTAAAGAAAGAATTCATCTCAATTTACATATAAAAACTTTTGATGATTTTTCATACTACTTAATTGAAGAACATTATCTATATATTTTTAATTTCTCAGAAAAAATGTTATATTAAGTCTATGATATAGTAGATGAAGGGTGGGGTATTTATTCAACATGAAACCAATATATATATATATGATATTCATGATAAAGGTGAAGTAATTTGTGACATTAAATCCCCTTAAAAACATCACATTTAATTTTTGACCCTAAAAATATTGAAAACATCAGTCTTGTGAGGGAGGGTAAAGATGAATAACAATAAGAAGTGTTGTTCACAACATAAGTTGATAATAACATTAACAACAAAGATAAACTAATTTTAAAATTTAATATGAAGTCATTTTTTCATATTTAATTATATAAATAAAAATGTAATGACTTGTAATTTAATTTTTTTTATGATATTTTTTATAGTAATTATTTTATTAAAGAGGTTTCAAGATGGTATTTACTCTACAATGTATTATATCCATGTTGTAACCCTCTATCTAATAGTTTCTTGATCAAAAACACTCTTTTGTGTTTATAACATTCTCATTTGAGTGAATTTCAATATCATTACTGAGTATTTTAGTCATTTCATTACTATACTTAATGAGGATATTCAATACTATTCAAAAGAAACTTTATGATCTTTGTAAAGTATTGGATATGTATTTCTTTATGTGAAGAGATCATGGAATAAATTTAGAGCATTAAATGAAGGACATGTAAGGAATAAAGGTTTGATACTCTTGAAGATGTAAAGCTATAGATAAACCCAACTAGCTAGTGAAGGGAACCATCTAGTTCCATATGGATAGAAGTGTAGTTGTACATCAGGTCCACTAGATAGTGTTGAAAGATCCATTCTTACAACATTCTTCCAGAAAGATGTTGGTCATCCACTAGCTAGTAGATTCTCACTAGTGAATTTTTTCAATAACAAGTGTGTTACAGTTGTCCAACCGGCCAGCTAGTGAGGAACACTAAGTATCTAGTGGCATCGAAACAAATCATACAGGTATGCATTTAATGTGGTAAAAAATAATTGATTTAAGTCTTATTTTCCTTTAATGAATCTGGTGAATTCCTAAAGTTTTCTTGACATGTTTGATCTTATAAATAGGTCTACTTTGTGGATTAGAATATTTCACCAGTTTCCAACAATTCCACTTTTTTTATTTCGATCCTCGATTCAAGTTTTGTTCACCCAAATATAAATTTATGTCAAATCATCTCAAGTTATCTTATGATAAAACTCCAATTTTTTCTTGATCACTCAAAGTATATCTTCTTATATAGTCTCTCAATAACTCACATCACATTATAAAAATCATTTTGAGAGATTAGGGTGAGTATTTGTAATGGGTTTTCACCAAGAAAACCTCCATCCTCTCCTCTTATCTCCTTCTACAATAGGTTCTCACTACCGCATAAGTGAAGGATTGGTTTCTTGGCTATTGATGAAGTTGAAGAAGGTACTCCAAAAAAATGGTTATGAGGGCTAGGTTTTTTGATCAATTACAAGATCAAGGGAGTAATAACATAAACCTCTCTACCCAAAGAGAGGAGACATAGGGGTTCTCACCGAGTTATTTTGGAACTCCTATATCAAACTGTGTTTTCTCTTTCTTTTGATTCATTATTTTCATCATTCAACATTGATATTCATAATATCATAAATTTGATATGTCATTTTTTCATATTGAATTATCACTCAATTATTATTGAAATTTAATTTTCAATACACCTAAAATTTATCAATATTTCAAATTATCATGTTATTGATTTATCATATCTATTTCATTTATATTTGAATTTACCTTTATCTTTTGTTAAATTTTTAAAAGGGTAATTCACCCTCTCTCTTTCTATTCTAATCCATCCAATAATTGGTATCAAATATATTTCTTTTTATTTTCAAAGTTGTGTTTGAATTTTTTTAATTCTTAATTTTTTTTAAAGTTCAATGTTTTTATGATGGTATCTATTTCTTATTTACATGATAATGTTTGTTATCATATATTATTTCTACTTCAATACTCACATGTCAAATTTTCTTAGTAGTATAAGTTACCCTATTTGTAAAATAGTTATGTATGAATATACTCCTAGTAAAGAACTATAATATAAGTGAACACTCAATGATAATAAATCCTTTTTAGCTTCAGGTAAAATCCATGAATTATTTAAATTGAGGTCTTGACCAAAAAAATTTAATCATGTTTCAACATAAACAATACCCAAGAAATATGGAAATTGATGGATGTCACTAATGAAGGAACAAATAATGTTAAATATATTAGTTTATACATGTATAGGAAAGATTCTAAAAGTTTTTATATAAATCCAAATGAATCCATTACTTGTATGTTTAAATGATTCATTAGAATTTTCAATGTTTAAATGTCTATTAGTGATGATTTGTCTACAGAAATGTTAGTGAAAAAGATACTCCAGGTCTTTCCAAGAAATTGGGAATCCAAATTCACTTCTAAAAAATAGGTGAAGGGTATAAATAAAATGGTGGTTGAAGAAATTATCATATCCATAATGGAATATGAAATTACTATGAAATTGAAATATGAGAAGGAATCCAATGAAGCTAATGGTCTAAAGAAAACAACCAACTTCAAATATACCAATAATAATTCATCTGAAGGTTATGTTTAATATTTTTCTCAACTCTACAAGTACCTAAAAAATTTTCAAGAAAATAAAATTTTATAACTGAACCAAAAAGATAAATAAAAAATTTGAATGGAAACTGACGTGATATGAATTTAAGAAAAAAGTTTCACATCAATTCAAATTTCCCTATCTAAAAAAAGAATGTTAAATAAATAAAATAGGGTAAGAAGGCTCTTGAAGTTACAACCTAGAGTATAATAAATACTTTGTTAGAGTGAGTAACTCAAGAGGGGGTGAATTGAGTTCCAAATAAAATTTATGTTTAAATCAATTTAAAACATTAATACCCTAATTTTATAAAAACACCCTGTTGATCAAAACCATAAAAATATATAATTTTTATTTTTAAAATGGAATATAAAAGATGGATCAAATCATAGTTAAAATAATATTTGAAATCAATATAACTTTTTAAACTAAATTACTCTATAAAAATATTTATATAGAACAAAAATTAAGATCAACCATCAGAGTAACTGTTTGATATATATTTTGAAAAAGATTTCCTTTCAAACATTGAAATATAGAAAAATAAAATAATAAAACACATAGTGTAATTTGAATAATGGGTTCAATCTAAAACCAATAATAAATCCCCTCTACTTGGAAATAACCCACTACCAAGCAGTTTATCAAATAATAAACTTGATCCATAGCTTGTATTGGGATTTAAAAATAATATCACATAATGCTATCTAGAAAAAATGACTCTTACATGGTTATATGTGGGATAAAAAAAGTACAGGTTACACAAAACTTCTTCCACAGTTGTTGTGGGTATAAAAATGAATAAATTTTGAGAGATATTGTTGATCACTATCTAGTTAAGTATAGTAGAATCTGTTTCATAGATAAACATAGTAAAGCTAAACAGATATCAAATATAAAGCATAAAACGAAATAGAAAATTATTAGAAATAAGAAAAAGTGATTTTTTTAATCCAAATTTATTCAAGTGTTATAATTTCCTTGAATTTGTCTTAGTGAGAAGATTAAAAAGGTTTCATGAAATATACATCAAAATATTGTGACTTAAAGATATGTAAAATCCAAATATTTTCAGTCTATAGATATCTATAATCTTTCAACATGTAGGTGTATTTGTATTTCTATTTTATCAGTGAATAAATATTAGTGTTCTCTGTGTATGTATCAGTGTTATGGAATGTCAGGGGGTTATTATTCATTTATATTTATATAGTTCCAATAATCTATTCAAGAATAATGATAATATGACATGAATTCACATACTAAAAAAATAGGAAATCATAACTTCTCCTTTAATCCATCCATAGAGTATTTTAAGAAAAATGATTCTTTAATCCATATGAGGATGATAAAATTTTATTCCTTAAATTATATGTTAGAGAAGTTAGGATTTGAAAAAAATTGGGAAGAAATGATAGAAATCATGTAGTATCTCATCCTAGAAGTAGCATCATTGGATGGTAGCACAGACTGGTAGTATATCATCTAACTGGTAGATAAGTCTAGTAATAGATTGACTTGGAAGTAGATCTATCTTGTGGTGGATGTCTCTGGCTGTAGATTTGATAGTATATGCCATAACTGACAATAGATCTGTTGAACTAATAGTACATCTGTACTTATCCAAATTTGTTCACAATTTTACTAGAAAAATATTTACTATCATAAAAAAATAAAACTTCTTAGAAACATAACAAACATTATTTGTGATCATTAAAAAAGGAGGTTCTAACAATCAAACCCTTTCTGATGATCACATGTCATGGAATTTAAAATCATGTATATAAAAAAATTCAGAGATAGGCATATATGAATTTAATGAATAATCTATATAACATTTCAAAGTAGTAATGTGATACAAAAATTTACCTATACTTGTATGTTTATTACTATATTAAATTCCATTCAATTATACTTATAATTTTTGTATTATCAAATATAAAAGGAAATAAATTAAAAGATAAAAAGATCAACAAAATACAATTATCCTTAGATATAAATGTCAAAGGTTACACCCTAAAAAGTTAGAAAAGGAAAATACATTCCCTATATAAAACTAATCATAATATGAACAACTCTATGATCGATGAGGAGAATAAATAATTAGATTATTTCCTTTTACCATAATTAAAGGTAGATAGGTGGAGGCAGAGGGTGTAGGAGTAGGAGGAGGATATTCCCTGCTCATGATAGGCCTCAGATACTAAAATTACTCATCTTGTTTCATGAAAAAAAGGTTTAAATTCTGGATAAAGGGGTGCTAAAGTGATATAAGAGGAGGTTATAGCCTAAGGTTCCAATACTATAGTCCCAAAGGCATAATAAATGTTTTTATCAAATGATCTTAATTTGGAATAATGTTTCCACTACACTCCATTGCATTAAATAAATCTGTATTCTCCTCCCTGAAAATATTGAGTGTAGGGGACAAAACCTTGAGCTAATGGTCTCTCTATCACTCCTAGCATCATTCAAGAATTATGTATCAAGTTCATAAGTATTCACATCATGTGAATTTTTTTAAATAAGTTCCTCTTAATGGAATGCAGAAAGATAACATAGGATAACATTCATCTCCTATATAAAAATAGATCGAATCATATATACATTAAATGAAGAAGTATCATGAGGTGGAGCACAATAAGTGGAAGCACCAATAGTATGTAGAATCCAATCTCTCCAAAATATTTAGCTTCCCTTTTGAAAATCTCCCTCCCATCTCTTGTATGATGGATATAGTCTCTTCCACCTCATCAGTCAAATGATTTTTTTCAATTTCTAGTTATTTTATTTTAAAAATAATCTTAGGTTGGATATGAGAGATTACTATTTTAAATATTCATATGGTATCAAATTCAATGATTTTGGTCTCTTGAGGAGGTGTGGATTTTATCGTCCCACCTATATTATAAAAATGGCTTACTCAAATGGAATCCAAGTCCTATTTAGTAACATTGGTAAAAAGAATATAAAGAGAATGGGGTGATATCGAATTCTCTCTTGGCTTGCCAAGGCAATCTCCTCATGTCCAGACTCAGCTATATAAACATTAGAAGGAAAATATTCTAATTATCCTGCATCATCAATCCATTCATTTAGAGATTCCATGGGATCTTATTCAGTAATAAAGATAGAAATTCAGCCATGATTAGGTGGGAATCCATGATCATCATCATCAGCGTCATCTGACTCTAAATAGTCAATCCCTATCTGAGAAACTCCTGGTTATATCTCCCTTTTATCTAGTGATCTCTCCTCATCTCTATCAGAGACAGCATCCTCATCTTGATTATCATAAGCTTAAACCTCATCACTATTTCCATTTTGACTTGAAAAAATCACGAGCCTCATAAATATTTCCAATTTTGGAATCATTAGATTCTTTAAAACATATCTTAATATCTCATAATAATATCTCTCATCCAATCCTTTATTTGTGATTTTAGTTTTCTAATAATTTTCACCTTCACATAGTAAACGTTCTCTAGTGGGAATAGAAAGATATAGACTAATAGTTCTACACAAAACACGAGGTCTTATAACCACATCAGGCTCACATCCTTACTTTACTTAAATCGGCAATGAATATTCTTCTGTAACTTTATTTCCTCTTCCTCATCATCAAAATAAACTTCCTCACTAGAAGAATATACCACAAATTTATCTGGATCTAATCCATGATCAACCATGTCTCTAGTCCTGGAATGGTTCTACATAGGGAAAAAATCTCATAAATTTTATAATTATCAACCACTAATTTCTTTATAAAATGGTTCTAATTAACCTTTATTCTATTTTAAGTGAACAAAATAAAATAGAAACCTTCACAACTGATTACTTCTTATTCATATTCAGGCACTAGATCTTTTGCTTCCAATATAGACAAACTAAACTTTGGATAGATCAAATAATTATATCTATATGAATTCTTTCTCATTTACATATTATGTACCATCAATTATATACACAAGTTTATTTTATCTCCTATTTTAGTAATAAATAATAATAAACATATTTTTTACCTCACTATGATAAAGTAACCCTTCCTAGGAAAGAGAATATGTTGGTTAAACAACAACAAAAACCTATACTACCCCCATAAAACTCTAAAATTATGGGTCTTTACGTAGTAGAATATCTATTTATCTCTAATAAGAAGTACGTATACATGAAAAACACATAGTTTCCCGGAATGTATCCCAAAAAATCATCAGATGTACCTTTATGATCTAAATTGAGATATCTAGCCCATTATTTTGATGATAACATCAATCATTTACCATCAATCATATTATTAATAACATCATCATTTTTACCAAAACCATACTCTACAAACTGATAAAACTGGTGAACCAAACTGGGATTGAATGGTTGGTCATTCCTCAAAAACCATTTGATCCATCCTTAGTTATAGATCACACTTAGCACTAGCATATTTCTCTAAACTAACCATTCAGGATCTGTTTATTCTCTACTAATAAAAACCCAAGATGAGAGTTGGGGGTTCTTTGATTTGAAAAAAATGGACCAGATAGATTCACCTCATAGTTTCTTTGAGAGACACGAACCTTTGTGAGAAGAAACATCTATGTATTAGACTCTCACCATCTTTTCACTAATTTGAAGGAATAAGGTAAAGTGTAAGAAGGGTTGAAGGTTGAGATAAGAATTAAAAGAGAAGGTTTTAAGGAGGTGTGAGAGTGAGGGTTCTAAAATTCTGATTTTAAGACAATTTTATCATTTAGGGATTTATAATTGAAAAATATGATAAAATATACAAAAATAATCCCAATAAATATTTAATCGTCGCATATAAAAGTGGTAGAATATAATTGGAAACACTTGAATGGTAGATCGCCACTGGTAGATCACCAAAGGTGGATCACCAATGGTGGATCACCAACAGTGGATCACCATTGGTAAATATTTTTCTAAAAAGAAAATTTAAAGAAAAAGAAGTGAACAAATTTTATCATTACCAATTCATGTATGATATAGCTTAATCTCTTATATTTCAAATTCCATGAAAATATTTCAGAAAGAAAATGTTTAGTTATAATTAATTCAAGATTTATATCACCATTTTGAAAATGATCTTTCCAAATATATTTCCTATATCAATATGTTTTTTCTTGAGTGAGATACAGGATTTTTATAGATATTTATCACACTCAAATTATCACAATTTATAGGGACATGTAAAAATTGAAAACCATAGTATAGTAAATTGTGTTTAATTCGTAGAATTTGTATACAGTAACTTTCAGAAGCTATGTACTTAGCATCAGTAGTAGAAAATTAAATTGAATTTTGATTTTTACTACACTAAAAAACTAGTGACTTTTCTAAAAGTTTAAATGTTCTAGAGGTGAATTTTATTTCTAACTTATAAAAAACAAAATATACATTTGAATAAATTACTATATCAAATGATTGTCCTATAAGATAAAATAATCCAAAGTTGGTTGAAAACTTGAGCTTCTTAAAATATATTTTCCCATAAATTAAATGTGATGATTTTAGATTTACATGAAAATGGGTACACATACATACACTAAACATGATATCCATTGGGATAGTAGTTAAATATAACAACCTTCCAATCATACATATATAAATTTTTTGATAACCTAATTTTATAGATTCATCAAAATCCAATTTACAGGTTGTACTTGTGGGAGTGTCACTACACTTTGTTTTATCCAAAAAAAATTAAAATTTCATTAGTGTACTTACATTGATTTAAAATAATTCAATTTTTAATTTGAAAATTTTAAAAACCAAGAAAGAATTTTAATTAACTCACCCATTAAGCTCATTTCAAGTTACCTTTGCATCATTTTTGAAAAATCAGTACATAAATAATTCTTAACAAAACAAAAAATTATATCATCAACATAAATTTGAACTACTAAAATATATTTTGAAATTATTTTTATAAATAAAGTAGGGTCAACTATGCCTTTTTAAAAACTGTTAGAAATGAAAAAGAGATGTTCTCATCATACCAAGATATAGGATATTATTTTAAACCATATAAAAAATTATTTAATTTAAAAATATGATTAAGAAAATTAGGATTTTATAATTCAGGGGGGTTTTCAACAAAAACATCCTCAAATATATAACCATATTGGAATTAACTTTTAATATCCATCTAATATATTTTGAAACTAACAATTATTTCATAGACAATAAGTATTATAATGTCTTTATGCATAGATATTGGTGAAAATGTTTCCTCATAGCCAATACCTTCTTTGTGACTATACCCTTGTGAAACCAATCAACATTTATTTCTAACTACTGTGTCTAAATCATCAACTCTGTTTCTAAACACCAATTTAGACCCAATAGTAAAAATGTCATTAGTTCTTTCAACTATTTCATTGAATCTATTTCTTTCAAAATGATTTAGTTCTTCTTGTATTTCCATTACCCATAATTCATCACTAATTTCATCATTGATGTTCTTATGTTCAATCAATGATAATAAAACTTAATGTTCATCCCGATTTCTAAGTGAACCTCCAGTTTGTGCTCCTATATCTTATTCTCCAACTATGGAATCTAAGGGATGATATCTATGAGTCCTAGAAGTTCTAGTAAATAAGTGGTGTATGTATCATTATCCTATATAGTTTTAGGTTTAGGTTGTTCATCAAAACTTGAATATTTTTATACTCTCATGAGGTTTAGAATTTATATTTAGATTATGTAGATCAACTTCATGTTTATCTAAAGGAGTGTGAGACTCGTGTGGGTCTTTTTCATCAAACTTGACATGTATATAATCTTCTATATTCTTAATCCTTTTATTAAATACCCCAAATGTCTTACTAGTTGTAGAATATCCAAGGAAAATTAATTCATTTCTCTTGGATAAAAATTTGCCAATATCATCCATTTTATTTAGAATAAATACTTTGTAGCCTAAAACTCTAAAGTAATTAATCTTTGGTTTTCATAAATTCCATAATACATATGGTTTTTTCTTTAAAAAAATTATTATAACAACTCTATTTATTATATACAAGGCTATATTCATAACTTATATCCCAAAATAAATAATAAAATCATACTCATTAATCATGGTATATGAAATTTCATGAAGGGTTTTATTTCTCCTTTCCACTAAACCATTTATTTGTGGGGTTCTAGGAGAATAAAAGTTGCGATTATAGCTCTGTTGTGAGCATAATGATTCAAAGTCATTGTTTTTAAACTCCTTTCCATGATAACATCTTAAGATATTAATTATAATTCCATTATGATTTTATATAGATTTATCATACTTAGAAAAATAAAAATGATCTTCAATTTTGAATCTATAAATAATACAAAAGTGTATCTAGAAAATAAATCTACTATAACATAAACATAATTATTCCTATTTTAGATAGAAACTCTAGAGGGTCTAAACAAATCGATGTGAACTAACTCTAGGGGTTGAGAAGTTGAAACTGTGTTCTTTAGATTGAAATATATTTTGTGTTATTTACCATTTTGACATGGGTTACAGACTTTAACATTTGGGAATTCTAGTTTAGTGTAACGCCCTGACCCTAGTTACCCAGAGTCGATGCATTATTACATAACATTGGCATGATCATGAGAAAGATCAAGTCTCGAAAGACCGATTAGTTTAGTAGCCTTGGAATAACTAGATACATCCATAAATTTTTACATTACATCATAAAAAAAACATCTTGTCTTCATATCCCCTCATACTATCCCTGCAGGTCATTCATAAATTACTTCTTCATAATCCTGGGAAAAAAAATAAAACATTGAAAGGGGTGAGCTCGGATGCTCAGTAAGGATAACATTATAGCAGAAGCTTTCATAAATAAGCATAAACACTTAAGGCAATTTATAACTAAAACAAAAGCCTTTTAAACTTGAACTTCAGCATAAAATGGAAATGGTAAAATGAAATAATGTCATTTACTTACTCACATGGATATTCTACTAGTCGAATGATCACATGCAATATCAATAACCACTTTCATAATGATGGAATGCATAATGCCAGACTATCATAACCACATAGCCAAGGCCTCGTGCCAAGACTACAAATAAGATTTTGCCAAGGCCTTGTGCCAAGACACTAGTTTGTCTCATGAGACCTACCGATGCATCGAGGAGATATAGCGGTCTCCACCCGTCACTTATTAAGTCTAATGCATTCCTCATATGAATAGTTTTAAGCATAAAATAAACATTCGTATTAAAACTAGCATACGAAATGTCAATACTTTAACCACAAACCATGAATGGTATAAAAATAGAACATCCACAGTCAAATATAACTCATTTGATACAATATGGAAGATTGTATTGTATCACATTAACCTCTATAATGAAGGATGTTTACATAGATGAAAATAATCATCAAAACTATTTGAGAGAAATATCCCCCTTTTCTTGAAAACATTTAAAAGTCACACTATTTGTCAAGAAGCCATTTAAAAATAGATTTTTGAATCAAAGTGTCCCATACCACTTTGAAACTTTTTAAAAGGATTTTTAATTTCTAAAACTTTAATGTCCATATAAATAAATCCTTAAAACCATTTTTAAAACATGGACATTAATGAGCAAGATTTAGAAGAATAAGTCTTTAAAACATTTAAAAATGGTATTTTAGTTAGAGATTCTATCCAAAAGAGACACTTGAATACAAATAATTGAGGTAATAAAAACTTTGTAATATCATGAGAATAAAGGGATTCATGATATACTATGTCAAAGTACATTATATACACCACATAAAAGTGATTTGGTGTATATCAACAAAGAAGTCTCAATGGAATGTAAATTGAGATGAAATCTATCATAAAGGCTGTATCCTTAGGTTAAGGATAAATCAACGACATAATTATGTGTGACAAATATAAATACACTAAATATGATTGAATATTCAGTGTAAAACAATCAAAGGATATTCACACATATTCTTGTAAAAAAAACACCAACGAATTGGATGTTTAACTCAACAAATGGTGAATGAGTTAAAATTACTCTTATCAAATTCATATCAATGACTTGAGAATTATCAATGGAGTGATTATGTGTATCAAACTTATATCCACAGGAAGGGGAGTGGAAATTATGACATAATCAAATGAATAGTGATTTCACACATAATCTTGGGGTAATATAATCAATGAAATATGCGTAAAGCCAAATGAGTGAAAATTGAAATTTCAAATTCCCTTATCGATTAGGTAACTTTCGAAACATACACCCATGAAAGAAGTATCATACCATGATGATGTAAATACCCATAAATTAAAGTATATTACACAATGAATTCAATCATGGGCAGTACACATACACCACATGGAATAATTAAGTGGTGAACAATGGAATTCTCACGAAATTAAAAGTGAGATTAGAAAATCCCTTACCACGTTAATCGACTGAGTCGTATGGCCAAAAGTTAATAACCACCAAATGATTTACAGAATAACATGAATATAAATATAATCATGATAATATATATCAAATGGCCATACACAATACACCACTTTCAATAATTTAGTGGTGAATAATGGAAATCTCACGAAATTGAAAGTGAGATAAGAGAATCCCTTACCTTGTACTTTTCCTTGGTTGGGGTAGGTTAACCTCCTGTATAATAGTGAAATAATTGTTACTAAATTATACAAGAATCATATACATTAATATGATATCATATATGATCTTTTAATATTGATTTGATAATAATATCTTAGTATTATCGTCGTTTCGGGTGTTAACTTACTCATTTTCTTTATATGTTTTGTTAAATAAGTCATGTTTGTTGTATCTTATTCATATCCAGAATGATATAAAGTCCTTAAACATCATTTTTAAATCATTAAATGATAATTATACTTGAATGGATACGATGGAGAATGAATCTCATCGCGTTCGTGGAGACGGTAGTCCGTACGTACGCACGAACGCTACTTCCATTTAATTTTTTATTTTAAAAGAATCGAATCCAAATGATACATAGGTATATTACTATTACAGTATAATATAATATTTTATATATGTTACTTAAGTTCATTAACACCATCCTTTATACGTTCCATGTGTGGTATGAACGAGTCATATCATTTTAAGGGGGCGGTAGTCCGCACTTCCTCAAATGAAATTATCGTATGTATATACAACATGAAACGAATAATGGTATGAAATAAAATGGAATTACAGAAGCTTATATATAAAATATATATCATTAATATCATATTTAATTACAGTGTCATCATAATGGCCACCATGAGAGGCGGTAAGATGTATTTGAACAATCATCGTTTCGTGAGGCGTTAGTTTTCCATCCACAGAAACATTATGTTCATCATCCATTAGATGGAGTTGTGTGTATGTGTAGTTTGAATCCTTCTTATAACAACATCCTACTATATTGAGGATACTGGTGTTGTTACAAAAGAAAGTAAATAAAAAGATTTTGGGGGTTGAAGAAGCAAAATAAATGAAAATAATTTAAGAGAAAATGTTACCTTTAATTTAGGTAACTCACTTTGGTTGGAACCAAAGGACTTCTTGAAATGTTTTCTGCCTAAGGGGAAGCTTCAAGGAGGAGGAGAGGGATGTGGGGAGCTTAGTTGGGCAGAGTTTGGACGAGCCAAGTGGCTTGAGAGGTGTGAAGAAATGAGAAGGAGGAGTTCCCTTTTATAAGAGGGGTGAGGGGCACCTTTGGAAAAGCTAGAAATATTAATTTATAATAAATTCATATTCGGTTTCCAATAGCTAAAAAGTTGATTATTCAAAGGCTAAGGTGGGGATAGGTCGAAAAACACTCAACCAATAGAATTTAGACAGTTTGGGGTACTTATATTAACCTTATCTTTAAGTATTAACTCTAAGTTAATTAGTTTCACTTTTACAATGTCTCTTTGTATTTTTATATAATATAGTTAATAAACATATTATATACATCCAAGCGACCCACAAGTGGTCCATTAATGATGAACCTATCCTGATATAAGTCTTTTGGCCGAACCTTAGATTTTTAGGAATTTAATATCAATTAATAATATAATATTTGTTTTAAGAACTCTTTTATGTCAATTTTGACACTATTCAATAGTTGATTTTTGTGAAACTCATAACAGATTGATTACTTCGAACAAAGTAAATTAAATAAATCCTAATATATCATATTATCCTATAAAATTAGTTTAATTCATTAAAAGTTTCATTTTATATTTTTTTGGGTATTTATAATATCAATTATTTTAATTTTTCACTATTATAGTAATTACTGCATCATCATTGTGTCATATATAAAATAAATTATTTAATGTCTAAAAATTATAAATAAAATATCATCATGTAGGAAATATTTTTAGCTTTCTAATGAATATTTATAATCGAAAATCCAACATGTATAACCCTATGTAACAATTGTTCTTCTAAAAGATGTAAGCTTATTCCATTTTTATTTTTATTTTAACTTTATTAATATAATGTGTCCCTACCACATACAAGTGGCTCCAAGGGGTCCCCAAATTGGCCCAAGGATGCCCATGGTCGGGTATGTGTCCACCAATAAGGTTAGGACACGTTTTAGGGTAATTTTGTATTATTATAATATTATTTTTTAACCCTCATTTACCGGATTTACCCTTTAACCATGGTAAATAAAATATTTACCACAGTAACTATTCAAAATGTCTAAAAATAAAAGTTACCTATTTTCACAATTTGAACATCCTGATTCCAAATATGGAATCCATTTTCCTAAATTCAAAACACAGAAGTGGAAGAAATTAATTTAAAATTAATTCCCGCTGTCAAAACAAAAAGCGTGTTTTTAAGAGATAATAACTATCAAAAGATTGACACTTGTTTATGTTCGGTTTAATTGTAAAATTATGTCCAATGACCAACATTATATTAAATGGTAAAAATATATTCTAAATATACATTAAAACCACACAAATTCATAATTTATCACTATTAATTATTTTGATTAAAAAAGTTGTTTTTAATTAAAATTTAGTAATTTTCACTATTCATCAAAATATGAAAGTTATCCGAAAAGTACCAAAATCTCACCTTAGGCTAAATTCGATATTCCGAATCCAAAAATGAAGTCCATTTTAAAATATAAAATATACATAATTTCAAAATTTAGGTATTACTATCCATAACGGTTAGTTTGATCGGTTGTGGTGTGTGTTAAAACTCGAAGTTGCGTACAACACACGCTACTGTTTTATTCAAAGGAAAGCGTACCGTGTAAGCTTGGGATGTTTCATTTTAAATTTTTTGATGTCCCCATTTAGTCAAAAAGTTTGAAATAATTTATTTAAAAAGGGTTCACTATTAAAAGTTGGTAAAACTACAATACTGAAGATGAATTTGTTCTTACATTATGTCTAAGAAACTCATAATATGGATTCTAAAATTATAAGGATTATATAAAGTTTAAAATTTAGTTAATACTATTCATGACCTTTTTTGAACGGCTTGTTTGGTGAGTCATGGTGCGCTTGAACTCGGTGTTGCGTGTAGTGCATGTTATTGAATTATTTTGAAGAAATAACACACTATGAAATCTTGGGGTGTTACATTCTCCCCTCCTTCAATAAATTGCGTCCTCGCAATTTGAAATTGTTCTTCGAAAATAAAAGGTTGAAAATAGAAAATATATTTGTGGGAAAACCCACATCGGAAATTGGTTTACTTAAATTTAGTCTTAATATGAGGAAAAGAGAAATTAAAGGGTCACCACCAAATTATGATCTCGATTAGGAGAACATTGGTGGCAATTAGAGACATATAATTGGAGGAAAAACGTAAATATTTATAGGTAGTGGTTGAGGTCATCAATCACAAACAAGTATAAAATTGAGGTCCTTAAACTCATCAATCTATGATGATTTGAAGTACCATAGGTTCAACAAAATATAGGGTATTGGGATCACACATTTTTGACATTTCAAAATATCTTAGTTGAAATCCCACATCGAAAAATGAATTAATGAGGCCTCTATTTAAAATAAAGAGTGGAAAGTATGAAGATTACCGAAAATAACACATACTAGGGTTCTATGTAGGAAAATATGGATATGGAGGAGAAATATAACCATCAGTTATCTGATGGAGAGTGGTAGAGAACATGGCTATGAAAAGGCCAACAATCCTAAAGCCATAAATTAGTGATGATTTAAGGTACCATCTAGGACAACATTTTTTTTTAAAGTTACATTACATAAGGAAGAGGAATTCATTTATGATATTGACTAAGAACATTATGAGATATACTTAAATTTTAAGTAGATTTTCATTCTTTAATAAATTTCCACCACTAACTCAATTTTTTTTTTAAACGATGAGTATTCAAGAAGACTTGGTCACACTGGAAGAGCTAGAATAAAATTCTATAGAATCACATGATCCATGCAGGATAAACCATATATTAATCAAAACCAAAATGGTTAGTGAATGTTCTAATGATCCCCCAAAAGGATATTCATTGAGATAAATATGCACTAATTTTAATTTCTATAATTAAACCAACAATGCCCCAAAGTTAAATAGATACCATTCAATAACCAATTGTCCTTAAAATCCTTTAATATAATCCAAACTAATATTGAAACCCAAAACATAGAAGAATTTGATTATGTAGTCTCCCATGTTACATTGTATCTCCAAATTACATCAAATACTCTTAAAGTCACATACTTAAAAGTAATCATCACACATTCTCTGTTATAGGTTAATCATTTCCATAAATAACCCAAATCACTATAAATCAACAATAAAAATGTAGATAAAAATCCACCATTACTCTACAAATGAAACCTCATTGTATTATATTTTCCTTGGGCATATAGTGTTCCTAACAAAACGAACATCTTCCAAAATAACATTTATCACTTAATCACCAAATCATTTTCCTATACCAAGGGTATTCATTTGATAAGACATAAGAACCCAAATCATCTTATTATTGATCAATAAAATCATTTAACAAAAAAAATAGTCACACTAACCAGGGACTTCACGTAGTCCAGTGGTAGGCGATAAATCCCAATCGCACTTTGGTTGTGGGTTCGATTCCCACAGCTTTGTCCGACGCGATGGGTTATCACACGGTCTACGTGTTGTCCTTTTTCAAAAACTATATTTTATAATATTACCAAAATGAGATAAATTCCTCAAAATAACATAATTTAACCACAAATGTTATATCATACTTTGTATTTTCATCCCAAATTATAATAACTTATCATTTTCTCAAACCCCAATGATCATATAAACCAAATGGTTATTTATACCTATATCCACAACAGAAGAGACAATTCTTCCTCAAATATCATTCTCACATGGCAAACTGCGGGGTTACAAATACAAGAGAAAATTATTCCAAAGCAAACCCATCAACACGGAGTGCTAATACTTTTTAAATTTTTCTCCAGCCATTTATTTCCACATAGCTTCTTCTTTGACCAAGAAAATATCCTATAAAATAGGACATTCACTCGGGTAATGGCCAGGTCCCCTACATTTACGACAAGTGACTGTAAATGGACTCTTGGGACCATTTTTATCTTCTTCCATAGTACTCTTCATTTTTCTTCGGCAATTCTTCACTTTATGTCCTTCCTTCCCGCACGTAAAACATTCCGTTGTCCCATTGAGACACTTTCCTGGGTGTCTCTTTCCACAATTCCTGCATGATGAAAATTGAGGTTTCTTTTCTCCATGGTCTCCATTGCTGGAGATCTTATCATTTATCACCTTTATCTTCCTTGTTGAGTCTGGGAGTTGGTTAATATATATGTTGTTGATCATATTTTTGGAAAACTGATTTGGCATAAAGATGATATCTTTTACGCCTATCAACATTCCATTTTGTTGCTCATTACCACCACTATTCCCAACTTGTACATCATTCTCAAAGTCACTATGACTTCCTTGGAATCCAGCCATTGACTAAAACCAGAAGGCATTGTGTGAGTAATAGTAGTCGTAAAATCATTTAGAGATTAAAATGTCACCATATTCTCAATTTGAAACATATTAGGATTAACCAAGGTCATTTTCTCTCATCTTATGTATATATTACTTAAATCGGTTTGTAAAGAAAATGTAAATTATCCTAAGAATATCCCCCGGGAGTGTCGTAACCAAGAGTGCATCAAGGCCCGTTGTCGTGCACCAGTTCCCGTTCGAGTCTAGCTCAAAGCGGTGTTTTCGGGTTTTACCCCTAGGTACATCTGTGCCAGAGCCGCCTCTACCTGCTCGTATCCAGACAGGGATGTATTGCTCGGAAAACTCACAAAATCTTTACAATACCAAAATTCTAGGAAGTTTTTTTTATACTAATCCTCAAAGTTCATCTTAGTTCTACGTGCTCTAATCAGAGTTTATCTAAATCTAGCTACAAAGGTTTGTACTAAACTTCCTCTGATACCAACTGTAACGCCCCGACCCTAGTTACCCAGAGTCGGTGCATTATTACATAACATTGGCATGATCATGAGAAAGATCAAGTCTCGAAAGACCGATTAGTTTAGTAGCCTTGGAATAACTAGATACATCCATAAATTTTTACATTACATCATAAAAAAAACATCTTGTCTTCATATCCCCTCATACTATCCCTGCAGGTCATTCATAAATTACTTCTTCATAATCCTGGGAAAAAAAAATAAAACATTGAAAGGGGTGAGCTCGGATGCTCAGTAAGGATAACATTATAGCAGAAGCTTTCATAAATAAGCATAAACACTTGAGGCAATTTAAAACTAAAACAAAAGCCTTTTAAACTTGAACTTCAGCATAAAATGGAAATGGTAAAATGAAATAATGCCATTTACTTACTCACATGGATATTCTACTAGTCGAATGATCACATGCAATATCAATAACCACTTTCATAATGATGGAATGCATAATGCCAGACTATCATAACCACATAGCCAAGGCCTCGTGCCAAGACTACAAATAAGATTTTTCCAAGGCCTTGTGCCAAGACACTAGTTTGTCTCATGAGACCTACCGATGCATCGAGGAGCTATAGCGGTCTCCACCCGTCACTTATTAAGTCCAATGCATTCCTCATATGAATAGTTTTAAGCATAAAATAAACATTCGTATTAAAACTAGCATACGAAATGTCAATACTTTAACCACAAACCATGAATGGTATAAAAATAGAACATCCACAGTCAAATATAACTCATTTGATACAATATGGAAGATTGTATTGTATCACATTAACCTCTATAATGAAGGATGTTGACATAGATGAAAATAATCATCAAAACTATTTGAGAGAAATATCCCCCTTTTCTTGAAAACATTTAAAAGTCACACTATTTGTCAAGAAGCCATTTAAAAATAGATTTTTGAATAAAAGTGTCCCATACCACTTTGAAACTTTTTAAAAGGAGTTTTAATTTCTAAAACTTTAATGTCCATATAAATAAATCCTTAAAACCATTTTTAAAACATGGACATTAATGAGCAAGATTTAGAAGAATAAGTCTTTAAAACATTTAAAAATGGTATTTTAGTTAGAGATTCTAACCAAAAGAGACACTTGAATACAAATAATTGAGGTAATCAAAACTTTGTAATATCATGAGAATAAAGGGATTCATGATATACTTTGTCAAAGTACATTATATACACCACATAAAAGTGATTTGGTGTATATCAACAAAGAAGTCTCAATGGAATGTAAATTGAGATGAAATCTCTCATAAAGGCCGTATCCTTAGGTTAAGGACAAATCAACGACATAATTATGTGTGACAAATATAAATACACTAAATATGATTGAATATTCAGTGTAAAACAATCAAAGGATATTCACACATATTCTTGTAAAAACAACACCAACGAATTGGATGTTTAACTCAACAAATGGTGAATGAGTTAAAATTACTCTTATCAAATTCATATCAATGACTTGAGAATTATAAATGGAGTGATTATGTGTATCAAACTTATATCCACAGGAAGGGGAGTGGAAATTATGACATAATCAAATGAATAGTGATTTCACACATAATCTTGGGGTAATATAATCAATGAAATATGCGTAAAGCCAAATGAGTGGAAATTGAAATTTCAAATTCCCTTATCGATTAGGTAACTTTCGAAACATACACCCATGAAAGAAGTATCATACCATGATGATGTAAATACCCATAAATTAAATTATATTACACAATGAATTCAATCATGGGCAGTACACATACACCACATGGAATAATTAAGTGGTGAACAATGGAATTCTAACGAAATTAAAAGTGAGATTAGAAAATCCCTTACCACGTTAATCGACTGAGTCGTATGGCCAAAAGTTAATAACCACCAAATTATTTACAGAATAACATGAATATAAAGAGAATAATGATAATATATATCAAATGGCCATACACAATACACCACTTTCAATAATTTAGTGGTGAATAATGGAAATCTCACGAAATTGAAAGTGAGATAAGAGAATCCCTTACCTTGTACTTTTCCTTGGTTGGGGTAGGTTAACCTCCTGTATAATAGTGAAATAATTGTTACTAAATTATACAAGAATCATATACATTAATATGATATCATATATGATCTTTTAATATTGATTTGATAATAATATCTTAGTATTATCGCCGTTTCGGGTGTTAACTTACTCATTTTCTTTATATGTTTTGTTACATAAGTCATGTTTGTTGTATCTTATTCATATCCAGAATGATATCAAGTCCTTAAACATCATTTTTAAATCATTAAATGATAATTATACTTGAATGTATACGATGGAGAATGAATCTCATCGCGTTCGTGGAGACGGTAGTCCGTACGTACGCACGAACGCTACTTCCATTTAATTTTTTATTTTAAAAGAATCAAATCCAAATGATACATAGGTATATTACTATTCCATTATAATATAATATTTTATATATGTTACTTAAGTTCATTAACACCATCCTTTATACGTTCCATGTGTGGTATGAACGAGTCATATCATTTTAAGGGGGCGGTAGTCCGCACTTCCTCAAATGAAATTATCGTA
Organism: Viscum album; assembly: GCA_963277665.1. Lineage (NCBI taxonomy): Eukaryota > Viridiplantae > Streptophyta > Magnoliopsida > Santalales > Viscaceae > Viscum > Viscum album. Next base: position 1,135,591,173 of record OY728141.1, on the reverse strand, counting down.
TGTATATACAACATGAAATGAATAATGGTATGAAATAAAATGGAATTACAGAAGCTTATATATAAAATATATATCATTAATATCATATTTAATTACAGTGCCATCATAATGGCCACCATGAGAGGCGGTAAGATGTATTTGAACAATCATCGTTTCGTGAGGCGTTAGTTTGCCATCCACAGAAACATTATGTTCAACATCCATTAGATGGAGTTGTGTGTATGTGTAGTTTGAATCCTTCTTATAACAACATCCTAGTATATTGAGAATACTGGTGTTGTTACAAAAGAAAGGAAATAAAAAGAGTTTGGGGGTTGAAGAAGCAAAATAAATGAAAATAATTTAAGAGAAAACGTTACCTTTAATTTAGGTAACTCACTTTGGTTGGAACCAAAGGACTTCTTGAAATGTTTTCTGCCTAAGGGGAAGCTTCAAGGAGGAGGAGAGGGATGTGGGGAGCTTAGTTGGGCAGAGTTTGGACGAGCCAAGTGGCTTGAGAGGTGTGAAGAAATGAGAAGGAGGAGTGCCCTTTTATAAGAGGGGTGAGGGGCACCTTTGGAAAAGCTAGAAATATTAATTTATAATAAATTCATATTCGGTTTCCAATGGCTCAAAAGTTGATTATTCAAAGTCTAAGGTGGGGATAGGTCTAAAACCACTCAACCAATAGAATTTAGACAGGTTTGGGTACTTATATTAACCTTATCTTTAAGTATTAACTCTAAGTTAATTAGTTTCACTTTTACAATGTCTCTTTATATTTTTATATAATATGGTTAATAAACTTTCTATATACATACAAGCGACCCACAAGTGGTCCATTAATGATGAACCTATCCTGATATAAGTCTTTTGGCCGAACCTTAGATTTTTAGGAATTTAATATCAATTAATAATATAATATTTGTTTTAAGAACTCTTTTATGTCAATTTTGACACTATTCAATAGTTGATTTTTGTGAAACTCATAACAGATTGATTACTTCGAACAAAGTCAATTAAATCAATACTAATATATCATATTATCCTAGAAAATTAGTTTAATTCATTAAAAGTTTCATATTATATTTTTTTGGGTATTTATAATATCAATTATTTTAATTTTTCACTATTATAGTAATTACTGCATCATCATTGTGTCATATATAAAATAAATTATTTAATGTCTAAAAATTATAAATAAAATATCATCATGTAGGAAATATTTTTATCTTTCTAATGAATATTTATAATCGAAAATCCAACATGTATAACCCTATGTAAAAATTGTTCTTCTAAAGGATGTAAGCTTATTCCATTTTTATTTTTATTTTAACTTTATTAATATAATGTGTCCCTACCACATACAAGTGGCTCTAAGGGGTACCCAAATTGACCCAAGGATGCCCATGGTCGGTTATGTGTCCACCAATAAGGTTAGGACACGTTTTAGGATAATTTTGTATTATTATAATATTATTTTTTAACCCTTATTTACCGGATTTACCCTTTAACCATGGTAAATAAAATATTTACCACAGTAACTATTCAAAATGTCTAAAAATAAAAGTTACCTATTTACACAATTTGAACATCCTGATTCCAAATATGGAATCCATTTTCCTAAATTCAAAACACAGAAGTGGCAGAAATTAATTTAAAATTAATTCCCGCTGTCAAAACAAAAAGCGTGTTTTTAAGAGATAATAACTATCAAAAGATTGACACTTGTTTATGTTCGGTTTAATTGTAAAATTATGTCCAATGACCAACATTATATTAAATGGTAAAAATATATTCTAAATATACTTTAAAACCACTCAAATTCATAATTTATCACTATTAATTATTTTGATTAAAAAAGTTGTTTTTAATTAAAATTTAGTAATTTTCACTATTCATCAAAATATGAAAGTTATCCGAAAAGTACCAAAATTTCACCTTAGGCTAAATTCGATATTCCGAATCCAAAAATGAAGTCCATTTTAAAATATAAAATATACATAATTTCAAAATTTAGGTATTACTATCCATAACGGTTACTTTGATCGGTTGTGGTGTGTGTTAAAACTCGAAGTTGCGTACAACACACGCTACTGTTTTATTCAAAGGAAATCGTACCGTGTAAGCTTGGGATGTTTCATTTTAAATTTTTTGATGTCCCCATTTAGTCAAAAAGTTTGAAATAATTTATTTAAAAAGGGTTCACTATTAAAAGTTGGTAAAACTACAATACTGAAGATGAATTTGTTCTTACATTATGTCTAAGAAACTCATAATATGGATTCTAAAATTATAAGGATTATATAAAGTTTAAAATTTAGTTAATACTATTCATGACCTTTTTTGAACGGCTTGTTTGGTGAGTCATGGTGCGCTTGAACTCGGTGTTGCGTGTAGTGCATGTTATTGAATTATTTTGAAGAAATAACACACTATGAAATCTTGGGGTGTTACATTTAGGAAGATCCTTGACTAACCCTTTCCTAGTTAACTTTCTATGTGATAGAATGTTTCATGGACTAGTCTCCCATTCTATATACAAGACTCTTTGTGAAAGTCACATAGATATGAAATGTTTTTAGAAAATAAGGAATCCAAATTAATAACATATACATTATCATTTCTTAAAGTGGTGAAAACTAAATCATTTTTAGGATTAAAAACATTGTAGACGTTATTTTCAAACTTAACAAGGAAACCATCATCACATATCTATGAGATTATAAAAATATTATACTTTAATCCATCTATAAAAAAACATTTTTAATTAATATATTATTAGAGTTACCTATTTGACCAAGTCTAATTATTTTTCCTTCGGAATTATCACTGAAAGTGACATGTCAACCATAAACTTTGATTAAGTTCTTGAATATTGAATAATCTCTAGCCATGTATAAAGATTATCCACTATCTAGATATCCTAAGTTCTTATTATAAATTTTCAAGAAGGTTTCCTAAAAAATAAATTTAATCAAAAATGACTTTGTTATTGATATTTTATTTGGTCTAGAGATGGTATTTATAAGATATTTTAGAATCCATAATTTTTTAACAGTTTTATTATATGAATATATGAGACTTTTATAAATAATAACTTTATTATGTCCATGAGAATTTGAAGTATTCATAGTATTGATAGAACTAAAACTAGAACTATTTTTTGTCTTTTTGATCCTTCTATGTCTGGGTTGATATCCAATTCATATAGTATACTTAAGTGTAGTTTTCTTTAAAAGAATATGGGTTAAATTATTTCTTCAATTTATGAATTTCTCTAGATCCTTTTTTAATTGTTCATTGGAAGATTTTATTTGATTATTTTCTTTTTTAATTTTATCATTCTTATCCTTTTTTATACTAAGATTTGTTTTAAAATGAGCAGACAATGCATGTTGTTTCATTATACTTTTATATTCATATTTAAGATCATTAATGGTGTCCTCTTTCATATTACAATATTAAAACATGCCTTTATTGGACAGGTTTTCTTTATTATTTTCCTTTTCAGAGAGGATTGAATTATGAATAGGAGGTACATAAAAAATATTAGATACATCATATGTGTTTTTAAAAAAACACATATTAGCTCTATTATGATTATCCACTCTGCTTGAGTCTTATTCACTTGAACTATCATCTTAATCCCTCCAAGTTGTTTTCATATCCTTCTTATATCTCTTATATTTGTCCTCATATTTTTTCTTAAACATAAGCTTAGGAAATCTTACTTTAATATGACCTTTTATCTTACATTCATAGCATGTTATTTCATTTGTTGAATCATTATTTTCCATTATTTTCTCTAATTACCATTATTTTCATACTTACCTTTTTAGTTTTGATTATTTAAAAATTTATTCCTTTTATAAAATTTCTTGAATCTTCTGACTAAGTGAGACATTTCTTCATCGCTATCAGAAGATGATTCTCCATCACATGATTTGTCTTCTTTAATATTCCTTTTTTTCTTTTGTGTAAAAAGACTTGAAGGCTTCTGAATTCCTATTTGGTTCATCTTGTTATTCTATATTCACTTTTAAGTTACTCTTCATACATAATGATATTTTCTAAAATATCATTAGCAGTAAACTTACTTATATCACATAACTATTGAATTGAAACTGGAAATCCTCTTTGTCTGTCTGGTAAACATCTTAGAAGGAACATCACTTGATATTTGTTATTAATTGGTTTCCTACGTGAATTCGTCATGTTCAAAATCTCTTTGAACATGAGATACATATCAAAAATTGGTTTAGGAGGTTTCATCTTAAAGGTATCATATTTAATATTATAAGTATTCAAATCCATTTCTTTAGCATTTGAAGTTCCTTCATGAGAAAAATACAAGGTATCCCAAATATAAAATGTAGTGGTATAGGAATATATTCTATTAAACCCTTCATCTCTTAAAGCATAGTTTAAATAATTTATATCTTTATAGTTATTTTTATAAGTAGCATTTGTAGGATCACTCCATTAAACTCTAACAATTTTGGGTGGTTCATACTTATCTTCATTAACAGTCCAAATTTAAAATTCCATGCTCTCAATATGAATTTTCATTTTAACATTCCATTGATCATAATTAGTGTCATTAAAATAAGGGGACAAATTTGTGGAATTTCCCTCTTTTATATTATTATCCATAAATATATAAATTTAGAATAAATTGAAATTCAATATCTTTAAATTTCAAATAGATCATAATAAAAAATATATTTTAAAAACACATCTAATACCAAATGTTGTTTATAGAGAGTAACTAAAGTGGGGAGAGAATTAAGTTCCAACTAAAATTTATATTTAAAACAATTTAAAATTTAAATCCCCTAATTTTATAAAATCACACAGTTAATTAAAACTATAGAAATATATAATTTTATTTTTCAAATAGATTCTCAAAGAAGGATCAAGGATTAGTTAAAATAATATTTTAAATCACTTTAAATCTTGAAACTAAATTACTTGATCAAACACTCTAGAACAAAAATTAATATTAAATGTCAAAGTAATGTATTGATGCATATTTTAAAATAGATACAATTTTGAACTTTGAAATATAGAAAACAAAACTAATAAAAACACATGGTAGAATTTGAAAAATGGGTTCAGTCATAATCCAAGACTAAATCCCCTCCACTTGAAAATCAACCACTTCCAAGTAGTTTATCAAATAATAAAATTGATCCAAAAACTTGATAAGGATTTAAAAACAACATCACACAAGGTTTTCCAAAAAAAAAAGTTTCCTCCATGGATATATGTGGTATAAGAAAAAATATAGGTCATACACAACCTCTTCCATGGTTGTTGTGGGTATAAAAATAAGTAAATTTGAGAGAGTGTTTTTAGAACTCTCTAGTTATGTATAGGAGACCATGTTTTATAGATAAAAAGAGTAAAATTAAACACAACTAAAATATAAATAATAAAAAGAAAGGTAAAATTATTATAGATGAGAAAAAGTGATGTTATCAATCTGAATAGATTCATTTGTTCAAAGGTCCTCGAATCTATCTTAGTGAAAATCTTGAACAAGTTCCATGAAATTTAATGAAAAATAGAGTGTTTTAAATATCTATAAAATCCTTCTATTTTATTATGTAGATGCCTAGAATCCAACCAAATAGGGGTGTATTTGGATTTATCTTTTATCATCATATGAAGATTAGTAATATTTATACATGTATCAGTGTTATGGAGCATGAGGGAGTTATTCTAAATTTACATCACTCTAGGTCTAATTATCTATTATAGCATAATGACAATATAAACTGAATCCTCATATTGACTAAAAAATCAGGAAAGTATGTATTTTTACTTAATGAATCCATGGAGTAGTTTATGAATAATGATTTTTAAATCCATGTGTGTTTGACTGCATTTAATTCTTTAAACTAGCTATTAGAGAAATTAAATTTTGAAATTAATTTAAATATAAATTGTAGCACTCTAGAGGTATCTCATCCTAGAAATAGCATCACTAAATGATATCATAGACTGGAAATAGATCATCCCCATGGTAGATCATTCTAGTAGTATATTAACTTGGTGTTAGATGTGTCTAGTGATAGATCTACCTAGCAGTAGATAAGTCATGTGGTAAATCTATTTCGTGATAGATCTTTACAATGGTAGATTTATCTATTAGTAGATAGGTCCAGTGGTAGATATGTTCAGTAGTATATATTTTTAGATATAGATGTGTTCAGTGGAATATTTTTCCAAGTAATAGATATCTCTAGCATTAGATGTAATTATAGCATGCCATAACTTATGGTAGATCCATTGAACTAATGATAGATCTGAACTTGTCTAAATTTGTTCATAATTTTACTAGAAAAATATGTAATATCATAAAACATTAGTCTTGTTAGAAATATAATGAACATGGTATTTGATTATTAAAATAAGTAGGTTCTAATAGAAATGAGTCCATAGACTCAACTTCCTCATCCTCTTCAAGAGACTCAAGTCCTGATTTCCTTACAGCACATGTCGAAAAATACATTGAGGTTAGTAATCCTATCCTATTTCCTCCTCTTCCTCTTATTCCACTAATTACTCCCCCTGTTATTCTTCTTCTTATTACTCCTCTAGTCACCTTAATTACAAATCCCTAAAATATACTCATGGTCAACTAAAAAATGGTTTTCAGGAACTTTCCTCATTATATAAATAACTTAATAAGAAATATAAGCAAGTTATTAATAAAAAATAACATATTATAAAAGTGAAAGATAACATATTCGAGGAAATGTAATAATTATCCATGAAAATTAATAATTAAGTGCATGTTAATAAGCTAAAATAAAAAATCAATGGCCTCAAAATATCTCTTTCCAAATTTACCTAGGGTGAAAATGAGCTAAATAAAATTTTGGGGCCGTAAAGACATATAAAATAATGGTTTGGTCTTGGTTTCTCAAAACATACTAGCTCCTAAAAACAACCACCAAAAACACTTTTATTTTATGTTTCTCACAAGATCAGATTTCAAATTATTTTAATATAATTGGGAAATTAATTTATGAATGTGATTTCCAGACTGCATAATATAGGAGAAAAAAATACATTTATATATCATCCAATATTTCCATTAAAACATATCATACTAAAAAATATTTAAACCTGAATCATTATTTGATAACATTAGTGTACCTATTTTTTTAGGTACCAAAACCTTAAGTCATTTTATTTTGTAGGAAAAATTTCATGATAAAAAAGAATAATAAGATCTATCGTACCTAGATAGTGGATTGTAAAGACACATGTGTGGTAACCTCTCTGAAATCAATCAAATTAAGAAACTATAAGGACTTTATATCAACATAAGTGATAACTATAAGGGTAATATAATCAGTGAAGAAACTATCAATTTTTATAAAGAAAAAATTATCAAAAAATGTTTTATTTGTAAATGTCTTGAAACAAAATTTTCTAAGCATTACCCAGTTATGTGATAGTGATTTTAAATTATATTTTTAAAATGACTTATAAAATGTATTTAACTATAAATGAAATATTTTCTTTACAACTTATCTTCTTAAAAATGTTTATATAAAATATTTAAAATATATCACAATCTAAAATTTGAAATGCTTGAGTGAAAAATTTAGGGATTCTTAGATTTGGCATAGACACCTTATTCAATATAGCACACACTTATTTGTAAAAAAAATCATTATAAACTAGTATGTGATTTACCCAAATTGTATTTCAAAGATGACCTATTTTTTTGAGTCATTCTAATATGGTAAGCAACACAAATATTATTTTAAATAAAAATAGTAATTTCATATTCTAAATATCTTAAATTAATTCAACATGATTTTTTTAAACCTTATTAAATTGAAAGTATCTTAGAAAAATCTTATATTTTTTCTTTTTTTGATGACTTTACAATATTTACTTGGGAATACTTCTTATCTCATTAAAGTTAATCTTGGGAATCCTTCATAAATATTTCTAAAAAATTTGAAAATCAAATAAGTTTTAAAATTATTTTTTTCAAAGTGATCATGGAGTTGAATTAAAAATAATGAATTTTATGATTTATGCTCTTATTAATGATATAATAATTCTTTTCTAACTCTTAAAAACCCTAAAAGGGTTTTAGAGAGGTAAATAGAACAATCCCAGAAACCTCTTGAACTCTTATAAATGAATTTAATCTTCCTTAATATATTTATGATGAGACCATCAAAATTGTATGATATATCATTAATCACATTATCATAACAAATTTTCTCAATAATTCACCTTTTGAAATAGGAATAAATAAAAAATAAAAAGTGGTATTTTTTAAATTTTTTGGCTATAAATGTTTTGTTCTCAACACCAAAGACAATATTAGAAAATTAGATTCAAAATATGATAAAGGTATATTTATTGGGTACTATAACTCTAGAAAAGAACATTGAGTATTTAAAAAAGGACTAAGACGTTATTAGAATCAATTCATGTTTTTTATGAAAAGTTTCTAATATATTTTTCTCAAAATATTTTTGAAAATGATGTTCTGAATAAACCTTTCCAATATGGAGAAGTTGAAGTTAAAAAAAATCACCTTCAATTTATTTACCTTATGTTTTAAAACTTTAAATACTACCCCCATGAAAATTCCATTTCATATTTTCAAGTGGGAAATTTTACTACAAAATCAATCCTAAATGAGGTTAAACATCTTTCCTTTATCTTTTAATTTAAATCCAAAATTGTTAACAATATCCTTAATGAAGAAAAATGGGTTCTTTTCATGAAAGAGTAACCAAATAAATTCACTAAAAATTATGTATATATTCTCATGTAATTTATTAATGATAATATAATCCTAGGATTTAAAGGTTTTTTAGGAATAAGTTAGATAAACTCAGTAATATCACAAGAAATAAAACATGCCAAGTAGATAATGGTTATAACCAATGAGAAAGAGTTGACTATGGTAAAAAGGTTTCATTATTAACTCAGTTAGATTCCATTAGAATCTTATTGAAATTCACCTATCACCCTAATTTAAAACTCTTCCAAATGGATGTTAAAATCACCTTATTTATCAGTTTTATTAATAAAAATCATTTTGTGGAACAACCACCTAGTTTTGAAAATTCTAGTTTTCTAAATCATGTTTTCAAATTAACTAAATATATTTATGCTTTAAAATAATCCCCTTTGGATTGTAATTAATTTCTATATAATTTTATTTTATCAAATGGTTTTAAAATGGGAAAATACGAATCAACTCTATTTTCAAAACACATCTCAAAAGGATTTATTACCTGTTCAAATTTATGTTGATGGTGTGATTATCAGTTATGAAAATGAATCTCTTTGTTTTAAATTTTATAATTTAATAAAATTAATTTGAAATTAACTTTATGAGTCAATGCAAATACTTTCACAGTTTTCAAATTTCTCAATGAAATGATGGTATTTTTCTAAACGAATGAAAATAAACTAGTGAACTCTTAAAATGATTAATCATGGATAAATCTAAGGAAATTAGTACACCAATGAGTACAAATTGTAATCTAATTTTGGATAAAGTCAATAAAATGGTTGATAATAATTTTTATAGAAGCATGATTAGTAGTATACTTGATTTTACTACGACCCAGCCTAACATCATGTTCATTTTTTTATCTTTTTGTTTTTTTATATAAAATCCAAAGGAATGTCAATTTAAATATGTTAAAAAGATTATTTTCATAATTTAAAATATTTCAAAATATTTTTTTTATCCAAAAGGAAATTATTTTAAAATAACTAGTTTCTATAATGCTTCTTTTTGGAGGATTACAACTAGATTGGAAAAGTAAAAGTGTGACTCACAACCTAATTTGAAAATACCTCATCTCATGGAGTAGTAAGAAACAACACTCTATTTCTCTTTCTACAAATAAAGTGGAATATATTTTCATTGGGAGTTGTTTCGTCCAAATAATATAAATGAAAAACACTCTCTTATACTTTTGGATTACATATAACCATATCCCTATTAGATGTGATAAAATAAGTCCTATTAATATTTCAATAAATCCCATCTAGGAAACTCACACGAAACACAATAACCTTAGAAACAATTTCTTAAGATATTACTTCTAAAAGACTATTATCTTATTGTAATTTGTTAGGATAGAATATAGACTCGCTGATATTTTATTAAAACTCTATCATCTATTCATTTAAATTTCATTAAAAGTGAATTAGTAATAGTAGGATGGTGACACTTTTCATTAGACTATAGATACCTTGTGTAATATTTTTAATTTTTTTTATTCCTAATATTAATTAATTATTTTTCTATTTTATAAAATCTTAAGAGTCTTGATTTATTTTTCTTTCGTTTTATATTTTCTCTTTTTAGATATAAACCCTATATCTCACATGTACATTAATTTGAGTGGAAAAATTATCTATTTAATTATGAAATTTTTCTTAAGAGATACTTTTTTTTCAAATTAATTTTTTTAATAAAATTTTCTCTTATTTTAAATTTTTAAAATTATATTTTTTAAAATAATTATTTTTTATTAAAATTTCACTATTTTAGGATTTTAGACAATTTTTTTCAAACTTTGAATTCTCTTAGTTTATTATGTTTTTATTTAAATATTATTTAATATAATTATGTATATGCTATAATTTTTTTCAAAAGTTTTGTTTTCATCTCACTAAAAGAAATATTACTAATGATTAAAATTTTATATATATACTTGTCTCTCTAAAATTGTATTTTTGAGTTATATTTGACAAAATTTATATATATAGGATTATTTATAAGTATTTTTTCACATTCAAATGAACTCCTTCATGATCTTATAATGAAGTAGTCATTTAATGGTGGAAAACTACTCCTTGAGGAAATGAGTGAATTGGAAAAGGTATGTATCAATTTAATCTTTTCTTTCTCACTTTACTTTCCCTTTATCTATTGTTTCCTTTTTCTTCATTTCATATAAATATATTTTTATTTCACTATTAAAACTTATTTTAAACTTTCCCCTCTCTCATTATGTCTCTATTAAATATTTATATTAAGGATGAGTTTATAAACTAAGAAATGTTTAAAAAATCATTTTATTTCACTTCTATTTTTGAAAATCAATTTTTTTCTCTTGATTTATATTTTTAAATATCTAGTATTGAGTTTTCAAAATATATTTTAATACCTCTCTTGAGTGTTTCTCAAAATATTTCTTTTTAAATTTATCTTTGATCTCTTTGTTTTATTTTTTATAATAAAAAAAAGTGGAGAATTTATTAGAATTTAAAGGGGGAGGATTTTTTGAGATTTATGGAATTTTTAAATTTTATCTAAAAGGGGATAAATTTTTTCCTTTGAACTTCAAAGAGGGAAAAAAATTACAAAAAAATTATTATGTGTTATTTATTAATTGTTTTATAAAGGGGGTTAAATTATTTACTCTTGTTTGTATTTTGGAATGCTTATTTTATTTTTTTCCCAAGAATATTTCATATCTTGTTTGAATATATTTTATACATTAACATCTTGAATACATTTATATATCATTCAATCTTGAGTTGCACTTGATATATCCTTTTATTTTAATTTTTTGTGATCATCAAAAGGGAGATATTATTATACCACTCTCTCTCATATTTTTTTCATGATCATAAACACCATTTTGTGTTTATAACATTATAATTTGAGTGAATTTTAGTATCATTAATTGGTATTTTATTTTTGTCATTAATGGGAATAATGAGGATATCCCAGACTATTTAAATACATGAAGATGATATCATTAAAGTCCTGGACCAATATCTCTTCATGTTTAATGATCATGGAATAAATTTTAAATATTATCCTAAGTCTGTGGATTGAAAAAAGGGTGGATCTTCATGAATATAGAAAGTTTCATATATAACTGGCTAGATAGTACAATATAAAAAGAAGTGCATTTGTATTTAAAGTCCACTGGACAACAAATATATGTGTACCAGCTCACCGATGATAGTTCTAGACTTACAACATTCTTCTAGAAGGCCACCAGCTAGACATTATCTAGTATAATCTATTTAGTGGAGTGATTATATAACTAGTGTGTTATAGGTTTCCTACCATACATTTATTAGCATCGATACCTCTCATCCATGATTGTATTTAATATAGTTAAAAAAGAAATAAATTTTTATCTTCTTAGACTACAATGAATCTGTAAAATTATGGAATTTTATTAGACCTTTTAGAGCCTCTACATATGTCTCCTTGGTGGATTAAAATTTTTAAACCAGTTTCTAACAATTCCTCTTTTGTGATTATGATCCTTGATTCAAGTTTCTTTCACCCAAAGGTTATACTGAAGTGGATCCTCTCAAGTTCTCTTAAGAGATGAATATAATTATTTCTCAATATCTCAAAATCTCTCTTATTATATATTATCTCAATATCTCATATAAAATTTTACACACCCTTTATATAGATTAAAGAGAGGATTTATAAGTTTTTTATCTAGGAAAACATTTTTCTTAGCAACTCATACTTCAATGTGTTCTCACTAACATAAAATTGAGAGATGGGTTCCTTGGAAACTGATAAAGATTATGAGGGTGATCAGAAACCATAATTATGAGGTATAGGTTTCCTGATCACTACTAATATAAAGGAAGTAGTAACATAAACCTCTCAACCCAAGGGGAGGAGATATAGGGGCTCACACTTAGTTATTGGTGATCTCATTTTATCAAACAAAATTTTATATCTATGTTAATTTACTTTTTTCATCATTCAACATCAATTTTCATAATTGTATAAATTCAATACATCAAATTTCCTTTGTTCCTTCTCGCTCGATTATTATTGAAATAAACTTTTCAATGTGTATCAAATTTATTTATTTATTTATTTATTTATAATGTTATTTATTTATCGTATCTATTTCGATTATATTTGAATTTACCTTTATATTTTGATTTAATTTTTAGAAGGTAAATCATCCCTGCCCCCCCCCCCTATAATCTCTTTTGATAAATAATACATTCTACTCATGCTATGCAGAATACACTGGGTGTATAGGATAGTTGATCTACTAATGCTATAAAGGGTCAACCAGTTGCACAGGGAATTCATTCTCTTTCTACCCAAAGTACATCCAAAGTATAGGATAGTAAATTTAACAATCCTAAAAAGGGTCCACTTGTTTTATAGGATAATAATTATACTCCTGCTACCTAAAGTACACCTAGAGTGAACAATATTAAATCTACTGATTTTATAAAGGGTCCACTAGTTTCACATGTCAGTTATCTTACTCAATCTACCTAGATTATATAGGTAGTAAAAGACAGTTGATCTAACAATGATATATAAGGTATACTTCCTCACATACCTTGCATAATTTTTGTTATTTTATTTTCTTATCTTGGTATACATTCATTCACAAGTATGCCTACAATTGAGAATGTTGGGGCATCAGGGATTCATACTGTAACTTAGTTACCATCAAGAGGCTACCATCATGTCACTATTATCAATATATACTAACACATGGTAAAAATGGTTTCTTAAATATTTATAAAAATAGGTTAACTTATATGTTAAATAAATAAAAATAATAACATAATAGAGACAAACATCAATATGAACATTGTTTGTCATTTCGTAGAATTAAACATAGTCATACCTTTTGATGTACATGGGAACCCCATTTGGGATGTTTTAGAAATATATGAATAGATTCTAGGATAGTTGGTATGTGGGGAAGAATCTCTCCCCATTCATTATTCCAGTTGGAGGCATATTTCATTATCTTTGTAGAATGATTTGTTTGAGATTCAAATAAAGGTACTGTCATAATTATGTATTCATATATGATTAAATTGAACAATATTTCTTAGTATGTTAATAATATATTAAATTCCATGTATTTTATTTGTAATGTTTGTTCTATTTTGATATACCTCATGCGATTTTGCATCTACATATGGTAAAAAACTAAGGCACCAAATGGAAAGATTTTAAGTGGAGACTATGAAAAGAATTGAACAACACATCTCCATCAATGTAACAAATGTATGAGAAGGCTTTTAAAAAAATTCCTATGATACATTGGAAGACCTTTGTTAATATCATATGTCAAATTACATTAAGTGTATTATTTTATGTCAATAGATTAATAAAATTATCTTAATAACATTTCATGATTTATTAGTATATTATAATTTTAGATGTGTTCTTTGAGAAATGTGGCAAGTCTTAAGAAAAATATAATTTCCCACATAGATGGGTTAAATATTTTCACTTAAAAATAATAAAAAAATTGCACTATTTAATTTTTTTCAATATATATCCATACCACTTTAAGTGATATAGATTTTTTAAAAAAATATATGTATTTTTTATATGGAAAAAGGAGGTATTTTTTCTTTTTTTATGGATAGATATCTGGTTTTATGCCCTCAAAAAAGGGAGTAATGTATGTAAATAACCCTATAAAAACATTAGGGTAAGTAATTTTAATTACCATTTAGTGTTATTAAATTACTTTAAAATTTAATAATTTTATTCCATTTGAAGAATAAAATAAAATAATTATTGGTTGAAAACCCTTCCCTCGTAAATTTAGTATCCTTGGAGGATGTTGTGGCTTGATTTTTATGAAAATATCGTTATATTCATGTGATGGGGAGGGGTTTTGGACAATCTTTTTCATGGGTATTTAATAGGTTGCATACATCTTTTTCATCGACATCATTCATAGGGGGGGTATATATATTTATGATCTTAATGAAAAGAGGGAAATTTATACACTTAGGAATACTATTAAAGATTAGGAGACTTTTATTAAGACACAATATGTTCAGGTCTCATCATTAGAAATTGTATTAGCTACTATAGTTCATAGGATGACAAGGAGTATTCGTAGAAAAATATTAACACTAAAAGGGGTTTAGGATTGATAAATTTCCAAATTTCACAATTTAGTTATATATTTTATTAACTATATTATATTCGTTACATTATCCTCATTCACTTTACACACATAAAAACATAAAAACATAAGAACCTTATATGATCTAGTTTAGTTTAGTTAGGTTTTCATTAATTCTTTTTTGTTTGATTAGGTTAAATTCGTTTTGATTATAATGGTTAATTATAGTTCCATTTGGATCACATAGATTTTATTCAATTATAATCCAATAAATTAATTTTTATTTTTGTTCATTAAATATAGTTATTTTTTGGATAGTATTATGTCAAACCACTCCAAGCTTGGTCAGTTTGGTTCAATAAAATTTGGTTTGGGATATTTCCATTTGATTTAGTTTTCCTTGGTTTTATTCATGTTATCTTGGATTAGTTTTATTTGGTGCATTATTGGTTAATTTTTATTTAGTTCTGATCAATTTGGTTCATTTGGGTCATGATCGATTCAGTTCAATTACATTCAATACATATTAGTTCGGTTTGGTTCAGTTTTCTTCAAGTTAGTTGTGGTCATATTAGTTTGAATTGATTGTCATTTTTCTAATTTGATTTTTTATTTTTAATATCACATTATTTCATGTTATTTTATTTTAGGTCTGTTTAGTTTAGTTTAATTCATTTTTTATATTTGATATTGATATGATTGATTTTGATCAATCTAGGTCTTTTCTAGTTAATCTGGTTTAGATTTGAACCAGTAAGGACTGGTTAGTTTGTGTCTATTCAGTGCAATATTGTTTAATTACCTTTTATTTTATTTGGTTTTATTTTATTCATAATAGTTTTTTTTCATTTTATTTTATTCAATTGGACTCATTTTGGTTTTATTAGATTTAGGTTTATTTAGTTAGGTTTGATGTGGTTTAGCTTGGTTATATTAAGTTTGATGTGATCCTTGTTGAGTTAGATTGGGTGTGGTCTTGTTGGTCTAGAATGATTATGTTTGATTTATTTTAGTACTATTTGATTTTTTTGGGTTTAGATATAGTTAGTTTTTAATTGAATATATTCAATTTATGTCAATTTAATCCATTTCTCATCTCTTTATTAACATATGATTTATTTAGTTTGGTTATCACTAATTTAATTTAATATGGTTGTACTTGATTCTTGTTTTGGTGGTTTATAAAATTTTGGTTCAATTTAGTTCATATTACTTGGGAATAGTTTGTTTTAATTTCTATTAGTTTCTCTCAGTTAAGTTAATTTTAGTCTGTTTAATTTCATATATTATTGATTTGGGTTGTTTTGGTCATGTTTGGAATAATTTATTCTACTTTAAACTTCATTTGATATTTTGTGAATATGTCTATTGCTAATATTCATTTAAATAATTTAAATATAAGCACCAGGGGTAAAAATTAATCAAGGAGGTGAAGAGAATCATGACCCATCTGGGGAGAGTGAAAGAGATCATTGAGGTAGGGTATCGAGGAAGTGATGTTTATGGACAATTTTGAAATGTTATATTATATATTAATTTAATATAGATTGTTTTTTATTTTAATATTATGTAGTAATATTATATAAAAAAATTATTGTGCATTGAAATATATAATTAATTTTTAATATTATGTTATACTAATAAGATTATTTTTTGCATCTATTTTTTTATGGGTGGAGTGTACTAGGATTCTGTGTGCATTTTTTCCCTATTATACCATATTTAGTAGTGGTTTTTTTAACTATATCTAAAAAAGAAGGAACATTATAGATTCTTTTTCAATGATATCTTAAAAAATTTGTTTTAAAATAACTACTAACATATAAATTAGTGTTGTTTGTTCAAAACATACACCAAATTATTTAGCGATGGATTCAACCACCACTAAATTGGAAAAAAAACACCATTGATAATATAGTTTCCTATAGTATAATATCCCACTATCCACTATGATCTTTGAAATAACACTGGTTGAAAACTCTACTAATAAAATCTTTCATATATATATATATATAATTAGGGTTGATTATATACACATAATTAGTACATGAATAACCAATTCAATATCATGTATGCATAAGTAAAATCATAATACATAATTGTGTCTGAATCTATATCTCTCCCCTCACCCCTCTATTATCACCCCATAGGGTTCTCACATTGAATAACTAAATCCCATTGTATCTTCCATAACTATAAACCACCCACCATTCATTTGTTCTATGACTAAACCTACTTGGACTTATTATCCCTACATCATGCCACCCACAGTCATCATGCCAGCTAAACCCATGCCTCCATCCTCCATTCAACCGACCACATACACTATTCAATATCTAAACTCTTCTATCTAATATTATATCCACTCAATAGTAAAAATATACTTTTCTATTATCCCATACAATTATTTCACCCCACTTATACATCCCTTTTTATCACCATCCTCCACTATGAGTGGCAGTCAAATTTCAATCACTTAGAAATAGTTATAGTCGACATTTGTTATGATGATTATGGTAACCAGTCATGGTGTGAGAATATAAATTTCCATTTAGACACCTGATCATGGCATAACCATAAACATAAACATCACTCATCAATAATTTAACTTAATTTAAAAGAATTAATCATAAATTATATATGTTAAACTATAATTATAATTAAAGTTCATTAAATATGATACACAAATGAGGTTGAAGAGGGTATTCACATTCTTAAATTAGGGGACTATCAGCTCCTTCATCGTATGCCTTGGATTTTGTTATCTGGATCTATGTGAAAAATATGTGACTAGAGGAGTGAAAAAATAAATTTATAGAAAAAACTGTCTCAGTCTAACCCAGGTCTTAATATAAAATTATGTTAGAATTAAATGAAACAAAATATCCTGAGCTATACAACATTGATGTTTTCTTAATATAATAAATATTTTGATATAAAATTAAATAAAATGTACACACTACTAATAATTATGACTTGACCCAACCCACAAAGACACCGCCTGAGCCAATAGTATGTTAAGCATGCCACCCCAAGCCTGCCTCTAATAATTCACGGGATGGAAACAAGCACCAAGTCAAAACACTCATATAAGTGGCCTTAAACTATAAGCTTTAATAAAACCATGGGTCTTTATAAAATATAAATAACAATCTAAACACATATACAATCAATTTCGGTACAACATGAATGTATCACATAAAGGTATCATCTATCTAATAAGTACCCACACCAATAAAAAAGAGTACAAGTAAAAGGCCCGATATATCAAGGTAAATAAAAACCTCAAAAAATTGGAATAGAAAAAATATACAACACAACAACACTGACATGAGCACAACCAACAACCAAATCCACAAAGATCCTCTAAACACTGGTACCACTAAAACTATATCAATTGAAGTATCTATCAAATCACTCATCTTTTAATGGATAAAATATGTATAAGCATAGGGCCCATGAAAGGGTAAGTATAAATGTACCCAATATTATGATTCAAGAACAGAAAGGTGATTCAAGATAACAATCCATCTTAGACATAGTAAACCCAGATACAATATAGGATAACAACTCATCCTAGGTTACGAAGGATCTAAAACTTCACATCTTAGCTCCAAAAAAGACTTATACTAAAAGGAACCTAAATTTACTTGATCACTGCCAAAAACTTAATCACTCAAACTAACCAACTTCCATCACTTCCATAACAACCCCCTAAATTGGTATTAGGGGACCCACACCTCACTGAGAATTGCACATCAGTTCAAGTATACCAAACCTTATGGAGTAATGAAACCTCATCGTGTTATTTAAACATCGATTGAGGGGTTTACTGAAACCATAATTGGATTACCTACTCCACAAAATGGGGGTAACTACTCCACTAATTATATAGATAAAAATGATCTAGATTTTGTATTCCACTGGGGTTCACTAACCCCTATGTCTCCTCCAACAATATTTCCCACTCTCATTTATTGAATCAAAAAGTATAAGGAACTCCAAATTCACATAAAACATGGAAATAGTCTTATGATTATTAAGATTTAAACAATATCCCATCTTATTTGAAAAATGGTTAGCTTGGTCTACTCACATATTCAATCCTGACACGTAATCTAGAATATATGAATGCTAAAATTTCACAATACATAACTTGTTGTCTCTCATGCATGTCATATAGGCCTCATATTTTGATTTTCGCATGAAACATAGTCCATTTCATGTTTATTGTACCTAAAAAGCCTGTCTTGGGGGGGGGGGGTAAATAGTGTTTAGGACCATCATGAAAGTTGTTCATATACCATTGTGGGTGTCTGTGTTGTGTATCCTACGTAAATGAAAAGTACACATTTTTACATGGCATGTGGGGTTTGGTGAATTGAATGGTAATTTACTCATGTACACATCAAGGTATGCAATATCAATATTCACTAAGTATATTAAAAATATTGAACCCTTGCATTGTAGGGTTTCAAGAAACATCGCATGTGACCTTGAGTACCGCACACTGTGTAGTCACATTTTTTGGATCCATAACACACAACTACTCAAATTCTATATTGTTTCTAACATCATTTCATCCACCTTGATCCATGTCTCTAGTATTCTATATGTCTAATTTCCTTGAGATTGTTGTTTCACCTTTGTAAATATCCATTGATCATCCGTCTTCATTCCTATTCTCCATCATTCATTCTTATGGTCAAAGAAACATTCGTAGCCTCACTAGAATCCTTTTTGTGCCATCATTATGCCATGTGAACCTAAATACCTCCATTAATCATTCATTGATTCATCATAATACCATGAATAGACTAAATCATGAATAAAAATGATAAATGAGTTGAAAAACAATGGTTGGATGAAATCCTTACCACTCAAAATGGTTTTTCATTTATGAATGATAAAGAACGTGAAATATAATAAGGGGAGAAACCAAATTATTAATTAATGAAGGAGTGTTGTGAAGAAAGATGAAATAATTAACATGTAAATAATGAATTAATGTTTCATCAATAAAGAATAAACACGAAAAAAACATGTAATATTAAATAATCCAAGAAAGGTTCAATATTTAAAAATTATAATTAAGGGCTACCATAATTTAAAAACCATGGAAAAAAGAATTCAATATCATGAGAAAAACATGAGGGATCATTTTCATGTTAATTTTATGACAAAAATATTTTACAAAATAATCAAGAACTCATAAAAAATTAAATAAACTATAAATTCCATGTTAAATAATAATAAAATATTTTTCCATAATTAATTATTAATCTAAATTCCATATCATTGTTCTTCATTCAAGGAATATATTCTTAATATGAAAGTATTTGAATGTTTTAATAATTAGGATAACATAAATAATAAAATTCCCTACCTGAAGATGTTAACGTTGAAGTTTCAATGCTAATTTTCAACCCTCATTTACCATTGTTTCCATAATTAAGAACATGAAGAACACTCTAATGATTTCAATATTATAATAAAGATATTATCTAGGGTACTTACCTTTCAGAATAATGTGGCAAGACCATCGAAAACACATGAACACCATACTAAAACTCCAAATTCATCTATCTTATATCTTTTAAATACTTATAAGGGCTCTGATCTATCATAATATGGTTCTGTATTACCATCAAATTCTCTATTACAAATCACACTATATCAATCCCCATAATATATGGATCTATAATATTTATCTAGTAAAGGGGTCATGTGCATTGTCTCTCATAGAGGCCCTTGAGAGTTTTCAGACCAATATTATAGTGTTAGTTGTTGTATAAAAACTCTACTGAAGGTAGGTGGTTAAACTAA
Source organism: Viscum album (assembly GCA_963277665.1). Taxonomy (NCBI): domain Eukaryota; kingdom Viridiplantae; phylum Streptophyta; class Magnoliopsida; order Santalales; family Viscaceae; genus Viscum; species Viscum album. The sequence continues at coordinate 1,135,570,465 of OY728141.1, read as the reverse complement.
CTTATTCCAAAATAAAGCACATAATCTATCAACATATCCTTGAGAACCCAAATATTCCTCTATTTTTTAACATTCGTTTAGGGGTGTAATTTCATACTCAAATGAAACTAGGCCTGAAAAGCCTCATGTAAACTCATCTATAATTGGGATGTGAACCTAGTGTTATGTTAAAATATATTTATCAATAGTATCATAATTAATATTATGATATCATTTATGTACATGAATTCCAAAATATCTATTGAAATATTCTCTTGAATGGGAATAAAATTAGGTAACTTGGTCTTCTGATTAATGATCACCCATATATTTTCATGGTCTTTCACTTATCATGGAATTACTACCATGAAATATATTTAAATACTATACCATTTATACTCTATAACTTCAAGAAATTAGCTCAAACTTTTGAGAACTTGATATTAATTATTCATCAACTGATAAGTGAGGCATTCCGAAATGAACTCAGCAATACTTAGCTTGATGCATGTCCAACAAAACTAGTTCATTAAATCTTGGTACATCATCATCATGTCATGATGTATAGCCAAGTGGGAGGTTTTAAATTACCTTAACACCACCTCATGAAATAATATAGGAACCAATTTCTACCCTTGAATGAGGATGATGTGCTCCCCACCTTTATTGAATCCATCTGGTGTGTCACTATAGAATATAGATCTCATATAATATCATAATAAATATCTCCTAGATGAGCCTCCTTCACCCAGTGAAGAAGTTTGGGGCCACTAACATCAATCACAAATAAGAATCATATAATTCATACACCATAACCAATCATGGAGTGGTTAAATACTCAGATTTCTCCTCTATTAGATAAGTACAAGACTTCTTGTTAAGGGAATCTATCACAAACTTTCCCTCCACTAGATTATATACTATCCAAAAGTCATATATCTATAGGAACTCCAGCAAGCACTACTAACTCAAATTGAGATACTTATGTGAGAAGATATACTTGATACTCTTATGATCCATGAATACCAAAAACTTCTTACTGAGAAAATAATGTATCTATATATTCATGAAAAACAAAATCACCACATGATCTAAGTCATGGGTTGTATAGTTCTACTCATTTGGTCTCAGCTTCCTATACCCATAAGCAATCATGGATCATATTTTCATTACCAAGAAACCAATAATAGACCTATTGGAATAACTTTACACCTCATTCTCCCCTCATTACTTTATAAACTACAGAACTTGAGCATCATACAACCTCTTCTTCAAATTTTCAAAAGCTCTCTAGAAATTCTCAAATTCGATAAAGCCCCCCCTTTCAGTTAAGGGTTGTCATTAGGGATAAAATATAAGATAATTATTCTATGAATATCTAGTAATATCCCACCAACACCTAGAAACTACAATCCTAAAAACTATCTTGGGTTTCACCAAATTCAATATAGCCTCAACCATCACATGATCCACTAAAACTCACCCTCTAAAATAGCATTCCTTAAGAAATGAAATTCTTAAATATTAAATTTAAAATTCAAGAGATTACCATATAATTTATTCTAATGAATTAAGTCCAATAAAATCCTCAAATTATTATCATGAACCTCATTTAATTGATGGTATATAAGGATGTAATCTATGAAAATCACCATGATCTAGTCTAAGTATAGCTGAATGATATGGTTCGTGAGTCTCATGAACACTGCATGGGTGTTCATCATGTCGAATGACATCCATAAATACTAATTGTGTTTGTAAATACATGTGAATTCTATATTTTTCATATCCTCATAAATGATATTAAGGTACTAATATATATAACAAAGATTAATATTTGAGAACCATCTTGCTTCTTTTGAATAGTCAAACATATCAAATATTCTTAGAAAGGGTGTTTTTACATCATTATCACCCATTTCAAGCAAGTATAGTCAATATAAATACTAAAAATATCATCCTATTTCTTGTAAAAGAGAACATAATATTCAGAGTCTACACATTGGGTATAATAAATATTTTCCCTAAAGGATCCTCCAACTTCTTCTTCATCTCCTTGTACTCATCTAATTCCATTTGATATGCTTCTGAAGAAATCTATGTGGTCTTGGGGTGAAACTTGATACCAAAATTTACCTATTTATGTGGTAGAACCCCTGGGATATCATATTACAAAACATTCATATATTCCTCCAATATTATGAGTAAATTATCCTCTAAAACATCCTAGGTTCACATAGCCAAGCTTGCTAATTAATGGGTAATCAGTTGTAATCTCTTCTGAGTTTGTCATGATCTTCCTGCCTAAGGGTACCATTAACTAGTAATAGTGAATATTTATCCATCTATATGATGGAATAGAACTCTAAAATGGTATAAATCTACCCAATACTAAACTATGGATAACCATACCATGTTATGGATAATTTCATATAGCGTCATCTTCTCCAGCATAAGATTCTATGAAAATACTTCTATATTGAGTGTAATTTCACATTGGAAATAGATGATAGTGATAGTATAGTTTCCAATAGTAAGAGTATATATATGAATAGTTCAGGCTAAGGGTTCCACTTGTATCTCTATCTTCCAAAAAAAGATTGAATGAGAAATGAATGAATCACACATGTATTGATGAGTATGAGTTCTAAAGTAGGGAAGAAAAAAATCATACCATGAAACATGGTGGGTTCCTCCTACTAAAATATCTCTATCACCTATATTTTACCACTAATTTGTCCTATTATACCCTAGTATTTTCATGGTCCACCAAGGTGGTGTGGTGGTAGAAGTGGATCGAAGGGTCATCCACCCCTAGCTTCTTCCACACCACCAGCTCCTTTTCTATAGCCACCTCTAGGAGGGACACCCTATCCAGCATGGGGAGGTCCTCAGTCTATTTAAATTCTCTATTAAGGGCGTTTACACACTGCACCACCATGGTTGTTCTTCACATCATTCCTAGTGGGTAAAAATAATCCATGTGTTCTTATCGCGATATGAATAAAAATTTATCTCTCCTATAAATTAGAACCAATTTGAGATCCCTCTGTTTCTTGTCTCTAAGCCTGAAATCATGAATTCACCTGTCTACAATGATGCAATCCTATCATATATAATTATATATATAATTATAATGAATATACTCTTATAAATCCCAAACCTCCTCTAGAAACTAGCTGCAAATTTTCTAAATAAACTCTTGATCACAGAATTTCACTCCAAAAAATCTATAATATGAGGGAATGCACAATGGTATGGTACTAACCTGAATATTCTTATGAATTCCTCACTAGAACATCCAAGACTGAAGATTACCATCATGAATCATATCATGGTATTACCTCATGAGGTCCATGAACCTCACATTATACTAATACACTCTCATTATTCCATACTAGATGTTGGACCCGTGATGCTCCTAACAACATACCAGATAGCCCAAAACGCACTAACTCATGGGATACACTCCACTGGGAAACTCAAATAGGTAGAGTATCATGGATATCTCCCTTAGCCAATTAGATATTTATTTATCCTCCCTAGAGATTCGAACCTGGGGAGTACTGGAATTTAACCAACCAGGGAGCTTCTCAAATGCCACTACACCATATGGCCTGGTGGTACCATAGAATCTCTCTGGTTGGTTAAATTCTAGTCATCCCGAGGTTCGAATCTATGGGGAGGTGAAATAAATCCCCAGATGGTTTGGGGATATATCCATGACACTCATCCCGGTGGAGTGGACCACTAGCAAGCATCCCATGAGTTATTGGCATGTGGGTTATATGGTCCGTTGTCAAGAGATTCATAGGTCCAAAAAGGAACTTTTTTAGCAGATCTGCGACACTATCTGGACTATAGTCAAGAAACACCCCAACCCCTAACTCGTGTACCAGTCTTATCTGGTCCACTGAATTAGGCCGCGTGTTAGGTATTGTCCCTAGTCCCTACTGGGATTTAATACGCCTCCCCCGCAATTCAAACATGGGACCTTAGGCATAACATCCAACAAAGAGCGTCATGAGTACCACTACACCATATCACGTAGTACCCGAGTTAGGGGATAGAGTATATCCACACTTCAGCCCATTGGAGTGTCCTAGTTGAGTTCATACCATGATTTAGTGGTCTTTGGGGTATCTATTACATTGTTTGGAGAATCATGGGTCCAATAAAAGGTTCATTTTTAGTGGATCTATTCCACTAACTAGGTCATGGTCCTGACACTCCCCGGCACCTAACTCAAGTATTGGTCTCATCTAGGACACTGAACTAGGTTTCATGTCATGTATTATCCCCAAGACCTAGTGGGATTTAATACTCCTCCCCTGTGATTCAAACCTCAGACCTTAGGCTTAACAACCACTAGGGAGTGTCACGAGTACCACTGCACCACATGGTGTAGTGGTACCCGGGAAGCTCCCTAGTTAGTTAAATGCCATTCAGTCCCTGGTTAAAATATCTGGGGAGGTTAAATAAATCCCCAGCTTGTTAAGGGTGTTATCCAGGATACTTAGCCCTGTTGAGTAGCCTAGTGGAGTATAGCCCATGAGTTAGTGGGATGCGGGGTATCTGGTTCATTATCGGGAGTCTCATGGGTCCAACACTTGAGGTCCAATTTCTCGCATACTTGTATCATCCTCAGTGTAGCTCGATAGTACTCCTCCAAAAATTAGTGATCAAACTATATAATTTAAATTGTCCTTGTTGTGAGTATGTTCAATCAATATACACAGTCAGTTAGTTTATCCAATAAAAAGGCTCAATTTAAGAAATACCATATGGATAGATAATGACCAAACTATATATAAAACATAAGAAATATGATATAACCAATCCTTTACAAACCAAGGATCCATATTTCATTGAAACCTAGGTTTTATATGTATTTTAAAATCAGGAAGTGCACTTAATACTAGAGTAGTATCATAATACTCTGTAGGGACTACCATCTATGGTGCAGGTGGATTATCTCTCCACTAAACTAATGGGAGGTCAACCCTATACTCCACCATTGGTGAAACACATCATTGTTTGGTTCATGTATTGAAGCCTCATCGTTCAACTAGTCAGTGATTTGAGGATGAATTACTAAAATGGGTTCATCATGGTCATGTATTAAAATTTTATATGGCTATATATATGGTGGTATCATTCATTTAACAAGATGAAACCATGGCTATTATATCATATCTGGAATATTAGACCTGAGAATAATAATGAGTGAATGAAAAACTGACATGTTATACAATGCATATACCATCCCATTAAAACACTAATCCTAATTCATTAGAGTAATGAATTAACAAAAAGGTTATTAGAGTCATGTTGAAATGATATTTTATCCACCTACACCAATCATTAGGTTCCCTAGTCTATCAATAGAACTCAATACCCATAAATATTGATGCACATTATATCTCAAACAATCCTCATAGGACTACTAACCCCAAACACCATCCCTAATACTTGAACCACTTTGATATCATTATGAAATGACATGAACCACCAGGACCACACTTAGGTTGGTAGTAATGTTGGGACCACTTTGTGTACATTTTGTATTTGTTGTCAATAGTTGTCAATAATTGTCAAAATGAAGAAGTAGTTCCAAATTTAATGGAGGTTTGTAGAAGTGATGATGTCAGTAGAATTGTTTTGGATTCATATAATTGGATGCAATGCTTGTGAAATTCTTCATGTTGATATAAATCATATGATTGGTGCACTAATATTAAAGTTCAAAGAACTTGTATCAAAGAGTGATACATTGTTTACAACATTGAATTGGAATCCTTTTAAGGATTATTGAAGTGCTTTGGAATTGGTAATCCAAAAAGAAAACGAGGAAGAAGAAGGTTAAAGAAGAGGCTTGGACTTAGAAGTGTACCTGCATATATTTTAAGGTATCCATACATAGGGATGGCCATGTATTTTCACATAGAATATTTTTGTGTGGCTTACTTAAAAAATTGGGTCAGCCTAAGAGCTAGCCAGACAACATCAACCCAAGGCATGTGTGGGACCACAGGGGTCAACCGCGCCCATGGGGATACCAGCCAAGGCCAGACCGAGAGTGTCATATTGGATGCAGAGTGCCCTAGTAGGGCATGGGTACAAGAACACCCACAGAATACATAGGGTGGGCGTAGAGTGAACGCATAGTGAACATGATATGGGGTGGTACCATAGAGAGTGGAGGAGAATTCTGAGCGAATGGTGGAGCACCTTGATACTTAATCTATGACTCACCTGCATCTCTGTTTCGATGTGGTATAAAGTTTTTAATGAACCAAGATATATTAGCCACTCATCTCATCCCACCTCTCACTCAACTGTCTAATTACCAAATAATCTGATCATCTAATCTTGGCCAATAATCCATCTCGCACCGCATGAGTATGAACCAAAGTCATATGATCCTCCTGTTATGTTTGAACCAGCCTGATCCATCATTTTCCTCCTCTAACGCTCTTCTATGCCACTTCTCTCTATCAGATACGGTGAATAATCACATCTGATCTATCCTAACATATCATTTTAACATCTGGAGCATCTTTGGAGCACATTGAAGCAATGCATGCAACACAAATTTTTCATGCATGTGAATTCCTCATAGAATAAGGTTCAGATAAGGAAAATGAAGTTTCTGTAGCCACATGGATACATGATTGATTTAAAATGAGATACATGCCTGCAACCCTGATTCCATGCCGGAGGAAAGGATCCCACGTTCGAAAGGGAAACAAAATGAGGATCTCAGCATATCTTATCTGTGGGTTTGAATATTTAAAAATTCCAAAGATCTTGTGCATTCAAACAATGATCTCCATGGAATATCTTTAGGATTTTCAATTCAAAATGAAAATTTTCTCTTACCTATAAAAGGAGAGGCTCGATCCGAGTAGAGGCTGCTACTCCCAAGCTTTTGAGAGCTTCTGTTTTGAAAAAACATATCACTCCATGTTTCTACTTTGCGACAAGCAAGAAGAGGACATGAAAGCCTACTGATCTACAAAGAAGACATCCTAAAAGTGTTTAACAAGAACTTTAAACTCTCAAACCACTTTTTGAATAACTAATTAATTCAAACACATGATAGGTTTTCTAAAACCCTCACTGTTCTTTGTAAAGGTCATGCCATCATAAGCAATTGGTTGATCCTTAGCCTCTCATTGAGATTTGTGAAGAGGAAGAACCATGCATCCCTTTCACTAAGAAGAATAGTGAACCTCTCAGTTTCATAAAGTGATGGATAACTCTCTCAGGCATGCACAACACATCCTGCTATTTTTCAGGGGTTCAAGGAGGTTGAATGAAAAATGGAAATGCATACTTTCATGAATGCATGTGTATTGTTTGAAGGAGCTCGAGGCCATGTGTGGTTGTGTGAAGAAGGAGTTCACGGGATAAAATGGTTTCACCCATTCAAGTTTGAAGAAACACATATATAAACCTAAATAAACACCATAACTAAGTGAAAGAGAAATAATATAAAGACAAGATATCAGGTGGTGGGAGTGTGCGTAAAGATTTATACCCTTTAGGGCCATCACACAAGAAATAGAGAAGAAGAGAAGAGTGTGCATTCGGTTTGGTTACGAACACATCATGCATGCACTCATGTGAATAAATTAAGAACACCCAAACCAATTGAAAGAGAAGAATATAATAGGGAATAAGTGAAGAATATATTCCTGAATTCATGAATATGTAAAGAGGGATAAATCCAGTTAAATACATATTAACTACACCAAGAATAATTATGAAGAAAAGGTTCAACATAAATTCCACATGCATGATTCCATGAATTCATGAACAAAGGATAAGAATTTACTCTGATAATGCCAAGTGAGATGATCCTCATTACTTGAACAAAAACATAGTTGTATTTGATTATTTCCAAGAAAGAATAAGAATAATGCAGTTGGTTTTTTCACTAAGGAAGAATAAAGTAGAAGAACCGGTGTGATTGGTTTTTCACTAGATAAAACAGAGATAAGAAGAGATTTTATCACCTACTTCTTTACAAGTAACCAAGTGTAGATCACTTAAGAATATCAAGATCAGAACCTACCTTTTGAAGAAGGAAGAAGACTTTCTCTATAGGTAGTATAAAGATCTAGCAAGGAAGATGCAAGTTGGATTAGGCTATCACCATTCCAGGAAAGGGGATTATTTTCCATCCCCCTCCAAAGTCTAGGGACTCACACTGACTAGAGGATTGTTTCCCTAGTCAACCACTATAACAGCATATCACTTAATAGTGGATAATCTATTTACCGGTCATCGCTATACATGGAAAGGACTAGCTATTCACATTGAGTAATGAACCTTGTAAAAATATTGTGTGCATATTTTTAATACTTTATATTATTACATATGATAGGGAAAACAGAATAAGAGAATTAAGATCGTAATAGGTTAGGAGGTATAGGGTTAAAAAGTTGGAATTGGTTTAAAAATTCCCCAACATTGATTTATCCCCCTCTCAGTGTTTGGAATATCCCAAAATGTTCCTCTCAAGTAATCCCAACATGCCTTCTCAAACCCATTTATAATAGGACAAGGGATACCAAAAAAAACCAAGGGATTGGTATAGAGGGATCGTTTTATGATCCTGGGTCAGAGAAGAAAACCCAAAACATAACCAAATATTTCTCAAATAGAACAAAACATGCAAGAAAATGGAAAATAAAGCATTTAGGAAACTCTAATGCAGTGGCCTTCATAATATTCTTGTATGGATTATTATTTTTTTATGATTATATGGGGAAAAAATAGGTTTCCTACCTCCATATGTGATCCACTAGATAAAGGATCCATGATATTATCGTGAAGACCCCCCAAATGCCAAATGGGTGCTAGTTCCTTCATTACACTACGATGAATGGTGTTTCAAGGTAAAATGAGGTATAAAAATATTTTCATGAAATTTATTATCACTAGAAATATTATATACACCCCATAATGATGGAAACAAATCTCTTTATATAGGTAGTTCTCGATGCTCTTCATAAATGGAGAATCCGTTAATGATATATAAATCATCAAATGAAATACATCTTGCTGGTAAGTCCAATGAACCTATTCAATAGATTTTTAAGAATTATTTAATAAATTGATAATGGATTTGTAATGATGAAAAATTCATGGGAAAGAGGTGGTAGATTAAGGCATTCTCATGTTTCATTGTCAGTAGTTATGCCACGTTGGGTGCAACGTAGTCTTAGGCTAAGACCTAAGGACAAATTTGTAGGAAACGTATTCTTAAGTAATATAATTTATATTAATATTGATTTTGTACACTTATAACAATCTCCACTTTCACTAAAAACACAAAAAAATTATAAAAAAAAATTCACAACCCTTTGTGAATCCATCAAAAAATATTTTCGGATACGGTTCTATTAAGATCTCTATATTTTGGAACAAACACTTTTTCCAAAACTTAGTCCTTATCCAAAGGCCTAACCGTGTGACCTTGTGGACCTTAATAAAATTAAGAAAATATAAAATTTATATTTCATAGATGTAACAAAATAGAGCCCTCAAGAAACTAATAATTTCCACTCATGACACTAGGTATTTTACAAAAACTCTTTATTACCAAATCATGCTCCGAAACATTATAATATGAGGGAATACATAAAGTTATGGTCCAAAACAAAATCACCCATTAAATACCTCACTCAAAATTTCTAGTCTGAAGATAACTATCATGATTCATATCCTAGGAGTACCTTATGAGGTCTATAAACCTCACATCTTACCAAGACACTATCATGATTCCTTTTTTGAGGTCCAACATCTCCTAGACTTACATTATCCTCAGTATAGTTGGATAGTAATCCACCCTATATAAGTACTCAAACTCTTTCCAATGTAAAGTGACTTATTCATGAGTTTCTTTGATCAAACTCAATCAGTGGAAAAAATGATCCATAATGAAGACTCAAAGTACTAACTACCATCTGGATAGAAAGTACCCAAACTAGATATAAAACATGGGAAATAAACTCCAACTAAAACTCTACTACCCAAGGATTCATATTTCCTTGAAACTTGGCTAATATATATCTTTATAAATCATTAATTTCAATTAATATGAGAGTAGTGTAATCCTAATATATAGGGGATACCATCTAAATTATGAGTCGATCATCTCTCCACTCTACTAGTAGTAAATCAACCCTCTACTCCACTAGCGGTGGAACATATCTTTATTGGGACCCAATAAAAAAGACTCATCGCTCAATTGGTTAGTGATTAGAGGAAAAACTTCTAACACAGAATCATCATAGCCTAGCCTTTGAAGCTAAGATGGTTGTCTATAGGGTAGCATCTAATGTTTAAATATATAAACCCATGGTTATTAAATCATACCTGATATATATGAATCTAGATAAAACATGGATGATGTTATCCAAACTAGGTTAAATACCCTAATAGGGGGGTAAATTAGGGTATGATAGATTAAAACAACTACCCCATAGAATCTTTTTCATTGTAAAAAAACACTCTTCTTTATCTTTCATGTAGAAATGTATGAACAGAAATACAATAATGCACGATACACAGCACTTTTACTTATTTTTCCCTCACAGATCTAAATCTAAGGAGCATACAATAGCAATGTGAGGATGTACCAAATCCACTAAGGCTCACTTCCAAATTACAAGGTTTAGGATGGATCAATTCTATGACCAGGTTTTCTACCTTTACAAGGTTTAGGGTTATCTCACTACTTTCTCAAGGGTCACTCTCTAACTCTATTTCAATGTCTCACTACTAGTGGAAAGGATCACATTATTCCTCTTCCTTTTCTCACTGCTCTGGAAAGGATCTACACACAGTTTATAGATATGTATTTCCCTTCATTATCACTAATGAATGTATCCTATACTATAGGTGGATGCTCTATTGAATTCCCAATTTTCTACATATTATTAGTTTGTAGAAATTAATTTTGTGAACTATTTTAGTCACTTCATGAACTTTCTTATTCTCACCATGAACTGTCATACTTCCTCCGTGAACTTCATTACTTCCTCCATGAATTGCATTACACCGTGTGGTGTGAGTTCTTTGTGGAAAAAATTTCTTTTGTGAGCTATCGAACACCAAAAACCCCTTCCATGAACTACTTCCTCCTTCAAGAAATCATCCCTCACGAACTACTTTGGACTTCTGTGAATTCTTCCCAAAGTGAAGATATTTTCTAATGAAATTATCTCTATTTAATGATCTTATTGAATTATTTATATAGGTAAATAGGACTGAAAACCCCCATTAATACAAATTACCAGAAACTTCAATGTGGTATATCCTTCATCACGAACTGTTCTATACAGTTTTCATAGCACCTTTATCGTTTGCGGTGATTCATTTCATCTACAAACCAAAACACTTTTGGCTACTTAAATCACCACCCCTTAACCACAAATAATGATCCTCCAACAAATATTTATCCTCCTGTGAACTATAAACCTCCTATTAAATGATTTCACTATACGGTCTGCATAGCGTGCTTCACGGTCCGCATAGTGCTGCTATGCAGAAATACTACTTTGTCAGTTTTCCTTCACTGTTATGCATACCTCCTTTGTGGTCTGCATAGCATAGCTCACTATTAAGCGATCTGAGAACTCCACACTTCTTAGTCCAGGAACTATGCTGTGTGGTTCACAAACTGTGCTTCAAGTACTCCTTTTCATAAAACCTTCATTTTCCATAAAATGAACTCTCGATTTTGAGGCCCAAAACATTGGAAAATATTGGGAAACTACACCACCTTAAATGAATATACTTCACCAATACCAACCATACATATCTATAGTCATCTATAATTGTCAACAAAAATAATCCCCCAAAAACACTGAGATGGTACCTTCAGGTATATTTTCCCAACAATGTCCCCCTTTGGGTTTGTTCACAAATATTCGCATTTTGATACCATGTTGAAGCTTCTTCCATCTTCTACCAGAATATTATTCTTGTGATTAAGATAGAGATCAAGTATTTATTCAGTAGACACCCTAATACCACATGATCCATGATCGGCATGAGAAACAAAAGTATCATGTAAATTTCATCAATGAATCACTTCATTCTAAAACCACTTAAATTATTTCATCAGGAACTCCATTTTTCATGATATATATCATTTGATCAATCACCTTTAGCATCTTCATATTTAATACTCCCCCTAATTCATTTCTCCCCCTTTCAACATCCCCCCTATCTTGATTATGAAATTTTCTCCCTTTTAATAGCCTTAATTTCTCCCCCTTTGTCAATAAACTCTAAGGTCATTTCATTGTGGTCTATAACAGGGTAAATAACAAAAATCAACACATGAGAGAAAAACACATCATACCTTGAGAGGGGGGGTCCCACATCCCCACTTTTTTAAGTGTGGGGACTTGTCTAAACTCTCAGATCTAGTCTATTCCTTTCAAACACTTCTTTGGGTAATGTATTTGTCATATTTTCCACAACCTGCAATTCTGTAGGAACATACTCCAACTTCACAAGCCCTTTCTTCACCTTCTCCTTCATAAAATGATATTTGATTTAAATTTTCTTTGACCTTGAGTGATGGACTAGATTTTTTCTATGATTTCTAGCACTTGAATTATCACAATGGATTCTAATCGGAGACTTTACTATAACTCCCATATCATCAAGCTACTTCTTCATCCATAATAATGGTGTGCATGCTTGAGTACCCAAAATATATTCAACTTATATAGTTCTCAACAAAATGAAATATTTTTTCTTTATTAGCTATGAAATACACAATCTTTCAATATAGAATGCACCACTTAAGGTCGATTTTCTATCATATGTCGAACTGGACCAATATTTATCTATATTTCCCAATAATTATTACTAATATTTTCCATTATACATCAAACCTAAATCCACCATGACCCTAATATGATAAAGTATTCTTTTCACTATAATAAAGTGGGTTTCCTTAATATTGCTTTGATATCTTGCTGCTTGGCATTTAGAAAAAAATATCAGGTCTTTTCACTTTTAGGTATAATAGATTTTCAATGATTTACCGGTATTCTATTACATTAACTACATTGCTTTCATCATCCCAAGAATGTTTCATCCAAGTATCCACTATAGTCATTATCACTTTAGAATTATCCATTACAAGTCTTCTCAAAACCTCCTTGTAATATTTATATGTAGAAATGAATGTTATATTCTTACCTCTTGTTTCCTTTAAACCATGTAAAAATATTAGTTCACCAATCATTGACATTTAAAACTCAATTTTCATGAATTTTTTGGATTGTTTTCATTCAACTTCATCTGATCCACTAAATATTATGTCATAAACATACACAAAAACCATCATCCTTTGATTACTATCATTATTGAAATAGATATTTCAATCAACTCCACCACATTGAAAACTGATCTTCTTTCTAAAGTGTTCTAGTCTTTAATACAATGCTATTGGTGATTGTTTCATACCATATAGTACCTTCCTTAGTTGAAAAACATTGTTCTAATATTCATGAATGATAAACCCATCTAGATTCTCAATATAAACTTATTCTTCTAGATCCCCATTTAGAATTTCTAACATGACATCCATCAGAAAAACTTTGAAATTGTTTTACACTACTATAGCCAAGAATAATCCAATTGTTTGAATCCCTGCAATAGGGGTAAATTTTTTATCAAAATTGATACCCTCTATCTAAGATTACCCTTTTCACCTTATTTATGATTTGTTTCAAATAACTACATTTCCTTTCTTCATCTTGTAGTGAAAGACCCATTTAGTCATGATGACATTATTATCTATTGTCCTTGAAACAATATCCCATGTCTGATTCTTCTCAATTTTGTCAAGCTCTTAATTCATATCCTGGACCTGGTTTTCATCTCTAACTACATACTAAAAACATTTAGGCTCTACCTATGATAAGAACAATGATTTATGTATAGTCTTCATCCTCCTTTTCTTTACTGGTGCTATTTAATCACTGATTATGTTCTATCTATCAATTTTGGATCTTCTCTTTGATCATTGTGAAGATACTAGTTTGTGATTTTCCTTTTCATTTTCTGAACCTTCTTATGAATCAGCCTCTATAACTAAAACATCCCTTGATCTTATTACCTCTTAATCACTATCCTCCTAAGAAAAATCATGTATTTTTTGAATATTCTTATCATTCTCTACTATAGTTACATCATAGATTTCAACTACCTTTACCGGCCTCTTATTGAAGAATTTATAGGATTTTATTTTATTTTAGTAGCCAAGAAATATACCTTCATCTTCACGGGATTCAAACTTCCTATGTTTCTTTTTATTGATAATGAAACACTTCTGAAGAATCAAAATTATTTCAATGTTGGATTCCTTCTATACCATAGCTCATATGGAATATTCTCTTCTTTAAAACATAATAACACTATATTTAATGTTTAAATTGATGTCATCATTGCTTGTTTCCAAAACTTCTCTATAAGGTCATTATTAATGATCATTTCTCTAGCCACATTGTTGATAATTCAATTTATTATCTTAACTAATCCATTTTTTTGTGGAGTTATTACTACTGAAACTTGGTGACTTATCCCATGCTTCATGATATAATCCTCTAAATTGGTATTTGTGAACTTAGTTCCATTATCTATTTGGATCTTCAAGATTCTTTGACCCAACATCTTTTCAACTTCCCTTGGATTAGTTTTTATGCAACTGAACACATTATATTTGTGGGTGATGATTGAAACTCATTCCATTCTGAAAAAAACATGAATGAAGAGAACATAATATATCCTCCCATAAATATCTCCTAATGAAATAGGTTCATACATAGAAATATTCACGAACTCAAGCAATTTTATTGAACTTTTCTCTTTTTCCTTATATGTATTTTGAATGATATTCACTTCTTGACAAGAATCACACATATGAGTTTGATCATGTGATAACCTAGGGAGGTCTCAAGTAGCATCACATTTCACCAGATTATCCACAGATGTTTGGATCAAGTGACCAATATGTTTATGCCATAAATTTTTTTCTTCTTCCTTGGATAGAAAGTACATATCTTCTTCTCTAATCACAAGGTAGATATTCCCTTTTGTATGATTTCCCTACAAAAAAACTATACTATCTTTTCTTTGATGACACATAATTTCTTTGAAAAGCTTATAGAATGTCATGAATCACATAATTGAATGACACTTAGTAAGTTGTAACTAAGGCCTTAAACAACCAAGACATCTACATGCCTCATGTATTTTCCCCCAAACATTGTTTTTCCTAAGACAATAATTTTCAATCCCTCGCCATTACCAAATATCACAATACCTTACTTGTCATATGTTATTCCATCCATGGTTTCCTTATTTCCTATCAAATAGGAGGTGTATCCACTATCAATGATCTATATTTTAGTGCAATTTGATATTTTGAAAGGAATCTCTGCAACCACTGTTCATTCATATCTATTATTTTTTATCCATGTTTTCAACTTCTTAATTGGTACTTATTGATAATATTTATCTTCCTCAAAGTATTATGGACAAAATTCATCTTGCAATGTTGAAAACTAATTTTTTTTATTTTCTCCTCATTTTATGATACATTGAATTTCCGCTTATGAATACATTCATTATACTTTGGAACATTTCTCTGTATTTTTCATGAGTAGTATTTTTTCATGTTCCCAAATACTCCACACCTACAATAGTGACCATCAAATTATTTTCTAGAATATTGAATTTTGTATGGATGCCTCTATTGGTCTTGTTCCCTTTGATACCTCTTGTATTTGGAACAAACATTTTGTGAGTGTCCCATATTTCCACAATAATAACATCTCATGCAGGGTGCATTCCTGTGTGGAAATACTGCTCTGTTGGTTCTCCCTTGGGTTCCCTAAATCTTCTAGTTCTGATTTATACCCAAATCAATCTTCAATCTTATAGTAGGTTCTTGTGTTCTAACTTCAACTATTATCACTTTCTATTTTCTATCAATACTCATTCTTGGATAATCATTTGGAATTGATTGTTTCGTATGTTCTGATGGACCTCTATGCTCCACTTTTATATATTTTATTGCCAGAATGATCTTCTTTCCCAATGTTATACCAAGATTCAAGAGTTTTTTAAAATGTTTCACTTTCTTTCGCATACTGACAACTTTATATTTATGCTCTTTAATAAATTTGATTTGATCTTTTCCAGTATTATTCAAACAATCAGTCTATCTTTTCTGTTCTTCTATTTTGAGTTTGTACTCAATATCCTTTTGAGCTCTCTAGAATTGAAGTCTCCAGTTTTTCAATTTCTTCATTTAGCCCAAACATCTCTTCTTCCTGTTTCTACATATAAAGTTTGGAATCACGAACCACTTTTTTGATTTCTTCATATTGGATCTCTAAACATATGTTTTTTCAAGAGCGGATTCTAATTCAGCCTGCATATCAACTCTTCCTTCGAATTCTTCTTCACCACTTTCACTTTCTTCCATTGTTTTAGATTTTTTGACAACTTCCCACATAGCATCTTATTCTTGATCCATAAATTTGTCTAACTATTTTCCCTCATATTCTTCTAAACTTTTGTCTTATTTTGAAAGTATAGTCTTATTTTTTAATAAATTTATCTTTGTACTCCTTCTACCATTCACATGTACTTAGTACTTCTTCATGGAAATTTCATCATTGTCTTAATCATGATCTTGAAATTTCTTGGGACACTTTGCCACAAGATGTCCAATATTCCTGCATCCAAAGCATGCAATTGGAGGTTTTACATTGAACTTTACTATCCCTATTTAAATATTTGATGAGATAAATAACATGAAATCATCCACATTGTCTTCCACATGACTATCTTTAATAGTGAGATTCTTTATGGCCTTGATTTCCACTTCTTTGTACTTCTCCTCACTACTATAAAATACACCGTTAACAAAATTAGAATGAGTCTTTATGAGTGATATAGAAGTTTCAACTACCTTAGAGTAGTTAAAAGTCCATGGATTTTATCAGTGCTAAAAAAGTGTTGATAAATGTTTTCTTTTATCATCACTTTAAAAGGCATTGATAAAATTACGATTTATCAGTGCTTTCATTTGCACTGATAAATGTATGATTTATCAGTTCTTTTTAATGCACTAATAGAGATAGACTTTATCAGTTCCTGTATAAATACTGATAAAGGTGTCATTTATCTATTCTTTTAAAAGTACTGATAAATGGTAGATTTATCAGGGGATTTAGTAGTGCTGATAAAGGTGAAAACAACAGTGTAATGTTGCAGTACACTGCATCACCAGAAACAGGTGTAGTGTGATGCAACAACACACTACATCAGCAAAAAACAACAAAAATAATTACCAAAATAAGATAGAAATACTTAATTTAAATGAAATAAAATTTATAACACAAATACAAGAAAAACCAAACACTATTATAGAGTATATCAGTTGTTTTTCTACTAAAATAAATGTAAATTTTGAATAAAAAGGCATAATTGGAGTCATATCGGTCACACCGTGAGTCAAATTGATGTGTGACTAATTCATACACATTAAAAATGACTTATGGATCATTTTCCTAAAGTACTATAATAATCGAAATGTTTTTTCTTGGTTTTGAGTATGTCGACTTTTTTATTAAGATTAATGTCAGTTTTGAATAAAAAGACGCACTTGGAGTCATAACAGTCACATCGTGCATCAGATTGAGGTGAGTCTCATACATACACATAAAAAATGATGTATGTATCATCTTCCTAAAGAAACAAAACAATAAAAATTCTTTTTCTTGGTTTTGAGTATGTCAGTTGTTTTTTCACTAAAATTTATGTCAATTTTTAATAAAAAAGATGTACTTGGAGTCATACCGGTCACACCATGCTTCATATTGAGGTGAATATGAATTATACACACCCCAAATGACTCATTTATAATTTTCCAAAAAATAACAAAACAATCCTAACTCATTTATTTAGTTTTTAGTACATCATGGGTGTTTTTTACTAAAATGTAATTTTAAACTGTAAACACGCACATTGATCCATAAAGGTGGAATAATGTGTGGGTTTGACATGAGACTGATTCATACATATAAAAAATTAATTATGAATCATTTTACCAAATTATCAAAATAATATAATCATGTTTGCTTAGTTTTTAGTGTGTGACACTTTTTTACATTAAAATGACAATTTAAAAATGATAACAAAAACTTGGAGTCATACTGGTCACACCGTGCATAATATTAAGGTGATGATGATCCCTACACATCAAAAATGATGTATATATCATTTTTCTAAAGTACCAAAATAATCTGAATAATTTTCTTGATTTTTAGTATGTCAGTTGTTTTTTCACTAAAATTAATGTCAATTTTGAATAAAAAAAGACATTCTTGGATTCATTCCAGTCACACTGTGCATCATATTGGGGCACTACTGAATACTACACATCCCAAATGACTCATGGAATGTTTTCCTAAAGTATAAAAACAATAAAAATGTGTTTCCTTGGTTTAAGTATGCCATGTGTGTTTTTTACTAAAATGTCATTTTAAACTGGAAACTCACACTTTGAGCCATACAGGTGGCATCATGTGTGGGTTTTATATGAGACTAATTCATACACATAAAAAATTAATTATTAATATTTGTACCAAATTATCAAGACAATTAGATTGTGTTTTCTTGGTTTTTAGTGATTGAGACTTTTTTGTTTTAAAATTTCAATTTTAAAATGATAACAGACACTTAGAGTCATACTGGTCACATTGTACATAATATTAAGGTGTAAATAATACCTACATATAAAAAATGATTCATGGATCGTTTTACTAAAGTACCAAAACAATTCTAATGTGTTTTCTCAGTTTTGAGTATGTCAGTTTTTTTCAGTAAAATTAATTTCAATTTTGAATAAAAAAGACGCTCTTGGAGTCATACCGATCACAATGTGTATCTGATTGAGGCTTGGATGAATGATAAACATCCCAAATGACTCATGGATCATCTTACTAATGTATTAAAACAATAATAATGTGTTTCCTTGGTTTTGAGTACTCTATGTGTGTTTTTTACTAAAATATCATTTTAAAATGGAAACATGCACTTTGTTCCATACAGGTGGAATCGTGTGTGGGCTTGACATGATAATTATTCATACTTGTCAAAAAGGAATTATAAATCATTTTTCAAGATTATCAATATGATCTGAGCATTTGTTTCTTGGTTTTTAGTGAGTGACACTTTTTTGTATTAAAATGTCAGTTTTAAACTCATAACGGACACTTGGATTCATACCTGTCACACCTTGCATTGGATAAAGGTTCATCCAATCCTACACATAATAAATGATGTATGATTACTTGTCCTAAAGTGTCAAAACAATACAAATGTGTTTTCTTGGTTTTGAGTATGCCACTTGTTTTTTTACTAAAATGTAATTTTAAATTGGAATGACGCACAATGAATCTTATCTTAACTGATAAGTGTTGTGAACACTTTAAAAATAATTTTTCTTAGAAAAATAATGGTATGATCATTATTCTACTTAATTTACTAACAATTTTATTGTTTATAAGTCAGAACTTCTTATCCTCCTCTACCTCGGTCTCCACCTTAGCCTTTGCCTCTGCCTCCCCCTCCATGTCGATCTCCGACTCCAACTATGCCTCTACCTTTGCCTCAACCTCCATCTCTGACTTAGCCTCCACATCCACCTCTACCTCCAGGATTTCCCAATAATTTTATTATTTTCATGTTAGTGCTTATAAACATATTTGTTTCCACCATTACTCTTCTCCTTGATAAAGACATCAAAAATAATATATAAGCATTCTGACACTAATGATTCACACCCCAAATATCTTTCAAAGGTCATAACTTGTACTAGATCACAAACATAGTAGGTAATCACCAATTTTTTTGGCATACATTATGAAAAAAATTATGTTACCCACTCATCTCTAAACAGATTTATTTCTTCTTTTGAGTAATACTATTGTCTGCAATGTTAATAGTACTAAGAAAATATACACAAACAGATGATTATGGAATATATTTTATAAAATTATAATTATTTTTGAATTTACCTGTTGGGGGATTCTGGCCTTTTCATACTTTTTGATTTCTCTCATAAATTTGAAAACATAATATCCACAATTGATAGCATTATCTTATTTCAGAAACTATAGAAACATTAACAAAAATAATTAAATTGTTTTGAAATGTTTTCATAGTTAAATCTTTCTATATATACCTTAATTTTTTTTCCATTTGTAGTAATCTAGAGTCTTTATCTTTTTAGACACCGACTTCATTCCATGATCTATCCAATATTTAGTGATCACCCTATCATAAAAAAAATTTCATTAAAAAATAGAACGAACATATAATTCAAATTTTATCTATAAAATGATGATTTTATTGTATTACATATTCAAAATACACAACATGTGTGGTCGGTTGGTTGGAAATCCATGCATTAAATCCAAAAAATAAATATCAAGTTTGCCTTTGTTGACTTTTATCAGTATCCAGTGCTTCCTAAAAATATAAAAACAATTCAATAATGAAATAATTAAAAAAAATTAGGTTATTAGATCATAGAGTTTTACCTTTGCGTTGTAGGAATCAAAAATAGTATGTTGTTTGATGTTTTTTTATTAAATGATCTGAGTTACTCATATTTTTTCTTCTTAATTTCTTCCTCATTCAAAGTAATTTTTGGTGTAGAAATGATGTAGGGACTAATGAATCAAAATCATGATTCGCACAATCTTCCATTTATATAGGGTGTAATATAAATTTTTTTACAAAATATGAAAAGTTATTAACTATAATAAACATATTTAGCTCACAATTTTGAAAAATTTATTATGAAAATATAACTTATGTATGTATTCACAATTAAGACACCCATCCATTAATTCTTGAGAATATCAATTAGAATCTGGAGCCCAATTACATCTCTGAAGGAAACTCCATATATGTCAACTTCATATTAAATTTAATATAATGTTTTATCTTTAAATGTGGTGTCTGCATGAAGTTTTAATGATAATAAATATTCCTCTAGAACTGGAAGGGAGAAGGTACTCTTAGAAGGTCATTTTATTTTCTTGGTTGATTCACTTGATTTTGTTGATTCGATCTTTCATTTTTCGATGCTTTATCCATCTATAATATCATACCTCACTTCAAACCTTTTATTATAAACTGTTTCAGGTTTTTCATATGATTTTTTTAAATAAATACCTCATGTATCTTTATAATATTAGACATCCATGCTATGAAGGCTTCAATAGCATCTTTGACTATTTCAATATCTAGACCATCAAGTGTAATAGGAAGCTCAGTATTAGGCTCATCAGCTACAAAAATCCTCATTCTCATGTGATTTTTTGGGAGGTTTTGATGATGTATTTGGTCTCCCGATATGTTATACATGGTGCACATCGCAACACGATGGTACATGGGTGTGGAAAGATAACAATCACATACAATTGTACCCTGCATAATTTTCGTAATATAAATTTATCAAATGTTGTTTGATTCACATTTAAGATTAAGAGTAATGGAAAATTAGATTTCCTTGGGTAAGGTATGTGGTTAGGGGAATGAATAGCCTCAAAGCTAGTGGGATCATTGGGTTCATATGCAGATCTTTTCTCCACTACCGTTTCACTTTGATCATTTCTTATACCTTGTTATGCCAAACCAGACCACAAAATAATATCTTGTAGTGAGTCTATTTGTGTCTTAATTCATCAAATTAAATTATATGTATCTTCATGTGGTTTTATGTTCTTGAAATATGTTTAAGGAGATACTCCAAAACCTAATCCTCTAACATGGCCATATTGGTTTTGCCACTTCAAAGCTACTGAAAGCTGTTTTTATTCTAGTACAGCTATTACCAATTCTTGTGTCTAAACCAAATAAGAAATATGAACATATTAATTTTTACATAATATTGTTATAAATCATAACGAATTAAAATTATTTCATACTTTCACAGGCTATCCATAATTATTTTTTGTTTTCATCAACTAATATACCATCCTTGTTTAAAAGAGCCTCCTTCTATAGCACATGATGTGGGATGGAAGTGGATTCAGATTTTGATTCATCAATCTTCTTATAAACAAATAAACATATGTTTTTTCATATTTCATAATTAAACTTTTATTATTGATTTAAAATACATACTAATTTCTACTCAAATGAAGCATACCACATCCTTCCTTTGTGATAGGGGTACGCTGGTTTTGATGCATATTCTTTATTTTCATCACTCTTTTGTAATTTCATAAATTAACAATTTTTAATCATGTTGGATAAAATAAATAATGTCAAATAATATATTATTGACCGCAATACACCTGAAATTATTTCTCATTATGAAGATTGTTGAAATCAATCCATGTTTCTTGCTTTATAATGTGTGCATAACTAAGTTGTGGGTGGGGATTTATTTTCCACTCAACGTCCCTAAGATATAAATTATTCAGAAGAGTCTAAAAGCCTCTATGGGATTTTTTAGTGTGCATGAAGAAATGTTTCTTACGAAAATATTCTAAAATACACAAAGTCTTCATGGAATTATGAAAACTAAATAATTGTTTTATTATATATTTTTCATTAAAATAGAAAATTTATATTGTAACATTACCATTATATCTTACCAAATGATTTCTTTCATTATAGGTTGGATGTGGCACCATGAGTCAATATCAATCGGCACATTCATCTTCATTGTGACACCAAGATAACTAATGAACATTGACTTGTTGGGGTCAATAGCTTTGAAGTGTTGATTCCAACAAACCTCAAATTTTATACCCTATATTCTTGCCTTGATAATTTTATTCAAAACAGTGATGTTGCATCGTTGTTGTTTATTTTCATTTTTTTCACCAACCTGTTTTTGATGCCCTTATAATTTTTTAGTTTCATCATAAAAAATCTATTATTTCTTTGGATTTTCTATATCATCATGTTCATAAGACATTTTCTGCACAAGTATTCAGACATTTTTTTTGTACTGAATAACAACAATGCAATAAACATCATGCATAAAAGTCCACAATTTCATGAATCCTGCATGAAAATTGTTACTGTCTTGAATAGAGATATAGTACTTTAATACTATATTACAACTAACCTTCAAAACCTTTATCTAATATGTCCTCTGATTCTTTATTTCCTTCCATCTCTTGATGATAGATTTAAGGATACTCATTCCCTCTTTCGAACTAGCCTTCCCCCCATCACTATTTGGGGGGTATGCCATCAATGAACTTTGGAACCACAATTATGGGAGGAAGTCTAGTTTTAATGAGGGATTCCAATCCATCATCAAGAGATGGAAGAAAATAAAGTGTATAAGGATTATTAGAGTTTCCTAGGAACCTACACTAATGGAATCACTCAAAAAGTATCTTCAATTGAAGATAAATTGGAATACCTCCACTCTAATGGTCTTGAAGAAAGGAATATCACCCCACATACATTAGACATCACTTCTTTGTACTCAAGGATTCCTCACCTTCCAATTTTGGATATTTTTTTAAGCCACCATAATATCCCTCAAATAATATACATCCCATTAAAGGGTGAATTTTTCAACTTATTCTCATTGTTTATCTAGAAATTTTGTGCTCTTATAAATGAAATGAATCTATTCAATGAAATCCAAAATTTATTATTATGATATATTACCATAAAATTTAAGGGAATCATAGATACTTCCCATAATTAAAAATTATACCACATAGCTTGAAGTAGATTTAAAATTACCTCTTGGAATGACCTACTTTTGGACTAATAATGATTTTATCAGTTGTAAAATATAAAATTGGAGAGAGGTATCCCCACAACAAAGTATTCAATCCTTTTAGTAGATTACACTAGCCTTCTATCACAGAAATATTCTTGGGGACCCTCAATCACTAAAGGAGTGCTAGTGCCTTAACCTAGTGATAAATAGTGATCAAATAAGAAGAGAGTTTTGGCTATTTAATGAAACAAAGGGTTAATTACAATAGCGGGATTGTATCCATTTATATAGACTCTACATTTAATTAAGAATTCCTTGAGCATTGACCACCATCTCATGGAAACTGATAATTTTATCACGTCTAAGTACTTCTTTCAATGAGTGTTTCAATAAATGTTTCAAGACATATATGATGCTCCTTATGATTTATAATTAATGATAAACCATTTGGGATACGTAAATAAATTCATTCATAAAATATCATATATTTAATGGTCCACCCAAACCTACATTGTTCATATTTTGTATCCTTTGATAAAAGTATATATAAGCTTAAATTTCCATTTATGATTCAAGGATATCAGGAAATATAATATCTTTGTTTTGTGTATTTTGTACATGGATACAAAATCACATGACTTATAGGACATAAATATTCAAACCATCAAAATTATATTTTAATCAAATTTTATTTCTCTCTATGGTTATTAACCATGTTAGATGACTTTTCAAATTATTTTTTCATTATATGAATTAATTATCTCTCTATTTTGATTAGTAAATATATTAATGAATCGCATCTCATTTTTTTCTTGATCAACTATCAAACCATGGATAACTAACTTAGTTTTGGGAAATACACTCTTTATATGTTTTTGTGTATTTCTAAGTACATTTACCTAATGATTTCTCAACTCTATCCAATCTAGATAATTATTAAAAAAAATTGTTGAACATACTTTTCTCACCAAAGAAATTCCTCATCACTCCTTTTAACCCATAGTTAAAGTTTAATAATAATCATGAATTAATTAATGTACTCAGAAAACGTTCATCACTAAAATAATTTTCAGAATGTGGATAATTAATTAAATATTTTTTTGAATTAAACAAAAAGTTATTCATCAAAATCATAAATCTAAATTACTCATTGTATGGTTTAACAATTTACATGAATAAAAAAAATCTAAAAAACATGTTTTAATGATTTTTACAATTACCATGGTCCTTATATGTTCATCATCCATAAATTAGGGCCAAAACTAGGTATCCCCTAATCCTTAAAAACCCTCATAATTAAGCCTTTAGAATCTATAGTCTAGAATATAAGATGAATTAAATTTAAGAAACTACCTAGATTTTGGAACTGTATATTATTCAAATGAAGAGAATACCGAGGGGTGATAGGTATCCTTATTAATGTCGAGAGGAGAGAAAACCATCTATGTGTGTCTCTAGGAAAAAATGGTATGGACACTCAAATGCATATGAAAGGAGAAAAATGATGAAATAGAACCATACTCGTAGTAATTTAGTGGTGACGAGAAGAGATGTAGGGTTTTTCATGTTTAAGAATAGCACAAAAACGCAAAACACGGAAACCTAAACATCAAAAAAACATTGAGGAAGAGTAGAAAATAACATATATTTGATTCTAGCCTTGATTAATCTGAGGGAACATAGAGGATTTGCACCAGAAGTAGAGGAGTTCCATGAGATCTTGAGAATCATGAGTTACTGAGTCATGGTTAGGGTTTTTTATAGAGATCAGGGACACTTTTAACATTGCTTTCAGAAAAACACTGATAAATATTCCTTTTATCAGTGCTAATCTTATTAACACTAATTAAATTAATATTTATCATTGATTTTTTAGTGCTGGTAAATATATATTTTAACATTTCTTTTTAAGCACTGATAAATGTTTTATAATTATAATTATTTAATTAACTTTATTATAATTTTATAATTATTTAAATAAATTTATTATAATTTTATAATTATTTAAATAAATTTATTATAATTTTATAATTATTTAAATAAATTTATTATAATTATATAATGATTTAAATAAATTTATTATAATTTTATAATTGTTTAAATATATATAATTATTTATTTATAATTATATAAATACTTATTTAAAAATAATTATTCTTTATTTATAATAATTATAAACATAGTAAATATACATTTATAGATATAGTTATATATATATATATTTATTTATTTATTTATTTACAAATATATTTTTAACATTATTAATGGATATATAATATTTAATACATGCATTTTAAAAATGAGTGAAATTTAATAATTCAAAATGAGTACAATTTAAAAATATTGAAAAAAGGGATAAGTTTTATTAATTAAATATAAGTTATTAAAAAAATATGGATATATATATATATTGAAGTGGATGAATATATATTGAAAATACTAAAACATAGTAAATAAATATACATAAATATATAATATAAAATGATCAAATTCAAAAATGAAATAAAAAATAATAATCATTAATAATGAATACCCTAATTGTAGTGTTAAAAACAAATAAATAAAATTGACTGATTAAAAAAAATAATATATATTAAATGTATCATGTTAAAATGAAATTCTAAAATATTAGGCGTATGTGTTTCTATATATTTCATATATATATTTGTGTGTTCATTTTTTATACAAATGCATTAAATTATGTGTGTGTGTGTGTGAAATAAATGCAACGCACGACATTTGATATAGGTTAAATTAAAAAATCAAATAATATTAAAAATAAATAAGACATTAATATGTTTTTAATTAACATTTTATATATATTATAATTATCCATTTTATATATCTATATTTAATATATACTATTTATTAATTTTTATAATCTATATATATGTATATTAAATTTATTCATTTTTTATCAATAATTATTTAATTAATAAAATGTTTTATAGTTTTCTTAATTTAGTCTTTTTATTTTTATTTTTTTAAATTTTATTTTTATTTTGGACCTTTATCAGTGAAAAAAAATCATTGATAAAGCGAAACATTTATCAATGCTAAAAAGCAACTGATAAAGTGCACCTTTTATCATTACTAAAAATAAAGCATTGATAAAGGTTTCCTTTATCATCCCTAAAATAAACCGCTAATAAAGGCTACCTTTTATCAGTGCAAAAAAAATCACTGATAAAGGGTTCCCTTTATCAGTGCCTTGTTTTAGCACTGGTAAAGGGATTCTTTTATTAGTGCTTATTTTAGCACTCATAAAGATGAACTTTATTGGAGAATTTTTCTAGAATTGAGAAATGACAGTGTTGCTATCCAGCATGTTTTGTAGTAGTATCTATGACTTTTGAGTCACCCTCATAAATATTTAGAAACATTTCTAACATTATATGTGATGACTTACATGACATCACTTTTATATATATTTCGTTGTATTGAGCTCCTCCTAAAGTATTAATCCATTTGGCGTCAGCATCTAATTCCCTTCATCCGGCTTCTGATAAATCACCACTCTTGATATTGGAAGAAATTACATGCATCGCTACTATAAACACATCCATTCTTAATGATCAAAAGTAGTGATGCATCTAATTATTACATAATTGTAAATTTTTTCCATCGAAGATCGGAATCCCTTTTTGATTGACAACCTCCATATCTTCTACTGAGAGAGAACCATTGACATTCAACATTTATCTCTAATAAAAATTTCTATCCCAACTAGGTTAAATACCCTGAGAGGGTGGTGAATTATTTTATGACTGATTAAAACAAATTCCCTTTTGGATATTTTATTATTGTCAAAAAACACTATTCTCTCACTTTCTTGTAGAAATGTATGAACAGAAATGAAATCATACGTGAGACATAGCGATTTTATTTGGTTCACCCTCACTGTGATATGTCCAAGGAGTATAAAACAAAAATGTGTCAATGTACCAAATCCACTAAGGATCACTTCCAAATTACAATATTCAGGATAGATCACTTTTATGCCCATTCTCACTACCTTTATAAGGTTTAGGGTAATCTCACTACTTTCCCAAGCTTCACTCCCTAACTCTATTTCGATGGATCACTATTAGTGAAAAGGATCACCTTCTTCCTCTTCATTTTCTCACTACTTTGGAAAGTATCCACACAAAATTTATGGACAAGTAGGTCCCTTCATTATCACTAATTAATGAATTCTCAACTTTAGGTAGATGCTATGTTGAAGCCCCTCTTTTCTGTTTACTATTAGTTTGTGTAAATTACTTTCATATACTATTTTATTCCCTTCACAAACTTCCTAATACTTACCACGAACTGTCCTGGTTCCTCCACGAACTGTCGTGCTTCCTCCATGGACTTCCTTTCACCATGTGGAATGAGTGGTTCATGGAAAACCTTTCCTTCACAGAATATCTCTACTTCACATATGGATGATGACTCTATGAACCACTGATTCTTCATGAATCCTTTTTCTTTATGAGATATCAAACCCTGCAAACCCTTTCCATGAACTACTTCCTCCTTCATATAAAATTCCCTCATGAACTACTTCGGACTTCGATAAATTCTTCCCAGAGTAATGACCCTTTATAATGAAATCATCTCTCTTTAATGATCTGGGTAGGGGTCTTTATATAGGAAAATAGATCTAAAGAACCCACTAATATGAATTACCTAGAACTTTGATGTGGTACATCCTTCACTGTAAACTATGTTATGTAGTCTGTAGAGCGCCTTTATCCTTTGTGGTGGCCGATGTCATCCACAAACAACAACCCTTTGGGGATCCTTAAATCACTAACTCTTAACTGTAAACGAAGACACTACCACAAATTTTTATCCTCCCACAAACTATAAACCTCCCATGAATTTATTTTTTTATGTGGGCCACGTAGCACACTTCATGGTCCTCATAGCGCTACTATACAAAAATCTTCCTTTGCTGATTTTCCTTTGGTGTTCCATGTATCGCCTTTATGGTCCACATAGTACTGTTGTGCTACAATGAATTTGGAAAACTCCATGCTTCCTAATCCATGGATTGTGATTCACGGTCTATGAATTGTGATGTATATACTCATTTTCTAAAAAGATTCATTTTCCATACTAATTTGTGATCATCTAGATTTTTCAAAAAAAATAATCACTAAAAAAATTGATATGACACCTTGAGAGATTTTTTCTCAATAGATGAAAGAAAAATCAACATGCTACATGATACATGTACCTTCCCATTAAAACTCTACCACTGACTCCTTAGAGTTTCAAATTTACTAATATGTTATCAGAATCCTATATAAAGGATAAATTATCTTTATATACCAATCACTAGGTTTTATAGTCTATTAACCGAACTCAGTATCCCTAAACCTTAAAGCCCAATGTATTCCAATCCAATCATTATAAGACTACTAACTCCAACACTATCCTTAAGATTTGGCCCACTTTGACACCATTATGACATGACCCGACCTATTAGGACCCACCTAGGTTGTTGGTAAGTCAAACATGGCCCCATATTACCACCTCCAATAGGCCTAGTTCTAGTATTAATCACCATGTTATGGGTATCAAGGCATCATCATATGATTCTAGTTAGAGGAATAAAACCCAAAACATAGCTTGATATTTCCCCAGCATAACCAAATGTGTATGAAAATGAAAACCCCTAAAAACATATTACCTAAAACTCTGATGGAGGGACCTCAATCATATTACTAGATATATTATGGTTTTATTATGATCAATGGAGCTAAAAATATAGGTTTTCTACCTCTATAGGTTATCCACTAACCAAGGATCCATAATTGTATCATGTGGACTCCCAAACTCCAAAGGGGTTCTAGGACCTTCACTAAGGAATGGTGATTAGTATTTTGAGGTTAAATGATCCATAGAAATATTTTCATGAAACTGATGGACACTAACATCATTCTATTCACCCCAAAACAAGGGAAAATATTCCATTTATATATGAAGTTCTTGATGCTCTTCATAAATAGAGAATCTGTTGATTTTATGTAATGCAACAAATGCACCCACCTCCACTAAAATCTCTAAGGACTTCATTTAGAACATCCAAAATATTTTTGAATCTATAAAAAACGATTTTGGTTATTGTTTCATCAATCTATATTCATTTTGGAAGAAAATAACATATAAATCTTATTCCTTATCCAAAGGTCAAAGTGTGTGACCCTATGGGCCTTAATAGTGTTGACCACAAATATTAAATCCATATTTTATCAATTTAATCTAAGAGTGGACTCTGGAAAATAATTAGTTCTACTTAGGCTACTAAGGGGACTGGTGTGATCTCCAACAAATTTAATCATATTAATATACAAACGTGTAATTCATCTAATAGATGAGCACATCACATATCCCTCATATAATTAGTTTAACACATTATATGTAAACCAAATAATCATGTATATCCATTCCCTCGGTCTAATTAAATCATGTATTTAATTATTATACAAGTAGAAAAATATCGTCTTGGTTTCACTCCAACTAATGATATGATCAGAAACATACCCAAGAACCCCTAATTAGTTAAGTCATTTTTGACTTGTGTAAGAAAGGTGTCAAATTATGAAGTTTCTCATGAGAGGTATCTCTCCAACCTTAGGTAATAAAGAGTAATTATAGGTATACATACCTAATTATATTGATAACTATATGACATTACATGATATATACTTTAATGTCTTGATCTAAGTAATATGTAGTGACTCTAAATCTAGAAGACCATAACTGGTGTATGATTTATTACATTGGTATAATATACAAGGAATCACATCCCAAAGGACCAAATATTTTAGTAGTCCTGGAAAACTATATACATAATTGAATCAAATTTAAATTTTAAAACATATGATAAAATAAATTACATTCATGAGAATCACATTATTCCCCTTAGTATATCCATGTATATCAATCATAAAATACATCTTAGTATCTTGGGGAAAATAAAACATAAGAAATGGGTGAGCTGAAATGGTCAATAAGGGTTAATTATATAGGAGGCCATCATGAATCAATAAGAATAATAAACATGGAAAGGTAAATAAATAAACACACATTCCTTTTAAATAACTTAAATATCATGGTATGATAAATTAAAATCATTATGTAAAGGTAAATAACTGAAGACATATTCTATTTAATCAAAAAATGATGATGAAATACATCCATAGATAATATCATAGAGAAAATGTCATGGATAATAATAATGACTGAATTCTCAATTAAGTAAATTCTTAATTATCATATTTCATGTCTCAGGAACACAAAAACTTTTGCTATCAAGATCTATCCTCTAGATAGTTTAAAACTATAGGTATAAATCTGTTTAATTTTTTCCAACTGATTTGTCTCATGATACCTATTGATGCATTGAGGGGCTATATTAAATATGGTCTCCAACCGTCACTACATGTCAAAATCATATCTCATATATCAAATGATATATTTAATTCATAAATAAATATGCCTCATCATCAAATATTTTTATTGAGTAAAGGGAACTAATTTATCGACATTTACCTAGTTAATCAAAAAACATTCAATGTAAAAATCATATGTAAAAATTGTATATGGTTTAGTCTATAATAATATACATAACAAACTAGTATTTATATTTAAAATAAATGTAATTTCCAATGAAAAATGATCACAAGAGAGTGATTGTTTCAAGATAAAGTTAATAATCACAAAATAAAGTGAGATTGCACAACAACTTTTACCACTTTTTAATTTTCAAGTCAGATACCATTATATGAAATGATTCGAAGTTAAACATAAAATACCATGAATTATGAATGAATCATGATATTACATGTAAAAAGGGTTAGTATATACACCACATAAAAGTTAATTGTTACATAATAACAAATAAGTCTCAATGGAATGCAAATTGAGACTAAATATGTTACCTCGTGATTCTTTTTGGTTGAATGTTCTTTAAACTATTGTGAAGTGGTTTTAAACATTTTATTAACTTATAATAGAACCATATTAATATTTATAATATCATATATGATCCTTTCACAACATCTTATCACCTTTTGTTAATAATATTTCATTATTTTCATTTTTATGGGTGTTAATTGTCTTGTTTTCTCATTAATTATTTATCATGAAAGTTCCGCTTCATATACATATTATATAGTTTAATAACCTCCAGAATAATAATAATGATATAATTATCATATTTGAACATAAATATCACTTTTAAAACTAATCATGAAATATGGTTATGAAAAATGAAGTGTATTACGTACTTGGAGAAGGTATGTAACACCACTGGAAAAGTGAGACTTAAAAAATGATAAATGTTACTACTCACGTCAACATGGTTCATGTTTGTTTTTAAGAGCCTATCCAATCAGAAATACGCAGTTAAGCATTTTTGGATTGGATTAGTGATCAGGATGGGTTACCTTTTAGGAATTTTCCTAGGTTATGTGTGAGTGAGGAAAAATCATACTATAAAGAACATGTGTTGGAATGTTGGGACAATCATTAGTTTGATAAGAGACCCCATGAGTAATATCCTATGGTTTTCTAGGAAGGAAACCAATATATTTCAGGAGACCCAAGGGTTCATATGTCTATGTTCATGTCCTGGGGAAATTTGGGTCATGAGAAATAGTATCATAACCATTACCCAACATGAAGTATAGTGGCACTGCCTGGGTTTGAGGCTTAGGGTCTACAACCATGGAATTGTTCTTTAAAGGGGTGGAGAGTGTGACACCCTTGGAAAAGTGATACTTAAAAAGGGGAAATTTGACTTCCCATGTCAACAAGTTACACCTTTATTATAAGTCTATCTGATTATAACTCCATAGTAAATCATGCTTGTCCTAGATTAGTGATCATGATGGGTGGCCTTTTTGGGAAGTTTCCCAAGGTGTGTGTGACTGAGGACAAAGCATAGTAGAAAGATCATGTTTTGGAATTTGAGTAAAGTTATTTCTTTGATTAGATACCCTAATGATTAATAGAATTTGGTGTGATATGAATTAAACCAAGGTATTATAGGACACCCAAGGGTTCAAATGACTAGGTTAATGGCCTAGGGAAGGTCGGGTCATGACACGGTAGGTCATAAGTACACATTACTATCATTTCCATTTTTCAATGATCATTATGAAAAAAGGTAATTGATATATTATATTTATATAATTATCATAATATAAAATATACTTTATTATTTATTTAAATATACTTATATATATCATCTATGTGGTGTGGTGATGAAAAGAGAGTTGCATCGCTTCGTGAAGGTGGTAGTTCACACATACACGAACGATGTTGTCATCTTTAAGTGAGTGAACAGGTAAGAAAGAATATTTTATTTTTAGAATTATAGTTTTTTCATCAATATTATAATTATTTCATTTATATCAAATATATTTATTATTTTTACCCATTTTACATTCCAATTAAAGAGTTAGTGAAAGAAAAATTACATCACTTTGTGAGGTGGTGGTCCGCTGTACACACGAGAGACGTCATCGTATCCCCTAGGTACTAGGAAGTAAATATATATATATATATAATTAATCCATAGGTATAAATAAGTTATAAATATCATATATATACTTTAGATACATCATCATACCCAACTATAAAAGGTGGTGATAGAATAATGAATGACATCGGTTCGCAAGGCGGTTGTCCACCATACACACGAATGATGATTTCATAACCCATTTGATGAATGTGGATATGGTTTTAGTTCATTACCTTATTATAAAAACATATCAGTGTATGTAAGATACTAATTTTATTTTATAACTATTTTTTAATATAAATTTATATAGGTGGAGGAAAAAATAAAAAAAAGTTGTATTTGAAGAACATTACCTCTTCTTCGGGTGTCCTCCTTAGGTTTGCAGAAAATCATTCCTAGGTTGAATATATGAACAAAATAAGGATTAAAAGATGAGAGGAATGAATTTTTAAATTGATTTTGTTAGGTATTGGATAAACCAAATAGGTTTAAATGTGTGGAGTAATGAGGATAGGGTGTCCTTTTATAAGGGAGGTGAGTGGCGCAATTGTAATTTTTTGAAACGATTCAATCATACCCACATTTTTATCATTAAAAAGCATCCAAAATGGGATATTCTCAAAAATATAAGATATAAGGATGAAATATGTCTATAAAATGGGTGTTATACAAGTTTTTAGGTCATTTTAACCCTTATCTTTATAGATTAACCCTCAGTAAATCTATCATCACTATTACTGTGGAAATTAATTTTTAATGTTTTGAGTATTAATTTTGGTAAAAAATTATGTTGAAATTTTAAGACATTATAAATTATTTTGATTATAAATATATAATCCATTTTTCCATATTCAATTCACATAAGTGGCAAATTTGTATTTAAAATTAATCGCACAAACATGATAAGAAAGAAGTTTTTAAAAGAGAAAATGTTCAAAAGTTTACTAAGTTTTTATATAAAAATTCAAAATGAAAATGATTATAATGACCTATATTATATTAAATTATATATAATTTAAATAATTTTACTTTAAAACCAATTTAAAATTTAATTTAACTTTATAAATAATTTAAACAAAAATGCAATTTTCAATTAAAATTCATTATTTTCACTATTCATCAAAAAATGAAACATTTCACAAAAATAAAAAAGATTCACCCTAAGATAATTTTGATATTTTAATTTGAAAAATTAAGTTCATTTTATCAAACATATTTTTAAAAAAAATTAAATTTTAATTTTAAGTTATGTGCATGAAGTGAAACTAGACTACTTTTTAGAAAAATTTAGTTTTTAAGAAAACATTTATTTTACGTTCAGATGATTATTATTTTATTTATAGTCAATTGTTAACCATAAAATTAATATTTTATTTATTACTATTCATACTCAAAAACTTAACAGCTAGTTTATAATGGTCACGTTTAAATAATATTTTAATATAGTATTTTCATTTAAACCTGATGTGGTGTACATTGCAAGCTATCAACAAAATTAAATTTATTTCTAAAAAAATATATTGTAAAGTATTGGGGTGTTACATTTTAGTCTAATATTGTTGTTAGGTATCATATATTCTATCAGATATAATGTTTTAATTCAATAATTTTTGGTTGTTACATAATAAGCCTCTACTTATTACCTCAAGAATATATTCTTCATATCTCATATACAACCCATTATTACAAGTAAAAGGTTATATTCATGTTAATCTTAACATATCATTACAGCTCATAATACTCCATGATGATCATTGATTAATGATAACTCAAACTTGTAAGTTTAGGGAATATTATCATTTGACAATTCATGTAAAATAAATTGCAACATATATCAATGAATGATAAATTTAGGTTGTATTTATTATAATAATATAATACATTATAAAAGATTTACATCAATCTATCAATTATCATATACAAAGGTACTTTACATAATTATCATTCTTATATGGAAATAATGTTTTGTTTGATGGATTTGTTTCATTATCATCTGTATCCACCCTATAGATCATTACATTGCCCCTCATAATTATCTTCAGTATGATATGGTACTTTCAACAAATGTATTTTTCCTTTTAGTGAGAGAAGGGTTCCATAGCTTGAGAAACAACTACGTCGTTGTCATAGTAAATCTATATCACTACCTCAATACGAGGAACCACTACATGTTCATAGATTAACTTCTTGATCCAAATATATTTCTTCACTTCATTTGATAAAGTGATGTACTTTGCATCTATTTTCTAACTTGTGTGGTGGCTTGTTAGGAACTCTTGTAACTAATAACTCCATCATCCAATATAAACATTAAACTAGATTGATATTTCATATCATATCTATCAAATTAGAAACTAAAATATATGTAACCCTTTACATAGAAATCATCCCCCCCTCTGAATATCAAGAACATATCTATATTCCTTCTCATGTAATTAAGAATTTTCTTCATGGTAATCTAGTGAATCTCACAGGGATTAGATTGCTATCTACTAGTAATTATTAGACCATAGGAGGCATCATTTAGAATAAAAAACATGTAATACATGATATATCCCATTTAATATGAATATGGAATTATATCCATCCTTGTTAACTCATACAAGGCTCCTGAATATTCATAGGATTCATTCTATGTAACAATAGAAAATTATCCTTCTTGAAGTTCTCCATGCTAAAATATTTTTGCATTTTACTAATGTATATGTCCTTACTGAGTCTAATAAATCACATATATCAATCTATACTGATCTTTATACCTAGTATGTTGGCTGAGTCACCCATTTCTTTCACTGAGAAGAATTTTCCCAACAACATCTTCACAGAGTGATGTGTCGAGATATGATTTTCAAAAATTAGTATGGAATTTATTTAAAATATAAAAAATACTATTACAATCTAATTAATTAGTTTTTATACACAAGAATCATTCGTACTCTTTATGAAACCAAACTCCATGATTATATCACCAAACTAGATATTTGAACTCTAATATGATTGCTTCAATCCATAAATGGATCATTGTAACTTTCATTCCTTAGTAGTCACATTTCATACTTCAAAACCTTCAGGTTTTATCATATACACATCCTTGACTAAATTCCCATTAAGGAAATCAATTTTTATATCCATTTAATATATATCATAATCAAATTAATCTACTATGTAAAGAAAAATATGAATGGAAATTATCATCAAAATAGGTGAAAATGTTTCTTCATAGTCAAAACTTTGAATTTTCATGTAAAATTTTGAAACTGATAATTATTTATAGGTATACACTATACCATCCATGTCAAATTTCTTTTGGAAAACCCACTTTTAATTTATCGGTGTCACCCTTTTAGGTAAATCCACTAATTTTTAAAATTGTTTGGTTTACATAGAGTCCACTTCAAATTTCAAAGATTTTAACCATTTCATGGAATCATAATTCTTGATATCCTCCCAATAAGAGGTAGGATAATATCCAATGAACATTGCCTCATCATCATTTTCTATTATAAATACATATATCATGATATTTAGACAAATTCTACTAGACCTTTTAGTTTCTTATGTAACTATAGTTATTTCTTATTTCATAATTCTTTTTGAAATCAACACAACCTCCATATTAGGAACATTTCTTGTTTGTTGGTCTTTAGCTTATTTAAGTTTAACTTTCCTCCAAATGAATCCTAAAATTGTATATTACTTCTCATGTAATACACTATTTCATGTCATAAACACTTTTTGTTCAATGGTATTATAGAAATAGTATTCTTTAGTTTCCTTGGGATAACCAACAAATAATAATTTATCAAACATAGGGAAAATATTACTAAAATTCAATCATCGTATGAGTTCTTCACAACCGAAAGTCCCCATAAAATATAAATCAATACATATCCCATAATATATCTCATATGGAGTCTTTATTATTGAATTATATGGAATCTAATTTAGTAATAATGAAATAGTATCTAGAGAATAATCCCATAATGTAATAAGAGGGTCACTTAGGATCATCATTGATCTATTCACTTCCAAAAAGGTCTGATTCCTCCTCTTGAACAAATCAATCCATTATGGTGTTCTAGGAGGATTGAGTTGTGGAATAATTCCACAATCTATCTGATGATATATGGATTCCCAGTTCAAGTATTTACCACACAGATATGATCAAATAATCTTATTACTTTTTCCCAGTTGATTTTATACATTTTTATGAAACTTATTGAACTTTTCAAAAGTATCATACTTTTGTTTCATTAAATACACATAATTTTACTTGATAAATTCATCAATAAGGTAATAAATTACATATAACCACCAATTTCTTATTTACTAAATGGTCCACATACATTACTATGTATGAGATGTAATAATAAGCTTTCCCCTTTCATATTTTATCTCGAAAGGTTCCTTATTTATCTTTCATAATAAAAAAGAATTGAAATTCTCAAATGATTCATAATTGAATGATTCCAAAAATATATCTCTATGGATACTTCTAATGTTCCTTTTTTTATATTTCCAAGGAAAAAATTCCAAAGGTAGGTGAGATTAAAATCAACTTTAACCTTCTTATTCTAAATTATATAAATAAGATTATCCATATAAGGAATTATTAAATCATTTTCCATAATATTGATGCCACAAAACATTTCATTATTATATATAGAAAAAAATATCATAATTAATAGTGAATGAAAATCCATTTTTTCCAATATAAGATAAAAAAATTAAATTTCTATTTAATGCAAGAATATGATAATAGTTTTCTAATTCTAGTATTAATCCACTTGTTAATCTTAGATCATAAATGTTGACCTCTAATGTAACAACTATTTCTCCATTACTAACATGGATATATACTTCACCCTTCATAAATTACATCTTACCTCTGAGTCAATTTTTATCATCACAAGTGTGTGACTCAAACCTGACATTTATTACCCATGAGTTAAAGTTTGTGGAATTGATCTCTATTATATTCATATCTAGATGCTCTGTATTATTCTCTGTGAGAGAAATTCTAAATCTTAGGTAACAATATCTAATTGTTTTATTGGTTATACCTATAATTGATCTCAATACGATTATCATGAAGCTTTCTATAATCTACAACAAATACATATCATTGAGTGAGAATCATATTTTATATATTTTCTTCAAGTAGTTTTAATGAAAGTGCTCCCACTAAAAATGATGAGCCTAAACAAGATATATATTTAGTGATACAAGATCCATATTTCACTATGGAATGAGTCTTGTATGGTGATTATCTCTAAATTTAGTTATTAAGTTAGGGTATCATCCTAATCAAAACAATTGTGACTCTTAGATAGTTGAGTGGATAAAACTTTTCCCATATCCATCTTATGGAAAATGCTCAACTCTGTTCTTCTAGAAAACTAATCCTATTAGGGTATCCCGACTAGTGTAACCTAAAACAAACACCAAGACTAAGATAAAATAGGAAAATCAATGGGAATAAAGCTATATCATGAACAACACAATAGGATAATCCAGATATACTTATCACTTTCTTTCCTTACACAAGGTAATCTAAGGGCACTCGGTTATGGACTGGCCTTTCTAGTTGGATGATTGAGGTATTAACAACAGCCGCTTTGGAAGGAATCTTACACTTCTTATTTGAGGGATTTTCTTTCAAATATATGCTAACTTAATATACATTACATGAATATTAATTTCATAACTATTTTATAATATGAAATATTTATTAAATCATGTTTTATTCTTGTATGTATGCATGATTATAATGATTTAGTTTTAGAACCCCTATTTCATACACCAAATCAATGTATTCACACCACATTGATGTACACCTTTTTACACGACCCACAAGTTTTTGTTATTCACATAGAATATAATCCAAGTATATTTATACATATCTAAATGTATATCATGAATAAGGTACATGAACTATCCATATAAAGGAATTGAGTTATCTAAAATTAAAAATCTCTATATGAGTAAGCTTAGAGACATAGATAGCCAACCCCCACCATTCTAGAACAAGGCATAAGCCTCCAGTCTAGTGAAAAGTTAATCCCAAAGTCTCACTACCTAGGGATACATTACTCAAGAGATAATTCAATTCATGATATATCTAACAACATATATGAAAAAACTATATTGAATAAATATTATCAATCTCATATCTCTAAAAAACTAATGTCGAGATGAATGAAAAAAATAAATTTTATTGAACTGTACTGAGCAAAAATTTAAGGACCTATCTACTAGAATAATTTTATCACAAAAATAAGTCATACACATTATTTTAATTCTATAAACAATTTATAAACATGAATTATATAATGGAATAAACAATTAAATGGACACTTTATTTATTATGAGAAGAAAATATAAATTAAATATTTATCATAGGACTATAAAATGCATTTTATTAATCCTATACTTATCATTTCTAAATAATTTATGAACTATACATTTTTTAAAAAATATTTTATTTTATTTTTTCAAAAAAAATGGGACATCCCTTGGCTGGCTTTCCCATGAACTCAGCCATCCAAAAGTGATAGTGGCCAAGCTCAAAGGTAGTATAACCATGTGTGGAAGAGGTGGATTGATCCCGTATGGGTTGATACAAGCATAATGGATTGTGGGGAGTCACAATAGAAGGGTCAAATTTACTCTTCAGGGTGGCACAACAAACCACTAGAGTGGGGAAACTCCAACTGATTTTGCATGATCGCCGATAGAACATCCTAGATAATGAGTAATCACCCTCCCAAGGAAAATTATGATGTGGGAAGCACTCAATATGGAATTTTTCATCCCCACACCCACTTTAATCACATGTTGCATTTGATACATTGGCGCTACATATGTATGTCATTATTTCCACACTCTCACTTCCTACCATGATCTACATCTTTATTCCATGCATGAATTCCCACAATATAATCTGCTCTCAATATTTGTATTCCATGATAGACCTTTTGAAATTATTTATTTTTTTCTTTATATAGTCCATTATACCTTACCAAGATCATGTACCCTATGATGTCATGTACCCTAAAAAGAAGGATCTGTAAGGTACTATGTAACTTCATAGGGTACTTTTGTATGGAACATTAGAATATATTCAAACCCAAGTGGAATTATCTCGTAATGATTATTACATTTCACATTTTGTATCATGTTAATAGATTAATGTAATTACTCAAATGGAGTATGATCATTCATCATTTCATTATCACATAGCACAACATCGGATGAAATAAAACCAGTAACAATGCATAAAAATCATTATTCATTTAATAGTGATAAAAAAACATTGATATGTCAAAGATAAAGGGTTTGATATCACTCATGGGTATCAAGGTATTATCATATGATCATGGGCATGGAAGAAAACCCAAAACACAACCAGATATTTCAATGAAAAAACCAAATTTTCATGAAAAAAACACCAAAAATAGAGCCTATATGAAAATAAAATGCATTGAATTCCATCATCTTCTTAGATATATTATGATTTGATTATGATAATAAGAGTAAAAAACATAGGTTTTTCCTCCATAGGTGATCCACCAACCAAAGTATCCATGATCATATCATGAGGACTCAAAAATGTCGAAGGGGTGCTAGTTCCATTAAGGAGAAATGTTGAAT
This sequence comes from Viscum album, assembly GCA_963277665.1. Taxonomy (NCBI): domain Eukaryota; kingdom Viridiplantae; phylum Streptophyta; class Magnoliopsida; order Santalales; family Viscaceae; genus Viscum; species Viscum album. The sequence continues at coordinate 1,135,529,492 of OY728141.1, read as the reverse complement.
GGTGTTTCTAGATGAAAAGAGATATATAAAGCTTTTCATGAAACTAATGATCGCCAATAACATTATAATCCCCCCAATGTGAGGGAACAAATTCCCTTTATATAGGTAGTTCTTGATTATCTTTATTAATGGATAATGTGACAATGATATACAATACATAGAATGCATTAAACCCTACTAGTAAATCAATTGAAACTATTCCATGTATTTTTATGCACTATTTAATCCATTCATAATGGATTAATAAAAAAGGAAACCACATTGGTGGGAGGTGGAATATATATGAATCCTCGAGTATTATTTCATGCAGTTAGGCTAGTCCTGATCTGAGACTTAAAGATATATTGGAAAAAACATATTTTTAAATAATATGAATCATATGAAAATTGTTTTAGTGAATTTACCACATGAGGAATGAATAAACATGTATGGGAGGACTTATCCTATCAACCTAAATATGACCACATGTCCTTGAAATAATATATATAACAATTCAAACTATATATATAACTAATTTTAGAATAACATGCAACATAACATAAATATATCAAAAGTGAAACAAGTACCAACACTAGTAAAAATTAGGAAAAGTACCGGGAAAAAAATATTTGATCGGGTTATACCAAATACTCAAAAGAGGGGGGTGAATTGTGACTTTTAAAAATTCTTCAAAAATCATGATGATGACCGAGTCTGTCCTTATATCTTTATCAGATTATTTATGCAACGGAAAATAAATAGTTAAAGAATGCAAGGATGTATAGTGGTTCGGGGAATAGAAGGCCCCTAATCCACTCCACCAATGCTCTACTCCATGAGCTTGGTGATTTTCACTATATGGTACTCTTATCAACAGATCGTCCACAACTGAGTACAAGTAGTTGAGACCTTTACAAGTTAAGGCTAAATACAAAGCCATCTGGTTCATACATAGAACTGAATACACAACTTAGTACAAAAATCTGGTTACTCAAAATAAAAAGAGTATTTGTCTTGAAATACTTTCCAATTGATCTTCGTAGTCACAACAACACGCAACTGACAGTAGATAGACCGTCGTCTTCAGAAAAGATGTTCTTTAGATAAGGGATTTTCTGCATCAATCCAGTTGTAATTTATATAAAAATAATTTCAGCAACTCCAATAATAATGGATTCACTAAGGATATTCAATGTAGAAATGGTGAATCTTCAATGTGTTTCTTCTTCTTTAGAAAAACAAAGTTTGATAGATCTTGGTAACAATAGATCTGTAAATCTTGAATGACTCTATAAAACTATAGTCATCAAGAACTTAAGATATTGTTATATATTTTATTGATGATTAACCATTTTTTAATACAAAATATCATAGATATATATATAGAATAACGACGAGAATTTTTCTTAAAATTTTAGATCCAAAAAATTCGCCTTTAGAATTGAGATATTCAAATGTTTGAATAATAGAGAAGTCGTAACTCCCCTGAATATTCGGCAAGAAAATTTATTCTTAAATTGATCCTTTGAATCCCAAATAAACATCTTCGAATCAATTAAAGACATGCTTTAAAATTGGGCATTGAATTTGGCTTGAAATCAGACTAATAATCTGCATAAATACCATTTCTCAATAAAGTCATAATTTAAATCTCTGACGCCAAACGTAAGGTTGAACTGCATCTCATTCATTCTCTAAATGTAAGGTTCACTATATAAGGATGAAATTTTAAGGTTGAAAATGTAAGCTTGATCAACCATACTTTTCTCTTCAACTCGCAAATGTATAGTACAATATCCATACTTTCATTTTTAGCAAAACATAAGATACATGATTCGTAAGATTCATTATAAAAGTAAGGATGATGATACATACTTTTGTCAGCTTCCAAAAATAAGGTATATGATCCATAATTTTTGAAAAAACGTAAGGTTGTTTTCAAAAGTAAGGTTGATGAACCATACTTTTTAGAAACAAACATAACGTTCCATACTAACGTAGGGTTCTTCTTCTATACTTTTCTGATATCCCGAACATAAGATTCTTTCCAAAGGTTGGGTTCTTCTTCCATACTTTTGTCTATAACGTATGGTTACTTAACCATAATTTTTTGATATGTTGTAAAGTAAATGACTAATTCCATCCTTACTCTATACTCCTTAACTTAGGTTATGAACAGTGTTTTCAAAACACGTGAAAGTGATTTCCAAACACGTAGAGCTTGAATAGTGTTTCCAGAACATGCTAAAACGATTTCCGAACACTTTTTAAAATATTCCATGTGGATTAAATGCTTTAATATTATTCCAAAATAGAGAAATAAAGAGTAATAATTTCTTGAAATATACTCAAAGTAAAATCATTAGAAAAACAAATAAGGGTATTTGTGAACATTAAAATCATTATAAAGAGATAGATTATTGTTCTCAATGATCTCCCCTTAATAAAATAGAGTGTTTTTTAAAACAAAACTTGCTCAACAAAAAATCCTAAGCTAAATACCAACCTTGAAAAATAGAAAAAGACAATATCTATGTCATGAAAACCCTGAATTTAACACCACCATAAACTAACACAAAAAATCTCCACTAAGCACCAACGCCACTGACACCATGTCTACCAAAGTATCTACTAAATAGTTCATCATCTACACATATATAAAATGTGTAGGAATATATATCATGTATGGGGGGGTATAAATATACCCAGTAGGACACCTATGAATATAAATGAGATATAGGATATAAATTCATGTCAAATAGATTAAACCAAGATATATTAGATGATAATAAGTCAATGTAGGTTAATAAAGATCTCAAACTTCACAACTTGTCTCAATAAAAGGTATACATTGAAAGTAACCTAGACTTACTAGAGAATTTACAAAACTAAATCACCCAAACTACCTAACATTTATCACTTACTCAATGTCCCTCTAAGGTAGTAGTGGGGGACTCGTACCTGGCTGCAGAGTGCACATTAGTTGAGGGGGTACCAACCCCTATGGAAGACACATGCATTATTATGTGATACAAGAATCATCTAAAGAGTTTAACCACTTTATAAGTGGAGGAAATGTACCTTTTTATTAAGGTAGGTTATATGCTACACTAAGTATATGGAGGAACCATTCCTTGGAGTCAGTATTTCATCATGGGGGGTTACCAACCCCATGTCTTCTCTAATAGTATCGCCCACTCTCTATCATCAACTCTATGAGGATAAAGATCTCCAACTATTAAAACACCTTGGAAACAATACTTTAATGACAAATAGTTTCACATAATCACACTATTTGTAAAAAAATCAGGATGGATTACTTTCATGTCTGATTTTGACACCCAATTGAGAGATAAAAGGGCCAGTAGAAATTGCCTAGGACAAAACATGTAGTCTCTCATAAATAGCGTGTAGGACTTGGCAGCAACCGGGCGCATTTTAATATGGTATAGTTCATATGGAGTCAACCAAAATGGCATTCCCATATGGGGTACATGGTGTGAAGGGGCCTCATAATATTTGGGTGTGTACTATCATGGGTTTCTATGTCATGTATCCTAAGTACACTATGTATGGAGTCTGACATGTTAACCTAGCTTGGGTATACATCGAGGTACATGTCCCGAGATACATGACATGTGGCCTAGGATAATACCCCATGTAATATTTATAAAAACTATGTAAAACCTAGTGCTAATGTTTTTTAAGATATGCAACATTTTACCCAGTGGACTATACTTCATGTTGTCATATTTTCCAGATCCAAAATGCACAACTCCCCACATCCACCATTATCAGCTCCACCTCTGGCTCCAAAAACATACAATTCCCCCAAACGTGTTTTATCGCCTTTATAAATATTCACCAATCTTATTTAATCATTCCCATTCTTCATTATTTCTCCACGTAGTTAAATTGGAATCCATGGCCTCATTGGAATCCTTATTGCATCATAACCATCCCATATAAATCTCAATGACTTATAATCCCTTCATTTTCACATCATAATACCATGAATGAACTATAGCATGAAGAACATGTATGGAGTATTCAAATAATGGTAGTTTGAGGAAATATGAACCACTCAAAATAGGTTTTCATTTGCGACTAATGAGAATAAAAAATATGATATTGGGAGAAACTAAATCCATAATTGATAAAGGAGAGTTCCAGAAAAATATGATGCGTTGAACTTGTCAATTAACGATTACTATTTAATAGATGAAGAAAATACTTTAATAAAATCATGGTAGTATAAATAATTGAATAAATTATCTATATTCAAGAATTATAATTAAGTTTTTATAAATGTTAAATGTCATAGAAGAAAAAATTCAATATCATGAAAAAATAGAGGATCATATTCATGTTAATTGCCTTTTAAAAATATTTTACCAAATAACCAAGAATTCACTACTTAAATAAACTAAATTTTGAATTTCATTTCAAATCATAATAATTTTTTTCATATTTTATTATTAATATAAAATCATTATCATAGTATACCATTTGAGGAATATATTCTTAAGAGAAAAGGATTTAAACATGTGAAGAAATAGTTGAAGAAAAATAATAAAATTCCCTACATAAAGGAATTAATGTTGAAGCTTAAATGCTCATGCCTCGACTAATGTTTACCACATTATTGTTACCATGAATAACGAGAAGATAACTCCACTAATTCACTAAGTATGGGATGAATCTTCTCTATGATTTTTCCTTCATTAACAGAAACTACACCATGAAAGATGACATAAAATCATATTTATAATGAAATTCCATGTTAAGGAGTAAACCACCAATATTTTAAATAAAAATTCAACAATCCATGGTCTAAGTATTGAATCCAAAACACAAATGTTACACCACTCATAGGCCAAAAAATATCATTTCAGACACAATCACAATAAAAAATAGATAAAAAAAATATATGTAAAATGAACCAGATTTGAAGATTCAATGAACCATATTTGTAAAAAAACCCATTAAAAAATATTATTAAAAAATACTCAATGTCATTAAAAATAATCAAATTCATTAAAAATACTCAAAGTCATAAAAAATATCAAACAAAAAAATCATTATTAAAACAAAATCATTATGATATGCACTAAATCATAATTCAAACCCATTATGATATGCACCAATGAAACATGTGACTTTTAAAAAAACCCCATTATGAGACATGTGACTTTTAAAAAATCATTATTTTTAAAAACCCATTTTATTTAAAATTATAACAATGAAACATGTGACTTTTAAAAAATTAATTATTTAATTACTAAATATATCATAATTCAAACTATTATGATTTGCACTAAATTGCAACCCTAAGGTAGACACCCCATTATGAGATCAATATAACCATCAAAACAATTTTTTAAGATTTTATACTAGGTAAAATTGCCAGTTTTCCCCTAAATTAAGAAATCAAAAAATCCATTGAGAATTCAAAAACTCTAAAACTAAAATTCAAGTATTTTATAGAAATTATTATAGTGTTTGATATATTACCACTAATGACATGATAAAATTATTGGTTGTGACTGCATAAGATAATGGATCACTGATTACTATGAGGGAAGTCATAAAAGGTGACATTGAGTAATTGGGATATTTTTGGAGTGATATAAGGTATTTTTGAAGTCTATATAGCCATAGTTTTGTGAAATTGAATATTTTGGGTGTTGATATTGAGTTATCATTTTACATGAAATGAATTTTCTTTTATGATGGGTGGTTTCCATTGTATTCAATTGGATCATCCCATGTGATATTCTCATATAATAGAACAATGGTTGTCAAATATTGAAGAGGCCAGGATTTATCTAAAGATGTTGGAGGATATTATCACATAAATATGATTGGTGATTACAATATAGGGAAATAAAAAATCACAATGATCTATTTTCCATAAACAATGTTTATGCATGCATTGTCACTTATGATAGTAATGAATCGTTTTTTATGATTGAGGTTGGATGCTTATTGATGGCTATGATAGTTTGATGTCACCTCCTACAATGGGTATCCCCATTTATGATTTCAGTATTAAATATATGAAATGAAAAAATATGGGATATGTTCTTGGAGAAAATTAATTTTGTGCTATATGAAATTTAATATTAGAGGAGCAATTGAGATAATTGATAGTGACAAGGTGATATTTCTACCCATGATAGAAGAGGAATATATACCACTATTATGATAAAGTAATATTTTCAAGTATGAAAAGGATGAAATTCATATCACTAATTATGATACCAAGTTATCATATCATATAACTTTGATTTAGGAATATCAAATTCCTGGATATATATATATATATATAATGATTTAACTGAATCATAAAATCATTTCAATTCTTAACCAACTTACAAAATGATAGTTCTAGTAATCCAATAAGACTCCTAAAGATTATGGATGATTCATCTATAAAAAATGGGGTGGAGTAAAGTAATTATGATCCATGGATAAAATAAATGATACATGTGGTAGATATGTAATATAAGGAATATTTATATGACTCATTTTGAACTAAATTAGGACATTTCCTAACTATCTTGATAGGTTGAATTTTATCTAAGAGAGAGGAGATGAAAAGGGATCATCAAAAGTGAATTTACAAAAGTAATAAAGGGGAAGATGGTCAAGGAGCTTGGAATTTTCATATCAACACATGAGGGAATCAAAGAGTATTTAATACACATGAAACCCATATGTCATTTTAACTTTAAATTTTTATATTTTTTTACATTATTCTTGGTTAATTTAAAATTTTGGAAAACAATGTAGTTTAATTTTTATGTTTCGGGAATTTTTTCTTCTATGTATGGTTTTAGCTGACAGTTTCATAGAAATTGTGTGGCTTTACTTCACAAGTAGTATTTTAAATTTTATTTATTTAATTTATGGGTAGTCCATATAAGTAATGCATAGTTCAATCTAAACTATGTGAAATCTAGGGTAATCTTTTCAAACCTTTTTATGATTGGGGATACTGGTGCACTTCATGCACATGGGTAGAGAAAACCATTAATCAAGAATGTGATAAGTCTAAAATTTTAGATAGTGAGTTTCACATGATTAACACATAGTTTTTGGACTATGTGATTAAAACATTCAAGGCTGACTTGACTAGATAGTTCTATCCACACATGTGACGCATGGTTTGGAAAATCATGTGGCCAAACTATGTGGTCTGCTCAGTTTTAATTTAAAGGTAAATTTAACTTTCTACACCCCTCAAGTTTTTATGTTTTATTCTTCTATTCCAATCCAATTTTTTAGAAAAACCATAGGGAATTAATGGGGAGTTTATTACCTTATTCCTTCTTATATTTAGGGCTCTGTTTTCCCGGATTTCAAGAAGGTAATCCCTTCTTTCTCTTTCTTGCCTCTTCCCCTATTTTCTCATTTACCCTATCTCAATTTTTTTATTATTCATAAACCCTAAACACTATTTAGGTTGGGATTATAATTATGTATGGTTACAATGATAGGCCTTTGGACTTCTACAGGTTCATTAGGGATTCTCCTTTCCCAAATATCCATTCGATGCTAAAAGAGACATGTTTAAGATGGGTTCTTCTTAAAAAGAGGTAGGTGTTCCATTGGAATTACTTTATAATTCATATTATAAAGTTATTAAGTGATTTAAAATTATTTATTAAGGAATTATAAGCCTATGGTTTTCCTTTTTTGGTGTCAATTATCTTACAAATAGTTTATACATTTGTAATAAACTTATGTCACAAGTCAAGTGTTCGTCAAAATTCTTGAGTGGATTTATTAATGGAATTTAAATGCTTTTAAAGCATATTTGTTTCCAATTAAATTTTAAAATGGGGATTTGATATGTTTTAAATGTGATTTTTATAGAATGTATGGGGTTGGAACTCATTTTAAATGTTTGATATTGTTGTTTCTCAAATTTGTTTTGTGATTTTTTTAAAAGGGGATTTATTTTTTGTGAAACGGTGTTTGGAAGTAATTTATTTTTTAAGAAAGGGGTTATTATTTAAAAATAGAGTTATGTTAAATGGTTTGGTTTCCAAATGAATTTTCAATTCTGTTTTGATAAATGGATTTCATGTAATGTTTGAAATATGGTTTTCAAATGGTGTAAAAGTGGTTTGGTTTCCTAAGTTTCTCTATGAAGGACCACTTGGAATTTTAAAGGGACTATTTTTAAAATTTATGATACCTTCATTGATCCTCGTGATATTTTTTATTCCCATTATATTTTTTGAAACTTTTATGGATGTTATAAATTCAATATACTTATTTTTATGCTTATATATGAATTTGAAAATGTGTTTTTTATGTGATGGTGTAATAGGTGAGATGAGGTTTATTTCAAATGATTTATACTTGATTCATCTGATTATTTGTTTTATCACCTTTTTTGTTTGACATGTCATGGGATCCCTAGTCATTTAAGTAGGTGTTTAGATGAGTGAAATCCCTAGTATAGATTGTGAACTGACTAGTGAATGTTTCCCTACTAAACCAAGTTGGTTAGACCTAGTGGGATTGATTTCTATCTATAGTAGTGGTGTGCTCTCAGAAGGTTATATCCCCAAATAGATATATAGGTCTACATGGGGAATGGATATATTCTTTAGTGATATCATAGGGATTTCTTCACCAGTTTGGACCATGCTACTGAGTCTTAGGACGTTTCCCATGATGCTTGTATCCTTCTGAGAATAATTTATGGGACTCTATAACTTGGTTCATTTTTATTCCCCTAAATTATTTGATTACATGGTTCCATTGTTTGATCATTCTCTTTTATTATGATTCCTTAATACCTTGGTTACTATTTATTATTTTCTATCATCTTGAGTGTGTTTTAGTTTACTTTTAAACTAATTTTTTAAATAGTTCGAAAATTTTGGTTTTAAAAAAATGGTTTGTTTTTTCTTAAATGGATTTTAAGAAATGGTTTTTTGTGAGGTTGTTTATGAAAATAGAGTTCTTTAGGAAATTGTTTTGAAGAAGTAAATGGTTTTCATCCCATCCTTATTTTATGAAAAGGGTGGTTGCTTTAGAAATCTATAAGAGGAATGTTATTGGATTTGTTTTAAAAGGCATGTGAAAACCCTATTTAATGCTTTATGATTAAAATAGCACTTTATGAACTATATTACAAAGGTATTTATATAAAATCCTTAGTGATATCCTCTAGGTCATGTTTAGATCACATCCTGTACATGCACTGATTCCTGGGGTGTGTATGAAACTCTTATGTTTTTCTTTATGGTGTCTGATTCTATTCTATTCTAGATCTTTCATAATGATTCGTGGATGTATAGTGGATGTGGGGAGTGACCGGAGGTCACTAGTGGCGATGTTGGAGCTGTTTGGGTTCCATCTTCCTTTATTTATTTTGGGATATTGTATCATCTATTTGGCCTCAGTTGTTTATTTGTACCTACATCCAATATGTATTTATTTCAGTTATTTATTTTTATATGGATGTTTGTTTATTATTCCATTTTGGTTGATTTTTCATTTTTTCCCATTATTAGTTATTTATTGATATTAAGGGTGAAAACATTCCAATGATAATTATTGATACCCATGAACTAGTTTCTAACCTATGTGGATCAGGAAAACCCTTCGAGCCCAGTGGAGAGTCGGGTCAGGAGATGTGTCAAGTTAGCCCATGTTAGTTCATTAAAAATAGTATAAAATCCTAGGTTTCTTAGTAGGGAACTAGGTTCTTGGATAACCTTTCTATTATCTGGATGTGACATGATAGAATCAAACTAATATTATCATTAGGACTCGATTGGTTGGGAATGAGTGGATGCTTGATCACCACCCTTCATGAGGACACTTGAGATTGCATGGGTAGTTGAGATTTGAATTTTGAATGCGAATTTTCTTTTTTATTATCATTGATGATGTGTTGAAACCCATTAACATGGTATGAATTTCCTTGGGGGTGGGTTTCGATTTTGAGATGAAACAAAAATGGATTAGTGGTGTGGGATTGGCTTGTATGGACTGATAAATTGGGTAGTGACCAAACGCTTGATCTTGATTATGTCCCAGGAGTTGTTTCATGGTTGGATTATGGCCCATCAAACCATATGGGTGAGTTATCATGGTTCTACATCCCGATGTGGGTGTTTTTTATACACATTACCATATTTTTTAGGAAATTAATGAACAATTTAATGAGTGTTCTTAAATTGAATAATTTTTTATCATTTGATGATTTTATTTGAAATTTTTATTAATTGAGAATCTTATTAAAAATGTGTGTTTTTTGAGATAAATGAACTTTTTTTTCTTCACCCCCAAACATTTTATGGAAAATAATTTGGGGTTTTCATTGAAAATGTATTTTTAAATGATAGAGATAACAAGTTCAGCTGATTGGTATAATTGTTAATGTACTGGGCTAGGCCAGTCCATGGGGCAGGCCATGCGGGCTGCAGATTTAATAGAATGGACCAGCCCGGCCCATAAAAAATATGGACCGTAAAATAAAGGCCCTATCCCTACTCTGATGAGACCCACGGGCAAGCGGATAAACCCGCAGACCTAAAAATTATATATAAAAAAATTGATAAAAAACATAAAGAATGATTAAAAAGTAAAATTACATTCATACATCAACTGTATTAAAAAATTTCGTCATTAAATTCCTAAAGTACAAACAAACTAGCCATAAAAATATCACTGATACCAACATCCTACCCACTCCAACTCCATCCTCTATGAGATTCTATTCTTAGAGTTCCATAATTCTTCCAAAAGTAAAACACCCAAGATTAAAAGCCGAAAAATAAAAAAATAATTTAAATCATTTAACAATAATGAAATAAAAAAATTATTTTTGAACTTTAAGAAGTTAAATTAATTAACCTCTTCGATTAGAAAAATGATTAGTATTGATTAAAATTTTACCACCAAGTTCATATCCTACATAGAAACGAATAATATTATTTAGTGAAAAATGATATATGATGTCAATATAAATTTTTCTCTAGAACATTTTTTCTCATGATTTGAATCAAAAATATATTTAGCAAACTAAATTATAAACTACATATTTTCAAAATAAAAGTCAAATATATTCAAATCAAGAAGTTATGAAATACAATAAAACACAAACTAAATTACAATTGATATATTCCATGTCATCATTTTCTTCATGGATATATATAAAATTAGACTTTTATTTGGATGCACCATCATCTTTGATATCATGATAGTCATATTCTTCTCTACTAAATTTTTTTTTAATAATTATAAAAATGAATGAAAAATATAATTAATATATTAAAATTTAAAAAAATTTACAATATATATAACTTTTTTAAATGATTGAAATCCATTTAACCAATTTATAGTACATATGAGAGCTTGAAGATGATTATCATGCATTGAAGACCGGTACTTGTTAAAAATTCGACCTCCGGTACTAAAAGAAGATTCAAAAGAAACTATTGTGATTGGAATGCTTAAAATATCACACGCCATGTTTGCAAGAGATCCAAAGTGATGTTTGTGATCTTTCAAATATTTAAGCACGTCTAGATCCTCAAAATGGTTCATTTTTAATTTTGGCTCATCTAAATAATGATTTGAAAGAGAATTTCCAGTTTTTGTTGCATGTTGAATCTCATATTGCAGATATTTCTATATCAATAAAAGAATGCATATGATTAAAAACAAATAAATTTATAAATTTATAAGAACATAATTATAATAATACTTACATCAAAGAAATCTAGGCTGGTTATAAATCCTACATTGGCATGTTTAGAGGAAGATTCAGAAGCATGAACTTGAAACCCATCACTAGATTCATTGTTTGAATACTTTTTTTCATAATTTTCATACAAATTATACAACCACTTCTTGACATCTGAAACTTTTTCTTCACAGGTAAAACGATTAAGCCTTAAATAACAAAACTTTAACAAATCAAGATTCATTCTTGGATAAATAACTGCTCCAAGGGAAAGAACAACACAATATTATGTCCAATACTTGTCAATTTTACTTTTCATTCTAGAAGCCATGTCCTTAATAAAATCACAATCACTTATAATGTTTTTTTTAGAAAACATTAGATTTTTCAGACTTGCATGAAGTAAAGATTTGATGTTGGGTAAGATGATCCAGATATCAACTTGTTCATCACATAAAACAGACGCAAAAACTCACATATAATTGATGCCCTTTTCCACTTCTCTTCTAATGGGCAGTATTGATATTTAGCATCATTCAAATCAAGATCATAAAAAACAAGTTTATACTTGATAGAACTTTCAATCATAGTAAAATTTGAATTCCATCTAGTTGACACATCAAGATGAAATCCGAATTTAGTGGCAACACCACCAACATGCTTAATCGACACTTGAAAATTTTTTATTCTAGCCTCAAAAGATTTAACATATTTTACACTTTCTGGAATTTTAAAGAGTTTATCATTGGATATTTTTAAACCTTCTTGAAAAAATAAGGTTTAAGATGTGAGCACAACATATCACATAGAAAAATTTTCCATCACATAACAGACTATTTTTATTATGAAAATGTTGCTTCAAAAATTCCTTATTGTTATCATTAGCTGATGCATTATCCAATGTAAGATATAATTTTTTTTGTCAATGCCCCAATCTTTTAAATCAAAAAAATATTATTTTCCAATTCAATTCATTTATGGGGAATATACATTTTACAAAAACATAATAACTTGCTATTCAACTTCCAATTATGATCAAAAAAGGTAGTAGTCAAACATACGTATCTTTCATTGTTGCAAGCAGTCCAACAATAAGATGTCAAACATATTCTTCCAGGACTAGAATCCATTATTTGTTTCAACTTTTCCTTCAAAGTGGAATAATATTTCATAAAATCAGATGTTGCAGTGACTCTACTATATGTCTTGACATCAAAGTTAAGCAACTTCATAAGTTATTTTATTCTTTTATACTCAAAAAAATGAAACAAAAGATCATGCTCTATGATACACATAGGGAGGCCTTCTCGAACTAGTTTTTCATCAAGTTTTCTAGATTCCAACCTCCCTTCATGACCAATAATCATTTTGGACACATCAACATAACATTTTTTATTCTTCTTGCAACTGATCAAATGATGAGATAATGTTGAAGTACCATATTTTTTCCCCCAAAAATAAACAATTTTCTACATAAGTTGAATTTGGAATGGCTTTTATCAGTTTTGGTGCACCAATTCCAAACATCTGATGTGGTTTGTCTCATATTCTTGGTTTCTAAATTAACATCACTTTCTATCTCACCAATTCCAATATGATTCTGTTGCTCGACAATATTTTCCATATTAGTTGGTTGTGATATAATTTCATCACAATTTCTTCTAATTCTATCCAAACTATCGTGATTCATACTGTAAAAAACAAACTATATATAAATATTATATTATAATATTTTTTGTGTTAAATTTAAATTCATTCATTGAACCTAGTTTATAGATGGATTGTGCCAACGTGTGGTTGATAAAAGATAGATTGTTGTATTGGTGTAAAATTATTCAGTAAAACCCTGCACTAAATAACAAAATATTCAGAATTTGTCCATCATAAATCCGTTGAGACAATGAAGAGAAAAATATATACACTAACCTATAGTTTGGATGCCTCAGCCTTCACCACAAACTAAAACTAGAAGAACAAGAAAGCTTCTCAAACCAGATAAATATTTGGCAGATCTAAATCCAAAGTAGTAGGTTGCAACTTAACTTCAGCATATACAAACAATGGCTCCAACTCTGTTAAGATAACCGAAGTTCATAACTCAAAATAGGCCAGCACCATTCCGAAGCCCCAATCAAATCATGATTTCAGCTGAAACCTATAAGTTGTACCGTTGAGGTGCCTCCCCCGGAACATCACTCAATCTCAATGACATCGGAACCTACAGGCTACATTGTTGAGTCTCAACCTCAGTGCCATGAACTAAGTGGTAGTGGAACCTACTAGCTAAAGCATTGAAGCTCAACCCTACAGCATCACTCTAACCTGAAATAGTGAGGTGAATCCTGCAGTGACCACTATTAGCCCAAGTTGAAGAGAATGACGACCAGAATAGAATGACTAAGGGATAAGAGGTAAGGGAATCTTTGGATTTGTAGTGATTTGGGGATTTGGGGGAGTGGGATGTGCATGCGACGTGTGTGAAGGATTTCAGGGCTAGATTTCAAGGGGGGTTTCTTATGAAGATGGAGGAATGTGAGAGGTTTGCAATGATGTGTGGGGGATTTTGGGGGAGTGGGTTTTTTTGGGGAAGTATAGACAAAGGCATCATTTTTAACAGGTTTTTTTGGGATTTGTAGATGGGTGCATTATTTTTCAACTAGATTGATTTTTTTGTGGGAGATGACATGGTAAGTGAATGAAATCATTTTTTTTATTTTATAATTTGGTTATAAGTTTGATATAATAGATAATATAAATTTTTTTATTTTATTTCCAAATAAAACATTACGGTTTTAATGGGACCTGCGAATGTCCACCGGATTTATCGGCACGGGCTGCGGGTTTTTTCGGATTGGGCCATCTACAATTTAGATTAATGCAGATTTAAATATTCAAATCCCTAACTCGTAAAAAAACCACGGTCAAATAGATCAACCAGTTTTTCACAGCTCTACCGATTGGGGCCATCTGCTCTTATTGGAGAAGATAACTCACAAGCCGAGGAAGACGAGACCAAGCCACTGTTGAAATTTCTGAGCTACTGCAACACCATAATGAACCTAATGATGTGGAAATTATGCTACCTAATTTGAGTGAGGAATATCTCGAATAGAATGAATCGAGATTCTAATTGATCCAAAATGAAAAAGACATGCCCAAATGTGGAATTCTTCTTGATGGAGACCTCCTCGAGCCCATCGTTCGAGCTTGAAGATGAACAAATAAGATGATTTTTTATGTAGAACCTAAGATCTGTAACCGTGTGAAGTTTTAATATCTTGAAGATGACCTAATTCCCCACTAAAAATCTTGAACCCTATCCACCCAAAATGAAGAGGTCAGAAATTCGAAGGTCGACCAAACCTCACAATCCACTCAGATGACTCCGTGTTCACCCAAGTATAGGAAGACACTGAATATTTTTTAAATCTATATTTCTTTTTCTTTCTTGTGAGATTCATGTGTTTCAGGTGACTAATTTTTAAGGAAATTGGGGCCATTGTTCTTCCTCAATTGTGTGGTTGTCGATCTGATGGAGATTTCACACCAACTACTTGCTTGAATGATCCAATGAAGTTCCCATTGAAGAAAATGGAATTGAAGAAGTTGATACTATCAACATTTTCTTTAAAGTAATGTTGTGGTGGCTAGACAGTAAAAGGAAAATTCCATAACAACCACAAATGTAACCGGATCACTAGAGTTGTGCGCAAATGATCCAACAAGCAAGAAGTAATAAAGCAGTGCAGAAAGAATAAAGGAAGGAAAAGATTTACGTGCTTCGGCCCATTTGGGACCTACTGCATGGCAAGAACACCACACACAAACATGATTTTTATTATTTCTCAAAAGAAACAGACTAGATTACACACTTCAAAAATCATAACTCATAGGAAGAAAGTGATACAAATGAGATCTGAGAAACAGAAACATATACCGATCAAGACTGAGATCCAGGGTAAGGAAAGAACTAACAACGTTGGAAAAAGTCTGGCCTACCTGATTACTTCAAACCCTTGTAGATGTTGACACTAGTTCTTGATATTTGGACTTACAGAAGAATGATCTCACCAGATCCGTGGTTGTGGTCTTCAGGTTCGAAGGAGCGGCCACACGTCTTCGCCATAGAAGGATGATGAGAAACTCCACCCGGAACCGCACACCAGTGGTGTGTAGGGAGATCAGTAGGCCACCGAACCTATCCTCCATTGAGGATGAAACCACCTGAATCCAAGGGCAATGAGAAAGAACTGGGGGAACTAAAAAACTGGTGAAAATCACTCGAGACAGCTCGAAGTAGGGGTGATGAAACCCCCTGCGAACGGAGTAACCGTGTAACAACATACCCAATCCAGGGCTTCCACGACGGGAACTGGTGAAAAAAAAATCCAAAAAAACCTAAATTGAAAGATAGCATATGGACGATCAAGGATTTTTAGTCAGTCCAAAAGATCGACGACCACAACTTAGCCTAGATAAAACATGAGGATTGTCAGCATATAACCCATACACTAAATGCAAGGTGAAATAGTAAATGGAAAAAATTTAATATTAAAACAGAAAATAAATTAAATGTAAAAAAATTAATTCACAAAACTCCACCATTTTTAATTAATTTTTGTGATTTTCTTTCTCCTAAAGTTATAGAAAAGATAACAAGTTCAATATATCTAAAAAAATTTGAACTTGGATAAATCCACGACATTAGTCAAACTATCAGCTGGGTTTTTATTAGTGTGTATCTTATTGACACACATGGTCCCTTTTTCTATAACATCTCTAATGAAATGTATTCTGATATCTATGTGCTTTAATTTTCCATGGAAAAATTTTTTTTAGATAAATTAAGTGCAGATTGACTATCAGAAAAAACATTAATGACTGAATTATAATGTTTGAGATCAGAAGACAAGCCTTTAAGATATAGGCTTCCTTTACTATTATGGTAAGCGCAATGTACTCAGACTATGTAGTTGAAAGGGAAACTACGGACTGCATGTTGCACTTCCAAGAGAAAACACCACCACAGGCAGTGAACACGTATCCAGTCAATGATTTTCTAGTATCAATGTTATCTTCATAATCAGCATCTACAAAACCTACCAAAATATCAAAAACATGAATATTTTTACCCTATCACAAATATAAATTAAGTGTGCATGAGAGATATCCAAGAAGCCACTTAAGGGAATTCCAATGAGGCTTCCCAGGTGCGGCCATAAATCTACTCAAGGTTGGGATTGCAAAGGCAATTTCAGGCCTGGTGCAAATCATAGAGTAATTATGCTACTAACAATTTTATCATATGTAATTTTAGACATAAATTTCACGTCATCATCAGCAGTGGTTTCTTGTGTTAAATAAAACTTAAAGTGTTCATCCACAGGTAAATTGACTAGTTTGAGAGATTCAAACATGTATCTCTCTAAAACTTTTAAGATATAATCATGTTGAGATAAGTATAGGAAATTTTTTTTCCTATCTCTAATGATTTTAACACCTAAAATATGCTTAACTCCACCTAAGTCTTTCATCTCAAAATATCCTTTTAATTTAGATTTAATAGAAGTGAAAAAACTCATATTTTTACATATTATAATCTTGTCATCTACATAGAGAAGAAGGTAAATCATACAACCTTGGATTGATTTGAAATAAACACCTGCATCATATTGGATCCTGGTAAACTAATTATTTAACATAAAGGAATAAAAAAAATTATACCATTTCCTAGATGCTTTCTTTAAACCATATAAGGACTTTTTTAAAAGTACAACTTGGTTTGGTTTGTATTACTTTGAATAACCATAAGGATGTTTCATATAGAGTTTTTCATTCAAATCCCCATGTAAGAATGTAGTTTTAACATCAAGTTGTTTGATGTGAAAATTGAGATAGGTAGTAAAAGCTAGCGTGAGCCTAATGGAAGAGTGTTTAACAATAGGAGAAAATATTTTAGCATAGTTTATTCCTTCTCTTTGAAGGAATTCTTTGGTGAATATTATTTCCTTAAACCTAACTTTATTTCCCTCTGTGTTTTCTTCTTTTCTATTATAAATCCACTTGGACCCAATCAACTTAGCATTTGGTAGCTTGCGAACAATGGTTCATGTGTGATTTTTCTTTAGAGATTTCATCTCTTTATTCATGAAAATTATCCAATGCTTTGAATATTTATCCTTTTAAGCTTGCCTATATGATTGAGGATCATCATCAATGAGATCCTGGGCCACATGAAAGGAATATGAAGCCATATAATACTGGATGAACTGAGCAGGAGGTCTTGAGACTCTCCTTTGTCTATCTTGGGTTAATTGATAATCCTAATGAATGGTGGAAGGTCCACAATCCGAGTTTGAACTAGAACTCATCTCAGAATCATCCACATCAGTGGGATAAGGAGGAGGTGGAATAGACTGAACATTAGTCTCAACATGAGCTGGGGACTCATGCTCATCAGACTTATGAAGGTCTAGTTCACTACTACCGGGTGTGGAAATCCTGGTCTTAGGGGTAGATGATTCATGAAATACCACATCTCTATTTATGATTCACCTTTGGTATCCAGTATTATCTACCTAGAGTTTATATCCCTTAACTCTCCCGAGATAACCAACAAAGATACACTGGAGGGATCTAGGTTCAAGATTATCAATTTTTATATGAGCAGAGATTGTAGACTCAAAAACCCTTAAGTAGGAATACGAAGGGGGATTTCTGGTCCATAGTTCTTCTAGAGTTTTGAGTTGATTTTCAGATGAGGTACACCTATTAATCAGGTACACAACAGTGCTAGTGGCCTCAACCCAAAATGATTTTGGGAGGCCCGAGTATGAAAGCATACTATAGACTCTTTCAAGGATAGTCTGATTCATCCTCTCTACAAGGCCATTCTGTTGGGGAGTTTCCCTACCAGTTCTACGCCTTATAATTCCTTCAGACTTGCAATATTGAATGAACACAGTAGACAAGTATTCAATCCCATTTTCAGTCCTCATGGTCTTAGCTTTCTTTCAAGTTTGATTTTCAACTAATACTTTACAGGTTTTAATGTTTGTGAAACATCATATTTATTCTTAGGATGTACACCCAAACCTTTCTGGAGTAATCATCAATAAAGGTGACGAAATAGAAACCTCCACCATGAAATGTATTCATGGCTGGCCTCCACAAATATAAATTGATATATTCATGTGGGGTGGCAGCCTTGAAGGATGGTCTATTGAAGGTCACACTTTTAGCCTTACTCATCACACAATCTTCACAAAATGGAATATTTGAAGGTGTTATGTCACTCAAAATCCCCTTCTTGTTGAGTTCTTCCAGCCCTTTGAAGCTAACATGCCCCAACCATCTATGCCAGAGCAGAGTTTTGTCATTTTTTGTGTTTTAAACACTACCCAACTGTCTCAAAAGGGTCTTTCCATTCAATACATACAACCCTCTTATAATGGTTCTGGATCCTTCGGAAACATTAATGGTACCTGATTCATATTTAAAGGTATATCCCTTTTGATCTAGGACTCCTAAGGATATCAAGTTTCTTTGTAAGTTGGGGACCCACCTTACATCAATTAAGGTTATGATTGAACGATCATCCAATTATATCAGGACAGATCCTCTACCCTCAACCTTGCACTTCTTGTTATTTCCTAACAATACATCCCCCTCAACTTTCTCAACCATCTCTAAGAAAGACTCTCTGTGAAGAAACATGTGGAAGGAACATCCTGAGTCAAGGAACCCCTCACGATCGAGTGTATGGTCGGAAAAAATTTAATACTTCGACAGTGTCATAGCCAGAGTCAACTAAGAGAGACTGGTCAATGGGTTGTGTGCGTTCTTGCTCATGCTTAAGCTTTTTTACATTCGGTCTTAATGTGACCAGGCTTGCCACAATGGAAGCAAGTAACTTTTCTATCTTTATTATCATTACTCTTTGATTTTCATTCTTGCCTAGGTTCTTTCCTACTACCACTTTTATCTCAATTAGATTATTTGTTCTTACTTTACCTTGAGGTCTTCCCCTTGTGAACAAACTCTCAGCCTCACCTTTAACTTTAGGCTTCAAATGAAGTTCTTTGGATAGAAGGGAAGACTTGACTTCTTCTAAAGTAAAGGAGTCTCGACCAATGTACTAAAACTATGGTCACAAGAAATCAAGAGAATAGTCACTTGATCCTCATCGTCTACAGAAACATCAATGTTGTCCAAGTCCAACATGACTTTGTTGAATTCATCTAGATGAGATTTTATAGAAGTACCAGGTTTCAACCTAATGGTAAACACATGATGATTCTTATAAAGTCTTCCTACTATGGAGGCAGTCATGTATAACTTGTAAAGTTTTATCCAAATTCCTAGAGTGGTAGACTTAAAATCTTCTTCCCTAAGAACCTTATCTCCTAAGGATGGTAAGAGCGAACTATGGACTATAACTAGAGTGTCATGGGGGACATGTTGGTATTCGGTTATTGTTTTAAGAGCCTCACTAAAAGTTTTAATGGGTTTAGTAGGCCTAGACAGGGCATCAATAAGACCCCGTTGGACTAATAATGCCCTCATTTTTATTCATCATAAATTTAAGTCATTGTCTCCCTCGAACTATTCAATTTCATATCACATTGTAGACATGTTTATCAAAATGAGTAGATGTCGAATGATTGGGGACAATGATAAGCATATGCCCCAAAAAAATTGACTGATCTCACTGGGTAAATGTGTACTGTGAGATATGAGTGTGAAATAATTCAGTGAATACAATGATTTCACCCAAAAAGAAAGAAAAAAACAATAGCAATGTACATGAATAATTTAAACAGATATTAATTGTGGAAAAATAGAAACCCAACATTAATAAACTGGGTACAAAAAAAATACAATAACCAAATTAAAAAAAGGGTATACACAGTGCAAAAGGCTACCAATAAAATATTGGCAGTGAAACTATAAGGTTGTATAAAGAGATTATATATAAAGCAGTAGATTATGCCAAATCTATTAGAAGAAAGAAACAAATTATCAAAAGGATAAAATGCATAGCAGAAAATAGTTTACATAATATTGGTTAATCTGTAAATAGGGGTAGCAAGACATGATGTGTAAATTTCAAGAACCTAAAAGAAGATAACGTTCAAAGATAAAATAGAAGGTACAATATCCAGATATGGATCTGTTACCACATGTTGTCTTGGCTGGACAGTAATAGGACAGTTCTAGAACAACCACAAATAGAACCAAATCACTGGAGTTGTGCACAAATGATCGAACAAGCAAGAAGTAATAAAGCAGTGCAGAAAGAATAAATGAAGGAAAGGATTTATGTGCTTAGGCCCCTTTGGGTCCTACTGCACAGAAATAACACCATACACACACGCTTTTTATTACTACTCAAAATAAATAGACCAAATTACATGATTCAACAATCACAACTCACAGGAAGCAATGATGCAAATGAGATCAAAGAAACATAAACATATACTGATCAAGATTGAGATCTAGGGTAAGGAATGAACCCATAATGTCGAACAAAAGTCTGGAAGTCCTGATCACTTCGAACCCCTGTGGAAGCTGATGTCGGTGCTTGCTATTTGGAATCGCAAAACAAGGATCTCTCCAGATTTGTGGTAGTGGTGTTCAGGTTTGAAGGAGCGGCCACACATTTCCTCCGTAGAATGATGTGGAGAAACTCCACCAGAAACCACGTACCAATGGTGTACAGGGAGATTAGCAGGCCACCGAACCTATGCTCTGTTGGAGATGAAACCACCAAAATCCAAGAGCAACGATCAAGAACCGAGGGAACTGATAAACTGGTGAAAATCACTCGAGACATCCTGAAGTAGGGGTGATGAAACCCCCTACAAATGAAGTAACTGCATAACAACATGCCCAATCTAGGGCTTCCATGATGGGAACTGGTGAAACTGAAATCCTAACAAACCCAAACAGCAAAGTAGCAGATGGACGGACCAGGATTTTCAGTCTGTGCAAAAGATCGACGACCACAACTTAACCTCAGTAAAACACGAGGATTTCCAGCATGTAACCCATATACTAAAAGCACGGTGAAATAAAAAATGTGAAAAATTTAATATGAAAGTAGAAAATTAATTAAAGGTACAAAAATTAATTCACTAGTAAGAAGTGAGATACCGATCTGTGCCTCAGAATTTAAAATGTGGAGGCTGAGGAAGACCTTGTTCTCAAGAAGGCCAAACTAAGATTAGGGAACTCAAATAGAATTCTGAATGTATGAGAGTTTCACTTGCTGCGACCTTGTTATAGAGAAGGCCAAGTTTGAGAAATTAAAGGATAACAAATGTTTCAAAGAAAAATTGGTTTGTGTTGATCATGTGCTAATTAAATTAAAATGGGGGTACCCTAAAATTCTCAATTTAACTCAGGAAGTTGGGAGATATGTTGGAAGATTCTGGAGAATGCACAAGACGTTCAAGGTTAGTGGATCAAGCTAGTGATTTCCTCCAAGTCCATTCCCACATGGAGTTGTCTCATTTTGCTATCAGAGTATTACTATACTCCCTACACTACCACAAAAACTTTTAGTTGTGTTAAATGGATCTCTTTTATCAGTGCTTATTTAAATGTGTTGATAAATACTCTTTTTTATCAACATTTTTTTACTAGCGCTGATAAAAGGTATATTTCAAAAGAAATATTTAATTAAAAATAATATATTAATATATTAATATATAAATATATAAAAGTATTTATATTAATATAAATATAATATATATTTTTTAAATATGTTTTAGATAAGGCTAAATATAAATTTACATTTAGAATATAAGACAATTAGTAAAAATGGTATATAAAATAATTATATTTTTATTTAATAATTTAATAATTATTATCGACTAATAGTCATTTAATAACAAGTAGAATATAAAAAATCAAAAAATTAATAATAAGTTGAAAATAAGTTGAAAAATTAACTCGAATTTCAAAAGATCATAACTTTTGATCCGGGTGTTCGTTTGGTCTTTACCACATATCAAATTAAATTTTGTGATGAGTTTTACACCCTTTATGGTATAGGTAAACCTATGCCATATTTTTCGAGACCTAAAAAGGCCCCGAAGGATCCCAAAACTGATTTTTTAGTCGGGGTATCCCAATTTTTTAACATTCTGTAGATTTTCAACCTTCTTTAAGAGGGTCCTTTTGTCTTTTTCTTGTGGGGATTGAATTTATTCATAGGGATTACATTCATATTGATATTATGGTTTTTTAATTTTATCATTTTTCATAATGTACTGTTATTTATAATCAAATATATAACAATATAAACATATTTTTTATATATTCACCCATAAAAATTTAATTTTAAAAATAAATAATTAAACATATTTACATATAAAATATATTTCTTGATACATAAACCTTATCTAAATAAAAAATAATATCTATTTTATTTAAAATAAAAAAGTATGAATATATATAAACATATACAATTAATGTATATATAATGTTTTTATATATATAAATATATTTGTCTGTGTGTATTGACGAAAAAATATATATTTATCTATATATTCCAACATTTGTATATAAATACTAATATATTATATATGTAAATAAATATAAATGTGTATAATTATATTTGTTAATGCACACATATATATAGACATATGTAAGTATGTATTTATAAACACACACACAAAAAAAAAATTATATATGTATTTAAATATATATATATATATAGATAAAAATGTAATGATATATATATAAATATATAAAAATATCATAAAATGAAAAACAGAATGCCCTCAGGGTGAAGCTTAGTTGGTAGTGGCCGTGCGGGGCCTCGGCAAGGTCTCCAGTTCGAGTCTTTTCGAGTTCTTTCTTATCAGTACTGTAGGTATTTTTCTTATATTTCTCCCTCTTCCCTGACCATTATAAAATAAAATTCAAAACAAAACAATATTGGTGAGTGGAAGAGTCGCAGGCATATAAGGAGGAGGTCTCAGGTTCGAAACCCAGCAGAGGAAAGGGAACGTGAGCGGGTGAACAAGTGCCTAGCACTGTTATGGTGGTTAGCACTATTAATGGTGGGTAGGGGAGTCTAGTGATGTTATAAGGGGGTAAAGCGCTGATAAAAGGGGGGTGGTCCACCCTCCGATTTGCAGGAATTTTTTTTAAAAAAAAAATATTTTATTGACGCTTATCAGTGCTAAAATAAGTGTTGATAAAGGACACTTTTATTAGATCTTTTTTAGCAATGATAAAAGGCCCCTTTTATAACGCTTCTTTTTAGGATTGATAAAAGGGGCCTTTATCTTAATTTTTTTTAACATTGATAAAAGGGGCCTTTATTAGCGTTTTTTTAGCATTGATAAAAGGGCCCTTTATCAGCACTTTTTTTAGCGCTGATAAAACCCTATTTTGTAGTAGTGCTAGAGGTTCCACTCAATCTAATCAAGAGCACCTGAAAGTGTTCCACAATGATTTTTACTGCCTATTAGTTTGGATGTCACTATTTTCTATTTAGTTTTTGGAATAATAAGAGGTGTTCTCCTATATAATTCCATATTCATGATTGGTGGAACTTAGCTTGAATTCTCTCCTTATTCCATTTATCTCATTCTATAAAGTTGTTTTCTAGATTTGTAAATATGAAGGTTGTTCATTCTTCTCCCTAAGTGTTGTGATCTCGAACCCCTAAAAATGGGGAGATAATTCACAAGGATTGATCTAAGAAGTGAACTTTGACCCTACCAAGATATCTAAACCTCATGAATATCATCACCTCTTCTTCACCCTTACTAGAGTGTGATGGTGATTTTGGGTGCTTCAAGAGCTCACTCTTTCACGAGATTGGTTTTATATTATTTCCCCTTGATCCTTTCCCCCTTCTTCTCTTATCTTCTTGTACGAGTGGTTATGCAAGGTTGTGTGATTTTTTATGTAAAGTCTTAGCCCAACTGCCACTAAATCGATGTCGTGAACCAGTTCGCCATAAAACATCAAGCACACCTCCCAAACGCCAGAGGCTACCGACTAGCAGTGGTGGTTCAAAGTGGAACCATGATGAGACTATACCTTCATAATAGAGAACAACCAGAAATAAATAACCCACACTGTATATATTAGAGAAAGTGAAAAGGTAAATTAACTGAAACTAAACATGCTATAATAAAATGGAAAACAATAAAGTCCCAAATAACCATGTCATACATACAACAAAAATCATCCACTGGCCCGATCACATATAAAAAAATAAATGACTAAAAAAATACAACTAGCCCTATATCTAAAACTGAGCTATATCACATACCCAGTATCAAGTGCCTTGTCAAGCTGCTCCAACTCGACCAGTCAACTCCACAGGAGCTTCCCGCTCCACCATGAAATCTTGGACCTCATCTAGACCCACTGTGCATCCTTACTCAACTTGAAATCAGACATAAGGTCTACAAACACACACCAAGGTGCACATGTAGGGGGTGAGAAATAAATCTCAGTAAACCACCCCAAATAGTGAACCTATAAAATATTGTCGTAACTGAAAATAAATACAAATAAATCAACTGTTGATCCTTAGGTTCGAGACCTTGATCGAAAATACTTTCTTAGGAAAAAGACAGAGAGTCTCTAAGCATGTATCAATGAACCTACAACCCAAATAACCTACATGATACATACCCAGGGTAGCCGCAACAAACCCTAACAATTATGGGGACCCATCCTATGATAGTCCCATCATTTGGGAGACTAATATAATCCATCCCCTACCATGTCCTCATAACACAAACATTATCTCATACTTGAAACCTCAACACATCTATCCCAGTTATTATACACAAGTACTACCAAGCCTATACCATCAATTTGACATCTATCTCATTTGTTGTAAACAACAATGCCTAGAATCGGTCCAAAACCTACACCGTATATCAAATCAAATATGCCCATAGCATCTGTCTGACACCTAAAAAAAATTATACTACTGGTGCCTAGAGCATCAGTCTGACACTTAATCCATATAGTATATTATCCATGCATGTAACCTCAGTCTAACAACCATCTATACATAACATCAGTGGTGCCCAGAGAATCAGTTTGTCCAAATCTGAGGAACAGGATCATAGATCCAATATCCTATTCCATATGGCATGCCATAATCACCCAAATCATCAGTCTCTCACTCTAGAAAAGAATTATAATATGAGTTTCCAAATCCTCCGTCTGATACCATATCCATAGTATACCTCCTATGCCCAGAACATCATTCCAACACCCAACCACATACATGTGACGACACATCCATAATACTCAATAGTATAAAACAATGTGTTCGGAACCTCAGTTCAACACTCAACCTTTAAATAAACTATCAGTACCTACATGGTTCCTCACACCAATAATCTCAATCATGGATATTTGTAACCATACTTATAGATCATCTGTCTATCTCTCTCAGTCATCACAACCCTTACTAGTGAACTGAGTTCCAAAACATGGCAACCCAGCCATATCAAAACTCCCCCATGAGCATAATCCAATTCTTAACCTCAAAAAACATAACACAACAAGGGTTGGATATACATCCATCTTGAACAACATCATCCCAGTCCCATAGGCTCATACATCATCCTGGGTCCCAAGGGAAAATCTATAACCAAACTAATTAAGCACACACCCACTCAGGGTCATCCTATAAATCAGGACCACACTTGGACCTCTGGAATCACACATAAATAGAGGCATCCCTATATAGATTTTAATAAATGATAGTCAATCAAAGGTATAACTTTCCAACCCCTGGTAACAACTAAACTCTCGGGCCATAACCTATCAGAATAAATATCCTCAAGTGGCCCTCAATGAACTCCAACTAATCCTCGAACAACAACATGCCAATAAGGCATCCAAAAGAAAACTCATGCCACTCTAGAATTCTCAAAAACCAACCACAACATCCAATAATCACTTGACCAAAAACAAACCCACTATGGGCATCCTTAAGAGTCCCTCAGACTCAACTCAACACCACAACGACATCCATCTATAACTACAATCATGTGATATCAACCAAGCCCAAAGTATCCAACCACCCTGATCCCCAAAAGGAGGATCTAAACCTTATCTACTATAACCTTGAGCATCTGGTCCTGATGCACAGGGAAAAACTAAGATCTCCCTAGAGATACTACTTTATCCCACCTTCTAGGATACATCCAAGGAACCTCAATCAACTCGCCATGGCACACTCAAGATAGATTAATTACTGAGATCACAATACTCACCTAACATTATAGCTCAAAACCCAACTCAATAGATGATTCTGAATTGAAACCCTCATGAAAATATTCCCACTAAACTATCATGGTCGAAGACACCATTCATACAACCTCTACATTCCAAAAGGATCTCACTATTGCAATCTATGTTGAAAATGCTCAGAATGGACTAATCATAAATCTAGTTCTATTTATGCGGAACAAAACACCCAAAACCCCTTAAATTGTAACCAATGAACATCAAAAGTCATCTATGTATGAGGACACAGTGCATGCTCCCATATCCCCACATGGTCATGTAATCCAACTAACTTGGCGTGTAAATCCCAAGTACACAATGGGTATGTCTGGTGCATGGTGTGTAACCTACATGGGTTACCAAATGCGTACCTCCCATGGCTTGGCCATGTTCCCTTATTTGTCTGTGTACTCACACACGATGTTTCACCCACATGGGGTTCTGTCGGGTACCCTACAGGGCCATGTCCCCCCTACACGGGTCATTTATCCATGTACTCGACCACCCGCCAAATGATACTAAACAATGTGTCCTCCAGAGAACACATCTTGTAGTCGTATTCTTCTCATCTTCCCAAAATAGGATGAACACATAGCCTATTTTATTAAAACCACAATCCATAGAGCTAGTGTTTTCGAATGGGAAACCCCTACGAATCTCTCAAAACCTCTATTTTCCCCAAATGAGCATAGATTGACCCCCATGGGGTCCTTAACAGTCATAACTATTCTATAATACTTTAAAATAATTAATCTATGGGGATATGGGCATAAAAGTTAAAAAAAATCCTACCTTGTGTTGTAAATGTCGAAGCTTTGGGACTAAGTCCACTCCTGAAAGTTGTTGCACCTCAATCCAGTCCTGATCTATGTTAAGCACAAAGTCTGATGGCATCTACCAACCTCCTCCTCCTCTCAGTTTAGGCATCACGTGAGGGAGAAAACTATACCCTTTCCCTTCTTTGGGTGGGATCCAAAAATGGGGGGAGGGAATGCTTTTAATTAATTAATCAATTAATCACACTTTTTATACCAGTCCCAAGTCTCGGAACCCGATGTGAGTTTATACCTCACCTAGGAAAAAACCCTCATTCCAGACTCAAATGTGGAGTCAGAATCTCAATATGATGGTCCTTTCAAAAGATATCACCACCCGAACTTATGAAATAATTTAATATATTATTAATTAAATATTAAATATTCCACAAAAACTCAAACATCTCATAATTACACTAAACTCCTATCCTTGGGTAAATGCTCTATTCTATAACCTACGGAGTGGTTAGAAAAATTATCTTAGATCGTATTCTAGGATAAAATGACTATTTTACCCTTCATGAGAACCCAAAAACAAAATTTTGAAATTCTTATCAAAATTAAAAACCTAGAAAAACTCAGGTCTCTATAACATCCCCACCATAAAACTTATCATCCTTGAGAAGCCTCGGTGGTATTCTAACCACACATCCTGACCCACCTTAGACATCAAATCAAGCTCAACTCATTGTGTTCTACTCAGAGATTCCAAGCAAGTTTCTCTACATAACTCCAAATAGAGGATGTACAGCCCATAGAAGGCCAAGCCTCCAGTTTCCACCATAAAAAAAAACCACTAGGAAAGTTCCTACCCACACCTGTCTATCCCAATGAATTACATCATCATTTAAAACTCACAATCAAACTCATGGTACTCCTCACTATAGGAGTATCCTTAATGTTTCCTCAAAATAAAATACCTTTTCCACAACCCATGCCCCAATCACAACTAGGAATTGTACACAGACATCTGATTCCCACAAGAGCTACAAAATAAAACATTTATTATTGTATGTTCCCAAAATTCGATAACAACACCCATAGTATTTGTGGAAATCTAATCTACCACATGGAACTCATTCAGAGAAAACCAATGGTGTTCTCCCCACCATATAACTTCACACACACCGCTCCATGAGCACAACATCCTAGGAGGTCACTTGTCAACCCAAGGAAATATCAATATATAATGAAATATAGATGATTCCCTCTTAGCATACTTAGTACGATGTTAATATATTAGGAATGTTTATCTCTATAATGAGAGTATATTAATATGCTGTTGATGAATCCCACCACAACCACATCCATTGCAGAACATCACATTTCTAACACAAGGGCCTCAGGTCACCATGACCACAATCCTCTCATCACACCCACAACTGGTCTTAGCCTACTTAGGGTTGCTTGTCTGACTCAAGCACCTTAGGAATACACTCCTGTAACATCCACTCCATAAGATAAACAACGCAATGTGTCACCAATGCTTGTGTATCCATGATTTCTATATCTCGTAGTTGTTAAAATTCTTTATGTAACTCAGCCAAAAAAACTTTCTTTGACTCCAGTGAGTCACATCTCACAAAAACTCATCTTACAATCCCTAACCATAAAACTTGAGCACTTGCAGTGCTCCAGATACAACTCGAAACCATCAGACTCAACTTGCATGCACAACCATTACCTAGGCTAGGAACCTGAATGAACCTTCCCCTCTTGAAACCAACCAAAATCCTGAAATAGTAGCAAACAAGTGCTCCTCAAAAAATGAAAGGAATTAAATGAGACAAAACCTCAAACCTAGTTTTACTCTTTGTGCATCGTTTTCAAAATTACCAAGCATCCATATGTGCCCCATGCACCCAAAAGCACTCATAACTTAGTTGGTCCCTCCCACAAGTCACCTTAGAAATTAAAAAACACTAACCCCCTACTATAAAGTAACATCAAGGGCCACTAGAAACTCCAACCTATCCCTAATGATCAAGTCTCACATCAAGCCACTAGCTCCAACCACCTTGGTCTATGCCAACTCATAGAAGGCCACACAATATGAGGAATCAATAGGAACCCATCTCACCATCACTTGACATCAATAAGTCAAAACACCCTCCTCTAGGGTCTTACACCATAAGGGTTTAATATACAAACAAACTACCACAACTAGGGCGTCCAACTTATCAGAGTATCTGCACATTAAACCACTTCATGGAGGACCCATACATGCAATCGACCTAAAAAACTATCTACAAGGGGTCTGAATTCCTACACTTATAACATACTGACCCACCAAGGTCACTGCACCAACCATACCCAAGGACCCCACCACTATCCTCATCAACGAGCGCCTCACCATAGATCTATGTAACCTTCCATCAGAAAGAAATTCATAAAATCACACACTAGAAATCCTATAACATGTGAATCTTACATGTATAACATGATGCATGAGAGCCTCTTCCCTCTATAGGCTAAGATTAAAAAACAAACCATAGGCTTATTGCCAACAGGCCATGATCCTAAAATCCATCATAAACTATCAAATTCAAATAACATGTGAATCACTCAAAGCAAAAACCATACATAGCTATAACATCACAAATCTATGATCATCAACCCCAATCCCTAGTAACCTACACTTATTACCAAAATAGGTGTCCACAACGCACCAACTTTGTATCCATCTCAAGCTCTGACACATTCTTATATCTCTTGTCTACCAAACCATAAATAATTAAATAATAGTAAAGTAACTACTGTGATATGACTTTGTAATGTCCTGACCTGGGTGACACTAAATTTATGCCTCAATCTGATTCACCACAAGCCCTCAAACATGCCTCCTCATACGCCAGAGGCTTCCAACTAGTATTGGGGGTCTAAAGTGAAACTGTAATGAGGATATACCCCCATATCAAAGTTCACAAGGAGAAGTAAACTACCCAACACCATACTCATTAGAGAAAGAGAAAAAGTAAATAAACTGAAACTAAAAATGTTGTAATAAAATGAAATAAAATAAAGGCCTGAAATACCACTACTGAAAATCTGACCTTTCCCACGCTTCTATACCAACGGTTCATAAAAACCGTTTGTATAGGTTCCCTTTCCCAATGGTTTGTCCAAACCGTTGGGAAATCCCACTTTGAGGCCACCTTTCCTAACGGTTTGGGAAAACCGTTGGGAAAGCCCACATTGTGGGGACCTTTCCCAACAGTTTTGGCAAACCGTTGGGAAAGGTATACCCTTTCCCAATAGTTTTGGCCAAACCGTTGGGAAAGGTCCCCCATGGATCAACCTTCACCCAGAACCAAATCCAGGCTCAAAATCTATTCCAACAGTTGTCAAAACCGTTGGTATAGGTCTATACCAACGGTTTTGACAACCGTTGGTATAGATCCTTTGATTTTTTATCATTTATTCTTACCCAGAACATTATATAAATAAAAATTTAATATAATTATGAGAATACATATATATATTTATGTAATTATATACACAAAAGTCATGTTAGGTTAGTGTTTAAGTCGTTCAATAATAAACTAGGGGTGTTGGGATCAAATCCCAGCGGATGTTTTTTTTGAAATACATATACCAACGGTTCCACAACCGTTGGTAAAGATTTTCATATTAATTATACCAACGGTTTCCAAAACTGTTGGGATAGGTCTATACCAACGATTTTGGGAAAACCGTTGGTATAGACCTATCCCAACGGCTTACTTGGCCACGGTTCTCCAAACCGTTGGTATATGTTAGTTTTCCAGTAGTGTACCATTGTATGCATACAATAACAATCATCCACTGGGCTAATCACATTTAAAAAATAAATGGAAAAAAATAAATATAACTAGAATTAATACCAATATCGAGCTATATCACATCCCCAGTTTCCAATACCTTTTTGATCTTCTCCAGCCTGACCATTTGACTCTACACAACCATCCCACTCTACCATGAAATCTCAGGCCTCAACCCGACCCACTATGCATCCATGCTTAATCTAAAAGAAGACATAAGTACTGCACTCACATAGAGGTGCACGTGAATGTGGTGAGAAATAAATCTCAATAGGCCAGCACTAATAGTGAACCAATAAAATGATGTAATAAGTTCATTATCAAGAAATATGGTATTCCTAGCTGAAACCTAAGTCAAAATAAATACAAATAAACCAACTGTATGTCTTTAGGTTTGATACCTTGATCTATGATACCTGATTCAGTTAAAAGATTGAGTTTCTCTAAGCACGTCTCAATGACTGTGTGACCCAAATAACCTGTGGGCTCCATACCTAGGGAAACCATGACCAAACCTAACAATTATGGGGACCTATACTACGATAGTCCTATCATTCAAGAGACTAATCTAAGTCACCACCTACCATCTCCTCACGACCCAAACATTGTCTCATACTTGGAACCTAGAAACATATGTCCCAGTTACCATACACAAGTACAACTAAGCCTAGACCACTAATCTGACATCTATCTCATGTTTCATAAAACAATAATTCCTAGAATCAATCCAAAACCTATACTATATATCAAATAAGACAGGCTTGGAGCATCAATCTTGAACCTAAAAAACAAAGTATACTATATGTGTCTGGAGCCTCAATCTGAAACCTAATCTATATAGTATATTGTCCAGTCTCAGAACCTCAGTCTATCAACCATCTATACATAACATTGATGGTGCCCAAAGCATTAGTATGTCCTAGAACAAGGAGAAGGATCATCAATACAACATCTTATTCTATGTGGAATTCCATCATCATCTGAATCATTATCCTTTAACTCTTACTAAGATGTATAATATCAATGTCTAGAGTCGTAGTCTGACACCCTATGGGTAGTATACCTCAGGTGCCCAGAACATCAGTCCATCTTGTTGAAGAAACACCAGGAGAAATGAAGTATAAAATGATTCAAAGAAGAGTAAAAGGAAAAAACAAAAGAAGAAGAAGAAGATCTTGGACAAAAATATTACAAGGTTTGGAAAATGATACCTACATCCATGGATAGGTATAATTTCACTATGATTCAAGAGCATAATTTATAGGGATATTTCAGAGTTTCAAGAACACACAAAACCATAGTCCAAAATGGGATATTAAGGAGGATGAAGTACTAATCCACCAACCACATAGGAATTCTATTTTTTAAAAATTAATATTTCTAAGAAGTTCTCATTACTATAGTGTTGTGGCCACCCAAGTCCAAGATTCTATAGTGGTCGGTGGCTGGAAGTTCACGTCACTATAGTAGTCATGCAAAAAGTCTACACTACTATAGTGCCTAGTTGGTTCTAGTTGATCAGCTCTACTATAGTGTTTAGCATTAATACAGTGCCAAAAAATTTAGGTTATGGGCCTTCGGTCCTCGGATCCCTAGAGTAGGGGCATGTTTTCCCCTGTAACACCCTACGAGCTTACCATAGAGCTCAACCTGTGGAAGTTGCAGCTTGGTGTGTAATACGAGACACAAAAAATTGAACCCAAACATTATCAAAGATGGATTGTGCTACACCTATCCAACAAATAACCCAACCACATACATTTAATGTCACATCCACAATACTCAACAATATAAAAAATGTGTCTGAAACCTCAGTCTAGCACTCAACCCTTAAAAAAACTATTAGTACTGACATGGATCCTCGATCTCAAAATCTCAATCACAAATATCTGTAACCATACTAATAGATCATTTTTATATCTCTCTAAGTTATAACAAGCCTTACTAGTGAACTAGGTTCTATAAAAAAGCAACCCAACTATATCAAAACTGCCCCATGAGTGTAATCCAATTCTTAACCACAAAAAAACACAAGAAGGGATGGTTATAAATCCATCTAAACCAGTAACATCTTAGTACCGTCAGCTCATACATCATCATGGGTCCCAAGGTAACAACCAAAACCAAACTACTTAACCACATGCATCCTCTTAGGTTCATCATATCAATCAGGCCCACACTTGGCCCTTTGGAACCACACATAAATAAAGGAATCACTATCTGAATTTTCAAAAATTTCACTCAAGAGGATGAATACCCTCCCAATATCCAGTAACAACCAAACTTTTGGGCTATTATCTATTAAAATAAACATCCTCAAATTTCTCTCAGTGGCCACCAACTGATCTTTAGTCAAAAACATGCCAACAAGGCATCCAAAAGCAAACTCATGCCATGTGGGCATTCTCAAGAACCAACCATGACATCCAATAATCACTTAAATAGAAACCATCCCACTATGGGATTCCTAAATTTTCCCTCAAACTCAACTCAACACCACAATATAACTTGAAAATAACTACCATCCTATGATGTCTCCCAAGTCCAAAGGCTCTAACCACCTTGATCTCAAAATAGAGGATCTAAACCTAATCTTCTCTAACCTTGAGCAGCTAGTCTTGATGTGTAGGGACAAACCAAGTTCTCCCAAAAGATACTACTCAATCCAAACTTCTAGGATCTATCCAAGGAGCCTCAATCAACTCACCATGTAACACTAAGGTTATGAAAATCAATGATATCAAAATCCTCACCTGGCATCATAGTTTACAACCCAACTCACTAGAGGGTTTTTAATCCAAACCTCATAAAAATAATACCACTAAACTATCATGGTATAGGAAATCATTCAAATGACCTCTATAAGATAAAAGGATATCACCATTGTAATCTACCTGAAAAAATACCTAGACTGAACAACTCACAATTCCAGATATGTTTATAAGGCCAAAAATACACAAAACCCCTTAAAGGGTAACCAATGAGAATCACACGACATGTATGCCCTATCACATGACACGTGGTCCCATATCCCCACATGGGAGTATACTCCAGGCGAACATGTAATATAAAAACCAAGTATACAAAGTGTAATCCAGGTACACGACATGTACCCTATACAATTTACCTACTTGTGTACCTCACATGGCATGTCCATGTGCCCCTGTCTAGTCGTGTAATCACATAAGGTGTCTCACCCACACAAGGTTTGTATGTGTACCTTATATGGTCATGTTCCCCCCTATATGGGTTATCTATCTACATACTCATCCACCTAATGAATGACACTACACATTGTTTCATCTGGAATAAATGTTGTATATATGCCTTATTCTCTTCTTCTGCAAACTAGGAGAACACACGACATGTGTTCTTAAAACCACACACTCTGTAGTTAGGTTTTTCAAATGGGAAACCACTAAAAACCTCCTAAAACCCCCATTTTTCTCAAATAAGAAAAGATTGACCCCCATTGGGGTCCTTAGAAAAAAAATAACCTATGGGGATAGGGGCATAAAACTAAAAAATTATCCTACCTAATGGAATAAACACTGAAGCTTTGGGTCCAAATCCACTCCCAAAAGTTGTTTCACCTTGATCCAGTCCCGATTTATGCTAAGGATGAAGTCTAGAAACATCTCCCCTCATCCTCCTCCCCTTATTTTGGGAATAAAATGAGGGAGAACCATAAATCCCTCCCGACCATGTGTGGGGGAAAAAAATTGGGGGATATAATACTTTTAATTAATTAATTAATTAATCACCCATTTTATACCAATCTCAAGTCCCAGAACCTGAAGCAAGTTTATAACTCACCTAGAAAAAACCCCCATTATGGAATTAACCATGGAGTTACAATATCAATATGACACTTCATTTAAAGGATATCACCACCTAGACCCACACAATAATTTTATATTTAATTAAATAAATATTAAATATTCCACCAAAACTCGAACAGCTCAGAATTCTACTAAACTTCTATCCTACAATAAATTCCCTATTCTGCGACCTAAGGAGTGGTTATAAAAATTATATGAGATCATATTCTCGGTTAAATTACTATTTTACCTTTCATGAGATCCTAAAAACAAGAAATCAAAATTCCAAACCCAAAAAAAACTGGGATCTCTACATTGTATCCCTAAAGGATAACTTTTTGTAGAAAAACATTCTTGACTAGAGTGGTTTTATTGGGACATTTAATCACTTTGGAAGAGTGATCGTGTGTTGGAAGTGATTATATGCATAAATGATCAATGTTTTATGTGAGAAAGGTGTGTGTGTTGCATCATCGACCATGTACTAGGTGAGGTTGGGAGTTGATTGTTTTATTCTTCAGAATATCTATGAAAGGAGTTGAGAGTGGATCAACCTGAATATAGACTTATTCTCAATTTATTTCTTCCATCTCTATTTATTTTTCTATTTCTTCTATTTTTTTATTCATTCACTATTTCATCATTCCATCCACCATTGTTTTATGTTTTTTTCATTTACTGCTTTCAAAATATTTAATGATACAAAAAAAGTTTCAGGAAGACCACTAAGACATCCAACACTACTACCATGAGATCAACCCTAAGGTTAGAGATTATTCTATATCTAGAGAGATTATAAATGTATATATAGAGTTCCCTTAGGATGTCACTATTTTCTACTTAGTTTTCAGTAAAAGTGGAGGTGTTCTCCTATGTAATTCTCCTTTCATGATTAGAAGGACTTAGCTTGAATTATATCCTTCTTCTTCTATTTCTCTCATTCCATTATGACATTTTCTAGATTTGTAAATATAAATTTTGTTTATTCTTATACTTAAGTTTTGTGATATTGAACCTCTAGAAATGGATATCTAATTTGTGAGGATTAATCTAAGAAGTGAACCTCACCGCTACTTAAAGATCCAAACTTCATGATGACTATCACCTCTTCTTCACCATTAGCAGAGGGTGATGGTGATTCAAGGTACTATGAGAGCACACTCTTGTATAAGATTGGTTTTTTACTCCCCCTTGATTTTCCCCCTTATTCTCTTAGTTTCTCATTTGAGTGGTTACATGAGGTTATCTGATTTTTGATCCCTTAAGGATCACTTTGGCATTAATGAAATTCTTGACTATAGTGGTTTTATTGGGATATTTCTTCACTTTGTAAGATTGGTTGCATGTCGAAGTGATTCTATGCATGAATGATCAATGTTTTGGGTAAGATATGTATGTGTTTCAATCAATTGACTATACACTAGGTGAGGTTGGGATTTTATGGTTTAATTCTTCATAAGATCTGTGAAAGGAGAAGAGAGTGGATTAGCCAAGATCTGGCCTTGTTCTCACCCTCTTTATTCCCTCTCCATTCATTTTTCCCATTATCATGTTTTCTTGTTCATTCGCTATTTAATAAACTTTTGCACCATTGTTTAATATTTTTTTCATTTACTACTTTCAAAATAATTAAAAACAAAAATAAATTTTTCAGGAAGATCACTAGGACATTCGACACTGCTTCCTTGAGAGTAAACCCAAGGTTATATATTGTAGTTTATCTAGGGAGATTATAAATGTATCTTTGAATGTACCTTTTGGAGGGGGAATATTATATTTTTTCACCTTTTCCAGAGAATCAATGTTTGTCTTAGTGGGTTGTACACATTTTCTCATATTTTACTTTTAAAAAAATAAGGAAAAAATAAACACAAGTGATGAATTCATTTATTCATAAATCTTTTTCACTATAATAAAAATATTAGGTGAAGGAACTTACCCAGGAATTGGAAGATATAGTGAACTTGACATCTGGGAAAATGGTTTAGCTACCTCCTATAAAGAACCTAGAGTCTATTGAGTTCCTAATGGACATCATTAGATTTTACTACTTAGAACAAAAGGACCATAAGAATATGGAAGACCCTTAAAAAAGTTTTGGACATGACTCCGGATATGAAATTAAAAAT
This sequence comes from Viscum album, assembly GCA_963277665.1. Taxonomy (NCBI): domain Eukaryota; kingdom Viridiplantae; phylum Streptophyta; class Magnoliopsida; order Santalales; family Viscaceae; genus Viscum; species Viscum album. Next base: position 1,135,491,950 of record OY728141.1, on the reverse strand, counting down.
GATATTGATCTAACCACATTTTAATAATAATTAAACATCAATACAAAGTTGAAAATACAATGTAAACTTATTAAGTATAATTTTTAGGGATTCCAAGAGGAAGGAACTGTTGAAATTGAACAAACCATATCTATAATGGAAGATCAGTTATTTTATACTTTTTACTAGAAATATTTTTCATGTACTAATTTTTTTAATCAATTTTCAACGATGGAATAGGTTTTTAAAGATCAATAAAACCTCTATTATTTTTTAAATGACCACAAAATAGAATCATTTTATTGCTATAATTGGCTAGAGGATTCTAACTAACTTACCCCACCCGAGACATACTCATAGGGACTCTACTCCCTCTTAAAAAATAACCAAGTGAATAGATTTAAGGAGATTACTAATTTGTGAAAAAAGTTGTGGTTTTATTTGATCTTAATGTATTAGAAGGTTATTTTCATATTGTTTCTCCCTATGTTGATATTGAATAACCATTTTATTATTGTGATATCCTTGATACACTTGATATAATTGAACTTTCTCCTAATCTGGAATTTTTTAATTCCCTGTTTATATATAAATTTCAAAGCTGTGAGCTATTGTTGAAGAAGATGAGGTGTTGGAATTAGGCATGGGTGTAAAAGAAGATGTTGAAACATATTTTTTAGTCAAAAAATAATCTATTGATTACTTTTTAACCAAATTAAAATTCACATACAAGAATTAAATTTCCACAGCCTATGCACTCTAACCCTCAAGCCAAATAAGTGGGAAATTGCCCTTATATCTTGTTTTCCCCTCATCACCACACAATAGATGCATATCCAAGGAGTGGGACTAGTTTTATGTTATAAAAAGGAAACTCCAAAAATTAAAAAGAATTAAATATGATAGGAATGTAATCTTGTATTTTTTTTAATGATTAATACACATATTTCATCAGATTTGGGTTGACCCAAAGACATTCAAGTTATAGACAGTCAAAACATAGAACCCTTTGGAGGGGGGGGTATCCCAATATTATCTTGTTTTTATCTTACTTCATTTTAATTTTATTTGTTTAATATTATTGATGTATTATTATAGTAAATAACCATTAATTGAATACACAAGGAATGTGACTATTAAAAGAAAAAAAAACCAAGTCCAATAGGAGATACAAATTGAGATTACAAGATCGAAATTTGATAACTCAAACATAGATGCACTACACATTGAATTTCAGAAGAAAATAAAATTTAAATTTAATTTTAATATATGTTACAAATTATAGGGGCTTGAAATAGACACTGAAGGATCTTTTACAAAGAAAATTTTTTTTTTCATGAATATTAACTACAATGTTTAAAAGATTCGACATTTATGGGAGTTTTGTTCTAAATATACCAATTTAATTGCATGATTTGGGAAACTAAGTGTGCTAGAATTACCCTTTGATATTTTAAAAACTATGAATCGATTTTTCATGAGTTGGGTGTGTCTTACTAATATCTAGAATAGGTAATACCAAATTGAGTTGAATTTTTAACTTTTTTACCCATTTAAAATTCCATTGGATTTAATATACTTCTTGTTGTGAAAAACATTGTTTAACATGATTCTAATTGAGATAAATTGATAAATATTTTTTCTACTTACAAAAATTAAAAGCATGAACATTTCGAAAAAAATGTTAGTATTGGATGTGTAGTAATGTATTATTTCTGAACTTCACTAAAACCCCTCATGAAATTCTATGAACTGATTAAATTGATACATGTTTTGAACTAAATTATCTAAAATATTCTCCCACCTTAGGTTATAATTGTGGGGGAGGGGTCTTTTAAATATAACTTAACTTTGAATCAATGTATTACATGTTAACAACACTCCAATTTTTTTTAAAAAAAAATTCCCTTCATTTTAGAAATAAAATATACTCTTTTTGAATATAAAATCATTTTTTGGTAATTCTCTAAGTTATTAAAATAAAAATTCAAGGTGTCATTCCTAGTGGAAATTTGTTATTCTTATTTTTAGTAATTCTAATGGTTCTAAAGTTGTTATAATTGAATGATTTTTTAGTGATGTTTTCCACTCTTTTTATGGAAATATTGTATGAAAACTAGGGAAAAAAGTGTGATAGGTTTGATTTTTATGGTATTGTAATTATAACATGATGAAACATGAGGTTTTAACATGAACCTAGTAACTTATCCTTGGTAAAATGGAACACCATATGGATCCAACTCAATCTGGAGGAATATAATTCCTTTGAATCATGACTGAAATAGGAAATTGGGTTCTCATGGTGAACCTATAAGATAGGGGTACTGATTAGACAATGAATGAGGTTAATATTAATTGTTAATATATATAATATTCATGTGATTTATTATTCATAAACACCATTTTAGTTCATTTTACACTTTGAAAAACATTTCACATTAAGATTGTAAGTCCTTAAAATGCATTATTACATAGTACATTTTTTAACACCATATAAAATACCAAATGGTCTTGATTTTATTTTAATGTTTAATTTCCATGTTTCTCATTACATTGGTAAAAATTAATACTTTTGTAGTACTTGAATATTCTCATTTAAAGACCACCAAAATGGGATTTCATGGAAAAACATTTTGGGCAAAGTAAACTGGACAATATCTCAATAAAGAGACTGTTGCGGCCAGGATCCTAGCCCAATGGTTCTCAAAATTTAAGTGAATATATATGAAATCATTTTTAACGTTTCATAAAAAAGTTACAAGAGCTAATTCGGATTTTTTAAGGGAGTTCTAGGTGGCCCAAGTTGGAGATAAAATTTAGGTCCAGATTCTACAGCCTAGAAAAACATCCCATTATTTCGATAATATCTCGCAAACCAAAATAACATTTGGTCTGAAATTTTACAGGAGGTTAGGAGACATATAGGGATACATTTTCTTGTTCTATGTACCACTCTAATTCTTCCATATATAAGATCATTTCTATGCCTCCCTTCGGTGGATGCAAGCTGGCTTCCACTTCGAGTCAATAGTGAAAAAGTCTAAGTTCCACAAGCTTTCCACCACCATAAGCCTACCATACTCAAGTGGGTTGAAATTAACTGTTGGAGGATATAATAAAGGCTCCCAAAATTCCTATTTAAGTTAGTGTTGTTGTATTATTTATTTTCTTTGAGTTTTGTTTTCATTGTAATGTTATTATGCTAATTTGTCTTTGTAATGTTCTTCTTTCTCATTTAAGTTGTTCGAATCACCTTAGTTCTTAATAAAAAAATTTCATTTACTATTATTATATTTTTCTATATATCACAGTGATACATTTTCCTTATGATGTGAATTTATTCACACCATACCTTGTGATATTCTTCACACAACGGTGGAGTGATCATTAATTTGTTTTTTTTTTACTTCTTCAATTTCTCCCTTATGAGTCTACTTTCCGCTTCCATTGAGAACATGTCATCAATGGAGGGATAAATATTTTATGGGTTGATCAAAGGGAGTATAAATGGAATTTATTGGATGTTATTTATTAATCTCTAAATTTTATTGATTTATTTTACTTGATTTTCTTTTATTCAAGGATTTTCTCACTTCCTCTTCCTTATTGAATTTTATCACCCCACTTTTATTTGCTAATAATATACTTTACCTTGGATTGCTCATGAAGATGATCCTAAAAGTGTATAGTATATTAACATGTGTTTGTTAAGGTTTTTAATTGGTAAGTGATGATGTTAGTTTGAATTCATTAAATAAATCCTGCTTGAGTTAATGAAATTTATATTGTTAAAAAAAAGGGAATTCATCCAATCCCCCCCAAGTGATAACCTAAGATCAACTAATTATTTTAATTTGAATTCACTTTATTATCTTAGAGTTCACTTAAACCCATCTAAAATCTTTCCAATTTGGCCACTTAATATCCAAAAACAATCCATATAATGTACGTGTCTGTAGGTTACTTCTTGGGTATCTAAGGATTCGACAACCCAAGCTATACTTCAAGTGATTACTTAACCCTAAAAACTTGGGTAAATTATTGTGAGAATAAATTTTGGCAACATTTATGGGGACCTAAGTAAGTAATATCCACACCCATTCTATTCTCCCACATTTCTTTTTTTTCACCCAAATTCTCTTATCTTTTCCCTTTCTTGTTTTTTTTTCTTTTAGCGCATGTCTGCCTACACCCATTACTAGTCAAACCAACTAGTTAGGGTGGATAGTCCTGAGTTTGGAGAGTCAAGTACACCAAGGGAACTATTTCCATTAGATACTATACTTACTAATACTACATAGTCAAAAATTGAGCCCATTTCAATGAAATTTCTTTAAAGAAACCAACTCATAAACCCAGGTGAGAACCAAAATGGAAATCCAAATGAGGCAGCCCCAAACATGGGGAATGCAGTCGATAAAACCATGAATGACTACCTCACAACTTCATGGACCAATGCCCCCTCATGAATTAGACATAATTAAATAGGATATTACAACTAAATATTTAAACCCCATTTCCTAAACTACCTTCCCACATTCCTTGGAATGGAGTCAGAGATGCCCTACCTTCACGTTAAGGAGTTCAATGACATTGTAGAAACCATGTTTCCCCTATATCAACTAGAATCATCTAAGATGAGTCTCTTTAATTTTTCTTTAAATTATTGAGATAAAAAATGGATAAAAATTTTGAGACCATCATAAAACAACACTTGGGTCCAATTACAAATAGAATTCTACAAAAAAAATACTTTCCCCACCACAAAACAATTGTACTTAAAAAGAGCATCCAAAACTTTTTAGAAAAAGAGAAAGAGTCATTCGATGAAATATGGGAGTGGTTCAAATAAACACTAAAAATGGTTCCACACCATGATTTTTCTATACCCGAACAATTTAAAATTTTCTATGAAGGTTTGGGCCCGGGGAACAAACAATGCCTTGATATGGTGTGCAATGGGACCTTTAAAAACAAAGCCCCAAATGATGCTTATGAGTATCTAGAAAGCCATGCTGAAAAAAACCAAACATGGGGAACATCACCTTATTTTAAAAATACAAAAAGAACTTCTGAAATGCATACACTAAGAGAAGAGGAAATCCTTAAGGATAAACTTGTAGCAGTCACTAGGAAGGTTGAAGAGATAGAACTTAGAAAAATCCATGAAATCCAAACTATAGACCCTGTTTGCATAATTTGTGATAAACTTGACCACAAAATAAACAACTACCCAGCCATACCTTCCATTAAAGATGTTATTCTAGGATGAACACCAGTGTAGGTCAATGTTATAAACTTTTAAAATACACAATACCAAAACACTTCCAATCCAAGGTACAATAACCATCCAGGATTTAGTTGGAAAGATAACCAATATTCCAAACAACAACCTAGTCAGGCATAAGGACCAAACCCCTACCCTACACAAAATTTTCCAAACCCTAACCAGTTCCAACCATAACCAGTCCCATACCAACACCCTCTGATCCAATACCAACAACCCATCCAACAACCCAACCAACAACCAATCCAATAACCAAATTATCCTCCTGGGATAAATCAACCAGCACAAATCCCTACCCAATATGTCCCTCTACCAATACTTGAAAATTTGTGTAAACAAATGGAGAAAATGAAATCATAAGTCTCATCCCTTAAACATGAACTAAAAACCATAAAAACCAAGAAGGCACCCATGCCTACTCAGGTGGTACCATCCCCAACTTCAAGGGGGGAGTCAAGTTACACTCAAACAACTCATGAAAAACTAAAGGTTGTGACAGTTTTAAGAAGTGGGAAATCTATTGAGAAACCTAAAAAAATAATTCAAAAACCATATGAAGCTTCAAAATATAATGAAAATTCAAATTAACCACATGATCAAACTGATAACATTGTGGAAGAAACAACTCTTCAAAAAATAATCCCACAACCTGCACCATTTTCTCAATGCATGAGGGGGAAAACCAATCCTAAATTGAGAAAAACATTTTGGGAAATATTATCACAAGTCAAGTTTAAAATTCCACTCCTCGATTCCATTCAAAACATTCTTGTATTCTCAAAATACCTTAAGGACTTCTGCACATTTAAAAGTAAATTCGCACATAACAACCAAGTCCTTCTAGTAGAAAATGTTAGCACAACAATCCAAGGAACCCTTCCACCAAAGATGAAAGACCTAGGACGTCCTTACATAAATGATAAACTAGGAGAGAACAATGTCTTCAAATACTTGTGTGAACTAGTTCCTAGTGTAAATCCCATTCCCTATGTTGTGTACTGCCAGTTAGGCATATAAGAGCTCCAACACAGATCTATCACACTTCAACTTGTTGGTCATAGCATTAGGGTTACAAAGGGGATTTTAAAGGATGTTATGGTAAAAGTAGAAAACCTCATCTACCATGATGACTTCATTATCCTTGACAACAATCCAAAATTAGGCAATAAGGAACAAACCCCAATCATCCTTGTTCGTCCCTTCCTTGCAACAATCAACTCTGTTATCTAAGTCCGAAATGGGAACATGACCATCACCATTAGAAACATGTGTATAGACTTGAACATATATAATTAAATCTCACAAATATGGGATTATGAGGATATTTATGAAGTAAACATGATAGGAATTATTGATAATGAATCAATAGAACATCAAGGAATATTTGAGGAATGTTTATGTTAGGATAAGATTAATTTTATTTGTTCACAAGAAGGAAGTTTATCTCATTGGCTAGAATCACTTTCAAATTGATCCTATGATGAAGTATTAAGACCAAAAATCATTGAAATCTTTCAGGAAACCACATTCATGGAGACCACTCCAACTCCCTTCCCTAACACTGATCAGACAAATCTAGTAGATCAAAATCCTACACATGGGGAATCAATCCTACCTGAAGCTCTTAAAAAATAAATTGATCTTGATACAATGTCCCAATATTCTACTGAAATTTTGAACCAACCTAATTTTTAATTTAAATAACTTCTAACTAAACTTAAGTATGAATTCCTAGGAGAAAATTGAACACATCCTATTTTCATTTCTTCTTCTCTTAAAGTCGGTCAGGAGAGGATGCTTCTAGATGTCCTTATGAGACATAAGAAATCCATTAGATGGACCCTATATGATATTACTAGGATAATACAACTTATTGGGACTCATATTATTGTTCTGGAATCTGATTCAAAGCCATATCATCAACTTCAGTGGAGAATCAATCCTAATCACATGGAAATATTGAGAAAAGAACTTCTGAAATTGTTAAAAGATGGGATCATCTATCCCATGGCTAAGAGTGAGTGGGTTTTCCTAATTCATGTGGTTCCTAAGAAGGCTGGAATAATAGTGATAATCAATAAGGATGGATATATTCTTACTACTAGGATGAGTAGTGGTTAGAGAGTCTGCATCGACTATAAGAAGTTAAACTTGTAACACCCCGAGATTTTATGAGAAATATTATTTTTAATTTCATTGATGTCTTGTGTTGTACGCTACACCAAGATTATCTTGCGCTATACACAACACCGTATTATCTTGTAGTATATGAAACACTATTCTTGGCTTGTGTTACATGCAAGAGAAACCTTCCTTGATAGCTTGTGTTGTACGCAATACCGAGTTTCACTAAACGAAGATATGTTGTTAAAATATTATATAAACGAGCTGTTAGAAATAGTAATTCCCACTTTTTGAAATTTTATAAATTTTATCTTTTAAAATGGACTTCATTTTTGGATTCATAATATTGAAATTATCCTAGGGTAAATTTTTGTTATTTTCTGAAAACTTTTAATTTTTGATGAATAGTGAAAAAAACTGAGTTATAGTTTAAAACAGAATTTTTATTTAAATAATTATTTATTTTATTTAAATATATTTTAGGTAAAAATTTATACATAATACCTATATAATTTCAATGTAATTCATTGGATTCATTTTATAATAATTATATATGTATAGAAATTTTATTGAACTTTTCACCGTCTTTTACCAACCTCTGAGGATAATTTGAAAATTTACATAAAACTTAATTTTACTACTTCTATGAGTATAATTTCGAAAATCAGAGAGATACAGTTAATATCAAGGAGTAAAATTTGGTTCAATAAGATAAAAATAATTTTTGGTGAATAGAAACTTTTTACTTTGATTTACCACGGTTAAAAGTAAATAGGGTAATTAAGGGTAAAAATGATATTATTATTACCCTAACACATGTACTAATTCTATTGGATAAGTGTAATTCAAAAAAAACATAGGAATAAAATATTACCCTTTAGGTACACTTGGATTAGATTAGGACATTTATTATTATTTTATTTGAAGAAGAGTTAAAATAGTTAAAATCAAGGTTTAATAACTAAAACATTATTAATATAGGGATATAGATAATATAAATTCAACCATAAATATTAATTATAAATATAAAAATATTTCCTTCATAATGACATTTTATTTATAATTTTTAGACATTAAATAATTTAATTTAGTTATGACATAATGGTGATGCAGTAATTACATACTTAAAGAAATATAAAAATAATTGATAATATAAATACCCAAATAAAAGTAATTTGATACTTTTTATGAATTAAACTACTTTTATAGATTAATATAACATATTAGGGTTGGTTATATGAATTTTTTTTGAAGTAATAATGCATTTATGAATTTAGAAAAACAAAATACCAAATAGTGTCAAAATTGACTTAAAAGAGTTTTTAAAACAAATATTATATTATTTATTGATATAATATTCTTATAAATCTAAGGCTCGACCAAAAGAATTATATAAAAATATATATGACATTAATGAACCAATTGGGGTTATATTGGCAGTTTATAGTAAGCTTATTAACCAATTAGTGTAAGAATACAACAAGACATGGTAAAAGTTAAATTATTTAACTTAGTGTTAAATCAAAATAATTAGGTTAAAATGGTAACCTAAACATGTCTAAAACCTTTTGGTTGAGAGTATTTCGACCCATCACTACCCTAGACTCAAAATAAGTCACTTTCAAGCCATTATAAACTGAATATTAATTTTTTTAAAAATAATATTTTATGTTTTTTCTAAGGTGCCCCTCACCCCTCTTATAAAAGGGAACCTCATACCTCTCCTCTTCACACAATTTTGAGACTTCAAGGTCAGCCAAACCCTTCCCATTTCACTTATACACTTCAATAGAAAACTACTAGAGGTCCTGGTTTTCTTAAAAGACCAACTTTAGTTCCATAAGAGGAGGTTAAGAGGAGGCGCGTCGAAGAAGAGGTAATCTCTTCTACCGATTCTTTCAAGTTTCTTTATTCTTCTACTTCCTCTTCTTTAGTTGTTTCATTATAAAGTAATGAAATAAGAATAACTAATACACTGATATGTTATTATAAATATGAAACAACACCATTTCACCTTTTATTCATCCTATGGAAAATGAAATCACAGCGCGTGAGTACGTACGGAATACCGTCTCCACACCGTGGTGTAATTTGTTTTTCCACCACCACCTTACTTGTATGGGTATAATGGTGTAAATAATAACTATATATGGTTATTATAACATAATAATTATTATGAGATATTATATCATCCACTCCAATTCCATTCAATAGTTATGGGAACGATATCATCGCTCGTGCGTACGTACAGATTACCCTCTCCACGGCGCGATGAGATTAATTATCCATATTAACCATTCAAGAATGATTATAAAGTATATATAATGAATAATAATGATATATATGAAATAATAATGCTACTTTATATATTTATATATATATATATGTCATATAATTACTTCCATTCAAGTCAATAAGGAAAGGAAAAGAGTGTTCATGCGTACATACGGCCTACCGTCTCCATGAACGGTGTGTTTCATTTCATTTATCTATCTATTTTTTATATATATATACTGAATATATAAGATATATAAATCATGTTTTAAATTCTGGAAGTAATTAAATCATGATATAAGTAATAATAATATCAATAACAACAAGTCCAAACACGTACGATAAATGAAACGATTTTAACCAAAACGTTGCTTTAACATGGAATTGAAAAAAGAACGGGTAATATAAAGTCATAAGTGAATCATATATGATATTATAAATATTATTATGCTTATGTTACAATTTAATAATATGTTTAAACCCACTATACAGAATTTTCAGACATGTTCGGAAGAAATTGGACCTAAGGTAAGGGATAATTTTTCAATCTCATTTTTATCCAAGATTGCTTGAACGTAAGTATTTACTGGGGTTATATTTTTCATCCATGTCCCTAAAAATGTTCTTTATAAAGTGTTTAATATTCTTAATTGTATGTTTAAAGTTATTTTACCCCTCTATGACTTTTACTTTGTGTTATGGAAGGAATCATTCTTTTGTTTACCATACGTGGTACTTTTTGACTTTTCTGTTAAAAGTACGAGGAGAATGTTTTTTTAACTTATACGGCATGAACGGATTTTTACGGTTTTATAATGCCTTATTTTCATGAAGATTAATCTACAATATTTCATGACTATTTTCAAAAAAATCCTTTTAATTTAAAATTGCATGGAATTTTGTGAAAGTAAAATGATTTTTAAGAATAAAGGATATTTTAATCATGAATTCATTTCAAGTGTTTTATCAAAACAATTTTACATCTAAGATGACATCATTTCATATGTGTATGTTTCATGTATAATGTCTCTATGATTTACATGGTTTCACTTTTCTTATGATGAAATTATATCCATTTTTTATAGGGATTATGTTATGATGGGATGCTGTTTATGAAACCCATTTTATACTTTGGGTTGTGATGAATGATTTATGTTTATGTTGTGGCACATGTAAGAATGATTTCATTACGAGATGGGTGGGACCTATATCTCCCTCAAATTCATTGGGAAAATATTTATATCTCATGAGATAGACATGACTATAATGGCAAGTTAATCCAGTTCAGTGATACATGACTGGAACGAGCAGTGAACTCGATTCAGTAAGGGAATTTGTCTACTATGATGGTCTTGGTAGCAATGCCTTGGCTACTATGGAAATAATAACATGTTCTTAATGGTTTCACAATTACATGTTTTATTCCCATGATATTTTATCATGTTTAATGTTCTTTTTTGATCTATACCTTATGCACTTCTAGGATTTATGTCATTACTCGAGATTTTTATGTTTTATGTTCATGATCTTATGTTGAAATGTTTAGGGATTGTTTTATGTTCTCCATGTTTACCCTTACTGAGAAAATGAGATCACCATTTTTATTTTTTATTTTCCCCAGGATATATAGAAAGGTTTTTGGTAAGAAAATCAAAGGGAAAGATCTTTATGAGAGATGTTGAAGATCTTTCACCATGATTAGAAGATTATGTTCTGAATTTCCAAAGACACTAAACTAATATGGTCTTTGGGCGTCTGATTTTGTAATGTATTAAGTATTACACAAAAGTAATGTAATGTCTATTTACGTAAATTATGGGTCTCTATAGTTGGTATTAGATCAAATGAGGTAGTAATTAATCTGATCCTTGGTAACTCTCACATGTGAGCGTTGGACAAAGCATGGTTCTCTGCCCGAGGGATTCATGAGGAAATGGTTTCCACTGGGGAAGGTGGTATATCCCACCTAGGGGGTGTAGCCGCCCATGGAGTGCTCTGATAGGTATCAATTTTAGTCCACTGGAAATAATTCCAGACCGCTACAGTTGGTACCAGAGTGAAGGTTTAGTTAACCTTTGGAAACCAGGATGCGAAAACTTTAGTGAAATCCCTAGAGATATTTCTAAGGTATGTCTAGGGATTTCTCTAAGGTTAAGTATATGTATAGGTTATAGTCCTAGAATTATGGAAAAGATCTTATAATTAAACCTAAGATGTTATATATTGAAGGTACTCCCCCTTTATTATGTTTTTTTCCTAGTTTGATTTTTTCATCTCACACTATTCTTTTTGGGTTTTAGAAAATGGCTAGAAATAGGAAGATTCATGATAATGGAGGATATGATGGACAATGGAATGATATTATTCATGAGCAACCAAATGAAATGGGATTTGGAAGTCCAAACATCATTATTATTCCTAATCATAAATCTCATAATACGATCAATAATCTCAACATTGGTAAGTATCCAAACTCAGCTAATAAGAGAAAGATGGAGTTTCATGATGATCATAGAGGAAAGAAAGTTCAATTCCCCTCATGTAAATCATGTGGGAAGAGGCATCAGGGAGAATGTTTCAATGGAACCGGAAGATGCTTTGGGTGTGTAAAATAAGGACACAAATCCAGTAAGTGTAAAAGAAAAGGTTTAGTTAACACCGTAGACAAGGATAATTGTATTTCTAAGACATCAACAATGGTTAAATGTTTTAAATGTGGAATGTACGGGCATTATGAAAATAAATTCCCTAAGGGAAAGTCTCATGAAGAGAATCATCATGGTCGTATGGGTAGTATTTATATTGATGATGATGAAGAGACTACAAATGATATGTGAGATGAAATAATTGTTGAAGCTAGGTCAATGGTTTAAGAAGGTAGTGTAATGATTTATGTTTATGAAGAGTTATGTTGTATAGTCAATGGTACTATGGAATAAAGACACATCTAAGGATTGTTACACTATTGTTTCTCCTAAATTATTTGAATGTGTATGTTGAATGGTACCAGTAACCATGAAAGGTTATTCAGATATTTTTGGAAAGTATATGATAAGAGCATAATGAAGGGATAAGGAGATAATGAGATGCTTGATAGTATTAATGAGATCATGACTTATATAAGGAAAATGTGATATCATGGTTTGAGTATATAGAAACTTTGCGATTTTGTTATGTGGAAAGAGTTAACTTTTGACAGAATTCATTTTTTCACTAAGGGTCTATGGTAATTTATGTTTCAAGAGAATACATGATTAAGGTATTCACATGTTTGGAATGCGATCAATAAGATATATCTTATGATATATGGGGGATAAATGATGGTATTCACATGCTTGTTATGGACCTTTCTAGTAATCGTTTTCTTTATACTATGATATTGGATAGATGAATTTTGGATAAGTCTAAATATTGGAATGGATTATGTCAGACATCAGATAGTATTGCTAAAGGCTAGAACTTTTTTTTCGATATTATTTCTGTAATGTTATAATATTCTAGTTTTAGAAAAAGGAAAACATGTAGGATGGGCGACAACCCATCATGTCAGACAAGGTTGCAAGAATCGAACCCACAACTGAAGTGCGACAGGCCTTTATCTCCTACCACTGGCCTACAAGAAGTCCCTAGTTAGTAGAAACTAGTTTTATTTTATTATGCAGGATGATAGATGAATTATAAGTCCATTTTTGGAACTATATACAATTAATCTCACCATAGATGGACTTATGTATATAACTTTTTCTAACCTTATGTTTGAGACAGATGGAATGACCTATCATTCTATCACATGATCTACTAACACTTCATGAATGACAAATTAAACTTCTTTTATTTAAGATATGAAGTGGAAATTGTTCAAGGAATGACCAACGATGAGATTGTACCAAAATAAATTAAGTATTTCTTCTAATTACATTTTTTCAACTTTAGGGAAATAATCTTGAAAAAAAAAATGTTGTCCTAGATGTTAACTTAGATCATACCAAGTTTATGGATTTGTGATTATTGTATTTTTCATAGCCATGTTCTCTACCACTCTCCATCAGAACTTGATGGTTAGATTTCTCATCCATATCCATATTTTCACCTATGTTCTTCAATGTGGAAACCCAGTGACGAGTTAATTTGGGTAACCATTAAATTTTATACATTATCTTTTAAAATTAAGTTTTAGTATTCCTTTTTATGATGTGGGTTTCTATGAATGAAACATTCAAGTAGTAAACCATTTATAACCACGACGAATTTCAAGGGAAAATTTCATTTTAAGGGGGGTAGAATGTAACACCCTGAGATTTTATGAGAAATATTATTTTTAATTTCTTTGATGTCTTGTGTTGTAAGATACACCAAAATTATCTTACTATATACACAACACCGTATTATTTTGTAGTATATACAACACCATTCTTGGCTTGTGTTACACGCAAGAGCAACCTTCCTTGAGAGCTTTTGTTGTAAGCAATACTGAGTTTCACTAAACAAGGATATGTTATTAAAATATTATATAAACTAGTTGTTCTGAATAGTAATACCCACTTTTTAAAATTTTATAAATTTTATCTTTCAAAATGGACTTCATTTTTGGATTCAGAATATCGAAATTAAACTAGGGTGTATTTTTGGTATTTTTCTGAAAACTTTAAATTTTTTATGAATAGTGAAAAACATTGAGTTATAGTTTAAAACCGAATTTTTATTTAAATAATTATTTATTTTATTTAAATTTATTTTAGGTAAAAAAATGATAAATAATACCTATATAAGTTAAATTTTAATTCATTGTAGTCATTTTACAATAATTATATATATATATATAAATTTTATTGAACTTTTCACCGTCTTTTACTCACCACCTAGGAGAATTTGAAAATTTACATAAAACTTAATTTTACTGCTTCTATGAGTGGAACTTCAAAAATCTGAGAGACATGGTTAATATCAAGGAATAAAATGTGGTTCAATAAGATAAAAATAATTTTTGGTGAATAGTAAATATTTACTTTTAGGTCAACTTGGATTAGATTAAGATATTTATTATTATTTTATTTAAGGAAGAGATAAAATAGATAAAATCAAAGTTTAATAAATAAAACATTTTTAATATAGGGTTATAAATAAGATATATTAGACTATAAATATTCATTAGAAAGATAAAATGATTTCCTAATTAATGGTATTTTATTTATAATTTTTAGAAATTAAATAATTTAATTTATTTATGATACAATGGTGATGCAATAATTACCTAATTACTGAAATATTAAAATAATTGATATTATAAATACCCAAATAAATGTAATTTGAGACTTTTTATGAATTACACTAATTTTATAGGTTAATATATCTTATTAGGTTTGTTTAGATGAATTTTTTTCTAAGTAATAACGCTTTTATAAATTTAGAAAAAACAAAATACCAAATAGTGTCAAAATTGACATAAAAGAGTTTTTAAAACATATATTATATTATTAATTGATATTATATTCCTAAAAATCTAAGGATAATAAAAAAGACTTATATAATAATATATATGACATTAATTAACCAATTGGGGTTTTATTGGAAGTTTATAGTAATTTTATTAACCATATAGTGTAAGAATACAAGAATACATGGTAAAAGTTAAATTATTTAACTTAGAGTTAAATCTAAATGATAAGGTTAAAATGGTAACATAAACTTATATAAAACCTATTGGTTTAGATTATTTCTACCCATCCCCACCATAGACTCAAAATAAGTCACTTTGGAGCAATTATAAACCGAATATGAATTCATTATAAAATAATATTTTAAGTTTTTCCTAAGGTGCCCCTCACCCATCTTATAAAAGGGCACCTCCTCCCTCTCTTCTTCACACAACTTTGAGCCTTAAATCTCATACAGCCCCCTCTCATTTCACTTCTACACTTCCATATAAACCTACTAGAGGTCCTTGTCTTCTTCAAAGATGAACTTTAGTGCCCTAAGAGGAGGTTAAGAGGAGGCATGTCGAAGAAGAGGTAATCTCTTCTACTGATTCTTTCAAGTTTCTTTATTCTTATACTTCCTCTTATTTAGTTTTTTAATTATAAAGTAATTAAATAATTATAACTAATATACGGATATGTTATTAAAAATATGAAACAACCCCATTTCACCTTTTATCCATCCTACGGAAAACAAAATCACCGCGCGTGCATACGTACGGAATACCGTCTCCACACCGTGGTGTAATCATTTTTCCACCACCACCTTACTTGGATGGGTATAATGGTGTAAAGAATAACTATATATGGTTATTATAATATCATATTGATTCTGAAATATTATATCATCCACTCCAATTCCATTCAATAATTATGGGAACGATATCATCACTCATGCGTACGTACGGATTATTGTCTCCACGACTCGATGAGATTCATTCTCCATATTAACCATTAAAGAATGATTATAAAGTATATATAATGAATAATAATGATATATATGAAATAATAATTCTACTATATTTATGTATATATATATATATGTCATCTACTTACTTCCATTCAAGTCAATAAGGAAAGGAAAACAGAGTTCATGCGTACGTACGATCTATCGTCTCCATGAACGGTGTGTTTCATTTCATTTATATATCTATTATATATATATACTGAACATATATGATATATAAATCATGTTTTACATTCTTAAATTAAGTAAATCATGATATAAGTAATAATAATATCAAGAACAACAAGTCCAAACACGTATGATAAATGAAACGATTTTACCCAAAACGCTGCTTTAACATGGAACTGACAAAAGAACGGGTAATATAAAGTCATAAGTGAATCATATATGATATCAAAAATATTATTATGGTTCTGTTACAAGTTAATGATATGTTTAAACCCATTATACAGGAGTTTCGGACACATATGGAAGAAATTGGACCTAAGGTAAGGGATAATTTTTCAATCTCATTTTTATCCGAGATTGCTTATATGTAAATATTTACTGGGGTTATATTTTTCATCCATGTCCATAAAAATGTTTTTCATAAAGTGTTTAATATTCTTCCATGTATGTTTAAAGTCATGTTTACCCCTCTATGACTATTACTTTTTGTTATGGAAGGAATGTTTCTTTTGTTTACCATACATGGTACTTTTTGAGTTTTTCTTTAAAAGTACGAGGAGAATGTTTTTTTAACTTATACGACATGAACAAATTTTTACAGTTTTATAAATCCTTATTTTCATGAAGCTTACTCTACAATATTTCATGAATATTTTCAAAAAAATCATTTTCTTTTAAAATTTCATGGCATTTTTTAAAAATAAAATTATTTTGAAGAAGAAAATATATTTTGCTCAAGAATTCATTTCAAGCATTTTATCTAAACCATTTTCCATCTAAGATGACATTATTTCATATGTGTATGTTTCAAGTATAATGTCTCTATGATTTACATGGTTTCACTTTTCTTATGATTAAATTATATCCATTTGTTTTATATGTATTATGTTACGATGGTATGATGTTTATGAAACCCATTTTATTCTTTGGGTTATGATGAATGATTTATGTTTATGTTATGGCACATATAAGAATGATTTCATTATGAGATGGGTGGTACCTATATCTCCCTCTAATGAATTGGGTAAATCTTTATATCTCATGATATAGACACGGTTGGAATGGCAGGTTAATCTCGTTCAGTGATACAGGACTGGAATGAGGAGTGAACTCAATTCAGTAAGGGACTTTTTCCACTATGATGGTCTTGGAAGCAATGCCTTGGCTACTATGGAAATCATAACATGTGCTTAATGTTTTCCACAATTTCATGTTTTATTCCCATGCTATTTAATCATGGTTAATGTTCCTTTTTGATCTATGCCTTATTCACTATCAAGATTTATTTCATTACTCATGATTTTGATGTTTTATGTTCATGTTCTTATCTTAAAATGTTTAGGGATTGTTTTATGTTCACCATGTTTACCCTTAAAGAGCATTTGAGCTCACCCTTTATATGTTTTCTTTTCCCCAGGATATAAATAAAGGTTTTAGGTAAGAAAACCAAAGGGTAAGATCTTTATGGGAGATGTTGAAGATCTTTCACCGTGATTAGAAGATTATGTTCCGAGTTTCCAAAGACACTAAACTAATACGGTCTTTGAGAGTCTGTTTTTTTATTGTATTAAGTATTCCGAAAAAGTAATGAAATGTCTATGTACATCAAGTATGGGTCTCTAAAAAACTCATTTACTATGAAGGACCGTTTCCCCTTACCATTCATTAACCAAGTCCTTGAGAGAGTGGCAGGTCATGCCTTCTACTGTTTCTTAGATGGGTACTCGGGGTACAATCAGATTGAGGTATCCCTAGAGGATCAAGGGAAGACTATATTCACCTATCCATTCAGCACCTTTTCCTTCAAACACATGCCCTTCAGGTTATGAAATGACCATATAACCTTCCAACGGTGCATAATGGGAATCTTATCAGACATGGTATGTGATTTTCTAGAGGTCTTCAAGGATGAATTTTCTATATTTGGGGATACATTTGAGGGATTTCTGAGGAATTTGAAGAGAGTATTTTCAAGATGTAAACAAAATAATATTGTCCTAAACTGGAAAAAATGTCATTTCATGGTTAAAGAGGGACTAGTCTTTGTCCATCTAGTCTCAGGTAGGGGGATTGAAGTTGATGGAGCCAAGGTTGACATCATTCGTCACCTTTCATCACCCAAAACTGGCAAGGAAGTGAGGTCTTTATTAGGACATGCTGGTTTCTATAGAAAGTTCATTAGGAATTTCAACTCTATTCCTCGACCACTTTGTGCTCTATTGATGAAAGATGCTCCATTTTTATGGATAGAAATTTGTGAGGGTTCATTATCAACCCTCAAATCATGTCTCACTTCTCCTCCCGTCAGGAAATCCCCAAATTGGAACATTCCTTTCGAACGCAAGTGTGATGCCAATGAATTTTTTTTAGGAGCTGTGTTAGGACAATGTTGTGATAAAACTCCTTATGTAATTGCTTATGTAATCAAATCCTTAAATGATTCCCATATTAACTATACCAAAACTAAGAAGGAGTTAATCTCTATTGTGTTTTATTTATAAAAGTTTAGGTCCAACCTCTTAGGATACCCCATCACTTTGTTCACTGAGCATTCTATACTAAAATAACTATTCCAGAAACAAGATTCTATGTTTAGACTGATTAGGTGAGTCCTTCTCTTATAATAATTTGACCTCACAATCAAGGGAAAAAAGGGTGTTAAAAATTTTATAGATGATCATCTATCTTGGATAGAATTTAATGAAGAACTTTCTCACATTTATGTGTCTGATTCATTCCCTAATTAACACCTATACTCTATGAGTGACTTCCCTTGGTATGCCGACATAGCCAACTTTATAGTTACAGGAGTCATTTCAAAATTCATAAGGACTCAATATGAAAGGAAATTCCTTTCTGATGTTACACACTGTGTGTTTAACAATTCATACCTCTATAAGTTCTTCCATAACAAAGTCATTAGGAGGTGTGTCCCAAAATATGAACAAGAGTCCATCCTTAAATTCTGTCATTGTGAGGCATGTGAAGGTCACTTTTCCTCTAAGAAAGCTTCTGCTAAGGTTCTTCAATGTGGTCTCTTCTGGCCCACCCTCTCAAGGGACTCCTAAACATTTTTTCAAACTTGTCCTAGGTGTCAACAAGTATGGTCCATCATCAAAAGGAATCAAATGCCACTCACTCCCATCTTAGTGATTGAAATATTTGACTATTGGGGAATCGATTTCATGGGTCCCTTCTCAAACTCTAGGGGATATTTGTACATCCTTTTAGCTGTCGATTATTTCTCCAAATGGGTTGAGTCCGTTCCTACAAAATCCAATGATCATAAAACTATAATTAGATTTCTCAAGTCAAACATCCTCTCTAGATTTGTAATTCCTAGTGCTATCATTAGTGATCTTGGAACTCATTTTTTCAATCATCTATTATCAGAACTCAATGAAAAGTATGGAATTTCTCACAAAGTGTCCACTGCTTACCACCTATAGACCAATGTTCAAGCTAAGTTATCCAATCATGAAAACATACAAATTCTTGAGAAAACTGTTAGTCAATCTAGGAAAGATTGGCCGATAAAACTCTTAGATGCTCTTTGGTCCTATCGAACCGCATATAAAACCATTTTAAAAATGTCCCCATATAGGTTGATTTATGGAAAAGCATTCCATTTACCAATTGAAATTGACCAAAAAGATTTTTGGGAAACTAAAGAATTGAATTATGACCTCTCATTGGCTGAAACCAAAAGAAAATTAGATCTCAATGAACATTATGAACTTAGGATGGAGGCTTATAAAAATTCAAGGATAAATAAACCTAGAGTTCAAGCCTTACAATCTTGAACTCTTAAAACCAAACACATTGTACCGGGTAAAACTATTCTTTTGTATAGCTCTAAACTTCATTTACACCTGGGAAAGTTGAGGTCCAGATGGTCAGGTCCCGATATAGTGCATAAGGTGTACCCCCATGGGGATGTAGAAATGCAAGATACCACCAATGGTCAAACATTTAAATTTAATGGTTAGAGAGTCAAACCATTCATTGAACAATTCCAAAAACATGAAGTTTATGAAGACTTGTGTGAACCAACCTTAGATGGGGAAAATAATTAAACAATTATAGGTTTAAGTTGAGCTAACGACGTTAAACAAAATCATTGCACAGGAGGTCACCCGTGGTTTTCATGTTTTTAATCATTGTAAATTATCTTTATTTTTAATTATGATTAATGAATCATTTTTATATTTAAAAAAAATTAATCAATAAACTCTAAATATGATAGTTTCTTATATTGTTGACCGATTCTTCTATTATGAGTATGGATGGGTATGAAAGTGGAGCATCGTATTCATCTGTGTCACGTGGTGTGATCCCTAAGTAATATCTTACCTAGATATTTAAAAAGAATACAATGTATCACCAATTCATTTTATGTTATTTTTATGGTTATGTAGGTTAAAATAAAAAATCAAAAAAAAAATAATTAAAAAAATATAAAAGGATACGTCATAGGTCATGGGGAAAACCCCATTACAACCAGCGAAGCCGTGGGGACTTGAACTCGGGACCGAAGGGAGACATGGGTACACGCTTACAACTAACCTACATCTTATAGTGCTTCCTTATTCTAAAATTTTTGTATATATACTTATATTTTATTTTTTTTATTGTATATATATATATTGTTTTGTTTTGTTTGTTTGTCTGTTTTCCTTCTTCCACTAGGAAACTCTGCACATGACATGGATATCAAAGAACTAAATTGGAGCAGTAAGAACTTCAACTTCAACCACTAGTTTACTTCATTCCATGATCCTCATATTTAAAATTACTTTTATAACTCCTCTAATCTACCTTTACCCTATTCTAAATTTTATTTTATTTAAACACTGGGGACAGTGTTGTTCTACGTTGGGGGTGATAAGAATGAGAAAAATAATTAATTTCATGTGCATAAAAAAATGTGTAGAAGGAAAATTTTATTTAACCTTGAAAATGATAATACACATTACACACTTTGAAATTTAATATCAAATAATTTAACATGACCTAATTCTTATTTTAATCCATGAACAATTTCATGATCATAGATTTTGGAAAGTTTGGCTATCTAATGTGATAGTTCATCCTTTAAATTTTCATAAAAAAATCACAATGCACATCCTCTAGATTTTGGGGTATTAGTTTGAGTTCATGGGGTCCCCCATATAAATATCATAGGTTTGGTGATCATTTTAGTTTTAATATGAGTATTCAATAAAAGAAATAAAAAACAATAAATTTTCATGTATAGCAATGAAATGACCTAATGTGTGGCTTTCGACACCTAGGGATCGTGACTCCATAGTTTTTTTGGCCCAGAGTTAGTAACTGTATCTCTATTTTTGGTAATTTGACTTTATTTTTGTCTTATTTAACATGAGATGATGCCTGAGTATGTGGGATTCACTTTTTTCTCTAAGGTATTTAATCCTAGGAGTCATCAGAAAAGTCTCTCTACATTGGTTGACTCTATTGAGTGCAATTTCAATTACTATAAAAAATTGAAAAAAAACAAAAGTAATATACAAAAAATTAATACTCATCATAATATTGAAATTTGATTCCATATAGAACTTCTATCATTTCCCCTTGAATAAAGATGGACTCTAATGTCTATTGCGATGCACAACACGTCATCATGCTCAATTGATATTGGATGAAATGTGGATATGAATATGAACAAAATAATGGGATTGGACTTGGTATATTATTATAAAACTATCTTTTATTAAAATATTTTGATGGTTTTCATGATTTTTTGGTATAAGGGTTTGTGGTGATCAATGTGTATTAAAATGTTTTTAAAATAAGGAATTCGAATTTCATATGTTTGAGATATATTTTGCTCTGGACTAGAAAAACTCAAGTTTGGGGTTGTGATTATCCACTAAATGAGGATAATATTCACGGTTAATATATATAATATTCATGTGCTTTATTATTCATAAACACCATTTTAGTGAATTTTACACTTTGAACATCATTTCATATTATGATTGTATGTCCTTTTTAAAATGCACTATTACATGGTAAATTTTTAACCACCATATAAAATACCCAATGCTCTTGATTTTATTTTAATATTTAATTTTCTGGTTTCTAATTACATTGGGAACAATTTTCACTTTTTGAGTAATTGAATATTCACATTGGAATACCACCAAAATGGGATTTCATGGCAACACATTCTAGGCAAAGTAAACCAGACAGCAGCCCAATAAAGAGACTGTAGCGGCCAGGATCCAAGCCCAATGGTTCTCAAAATTTAACTTTAGATAGAGAAAATAATTTTTAACATTTCTTCTAATAGTTAATAGAGATAATTCAGATTTTTTAAGGGATTCTATGTGGATCAAGTTGGAGATAGAATTCTGCGCTAGATTCTACGGCCCAGAAAAACAACCCACCATTTCGATAATATCTCACGAACAAAAATTATATTTGGGATGATATTTTACAGGAAGTT
This sequence comes from Viscum album, assembly GCA_963277665.1. NCBI lineage: Eukaryota > Viridiplantae > Streptophyta > Magnoliopsida > Santalales > Viscaceae > Viscum > Viscum album. The sequence continues at coordinate 1,135,469,205 of OY728141.1, read as the reverse complement.
AGGAGAAATCCAGGGATACATTTTCTTCTTATATAGACCACTCTAATTCATCTGTATAGAAGGTCATTTCTACGCCTCTATTAGGTGGATGCAATCTAGATTCCACTTCGGGTCAAGAGTGGAAAAGTCTATGTTCCACAAGTTTTCCACCACCCTAAGCCTACTATACTCAATTGGGATGACTTCAACTATTTGAGGCTAGACCCAAGTCTCTAAAATTCCTATTTAAGGCAGTGGTGTTGGAGTATTTATCATCTTTGAGCTTTTGTTTCATTGTAATGTTATTATGTCGATTTGTCTTTGTACCGATATTCTTTCTCATGTAATTTGTTCGAATCACCTTAGTTCTTAATAAAATTTCTTCTTTTCATCTTATTATGTTTTTATCCATATAAAATTGAAATTTTTTCGTTATGTTGTGAATTTATTAACACCATACCTTGTGATATGCTTCACACAACAGTGGAGTGATCATTATTTTTTTATTTTTACTTCTTCAATTTCGCCCATATGAGTCTACTTCCCGCATCCGTTGAGAACATGTCATCAATGGTGGGATAACTATTTTATGGGTAGATCCAAGGGAGTATCAAAGGGATCTATTGGATGTTGTTTCTCAATAACTAAATTTTATTCAATTCTTTTACTTGAGTTTCTTTTATTCAAGGATTTTCTCTCTTCCTCTTCCTTATTAAATTTTATCGCCCAACTTTTATGTGCTAATAAGAACCTTGCCTTGGAGTTCTCATGAAAATGATCCTATAAGTGTATAGGTTATTAGCATGTTTTTGTGAAGGTTTTTAACCAATAAGTGATGAGTTTAGTTTGAATTCATTAAATGAATTCTACTTGAGTTAATGAAATTGAAATTGTTAAAAAAAAGGAATTCATCCAATCCACCCCAAGTTATAACCTTGGATCAACTCATTATTTCAATTTCAATTATCTTAATTCTCTTATATTTCACTTAAACCAATATAAAATCAACCCAAGTTGGTCACTTTATATCCAATAAACAATCCATATAATGTATGTGTCTGTAGGTTACTTCTTAGGTATCTGAGGATTTGACAAACCAATCTATACTTCAATCGACAAATTAACCCTAAATACTTGGGTAAATTTGGGCGAGACCAAGAAATGGATGTGTTGTGTAAATAAATCCATTTCCAAATTCAATATGCTTTATTCACAGTTCTACACACAAATTCATGGGTAGAAAAAATAAAATAAGGTGTCTAATTTTAAAAAATGATTTCATTAATGTGAGGGGTATATTGAACCCAAATGTAGAATGATATAACTAAATTACAAGAAAATAATTTGAGATGTATCAATGAAATGAAAATGGATCATTTATTTTCTGAAAATATAGGGAAATTATTATTGAAGGTGTCTCTTATTAAGGTTTTAATTCCACTCTTTATCAAATCTATCTCACTCCAAAAACTAGGTATTGAATATGGATTAATGTTTTGAAGTGATTTATAACCACGTAGGAGGCAAGAAATTTTTTGTAATTGATGGTTAAATAATTTTTTCTATTTTCATAATGTGTATTCCAACCAAAGTAGGATAATAATTTTTTAAGTCTTTGTAAATAAATTAATAAAATGAATTAAATTTTTAGGGAGTGTAATTTTCTTAGTGTGGGGTCATTTTATGTAGGATTTTTTAACACACATTATCACATAAATTTTTATAAAATTAATGAAATATTTAATTTTAAATTTTTCTTAAATTGAATAAGTTTTAATTATTTGATGATTTTTATTTGAAATTATTATTCAGTGAGAATATTATTAAAAATGCTTGTTTTGGAGATTAAATTATTTTTTATTGGATACGATTTCCATATACTTTATAGATAAAAATTTAGTGTTTTTCATTGAAAATATCTTCTCACATTATCTTAATGTTTTTTGTGAATTTGGGTGAAATTAATTCTTTCATTGAATTATTTGAATTGAATTTATTCATTATTTATGAAATTTATTTTTTAGTTATGGAAATTCATTGATATGATTTTTATGGAAATGATTTTAGAATTTCATTTATTGGGTTTTTTTTGTTTAATTGGGTAATGAAATTTTCATTTTAATTGTTTTTTCACTATGTTTTTAGGTTTTCATACTAGTTAAAATTCTGCTACTAGTGCAAAAATTCTATTATCATTGAGCCATATTCAGATCGACATCATATCCCATTATCCTTTTAACTTGATATTACAATGCACCTCTGATATTATTACATGTATACTATTATATTTTCATCCATCATATCATTTGTGTAGGGAATTCCACGTATTTCAATTTGTAGAGAGGTTTTACCTTTTTGATGATAATCTCTAAGACAGATCGCTTTTTGGCTATGGTGACTCTATAAATATCCAATAATCTGGAAATAGTGATGACAATGATCAATCTATATATCTTCAGTAATTAATTAGGTTAGTCCAATGATTTCATCGAAGATAATGACTCCACTGAACATAGTGTCACACTATCCCCATGCCTCCACTAATGAAAAGGCGCAATTATTCTTTTCTAAGAACTGTGGTGACTCAGATGTTTTTTTGTCTCATTTCTCGATGAACTTTTTGGTAAAAAAGTCACCAACAGAGGAAAAAGGTGGAATATATTATTTATTTCTACTGAAATATGTATTGTCTTTATCAATGGAAAATCTATTTTCCATTTTAGCACAACTAAATGTTATCTTGTTACCATTCCTTTTTTAATACATCTCTCTTATTTTCTTTTTTATGTAAATGTTTTATGTCTATAATTTTTCAATTCTAAAATATGAAATTTCTCTATTTATAATTCATTATAACCCATGTGAATAGAGAAAAAAGAAACTATTTTACAATTTTACTCATGAAAGTTCCATTGGGAATTCCATTGGAGGTTCCACTGTAACTTGTGGAATCATCAAACAAACATATTTTCTATTGTACCATAATTTTTTTAGGATTGAAAGGGAATTTTTCTATTTTCCCTCACTGGAACATCTAATCTTCCACTGAAATTTATTCTAGAGGTTACACTAGAACTTCCACTGAAACTTCCACTAGAACTTCCAATGGTGGTTCCACTAGAATGTCTACTGAAGGTTCCACTAAAGCTTCCACTAGAACCTATTCTACCTATTTATAGTTCAATTCTACCTCAAGTAAAAACCTATAATGTAATTTGTGGAATCCCAAAAAAACATGTTTTCTATATTGCAGTGAAAGTTTTATAGGAGAATAAAATTTTGTATACTGTAATTTGTGGAATCCCCCCCCCCCAAATGTCTTCTATATTGTAGTAAAATTTTTATACGATTCAATAGGGAATTTATTGTCATTATTTACCATTAGAACTTCCACTGGAGGTTCGATTAGAACTTCCACTAGAGTTTCCACTAGAACTTCTAGTGTAACCTATTCTACCTAATTGTATTGAAAAGATACCTTAAGGAAAAAATCATGTTATTAATTCGCACTAAAACTTCTAGTGGAGATTCCATTGAAAGTTCCAGTGGAAAATCAATCCATATTATTCATTTATAACCCGTACTATAATTTTTAGAACCCCTAAAAAGCATTTTTTCTATATTTTAGTGTTTTTAATAAGATTTAGTTGTGGATTCCATGTCATTATTTCCTATTGGAACTTCCATTGGAGGATCCACTGGAAACTATTCAACCTAATTATAGTAAAAATATACCTTTAGGAAAATTTGGTGTTTTTCATTCCCACTTAAACTTCCAGTAGAGTTTCCACTGGAAGCTCTAGTGGAAATTCCAGTCATAATCTACCTTTCAAACCTATATTGTAATTTTTGGAATAAAAAAACATGTTTTCTATATTTTAGTGAAAATTTTATCTTATTAATCAATTAATAGGATAAAAATATCCTAAAAAACCAATAATATTCATCCAAAATAAGAGAAAAACTGATCTCGAACACAATGGTTAGTCTGGGCCAATGTTCAATGACTTATGTATTTTATGGTTCTACTGATATACACTCACTTGAGATTATATGACCTAATAATGAAACTTTTAGAAGAAAAAATTCACACTTGGTAAATTTTGTATAATGATTACCCTTCCTTGGGGACTTTATCACAATTATCAAATGATCTAATTTATCTTTTTTTCTATTTGAATAAATAAGTATATTATCTATAAAGACTAATAAAAACTGATCAAGGTAATATCTAAAGACTATATTAATTAAATACATGAATATAAAAGGAGAATTATTAAGACCAAATGGAATCACTATTAATTCATAGTGTTTATACCTTATACAAAGTTCTTTCTTAGGTATATCCTCTTTCTTAGACATCAATTTATGATATCCAAAATAAAGATAAATCTTGAAAAAGTATTGAGCTCTATGCATCTAATCAAACAAGTCACCAATACAGGGTAGAGGATACTTATTTTTGATAATGATCTTGTTATGTTTTGAATAATCAATAAAAAGTCACATTGATCCATTTTACTTATTAACAAATATAATAGGTGCAACCAAAGGTGATGTGATTGGATGAATAAATCTTTTTTTAATATTATCCTGCAGTTTCTTCTTCAATTCATGTAACTCAATTGGGGTTATTCTATATAGAGTATTGGAAATAGGTGTAACACTAAGTATGAGTTCTATTGAAAAATGGACTTCATGATTTGTTGGGAGACTATTAAACTATTCTAAAAAGACATCAATAAAATCTTTTAGTAAAAATATCATTGATGTTGAGTTTCACCTCAAAAATTTGAGATAAATTCCCCTTTTTAATATGAATAATGGCCCATATGATGGATGTAATTTCCATCGGAAGTTCATTTTTATCATCACACTAATAGGATATCATATATTGGTTTGGAATATCAAATTTAACTCTCCTTAATTGGAAATTGATGTGGGATTTATGTAAATAAATCTAATCCATGCCAAAAATAACATCGAATTACATTAGAGTAAGAATGAAATGATTTATAGGAAAAACATTCCCATAAACATAAAGAAGATAAGAATAATAGACATGGGATGAGATAATAACACCATTAGGAGTTTTTACTGCTAACTCAACATATAATTTATGAGGTGGTACTATAATACCCTTTGAAAATTATTTAGATATAAAAGAGTGGGTAAATCTGGAATCAAATACGACATTAGAAATTCTTGAGTGGATGGTAAGTGTACCTTTCACCATGATATTATTGTATCCCAGATAAGAAATATTAATCACATGAGATTTCCCTTTATCTTTGGACTTAAGAGGTTTTTTATTTCAATCATCATCATTAACCTTTATATTTGTGAAATGGTTATCATAATGACCATAATCCTTTCATTTAAAACATTGGAGTGTGGGTGGTGAATTCTATGGAGCTTTCTATCAAATTCACATCATTAGCTAAATTCTTCCCATCACTTAATCTTTCAATTTCTCTATGACCTTTATTTCAACACTTGAAACATTTACCAATTTCCTTAAGATAATTTCCCCCATGTTTCCTTCCACAGTTTTAGCATAAAAGAATAATCATCTTCTTTTCTCTATGGTTTTTAGATTTTCCTTTGAATTCAATTTTTCTTCTCTTATCAAAACCATGAGATTAATGGGTAAATTTAGTTTCCATATCCACCTTGAGAGAACATCAAAATTATTTTTCATAGCTACTAAAGTTCCTTATGGATAATTCCCTTAAGTGACTTGGTTTTAAGCCACCGATAAACCTTGATATTAAGTTTGATGATAATATCATAAGCATACCTCATAAGTCTTATGAAATTTGTGTCATAAGTACCAAAAAATGCATCTTCCTTCGACTTTAACCCCATAAATTATTTATCTATCTTCTTATAAAGATTATAAGGAATGTAATTATTGAAAAATAAGATTTAAAATTTATCCCACTAAATATATTCAATTTATTCTTATTATATTGTGTTTTTTATAAGATTAAACCACTAATATACTTCTCATTACAAATGATAAAAAAATAGAATAAATTTCTCAATTTTCAAACACTAAAGAATAGAAAGTATATTTTAAATAGTACTGATACATTCCACAACGATTAGAAGATCAGTAGACCCACTAAAATAAGATGGATATTTACTTTTGAATGACTAAAAAAATGTTGTTCCCTTTCATATTTGGAATATCAATGTGATTCATATCTTGAGAAATTTAGGTGAGAATAGCAAAAATATATTTCATTCCAGCTACCACAATATTTAGTTTCTTTGGGAGGATAATCATTTCATTATCCATCACATTCAGCATCAACCCAATTACTTCAGGTTATATCCATTGACTAAAACCAAAAATCGTAGTGTGAGAAATAATAATCATAAAAGGAAACCGCATAATCAGGAAAAATAATTTATATTTCTAAATTGTGACACCTTATTCTATGAAACCTTAGGTTTAACCTAGGTCATTATTGATCACTACAAAAACATTAAGATTTTATCATATACATAGACATATTCTTAAGGTTTATACTAATGTTTTTTCATTCTAGTGTAAAAAGGTTAACTAAAACTTTATATAATACCAACTATAGCAACCCACACTTTTTCATACGTAAATATTACATCTAAGTATATGGATATTCTTAACATAACATAAAGAAGCATTTCAAAATCGTTTTGGTCTAGTATCTTTGGAAAATTAGAAACATAAACAACTTGTTTGTAAAATATCTACATAATATACACTTATTTATTCACTACTACCACCCTTCTTAGACATATCATACATAATACATTTATTCATAACCTATGGAATATAAACATAAGAAAATGGTGAGCTTGGATGCTCAATAAGGATAAACAAGGTATATATCATTTATTACATAAGTGTAACATGAGAACAAGGGTAAAAGAAGAGAATCTTAACATTTGAAAAACATAAACTTCATATAAAATATTATAATCTTAATCCATGGCACAAATCATTGTAGTTCTTAAGATATGAATCATAAGTGAATCAAAGAACATGAACCATGGAAGCTTAACATATGCATAAGAAATTGATTTTTTTCATACACATAAACAAAGAAAATCAGTTACTTAGTAGTCAAGGCTCATTTAAAAGGATATCATAGTGGAGTGGGTTTACTCCCCGAACCATCATAGTATTTATGTTTCACTCCCAAGACTATCATAGTGGATATACTCCCTTACTAAATTGGGTTAAATCCCTATTATAGTCTTATTTACCTCATGACATATCAATCTTTACCGACTGTATTGGAGGGAGATATAAGTCCCACCCATCACATAATGAATATAATACATATTTTTTCCCTAGGATCATAAATCATTAATTATATTATAACTCATGAAAATAAAAGGGTTTCATAAAAAAATTTTCATAGCATAACCCATGAAAAAGAAATGGGTTTCATAAACATCTTGTCATCATAAACATAAACCATATATATAAAGAATAAGTATGGTATCCAAGGATCATATCCCTAGTAAATAATAAGTGAAATCAAAAATTTTTGTTATTTTTGAATGTAAATATCATAAAAATATCATTAGAAACATTATTGAGGACAATAACCTTTCCATTTAAAAATCATTTGTTAAAATATAAAAATTTCAACAATATTATGGAAAATATTTTATTTTGAAATAACCATGGAAAATTATAAAGGAATATTCAAATAAATTAGTGGCCATGATGATAATAAATTACATTAATTTCATATAAGTTAAAATAAAACATTCATTTTATACTTTTGAAAAAATGTTAAACAAAATACCTCGTTTGGAAAATGAAAAAAAAAGATTCATTTTAAACCATATTTTTAAAAGTAAAACATGGGAAAATGACTTTAAAAAATCATTGGAGAATATTAAAAAGATTTTTACAAGACATGAATATTGAATAAAGAGGTTTTTTTTACCAAAGATAAAAATGAAGTCGATTTTTCTTAAAATATATTTTCAGTCTCTTGAGTACTTAAGGTGAGGTAAATGAAAGAAAAATATCTATTTTCAATAAATTACAGGTGGATAATAAATTTTACAAGTATATTTGTAGTTATATTATAATATTTCATCATCGTAACTTAGTCATAAAAAATCTAGATAAACAATGAGATTGTAACATAAAACCACTTACCTCGAGTTCTCCTTACCTAGAAAGAAATATAACCTCCAGTATAATAAATTTAAATGTATTATACTTCTATAAAATACTCAGGTTCATAATTATAATATCATATATAATCCATTTATAAAATTTCAACACTCCCTTTTATAAATAATTCATTATTAAAATCTTCATTTTCAGATGCTAACTATTTAGTTTATCATGAGTATTTCAATTCAGTAGTCCCAGTCCTTGTAAATTTATCTTGGTTAAATAATATACAGAATTTTAATCATGATATAAATTTAATATATATTCATTATATACATATTTATATTCATCCATAAAGTTTTTTGATAGAAAAATGAATTACACCATTCATGGAGATGGTAGGTTATATGTATGCATGAACACTATTTTAGTTTTTTAATGGATGTAATAAAAGAAGGATAAATATTAATTAAACATTCTAGGATAATTATTATATAATATATACTCATAAAATTCTTCCTCATTAACATCCATGTAATAAATGTAAAATGAATCACATCGATTCATGGAGGTGGTAATATATATGTACCCATGAATGATGTTATCATTTCACAAAGGATTAGATGGTAAGTAGATAAATGTGATATTATAATTATATAAGATTAATTATATCATAAATATAATATGTAAACATTAAAACCATCATAATACCATCCATAAAATATGGTTATGAAAAATAATTCACATCACTACATGGAGATGGTAAGTCGTATATACGTGTGAGCGATACTTTCATTTCTCATTTGATGGGAAATAGGGTATATAATGGTTTTTTAATAATCATAATAAATTTTTGTAATATTTATAACACGGAATTTATTATCTTATGATACATTCCATAGATTTATAGTAGGTAAATAATACTATAAAAGAAAATGATCGGTTATGGTGATTTCCTCTTCTTTAAAACTACTCCTTTAGATCACCTCTAAAGGGATCTAGGGTTGGTATTTTGGGAAGAAAATAACCTCTGGAATGTTTCTAGGGAAGTTTAGAAGATAAATTTTTAGATTTTGGTAAATATATAAGGCTCAAAGTGGTGTAAATTAGTAATGTATTAGGTTCCCTTTTATAATTTAAGTGATGTGAACTTTTAAAATTACCCAAGATATTAAATTATAATAAATTAATTCTCAATAAAATTGCCTCTAAATGGATAGGGATTTGAATATAAGGTATGATAGGGTTTTGATACAATCAACTAATATAATTTAGATAAGTTTTTTTTAGTCATTTTAAACCTTATCATTTTGATTAACCCTTAGTTAACCAATTTTAATTTTAACTATGGTGACAACTTTTTCAATATTAAAGGGTTGTAATTTTTAATTATAAAGTAAAAATTGAACCATAAATTGTCAATTTATGAAATTTTAGACTATATAATATCCACCTAGTATTATTTATTTTATTTTATTTATTTTATTTTTAAATAATTTAATAAAATTTTATTTTCATAAAATAACATTTTTATCAAATTTGACACTATTCATTTATTTGAATTAAAAGACATGATGAAAAAGTTATAATTTGAATATATTATTATAAAAAACAAAACTAGTTCATATTAACTTATAAAATTCATATAAAATTATAAATTACTCAAATTTTAGCACTTTTAATATTTTCAAAATCATTTATTTTATTTTTCCATTAATTGAATAAATATTATTTTAGCGTTGTGTAAGAATTTAAGGTAATTATATAATACCTAAAAATTATAAATAAATTACCATCATGAATCTAATTTCATTATACAAAAATTGACTATTAATATTCAATATTAACTAGTTTTTTTCCTAATCTGAACACAAAAAGAATATTTAAAACTAAGACAGTGACATTTTGTAAATTTATTTGATTTGACTAATATATAAATAATTTTCAGGGAAAAGTTTATATTAAAATAATAAATTTATATACTAAGGTGATAAAATTCTTATTAACTTCATACTATAATAAGTTTTATAAAATATTATGGCCTTAACACTTATTTTTAACCTAGATTAACTCGATTTATGCTTTACTGAGATGATATTTTTTTCTACGGTTGCTATTCATGTTGACAAGAAATAAAAGGGACCTATTTACAAAATTTTAACCTCATAATTCTAAATATTTAATTCATTTTATCTAATTAAATACCTAGAAATGTAATAAATTAATTTTAAATTAATTGTGAAAAATGCGACAAAGCTGTTTTTTAGAAAAAAAATATTTTTAAGCATAAAACTGGATTTATTCTTATCCTATTCCTAAAAAATACATGTTGAATATTTAAAAAAAATTTATCAAGTAAATAATTTAAAATTTTCATTAAAACCATTCACCAAGAGTTATAAATTTAATTTATTAATATAAAAATATATTGCAGACATAAAAAAAATCAAAAAAAATATCACTTTTATTTTTAAATAATTTTTTATTTTAATTCTAATCATCTGATAACTAATTAATTCATTTTAAAAATGTGAATAATGTATATTATTCATAATTTAGTTATTATTATTCATACCTACCAATTCAATGGCTAGGAAATAATGAATACCTAATATTTTAATAATGTTATATGGTTTATTTAAAATAGGTGTTTCATGTAACATAGGCTATCGAATAAATAAAATTATTTAAAGAGAAATATTTAATAAAAATATCAGGCTATTACATCAAGAATATCATTAAAGGAAATAAATGAAGTCGTAAATACAGATAGATTAAGAAATTAAGGGAATATGATATAGTAAGTAGTAATAAATCCATGGAATTATTTATAAGAAAATATTTGAATATGATATCATGGTATTTCTCGGCACAAATAATGTCGTATATTATGACTACTAAATATTGGTGGCCACTGTAACAGAGCTTTAATTAAAATTAGATATAATTGGGTATGATATGGTTATATCACCATCCAGGATAAAATAATCTATTATGATATCTAAATATCATAAAATAGTTTTGGTGATATATCTTTGGTGAATAGGGTCATGTAGGGATATTTCATCTTACAATGTGAATGTCATCATTATGACATGAAAATTTCATGGGGAACCACTAAAGTAAATCAAATGTCATTTCTTATAATATTATTATATCAAAGATATCAATTCTATTACAAGTGGAGACAACCTTAAATCACTAACCACAACATTGAAGAAGTTTGTACCATCATTTATGATATGCCTATATCAATGAAGGTGTCATGAATGATGAATTACAATTGAACCATATCACCATTACGATATCCTTGTATTAAAAAATATATAAAAATTATTCATAAATCATCTTAATATATCATTATTCAACCAACCAAAGTAACAATTATATCTATTATGATTCTAAAAAAAAGAGGAGAAGGAAGGAGGAGGAAACAGTAAGCCTCAAGTCATCTTTGGCCACAGATAAAAAAAATGTCTACACATGGAATACATAAACAAATTGAGACATAAAATAATATTTAATGTATGAATTTCTTAACTGAATTGGATAATTCTCGAACATAATGGACCCAGCAAATCCAATAAAGGGAATATAACAAAAGAAGGGATAATGACCATTATAATACATGTTATCGAAGGTGGAGAAGAATATAGTTAATATGGGGAGTCTCAAATATGCACTACCATATGGATTAATCTTTATATCCATATCACTACACATGTATTGATTCAAGGAACATGTTGGTGACTATTAAAGTAATAATACTCCCAATGAAATAACATTTTGAGAGTCCAAACTTAGATAAATTTTACTTTCATTTTTCTTTTAGTTTTGTTATGTTTTATTTTGTGTTATTCCCCTATGATTCACTCTATTACTATGGAGGTATAACCATTGATACTTTATCAAAGATTGGAGATCCATGTTTTTTTCATGGGTAATTAATTATAATATATTTATTATTATTATTTATATTTATTTATTTTAAGATATAAAAAATGCGGATTTACTAAAATTTCTAGTGATTGTCACCTTACATTCTTATTATACTTTATGTTTATTTCTATATCTCATAAAATATCAATGATTCCACTTATTTTGTTATCCATAATATGATGGATATGGGTGATCATGGAGGGATTGGTCCATGATTTCATCCTTGAAAACCAATGTGAAATAATCATTTCCCACTATTTTATAGACACAATACCCAATTTGGGTTGTTTTAGGTAGTGAAATTTAAGGTACCTCTATTCATCCTACATGATATGGAGTTGGTTTTGTGGGTATATAATTTAGGAGGATATGAGGGGTCAACAAATTAATTGACAATAATAATAGTGAGTATTATAAAGATAACTTGAGAGATCATCTGGTTTCGAATTTTGTTTTATTATTTAAAATTTTATAAATACTATTTTATTGTGGCCTGTGATAAAGAAATCAAAAATTTGACACTATTTTAGGGGAGGATAATTTTATTTCACTCATTATTTTATCTTCATTTATTTTATTTCTTCTTTATTTATTTTTCATTCCTATTTAATTCGGAAAATTATAATCAATCCAAGAAAACATCATCATTGCATACTCATTTTAATGAATTAACTACCATGGAAAAAATATGTCATGGAACCAAAATATTAACCAATATTTATGTCTGTTAGAACAAAAATAATAAATATATGGTGGATCCTACCGATGGGACCGGTACCCATAATAATCAATTCCAAATCATGTATATAAAGGAGACTGAACCATTCACTGGGAGTTTATAAAATAATAATAATGACCCTACCAACAATAATATGAACCTCTATCATTCCAGAAACATGCATAACCAATTATTGAATATTTATTGAGGTAGATATGGAGTAGTGGATAAAATATGGTGGACTTAAAAATATTACTAGACAACCAATAAATTTAAATTAATGAGATAAAAACACATATAACATAAATAAATAGTCCCCTATAAGAGTTAATTGAAAAAATGTTAGAGAAATTACCTCAAACAATGAGAAAAGAAGTAGAATAAAATTCTTAGAGACCTGTGATGAATATATTCTAGAGTTTATGAAAAATTTCGAAGAGAAGTATACACTGGATAACGCAAATTTCTTTTTTGTTTCATTATAATAAGAAAAAGAACTTATAATTGAGGAGTTAGAGGGAGATTAAATTAACCAATATAGTTTTTTATTAAATTTTTCTAAAGTTTTATTATGATTTAATATTCCTTGTTTTGATACTATATACTAAACTGATTTTTTTCCTTTGGAGGTGAAGAAGAAGAAGAAAAAAAATAAACCATAAAGTATGTGGTAATTTTTGAAAAAAAAAGGTGTAGGAACCTACTATACTTATCATTCAGTTAGATTAGGGAGTTGAAATTGAATTTGATTTTAGTGAAGGACAATTTTTTCTATGTTTAAGTGAAAGATTCCACTTCTTGAAATAGAAAAACTTAGTGGGCTAGTTAGTTCCTTATGTTGAATTAAAGATGGAAGACCCCACTAGAAAAGGGGTGTATGACCATTCCCTTTAAAAATAGGGCCTCTAGAAGGAAGATTGAATTTAAAACATCATATTTAAAATAATATGGTGGTTTAAATCAAACAACCAACATACAATATCTAATTAAGGATAGTTACAATATTTTCTAGTTATAAAAAGAATAATTATATAACTTCTTAGGATCCACCCAAATTTTATTTCATTTTCTACATTTTCATTCATTTTAAGATTTTATTTAATTAAAATTTTAATTTAGTTTATTTTTATGATATGATAAATTCTTGGATGGTATCTCACTTTTTTTCCAAGATTTCCATAAGAGTATCTGGTTGTGTCTCTCCTTTACATTTTTTATGTTTTACTATTTAAATTTCTCGAAATTTCCATGATAAAGGTTAAGATACATTAATTATATTCATTAAATAAGAGTCGGTGAGGGGATATATTAGTTTTTAGGTTTTTTTTCAGTTTTTTTTATTTTTATTTTTTTTATTTTTTAAAAAAAATAATATAAATTAAAATAATTTTTTAAACTAAAATAGAATATTCGATATCTATTTTTAGATATCAAGTCATTTTTGAGAAATTTATTGATTTTTTAAACTCAAAGTTAAATGAATATTAGTATATTTTCATTCTATAATTTAAATTTTTGAAAAATATTCAAAAGTTTTCACTCTTTTTTTTAAACCAATTTTTATTTAAATAACCTATAAAAAGGCATTAAAATGCATCAAGGTGGCTGATAAAAGTTGATTCCTAGGATGTAATCACAGGAAAATTTCAAAAAATAATTGGTATAACTCCCAATACATAAAAATATAAGATCATCAGTAATTATATATCTAAATTAATTAATTGACTTAACTGATGTGTTTTCCTCCTTCCACATGTCAAAAATAATATTACCTTTGGACATGTTTTATGTACAATCCATAATTAGCTAGGTCATAGACTATTGATTAACTCATAAAATCTATAAAAAAATGTTGTATAAAACTTGATACATTAAATAATAATACCTTTATCATAGTATAATGATAGACCCAGTAGAAGGGCTCTCACTTCTTCCATGGGAGAAGAGAATATCCCAAAGTTAGAATCAAGCTCTATAATCATTGGTCCATGCAAGTCAAAAATAACCTCTCCCACTATTATTATGTTTCAAAGTGAATAACTTATAAAATTTAACTTGATAATTATAAAAATTGGAACACATAAAACCCATCTATATCTAGGAACTATGACTTCCCTTTGCAATAGGTGTAGAGACCCCGCCATAGATTTTGTAAGAATCCCACTATTGATGCCCCTCTGATCCCATCAACTAAATCTTAAATGCCCCCATTACTATGATATAAAATACATGAATTTGAATGAGGTATCTTCCCATGAATGGAATAATTTATTCTACACCAAATTTTACAATATATGAACCCAAACATGTAGATAATAAAATGGAACAAGTGATTGTCAACTATTACTGGAAATTTACTTATGAGAATCATCAGGAAAAACTCTAAGGAAGTTTGGATAGATGAAATATTATTAAAAATGATATCAAGAGATGAAAAAACAAGTAAATAATGAATATATCTTAATCATATTTCTTTATGGAATAAAATCTCTCTTTTTTCCACAATCCAATGAGATTGGGAGCTAGTAGTATGAAGGATAAAGCCCACCCAATTCTGAGTCTTAGATCTCAATCCCCTCCCAATTCTAGTTTACACTCCCAAGGTATGACCATATTTTAATATCAAGAAACATACCCAAAGTGACTCACCAACCATGTAATCCTAGGATAATATTTCATGAAGGACTTATATTGTTTCCTCCAAGTCCTAAAAATCAAGGCCAACTTCCTGAAATGGAAGTGTTAAATGCTTAAAAGTTTTCCAATTCCTACATTTTTAATCTCCACACTCCAAAGAAAATTAGTGAAAAGAATATTCACATTATAAATAACATATTTAGGAAACTTCACTATAAGAAATAAATTAATATGAATTAAAGGACAAACATTCTTAATTAAATTGATTTTACAAAAAATAAAAGAATCTTGTTTTTTTAATTTATAATCCTACTCTCCACATTCATAAAAATGGAGTCAAAATAGGGAATCCTGATATACCCATCAATCAAATCAACCCCTATCTAATAAAATTTAATTTCCATTTTACTAATGCTAGAATGATGCTCACGAAAATCCTTCCTCATGATATTAATTTTCCTTGGAACTGAAATAGTACGTTTAGAAGTATTCATTTTATAATTACTCTAATTCCAATAAACATTAATAATATCCTTTAATATATTAATCAATATTTTTATCACATTTAGATAAAAGTATATAATATCTGAAAAATATACGAGACAAACTAGGAGAGATAAATTTACCCACAAATTTACCCACTCATCCTTGAGACTTGGAATCATTTATATTTTTACCAAATTCAACTTGTTCAATGATAGAGATATTAGGGGAAATGAGGTCACCCTAAAAAGGACTTTAACAGTGCTAAATAGTTCATAGATATTTCCCATCATGAATATAGATATCCATCTTGATGATAAGTAAGGAAATAAAAGATAAAATTCTTGACCATTGAAACCCGACATTCTAAGAACTAGTAGGATGGATCCTCATTCAATGTTATTATAATATTTCTCAATGTCATTTTTAACCATACCATTACTACCAAGAACGTTTTGATCCAAATCAGCCACTATCTCCTGGGCCAAACCAATAGTACCTTGAATTATCCTCTCCTTCACAAAATAATGTCTCTCTTCTAAGATAATCAAAGGAAGACAAGGATGTATATTATCTTTGAGTATATTCAAAATAATTTTGTAAGATAAATTACATAAAAAAATTTGGTTGAAATGTTGTAAAGGAAATATATGTTTTATTTTAGGGACAATAACTAATATAGTAGCTACTGTGGATCATGAAAACTAGACTCCTGAGAAGAAATACTTCACATCACTATAATTGATGGATATTCAGGGATCATTATATGATCCTAGGTAGTAGAATAAAACCCATAAAAAATCCAATATACCATCAATAGAATTAAAATGTTCATGGAAAAAGAAGAACATTAGAAACAAATCATACATGTAATGCATGTGCAGAAAACACCATCATCTTATCTGATGTAATATGGTTTCATAATGATCACAAGAGAAACAAATTTGTATTTATTACCTATGTAGTTGATCCACCAATAAAAGTATTCATGATAAAATTTAAAGGATTCCAAAATGTAGAATAGGTGATGGAACCTTTTTTTAGGAATGATGAATGGAATTTTATGAAAAAGGGAGAAATATAAATCTTTACATGAAATTAATGATATTAATCAACTTTTATATATTCAAAATTAACTCCCAACACCAATAAGAGAACTATATTTATATGGATGATGCTAGATGAACATGTAAAGTACATTAGGTTTCATCTAATGAAACCCTTGAATTATGTCTCATTGATAATTTCATTGAAATAATTTAATGAAGGAATAAAAAAGAAATTAATTTATTTGATGAAGACTCCATGGGAGGGATGTGGAAGATTCATTCACCCATGGGTTACATCACATAAAACCATGGTGTATTAGAATTATAATAAACTTAGTCTTGGGCTAAATTATTCAAAGGATATAATGAATTCTTAATATATATGAATCATATTCATATAGTTTCAGATCACTTAGAACAATATCCCACTTGCACTAAAATCTTATAAAGACTTTTTTTTTGAAAAACTTCAAAAATCTTTGTGAATCCATCCAAAACTTATTTTGAATACACTTCCATCTTTATCTATTTATTTTTAAATACTTTTTTATAATACTTAATAGTTGTCCAAAGGACTTAATTTTTGACCATTTGGGATTTAGTATCATTAAAAAAATATATGAAATTCCTATTTTAGATATGTAAGGAAAGAGTAGCCTCTAGTAAAGAATCAGTGTTACTCTAGTTATTAACGTGTCTGGTGTGATATCCATTAAACATATTCATATCTTTATAAAAATAATTTTCACAAAAATATTTATCATATACATTATATAAATACCTATATAATTTTTTTCCTTAACATTGAGTGTCCACTAGACAAAGAACAATACCAGACTAGTATAGTCCTTCTCGTATTTTATTGATTCTCTAAAAATGATTGACCAAGTCAATAAATAAACCACATATCAGTTATCTAATAGATGATTACCTCACATTACCCTCATTAAAATAGATAAAAACATCATATGTGACTCAACTAATCATGTCCATGAATTTAATCAATCTTATCAAATCAAGGGTTAGATGTCTTTTCTTGTTATACAAGTGAAAAAATCCCATATTATTTATACTCAAACTGAAAACATGATAAAAAACATACCCAAACACCCCATGATTATCTAATTAACAATGATTTATATAATAATGGTATCAAAATATAAATTTTTATATGCTAGGTTTCTCACCAAACTCAGGTAATAAGGATTGATTATAAGCATACATCTCTAAGTATATCAATTTACTATATGATTTTTTAATAGATGTACTTTATTAGGTCAATCCAATTAATAAGTCTCAACTTATTACTGAAATAATACATTATGCATATCTTGTATAAAATCCTTCATAATGAGTACATGATTTTATTATTTTTAACCTTAACATATCATTACAGTCCATTATACTCTATGATGATCATCGATTAGGGATAACTCAAATTTGTACTTTGAGGTGATTTTATCAATTGTTTGTTCATGTAAAATAAATTATTTTATACATAAATTAATGATAAATTTAGGTTTCCTTTATTAAAATAACATGATACATTATAAAACCATCACACCAATATCTCACGTATTATATTCCAAGAGACTCTACATTACCCTCATTATTTTTATATAATAATGGTTTCATCAAATTATCTACTAAATTATAATATATTACCATCCAATTGACCTTAAAATTTCCCCTATCAATGATATATCATATAATACCGTATTTTTGAAAAAACATGTTTGGTCCTTTGGTGAGACCAAGTTTCCTTTTCCTAGGAAATAGCTCTATTATTGTCATAGTAAATCTTCATTTCTTTTTCAGTGATAGAAACTTCATATAGTTCATAGATGAACTTCCTAATCCAAAAAAAATCTTTCACAACATCTGAGGAAATGATGTATCCTACATATATTGTTGAGTACAAAATGGTTTCTTTTCCCCTACTCTTCTAACTGATAGTTCCACTATTTAGGAAAAAATACAAATTTAGATTTTATATCTCCTATTTAAGATTGAAAACTATAATATGTGTAACCTTTTACATATAGCTCATTTTATTATCTAAATATTAATAATATATCCTTAGTAATTATCAAGTACTTAAGTATGTTCAATATAGTAATATAAAGAATCTCACTAGGATTGGATTGGTATCTACTAGTAATGACAAGAGCATAAGAAACATAAGGTTGAGAACACAACATAGTATACGTTATAGATCCTATAATGTATTCATATGGAATTTAATCCATCCATGCTAACTCTTTAGAAGTAAATTGAATCTTACTAATATTTGTTCCATGTAACACTGGTAAAAACCCCTTATTGGAGTTATCCATGCTAAACTGTTAAAGCACTTTACCAAGGAAAGTGTCCAGACTAAGTCAAAATAACCTCTTAGATCTCTTTATAAAGATATTCATACCTAGCATGAAAACATATTAACCCATGTATTTCATTGAGAAGAATTTACCCAACCAAATATTCACAAATTGATGTATTAGGAATTCATTTCTAATATTTAGTATTTAATATATACATAATATTATAAAATAGAATAATATTCCCACTAATATGTTCAAATACATAGGAATCATCCACATTCTTGATAAAACTATACTCTTTGGTATCTTAAAACCTTCAAGTCGTATCATATACATGTACTTGAAAAAATTACCATTAATGAAAATATTTTAGAAATCTATTTTATATATCTCATAATAAAATAGATATTATATGGTGATAAATATTCAAATTTTCTTTATCATTGAAATTGGTGAAAATATTTCTTTATAGTCAATTCCATGAATTTTCATATAGCCTTTTTCAACCAAGAGTACTTTATGGGTAAAAATATATTATCCATGTTTGTTTTTTTACTGAAAAACCACTTGAACATTATGTATTTTACCCCTTTTGGTGAATAAAATAACTTCTAAAGATTGTTAGTGTATATGGAGTCCATGTTAGATTCCATGGATTTTAAAAAAAATTATAATCAAAACTCTCAATTACTTCCCAGTAGGTGGTAGGATCACCTCCTATGACAATTAACTCATCATCATTAATGACTATAAATCCATATTTCATGATACCATTTTGAATCCTACTAGACCTTCAAGGTTATTATGTAATTTTAGTTGATTTTTCTTACCAAACTCTTCATGGAATTGAATAAATACAAACTTATAGAATACTTACTATTTATTATCCTTGAACTTATTCAAGTTAAATTTCCTTCCCATAGATTCCTTAACTTAAATAATCCTTCTCAAAGAATACACTAGTTCATACCACAAATATATTTTATTCAGTGTTATTATAGAAATAATATCAATTAGTTTCCATGGGATAATAAAAAAATGAGAATTTATCATATTTGGAGAAAATAAAATCAGAATCCAATAATTATATGAATTCTTTGAATCCTTAAATATTAATAAAAGATAAAACAAATTTTGTTACATTCCATATCTCATGTTTTGTCTTTTTTATTACTTTAGATAAAACATGATTAAATAGACATGTATAAAATTCAAGAAAATAATTCAAAAATGAAATAGGAAGGTCACAATGACTCATTATTGATCAAACCATTTCTAAAAAGGTATTATTAATCCTCTTAGACACACTATTTCATTATTGTGTTTCAGGAGGAGTGAGTTGTGAGATAATTTCATAATACAATAGATGATCAATTAATTTTTGGCTCAAGTATTCACCACCATGATCTAATCATAGGATCTTAGTATTTTTTTCCTAGTTGATTTTATACTTTGTTCTAAATCTATTTTAACTTTAAAAGAATTTCATACTTTTATTTCATTAGAAACACATAACCATACAGACTAAATTAATTCATAAAAGTAATTAAGTACTTAATACCCCCACATGCATGAGTACTTATTGGTCCACATACATCACTATGCATGAGATCAAATATTCTATCAGGGCTTTAACATTTTCTAGTAAAATTTGATTTGATAATCTTTCCTGATAAAAAATATTCTCAACTTTTAAATGATTCAAAATTAAATGGTTCTAATAATCCATCTTTATAGAGTTTTTGGATGAGTTTCTTGTTTGTATGTGTGATACGAAAATGTTTAAGGTATGTGGTATTAGAATAAACTCTAACCTTATTATTTTTATTTCTATAAATAGTATTATCTATATATAGAATATATAATCCATTTATTATATTCATAACTCCATAAAATATTTCATTCTTATATACAGAATGATTTTTTTCTTAATAAAGAATGGAAATATATTCTAATTTAAACAAGATACAGAAATAAAATTCCTATTTATGAAGGGAACATAATAATAGTTTTTTAATTCTAGTATCAATCGACTTGGAAAAATCATTTCATAAGTGTTAACTTCTAATGCAGTAACTCTTACTCCATTAATAAAATAAGTATCTACTATACCTTTTATCAATTCCCTCTTATCTCTGAGTTTGTGTTTATTAGAATAAATATGTGATTCACACCCAATATCTAATACCCACGAGTCAGATTTTATGGAATTGATCCCTATATAATTTATATTTAGATTCTAAAAATGCTTCTCCCTGTGAACATTTCTCAACCTTAGATAAAAATCATTAATTATTCTATAGTTAATAGCTATAAGGGATCGCAATATTATTATCCTGGTTAATTTAAAAACTATAATAGAGACATTTCTTTGGTGAGTATCATGTATTATATATTTTTATCTAAGACTTTTAATGAAATTACTCCCACTAAAAATGATTACCATGAACATCATTTACATTTAGTGATCTAATATCCACATTTCTTTAATCAATGAGTCTACTTTGGAATTTATCGCACTATTTTGTTATTTAGGTAAGGAACCATCTCAATCATAATGATTTTTTTATTGGATAGTTGAGTATAAAACCATTATTCCATATCCATCATATAGATAATACCCAACTCTATTCCTATGGTAACCTAATCTTATTAGGGTATCTTGGCTAGTGTATCCCAAAACAAATGCCAATAATAAGTTAACAAAGGAAAACCAAGGGGTACCAAACTTTTGCAAAACTTGGACAACAAGATAATCCAAAGTCACCTATTATATTCTTTTCCGAAACAAGATAATATAAGGGTATCTAGATTTGGAATGGCCTACCCAATTGGATGATCAATTTCTTGATAAGTTCTACTTTAGAAAGAATGTCACACTTAGTGTTTGAGAGATTTTCCTTTTTAAAGTTTCAAAAACATAATATACATCATATTCATATTAAGTTCATAACTATTGCATCATATGAATTTTTTATCTTATCATGTTTTATTTATTTTTATATACATGATCCTAATGATTTAGTTTTGGAATCCCTATTCTATCCACTAAATTAATGTGTTCATACCACATTAATGTGTAACTCTTTACACAGCCCACAAGTTTGTGTTACTAACCAAAACACATAATCCAAATATATTCATACATATTTTAATTCATATTATGTATAGGGTATATGAAAAATTCATGAAAATGCATAAAATTATATGAGATTTATGATCTCTATATAAGTATTCCTAGCGAAATAGATACCCAACCCCTCACCTTTTCAGAACAAGGAATAAGCCTCTAGGTTGGTGGGTAGTCTAACACCAAGTCCCTCTACCCAAGTATATTTTACTCAAGATATAATTAAATTCATGATATCACTCACACATAATATAAAAACTATGTCTGGTAACTATTCTCAAGATCATAACACTAAAAAAACTAGGGTCAAGGTAGATGAAAAAATACATTTTATAGAGTCATTCTTGGCATTAAATGCAAGGATCTATCTTCGAGAATAATTTTATCATATAATTTAAATAATACATATTATTCACATTATATAAATTATTTATAAACATGAAATATATAAAGTAATAAACAATTAAAAAAATTAATATGGGGAAAAATCTGAACTTTCATATTTAACATAGTCTGGTAAAATAATGTGTGTTAAGAATATACTTATCATTTATAAATAATTTATAAATTATATGTTTTTATAATAAATAAATAATTTATTAAACATGGGAAATAAAAAACAATTTTTCATATTTAATATAGTAATGAAAAAATCCATTTTATAGTGCCTAATACTTATAATTTATAAACAATTTAAAAATATAATCATATTTAACTAAAAATAAAAAATTTATTTTTCATTTTTTTAATAAATAAAAACTGTATTTTATATCTCTAAAAAATATCCCATCCCTTGTCCATCCCTTCCAAACGAACATACATTATTGGGGAAATCATCAATCTCAAGTCATTCCTTCTGAGTGCGGCAGAGAGTGTGAGTATGGGTCAGTATAAGCATAAGGAACGTAGGGAGGCACTAATGAATAAGAGCATGGGGTGATGTAAGTGAGAGAACCATTGTGTAGGGTGTCACGGTGGATGTGAATTTGTAGCGGTTTGGTTTCATGGGAATTATTCAAGAGCCTTACAGTGCACTTTGGGTGATAAATAATCCCCCTAAGAAACGTCTAATGTGGGATGCATTCGATAGGGCACTATTTATCCACATGCATGATTCATGTTGCACATGTCATTTTCACCCCCAGAATTGTGCTTCATTTTCATGAAACATTTTACATGCTAAAAATACCTCCTCATGCGATGCTTAAACCATCCCAACATCATGATGACACTCACTGTATCACAAGGTAAAAAAATGATGCTTTGTTTTCTGTGGAATGCATCCCAAGTAACATTATAAAATAAAATAATTTTTTTATCCCTCTTGATCACATTAACACCTTAATGTAATGATTTCGATGGAGTAATATAATCCCTCATTATGTTATCTCATAACATAAATCCAAATCAGTAATGATACATATCACATGTTCTTCAAAGAATAGAGAAATATGCATGTTTTTTTAGTAAGGAAGAAGTATGTCGTACCACTTATGGATATTTTGAGATCATCATATGATCTTATGAAGCATATGAATACCTATAACATAGGCTTACCTATCCCCAATAGGATCAAATCATAAATGAAAATGAATAACATAAAAAAACAGCATACCTTTAATTCCTGTACAATGACTTCCATATTCTTATCTGATGAAGTATGGTTTGGTGATGATCACAGGAGAAAAAACATATATTTATTTCCTCCATAGGTGATCCTTCATATGGATGATTCATGATTTTATCATGATGATTTACAAATGAAGAAGGTTCGTCAACGCCTTCACTAAGGAATGATGAATAACGTTTCAAGAATAATTGAGATATAAAAATCTTTACATGAATCTAATGATCTCAATCAGCATTTATGAATTCTAAATCGACATCCAACACTAATGAGATAACTCCATAGGTTATTCCTGATGCTCCTTCATAAATGAAGAATGCATCGAGTTCATTGGGTGTCATCAAATTCCACACTTTAGTTATGTATTATTGATGAGTGCATTGAGATCATTCAATGAATGTATGAAAATACATTAATCCATTTGATAAAGACCATTCATGAGGGAGGTGGTAGATGAATTCACACTGAGGTTACATTTCATGCACCCTTATGTTACATTGCATGAAACTAGAGTACATTGGAATCAATGTAACTTTAAGTTCATGCTTAAGGATGTGTTGGATCCAATGTATCCTTGAGCTATATAAATCATATGAATATAATTTTAGTGCAATTATAACAAAAATATCCTCCTTAATAATCTCGTATGAAAATATGAATAAGGAACCTAGAAATCCATTAGGAATGGGATCACTCTCAAAATCCATACATTTAACTGATTATAAAATTATTCTTTATCGAGATGCCTAATAAAGACTCTATTTTAAAATTCACTAAAATAGGAAAGAAAGTATAGGATAAACTCTTTTCCAACCCAAGGATGGAATTAAATAAAATACTTCATAATGGTATTAATAAGAGTTTCAGATAAATAATTGATAGCCAACACACCAATAATTTACATACCTAATGAGAAATAATCATCTTTCATTTAAAGGTTAATTTTACTGAATAATTTATTCTCTTTGATACAAGAATGAATATAATTTGTTTTATGGTCTCCATTCTTCAGCCAAATGGTTCTAGACCTTGCTCTCACTTCTCCATTTTCCCTCTAGATAATCAAGTTGGGAAGCACCTATTGATAAACGAAATTTAAAGAAGTTTTATCCCTCTAATCCTACTGAATAATTTGATAAAGGAATTTAATATATATTTATAGGTCGTAAACCCATCCATTTTTATAAAACTAATCATCAAAAAACTTAATAATATCCTTGTTAAGGTTCCTTATTTTATCTTGTAGGTGTTCTATAGGAGTGGAAAAGCAGTCTCAAGCTACAACATACTAACCAACTAGAAAAACTTATCATTCTTAGCCTAAGACTTCAGGTGTCCAAATCTATTTCTTCTAGTCATTTGGATACCAAAATCAATAAACAATATAGTGTAGTCAAATAATCCTTAAAATAAATGACACAACTACTAATCTCATGATCTTCACCACTGACTTTTATCAGTACTAAACAAAAAGAAATAATAAAGGTTCCACTTTTATCATTGCTGGACTCTTTCACCTGTCTCCTTCATAGCTGGATAGGGTCTCTCATGGAAGCACGGTGTCGGACAATGACTGAGTTTCCAGATCTAGTGGCCTGAGGTCTTTGCCTTATCTCTATTGTGTGCAGTTTTTTCTTCATCGTGGTCTTCAAGTTCATTATGGTTGGCAGCGACGGGATCTGGGCGGCGGGTCTCCTTCTGGCGTATCAGAGGCAGTTATTTCTATTCGGTGGAAGGATGTTCGATGTTGGGAGTTGTTTTACTATGAAAGCATTTTCATTGTGATGATGGGGGTCTGGTTATGTGGAATTTTGATGTTGTTTCCTTGGATTTGAACCAATGGTTCTTTATTTGGATTTTGGAAGGCTGTTTCCAGACTATCTACATGGATTTTCTCCAGAAGAGGATTAGAGCAGGTGCTTTTATTATGCATGACTATCCATATTCGGAAGTTTGAGAGGGTATGGATCCGCCATCGGTACCAGGTTTGTGCATTCCTGCACGGGACAGCTTGCTGAATAGTCATGCAATGGTGAAGGTTTTCCGTACTGATAATTATGTTGGGGAGGGTTATGTCTATGTAGTCTAGTACTGGGCTTTAACCTTCAACTTTTGATGATTTTGTATGTCCTTGAAGTCTTGTGAGGTTTCCCCCCCTTTTCCCCTTTAAAAGGGGTTTATCCAAAATTAATAAAAAATTAGGCCTTTGGGCCATTCAGTTAATATAGTATATAAATATGATTTATAAAAATTTTAATAAAAATTTATTATTAATATTATTTTCATAATTTTAAATAAAAAAATATAAAATTTAAATTAATAAATAAAAATGTTTAATAGTATATTTATATACATTAATTACAAAAATGTATATATAGTTAATATTAATATGATATATTAATATTTTACTTAAACAATTATATAAATATATGAATGAATATAATTATATAAATATGTGATTCATGTTTGAATTTATTTATTTTTATTCATATTAAATAATTTAAAATATACATACATGTATCTATATATATATTCAGTCAGGTGTAAGTATGTGCATATATGTGTATGTCTGTATGTGCATGTTTGTATGTGTTTTATGTATATGTGTTGTGTTGTGTTGGTTTGTATGTGTGTGTATTTTTTGTATGCATATGTTTGTGTGTGTATATAAATGTATGTATGTGTGACTATGTATATGTGCATATGTACATATATTTTTGTGTGTGTCTGTGTGTACATTCATGTGTATGTGTTTGTGTATTTTTGTGTATGTATGTGTATGAAAATTGTATATGTGTATGTATGTGTACATGTGTTTATGTTTCATGTGTATGTTTATATAATATCTTTATTTATGCACAAATTTATTTAATTGTATGTATCTGTATGTGTATACATGTGTGTATGTGTACATGTATGCGTATGTATATGAATGTATGTGTATGTATGTATATGTGTATGTGTGTGTATGTGTTTTTATGTGTATGTGTATGTATATGTATATATATATTAGGTTCTTATGAGTACAATTACATTAAACAAATGCACACCACACACACATGCTGGAAAGGTAGGTCATAGCCCCCCCAAGGGATAACCCATCCATCAAGCCTTATTTATTTAGTACACAGCCTGAAGGCCTAGTGGGAATGAAACCCATTACATGGCCAAAAGAGCTACCTAAATGCATAGTGCAGTGTCATGACTACATCATATTTCTTATGTCACTGGGCTTGTGTAATGCCAGTGTCACTACCTGTTTGTGTCATGCATAATGTCTGCATCACCACCTATCTGTGTCATCATATGCTACAGTGCTGCAATAGTACCTGCAGAAATCTTCTCCCACCAAGATTTAAACTTGGGTCTGATGTAGGATTATGAGAATCCTTTATAACTCTGGTAATCCATCAACTATAAAACATGTTAATGGGTAACGAGGTATATGTGGGAATCTATATATGTATGTGTGTGTTTCTGTACATGTATTTTCATGTATGCATACATATGCATTTCTATGTGTGTGTGTGTGTGTGTTTGTGTTTGTGTTTGTGTTTGTGTATGTGTATGTGTATGTGTTTATGTATGTTTATGTGTATGTGTATGTGTATGTGTATATGTATGTGTATTTGTATGTGAATGTGTATGTGTATGTGTATGTGTATGTGTATGTGTATGTGTATGTGTATGTGTATGTGTATGTGTATGTGTATGTGTATGTGTATGTGTATGTGTATGTGTATGTGTATGTGTATGTGTATGTGTATGTGTATGTGTATGTGTATGTGTTTGTGTATGTGTTTGTGTATGTGTATGTTTATCTGTTTTTGTATGTGTAGGTGTATGTGTATGTGTAGGTGGATGTGTATGTGTACGTGTACGTGTATGTGTATGTGTATGTGTATGTGTATGTGTACATTTATGTGTATGTGTATGTGTAAATGTATGTGTATGTGTATGTGTATGTGTATGTGTATGTGTATGTGTATGTGTATGTGTATGTGTATGTGTATGTGTATGTGTATGTGTATGTGTATGTGTATGTGTATGTGTATGTGTATGTGTATGTGTATGTGTATGTGTATGTGTATGCGTATGTGTATGTGTATGTGTATGTGTATGTGTATGTGTATGTGTATGTGTATGTGTATGTGTATGTGTATGTGTATGTGTATGTGTATGTGTATGTGTATGTGTATGTGTATGTGTATGTGTATGTGTATGTGTATGTGTATGTGTATGTGTATGTGTATGTGTATGTGTATGTGTATGTGTATGTGTATGTGTATGTGCATGTGTATGTGTACGTATGTGTACTTGTATGTTTATGTGTATGTATGTGTATGTGTATGTGTATGTCTGTTTATACACTATGTGTATGCATGCATATGTATGTGTATGTATGTGCATGCATGTGTATGCAATTGTTTGAATGTATATGTGTATACATGCATGTATGTGTATGTATATGCATATGCATGTGTATGTGTATGTGTATGTGTATGTGTATGTGTATGTGTCTCTGTATGTGTGTATCTGTATGTGTATGTGTATATGTGTATGTGTACATATTCATGTCTATGAATATGTATGTGTATGTGTATGTATGTTTACATGTATGTCTATGTGTATGATGAGTGTATGTGTATGTGTATGTATATGTATATGTATATGTATGTTTATGTAGTATGTGTATGTATGAGTATGTATGTGCATGCACATGTATGTAATTGTATGTATGTCTATGTGTATACATACACGTATGTATATGCATATGCATATGTATGTGTATGTGTATATGTAGGCGTATGCATATATTTATATGTGTGTGTGTATGTAAGTGTATGTATCAGCACATGTATATCTATGTGTTTGTATGTGAGAACGTGTATGTGTGTTTGTTGATTTAATATTATTTATTCATTTAAAACATTTCTCCATTTTATTATATTTTGTAATTTATTGATTTTTAATATTTATACATTTTTAATTTATATTCATTTAATATTTTTTTAATATATTCAATTTTGATAGTTATTTATACATTCTTCAATATTTATACATTAAACTAAATAATAATACTTTTAATTATTATTAAAAATTCTATAGGTTCATAATTAATTATATTTTTTATATACAATCAACACAATGTGTACATTAATAATAAAAAATAATATTATTATTTATTCATTCATTTTCTATGTGTTTTCAATTCATGTCATTAATGTTATGAATTAACTTTTTTTAAATATTTTTGTAATCTATTTAATTTTATTAATTCATTTTTAATATTATGTCATTTAATATTATTTTTTTCATTTTTGATATTTATTAATTATTAATATTTCTGGAATTTATTCATTTTTTAAAATTTATACATATTTATTAACGGAGTTTTAATATTTTCAATATGTTTATAATTTATATGATCAATACTTATTCATTTTTATTTATTTAGTTGTTATATTTGTAATATTTTTGAAATTTATATAACTAATTCTAATAAATTCGTTTTAATTTTAATATTTTTTATAGTCAATATAATTCATTTGTTATAAATTAATTTATTTATATGATTATTATTACACATTTATTCATTTTTCTACATTTTTTATGTTCTTGTAATTCTTGTAATCATTGTTATCGATTCACTTTTTTAAAAATGTTTTGTAATTTATTCAAATTTTTTATTCATTTTTAATATTTAGTACTTTTAAATATTTTTGGAATTTATTCATTTTTTAATATTTATTTGTACATAACTATTTAATAAGTTTTAATATTTTCAATATTTTTTTAATTCATATGATTAATATTTATTCAGTTTTATTTATTAAGTTGTAATATTTCTAAAATATTCAAAATTAAGATAATTAATTTATTTGAATTCATTTTTTAATATTTTCTTCATTTTTTACATGTTTACAATTCATGTAATTAATCTTATAAATTCATTTTTTATATAGTTTTTTATATGTAATATATATATTTATTCATTTTTAATATTTATTCGTTTAATATTATTTATTAAAATTTTATATTTATTTTAATTTTTATTTTTTGGAATTTAATCTTTCTCTAATATTTACTTATACATATTTATTTAGTATGTTTTGATATTTTTAATATATTTGTAATTTATATGAATAATATTTATTCATTATTGTTTATTTAGTTTTAAAAGTTTTAATATGTTTGAAATTTACATAAGTAATCTATTTAAAAGAAATTTTTAGTAATTTTGTAATTTAAATAATTAATATTGTTTATTGTTAATAATTTTTTCATTTGTATGATTAATATTATCTATTTATTCATTTTATTCATTTTTTAATTATTTGTAAGTTATGCAATTAATGTTTTTTTAATATTTCAGTAATTTATTCAAATTTATTTATTCATTTTTAATATTCATTCATTCAATATTATTTAATAATATTAAATATTCATTAATTTTTAATATTTTTAAAATTTATTCATTTTTTAATATTTTCAGAATTTATTCATTTTTTAATATTTATTTATACATATTTATGTTTTAAGTTTTAATATTCCTAATATGTTTTTAATTTATATAACTAATTCTTTTAAATTCATTTTTTAATATTTTTTTTATTTTAAATAGTTAGTATATTTTATTTTTAGTAATTTTATTATTTATATAATTAATATTATTTATTCATTCATTTTTATTCATTTTTTACATTTTTTTAGCGCTAAAACATATTCATTGAAAAATGTTACATTTTTAATGCCTTTTCAGCACTGATTAAAGTAGTATTTATCAGCGCTAAGATATAAGTGCTGAAAAAACAACTTTTGTTAGCGCTTATGATTTTAGTGTTGATAAAATACACTTTTATCAGCATTTTTTGGAAAGTGATGAAAATACTATCCACCCTCTTTATAAAAGAACCCTAGTAATGCGTCTTTCTCGCACCACACTCAAACTCTTGCGGAATCGGAGGTCTACTGCAACCAAAGTTTGTCGTTTTGGACAAATCGAACATCAAAATCCAAGGTATGATATTCTGAACTTATTTTTAAGGAATCTAATTTGATATTTCACCCTAGGGATCTATAACAACCCAGGATTAACATATATAGATATTAAATCAACTTAGATAAATATTTAGCACATTATAAAAGTACATACCCGAGGACCATAATAGTTTAGTGTATTTGGAAACATGGAAGGCATTCTTCTAGTTTGTTTAACGATCTTCAACATCTCCCTTACAGATCTTCCTCTTTAGTATACCAACTTATAACTTTTTTTCATAACCTAGGGAAAGGAAACATAAGAAATAGTTGAGCTTGAATGCTCAGTAAAGGTAAATAAAGGAAATACGTAAGCATATAATGAACATAAGGGTATGATAACATGAGCATAACATTTTAAGATCATGCGATGTATATCAAAGATCGGAAACATGAGGCATGGCATAAAGATTGTCAGTTTATGAGACACGAATCATAAGTTAATCAAGAACATGAAACTTGTGAGCATATCATAGGCATAAGACATAGAATTTTTGGCAAACCCATGAACATGTAATATTATTCCCTATAAGTCTAGGCCCACTTCCAAAAACATATTAGGGCACTTCATGGGGACTACACCTACTGGGCGGGACATGCCACCATCCCTAGTCGTAGTCCTTTCCTTACAAAGGATTCGGTTTCCCCATCTTCCCATAGTGGAATGGGTTTCTCTATCTTCCCATAGTGGATCAGGACACACTTGTTTCCCATTTTGGATTAGGATTCACATGATTCCCTGTAACTTCCCAGATCTGGATGCCACTCAAAGATTCCCTGTACCCGGTTGACCACATGACCTCAAGCGCATTTCCCCTAACACCATAGGTTGCTGACTAGCAGCGAGGTCCTAGGTTTGATAGTGGGGAAATGATTCACCTGATTTTTCTATACATTTCAATACATTTTATTGATTTTTTAAAACATGTTTTCACTAGATACAAGTTCTTTTGGAGATAAAATATTATAATTCGCTAATCATAGTGATTTTTAGGTATTTCCATGCCAAAGACACAAATCAGAGGAAGTTCATCAAAAATTCCATACTACACAGCATGTACATAACTACATGCCATGTACATTTAGACTTAAACATGGATCGTCCAGACGAGTACACGCCCAAGTCACCAGAACAGAGACAACACGCCATGTGGGTCATACCTACATGTCGTGTATAGGCTTCTAGATGCAGTTGGTGGCGTTTTTCAGTGACAACATGTTGTGTGAGGCGGCACCACACACTGTTTACCCTCCACCAACTGACCGTTGACACTATGGAAGTCAAGGGCAGCGCAGCTAACCACCTACTGGAGAAAAACTGTGATAGAACCGCGTTGAAAAAACTACACATCTTGTAATTTTCATACACTCCATGTACTTTTTTTCTATAAATAGAGATCTTGGCCCCCAGTTTAGAGAGGATTCATTAGCCAATATTCAAAGGAGGGAGTTTCCCCTGCCCGGCTGTCGTGCTATCATTGTTCTGATACTCCGCCATTCCACCATCCTACCAAGGAATTCACCTCTCCTTGAAGTCTCTATGATGGCCACATCAGGTATTGAGGGTTCTGTTATTATCTTTTCTTTTATGTGTAACTAAACACCCCATGTGTTGGGGATGTGGATGATGAAAGAGTGTTGTAATTTGGATTAATTATTATTTTTCTTTTTGTTCTATTTAATTATTCTTGTTCTTCTTCAATCATTTATTTTTATCATTGGAAATTCTGAACCATACCAAGGGAAGAATTTTCAAGGACTCAAAGGAAGAATAACGATGAATGCCTTCATGATCATTGAAAGTATTCATCTACTCACAAATAGAATAATCTAAATAAAGAATTGTGAAACACTAACTATCAGACCAAGGGGTTAGTTTTTCAGTTCCAGACATAATTTACTAGACCAAGGGAACCATGTAACAATTGAAACCCAAAGTTTTGGGTTATTATGAACAACATAACCTAATAAGAATTTTGTATAACCTCCATATCACCGTGTGCAGGATCACAGGTGCATGAGCAGACGCCCCACATGGTCCAGGAGCATTGAGTCATCAGACATTCTTCCGATTGACTCAAAAATCAAATAGACATTATTGAGACGTTGACATGCACTAGTGGAAGACCATAGCCAGTACTCACCACCCATGGAGAACAAGGAGGAGGGAGAGTTGGCCACTGAAGCTACAATGGGACACCCGTACTAGGACCAGTAGCCTCCCGCTACTGTTATACTGGAGTAGGCCCCACAAGGAGGTTTCATGGATTTCCTCCTGAGGAACTACGAGAGGCCTCCACAGAAACCCCCTTTGGAGTACATCCAGCCCCAATAGGAGTATTAGATCTTTAAGCTGTCGTACTTTTCCCCTCAGGAGAAACAATATATGCCACCTCCACTACCTTAGCAGCCATCTCCACACCATTCCCTCATGGATTACATCATGCCATCTATTCACAGAGCTGACACGGGCATCATCGGTCTTCCAGTGCAAGCCCAGCTTTTCGAGATCAAGCATGCTATCATGAAACTTATCCAAAACACAGTTCAGTTCGGCGGCTTGCCCAAAGAGGACCCAAATGAAAATCTCTACAATTTCATGGAGGTCTGCAACACATTCCACTACCCCAGAGTGTCTGAGGATTCCATTCATCTTCACCTCTTCCCCTATCTCTAAGGGATAAGGTGAAGGAATGGATTAAAGTTTTACTGCAGCAATCTATCCTCACCTGGGTGGAGCTAGACTAGGCGTTCCTATAAAAATATTTCCCATATTCAAAGATGGTGACCTTGCAGAACAAAATACACAACTTCAAGCAGCACGACTCATAGTTATTGTACAATTCATGGAAGAATTTCAAAGAGATGTTGTGAAAATGATCACACCACAGACTCCCACTCTAGATTTAGGTCCAAACCTTCTATAGAGGACTGAAAACGAATACAAAGTCTATAGTGGATGCTACTACTGGAGGTACGGTTTTGAGGAAGTATCTCGAAGAACTTTTTGATCTTCTGGAAGACATGTATGCCAGTAGCTTCTAGTAGAATTCTTAGTGGGGCACACAAAAATGAGGTATGAACAATATCAATGCCACTACTATGCATGTTGCCTAGTTGGACGTTGTGTCCAAAAAGATCGAGGTGCTAAATCTGAAGATCACATCCCAAGTACATGCGGTGAATCATATGAAGTGTAGTGATGGTGGTGGAAACCACATAATGGTAGAATGACCATGACCTATAGTTGGCCCTATGATGAGCGAGGTGAGCTATGTTGATCAAAACTGAGAGCTGAACCAGTACCAAAACCCGGCATGGCGTGATCACCAGAACACATGCTTGGGCCTATAGCATGAGAATCCTCTACCCTAGCGACTTCTCAGCTATGGCCAGCCCCAGTATCAGAGCCAAAACCCAAGGAAATAGAAGCATCATTAGGGATCTTACTAGTAGCAAGGGTATCAAAACCCTCTCCTGCAGCAGCCGAGGCAGCCACCACCTCCACCGAATACACAACCACCTCAGCAGGAGACCACCTCAAGGATAGAGGATCCCATGAACAAGTTTATATCTACTTTCAAGACTAGATTCCATAATCAAGAGTCTTCCATTATAATCCTAGAGAACAAAATCATCCAGTTGGAAAACTAGATCTCGGGGAGGTATCCCGGTACACTACTGGGTAACACTAAGAATAACCCGAGGGAGGAGGCCCATTCCATCACACTACGGAGTAAAAAAATAGTACAACAGAAGGAACTAGCACAACCAAGTGCACCTACACCCCCTGATCATAAATAATGTCAAGTTATAGACCCCTACTCATCCAAATTCCCATCAAAAGAGGCCCCACAAGGCAAGGGAAAGAAGTTTGTCAAACCCTTTGAGCCTACCTTACCCTTCTCGAAGAGGATGAACTAGAGAAAGCTGAACCAGCAGTTCATAAAGTTCATGGAAGTATTCATGAAGCTGCACATCAACATTCCATTTGTAGAGGCACTGACAAAGATGCCCACGTATGTGAAATTCATGAAGGATATCCTCTCCAACAAAGGGAAGATGGAGGATCTGGGTACTATTGCACTGACCATGGAGTGCTTAGCAGTCATAAAACATTCAATTCCTCTAAGCTCTAGGATCCAAGTAGCTTCAATATCCCCTACACTATTGGACCATGTGAGTTTGGGAAGGCCCTCTATGACTTCAGGGCCAACGTCAACTTCATGCCCTTCAGAGTTTTTAAGAATCTAGGGATCAATGACCTGTATCCTACCCGAGTATCCCTTCAGTTTGTTGACCGATCCATCAAATATCTAAAGGGGCTATTGGTGGACATGATTATAAAGGCATAAAGCCTAATCCTCCCCTCAAATTTCATCATCCTCAACATGGAGGAAGACCAAGAGGTGCCTCTTATTCTAGGAATGCTATTCTTGACCACTGGGAAGGTATTGATCAATGTACACTAGGGGGAGTTGATTTTTAGAGTAGGGGATGAATGAGTATTTTACAATGTCCTCAAATCTGTCAAGAAAGCATCATTATCAAAGCGTGAGGGATTCTATGCAGTGACCATCATGGATGAACACTTGAGTAGAGAAAGAGATGATCTGGTATGTTCCTCTACCTTAGATTACTTGGTTTTTCCAAACATTCCAATTGATGAAGCACCAGAGGACCTGAAATTCCTTGAAGGCCAGGGTGGCCACTATAGGCAGCGTGTTGTTATTCCTGACATTCTAGAGCAGGTATAGGTACAACCACTTTCTCTTTCAATTTTAAAGGTTCCTACACTAGAACCAAAGCCTCTCCTATCTTATCTGAAGTATGGCTACATGGGAGAACATCATACATTGTCCATCATACTTAGTGCAGCACTGTCACAGGAGAAATAGGATATGCTTCTTTAGGTTTTAAAGTGACCGAAGTAGGCTATTGGGTGGAAAATTGCAGACTTGAAGTGCATCAACCCTACCATTTTCACCCACAAGGTGATGCTCGAAGAAAGAGCGAAGCCATCTATGCAACCAAAGCGATTTCGAAACCTCCCCGTGAAGGAATTTGTGAAGAAATATGTAATCAAGTTACTAGATGTGGGAATCATATACCCCATCTCAGATAGTCCATGGGTGAGTCCCCTGCAAATGGTACCCAAAAGGGGGGTATCACTGTGATTTCAAATGACAAAAATGAGCTCATCCCCGCACGTACTATCACAGGATGAAGATTCTGTGTGGACTACAGAAAGTTGAATGACACCATGAGAAAGGATAATTTCCCCCTTCCCTTCACGGATCAGATGCTGGAGTGACTAGTGGGGCACGAGTTTTACTGCTTTCTCTATGACTATTCCAGCTATAATCAGATTTCCATTTCCCCAAAGGATCAAGAGAAGAGAATATTTACTTGCCCCTACGGTAATTTTTCTTACCAAAGGATGTTCTTTGGCATGTGCAACACTCCCTCCACCTTCCATTGAGGCATGCTGGCTATCTTCCATGACATGGTGGAATAGATCCTGTAGGTTTTTATGGATGATTTTTTTTTATGGAAAATCATTCACTACTTTCTTGCGGCACCTGGAGCTAGTACTGGAAAGATGTGAGAACACTAACCAAGTTTTAAAATGGGAAAAGTGTAATTTCAATGTGCAGAGTGACATCGCCCTTGGCCACAAAATCTCATCTAAGGGGATAAAGGTGGAACCGAAAAATATTGAATTTATTTCATGACTTCCTATTCCGACTTCCGTTAGATCCAACCAAAGCTTCCTCAGACATGCAGGTTTCTATAGGTGGTTTTTCACTGACTTCTCAAAGATATATCAGCCCCTCACCAACCTTCTGTCCAAGGATTCCATTCTTGAGTTCTATGAGGCATTCACCATAGCTTTTGCACACCTAAAGCAGTGCCTGGTAGAATCTCTAGTAATGATTAATCCCAACTAGGAGGAGCGATTAGAAGTGATATGTGATTCCAGTAATTACACAGTGGGAGTAGTCCTAGGCCAGTGGCTTGAACGAATTTTATGACCCATATATTATTCCAATAGTATGCTCAACGAGGCATAGATGAACTACACTACCACAGAAATGGAGATGCTGGAAGTGGTGTTTGCTTTTGATAGGTTATTTTCTTACTTAGTTCTATCTAAAGTAGTTGTTTATACTGACCATGAAACACTCAAGTACCTGCTGAACAAGAAGGATGTGAAGCCACGACTTATCCGATGGGTAATTCTCATACAATAATTTTATCTAGAGATTCGAGACAATAAGGGGAGTGATAAAATTGTTGTTGACCATCTCTCTCACCTAGAGCTGCCACATTTGGAGAAGGAGGATGATCAGAAGATCCAGGAGGATTTACCTGATGAGCACCTTTTTCAGTCGAAGAGTCACCTCATCCTTGGTATGTTGATATTTCTATTTATTTGGTTACAAGTTCCATCCACTCCAACCTATCCTTCCAATAGAAGAAGAGTTTTCTCTTTGATGTCAAGAGTTACTTCTAGGAAGATCCTCAACAATTCTAATCCTATGGAGATGGGGTGATCCGACATTTCATCCTATAATCTTAAGTTCATGGAGTCTTGGAATTTTTTCATGCCTCTCGAGTTGGGGGACATCATGGGCTAGACCATACTATAGAAAAGATCCTACAGTTTGGGTTTTTCTGGCCCACCATGCATAGAGACGCTCGACCCTTTGTGTCCTACTGCAATTGATGCCAAAGAACAGGTAATGTGGGGTGCAGAGTTGAGATGCCCCAACACCCCATCCCGGAGGTTGATATCTTCGATGTCTATGGAATAGACTTCATGGGGCCATTTCCCATATATTTTGGGAACCCTTACATCCTGGTCTATGTCGACTACATCTCCAAGTGGGTGGAAGCCGCTGCTACAACACACAACACAACCAAGGAAATCTAAAGTCAAGATGGTCAGGACCATTCCGAGTCATACGGGTATTTCACCATGGAGCAGTGGAAATTTCTGGAGAGGATGGTCAACCGTTCAAGGTGAAAGAAGAGTGGCTGAAAACTAACCATCACATGGAAGACACAGTGGGAACTCTCTCCACCATGCATCTTAGGTAAGAGGTAAGTTAGTCAAGCCAATGACCTAAAGCAAAGGCACTTCATGGGAGGAAACCCAGAGGTTACACGGCGTGTACCAACTATAAACATAGAGTGAACTGAGTCCTTTTATTTTATATTATTAATAATATATAGATTAACTAACTTAATAAACATAGATAATGTCGGTGCCAATGGTAAGGTCATTAGAGTCTATCCGAGCTGTTACCGGTTCGAATCCATCCATACCTACCTTCGGCACGGGGTTCATCTTTGTTATACTCATGTTAACTTACACGAAATGTGTCATATTTTTTATAATATATATATATATATATATTTAAATACAATAAAACCCATGATGGGGATGGACTGGTTGGCCAGGGTCGTAACCTGATTCCAAAAGACCCGAGTTCAAATCCTAACAACCGTCCCATTCCCATCATTTGTACTTTTAATAAAACCACATAGTTTGTCTTTCAATATACGTCATGTGAGCCATGTTTTCATTAATAACTAAAAGTATTTTAAAAATAAAGGAATAAATGTGGGTGAAGTTGGCATATTGGCAGAGTCTCGACCCTAGATCTAAAAGACCCGGGTTTGAACTTGGCTAATCTCGCTCCTTTATCCCTTTTATTCTACTTAAAAACCACGCACCATTCCTTCACTTAATCCCAGGTAGTATTAGCCCAAAACATTAAATATATATAATTCATAAACATGAGTAGTAGTACAACCTTTTCTCCAGTGTTTTAGGGCTTGCGTTTGGATCATCCGATCGTCGGTTTGAACCTCTCCCCAAACACCGGACCAAAGGTTGTACTTCTCTTTTTCCAATTTTAGGACACACGATGTGTATTTCCCGATACATTCCATGTATCATTTTATTTTTTTAGTAAATTATATATATATTTGTATATATATTTTATTTTAATTGTTAATATTAATTATTATATAGTTTACTGTAATAATTATATTATATACCTATGTTTAAAAAACTACATGTCATGTATATTCTGTACACGTTGTGTACTCTGACTATAAAAGCCAAAAAAACCTATGCAACCACACCCCGTGTCGTGTGAACCCCCCCCCCCCCCCCCTTGTTTTTTTACTAGAAGCCGCATGGTCTCCCCTCCTCAAATCCACCATTTTTTACCATTTTAAGTCCCAATTTCTTCTGCATTTAAATCATCACTTCAGGTACACCTTTCTACACTCCTTATTTCTCAGTTTTCATAGTGTTTAGGATGATTTGTGGACCAGTCGCCAATTTGTCTTCCCATAGTACATGGGTACGAAACCAAGAACACATTCCATGCACTTTTGTACATAGCCACACAATGCGCAAATCGAAATTTGAAATTACACAGTGTGTTTGTTTGGTACACACCATGTGCCATCCAAAATCGTGTCTGGGTACCTCATTCACATGGCCACACACACCATGTTTACACATATGTCATGTATGTTTAGTACATGTTGTGTATCACATTTTTATGGGCCAACCCAAGTCCATCACTCCACACGACCATATGCACTATGTTCTTCCACACACGGTGTCATACCTTCACACGACGTGTACTTAATTCTTGGATATACTCAGACAGCGACCATGTATTTTCACCACACGACCAGGAACCCATTTTCACATACACGGTGTGTATGTTTGGTAGAGACTGTGTATCCTTTCCTAGCCAGTAACATGCCCACTCGGCGTGTCTATCTAGAGAACATGGGATGCTAACCCTCTTGCACTATATGATGTGTACTATGGATATACATGCAATGTTCTTTCACTTTTATGGTTTTCTCACATCTTCTTATTTTCCATTTTCTTTTGTTTTTCTTTACTTTATTCTTTAGGTTATGGCAGACAGAGACCCTGCATGTGGGAAGCAGCCCACCTCCGCTATTGAGGGTGAGAGGCCCACTTTTCACCAAATACGATTCTGGCCCCTGACGACACCAACCCTAGACTTCCCAACGTACCAGCCTCCTCTGCTGGCCATCTTGCCACTACTCATCACCCTGACAGAGGCTGGTACTATTAAAGAACCTCCACCACCCCACACGGAGCCTCCGAGCACCACCATTTCTTCACCACCAATTGTCACACCTTCTGATCCCTCCTTAGTAGTGGCTGATCTTTCACCAACCGCCACGTCCAGCGAACCTTCACCTATTACGGCTGCTCTGTCTCCAAAGCCAGCCCTTACTACTACCCCACCTAGGTCATCCCCTTCCAGTGCCCCCTATCCTTACCTGGTGTTTCCAGTCACCGACCTGGCACATTACTGAGTCCGGTGCTTCTCTCGCTGCACGATCGAGTTGAGCAGTTGTTATCTTGACAGAAGTGCGCCTCAGAAGCTAGGTAACTGGGGGGAGTTAGAGGATCTTCTCA
Source organism: Viscum album (assembly GCA_963277665.1). NCBI lineage: Eukaryota > Viridiplantae > Streptophyta > Magnoliopsida > Santalales > Viscaceae > Viscum > Viscum album. The sequence goes on along the minus strand of OY728141.1, from coordinate 1,135,428,660 downwards.
GGCACACACTGATATTGTTAATATTTTCATGTCTTATTATATACTCCCTTTACTTATTTTATATAAAATGTGCATAATTTTTGTGAAATATTAAAGTTTTAATATTAAGTATAATTTTTGAGCATTTTTAGAAGTAGTCCAATTGAGTCAGTTTAATGTTTTAATAATAAATATCACTATACTGATCCAATTTGTGTTCTTCTTGTTTTTTAGGATTCTACTTTAAATATACAACATTTCATTAGAAGGTACCATGATCCAATTCTTCCATTTGGAGGGTCATATGGTCCTCACAATCAAGACCAAAGAATCTGTGAACAAACTGGACCAGCCTTGAAAATTGATTTACTGGGATCAATCAAGAAGTTGAAAAACATTAAATCTCCAGCGCACCATTATGGACGACAATTAAAATCAGTATATTATGAATGACATATATCATGATGTAAGCATCAAATAGAGCTGATATTTTTCAGTGTTAAATAGGAGATATAGTTGGCCGACGTTGTTGAAGAACCCATTCAGATTTGAAGGAATCTTTATATTAAAAAACCCTTTCACATTCTAGACTTCAAAAAGACTGGATTGAAATGGACATTTTTACTTTGTTTAATAAACCGGCCATAACTTTTGATACTTAAGTCCAAATGACTCCAAATTTTGAAATTAGTCGGAAAACATTATTATATACAACTTTGAAGAAGGGGATTTCTCTATATTCGTCTGTAATAATGTCCATATCGGTGAGCCAAGTGGAGGGGTATTGCTGGAATGTAAACAGTCCACTCCTTGGGCTATAAATACTCCCCCCTTATCTCCTTGAGAGGGGTTGGAATTTCAGAAGAGAGGAGAACATATTGGCACGTCCAAAGCATTGCCAAAGGCTTGGGAGGACCTTACATACTCATGTTTTTACTTGAGAGACCTTTCCTCCTCTCTTTGTTTTCACTTGCTTTTGTGTTCTTCATTTTTGTAATTTTGTAAGTCCTTTCTTTTGTAATTCTGTTTTAATGAAAGTTTCTTCTTCAATATCTCTTATTCTCCTCCAACTTCTGTATTTTAATATTAATGTTCATAAAATAGTTTAAATTCAGTTAAATCTCCTTCCCTTATTTTTCTTCCACATTCAATCAAAAATCTATTTTTAATTATCGTCATTGTTCGTGTGTGTGTGTTCGACGTACCACTCTTTTCTAATCCCTTTCTTTTTATTCTATTCTTAATTTATCATCATAATTATTATAACCATAATATTAAACATCCAAATGGTTGAGTAAATATCTCATTGTGGTGAGTCAAAATTTAGGGATGTTAAGTGATTGAGAGTATTTTCTTGATGAGTATTCGTTAATTTAACATTGTGTATGTTGGACTTAATATGTCATGGATTAATGACATCTTTTGTTTAGTATGTAGTTTCCATGGATTATTGGAACCATAAATACACTACCATAAACAAGTACTAATTGATTTTAGAATCATAGTTAAGTTAATTCTTGGATTAAAGCTTTAACACTTAGGAATTCTAATCGACGTCAACTTGTGAAGTGGGTGTTAATTTAAATGCAATATAAAGTAAAGCTCAAGGATTTCACAAGCTTAACTCCCTAATAATGAACTCACCCCAATCATTATCAATTTCTTAAATCAATAATAATCAATTAGTCATTTCAATTAAGCTCTATAATCAAAAACCCCCCAATTAGAATACAATCAACTAAAAACAAACGAATATTTCAAAGTATCATCACCGAGGATTCGACCCGAGTGCTGCTATACACATTAGCAGAGCATCGGAACTTTGACCGGTCGATAGGCGACAATCGGCCGTGTGTTTCAAATGGCGCCTTTGCTGGGGATGGTGATTTAAGTATTCATTAGTTTCTGGTTATTTTCAAAAAAACAGAAATCAAAAACAAAATTTTAAAAAAATTTGAAAAAAACACAAAGAAAAACCTATCTTCCTCTTAAAAATCATAAACTGAAAAAAATACAAAGAAAAACCCGTTTTCCTCTTTCTTCCAAAATCTTTATGAATTCCTCGTAGCCTCCCAAACAATCCCTCGGATTTATTTGACCCTGAAATTGAGAGAACACTTCGCCAACTTAGGAGGAACATAAGAGATACTCAAATAATTCAAGAACCAGTCCTCTTCCAACCAGTTGAAAATGAAATGGACAATCCTAGGGAACAAACCCTAAAAGAACATGCTACCCATGATATGAATTACCAACCTCTTAGTATTCAATATCCAAATATAGAGGCTGACTTTGAACTCAAATCGGGTTTGATTCATCTTCTCCCTCATTTCCACGGGCTAGCCGGTGAGGATCCACATCTCCACCTTACAGATTTACAAGTAGTGTGCTCTACCATGAAGCCTCAAGGGGTTTCTGAAGAACAAATCAAACTCCAAGAATTCCCTTTTTCCCTAACTAACAATGCTAAGTCATGGCTCTACTACCTACCTCCTAGTTCCATAACTACATGGAATGACATGAAGCGACTATTCTTAGAGAAATTCTTTCCTGATTCTCGTACTGTTTATATCAGAAAGGAAATAAGTGGTATTCGTTAGTTTACAAGTGAATCACTCCATGAGTAATGGGAGAGGTTCAAAAATCTTGTGTAAACCTACCCACATCATCAAATACTTGACCAACTCTTGATCCAATACTTCTATGAGGGGTTATTGGCTATGGAGAGAACTCTCATTGATGCCGCAAGTGGTGGTGCTCTGGTTGATAAAACTCTTGCAGCTGCAAGAGATCTCATAAGTAACATGGCTGCAAACACACAACAATTCCATACTCGAGCACATTCTCAAGTCAAACAAGCCCAATATAATCAATCAATTGAGCCGAGAAAAATGACCGAGTGGATGAGTGAACTTGCAGGTCTTGTGCCACAGCTAGCTGTGGCTACCAAATCCCCAACCTCATCTTCTCCGCAATCAATGTTTCCTGGACCAATCAAAAACTGTGGAATCTACAACTCTCCATCTCATCCAACTGACACTTGTCCACAACTTCAAGAGGATCAATCTGATTCATCTGGACCAATGGAGCTCAATGCAGCATATGCTCAGCGGAACATCAATCCTCAACTATCAGGTCAGTTTGTTAAAAACTTTAACCAACCTCACTCTGAGCCCTTATCTTCTTCCTATAACCAAGGCCTTAGGTATGGTAATCCCATATCTCACCCCCCTAAATTCCCTCCTCAAAACCCAAACCAATTTCAATATGGTCAAGGTGGTGGTAACTTCCATCAACCTTATCATTTTGTTCTTCAACCTCAAAGGAACAATCCTCCTCCTGGATTCCATTATCCTAGTGAGCCTTCCCAATTCCAAAACCAATACAATCGATTTCCTAAGAACCAAAATCAAGCCAATCCCAATCCAGGACAAGCCACTTCTTCCAAGAAACCATGGGAAAGTGTAGTGGAAGATCTTGCCTCCTTAACCCGTTCTAGCCTTAAAAATATTGAAACTCAAATAGGTCAACTTGCATCCCACCTGAGCCAGCAACAACAATCAAATTATTCCCAACTTCCAGCTCAACCATTACCCAACCCCAAGGGTAATGTAAGTGAAATTTCACTTAGATCCGGAAAGCACATTGCTATGCCTCAAGATAAGTCTTCTAGCCCTCATTTGAATGTTGACCTATAAAATGAAAAGAAAAAGAAACTTGAAAAGGAACCTGAAACCATTCCCTCACCTACTTCAATTCCACTTAGGAACCCAATTCCTTTTCCTCAAGCCGTTTCTAAACCAAGGAAGTCCTTTGAACCTGATCCTGAAATGCTCGACATGTTTAGACGTGTTGAAGTCAACATTCCCCTCTTAGATGACATAAAATAAATTCCTAAGTATGCCAAGTTTATTAAGGAATTGTGCACCCACAAGAGGCAACTTAGGACCTTTGAAAATGTTTCCACCCAGCAGTCCATACCCATTAAGTGCAAAGATCCAGGTACCTTTACAGTGCCATGCCAAATTGGAAGTTACAACTTTGATGATGCACTCATAGACCTAGGAGCCTCAATTAATGTCATGCCCAAATCCATCTTCTCCAACCTTGGTCTATGTCCTTTAAATCCAATAGGTGTTGTCATTCAGTTAGCCAATCGAAGCACAGCCAGTCCTGAGGGAATAATTGAGGATGTCCTTGTCCGAGTCAATGATCTTATCTTCCCTGCTGATTTCTATGTTCTTGACATGGAAGGTGAGACGAACTCTTCTCGATATCCCCTAATTCTAGGAAGACAATTCCTCATGACTGCGAGAACCAAGATTAATGTCCATTCAGGCATCTTATCCATGGAATTCTGTGACCAACTGGTCAAGTTCAAAATTTTCCAAGCCATGCGATACCCATATGAGGATCACTCTTCATTCTCAATCCATGCTTCTGAGGACACTTCTAAGAGTCAATCGAACCCCAATCCACCATGTTCTTCATGTTCTAATGATAAAGGATCTTGTGAAATCTACACCATGATTAACAAAGTCATAAATGGTGAAGTTGATGTGGACCTTTCATTCATAGACTCCATAAATTTAGAGGATCTTGAAAACTCTCTTGAATCTCATCTCAACTCTGATCTCTACTGCTCCACCTTGGACAGTATTAATGAAAATGAACCTGAAGCAACTGAAGTCCCTTCTTCCATTCCAGAGTTCTCGAGCCCAAAAGTGAAAGATGAGACTGATCTGAAACCTCCTCCTGCACACCTGAAATATGCATTCCTCTTCCATGATCACTCATATCCTTTCATTATATCTTCCACACTTACTGAAACCGAGGAGTCCAAACTTGTTCAAGTATTAGAGGAAAACAAAAAGGCCTTAGGTTGGACCCTAGATGACATACCAGGAATCAACCCTGCCCTTTTCATGCATCACATCCATCTTGAGGAGTCATCCAAACCAATTAGACAACCACAAAGAAGACTCAATCCACTCATCCTTGAGGTGGTTAGGGAAGATATCACCAAGCTTCTTCAAGATGTTATTATCTACCCAATTTCTGATAGTGAATGGGTTGGTCCAATTCAAGTTGTACCTAAGAAGGGTGGGATAACTGTTTTCACAAATGAACATGGAGAGGTAGTCACAACTCGAGTGAAGAACAAATGGCGTGTGTTCATCGACTATAAGAAATTGAATTTTGAAACCCGAAAAGATCACTACCCTCTTCCATTCCTTGATCAAATTCTAGAAAGATTGGCTGGAAAGTCACACTATTGCTTTATTGATGGATACACCAGCTATTTTCAAATCCCAATCTCACCTCAGGACCAAGAAAAGACTACTTTCACATGCCCCTTTGGAACATATGCATATAGAATAATGCCTTTTGGACTTTGCAATGCTCTTGTAACATTCCAGATGTGTATGATGAGTATCTTTTCAGAATTCATTGAACACTGCATGGAAGTCTTCATGGATGACTTCACCATTTAGGGTGAGTCATTTGAATCTTGTTTGCATTCACTCTCTCTAGTCCTTTAAAAGTGTGTCAAGTGTAACCTTGTGTTAAATTTTGAAAAATGACACTTCATGGTTGCAAATGGGATTGTTCTAGGGAACATAGTTTCAAAAGATGGTATTGAAGTGGATCCTGCCAAAATTGAAGTAATCCAATCACTTCCTGAACCCAACTCTGTTCGAGACATCCGTTCATTTCTCGGTCATGCTGGTTTCTATCGGAGATTCATCCATAACTTCAGTAAAATTTCCCTCCCACTCACTCGTTTGCTCCAAAATGATGTCACTTTCCATTTCGATGAGGTTTGCAAGAGATCCTTTGTTGAACTCAAAACTGCTCTAACATCTTCCCCAATAATCCAACCCCCAGATTGGTCCTTACCCTTTGATTTAATGTGTGATGCTTCTAATAGATCTGTTGAGGCTGTTCTTGGTCAAAGAAGAGAAACAATTCCTCATGTCATCTATTATGCCTCAAAAACATTGGATGAAACTCAATCTCACTACACTGTGACTGAAAAGGAACTTCTAGAAGTGGTTTTTTCCTTAGATAAATTATGGTCCTATCTCTTAGGTTCCAAAATCATCATCTTCACAGACCATTCTTCTATTAAGTTCTTACTCAAGAAAAGTGATTCCAAACCAAGGCTAATAAGATGGATCCTAATGCTCCAAGAGTTTGACCATAAAATCAAAGATAGACCTGGAAAAGAAAACCTTATGGATGATCACTTGAGTAGAATTTATAATTCTTCTCATTCAGAAATCATTGATACTGAATTCCCAATTGAGAACCTTTCGTCTCTCACTCCAAAGTTACCATGGTATGCCCCAATTGTAAATTATTTGGTTTCTGGAGTTTTTCCTGAAAAGTTTTCAAAAGAACAAAAAATGAAGTTCAAAAGTTATTCAAAATACTATTTTTGGGAAGAAAATAAACTTTGGAAAATTGGGGCTGACATGGTAATTAGGAGATGTGTTGAAGAAAATGAGCATTCCTCCATCTTAGAATTATGTTACCCACTTCCCGGAGGTGGCCACTTTGGACCACAAAGGAACTCCCGAAAGGTCCTAGACTCTGGATTCTTATGGCCTTCACTCTTCAAGGACTCACATGAGTTCTTTCAATCATGTCTCACTTGAAAAAAGTTTGGCACAATCTCCAAAATAAATGAAATGCCCCAAAAGCCTTTAATATTTTGTGAAATCTTCGATGTTTGGGGAATCGATTTCATGGGACCATTTCCCCCTTCCAATGGATTCTCATACATTCTTCTTGCGGTCGATTATGTTTCAAGGTGGGTTGAGGAAAAACCCACTAGGAAGGATGATGCTCATACTATTAGTGAGTTCCTAAAGACCCACATCTTCCAAAGATTTGGCACACCACGTGCCTTGATCAGTGACTTAGAAACCCATTTTTGTAATAGAACCATGGAAGCTTTTCTGAAAAAGAATGGGGTTGTACATAAAACTTCAACTGCATATCACCCCCAAACAAATGGCATGGATGAACTCTCTAATAGAGAAGTGAAAAGGGTACTTCAGAGAATTGTTAATCCCACCAGAAAATACTGGCCTGAGAGACTTGGTGAAGCCCTTTGGGCTTATCGAACTGCCTATAAAACACCCATTGGGATGTCTCCTTTTAGGATAGTTTTTGGTAAAGCATGTCACTTACCAGTTGAAATCCAACATAAGTCTTTTTAGGTTGTGAAAACCTGTAATTCTGATTGTGAAAAATCTGGTGAAGAAAGATTGTTGCAATTGGATAAACTGGAGAAGCTTCGACTTGAATCCTATGAGAATTCCAATCTGTACAAAGAGAAGGCTAAAGTACTCCATGACAAACACATCCTAAGAAAGGTATTTCATGAAGGTGAAAAGGTAATTCTCTTCAATTCTCGATTTCGGCTTCACCCAGGTAAGCTTAATTCTCGTTGGGAAGGTCCTTTTGTTATTACTATCGTTTACCCATTTGGTGCAGTGCAAGTCCAAGACCCCTCTTCCAAAAGGACATTCACAGTTAATGGACATCGGTTAAAGCATCACCATGATAGGATTCACAATCTTGGATCAACATCGACTTCCCCTGGATCTCCAACTTCTCCAATTGACCAACCACTAGATGGAGATGGCGACCCGCCAAATCCAAACCAAGGGGCACCTCTTTACCTTTAACTCTCTCTCTATCTATTCACCTCTCTACCTCTTTCTTCTTCTTCTTCTCTCCTTCAATTTTTTACCACTTTTTTTTTCAAACCCATTTTTTTCTCTTTCTTTTGAGGGTGTGTATTTTAAAAAAACCTTAAAAACTAACAAAAAAACCAAAAAACACAATCACTTAAAAAAATTAAAAAAAAAGAGTCATGCTTACACACCACCGAGTTTTGAAATTTTGTACAACCATTTTGGGGAGTTAACAAACATGTTTTCATCTCAAAAATTTTGTATTTTCATCATAAAATTGGATAAATAATCTTGTTTCAAAACCAACAAATTTTGAATGCTCTATTTTTGATTTGGAAAATGCTTTTCCCAAACTGTGGGAACAAACAATTGCTTTCATGCCAAGGCCACCTGTGGACATCTTTTCAAAAATGTGTGTTTTCACCCCCATTTGTGAGTCTTGAGTTTGTGGACCTTCGAGCTAAATTTCCTACCTTAGTGTGTATTAATATGATAGAGGCATTTTCTGAACCACATGAAAATCACAATAGCCAAATAGCCTCTCATTTCCCTTACATTAATCCTCCTTTTGAAAGCCCCTTTGAGCCTATGAAAACTTTTTCTTTGATAGCCACATTACAAGCCCAATACCTTATCCCACCCAATATCAACATGGATTTTCATTTCATAATTTTTTGAAATTTAAGTGTGGGGGGGGAATGGATTTCATTTTTGGGTATCATTTCCTTAATTTCTGGTGTGTTATCATATTCTTGAGGGAAAGCATCCATTTTAGTGTGGGGGAGGTTTTCATTCAGTGGTATTTGGGAATGTATTGTACAAATGATATTGAAAAGTGTTCAAAAAAAATCAAAAAAAATCAAAATCAAAAAAAATGAAAAAAATTGGTTGTGTCTTGGGTAGGTCAAAAATCACTCTTCCTAAACCTTTGAACTTGTTATAACTATTACAATTAGTGTCATGAGGATATCAAAAATGGGTTGGGATATGCGTGTGAGATCTGTTTCAAGGTCAAATTTCGAAAAAACAAATAAAAAAAATAGAAAAGAAAAAAAAGAACACTTTCATTATATTCTTATTGGGAGAAGTTTTTTGTTTTGTAAATATTCCATCTTCTCATTACCTTCATATTTTCTTCCTCTGTTGTGTCTTTATTCACACAATTATTCCCTTGTAAATATGTGTTTTGATTTCCTTCCATGTTTCATTTCAAAAAAATGTGCATTTCTTTTTCTATGTTGGTATTTTAACCCTCTTCTTCTCTCTCTTGGACATTAGATTCCTACCATACCATAGCCACAGAAAAACCCATTAAAAAGACCTCTTGATTATTGTTCACTTTGGATATGGATTAGAAGCTGATAGCTCTTTTCAAACTCTAAGATTTTCACTTTTGGTAGGTGAAAGAGAAAACCTCCACAAATTAATTTTATCATCTTGAGAGGTGTAAGTTTTGAGTGTCCACATTTTCCATTTCTAAATTTGAGCATGAAAAAATGAATTAGTTTTAGAACATTGTTTCTATAACAACTTGTGGTGGATTTCAAAATGGATGAGTGAAATAGTCTAAACCTCCCCTGATTGGAGAAAACAAAATTTTAATATTTGTTGGTGAGTGAAAATGATTTTTTCATGTTTTTATATTTGTTGCACATGAGGACATGCACAAAACTAAGTGTGGGGGAGTTGATATTGTTAATATTTTCAGGTCTTATTATATACTCCATTTACTGATTTTATAATAAATGTGCATAATTTGTGTGAAATATTAATGTTTTAATATTAAGTATAATTTTTGAGCATTTTTAGAAGTAGTCCAATTGAGTCAGTTTAATGTATTAATAATAACTATCATCATACTGATCCAAATTGTGTGGTTATTGTTTTTTAGGATTATCCTTTCAATATAAAACATTTCATTAGCTGGTATCATGAGCCAATTCTGCCATTTGAAGGTTCATATGGTCCTCACAAACAAGACCAAAAAATTTTTGAACAAACTGGACCAGCCTTGAAGATTGATTTACTGGGCTCAATACAAGAGTCCAAAAACTTTAAATCTCCACCATAATTCGGGGGACACTACATGTCATCTTGGATAAAAATTAAAAGGCCCAAATCCAAGTACAAGGGGCCCAAATGAAGCTTTGAAGTCCAGCCCACCATTCTGGACGAGAATTAAAATAAGTATAGTATTCATGACATATCTCATGATGTAAGCATCAAATAGAGCTTATATTTTGCAGTGTGAAAGAAGAGATATAGGAGGCAGACATTTTTTAATAACCCATTCGGATTTAAAGGCATCTTCATATTCAAAAACCCTTTCACATTCTGGACTTCAAAAAGATTGGATTGAAATGGAAAGTTTTACTTTGTTTAATCAACCTGACATAACTTTTTATCCTTATATCCAAATGACTCAAAATTTTTATATTAGTCAGAAAACATTATTATCTACAACTTTTAATAAGGAGATTTCTCGAGATTCAGCTGTCATAATGTCCATATCGGCGAGCCAAGTGGAAGGGTATTGCTGGAAGGTAAACATTCCACTCCTTGGGATATAAATACTCTCCCCTTCTCTCCTTGAGAGGGGTTGGCATTTAAGAAGATAGGATAACATATTAGCACAACCAAAGCCTTTAAAAAGGCTTTGGAGGACCTGCCATACTCAGGTTTTCACTTGAGAGACTTTTCCTACTCTCTTTGTTTTCACTTACTTTTGTGTTCTTCATTTTTGTAATTTTGTAAGTCCTTTCTTTTTTAATTCTGTTTTAATGCAAGTTTCTTCTTCAATATCTCTTATTCTCCTCAAACTTCCATATTTTAATATTAATGTTCATAAAATAGTTTAAATTCATTTAAATCTCCTTCCCTTATTTTGCTTCCACATTCAATAAAAAATCTGTTTTTAATTATCATCATTGTTTGTGTGTGTGTGTTCGACGTACCACTCTTTTATAATCCCTTTCTTTTTCTTCTATTCTTAATTAATCATCATAATTATTATAACCAGAATATTAAACACCCAAATGGATGAGTAAATATCTCATTGGGGTGAGTCAAAATTTAGGTATGTTAAGTGATTGAGAGTATTTGCTCGATGAGTATTCGTTAATTTAACGTTGTGTATGTTGGACTTAATATGTCATGGATTAATGACATATTTTGTTTAGCATGTGGTTTCCATGGATTATTGGAACCATAAATACACTACCATAAACAAGTACTGATTTATTTTAGAATCCTAGTTAAGTTAAGGCTTGGATTAAAGCTTTAACACTTAGGAATTCTAATCGATGTCAACTTGTGAAGTGGGTGTTAATTTAAATTCAATATAAAGAAAAGCTCAAGGATTTCAAAATCTTAACTCCATAATAATGAACTCACCCCAATCATTATCAATTTCTTAAATCAATCATAATCAATTAGTCATTTCAATTAAGCTCTGCAATCAGAACCCCCCAATTAGAATACAATCAACTAAAAACAAACGACTATTTCAAAGTATCATCGTCGAGGATTCGACCCAAGTGTTGTTATACACATTAACAGAGCACCGGAACTTTGACTGGTCGATAGGCGACAATCAGCCGTGTGTTTCACACACCATTACTCAGGATCTTTCAGGTCAACACTCCTATTTTTAGATGTTTATTTTTATATTTTTCTACATCCTTTGAGTTCGATGGGACCATGTATCGGGGGAAACCTAGCGACACAGTCCCGGTGGTCCGATTTCGGCTGGGCGGTCGAACTTTTTCCCTTTCCACACTCGATTTTGGCTGAGGGTGTGGCTTTTATCTCCATCTAGTCACCCCAAACCTTTTCTCCACCCTAGCCCACCCCGATAATTCTGAGCTCATTTCCATGTGGATGGATATTGCTGGGCCCAACCACCGCTACACCCCTACTTCTCGTAATAGTAACCTCATCATTCAACCAATCCTCCACTTCGCCCATAGGTGATTTAGTGCCATCTTGTTTCCCCACTGTGAGGATATGGTGGTGGTGACCGGTTGTGACATGGAGCTCCTCACCCATGTCATCTGATAGGACTACCCAGACCTCCCCTACCTTATCACTTTTTACTTCCATGCTATGTTCATTGGCCATCAGGGAAACCTTAACAATGGGTTCTATGCCACCTACCTTTCCCACCACCATGACATTTTTGAGCCTTCCATTCCCCATGACTAATTAGGTTCCTCCCAGCGGATGGAATTTCCCATGCTTATTCACATGGGATTAGTCTAAAAGCAGGGGGACACTTACGTCCTTGCCCAGACCCCACCACCACCCCTGCCGCCCCTTTTTCCCCTTAGGATGCACCTTCCCCTACTTACCCACCTCACTCCCCTTTTTTGTACTTCTTCTTCTAGTCCTTATTCTTCTATTCCTTCTTGTTATATTCCTTCTTCTTTTATTCCTTCTACCACCCCTCCCCCTGCATCCTCGGTAGATCTCTCCTTCACCCTCTGCCTAGCCACTCTAGAGCGCTGCCAGGATACTATGGATTAAACTCTTGGGAGGATCAAGTAGATATTGGGGATTCTTCTTTGGCATCATGGTATTCCACTACCCCTAGCTCCTGCTCCTACCTTAGCTCCTGAACCTTCTTCCGCAACTCCACCGTCATTTACTGACAGAACAAATTTATGTGCACATTTTTTATCAAATATTGAGGATTTTTTTAATTTTTTTTCAATGAAAAAACCCATGTATTTCAATGTTTTATTAAAATAATGGGAAATTTTAATTTTAGAATGATTATGAGTAAAATTGAGAAAAGTGCATAATTTTGGATTTTTGAAAGATTTTTACTACAAGGGTATTTTTGTCATTTTGTAAAAAATGTAATTTCAAAATTCATGATTATTTTTTGTTATAATAGTGATTTTATTTCCTTAAATTTTATATTTAGGATGTAGAGTTAATTATAAGATCTAGTAGTCCAAAAAATTCATTGAATTTTGAAAATTATTCGGGCAGACAGTGTGGACCCCACCACTGTAACGGATGCACAAATTGGTCTCATAAACTAAAATTTAGGTTATTTAACATAGGATATCATGAGGAAATATATTAATAGCTCTAAAACAAATTTGGGGGAGTTTGGATGTCATTAATGTGGCTCTTGATGGTTATATTTTTGAAGGAAGCTTCCTGGAACCTGTGTCTAGAAAAATAAATCATCAATGAAAAATTCATAACACATTCATCTTGTGTCTAAATGAGCTGAAATATGGAGGGTGAACAGAAAACACATTTATGAATAACTCTTATTAAGGGGTCCACACGTGAATCTTCCATTTAATGGGCAACAATGCAAAAACATTCAAAGGACAAAATTCTGACTATAAAAGGAGGCCCTCACCTCCTTCCCAAATCATCAGCTCAACACCCACAACCAAAGATAGATCCCACTGGGTCATGGTCCACTAATTCACCTATCTTCCCCCCTTATTTATTCTTTTTATTTTTATTCTAGTTTTATTTTATTTTCATTTTCAATTGTAATTCAAATTTTAGTTTTATTAATCCATGCATTTTTAATTTGGTTTCCAACATTTAATTTATTCTATAATAATAATAATAATAATAATAATTAAAAACTATTATTATTATTATTATTATTATTATTATTTATAATATCTCAATCTCAATTTCAAATTATTTTACTTTCTTTCTCCCTCCCTTTTCAAAAACTAGTTTCTTAATTAATAATAATGATAATTATTATTATTATTATTATTCTCACATTCTTTATAAATTATTTATCTCTATCTCTCCCCTCTCACTCTCTATCTCTATCCTCCCATCCATTAACCATTGTGATATCGTACTCTCATAAATGAGAGGATAACCCCGAGACTTGGCCCAGAGGGAGGTCAAGGTGTTCTTGAATTTTCATTTAAGTTTATTCTAAATTTGTGACAGACTTGAGTAGTGTGCTTGGGGGAGGTGAATATCCCTGATTGGGTGATGGTCCTCAATGAAATGAAACTCAAATATTTCTATTTTGGAAAATAATAGTGATTCAAACAGGATATTTCATTTTTGATTTATCAAACTAGAATAAAACATATAAAGGAGAATAATGATTGAACCTAAGACAAAACCCAAAAACCAAGTACTTTCTTCCTAACTTCAGTTTGTTTAGAATTGCATCGTAGTATAAATTTAGAATTCCTATTTTACATGTCATTGAGTTTAATAATAAAAAAACACAAAAAGAGATAGTTTAGGTGATATAGAAGAATTAAGTGAACCAAACTGAAAGGCTTCTCAAGAAAGATGACCCTTGTCTGCCACTGTGCTACACTAGGAAAAATATAATTATTTTTTTCCATGACCTGTGACAGGAGTGCGTCAAAACTGGCATCGTTGCTGGGGATCCAATTAGTTATTCATTTACCTTTTCTATTTTCACATCTTAGGTAGATTCCATTTTTTTAAACTAAAAAAAAATTCATGATGTATTTAAATTCAGAATATTATGCATGGAAAAATTACTTATATGTGTAGCGATAACAAGAAGAAGAAGATTTTAGAAGGGCTCAGGTGAAGGAACTTAGAGAAAGCATTGAACAATTAACAAGAAAATCTAAAATAGAATTTGACTATGTTCGTGCATTAATGGAGGAACCCAGCCCTGAGCATGATCAAGAACCTGAGCTGGAAAAGGAGGAAGACTTACCTACTGAGCTACAAGTGGGAGATCAAAAAATATTACATGAATTCTTGATTAAATGTGAGGAATTGTCTGATCCCCCCATACAATACAAAGTAGAATATCCAAAACCACTAAATTAAGAAACCACCCAAGTGGTGGAATTTTATGTTAAGATGGAGGAGCCCGACTACCTGCCTATATCCTCAAAGAGTCTACTCCAATAGGCACTTAACACTTAGGCATAGATTGAAGCTGAACCGACTCAGGGGAGTTGAACCATTATTTGACTCTATCACTTCAAATTTTATTGAATCTGAATTCTACATTACTCCTTGTGGTTTTTATTATACAGAATCTGACAATCTCATTTGTGCCTTGGAGGACGAAGAAGAACCTGGATGTGCACCTATTGAGGAACATATAGATCTACGTGGAAATGTTGAATATTTGTTAAAGGAAGTTCATGAGGAGATGCCAATGGATTTTCCTATAGAAACCATGAAAAAATTTGTTTAATTTTATGGGTAATAATTTGATCTTGATACTTCATGTTTTAATTTTATTCAAATAGAATTACACTCTTACTTTCCCATTGACTATTCTTTTGATGCAGCATACCTTGAGGAACCACTGGACAAAGAAGAAGAGGTTACAGAAGTATCAACCAAGAAGGAGGATGATTCATTCTTCATCCTACCCCCACAATGCAAGATATACCTCATTGTGAAGGGGGGGATATGTTGAACTCTATACATGGATCATTAATCACCTATAAGGATGAATTAAATGCTTGGAAAAGACACATGTGGTGGTTCAAATCAAAAAAGCTTCATCCACCATCTGACTTTGGATAACAACTGGTACTACCCTCTGGAGGAAGTAAAAATTCATGGCCCACTTAGTGGATCGTACCAAGATTTATCTTTACATGATTTCTAGTAATTTAGATTTCAATTTCATTTCTTAGTAAGTAATCTAGCATGAAGCCCGCTCCATCCTATTTTTTTGATCTTAAATGAAATAATCCTTCTGATTCATTGAGTGATTTTCTTTTATAGGATCATGATAGTAGAAGGAATCCCCAGATAGTGAAGGGGAAGGACCAAGTTTCATGGGAAAAGGGAGTTCAATTTTAGTGTTCTATCTTTTAAACTCTCCACATTTTTTCCACAACATGTTTTGAGCTTTAAAGATAAAATTGCATGCCCACACTTGAATTCATGTTTTACTCAACTTATCTAGAAGACATGAGTTTCTTAGAAATCACGTGATACCATGTTTTAGATTTCAGGGTTGATATGAATAAATGATTGAAATGAAGAATTGAATTTTTAAAATGAAGCATGGATATTGAAATAATGACCCATGATTTGAAGAAATTAATTGATTTATGTAAATAAAATTTCCCTACCATCTTTCATGCTTTGAATTTTTGAAGTTCATGTGAATTTATTTATTATTATTAGTCATGCCATGAGTGATTGTCCAATGTTATATTTCCCATTTCTGAGAGTATTTATAGACCAAGCACTTCATATTTATTCTTGACCAAATTTCTTGAGTAATCTTGGGACATGTAACCGACTAAAACCTGTATTGAAACTTTTCAAACCTATGACTGTGCAAAAACACATTTAAAATGATTGACGCATCCTTTGAAAAGATACTTTTCCTTAATATACCACCTTTATATCAATCCTTATTTTAGTCCATAGAGACCATAAATGACCTTTATAGGATTGATCCATGTTTCAATCCATTTTTATCCACTACTACCCTCCTTTGAGTATTTGTATGATATTTTAAAGTTGAAGTGTTGGGGTAAAGGGAATCCTGGTGGACAAGATGAAATACATTGTAAGGAATGAGTGTGAGGCTTCTATTGTTAGGATTTTAAAAGGTTGTGGAATCATTCATTATACTCTATTTTTTCCCTCTTGAATTAAAATAATGAAAAAAATGAAAAAAAGAACCAAAAAAAGAGAAAAAAATCTGTTGTGATTTGAGAAAACCAAAAATCACTATTTTCCCAACTGAAAATATTCTTATCATATGTGGTTAGGTGATGGGTGTGAGGTTTGATCTAATCATAAATTTCAAAAAAAGAATAAAATTAAAAAAGTAAAAAAAAATATTCAAGAGGGTTCACAAATAATTCATTATGCATAATTTGATCATAACATTTACTTTGAGTTTTCAGAAGTGGGTGTTGCTACTTTGAAGGGGAGAATTTCATTAAACTTATACTTTTGATATCATGCATTGTACTTAAGAGATTAGCCTCCTCCTTGAGCCTTAATTTTTAAAGCATCGAATCCTACCAACCTTAAGCCTCAGAGTCATTTGAACCTTTATTGCAATTCTTGATGATTTTATGTGTCTTTTGTATTTACAAAGGGGAGAAAGTAGTTCATTTACAATCCTATAGATAAGGATCATATTCTAATGATATGAGAATAAATCTACTTGAATTGTATCATAAGTGATTGGAGAAAAAAAATAAAAATTGAGGTAAATCATGAATTGGAATGTTTAATAATAATGAATCAAGGAGCTTAAATGAATGAAAGGATAAGTTCCATCAATTTTTAAAGGGGAAAAGTAAAATATGTGAATTATTTGTTTCTTTGAAAAATGGGAAATTAAATTGATATTTTATTCAGATATTTGAAAATTTTATTTCACATTGAATTTTTTTTATTTCATTTGAATTTGAATATTGATAACATTGGTGTCCTCAAATTTCCATGTTGAGATTTTATTCTTGAGGACAAGCATGATTTAAGTGTGGGGGTATTTGATAGATAAAATTTATGTGCATATTTTTTATCAAATAATGAGGATTTTTTAATTTTTTTCAATGATAAAACCCATGTATTTAAATTTTTTATTAAAATAATGGGAAATTTGAATTTTAGAATGATTATGAGAAAAATTGAGAAAAATGTATAATTTTGGATTTTTGACAAATTTTTACCACAAGTGTATTTTTTTCATTTAGTAAAAAATATAATTCTAAAATTCGTGATTATTTTTTTTATAATCCAGATTTTATTTCCTTCAACTTTATCTTCAAGACATATAGCTAATTCGAAGATCTATTAGTCTAATAAATTCATTAAAGTTTGAAACTCTTCCACGCTGACAACGTTGAACCCACCAGCATAACGAATGCACAAATCAGCCTCCTCACCTCTAATTTATGTGATTCAAACTGGGATATAACGAGGAAATATAGTGACTTCTCCAAAACAAATCTGGGGGAGTTTTGATGTCAATAAGGAGGTTCTTGATGGTTATATTTTTTGAGAAAGATTCCTGGACCTGCGCCTAGAAAAAGAAACCTCCAATGAAAAATTTATAATGCATTCATCCTATGTTCAAATGAGATGAAATTTTTAGGGTGAACATAAAATGAACTTATGAACAACTTTTATAAAGAATTCCACACGTGAATTTCTCAATTAATGAGCCAAAACGTGAAAAATTTCGGAGGACAGAATTCTGACTATAAAAGGAGGTCCACTCCTCCTTCCCAAATCATCAGCTCAACACCCACAATCAAGGAGGGATCCCAATGGGGAATGGGCCACTACTGCTCCTCTCTTTCCCCATCATTTTTTATTTTTATTTTTATTTGAGTTTTTTTATTTTTATTTTCAATTTTAATTCAAATTTTAGTTTTATTAATCTATGCATTTTTATTTTGGTTTCCACCATTTAATTTATTTAATAATTATAATAATGATAATAATAATTATTTTTAAAAACTATCATATTATTATTATTATTATTATCATAATTATTATTTATAATATCTCTATCTTAATTTCAAATTATTTTACTTTCTTTCTCCCTCATTTTTCAAATACTATTTTCTTAATTAATAATAATAATAATTAATATTATTATTATTATTATTATTATTATCACATTATTTATAAATTATTTATCTCTCTCTATATATCCTCTCTCTCTCTCTCTTTCCTCCCATCCATAAACCATTGTGATCTCGTACTCTCAGAAATGAGAGGCTAACCCCGAGACTTGGCCCGGGGGGTGGTCAAGGTGTTCTTGAATTTTCTTTTAAGTTTATTCTGAATTTGTGATAGACTTGAGTAGTATGCTTGGGGAGGAAAATTTCCCCAATTGTGTGATGTTCCCCAATGACATGAAACTCAAGATATTTCTATTCTGAAAAATAATAGTGATTCAAACATGAGATTTCATGTTTGAGTTATCAAACTAGAATCAAACATATAAAGGAGAATAATTATTGAACCTAAGACTAAACCACAAACCAAGTACTTTATTCCTAACTACATTTTGTTTAGACTTGAATCTTAGTATAAATTTAGAATTCCTATTTTACATGTCATTGTTTTTAATAATCAAAAAACAAAAAAAATAGAGAGTTCAGGTGATATAGAATAAGTAAGTGAAGCAAACAGAAAGGCTCCTCAAGAGAGATGACCCTAGTCAGCCACTATGCTACACTAGGAAAAATATAATTGTTTTTGTCCATTCCTCGTGATAGGAGTGCATAATTTACCACTCTAGTCATAGAATTTGTTCTCATATCCCCAATTGGCCCAGCTGCTACCACTACTGCTGCTGGTCCAGACGTCACCACAGAGCCTTTTCTTCCTAGTATAGATCCTACAGCTCTGGCTACTACGGCTTCTTCTGAGTGCAACTCCCAAGCCTATAGATTCTACTACAACTGCTCCTTCTCTATCATCTAATTCTATCCCTGATGATTCTTCTTCTAAATACACCCCTTGACTAGTTTTTGGGAACATTTATTTCATTATATATATGTATATATATATTCTATCTTTTACCTATGTTATGTTGTGTATGCTTGCAGTTTTATCTCTCCACGACCGTTATGAGTACCCTGGAGTGCTTTGGGTTGTCCTTTTCCACCACTTTCTTTCTTTATTCACCTGGAAATGAGGGGATTATTGTTTTCCAAAATTATTATTTCTTTTTTCTTTATAGTTTTACTTATTCTATAACTTCCCCTCATCCTTGTCCACTATTGTGTACCCACATCTCTGTATCCACCTTTATGTGGCACTTGGGGGACCATGTTCCATATTAAGTATGGGGGATCCTCTCCACCTACACTACTCTTTTCCCTTAACCTTATCTAGGATACATCATTAATAATTTAAATATTTTAAAATGTGGAAAAAAATTCAGTTAATTTTAATTATAAATACTAAACACATAAAAGAAAATAGTGAGAGTTACATGGTTATTTTAAATTTTTGAAGTATTGTTAAAATGATTGCTGATATAGTTTACTTTTAGACTTAAATTCTTGACTATCTATAATTATTATACTGCTCATTTTTATTCATGCCATGACCTGCTTAACCCTGTATCTTTTCCCCATTCCCGAGAGGTATTCTAATCCTTTTTGACATATTATTTCTTATACCCTATTTCTTGAGAGATTCTTGGGATATTGATAACTAATGAAATTTCCTAGTTTTTCTCTTCAAAACATGAATATTTTTGAATCTCATTAAAATGATTGAGGCATTTCATTGTTTTTTATCCCCTTTGACCTTGAGACCCACCCTACATCTGAGCTTCGTAAACCCTTAGAAACCATGAACTCTCTTGATAGGAAGCTACATTACATGCCTATTTTCCTTCCTACCCTAATTCTTTTATGATTTTATATGATTATTCACTTGAGATTTAGAGAGTGTTTTTTGGTTTTTCATGGTACATTTTGGTGAACAACCATGAACTTAAGTGTGGGGTAGTTTGTCACTTGTTAATTTGGGAAAAAGGGTTCCATAGCATATTATCCACTAAATTCTTGGTGGTCCCTCTCATAAAAAACAAAAGAGGGACCAATTTCATTTATTACACTTACTTATGGTTTATGGACCCATTTTGGAAAGATACTATCATGGCAATGATATCCTTTTTTAGAGATCTTGATTGGGGTTGATTTTTCATTGAGCTCTATTTTTTTGAATATCATGCATTGTTGTTTAAGAATTTAGCCTCATTTTTCAAGCCTCTGAGATTATTTTTCACATTATTACCTACCAAACCTTAGCCTTAGAAACATTTTAACCTTGATGAAATCCCTCCTGATTTTTGTGATTTAAATTTCTGAAGTATAGAATGATAACACTTGCAAGCCTATGGATAGAGTGCATATAATTAATATTGATCACAAATCTGATAAAATGATCTTGAGTGATGAGAGTATTGTTTTCTGGTGAGGTAAATCATCAAGGGGCATGTGTAATTTTGAAATGTTGAACAATGTGCAAAAAAAAAGAGAATAAAAGTTTTGCAATTAAAATATAAAGGAGGCATGATTAGAATATCATTGAAATTGAAATATGTTTTTGTGCCTTCATAAAATCCTTTTCTATGCCTATAGTATTTATATGTATAATTAAGTTGAATGATTACCTTTTTAGAATATAGATATTGTTGATTAGATTTTTATATTTTGCTTGAGGACAAGCAAATGACTAAGTGTGGGGGAGTTTGATACACCTGATTTGAGTATACATTTTCATACATTTTATTGAATTTTTAAAACATGTTTTCACTGGATTCAAGTTATTTTGGAGATAAAATGTTATAATTCAGTAATCATAATGATTTTCAAGTATTTCCATGCCAAAGACCAAAATCGGGCGAAGTTTATCAAAAATTCCATACTACACAGCATGTACATAACTACACACCATGTGCATTTAGACTCAGACATGGATTGTCCAGACGAGTACACACCCAAGTCATGAGAAAAGAGACAACATGTCATGTGGGTCATACCTACATTCCGTGTACAGGCTTCTATATGCAGTTGGTGGAATTTTCTAGAGACTACATGTCATGTGAGGTGGTGCCACATATCATATACCCTCCACCAATTGACCGTAGACACCGTGGAAGTCAAGGGTGGAACAGCTGGCCACCTATCGGAGAAACAATTCAACAAAAGTGCATTGACAAAACTACATGGTGTGTACTTTTCATACACATTTTGTACTTTTGTTTTCTATAAACAGAGGTCTTGTCCTCCAGTTTAGAGAGAATTCATTATCCAATATTCAAAGGAGGGAGGTTCTGCTGCCCAAGTGTCATGTTACCATTGTTCTACTACTCCACCATTCCACCTTCCTACTAAGGAATTCACCTCTCCTCAAAGTCTATGTGATGGACACATCAGGTATACAGGGTTCTCTTATCATCTTTTCTTCCATGTGTAACTAAACACCCTATGTGTTGGGGCTATGGATGATAAAAGATTATTGTAATTTGGATTAATTATTCTGTTTGTGTTTGTTCTGTTTAATTATTCTTATTCTTATTAAATAATTTATTTTTATCACTGAAAATTCTGAACCATACCAAGGGAATAATTTTCAGGGGCTCAAAGGAAGAATAATGATGAATACCTTCATGATCATCAAAAGTATTCATTGACTCACAAATGGACTGATCTAAATAAAGAATTGTGAAACACTGACTACCAGACCAAGGAGTCAGTTTCTTCAGTTCCAGACATATTTTACCAAACCAAGGGAACCTTGTCACAATTGAAACCAGAGTTTTGGGTTATTATGAACAAAACAACCTAATAAGAAGTTTTTATAACCTCCATAATCATTATAGCCCCAACATGCTCCTTTTTTTTATCAACCACATTAAAACCCACTTTTGTTTTCTATACCTTTAAACATTAATCTTTACTTCAGTAATCAAAATAGATGTCATAATCAAAAACAAAAATCTCACTCTAAATTTAGTGTCTTTCACTAAGTTATTTCCAAATGCAATCAAATTCACTCATTTATCCATCCCCTGTGGATCAACCCCTCACTTACACTATACTAGATTAAGAGTGGGCAATATCAATTTGGGACACTAATAACATAACTTAAATGAAACGATAGAACAAGAAACTATGCCCTCATTTGTAGAGTATAACACAATGGAATACAATAATAAGTCAATAATGGAAGTAGTAACTCTATACAATATAAATAAACAGTGAAAGACTAATAACAAAAATAACCAGATGTCATATCATTCAAAAGATGATGATGCATGATACATGTTATAAGAAAATATCCAAAACAGGTTACACTACAGTAATACATGATATAAGTACCAAAAATACAAAAAAGGACAAAAGAAACTCAAAAGAATCACAAGCCTCAGTTTGTTCCCATGCTCTCCTGCTCCTAAGCAGCAAATCAAGTACCTGGAGAAGGGCACTTTCCTTTATCGAAAAATACAATAATATAGTCTATTTGGGCCCAAAAAAAAGACCCAAATATGGTGTGAGACTAAATACCAATAGGAAACCACCCAAGGTCTATGTCAATCCATCAGTGAATATATATAACAATCAGTGTATAATAATGAAAGAAGTAAACTAAGAAGTGCTAAAAATTAAACAATCATAAAAACATTGGGTTCATTTTCATTTATTTCATATCCATTAACAATTCAATTACATTGAATTATGTAAGTCTCAAGATCCGGTATAAGTCTGACAACCCCTATGTAAAAGCAATCACAACTGATATCTCAAAATTCCATCTAAATAAGTATAAGTAAAGAATAAATCCAAGCTTGTGCTTTGGCTTGGAAAAAGCATCATAACTCATTCCATTTAAATATTCAATTTATAACCTTATTCAATCCTTGAAATTCCTATTTTATAATTCATGTATCTCTCCAGGTGAAAATCCACATGTATCTTATAGGCATGTTCGGGCGATCCTCTCAAGAACTCGGTCTCACTCTAGGTGTAGTGCGAGTATATGTTAACCGAGTCATCCTTAGATCTAATAAATAAGGCCAAAGTATATCACAATACATATAAACAATTATAATATATCCCTTCCATAGAATCCTTCATTCCAAGACTCATTCGGCCTTTAAATGAAGCCTCCATTAACTCATCCACTACATTCGTGGTTCTCTCATAACTTAAACATAAAAACCACCTTTTAGTCCATCCATGGCATCACTCAATGGGTACATGGGTCACCTGAGGTATAAGGTACAATAGTCACAAGAACCCATTCATATAATTAAAATATGAATCCATGATTCACCCATTTTTATTTACCCTTTTTAAACATTTAAGATTAAATTAAATATTTCATTAGGCATACAAAGGTCAAAACCAAAAGCATCCAATATTATCTCAAGAAAGTACCAAACTCATAAGGCTTGGCCTTTCAATTAATCACTTGGGCACAATTCACATAACAAGAATCACATGTAAATTAAACTATTACATGGCTTGAACAATGATAAATCACACATGCACCATTCACTAAATAAGAAACATATGTAAATTAAAATATTTCACAGCTTTAACACTAAAAAACTATCATGGGAAAACCGTATAACAATACTATCATGTAATTTAAACTATCACAAGGCTTAACCATCAATTATATCATGTGGAAAACTCATTTATTTAACCAACTTCATTTTAAACAGCCCAAGAAGGGAAGAAAAGGCATTCCTTATAGGCATTTTAGGCCAAATGGCCATAAATGGTCATCTAAGGGAAATTCACCCATGGGCTGGCCCTTAATCAAGGAAATCAAACATAATATGCTTCAAAACATTCAATCAATTACCTAAAAAACAATATTAAAATTTACTAGGAAATATTAATTCAAGGAGACACCCCAAAAATGGGTGTGCTACACTCCGACACATATAATCAACTTGAAAATTTTATAAAGGCACGAGACCACCTACCTCGTACTCGCATGACTCTCTTCATCCAGCATTAGCTTCTAATTTGGCCTATAATGGGATAGATATACAAAACGAGTATAAATTCTCAACCCTCTATAACTAGGTTGGGAGAATAAATCACAATGAATGGATCAATTGGAATCTATAACTCATTGAAGGGGTTCCAACACATCTAACGGCATTCAACTCAGAGTTCGAATGATGAATCGAGAGCCAAATGTTCATCTGGTGCTGGTGTTCAAGAAAACTCGAGTGAGGGTTCTTTTTAAATGAATAAGATGAGGTTATTGCCTATTTTAAGAAAAATATTACATGGTGTGTATTTGATAATAATTTCTTTGTATATTCCAATTTTCCCTTCTTCTACTGATATCCCTTACATGTCCTAAATATGTCATATTGACTTCTATTGTAACGACCCAAAGTATTTCAATAGAAAATTCCCTTCTTATATTTATGTCATAAAAACACAAAATAATGAACTACTAAGTGATAAGTGACCTTTAAACATAATTTTGACACCCCTATGTTTGGAATTTTAAAAATCCGACATACACTGTTGTGTTCAAGATAGTTTTTTGTAGTCTAATGAAACAAAAATAATTTTTGGTGAATAGTAACCTAACCTTATGAATAGTATCATAACCTTATGAATAGTAATATGACCCTTATAGTAAATAATAGTAACATTACATATGAATAATAAAATAAAATTTAGACATCATAGAAAGTGATAATTGACCCTAGTAAACGTTTTTGGTATTTTATAAGTCAAAATAATTAATTATATTTAATTAATTAATTTAAAAGAATATTTATTTCCCTGAAATGTATTCATAAAGTATTTAATCAATGTCTAATAGTTTTTAGATAATTTTATAAGACCCTACGTAATTTTTGAAAGAACTACAAAATCAGTTTTATTTTTAAAAACTGTTTTTTTAAGTAAATTATGATTTTAATTAAACATTAAATTAAGAATATTAAGAAAATTATTTTTGAAAAATGAACATCATTTTTGGATTCTACACGTTGAAAAATGGTAGGGGTAAATTTTTTGTTTTTTTCGGAAATACTTCAATTTTCGGGTGAATAGTAAAAAATACAGTTTTTCGCATAATCGGTGTACACTAAATTGCATCATTAATGATGTAATGATGACATAAACATTCTATAGCATTGGTTTAGGCCAAATTATTTTAAATTTTATAAATTTTTCCTTGAAATACAATAAATCCAATTCGCAAACCTAAAAAGAACTTTCCAAAGACTAAAGTCAAAAGGTGATTTCTTAAAGTGTCTTTTTCTCTTTCTTTCACTTTCCTTTTAATAAATTAATGAATTCGAATTATAAAGAAGTGTTAAAGACTAAAACTAATTATATTATATTGATATATGATTTAGGATGTCAAAAAACTACTATTACAGGTCTAACTCTTGATATATTATTTTATTTAATATTTTATGCCCAAAACACCTCCCTCCTCATGTATAAATAATCCCTCCCCCTCCTCTTGACAAAACACACCTCTAAAGCTTCAATAATTGTCTAATATCTGCCCAATCATATCCACTATCCCCTTCCCTACATCCAAGAGCTTCTGGTCTCATCAAAAGACCAAGCTTAGGCCCGTAAGGAGGTTCTCAAGTGAAGGATTCAAGAGGTAATTTCCCTCCCTCTTCTCCTTTAATTTCCTTTCAAGTTCAAGTTCCTTTCTTGATCTCTCCCCACCTTTCTTCATCCAAATTGTTTTTTAACTCCATAATTATAAATATAATATAATATTATGATTCTAATTGTATATTATATCACCCCACACCCTTTCCATCTTCCTTTTATTAAAGAGAACGTTGTTCATGTGGTGATAATTTATCACCTTCAAAAACAACATGCTCTCTTATTCCATTTCTACCTTAAGATCTGGTCATGAAACCATTTTTATGGTTGAACCAGAATATTTTATATGTATTATGTTCTATTTTAAGTTCTGGAAATAACCTATGGCCATATTACTAAGTGAAAAGTTAAAACAAGTTCATTGTGATCCAAAAACCGCCCAAATTTACCCAAATAACCATCATTAAAATCTTATCTAATGATTCGTCCACATGGATATAATATAACTCATTATAAAATCATTCAAGCTATTTTAATATCATAAATAACATGTAATATCATTTCTGGATGTTTACCCATGATCTACCCAAACATCAATTTAAGAATACAAGTGGACCGCTCAAGAAGACCATAAAAACGAACATCCCCGAACAACGTTTTTTAAACTCTATAAGTCATCCAAAGGTACATAATATGACATAATGAAACGATAATGAAAACTATTAATGTATAAAAGGTTATTTAATTTCTAATTAGTTAATATAATGTCATTATACAGGACATTAAAGAGGAGGCATTCAGGTACAAGGTAAGGGGAAATCTCGAACCCAATTTTCTTCCTTCAGGTTCTCCCTCTTTCACTCCATTTTTGACAGAGTTACTCCTCAAAGATCATTTGTTCATAATTTCCATTACTTTTCTGGGATACACATGTTTTTAACTGGTTTTTATGTCCAATAAAATGTTTTCCAAAAGAACTCTTCTTTCAAGATCTCACCTTTTACCTCTCATTCAAGGTTGATGGTTCTTGTATCATGTATGTTGTTCCCTCTTTCTTTTGGGAACCCAAAGCTTATGAATGTGTTATTATGAGATAAAACCCATTCCTTTCAATGGGTTATTTATGTACATGTTTGATATGTGTTCTATGTGTCAAGCATGATAATGATAATGTTATGATGTGACGGGTGCGCTCGGAATTATATAGCGCAATATGAATGTTTAAATGTGTAGGGTGTGACCGGAATTATACAGCGCTCCAACGCATTGGGTAAAGTGATGAATCTCATGAGTAAATGTGAAATGATGTGTGAACAAGATTCTATCTTTGTTCACAAGTATTTGTGGTATTTAACCACTAAGACATGATGTTTCATTTTTATGCATTGCCACATTTCAAGTTTATTATTTATTCTCCTCTCATGTTCATGATCTTTTGCGAATGTCATGATTATGATCACCCCATGATATATTGTTCTTATCTATCCTCTTACTAGGATTCTAGCTCACCCCTTTTGATGTATATCCTCAGGTGGCTACATGTACTAAGGAGAGGACAAGTTCCAATAAGAAGCTAGAGAAGATGAAATTAAATAAATGTTTATGGTTGATGTTGTATTTGTTATGTGTGGTCCTAGTTTTCCCAAGACACTAAACCTTTGGATCCTCTATTTGTAATACTATTATGTTGTTTATATTTGAAATTATGTAATAGTAATGAAATAAAAGTCCGGGTCGCTATTGTTGGTATCAGAGGAAAGGTTTAGTTAATTTGGGAATTAGGATTATTAAACCCTAAAGAAAACCTCTAGCATGAGAATAAGTACAAATATGTACACAAGAATATTTACCTCAGGATCCCATATGTTATGTTTTTGGTATAACTGTTTAAATGAATAAGTTATTCATGACTTGTTTACTTATGTTTTGTTCTAACCTTTTCTATTTTAGAAAATGGTGGGAACCAGGAGAAATCAGGCCAACAACTCTTGCAAGGGCCAATGCAACGATTGCCCGAACGACATCCCCAATGATTTTGGAGGTGGAGTTGAAAACTTCATGGAGATGCTTAACCAATTATCTCGGGTTATGAATAATAACCATAATAATGGGGAACGTCCTCCTTCACCAAAGAGGGAGCAACTAGCTATCGAATGTTTTATGCGGCAACGACCACCGACATTTTGTGGATCTTCTGATCCACTAGTTACAGAACAGTGGGTCAACTCCATGGAGAAGATCTTTTCTGTTCTTCACTGTTCTGAGACGGAGAAGGTGACTCTAGCCGCTTATCATCTAGATGGATAAGCTGATCAATGGTGGGATTTGATTAAGAACACCAAGCCAAGGGAGGAAATTGAAGAGATGGAATGGGAAGACTTTAAGATAATGTTTCTTAATAAGTACTTCCCATGAACTCTTCGCACGAAGATAGAGAGAGAATTCATAGAGCTTAAGCAAAAAAAAGGAGAATCTGTCACAACCTATGAAGAAAATTTCACAAGGCTCGCAAGGTATGCTTTGGGTTTTGTTATCAACAATGATAGAAAAATTGATAGATTCTTCAGTGGATTAAAACAACATCTTCGAAAGGCTCTTGCAATTCCAGACTTTGGGAGTTATGAAGAAGTTGTTCGGTGTGCTCTCAAAGTGGATATGGAGTTTGGAGAATGGTCCCATGGCTATGGTGATAAGAAAATAAATATGGAGTTTCAAGCTGGTGGATCTAGTGACAAAGGTGGGAAGAAAAATCAACGACCCACATGCCAAAAATGTGGGAAGTTGCACCATGGGAACTGCCTCAAAGGTACAGGAAAATGCTTTAAGTGTGGGAAAGATGGACACCAAGCTCAACAGTTTCGAAAATACATGAAAAGGAAGGATAATGTAGCCAATGAAAGGGGAGAACCACTCGTGGTTCAATGCTACAACAGTAGGGAGCTAGGGCACTATTCAAACCAATGCACTAAACCTCGAGCTCTCGAGGGTAATCAGCGCCAACAACCACCAAATCCAAAGGAACAAGGGAAGGCTTATGCCATCACTACTGTGGAGGTGGAACATGATCATGAAGTCATACAAGGTATACTTCCTATTCACTCAAGAATGGCAAAAGTCTTATTTGATTCTGGTTCTACACATTCCTTTATATCTTGCAAGTTTGCTAGAACTATAGAATCGAAGCCCCGAAACCTTGAAGTAGAGATATCTGTAAAAACACCAAGTGGTGTAATCATTGCAACCCATGTGTTTGACTCTTCTCCTCTTGACGTATGTGGGAAGATTCTTCCGGAAAATCTCGTAATACTTCCCTTGGTGGAATTTGATGCTATAATGGGAATGGATTGGCTCTCGTTATATAGAGCACATATCAACTGTCGGGAAAAGGAAATATATTTTCATATTCTAAACCATCCCATGCTCCTCTACAAATTCAAAGAAGATCATGAATATCCTTTGAAAAATCCTTCAATGGTGTGGGTGTTGATTCCCTATGAAGAAGCATACCTCACCCAAATGGTTGAGTCAAAGGAAAGTGACAACCTTGAGGAAATTACCATCATGAGGGAATACAGTGATGTATTTCCCAAAGAGTTACCCGGAATTCCCTCGGATTGTGAGGTAGAGTTCTCAATTGAACTCATACCTGGAGCTACTCCTATCTCGAAGTGTCCCTATAGGATGGCTCCTATCGAACTGGAGGAGTTAAAGAAGCAGCTGCAAGAGCATCTGGACAAAGGGTTCATACACCCTAGTGCATCACCTTGGGGTGCGCCAGTGCTCTTTGTGAAGAAGGATGGAACCATGCGTCTATGTATCGATTATCGGGGACTCAACAAGATCACCACAAAGAACAAGTATCCTCTCCCAAGGATTGATGACTTGTTAGACCAGTTAAGAGGAGCTAAATACTTCTCAAAGGTGGATCTTCGTTCTGGATATCATCAAGTAAAGGTGAAGAAGGAAGATATTCAGAAGACTGCCTTCCGTACAAGGTCTGGGCACTATGAGTTTTTGGTGATGCCCTTTAGACTTACTAATTCCCCTGCAATATTCATGGATTTGATGAATATAGTCTTTAGACATTACCTTGACAAATTTGTGGTAGTGTTTATTGATGATATTCTCATCTACTCTAAGAGAAAGGAGGAACATTAAGAACATCTAAGACTTTTTTTGGCGACATTGAGAAAGGAGAAGTTGTATGCCAAGTTTAGCAAGTGTGATGTTTGGATGAATCAAGTCACATTCTTGGGACATGTGATCACAAGTGAGGGAATTTCTGTGGACCCTTCAAAGAAAAAGGTGATTGAGGAATGGCCCAGGCCCCCTAGTGTCACAGAAATTCGTAGTTTTCTTGGATTAGCTGGGTACTAATGACGTTTTGTGAGAAACTTCTCACGATTGTCAAGCCCTCTAACTAAGTTAACAAGAAAGGGGGTAAAGTATGTATGGACGGAAGAATGTGAGGGAAGCTTCAGGGAGCTAAATACAAGGCTGATCACTGCACCTATACTCACACTACCAAAAGTGGAGAAAGTTTTGTGATATACAGTGATGAATCAAAGAAAGGCTTGGGTTGTGTACTCATGCAAAATGATAATGTGATAGCCTACGCCTCACGACAGTTGAAGATCCATGAGCAGAACTACCCAATGCATGATCTAGAGCTGGCAGCCGTGATTTTTTCCTTGAAAATCTGGCGGCACTACCTTTATGGCGAGAAGTGTGACATATTGACCGACCAAAAGAGCCTAAAGTATATATTCACACAAAAGGAGCTCAACATGCGTCAAAGTATATGGTTAGATCTAATCAAGGATTACAATTGCTCTATTCACTATCATCCTAGGAAGGCGAACAAGGTAGCTGATGCTCTAAGTAGAAAAGAACCTGCTACTCTATCCATGTTGAGGATTAAGAAAGACCCTATCTTCTTGGATATGCAAAGAATGGATTTGGAAATCATAAGGGAAGAGGATACATCCTACCTTGCCCAAATGATTGCGCAACCATCCATACAAGAGAAGATTAAGGAAGCACAAAGGGATGATGTGGAGATACAAAAGAGGGTGAATGTAGTAAAGGAAGGGAAGCTACAATAGTTCCATATCGACGATGATGGTGTGATTCGGTTTGGAACGTGGCTTTGTGTGCCTTAATCACCCAGGATAAAGAATGAGCTATTGGATAATGCACATAGCTCAACTTTTTTTATCCATCCTGGAAGTACCAAGATGTATCGTGATCTCCAAGAACACTTCTGGTGGGATAACATGAAGAAGGAGATTGCGGAATATATATCAAGGTTCTTGGTATGTCAGCAAGTTAAAGCTGAGTGGAAAAAGTCCAAAGGTATGATGCATCCATTGCCTATACCCATGTGGAAATGGGAAAATGTTACTATGGACTTTGTCACGGGTCTCCCAAAGACGTCAAAGGGAAATAATGCGATATGGGTTGTGGTTGATTGACTCACCAAGACTACCCATTTTATCGCTATTCGAGAAGACCTATCACTTGAACAACATGCAAGGATATATGTGAAGGAAGTAGTGAGATTGCATGGTATTCCACTCTCAATTGTCTCTAACCGTGATCCAAGGTTCACATCTAAATTCTGGAGGAGCCTTCAACATTCTTTGAGTACTGAATTAAATTTCAGCACGACCTATCACCCCCAAACTGATGGCCAGTCTGAAAGGACTATTCAGACCCTTGAAGATATTCTAAGATCCTGTTCTCTTGAATTCAAAGGTGGTTGGGATCAGCATCTCTCATTGGTTGAGTTCTCATACAACAATAGCTTCCACTCGAGTATTCAGATGGCTCTGTATGAATCTCTTTATGGGAAGCGATGTAGAACTCCAACCTGTTGGGATGAAGTTGGAGAACAAAAGATACTTGGTCCTGATCTTGTTCAAGAGATGACAGAGAAGGTTCAAGTCATCCAGAAACACATCAAAGCTACTCAAAGTCGGCAAAAGAGCTATGCTGACAACCGTCGAAGGGACTTGGAGTTCGACATTGGAGATAAAGTCTTCATTCGAATATCTCCATGGAGGAGAGTCATGAGATTTGGGAGGAAAGGGAAGCTAAGCCCAAGGTACATTGTCCCCTTTGAGATCCTTGACCGTATAGGAGCTGTGGCCTATAGTCTGGAACTTCCACCGAATATGGCTCAAGTTCATGATGTGTTTCATATATCACTACTGAGGAAGTACATACCAGACCCCTCACATGTACTAAACTCAGAGGTGGTACAGCTGGAAGATGATCTATCCTATGAGGAGCAGCTAGTAAATTTTTTTGACCGAAGTGATAAGGTTATATGCAACAAGAAAACCCGCATTGTCAAACTATTGTGGAGGAACCATAAGTTTTAGGAATTAACTTG
Organism: Viscum album; assembly: GCA_963277665.1. Taxonomy (NCBI): domain Eukaryota; kingdom Viridiplantae; phylum Streptophyta; class Magnoliopsida; order Santalales; family Viscaceae; genus Viscum; species Viscum album. The sequence continues at coordinate 1,135,396,501 of OY728141.1, read as the reverse complement.
GGAACCAGAAGAGCAATGAAGGAGAATTACCCTCACCTGTTTGTATAAAGTGAAATTTCTGGGGTGAAATTTCTTAAGGGTGGAAGAATGTAACGACCCAAAGTATTTAAATGGAAAATTTCATTCTTATATTTATGTCATAAAAACACAAAATAATCAACTACTAAGTGATAAGTGACCTTTAAACATAATTTTTTCACCCCTATGTTTGGAATTTTAAAAATCCGACATACACTATTGTGTTCAAGATATTTTTTGGAGTCTAATGAAACAAAAATAATTTCTGGTGAATAGTAAACTACCCTTATGAATAGTAACCTACCCTTATGAATAGTAATATGACCTTTATATTAAATAATAGTAACATTACCTATGAATAATAAAATAAAATTTAGACATCATAGAAAGTGATAATTTGACCTTAGTAAACGTTTTTGGTATTTTATAAGTCAAAATAATTAATTATAATTTGTTAATTAATTTAAAAGAATATTTATTTCCCTGAAATGTATTCATAAAGTATTTAATCAATGTCTAATAGTTTTTTAGAAAATTTTATAAGACCCTACATAATTTTTGAAAGAACTACAAAATCAGTTTTAATTTTAAAAACTGTTTTTTTAAGTAATTTATGATTTTAATTAAACATTAAATTAATAAAATTTAGATTTTTTTTTGAAAAATGGACATCATTTTTGGATTCTACACATAGAAAAATGTTAGGGGTAAATTTTTGGGTTTTTTCAGAAATACTTCAATTTTCGGGTGAATAGTAAAAAAATACAGTTTTTCGCATAACTGGTCTACACTAAATTGCATAATTAATGATGTAATGATGAAATAAACATTCTAGAGCATTAGTTTAGGCCAAAGTATTTTAAATTTCATAAATTTTTCCTTGAAATACAATAAATCCAATTCTCAAACCTAAAAAGAACTTTCCAAAGCCTAAAGTCAAAAGGTGATTTCTTAAAGTGTCTTTTTCTCTTTCTTTCACTTTCCTTTTAATAAATTAATGAATTCGAATTATAAAGAAGATTTAAAGCCTAAAACGAATTATATTATATTTATATATGATTTAGGATGTCAAAAAACTACTATTACAAGCCTAACTCTTGATATATTATTTTATTTAATATTTTATGCCAAAAACACCTCCCTCCTCATTTATAAATAATCCCCCCCCCTCCTCTTGCCAAACCACACCTCTCAACCTTCAATAATTGTATAATCTCTGCCCAATAATCTCCCCTATACCCTTCCCCACGTCCAAGAGCTTCTGTTCTCATCAAAAGACCAATCATAGGCCCTTAAGGAGGTTCTCAAGTGAAGGATTCAAGAGGTAATTTCCCTCCCTCTTCTCCTTTAATTTCCTTTCAAGTCCAAGTTCCTTTCTTGATCTCTCCCCACATATCTTAATCCAAATTGTTTTTTAACTCCATAATTATACATATACTATAATCTTATGATTCTAATGGTATATTATATCACCCCACACCCTTTCCCTCTTCTTTTTATTAAAGAGAACGTTGTTCATGTGGTGATAATTTATCACCTTCAAAAACAACATGCTCTCCTCTTCCATTTCTACCTACATATCTGGTCATGAAACCATTTTATGGTTGAACCAGAATATTTTATATGTATTATGTTCTATTTTAAGTTCTGGAAATAACCTATGGCCATATTACTAAGTGAAAAGTTAAAACAAGTTCATTGTGATGCAAAAACCGCCCAAATTTACCCAAATAACCATCATTAAAATCTTATCTAATGATTTGTCCACATGGATCTAATATAACTCATTATAAAATCATTTAAGCTTCTGTAATATCATAAATAAAATGTAATATCAGTTCTGGATGTTTACCCATGATCTACCCAAACATCAATTTAAGAATACAAGTGGACCACTCAAGAAAACCATAAAAACAAACATCCCCGAACAACGTTTTTTAAACTCTATAAGTCATCCAAAGGTACATAATATGACATAATGAAACCATAATGAACACTATTAATGTATAAAAGGTTCTGGAATTTCTAATTAGTGAATATAATGTCATTATACGGGTTATTAAAGAGAAGGAGGCATTCGGGTACAAGGTAAGGGGAAATCTCTAACCGAATTTTCGTCCTTCGGGTTCTCCCTCTTTCACTCCATTTTTGATAGGGTTACTCCTCAAAGATCATTTTTTCATCATTTACTTTACTTTTATGGGATATACATGTTTGTCACTGGTTTTTATGTCCATCAAAAGTTTTTCCAAAAGAACTCTTCCTTCAAGATCTCACCTTTTACCTCTCATTCAAGGTTGATGGTTCTTGTATCATGTATGTTGTTCCCTCTTTATTTTGGGAACCCAAAGCTTATGAATGTGTCATTATGAGATTAAACCGATTCCTTTACATGGGTTATTTATGTACATGTTTGATATGTGTTCTATGTTTCAACCATGATAATGATAATGTTATGATGTGACGAGTGCGCCCAGAATTATACAGCGTTCCAATGCATTGGGTAAAGTGATGAATCTCATGAGTAAATGTGAAATTATGTGTGAAAAAGATGCTAGATTTGTTCACAAGTATGTGTGGTAGTTAACCACTATGACATGATGTTTCATTTTTATGCATTGCCACATTTCAAGTTTATTATTTATGCTCCTCTCGTGTTCATGATCTTTTGCCTATGTCATGATTATGCTCACCCCATGATATATTGTTCTTACCTATCCTCTTACTGGGCTTCTAGCTCATCCCTTTTGATGCATATCCTCAGGTGGCTACATGTACTAAGGAGAGGACAAGTTCCAATAAGAAGCTAGAGAAGATGAAATTAAATAAATGTTTATGGTTGATATTTTATTTTTTATGTGTGGTCCTAGTTTTCCCAAGACACTAAACCTTTGGATCCTCTATGTGTAATACTATTATGTTGTTTTTCTTTGAAATGATGTAATAGTAATGAAATAAAAGTTCGGGTATCTATATCTATTACATAACGTGTACTGGGATTACACAACGTGTAACCCCCATTCACACTATGTAACTGACCTGTACCCAGTACTCAAACTATTTTCTTCCCTTTTCTTCTCAAGTACAAACCTAAATGAAAAGATATGTACCTCAAAGGAAGAACCAAGTTTTTAAAAACTACCCCCTTAAAGCAATTCATCCCTGAATTGCCTTTCCAAGGGTAGTGAAGAGTCATTTGAGAATAACTCTAACCACTACGATCATACATCAGCCTCTCTCTCCTAGGTCTCATCCTACACTCGGCTATGATGCAATATCACTCGTACTAAAGGAACAAAATAGACATGGAGAACCTTTGTGCTATGATCCAAAATTCGGATAGTGTGCTCCTCAAAAGATGCATCTACCTGTAACTCAACTTCCTCAGGTTGAAAAGTGTGAGATGGTTCTGAAATGTAACGTCACAATTGAGAAACATTGAAGATGTCATGCATAGCCAGGTACCTTTTAGGTAACTATAATCAATAGGCAACTGGCCTAACTCTTTCCAGAATCTTGAACATCCCGATGTATATCAGTGAAATCTTACCCTATCTTCTGGTCCTCTTATGTTCCAACCTCAGTGTAACATGTATAAAAACTTATTCCCCAACCTCAGACTCCAGAGGTCATCGTTAGCTACCGAAATAAGATTTATGATGAGACTTCATAGTATCCATCCTCTTCTGAATCAACTGAACCTACTTAGTGGTCTCCTGGACAAGACGAGGTCCCAGCATAGGTGTCTCTCCTGCCTCCAGCCAACACAAGGGTGATTGGAATGGCCTACCTTACAAAGCCTTGTATGGAACCATCTTAATAGTAGCCTAAAATATATTTTTATAAGATCATTCATCCAGGGGTATGTGTCTCTCCCAAGAACCACCTAATTATAGGACTCATGCCCACAACATTTCCTCCAACACCTGAATCGTGCGCTCTGACTCGCCATTTATCTAGGGGTGGTAAGTTGTGCTCAGAAGTACCTGTGTACCCAATTCCCTCTCTATACCTTTTTAAAAACAAGAAGTAAATCAGGAGTCCCTATTTGAAATGATTGAATGTGGGACCCTTTGAATTCATATGATCTCATGGATGTACAACCTCCCAATCTCATCAAAACTGAAGGTTTCAGTGATCATAAAGAAATATGAAACCTTCATGAGGATATAGACAACAACCCATAAAACACAATTACCTCAAGGTGACCTTGATAAACCTATTATGAAATACATCATGAAATCATTCCATTTACACTCAAGAATGGGTAGCTACTGTAAAGTCTGGCTGGTCACTAATATTCTGCCTTTACCTATTGATAGGTGGAGCACCTCATGACAAAACCAGCTACATCTCTTTTCATACCTAGCCACCAATATTGATGATGTAAACCTTGATACATCTTGGTGACACCAAAATGCACTAACCATATAGAGGCATGAAAATCATGCATCAGCTCCTCACGCATGTCTGCAAAAACCCTTATACGACCATGTAAATATAGAATATAATCCTCACCTATGGTCCAACTAGGAGGAGGGTCCTCACCCTCCACACTCTCCCATAGAATTAGACCTTTAGAATCTGATAGCCACCTCATCCTCACCATGTCCAGTAGGGTATAGGTAATAGATAAGGATGAAATAAATGTATACCCCTGACTGTTTTTCACCTCCAAATGCATCTTAGAGATCAATTCCATAAGCTTACACTCACTACTGGCCTACTTCACTGCCAGTATCTAAGTCCTCCTACTCAGTTAATTGGCCATTTTATTTCCTTTACTAGGAATATAGTCAAACTCTAAGTAAAAATAATTATGGTATTTAACCTGCATTCACTTCCTTGGATTCAAATCACACTTTGGAAATATATACTTGAGGTTTTTGGGGTCCGTGTACACCAAAAAATGCTTTCCTAAAAAGTAATTTCTCCAATAACTTAAAGCTGAACGACCATAGATAACTTGAGATCATTCATCAGGTAATTCCTCTCATGTGGGATCAACTATCAAGAACTGTACACAATGACTCACTCTTATTACATAAGAACTGGTCCTAGCCCAATACATGATGCAAAAAACTAAACAGTGTAACTCTTGCCTGACTCTAGAAAAATCAGTATCATTACTGAAGTAAATCTCCCTTTTAGCTCCTGAATGGTTATCTCATAGGAATCTATCCATATATATTTCACACCCTTTTTAGTTGGGACCATCAATGGTGCTTCTAGACATTAGAAATTCTATATGAAGCACCTGTAGTATCCAACCATCCCTAGAAAACTCCAGACCTCAAAGATGTTCTGTTGGGAAAAAATCCCTCAAGGTAACATTGCAGTATTTTTGGGTTGATTGTGTTTGTTGACAAAGCAGGTTTCCATGGAGAATTGTCGAGTTCCCTAGAATTTGTTGACATTCCATGTTGACAAAGAACGATGACAAAGGAAAGGACAATCTGGAGGCGGTACAAAAGAGCAGTACAAGGTGGTGCCGTTTCCCAGTGTTTGCCAAATTTTTGGGGTCCAAAATTTGGAATTTGGTGAGCATTGCGAAAAGTGGATTTCCATGAAGATCATATTTTTATATGGAAAAGGCATGAGTTTTGAGAAGATGGGATGTATGGATTGGATTTCGCGAAGGCCAGAAAATGGAGGTGGTGATGCTTCGCGATTACGTCAAGCTTCGCAAACGGCAGAGGCTGAAGCGCATCACGGCGGTGAAGGGTTTTGCGAGGAAGCTTCGTGGCGAAGGCGCGAAGGAATGTTGATGGTGATGCTTCGAGATTACGTCAAGCTCCACAAACAGAAAATTTCCATGGTGCTTCTGGATTTGGACAGAATTCCGGCGGAAACTTTCAAGCTTTTTGATTTGAGATGACATGGCGTTGACTTCGTGCAGAAGGGATGAGGGTCGGTGGAATCGCCTATAAATATAGGCCAACCCCCTCGATAGAGAAGAGAGAATTTTCAGAGAAGATCATTTTCTCTCATTTTGCGAAGGTGGTTCGCGGAGCCAGTGTGCTTCGCGAAAGAGTAGCTTCGCGGTGGCTATTGTAGCTCCGCGAAACTTGCGAGCTCCGTGTTGGCTTAGTAAGCTTCGCGAGGGAAGTTGCTTTGTGACGGCTTGAGCATTGCGAGAGTTCTTCGCGAAAGTGCTTTACGAGAGTGCTTCATGAAAAGGCAGGAGCTTCGCGAAGGATTGTTTGAGCTTCGCAAAATTGGGATCTTCACGAAGTAGGGTGCTTTGCAATGGTGCTTCCAAAGTGAATTGCCTAGTGGTTCAGAGGCAAAGTGGCATTCATCAGTGGATGAATGTTGGACTTCAACAGAGCATCTATCAACAGTTGAAGATGAATTATTTCATGCAAATGAAGAGACCTACAGGTCTATAAACCGTGAGTGAATCCCTTCCAAGAGCAGTGAGCTTAGGAAGAGGAAAAAGGTGATCCTCTCCACCGGCAGTGAGACAGAGAGAGAGAAATAGGGAGTGACCCTTGGGAAAGCAGTGAGCTGACCCTAAACATTGTAAAGGCAGTGATCTTGGGCATAGAAGTGATCTAGCCTAAACTTTGTATCCACATCTAGTGAAGAATAGTGGAATTTGGTACGTCCGAAAACTTGTCGGCGTATGCTCCTTGGATGTAGCCCAGTGAGGGTGAACCAAGTAAACATCTTTGTGTCTTCTTGTTTTCTTCCCTGTATTACATTCAAAGTATCATCATCAAATAAAGAAGAAACAAAGTGGTCGTAATAATCACACGAGTGCAAACAAAGTGACCCTTTTAATAAATAGGTCAAGATCCAGTGGGGCAGGAAGAACTTTGTGAAAGAATATCCATACCCTGATTCACCCCCCCCCCCCTCTCAGGGTATATAGGCCCCTATTGGTCCTAACATGTTTTTAGGATGCTCTTAGGAAATCATTGCTCTCACCTTATCTCGGTTCACTAATACACCTATCTCTGAGATGATGTGACGTAGGAAGTGAATCTGATCCATCTAGAAGTGGTACTTTATGAGATTAACATATAATTGATGCTCTCTCAATGTACTCAAATGATCTCAAGATGTGAGCCATGGTCGTGTCAATAATGAGAATCCACCAAGATATGATCCATGAAAACCACAAAAAATGAGTCAAGATAGGGATGGAACACTCAGTTCATCAGTGCCATAAAAAACTATGATGTGTTCATTAGACTGAGAAACATTAGGAAGTACTCATACAAACCATACCTGATCTGAAAGGTTGTGTGAGGTATGTTTGATGATCAAACCCACACCTGATGATAATGCGATCTCAAATAAATTTTCTAGAAGACCCAATATTCTCAAATCTAGTCAAAGAGATCATATATCCTTGAAATAGGATACCGGTTATTAACTATTAACTAGTTCAATTTATGATAATCCACACATATACTAAGGGTACCATTTTCCTTTTTTTCAAAAAGGACCGAAAAACCCTTGGGAGAAGTACTGGGTCTGATGAAACCCTTAGCTTCCAAATCCTCTAGTTGCTACTTGAGCTCCTGTAAATCCATTATAGAAATCCTATAAGTAGTATTGGATAGCAATTTAGCTCTGGTAAGTAGATCGATAGATAAATCTACCTATATCACTAGAGGTAAACCTGATAATTCGTCTGGGAAGATGTCCCTAAAATGATCAACCATTGTAGGAAAATCCACCTGACGTGTTCCTTGGTCATCCAGATATAACATCGCAATTTGGGATGTCATTCCACCCATCCCATGATTCTTGGGTACATCTCAACTCACTTGAAAATTCTATTCACCTTTTTTAGAAATGATCCACCCTCTAGTGATGTGAAACTCACCCTACAATGATAGAAATCGATAAAGGCCTGAAAGAAAACTAGCCAGTCCATCCTGAGAATGAAATCAAAACTTATCATTTCTAGGACATAGAAATCCCATAAAAAGTGAAACCCACCAATCTTAAGGGGTAAATCCTTGCACTATCACACACATTCCATTCTAATTCCTAACAGAGATTCTAGCATAATAAAATCATCAAAATTAAAAACACAAAGCCCAAGGATCTCCACAATGGGTACAAATATGAAACTATGTGAAGATCTTATATTAAAAAGTATAAAAGCTACAAAATAGGTGACTAGAATAGTAACTATAATAGTATAGGGTCTGGGATCCTGCTCATGCTAGGTCTATTTCACTGCATAAGACTAACCTATACCACTTCCCTATGACACTGCCTGGAAACCCTGAACTGATCCACCCTGTTGTCGCTGAGAACCTAGGGTCTGGATACTATAGACACGACCACCTTCTCAACCTGAATGGTCTGAAGTACCCCAACTCCTAGTCTGATGATGATCTGCTGACCCTTCTCTCGAATGTGGAGTCGGTGTAGACCCTCTCTTACTAGCTGCTAGTGGAAATGTCCAGAAAAAGCACTATAAATGGCCCATCTTGCCGTAAGATCAGCATTCGAATGGGTTCTTCAGGAAATGTGTCCTCATATTCCCTATCCTACTACACTGGTAGAACCTCACTTGGCTACTGGAAGAAACATTTTTATTTCTCACATTACTATGTGAAATCTCTAGATGACGTTTCTTATTACCAGTCAAAATAGAAACAGATCTCATTGTCGAACTACCTTGGCTCACACCTCCAGATTACCTTAGATTATGCTCAGTAATCAGTGCATGATTCACTATAGTAGATATAGTAGTCAACTTGAATACATTTACCTATGGTCAGATGTTGTACTTAATACCATTGTCTAATATTTTAGACTTAGATAAATCATCACCCATCAAAATAGGTATGAAATTATGGAGCTCAATAAAAAATGCAGAATATTCCATAACTGACAGTGTTCCCTACTCCATATGCAAAAACTCTTGGGATCAATCATCCCTCAATGTATCGGGAAAATAATAACCATAGAAGACTATCTAGAAATATCCACATGACATATCCCAATGATCCTCTGGCTGAGTGATAACATCCCACCATCTCTTAGAGGAATCATGTAGCTTATACATCATGAGATTTACCCTCTTCTTAGGAGGCATCTATAAGTGATCGAAGATTGAAATCATGGACTCCATCCATGACTACGAAGCCTGTGGTCCACCATCCCCTAAAAATGTGGGCCGATGCTATTGCGGGAACACTCTCATCATCTCTTCCATAGATGTGGCATGATGTGGTGCTCTCTAAAATGTTTTCATGAACCTCATAAAGCATTCATGAAATGATGCATCAGCACCTGCATTCTTTATAATAATTGGCTCCACAACTAGAATGACTGGAGGATCCACTGGTAGTCCATGGCCTACCACCAATGGGGTATGATCATCACCACTCTTCTAGAATATAGCTCAAATTCATCATGGTGTCATGACTCTAAAATGTTAAACACATACCACAGATCAAGATCATTATCCAAGTTCATAGTTCAAGAGTGCAAAAATAACATAGGAGAAGAAAACCCTCAAAGGTTACCAAAACTAGAGTACATGGCATGTAGAAACTATACATGGAATGTACTCCGAACCTTCCACTTGGGAATATACTTTTGCTGGTATGGGCATGTAAACACCCCAAGTAAATGGCGTGTAAGGATGGTACATGGAATGTACTGAATTCTACCCTCATGGCCATGTACTTTTATAAGTCCAGAGCCACATGGGGTCTACCTGTGTAAAACTACATAGTGTGTACCTAAAGTACATGGAATGCACTAGCCAAAGACCATCATTCTGTGTTCTCTCTCACACGACCGGACACACAGTCATTTAACACATGGTGGGTACATAGAGTACGCGGTGTGTACTTTAGGGAAGTATTTATTCCCAAATAGAAGAATACATGGTATGTTTTCATAGCACCACACACCACGTTGTTTGGGTTTCCAAATAGAAAAGACCCTGAAACTTTCCTGGAACTCCCATTATTGAACAGTAAACTAGCGTTATCCCAAATTCTGATCCTTGGGGGCCCATACTCCCCATGAATCAAAGTTTTTCATCCACCTATATCACATCATAACATAATTCAACACATATCCAAAACATGATCCACCAAATTATGACCCAAGAGGGCCCATACACCTTAGGGAGAAAAGCTTAGCATCCATCCAATTTGGACCGTAACACATACCAATATACCTATCACAATAGCAAGAATATTTATTACTGTACCTATCACAATAGTATACATATCTAACATAACATCTATCACAACAATATTCAATCATTAATTCTCTCTAAATGGCATGGAAAGAATGCATGACATGTGATTTCTAACAAGTGCCTATATGATGTATGAGATGGCACATCCTCATCTCAACAGGTTGCAATAAAATAGAACCAAAATGATATCAATAATAATGAAAAAATACAAGTGTCACACAATGGTGAAATCAAATCAAATGTAATAGTCAAAAAATAGAAAATCACAATTCAATTCGAGGCAATTTTTCTATTCCTTGTACACGAGGTAGCTACTCCTGGGCATAATTTATTAACAACTAATTTTCCTTCCTATCCCTGTCTAATGCCTCCAAATAGTATGGAAACCCATAAAACCCACCTTTGATACCACTTTGTTAAGTCTCGGATTTTGATTCCACTCAAAATTTCCCCATACCCAGTTGTTCACATGGCCTCAAGTGAATTTCCCCAAATTCCAAATGCTACTGACTAGAAATGAGGGATTAGGTTTGATAGTGGGGAAACTATTCCCTCATTGGAAGAGTATAACACAAAAAAAATACAATAATAAATTAATAATGAAATCAGTTATACCATACAATAGAAATAAACATTAGAAGACTGGTAACATAAATAACTAGATGTTATAGCATTCAAAATATGACATTGTATGCTACATGTTCCAAGAAAACAACCAAAATAGGTTACACTGCAGTAATACATGATATAAGTACCATTAATAATAAATGGACAAAGAAAACTCAAAAGAATTGAAAGCCTCCACTTTGTCCCATTCTCTCCTAGTCCTAATAAGTAAATCAAGTACCTAGAGAAGGGTGATTTCCCTTATCAACACCTAAATGATCTGACGTACCCCAACTCCCAGTCTAATGAGGATATAATGATCCTTATCCTAAATTTGGATTCAGTGTAGACCCTCTCTCACTAGTTGCTAGTGGAAACATCCATCAAAATTGCTATAAATGTCCCATCTTGCTGCAAGATCGGCACTCGACTGGGTCCTTTGAGCATTGTGGCCTCATATGCCTAGACCTACCGCACTGGTAACACCTCACTTGGATACTGGATGAAATGTTTTAATTTCTCACATTACTAAAAAATCAACACCTGAAATAATATAATCTATTTGGGCCCAAAAACATGACCCAAACTAGGTGTGAGACTAAATCCAAATAGGAAACCACCCAAGGTCTGTGCCAATTTGTCAGTGAAAATATATAACAGACATTGTACAATAATGAAAGTAGTAAACAAATAAGTAGTCAAAAGTAAAAAATCCTACAAGTACTGGGTTCCATTTAAATTTATTTTATATTCATTAACAGTTCAATTATATTTAATTATATAAGTCTCGAGATCCGGCATAAGCCTGACAACCCTTATGTAAAAGTAAGCTAGCTGGTGTCTCAAAAGACTATATAAACAAGTATAAGTAAAGATAGAATCCAAGATTATGCTTTATCTTTGCAGACGCATCATAAGTCATTCCATTTCAATATTCAATTTGTAACCAGAGTCCATCCTTGACATTCCTATGTTGGAATTCAAGTATCTATCCAGATGAAAATCCATCTACATCTTACAAGTCCGTCTGGATGATTCTCTCAAGAACCCGATCTCACTCTAGGTGTGGTGCAGGTATATGTCAACTGATCCATCCTTGTATCCTACAAATAAGACCCAAGTATATCCCAAGACATATAAATAGTTCCAATAGAACCCCTCCATTCTATTACTCAATCCATGACTCATTCGGCCTTTAAAGGAAGCCTCCATGAATCTATCCACTACATTTGTGGTTCGCTCATAGCTTAAACATAAAACCTCCATTTATTTAATCCATGGAATCTCTTAATGGGTACATGGGTCACCCGAGGTATAAGGTACAATAGTCACATGAACCCATTAATAGAATTGAAATTTGAATCCATGATTCACCCATTTCTATTTACCCTTTTTAAACATTTAATATTAAATTAAATATTTCATTAGTCAAGCAATGGTCAAAACCAAAAGCATCCAATATTATCTCAAGCAAGGACCAACTTCATAAGGCTTGGCCTTTAAATTACTCACATGGGTGAAACTCTCATAATAATAATCACATGTAAATTAAACTATTACATGGATTTAACAATGATAACTCACATTGTCACAATTCAAAAAATAAGAAACACATGTAAATTAAACAATTGCATTGATTTAACATTAATAAACTCTCATGGGAAAAGCATATAACAAGCCTATCATGAAATTTACACTATCTAAAGGCTAAAAAATCAATTATCTCATGTAGAAAATCCATTAATTTAACCAACTTCATTTTAAATTTCCCAAGATGGGAATCAATAACATGCCTCATAGGCATTCTAGTCCAAATGGTCACAAATGGTCATCCAAGGGAAATGCACCCATGGGGTGTCCCTTAATCATGGCAATCAACCCTAACATGATTTAAAACACTCAATAAATTACCTAAACAATAATAGAAAAATTCAATAGGCACTATTCATTCAAGTCAACACCCCAAAAATGGGTGTTATGCACTCGAACACATATAATCAACTTGATAATAAGTAAAAGGCACAAGAATGCCTACCTCGTACTCGTATGACTCTCTTTGTCCAACATCAGCCTCTAATTTGGCCTATAATGGAGTAGATATATAAAATGAGTATAAATTCTCAACCCTATATAATTAGGTCGAGAGAATAAATCATGAAGAACATCTTAAGAGGAATCGAGAACTCACTGAAGGGGTTCCAATGCATCTGACAGCATTTGAATCAGAGTTCAGATGATGAATTGGGAGCCAAATCTTCATTTGACGTTGTTGTTCAAGAAAACATGAGTGAGGGTTCGGTCCAAATGAAGAAGACTAGGCTATTTCCTCTTTCAATAAAAAAAGTACATTGTGTGTACTTTATAATACATGTCGTGTACATGCCAATTTTTTCCTTCTTCTTACAACATCCCTTACATGTCAAAAATGGGTCCTGCCAACATCCATTACACGACATGTATTGGGATTACACAATGTGTACCCCCAGTTACACCTTTTAACTGACCTATAGCCAGTACTCGGCCTATTTTCTTCCCTTTTTTTCTCAAGTACAAACCTAAATGAAAAGATCTATACCTAAAAGGAAGAACCAAGTTCTTACAAACTTCTCCCTTAAAGAAATTCATCCCAAAATTTCCCTTCTAAGGGCGGTGAAGAGTCATCTGAGAATAACTCTGAACACTGTGATCATACATTGGTCTTTCTCTCCTAGGTCTCATCCTACACTCAGCCATGATATAATATCACCAATACTAAAGGAACAGACTGGGCATAGATAACCTTTGTGTTATGATCCACAATTTGGATAGTAATCTCCTCAAAAGATGAATCTACCTATAACTCAACTTAATCGAGTTGAAAAGCAAGATATGGGTCTGAAAAGTAACATCGCAACTAAGAAACTTAGAAAGCGTCATGCATATCCCAGTGCCTCTGAGGTAACTACAATCGATAGGCAACCAGACCGACTCTTTCTAGAATCTCAAATGGCCTGATGTATCTCATAAAAAGCTTACCTTGCCTCCTAATCCTCTTGTGTCCCAAACTCAATTCAACACATAGGAAAAATCAATCCCCAACCTCAAACTCCAGAGGTCATCTGTTGTGATCGACATAATATTTCTAATGAGACTGCATAGTATCTATGCTCTTCCGAATCAACAGAACCTACTCAGTGGTCTCTTGGACAAGATGAGATCCAAGTATAACTGCCTCTCCTGCCTCCATCCAACACATTGGTTATTGACATGGCCTACCATAAAAATCCTCATATAGAGCTATCTGAATAGTATCCTGAAATCTATTTTTATAGGTGAAATCAACTAGGGGTATGTGTCTCTCCCAAGAACTATAAAAATAAAGGACACATGCCCGCAACATGTCCTCTAGCACCTGAATCGTTCAATCTGATTGGCCATATTTTCTGGGGGTGGTAAGCTGTACTCAGAAGCACCTGTGTACTTAGTGCCCTTTGTATCCCTTTCTAGAAACAATAAGTAAATAGGGAGTCATTATATGAAATTATAGAATGTGGGACCCCATGAAGTCTTACGATATCATAAATGTACAACCTACCAAGCTCATCAACACTGAAGGTTTCCTTGATTGGAAGGAAATGTGCAACCTTCATGAGCTTGTCAACAATAACCCATATGACATCATTACCTCAAGGTGACCTTAGATATCACACCACGAAATCCATCGTGACATCATTCCATTTCCACTCAGGACTAGGTAGCTACTTTAAAAGTCTGACTAGTCATTGGTGTTCTGCATCTACCTGCTGATAGGTGCAGCACCTCATGACAAAACCAGCTACATCTCCTTTCATACCTGGCCACCAATACTAATGATGTAAACCCTAATACATCTTGGTGACACCATGATGAAATGACCATATATAGGCATGAAAATCCCACATAATTTCCTCATTAATGTCAGTAGAAAACCATACATGACCACATAAATACAGAATCTCATCCTCTCTTATGGTTCAACTAGGAGGAGGGTCCTCACCTTCCATTCTCTTTCATAGAACTAGGAATTTGAAATCAAATAACTGCCTCATCCTCATCATGTATAGTAGGGTGGAGGTAATATCTAAGGATGGAAGAAATGTCTGCCCCTGACTGTTGTGCACCTCTAAATGCATCTTAGAGAACAATGCCATAAGTTCTCACTCGCTCCTAGCCCACTACACCACCTGTATCTGAGTCCTCTTGCTCAGTGCATCAGCCACTTCATTTTCTTTAAGAGGCATATATGCAAGATCAATGTCAAAATACTGAAGGTAGTAGACCCACCTTCAATTTCTTAGATTCAAATCACACTATACTAATATATACTTTAGGATTTTGTGGTCCGTGTACACCAAAAAATGATCTCCCAATAAGTAATGTCTCCAATAGTGTAAAGAATGAACAACTGCAGCTAACTCGAGATCATTCATCAGGTAATTACTCTCATGTGGCCTCAACTGTCTAGACCCGTACACAATGACTCACTCCACTTGAATAAGAACTACTCCTATCTCGATTCATGATGCATCATAATAAACAATGTAACTCTTTCCTAGCTCTGGAAAAATCAGTATCAGCACCAAAGTCAATCTCCCTTTCATCTCCTGAAAGGTCATATCATAGGAATCTGTCCATACATATTTCACACCCTTTTTAGTCAGGCCCATCAATGGAACTTCTAAATGTTGGAAATCCTATATGAAGAACTTTTAGTAACCAGCCATCCCTAGAAAAATATGCACCTCAAAGATGTTCTTGGGATGCTACTAGAGAACTAATGCTCTCACATTCTCTGGGTCCACTGATACTCCTGTCTCCAATATGATGTGACCTATGAAGCAAATATGATCCATCCAAAAGTGAAACTTTATGAACTTAGCATATAACTGGTGCTCTCTCAGTGTACTAAAAATTATATCAATATACGAGGCATGGTCATGTTGATTATGAGAATACACTAAGATATCATCCATGAAAACCACAACAAATGAATTATGATTAGAATGGAACACTCAGTTCATCAATTCCATAAAAACTTATGGCATGTTCATGAGACCTAAAAACATTACCAAGTACTTATAAAGACCATACCTGCTTCGAAAGGCTGTGTGAGGTATTTATGATGATCAAACATGCACCTGATGATAACCAGATCTCAAATCAATTTTTGAGAAGACCTGAGCTCCTCAAATCTGATTGAAGAGATCATCTATCCTTGGCAGAGGATACTGGTTCTTAACTGTCAACTGGTTCAATTTATGATAATCCATGCATATCTTGAGGGTACCATTTTCCTTTTTTCTCAAAAAGGACTGGCGAACTCCAAGAAGAAGTACCGGGTCAAATGAAATCCTTAGCTTCCAAATTCTCTAGTTTCCACTTGAACTCCTATAACTACATTATTGCCATCCTATAAGGAGTAATGGATATTGGTGCATCTCTAGGCACTAGCTCGATAGATAAATCTACCTCTCTCACTGGAGGTAAACTAGATAAGTCATCCAGGAAGACATACCTAAAATGATAAACCATTAGAGGAAAATCCATTTGATGTGCTCCATGGTCATCCAGATATAAACTCACAATATGGGATATCATTCCACCCAACCTATGATACTTGGGTCTAGATCAACTCACATAGAAATCCCATTCACCCTTGTGTAGAAATGATCCACCCTCTCGTGATGTAAAACTCACCCTATGGTGATAGAAATCGATAAAGGCCTGAAAATAAACTAGTCATTCCATCCCAATAAGGACGTAAAAACATTTCATTTTTAGGACATAGAGATCCCATACAAAGTGACACACAACAATATTAAGGGGGAACTCCTTGCACTGATGCATACCAGTCATTCTAATTCTTAATGGATTGTATAGCATTATAACATCATCAGAATTAAAAACACATACCCCAAGGATCTCTATAATGGGTACCGATATAAAATTGTGTAAAGATCTTGTATAAAAAAGTAAAAAAGAAAAATGGAGGTGGCTAGAATAGTAACTCTGATAGTAGAGGTTCTAGGATCCTGCTCTTGTTGGGTCTATTGCACTATATAATTCTGACATGTACCACGACCCTCTGACACTGCCTGGATACCCTAGGCTGATCCACCCTGTTTCCACTAAGAATTTGGGATCTAGCTACCATAGACATGACCACCTTCTCAGCCTGAATGGTCTAATGTACCCTAGCTCCCAGTCTAATGAGGATCTATTGACCCTACCCCTGAATGTGGAGTCAGTGCAGACTCTCTCTCACTATATGCTAGTGGAAACATCTAGAAAACGTGCTATAGATGGCTGATCTTGCCACAAGATCAGCACTCAACTGGGTCCTTTGGACACTGTGGCCTTATATGCTCTGGCCTACCACACCGGTAGCACCTCACTTGGCTACTAGAAAAAATGTTTTGATTTCTCACATCATGAGGTGAAATCTCCAGACGATGCTTCTTGCTACCGATCAAAACAATAACAAATCTCGGTGCCGAACTTCCCTAGATCGCACCTCTAGATTCCCTCAGATTACACTCGTTAATCAGCGCCTAATTCACTATAGAAGATAAAATATTCAACTTGAATACATTTACTTGTGGTTGGACGTTGTACCTGAGACCATACTCAAATATCCTAGCCTTCGATAAATCAACACCCCTCAGAATAGGCGCAAAACACTAGAGCTCAGTAAAACGGGCAGAATAGTCCATAACTGACAATGTTCCCTCCTCCAGATGCATAAACTTATGGGATCGATCAGCCCTCAATGTCTTAGTAAAATAATGCACATAGAAGACTATCTATAAATATCCCATGCCATATCCTAATGACTCTTCAACTGAGTGATAACATCCCACCATATCTTGGAGAAATCACGTTGTATATACATCACAAGATTTAATCTCTTCTCAGGAGGTGTCTCTATGTGCTGGAAGATTGAAAGCATGGAATCCATCCATGAATTCGTAGCTTGTGGTCCACCATCCCCTGAAAATTTGGGCAGATGTTGTTTCTCGAAAACTCACATCAGCTCTTACATAGATGTGTAAGAGTGTGGTGCTCCCTAAAATGATTTCATGAACCTTATAAATCCTTCATAGAACAGTGCATCAACTGTAGGTTCTGGACGTAGCAGAAGCGCGTTGGTGGATTTTCCCAACTTTAATTTTAACGTTAAGCAACGTTCAATCTGAGATCCATCACGATTTAAAACACCTAATCTTCGGAATAGAACAAAAAACAAAAAACATAAGAGGTAATCCCAGAACCATAGAGATAGGATCATCATATGTTGGTTATAATTAATTTAATTAATTCACAGGAATTACCTTGGTGGAATTCTTTCTCCATTGATGTCTCTAGTCATGATCCTGTGATCTGTCATTGCATCATAGAATCCAAGTATAGGATTCCTCTAGCAGTGATCCACACATGTGCCACGTATCTCTGGACATCGCTCAAGGGATCTCCTGGTGCTAGCATAGAAGAACATTCACCTGCGATGTTCGCCTTTGATCGCCTTGGTCTCTAGGTCTTGATAGCGTTCTTGGAGGAAGGAGTTCTTTCAGTCTAGAAATAATTCTCCAGAATTGTTGTGCACAACGATTAGTAGTAAAAGTGTTGGGGTTGTGAGGATATTTATAATCGGGTTTGAGGTTATAGAGTTATGACAATAAATAAACGCGTTACGCATTTTATTTATTTCATTAACTCTTATTGAAACCCCCATGTCAAATTATTAATTCCTTGACATGAACCCACGCTGATTATAATTAATATTATTTAATAAAACAATATTATATCCTCAAAATCTTTCCCGGAAAAACTACACGTCGTGTAATCATTAATATACAACGTGTACTTGTTTTCCATAAAACTACATGGTGTGTATATTAAAAATACACAGCGTGTACTTTTATTTTCCATTTTTTTTCTTTATCTCCTCCTCCACATTTATTAGACCTTGAGTAATGGATATTTATTTCTTAAATAAATGTAACTACATTACTCACTAATAAATATATTATTTCACCCACAATATATTCTCTCGAATAACTAGTGTTGAAATAAATGTGATCAGGCATCCTTAAATAATTATTAAACCACAGTCGGGAATAATCTTTATTTAACTTGTTAAAGTAATATTTAACTGAGATACATAGACACACTTAGTGTGTGACCCTCTAGGCCTCTTTCTTCGTGGCATTAGGCGGAGCCTACCTAAAGTCCAAGTTTAGCGTCTAGAAACACACCAAGGCACGCATTGAGAAATAAGTTAATGTTGCAATGACCTGTCACCTCATACGAATGCTTACCGTGTAATATAATACCTTTGTCACGATATATCGAATCAAGCGGGTTGCATGATAGTGTCATTAACCCACGTGCTTGATTATTCTTTCTTTGACTTTCCAAAATTGAACTCTCCCATACCTCACCATGGCCATGGATTTATTGAGGCTATATAAATTCCATCAAAGGGCCTGAGATATCTACTTTCGTTATGGAACATAAGGGACAAATCCTTTCTCGCATTATCTATTAATGGGGTATTACTCGTGACGCACCCAACGTATCCTACCTCACTGCGAATAGTGTATCATCACAGTTTTTTTCAATACATCTAATTACATGAGTTGTAATATCCATTAATAATAATTTTAAAGTCTAAGGAACAAAACACGCGTCCACATATAGGAACATCCAATGACACTATGAAATGTGGATTTCCTACTAGTGCGTCTCATTCTCATAATATCCTCCTGGATATTACCAAGGGTGCACACCATGAGAAAGTGCCTCAAAGTTTTATGAGTCCTCACTCCTAATGGCGTGTATTATTTGTGTTCCTCAAATAACATCATCCGTCCATAGAACATATATTCAAGAACAGTGTTATGGAACTTCCGGGTTCTCATCATAGCAGGGATCCACTATGACCCTTTAATGAAACAGCTGCCCTTAGGACATTATCACATGCATTGTCACGCAGAAGAAAAATCAAGATGTGATAAGGCTTTTATTAATGAATAAAGTACAAAGTAGTTGGTTCTAGGCCGCCAAATCCAACATCAACACCTTCATCAGGTATAACAGTTGGTTCCACAACTGGCATGACTGGAGGATCCATTGGTATCCCATGGCCTACCACCTCCAGGGTATGATCATTTCCACTCTCCTATCATACAAATCAAGGTAATTGTGGTGGTATGACTCTACTAGGCCAATCACACACCTTAGTTCAAGTTCATTTTCCATGTTTGCGGTTCAAGAGTGGAAAAACAACACAGGAGAAGAAAACCCTCAAATGTTACCAAAAGTAGAGTACATGGCATGTAGAAACCACACATAGAATGTACTCTGAACCTTCCACTTGGGCATGTACATTTTCTATATTGGGCATGTAAACACCCCAAGTACATGGAATGTAATTATGGTACATGGTGTCTACTCAATTCTCCCCCCCTGGACATGTACTTTTACATGGCTAGAGCCACATGGGGTCTGCCTATGTAAAACTACATGGTGTGTGCCTAAAGTACATGGAGTGCACTATCCAAAAACCATCATTCTATGTTATCAATCACATGGATGGAAATACGGTCAAGTAACACATGGAATGTACATAGAGTACATGACATATAATTAAGAAAATTCTTTCTTCCCAAATAAAAGAATACATGGTGTGTGTTTATAGCACCACACACCGTGTTGTCAGGGTTTCCAAATAGAAAAGACCCCAAAACATTCCTCAAACCCCCATTCTTGAATAGTAAACCAGCAGTATTCCAAATTACCATCTGTAGGGGCAATACTCCCCGCAAATCAAATATTTTCATCCACATATATCACATCATAACACAATTCAACACATGGAAAAAACATAATCCACCAAATTACGATCCAAGAGGGACCATACACCTTAGGGATCAAAGCTTAACATAAATCCAATTTGGACCATAACACATACCAATACACCTATCACAATAGCATCCATATATATCATGGTACCTATCACAACAATATGCATATTTATCATGACACCTATCACAACAACATACAATCAGTAATTCTCTCTAAATAAAATGGAAAGAATGAATAGAATGTGGTTTCTAACAAGTTCCTATATAATGCATGAGATGGAACACCCCCATATCATTGGGTTGAAACAAAATATAACTAAAATTATATCAATAACAATGAGACAATACAAGTGTGTCACCCAATAGTGAAATAAAATCATATATAATAGTCAAAAACTAGAAAATCACAATTCAATTCGAGGTAATTCGAAGTTTCCTTGTATGTGGGGTAGCTACTCCCAGGCATAGTTTATTACCAAACTCTCATTCCTTTATATCCCTACCTAATGTTGGAAAACAATAAGGAAAACTAGAAAAACCACCTATGATACCACTTTTTAATGTCCCGGATTCAGATTCCACTCAAAATTTCCCTATACCTAGTTGACCATATGGCCTCAAGTGCATTCCTCCAAATACCAGAGGCTGCCGACTAGAAGCGAGGGATTAGGTTTGATAGTGGGGAAAATATTACCTCATTGGAAGAGTATAATACAACAGAATACAATAATAAATCAATAATTAATGCAGTTTTACCATACAACTGAAATAAATAGCAGAAGACTAATAACATAAAAAACCAGATGTCATATCATTCAAAAGATGATGTTATATGCTATGTGTTCTAGTAAAACATAAAAAATATGTTACACTATAGTAATACATGATATATGTACCAATAATAGAAAAAGGAAAAAAATAGAACTCAGAAGCATCACAAGCCTCAACTAGGTCACATGCTCTCCTAATCCTAAGTAGTAAATCAAATACATGGAGAAGGGTGATTTCCCTTATTGAAAAAAGAATGTTCTGATGTACCCCTGATCCCAGTCTGATGAGGATCTGTTTACGCTTATCCTAAATGTGGAATCGGTGAAAACCCTATCTCACTAGCTACTAGTGTAAACGTCCAGTAAAATCTCTATAGATGGCTCATCTTGCTGTAAGATCGGTGTAAGAACCCGGATCTTCGTTCGTGTATGTTTTTCTTTTTTTTTTCTGGAGTTTTTAATAAAAAATAATTTTTTTGAAATTTTCAAAGTACACGCCGTGTAATTTCTGAGTACACGCCGTGTACTCTGATCCGGCTCGAAGTCGTGTGCTGGTCATGCCCGGGCCACACACACGGTGTGCAGGGGTGATGTGGAGGCCAATTTTGGCGGAGTATGGAAAGGACCCAGTACACACCGTGTACTCTAAAAGTACATGACGTGTACTATCTTTTTTTTCATTAAATAGATCGGGGTCGCGCCTAACCCTTGATTTCATATTCTTCTCCAGTTTCTGTCCGTCCGAAGCAACCCGTACGGCCGAATCTTACCCGAGCTCCCACCTCGCCATCTGTTCTCTGATTCAAGCATGGTCAATGGCGTTGGAAGCGCAGTGGTGAGTTCTTCCTTCTTCTTGAGCCTTGTTTCTTGATTCCTCCTTGTTTTCAAGATATCGTAGGTTGATCATTTTGTGAATTTTCTCAGATCTATGTCGTTCTAATGGGAATATGTCGTCATGGTTCACATATATCGATCTCCTAGGATCAAGGTAGGTGGTTTGTGCCTTTCTGTAGAAATTTGATGAATATTTTGTGCAAATTCCACCAATACCCTTGAACGGGGAATTGCATGTTCCTGTTTCGCCCTTGTTGTATTGCCTGGTTTACTTGATTGCTAGAGTAGACGTTTTGTCTGTGATTATGGTAGCTTTACTGTACCTTGAATGTTTTCTATGCTTGTTCTGCTTGTTTGGTGTTCTGCTAATTACCATTCTTAGTCGTAGGACAGTGGAACTGCTACCTTGTTTTGCTGCTGAGCCTTAGTTGATAGCCAAATAGTTCTTGAGGTTTACTTGGAAGATGCACGGGCACTGAGCATGTTTAGTTTCACTCAGGACTATGAGAACCTAGAGTAGTAGACCAAAGGGAGAATTGATGGAAGGGCTTCTCCAGAGTGTCTTTTAATTATGATATGATACCACAGGGGGAATTGACGTTGAGTGCTTCCTCAGAGAGTCTGTAGTTCCTCGACGCGGTCCATAGGGGGAATAGACGTTGAGTGCTTCCCCAGAGATCCTTTAGCACGATACAAGACTATAGGGGGAATTGACGGTGAGTGCTTCCACAGAGAGTCTATTTATTTTCAGAGCTGAACCATAGGGGTGAGACTGTGTGTTCCTTCTAGAGGGTTACTGGTGCTTATAGGTTGAACCATAGGGGTTAGGCTGTGAGAGCTACCCATAGGGTTACCTGTTTTCTTCTTTTTGTTGGATGCTTACTTGTGTACCTTATTTGTTAGAACTGTGAATTTTAGCTGCTTGTGATTTCCTAGTTAATGCTTCTTGTTTTATTAATTGCCTTGTATTCATTTACTGTTAGGCACAAATATTTGGGTGATTGCCTACTGGGATTGTATCTCACACCCTATTTGGGCTATGCTTTTGGTCCCAAGCAGACTATGTTGCTGCAGGTATAGATAAGGGCAAGCACCCTTCCACTTCAAAATCTTGATTGCACTGGAGATGGAGAGCATGGGACCGAGCCATGGATCGCGATGTTGAGGAGTTATCTTGTTTTCCTTTGCACTTTGTTTTTCAGTTGTACTTCAACACGTTGTTGTGTTTGCTTTTTTTCATAGATACTTGTACTTGCTGCATCATTATTATCTTTTTCTATATAGTTATTGTTTCCGCTGCTGGGTTTCAGTTGTTGCATGTTGTTTACTGCTTTTGTTGTTTAGTGTTGTTTTTCTTACCTTGTATACCTTACCTAATGAGGGCATAGTTTCCCCAATAACTTACCAAGGCCCTTGCTTCTAGTCAGTAGCCTCTGGAGTTTGGGGAAATGCATTTGAGGTCATGTGGCGAACCAGGTACGGGCCACCAGTGGAGGGGCTCCGGATTCGGGTCGTTACAAAGTGGTATCAGAGGAGTTCTTTTCTCTTGATTTACTGTTTGGAGACTTTATCCTGGGATAGGATGGATTCGGTACTTGGTATTAAGTTGTTCTTGGGAGTAGCTAACCCATGTATAGGGAAAGGCCATACTACCTCATTAATTGCAGTTTGCTGGTTTTGTGTTTTTATGGTTGATATGTTTTCACCTAGAGTGATTCTCATGACTTGTGCGGCTATTGTTATTTCAGTTCTATTTCTGTCGCAACCTGATGAGATGAGGGAATGCCATATCATGCATCATATAGGCTCTTTTATAAATCACATGCCATGCATTCTTGTCATGCCATCTCGGGTTCATTAGTGATTGAATGCTGTTGTGATAGGCTTTGTGTAGATTATCCATGCTGTTATGATAGATGCTTGATAGAATCCATGTTGTTATGTTAGAGAGATGTTGTTTTCCCTTTTATGTGACTACAGGAGATGCTGAGCTTTGATTCGCGTGGAGTATGGGCCCTCACGAATCGAAATTTGGAACCTCTTTCCCTTGTTTTGAGTGGTTCTGGGAGTCTGAGCAGTTTCTGAGATACTGCCCAGAAAAACCCAGAAGACACAGCGTGTACTTTTTTGGATACACGCCGTGTAGTTTTTAGGCCATGTCACTGACCATGTGAGCATAACACGGTGTCGTGGGAGTAACTTCGGGAACATGTCGTGTACGATTGGTACACGCCGTGTGAGTTCGGAGTCGTGTACCCGACCGTGTCACTAACAACACGGGTTGGGGAAGCTCGGGTAGAACATGTCTTGTCCTTAGGGAACACGTCGTGTAGTCCTGTCCAGGTACCCGGCTGTGTCACGAATGACACGGGCCGGAGTGGCCTTCTCTTCAACATGTCGTGTTGTCTTCAGAACACGTTGTGTAGTCCTTTCCAGGTACCCGGCCGTGTCACGAACAACATTAGATGGTGTCACCTTAGCCTATACACGCCGTGTTTGTTCGGAACACGCCGTGTAGGGGTCAGCTGTGTACTTGGCCGTGTCGCCAACAACACGGGTCGGGAAAAGTCTTCGAGTACATGTTGTGTGTGTTAAGAACACGTCGTGTAGTCTCGGGTTAAGTCGGACCGTGTGGGTTATCCCTGTAAGGAGACTCAGGCAGGGGAACAGTTTTCAGGTACACACCGTGTGTGGGTGCAACACGCCGTGTAGTTTGAAGTGTACATGACTTGTAGGGCAGGAGTACACGCCCATGTCAGTGGGTTAAGAAGACACACCGTGTAGTTTTATACACGCCGTGTAGTCAATTTTTTTAAACTTGTGTTTTTTTCTTCCCTTGTTTCCATTTTGTAATCTTGTGTTCTCTATCCTTGTTTTCCTGATCTAAGGTGCGCTTTTGATCTTTCAGAACTATGCCTCCGAGACGTCCTCCAGTTGTACGTCTATCGTCGGGCAGTGATCAGATGCCAAATAGGGCTGATCAGGGACTTCCTGTCGATCCTCCAGTCGGGCCAGCCTTGGCACCGACTGTTATACTAGTTGCAGGCACTGATGCACATTTCAGGGAAGGTTTCATGAGGATGATGCAGGCCTT
Source organism: Viscum album (assembly GCA_963277665.1). NCBI lineage: Eukaryota > Viridiplantae > Streptophyta > Magnoliopsida > Santalales > Viscaceae > Viscum > Viscum album. The sequence goes on along the minus strand of OY728141.1, from coordinate 1,135,371,106 downwards.
CCAGGGAACGCCGCCTCCTTCCACGTCTATGTCATATTTGACGCGGGTTTTTCAGCAGCAGCATCCTCCCATGTTCTCGGGGGAAGGAGGACCTCAGGCTACAGAGTCATGGCTGGAAGCCATGCTGACTATCTTCGAGCATCTGGAGACACCTCCAGAGAGGCGGGTCAAGCTCGCCACCTACATGCTCCGAGACTCCGCCAAGAAGTGGTGGGACGTGATCTCACAGGCAGGTCAGCAGCAGGCTATGGTTTGGGAGGAGTTACAGCGCATGTTCTATGACTACTTCTACCCAGAGACCCTAAGGACCGACTGAGCCCGGGAGTTCATGAGCTTAGAGCAGGGTACTCTTTCTGTCATGGAGTATTCCACTCGTTTCACCGAGCTGCAGCGCTTCACGCCCCTCCGGGATGGGAGTGGGGTGTTCTTAGCAAAGAAGTTCGAGGATGGTCTCAGGCGGGAGATCCGCTCATAGGTGAACATCTTCCAGCTGACTTCCAATACTTCCATCGTCAACCAGGTACTGATTGCAGAGCGCAATTTGAGAGACTCTAGAGTTGCGATCCAGGTCGGTTCTGCTTCCAGAGCTAGTCTTCCTCTAGATGACAGCAAGAAGCATCGTAGAGAGCCTACATGCAGTGATCCGAGAAAACGAGATGCATCGCCAGGCAGCCAGGTGACATGCTACCACTATGGCTGGTCAGGGCACACGAGGCTGTAGTGCCAGAGGGACCCCGTGGAGTGCCGATCTTGTGGCAAGATGGATCACCTCCAGCGTTTTTGTCAGGATTTCTCACCAGCAGTTGGTTATCGGGGTTCTTCCATGACTCCTCGTTCCGGAGAAGCACCACCAGTTTCTCACCAGTCGGGGAACTGGAGTTATTCCAGCCATTTAGGCCGAGGTGGAGGTCGAGGCCGTGGTGGTCAACCACCAGTTCCTCAGCACCAGCAAGGAGGTTCGCCTCAAAGTGGTCAGTCAGGGACGCAGGACCGCAGTACGGGTCAGTCTTTCGCCGTGGAGCAGACTTATTAGGAGTAGGATACCAGCCCTTCTACTGTTCGAGGTACGATTTTAGTAGCCTCAATTTTATCTTAAGCCCTTTTCAATATTGGTGTTACGCATAGCTTTATCTCTGTTGTTGTTTTGGAGAGCCTTGGACTCTGCATCTTTTCTTATGTTGACTCGTTGACACTAGACACACCTTTGGGGGCGAGGACATCTAGTGTACGCCAGTGTAGAGAGTTCCCTCTCGAGGTTTCAGGGTATCGCTTCTTATGAGATCTCTATGTCCTAGAGATGACAGGATATGATGTAATCCTTGGAATGAGCTGGTTAATTCTCTTTCAGGCAGTCGTCGACTGTTATCGCCGAAGAGTGAGTTTTGTTTCACCAGAGGGTGAGTCTTTTCTTCATTAAGGCTAGTGGGACATTCAGGCGAGTTGGGAAGGACTCGATCATCTTGGGCTAGGAGGGGTGACGGCCCAGATTTCTAGTCTTTATCTGGATGATCAGGGGACTCCACAGTTGGATTTTCCTCCAGTGGTGGATCGCTTCAGGGATGTCTTTCTAGAGTAATTTTCAGGTTTGCCTATGGAGCATGAGGTAAACTTCTCTATTGAGCTCGTGCCAAGAGCGGCACCGGTGTCCATTCCTCCCTATAGGATGGCCACACCTGAGTTGTAGGAGCTCAAGAAGCAGTTGGAGGAGCTACACGCTAAGAGTTTCATCCAACCCAGTACTTCTCCTTGGGGTTCCCTTGTCCTGTTTGCAAAGAAGGCAGACGGTACCCTTCAGATTTGTGTGGATTACTGGAAGTTGAACCAGTTTACGGTCAAGAACCGATATCCTTTGCTGATAATTGATGACCTTTTTGATTATCTTCGAGGATCCCGGGTGTTCTCGAAGATCGACTTGAGGTCCGGTTATCATCAGTTGCGCGTTAGACCATCATATATACCTTTGACAGCCTTCAAGAGCAAGTATGGTCTATACGAGTATATAGTCATGCCGTTTGGTCTCACGAACACGCCTGTAGTTTTCATGGAACTGATGAACCGAGTGTTCCATCCTTACTTGGACTCCTTTGTCGTGGTCTTTGTGGACGATATCTTGGTGTGCTCTCACACTCGACACGACCATGCCACACATCTTGAGATCGTTCTGAGTACACTGAGAGAGCATCAACTTTATGCTAAACTCTCAAAGTTCCACTTCTGGATGGATCAGATTCACTTCTTGGGTCATGTCATCTTAGAGGAAGGAGTATCAGTGGACCCAGAGAAAGTGAGAGATGTAGTTTCTTAGGAGCATATGAAGAACGTCTTTGAGGTACGGAGCTTCCTAGGGCTGGCTGGATACTACAAACGCTTCATTCAAGACTTTTCTCATCTAGAAGCACCTTTGAAAGGTCTGACCAAGATGGGGGGAGAAGTTCGTATGGTCAGATTCTTGTGAGTCAGCCTTTCAGGAGCTGAAAGGGAGTTTGACGTTAGCATCGATACTAGTCTTGCCAGATCCAGGCAAGAACTACACTGTTTATTAGTGATGCTTCAAGTATCGGACTGGGAGTTGTGCTTATGCAGGGAGATGGAGTCGTTGCGTATGGGTATCGGTGGTTGAGGACACATGAGAGGAACTACCCTACGCACGATCTGGAGTTGGCAGCTGTTGTTCATGCCTTATGCTGTTGGAGACACTATCTGCTGGGGGATCCACTTTGTGGTCTTCAATGACCACAAGAGTCTCAAGTACATCTTCACTCAGTGTGATCTGAATCTGAGGTAGTGCAGGTGGGTTGAGTACCTTCAGTATTTTGATTTCGAGTTTTCCTATATGCCAGGGAAAGGCAACATAGTGGCAGATGCGTTGAGCAGGAGAACTCAGATTCAGGCAGTTCAGGAGGTCAGCAGTGAGTGGCAGCTGATTGCTCTGTTCTCTGAGATGCATCTAGAGGTGCATGACATATAGGGACAGACCTTCCTATCTTTTATAGTTGTTACCTCTTCACTTCTTGATCGGGTACAGATGAGGCAACTATCAGACTCTGAAGGCTTGGCCCTGCGGGAGAGGGTGTCAGGAGAGGACCCTCTTCCCAGATAGACAATGGGTGAGGATGAGATCTTGCGGTTCTAGGGATGTGTATGGGTGCCAGCAGACATATGTGAGGAGCTGATGTGGGATTTTCATTCCTTAGATTGGGCAGTTCATCTTGGCATCACCAAGATGTATTGGGATCTTCATCGCCAGTACTGGTGGCCAGGTATAAAGAAGGATGTTGCTGGTTTCGTCATGAGATGTTCTACTTGTCAGCAGGTGAAGGCAGAGCATCAATGACCAGTAGGCCTGTTATAGCAGTTACCCATTCCAGAGTGGAAGTGGAATGATGTCGCGATGGACTTCGTGACTGGGTTTCCGAGGTCACCTCGAGAGAATGATGTTGTTTGGGTTGTCGTCGATAGGCTTACAAAGGTTTCTCACTTCTTGCTGATTAAGGAGACCTTCATTGTTGATGATCTGGGACAACTTTACATCCGAGAGATCGTTTGTCTGCATGGAATTCCACACTCCATTGTTTCAGATAGGGATGCGCGCTTTACCTCTCAATTCTGGCAGGGACTTCCGAAATCCTTGGGTACACAGGTAATTTTGAGTACAGCATACCATCCCCAAACTAATGGCCAGTCCGAGTGCACGATCCAGGTGCTTGAGGATATGCTCAGATCTTGTATCCTAGACTTTGGCGGTTCTTGGGAGAAGCATATCCCTCTGGTGGAGTTCACCTACAACAACAGTTTCTAGGCGACCATTCAGATGGTGCCATGTGAGGCTTTGTACAATAGGCCATGCCGATCACCCTTATGCTGGTTGGAGGCAGGAGAGGAAGCTTTACTGGGATCTTGTCTCGTTCAGGAGACCTCAGAACAGATAGAGCTGATTTGGAAGAGGATGGCTATGGCACAGTCTTGACAGAAGTCTTATGCTGATCAGCAGAGACGACCTCTGGAGTTCGAGGTTGGGGATCAGGTTTTCATGCGCATCGCACCGAGGTTGGGACACAAGAGGATTCAGAGACAAGGTAAGCTTTCACCACGGTACGTCAGACCATTTGAGGTCATGGAGAGAGTGGGACCGGTCGCCTATCAGTTGCAGCTACCTCATAGGTATCAGGCCATGCACGAATTCTTCCACGTATCTCAGCTCTGACGTTACTTTTCAGACCCGTCTCATGCCTTTCAGCTCGGGGAAGTCAATCTTGAAGCGGATGCATCATTCGAGGATCATCTTATCTAGATTTTCGATCATAGTACGAAGGTTCTCCATGGGCGGTCTATTCCTCTCGTATGAGTGCTATGGCAGCACGGGTGAGTACAGGACGAGACCTGGGAGAGGGAGGCCGATGTACGATCGCAGTGGACGAAACTGTTCGGGGATTCTTCTTCTATGCCCCGTTAAGGAAATTTGGGGATGAATTTATTTAAGGGGGGAAGTTTGTAAGAACCCGGATCTTCGTTCAGGTGTGTTTTTCCTTTTTTCTAGAGTTTTTAAGAAAAATGAATTTTCTGGAAATTTTCAAAGTACACCCCATGTACTTTCTGAGTACACATCGTGTACTCTGATCTGGCTCGAAGCCATGTGATGGTCGTGCCCGGGCCACACACACAATGTTCAGGGGTGACTTGGAGGCCAATTTTGGTGGAGTACGGAAAGGACCTAGTAGACGACGTGTACTCTAAAAGTACACATCTTGTACTTTTTTTCATTAAACAGACTGGGGTCACGCCTAACCCTTGATTTCATCTTCTTCTCCAGTTTCCGTTCGTCCGAAGCGACCCGTACGACCAAATCTTCCTTGAGCTCCCGCCTCGCCGTCCGTTCTCCGATTCGAGCATGGTCAATTGAGTTAGAAGCGCAGCGGTGAGTTCTTCCTTCTTCTTGAGCCTTGTTTCTTGATTCCTCCTTGTTTTCAAGATATCGTAGGTTGAGCGTTTTTTGTGTTTTCTCAGATCTACGTCATTATAAGGGGAATCTATCATCATGGTTCACATATATCAATCTCCTAGGATCGAGGTAGGTGGTTTGTGCCTTTCTGTAGAAAGTTGATGAATATTTTGTGAAAATTCTACCAATACCTATGAACGGGGTATTTCATGTTCTTGTTTTTCCCTTGTTGTATTGCCTGCTTTGCTTGATTGCTAGAGTAGATGTTTTTCCTGTGATTATGGTAGCTTTATTGTACCTTTAATGTTTGTTATGCTTGTTCTTATTGTTTGGCGTTCTTACAATTTCCATTCTTAGTCGTAGGACAGTGGAACTGCTACCTTGTTTTGTTGTTGAGCTATAGTTGATATCCAAGTAGTTCTTGAGGTTTACTTGGACGATGCATGCACGCTGAGCATGTTTAGTTTCACTCAGGACTGTGAGAACCTAGAGTAGTAGACCAAAGGGAAAATTGATGGAAGGGCTTCTCCAGAGTGTCTTTTAATTACGATACGAGACCACGGGGGGAATTGACGTTGAGTGCTTCCTCAGAGAGTCTGTAGTTCCTAGACGCGGGCCACAAGGGGAATAGACATTGAGTGATTCCCCAGAGATCATTTAGCACGATACGAGACTATAGGGGGAATTGACAGTGAGTGCTTCCCTAGAGAGACTATTTATTTTCAGAGCTGTACCAGAGGGGTGAGACTGCGTGTTCCTCCTAGAGGGTTTTTGGTGCTTATAGGTTGAACCATAGGGGTTAGGCTTTAAGAGCTACCCAGAGGGTTACCTGTTTTCTTCTTGTTGTTGGCTGCTTACTTGTGTACCTTATTTGTTAGAACTGTGAATTTTAGTTGCTTGTGCTTTCCTGGATACTACTTCTTGTTTTATTACTTGCCTTATATTCATTGACTGTTAGGCACAAATATTTGTGTGATTACCTACTGGGATTGTATCTCACACCTTGTTTGGGCCATGATTTTGGGCCCAAGTAGACTATGTTGCTACAGGTATAGGTAAGGGAAAGATCCCTTCTACTTCTGGATCTTGATTGCACTGGAGCTGGAGAGCATGGGACCGAGCTGGGGCTCGCAATGCTGAGGAGTTATCTTGTTTTCCATTGCACATTGTTTTTCAGTTGTACTTCAGCATGTTGTTGTTTTTGCTGTTTTCCTTAGATACTTGTACTTGCTGCATCATTATTATCTTTTTCTATATAGTTATTGTTTCCGCTTCTGGGTTTCAGTTGTTTCATGTTGTTTACTGCTTCCGCCCTTTAGTGTTGTTTTTCTTACCTAGTATACCTTACCGAATGAGGTCATAGTTTCCCCAATAACTTACCAAGGCCCTCGCTCCTAGTCGGAAGCCTCTGGAATTTGGGTAAATACGCTTGAGTTCATGTGGCATACCGGGTATAGGGCACCAGTGGAGGGGCTCTGGATTTGGGTCGTTACAATCGGCACTCGACTGGGTCCTTCGGGAACTGTGGTATCATATTCCTTAGCCTACTACACTGGTATCACCTCACTTGGATATTGAAAAAAACTTTTTGATTTCTCACATTACTATGAGAAATCTCTAGATGATGCTTCCTACCTCCAGTCAAAATAGTACCAGATCTTTTTGCCAATCTGTCATGGCTTGCACCTCTAGATTCCCTCAGATTATGCTCAGTAATCAGTGCCTGATTCACTATAGTAGATAAAATATTAAAGTTGAAGAAATTTAATTATGATCATATTTTATACCTAAGAACATCCTCAAATCTCCTAGCCTTCTATAAATCGTCACCCATCAGAATAGGTGTGAAATGCTAGAGCTCAGTAAAAGAGGAAGAATAGTCCATAACTAACAATGTTACCTACTCTAGATGCATAAAATCTTGAGGTCAATCAACCCTCAATATCTTGAGAAAATAATAATCATAGAATACTGTTTGGAAATATATCCATGCCCTTTCCCGATGAAGCTGTGACTGAGTGATAACATCCCATATTATCTTGGAGAAATCACGCAACATATACATCACAAGCTTTACCCTCTTCTTAGAATGTTTCTCTAAGTGCTCGAAGATTGAAAGCATATACTCCAGCCATGACTCCGTAGCTTGTGGTCCACTATCCACCAAAAATGTGGGCAGATGCTACCACTAAAACACTCACATAAGCTCTTCCATAGATGTGGTAGGATGTGGTTCTTCCTGAAAGGTTTTCATGAACCTCATAAAGCCTTCATGGAACTGTGCATCAACACCCGCATCTGGTATAACAGTTGGTTCCACAACTGGGATTACAGGTGGATATACTGGTATCCCATAGCCTATCACCTCTAGGGTATGATCATTTCCACTATCCTAGAATACAACTCAAGGTCATTGTGGTGGTATGACTCTATAAGGTCAATCACACACCTCAGTTCAAGTTCATTATCTAGGTTTGTAGTTCAAGAGCACAAAAACAACATAGGATAAGAAAACCTTCAAAGGTTTCCAAAAGAAGAGTACATGTATTGTAGACACCACACAGGGTGTGTACTATAATCCTTCCACTTTGGCATGTAATTTTATTGTCCTGGGCGTGTAAACACCCCAGGTACACGGCATGTAAGTATGGTACATGGTGTGTAATCAAGTCTCCTCTCTTAGCCATGTACTTTTACATGGACAAAGCCACATGGGGTGCGCCTGTGTAAAACTACATAGTGTGTACCTAAAGTACATGGTGTGCAATATCCAAAAACCATCATTTCATGTTCTCTCTCACATGGCTGGACACATGTTAATTTAACACACAGTGTGTACACAGAATAAATGGTGTGTACTGAAGAAAAGTATTTCTTCTCGAACAGAATAATACATGGCGTGTTTTCATAGCACCACACACCGTGTTGTATAGGTTTCCAAATAGAAAAGACCCTAAAACATTTATGGAACCCCCATTATTGAACAGTAAACCAGCGGTATACCAAATTTCAATCTTTGGGGGCCCATATTCTCCGTGAATCAAATTTTGGAATCCACATATAGCACATCATAAAAAATTCAACACATGGCCGAAACATGATCCATCAAATTATGATCTAGGAGGTCCAATACACCTTAGGGACCAAAGATTAGCAGCCATCCAATTTGAACCATAACACATACCAATACACTTATCACAACATGAGGCATATCTATCATGGTACCTATCATTATAGTATGCATATCTAGCATGACATCTATTAGAACAACATGTAATCAGTAATTATCTCTAAATGTCATGGAAATAATGTCTGGAATGTGATTTCTAACAAGTTCCTTTATGATGCATGAGATGACACACCCTCATCTTATCGAGTTTCAACAAAATAGAACCACAATGACATTAATAACAATAACACATTACAATTGCGTCACCCAATGGTGAAATCAAATAAAATGTAATAGTAAAAAACTATAAAATCACAATTCAATTTGAGGAAAATTTTCTTTTCCTTGTATGTGGGGTAGCTACTCCTGGGCATAATTTATTAACAAACTCCATTTCTTTCTTATCCCTATCTAATGTCACCAAATAGTAAGGAAAAATAGAAAAAACACCTCTGATACCACTTTGTAACATCCCATATCTAGATTCCCCTCAAAATTGCTTTGTACGCAGTTGTCCACATGTCCTCAAGAGCATTTCTCCAAACACCAGAGGCTTCCGACTAGTATTGAGGGCCTAGGATTGATATTGGGGAAACAATTCCCTCATTGAAAGAGTATAACACAGTGGAATAAAATACGAAATTGATAATAAATACAATTATACCATACAACATAAATAACTAGATGTCATATCATTCAAAAATGGCACTGCATGCTACATGTTTTAGGAAAATTTCAAAAATAGGTTACACTAAAACAATACTTGATATAAGTACCAATAATACAAAAAAACAAAACATAGAATCATCTCAAGCCACGTCTTAATCCCATTCTCTCCTACTCCAATGTATTAAATCAAGTACCTCAAGAAGGGATCTTTCTTTTTTCAAAACAAGAAATAATATAATCTGTTTGGGCCTAAAAAAATGACCCAAACTAGGTGTGAGACTAAATCCCAATAGGAAACCACCCAAGGTCTATGCCAATCTCTTAGAGAATATATATAATAGTCATTTTAAAATAATTAAAGTAGTAAAACAGGAAGTAATCAAAATTAAACAATCCTACAAGCACTGGGTTCCATTTACAATTATTTAATATTCATTAACAGTTAAATTGCATTGAATTATATAAGTCTTGACATCCGGCATAATCCCAACAAAACCTATGTAAAAGTAAGAACAAATGATGTCACAAAAGACCATCTAAACAAGTATAAGTGAATACCAAATCCAAGATTGTGCTTTGACTTGGAAGATGATTCATAAGTCATTCAATTTCAATATTCAATTTATAACCTGATTCCATCCATGACATTCCTATTTTGAAATTCAAGTATCTCTCCAGGTGAAAATTTATCTACATCCTACAAGACCATAAGGATGATCCCCTCAAGAACCGGATATCACTCTAGGTGTGGTGAAATTATATGTCAAATTATACATCCTTAGATCCTATAAATAAGACAAAAGTACATCCCAAGACATATAAACAGTTCCAATAGAACCTATCATTGGTATCCCTCATTCTATGAATCATTTGGACTTTAAATGAAGCCTCCATGAATCTGTCCACTACATTTGTGGCTCTCTCACAACATAAACATAAAACCCCCTTTTTTCTATCCATGGAATCACTTAATTGATCCATGGGTCACCCGAGGTATAATGTACAATAGTCACATGAAACCATTCATAGAATTCAAATCCAAATCCATGATTTTCCCATTTCTATTTACACTTTTTAAACATTTAAAATTAAATTAAATATTTCATTAGTCATGAAAAGTTAAAAACCAAAAGCATCCAATATTATATCAAGAAAGGACCAACCTCATAAGGCTTGGCCTTTCAATTACTCACATGGGCACAATTCTCATAATAAGCATATCATGAAAATTAAACTATTACATGGATTTAATAATGATAACTAACATGGGCACAATTCAAAAAATAATAAACACAGGTAAATTAAACTATTACATGGATTTAACATTAATAAACTCTTGTGGGAATACCATATAACAAGACTATCATGTAATTTAAACTATGAAAAGGCTTAAACATAAATTATCACATGTGGGAAATTCATTCATTTAACCTACTTCATTTTAAAAAGTCCAAGAAGGGAAGAAAAGGCATGCATCAAAGTAATTCTATGCCAAACAGCCATAAATGGTCAGCCAAGGGAAACACACCCATGGGGTGGCCATTAATTAGGGTAATCAACCCTAATATGCTTCAAAACACTTAATCAATTACCTAAAAAAATAGTAAAATTTAATAGGAAATATTCATTCAAGGAGACACACCAAAAATGGGTGTGTGGCACTCTAATACATATAATCAACTTGAAAATTAGATAAAGGCATGTGACCAACCACCTCATACTCGTATGACTCTCCTCATCTAATGTCGTCCTATAATTCATCCTATAATGAAGTAGATCTACAAATTTTTATAAATGATCAACCATTGATAATGTGTTCTAGAGAATAAATTTCAAAGAATGGATCAATGGTAATCGAGAACTCCTCGAAGGGATTCCAATGCATCTAACAGCATTCGAATCAGAGTTTGAATAATGAATTAGGATCCAAATCTTCGTTCGGAACTACTATTTGTGAAAACCCGGGTGAGGGTTCTGTCCAAATGAAGAATACGAGGATACGACCCGTTTTAACAAAAAAACATGATGTGTACTTTAGAATACACGATGTGTATATTCCAATTTTACGATTCTTCTGCTGACATCCCTTACACATCATAAATAGGTCATGACGATATCCATTACACGGAATGCACCGTAATTACATGGAATGTAACCCCAGTCACATTGTGTAACTGACCTGTTGCTAGTACTTGGCCGATTTTCGTCCCTTTTTTTCTCAAGTACAAACCGAAATGAAAAGATCCATACCTTAAAGGGAGAATCAGGTTCTTACATTTAAATTTTGGACAAATCCCATTGACTTGTTTCCCATCATTATCTCATGAGATATAAATATTTACCCAATTAATTGTAGGGATATATTGGTCCCACCCGTCACATAATAAAATCATACATACATGTGGAACAAGATAATAAAATATGCATTATATCATGACCCATAAAAAGATATGGGTTTCATAAACATCATATCATAACCTGTGAAATGAAATGGGTATCATAACATTTTATCATATCTTTACCCATGTAAAAGAGATAGGTTTCAAAATAATTTCATCAATGCATAACCCATTAAAATAAATGGGTTTCAAAATCATATACACTGTGGAAGAGGAATGAGTTTTGTAAACATCATTCCATCTAAATATAAACCATTCAATAAAGAATATGAATGGAATTATTGGATCATATCTTTAGTAAATCATAAACTATAACAAAGTATGTCATCATATATAGAAAAGTATTTTAAAAGATCACATGAAACATTTCTTAAGGAAAACACCATTTCTTTGAAAATCCTTTTTTTAAAACTATTTCAAAATACGTTTCTTATAAATAATGATTTATAATTTCATTGAAAATATTTCTTGAGGAAAATATATTTTCCCCTATGAAAAAGACTTTTTAAAACAAAAATCATTTTGAAAAGAAAACATTTAAAATATCTTTGAAAACTTATAAAGTAATCTTGAAAATATTTTTGAAAACCTTTTTCTTTGAAAACACCTTTAAAACTCATAAATAAATCTTTAAAACATTTTGAAAACCTTTTTATTTGAAAATACTTTGAAAACCTAAAAAAAGGCTCACAATAATTTTCAAAACCCACTTATTTGAAAACCACTTTAAATTCAAAAAATTTCTAAAATATTAGGAAAATATTTTCTTTATAAATAACCTTGTAAACTTACAATAGAATATTCAAGGAAATGGTGGTTATGATGGAGGGTAAGTCCGTACATGCTGTATATTCCCTTTTCACCTTAAAAGTTTAGAAAAGTGCCTTGATTGGAAAATGAAAAGAAGATCCTTTTTAAAAACATTTTTTAAAAAAGTTAAAACATGGTTAAAAAAATTTCATTTTATAGTCATAGGATAATAGTAAAACATTTTTAAAAACATTTTTAGAAAACAAACTTTTAAAAGAACACAAATTTCTAGCAGAAAGAAGAAATAAAGTCATGTTTTCATAAAAAACATTTATTAATTATATTATGTACCAAAGAGTGGATAAGTTGTACTAATACATGAATATATAATGGATTAATATAGGATAATAAAATTCATGAGTTTTATTGATATATGGATCAGAATATTTCATCAATGGAATCATAATCATAAACAATCCTGATAAACGATGAGATTGTAGAAATAACATATTACCACTTTAGTAACTTTAAATCATAATACCCATGAAATAATAAAATTAAATGAAATATAAAATATCATAAAATTAAATAAATTAATGATATAACATTTCAATGGGTAGTATATACACCCCATCGAAAAATATAGGTGCATAATATGGAATGTGTCTCAAAGAAGGGAATTTGAGACAAAATTACTTTACCGATTTGGTAAATTTTGAACCATAAACCCCATGAGATAAATATAATAAAATGGATATGTAAATACCCATAGATTTAAGTATAATTATAATATAATACATTCATGGTAAGTATATACACCACACAAAATAAATTAGTGGTGAATAAGGTATAAGTCTTACATGAATAAAAGTGAGATGAGAAAAACCTTACTACTTGAGAAACTTTAGAATCATGATCCCCATGAGATAATAACATAATTTAAAGATTTTAATATCATTAAATAAATTAAATTAATGATATAACATGTCAAAAGTTAGTATATACACCAAATAAAAGAAGCGATTGGTGAATATTGAATGTATCTCATGGAAATAAAAAGTGAGATGAAATTTCCTTACCTCAAGTATTGGATTTATTCATACATGTTCAAGCCTGTTGTATAATAAATATAAGTTTATCATACATATAACAAAAAATAATATTATTATATCACATAACATATATTATTTTTTATGAATTTATTTTATATGTTTATTAACAACTCCATGTTGATTTTACGTTTTAGGTAATTTCTGCTTTGTTTTTCATATATGTTTTGGCTTGTTATTCTCGATCCTCTTACTTAAATCATGATTTAATTATTTAAAAAATGTAAATAATAATATAAATATCATATATATTCATTATATATTTATTGATAATAATCTATAAAATATATAAATATGAAATGGAATACACCGTTCATGGAGATGGCAGGTCGTATGTATGCATGAACATTGTTTCTATTTTATTATCGCATTGAAAAAAAATTAAAAGAAATATATTTATATATATAATATAATTATAGTAGATTTATTATGTCATATATATCATATAATTTCCCTAAACTCATCCTTAATGCAATCCATGTAGAGTGTGAATGAATCACATCGTTTTGAGGAGGCATTAGTCCATATGTCCACAAATGAAGTTATCGTATTTACACAAAATGGAAAGTATGAAGATATGTTTTATATAATAATTATATAAGGATAAATACATCATCAATATCACATATATCATAAAAAATATAGTTTTAATCATAATTACCAACCACGATAGGTGGTAAAGTAAAAATGAACAACATCGTTTTGTGAGGTGGTGGTTCATTGTACACACGAATGGTAAGTTCATTATACATTAGATGTAAGTTTGTGTAAGTTTAGGTAGAAAACATACAATAAAAAAATATAATTATATTTAGGATACTTATGTTATTATATAATCCTTGAATAATAATATTTGAGGAGGTGGAGAATGAAAATAAAAAAAGGAGCTTGAGGAAGGATCTTACCTCTTCTTTGGGTAACTCCTCTTGGTTTGCACTAAATAGATTCCTTGGTTGTATTTCTACCAAAATAATATTATAGTATAAAATGCGGTATTTAGTGAGTTTATTTTATTAGTTTTTTTATCCAAATTTTTTGATACGTGTTAATAAGTGGCAGGGTGAGTGCCTTTTTATAGTGGAGGAGGAGTGGCATTCTTATATATTTTTGAAAAGGAAATACCTCCCACGTTTTTACCTAGTAAATTAGATAAAATAATGGTAAATATTATATCCAATAGAAGATATTTTCTAAAAATTGGTATAAAATGGATTTGTGCAAGTTTCTAGGTCATTTTTTCCCTTAAGTTTAAGGTTTAATCCTTTGTTAAGCTAATTTTTTTCTTAATTGACGTAATTAATTTTGATCAATTTCACTAATCTATTTTGTAAAAAAGTAATTTGAACTTATTATAAATTATAAATTATTCTGATTAAAATTATGGAATCCATTTTTACAAATTCTAATCACATAATTGGAAGAAATTAATTTAAATATAATCTCGTAGACGGGATGACAAAGCGGGGTTTTAGAGTAAAAATGTTCAAAAGTTTGAAATGTGTTTGTATCCAATTTCAATGTGAAATTGATTACAATGGAATAATTTGGATTAATTTATGTATAATTTATATTACTAAACTTTAAAACCAAACTAAAATATAATTTAACTATATAAATAAATGATATGAAAAAATAGTTTTGAATTAAAATCCAATGTTTTTCACTATTTATAAAAAAATGAAACATCTCAAAAAAAACCAAAAATTCACCCAAAGTAAATTTTTATATCATTATTCCAAAAACGAAGTTTATTTTTTAAAATAAAAATTATAAAAGTTTCAAAAACCATATTTGAAATTGGTTTTCCATTAAAAGGTGGTAAAATTATCTTTTAGAAACATACATCTTTTTATTCATAAAATTGAATTTATTCTTATATTATACCTATCAAATATATTGGATAATTATAAAAAAAATATTTATTGAATGTATAATATATAACATTTATCAAAATAATTAATAAAACGTGTTTTTTTTAATTTATTGTGATAAAATTGTGTTTGTACATAGAAAAATAGTTTTCTTAGAAAAGGAATTTATTGATTCTAAAATAGTTCTTACTTTCATTTATAACTAATCGAAAACTAAAGGATTCATTTTATATACATTTTTAGATCATATTTTTAAAATTTAGTTAATCTTATTCATAACTTCTATTAAAATATCTAGGTGGTAACTATTATAATATTTTATTAATAATATTAATATTATATTGGGGTTTGATGAAACTAAAACTTGTGTATAACGTAAGCTATCGAAGGGACTCAATATTGTAGGTAATACAAGAAAAACATTGTGTTGTGTGTACTAAAATCTAATCTAAATTTTGCAAGTAGAACAATCTTGACTTGGTGTTTCATATTATGTAAGTCACAATTAGTGCTTTCGTATAACAAAAGATATATTCAGTGTCGTGTCAAATGAAAAATAACCCAAAAGATTAAATTAATTCAAAAAAAATCACAAAATCTTAGGGTGTTACATTATACCCCCTTAAAATGAATTTCACCCTTGAAATTCATCTGGGTTATAAAAGTTTTAATACTTGAAATTTCCATTCATAGAAACAAACATCGTTAAAATAAATACAAAAAATTCCTTTAAAAAGGGAAAGTTAGAAACATAACAGTTACCCAAAGTAAAACATATCTAGGTTTACACATAGGAGAACATAGGTGGGAATTTAAAACATGGAAATGGAATAAAAGAATAAATAATCAAATAGATTTATAAATATCATTGATACTAAGAAATTGGGTGATCTAGAGATATTTAACAATCAAAAAACTATAAAGTGAAGAAGCTAAAAGAGATTATTGATATCATAAAAATGATGATAATAAGACAACATTTTATTTGAATACCCTTTTCCTAAATTTTAATAATTTTTTTCAAGAAGATATACTTACTTTATTTTATTCCCTTTTATAAGTAAAATATCACCCTTTAGTAATGTCTTGACCAATTTCTACTCCACCACTTTATCCAAAAAGGAGGGTGAATTTTTCATTCTTGAAGCACTAACAGATCATGAGGTATTTGATAAGTCATCCAATATATATATAGTTACCATAAAAACAAATTGGTTAGAATAGGTTATTAAATATGCATAAATACTCATGTGGTGAGATAATACTTTAATCTCACAAACTTCATCTGATGTTTGACATAAAATTTCCATAAATGTTTAACCTTATAAACCTTATGAAAAAATAAAATCCAAAACATTAGATATAATTTCATGAAATTTTCTTAACATTTATCCCACATATATCACAAATTATCTCTTGGTTGTCACATTCCAAACATGTGAATACCCTAATTGTATATTCTATTGAAACATGGTAATAACCTGAATTACTATAAATCCTCTTGAAAAAGATACATGGTTTCTTATTCCAAATAATATAAGATATATTCATTAAATCTATGAAGTTTCAAACTTGATCCATGATGAAATAGATCACTTTTTAAACAAATCAATAACCAGTTCTTGGGTAATCAGTATTATCCAATTTTCTTATCCATGTCAATCATCTCTTTATCCAAGCTAAATACAATTTTCTCAACATCAAGGACACATTAATGGTTACCTTACCTTAATCAAAATAATACATTTCCATTATATCCATTTTCTATTTCATCCACACCATTCAATATATTTTTGAAAATAATTAAAGTAAAACATATACTTCCTGATTTATATAACATAATTCTTGAATTTCTATACATATACACTTCAATCATCCAACTTTATTCTTAAACCATTTCTCATGCTTCATCATCTTATCCCTTAATACCCCTTCCTATAATATTAAATATAAAACATTTCTTAAGGTTCCTCAACCTCAATCCAATCAGGCTTCTTTATGTTTGATGTAAATAATACTATAATAACATCCCATACCTTTCACATGTCACTTATGGTCTCTTTATTTGTAGAAGTATAACTAATACTTGCAAACCTTCCTGATTATCTTCATAATATTTTCACTTAGGAAATCGATTTTCATCTTGAACATACTTTCCACATCTGAAACATTCAATGTTAACCTAGTTCCTTCTAGTTCCCACTGTTGAGTAAAACCAGAAATCATAGGGTGAGAAACACTTATCACAAAATAAAATTGTATAATCATGAAAAAATACTTATAGGATGACTAAATAATGAGACATACTTCTTTAATATATGAAACCTTAAGTTTATACTAGGTTATTTATAGTTATATTATATTTAAATCCTTCATGATGGTTCATAAAGAGTTTTTTAATTCCTAAAGTATATCCCCCAGGAGTCTCAAACCTAGTGTGTAGTAAGGCATGTTGTCATGCTCCAGTTCTTGATAGAGTCTGACTCAATACGGTATTTTCGGGGTTGTTACCCCTATGTACATCTTTCCTAGATCAACATCCACTTGTAGTATCCAGAAAGGGATTTATTTCTAGTAAACCACTCTTTATATCATTTACCAAAATTCTAGGTCATTTTCCCATACTTTAACTCATTTTTAGAATTATCCTTAGAGACTTCCCTAGACATATCCTTAGAAATATCCCTATGGACCTCACTAAATATTTCTCATCCTAGTTTCCAAAGGTTGACTAAACCTTTCCTTTGATACCAACTATAGAAACCTAGGATTAACATATATGGATATTACATCAATTTATATGAATATTCATCACATTACAAAAGTACATGCCAAAGGACTGTAATGGTTTAGTGTCTTTGGAAACATGGAATACATTCTTCTAGTTTGGTGAAAGATATTTAAAAAATCCCGTATTCTCCTTTATTACTCCTACTTAAAACCTTTCTTTATAACATGAGGAAAATAAACATAATAAAGGGTGATCTAGAATTATCAGTTAGGGTAAATAAAGGAAATATATAAGAATATCATGAACATAAGGGTATGAGAACATGAACATAACATTTAAAGACCATATCCTTCATATCAAAGATTGAAAACAAGAGACAAGGCATAAAGATTGGTAGTTAATGAGATATGAATCATAAGATAATCAAGAACATGAACCATGTGATCATATCATATGAATAATATATAAAATTTTTTGAAAAAAAATAAATATGTAATATCATTCCCTGTAATTCAAGGATCGTTGTAAAAAACATATTAAGTCACTTCACAGGGACTACACCTACTAGGAGGGACACACCATCATCTTCGGTCACAATCCTTTCATTACAAGGGATTGGCTTTCCCCATCTTCATATAGTGGATCGAGTTTCCCCATATTCTCATAGTGGATCAGGTTTCCCCATATTCCCATAGTGGATCGGGTTTTCTCATCTTCTTATAGTGGATCAGGACACACCTGTTTCCCATTTTGGATCAGAATGCACATGTTTCAAATTTTGAATCAAGCCCATCAAATTGTTTCCCATCATTATCTCATGAAATATAAATCTTTAACCAATATATTATAGGGAGATATAGGTCTCTTCTATCACATAATGAAATCACACACACATGTTACATACTATAATAAAACATGCATCATATAATGACCCATAAAAAGTGATAGCTTTCATAAACATAATATCATAACCCATGAAATAAAATGGGTATCATAACGTTTTATCATATCATTAACTATGGAAAATAGATAGGTTTTATAATCAATTAATCAATGAATAACCCATGAAAACAAATGGATTTCAAAAGCATATAACCATTGGAAGTGTAATTAGTGAAATAAACATCATTCCATCTAAACATAAACTATTCAAGAAAGAATATGAATGGTATTATTAGATCATATCTACAATAAAGAATAAAATATAAAAAAGTATGTCATCTTATATAAGGAATTATTTTTAAATATCACACAAAACAATTATCAAGGAAAATGTCCTTTCTTTTAAAATAATTTTTATAAAACCATTTAAAAATAATTTTCTTATAAATAAACCTTTATAATTTCATTTAAAATATTTCTTCATGAAAATATATTTTCCCCTATGAAAAATGATTTTTGACACATAAATCATTTTGAAAAAATATATTTTAAAATAGATTTGAAAACTTATAAATAAATCTTTAAAATATTTTGAAAACATTTTTCTTTAAAAACACCTTGAAAATTTTTAAAGAAATCCTAAAAACATTTTGAAAACCTTTTTCTTTGAAAATAATTTGAAAACCTTAAAAGAAGACTCAAAATCATTTTGAAAACAATTTTATTTGAAAAAACATTAAATTAAAAAAAACTATAATATTATGAAAAAAATCCATTAAAAATAACCTTATAAAATATCAAAGGAAGCTTTAAGGAAATGATAATCATGGTGATGGGTAAGTTCGTACATGTCGAACATTCCTTTTTTGCACCTTAAAAGTTTAGAAAAGTGAGTTGATCATAAAATGAAAAGAAGATACCTTTTTAAAATAATTTTTTTTTAAGTTAAAATATCAATAAAAAATTCATTTAAACATCATAGTATAATATATAAAATATTTTTAGAAAACATAGTTTTGAAAGAACACAGATTTCCAACCGAATGGAGAAATAAATTAAGTTTTTCATAAAAACATTTTCATAATTATCTTAAGTACCAATGATTGATGGTACTAATGTATTAATATATCATGTATAATCATATAATAATAAAATTCATGAGTTTTATTGAGATATGGATCATAATATTTCATTAATGGAAGCATAATCATAAACAATCTCGATAAACAATGGGATTGTAGCAATAGATTGTTACCACTTTGGTAAATTTGAATCATAATACCCATGAAATAATAAAATTAAATGACATATAAAATATCATGAAACTAATTATATTCATAATATAACATGTCAATAGGTAGTATATACACCCCATAGAAAAATATAGGTGCATAATATGGCATGTATCTCAAAGAAGGAAAAATGAGACAAAATTACTTTACTAATTTGGTAAAATTTGAACCATAAACCCCATGAAATAAAGATCATAAAATGGATATGTAAATACCCACAAATTTAATTTTTATAATCATAGAATAAATTTATGGGATGTATATACACCACACAAAAGAAATGAGCAGTGAATAAGTCATAAGTCTCAAAGGAATAAAAGTGAGATGAGAAAACCCTTACCACTTGAGTAACTTTAGAATCATGTTCCTCATGAGAGAATAACATTATTTAAAGACTTAAATATCATTAAATAATGTAAATTAATGATATAACATGTCATAGGGTAGTATATACACCACACAAAAGAAGAGAGTGGTGAATACGGAATGTATCTCACAGAAATAAAAAGTGAGATGAAATTCCCTTACCTTAAGTATTGACATTATTCATACATGTTCAAACCTCCTATATAGTAAATATAAGTTTATAATACATAAAACACAGAAATATATTACTATATATCATACCATATATGATTTGGTTATGACTTTATATTACCTGTTTATTAAGAAATCTGTGTTAATGTTACATTTCAGGTAATATCTGTTTTGTTTTTTGTATATGTTTTGGCTTGTTATTATTGATCCTATTACATAGATAATGATTTACTTATTTAAAAAATGTAAAGAATGATATAAATAACATATATATTTATTTATAATAATCTATAAAATATATAAATATGGCATGGAATACACCGTTCATGGAGACGATAGTCCATACGTAAGCATGAATGTTGTTTCTATTTTATTGTTGTGTTTGTTTCATTGGGAAAAGGGGGATGAACCAAAACTTTTTTTGAGATATACCCAGTTCTACCAAATGGTTAGTTGTATGGGGTTTATTCTGTTCAAAATCATTTACATCAGGTCACCATTTTCACTCTTACCAGAAACTTCCAACGGTTCCCTCATCCGTAACTAGGTACAAACCTTCTTTCCAAAGGCAGCCAGTCATCGGGGTTTTTAGGACCGATGGATCTTAGGGAATTGCATTGGTCAAGAATATGGGAGTTCATACTCATCACACCCTGTGGAGGGGGGATACTATTTCTTACTCTAGGACTCTCTTCTAGATTTAAGATATGTTTGTGAAGCTAAACTTAATATTGATCAGGACCGGTTACCCAAACAAAAATATTTATAGGTTTGGTATCTTGTATATAAAAATATGAGGATCTTATTGGTGAATCCATATGAAAGTATTCGAGGTTATTTATATGTTTCCATAACAATGGGAACTTTATTATGTGTTGGAGTTGTATAACCAAGTGCTTCACAATTTTCCGCTACATAGGGAGGCGGTTGATATTCCAAGGAGTGGATTGAGCCATTATGAGGAATCCTACACATCCTATTTATAAAAGTAATAAAAACCCACATATTTCATTAAACCCATGTAGTTTAACATCATACGTAAAGGAAATATATGAGTGCTCTAAAGCATTGGGTATTCAATCTCAGGTCTTATGGAGACGTCCTAGGTATCTGACTATGGTGAGAATTAGAGTTTTCATAGTTTATTCATGACCTTGGGAATTTCCCCAGGATATACATCCACATATTGGAAACTTTATATCATGTTACTTATCAGGGATTACATACTGACATTTCCATGGCTGATGGAGATTTTATGATGCGAATGATATGACCATTGCGACTCCCTAATCCCACAAGAGCTATGATCAATGTGAGAAAAAAGGGATAGAAAGTAATTAGTCTCACTATATAAGGGTGTGGGGATCATGTGTTGGTTCCACCTTTGGGGTGTTTAGTATGAAGATTGGGCCTCAGGGAGAACTCCTAAAAATCTTAATTATGGTAAGAATCAAATCCATCACAATTCAGTTAATTTCTCAGTTCACTAAGGGATGAGGTAGGATTATCACCCCATGTGAACATTTGGGTACTGATGGTTAAGATGTCCGAGACATAATGAGATTACACTGAGGTGGATGACCATTTGAGTTTGGGATTAGGCCTTAGGAAGGCGTCTTATGTATCTTGGTTATAGAAGGAATCATAATCCTCGTAGTTCAATTTATAGAGGATTACATGATGAGATTTCCCTATATGCGGTACATATCATATCATGCCACTGGTTTGGGTTTACACCATGAGGTTTCTATTTTCATTTTAGAAGCTTATGATGTAGATGATATGATCATTGTAGCTCCCTAAGTTCCCATGATCTGTGCTCGGTGTGAGAAATAAGTGATGGAAAATGATCAGTCTCATTGCTGATAGATGTGAGACTTACATATTGAGAATACCCCTTGGGTGTTTAATATAGAGATCGAAACTCAGAGAGGTGTCCAACATATCCTAGTTATGAAAGGAATTAGAGTCCTTATAGTTCCCTTGATCGGGGATTACATGCTGAGATTGACCTATATATGGGACATATCATATTATGCCGCTGTTCAGGGATTGCACTCTGAGGTATCCCTGATAATAAAGGCTTACACATTGAGGATGGACAAGCTCATCAAATCTTGGGATGCCCTATTGAACCGACCTACTTTACCTCCGAACATGTGTTGATTTTCCACTCGACATGCATTGATTTCCTACTCAACATGTCAGAGAGTGTCTTCCTAACATGTCCAAATACAATTGTATGATCCATTTGACTTGTCTAGGGGAATTTTCAAACTCTATATGGCATGTTCAAAGGTTTTCGCATGATGTATGCTGAATTGTCTAGAGAAAATCGCCAGACCTGGACGATTGGTCCAGAAATCCATTGTATGCCCTCACTGACTTGTCCATAGTGTGTAAACTACAAAAAAGGGATGGTTAGTGTAAATTACTTAGTGGTCTAGTGGCGGTATAAACCACCACCTGATTTTTTAGCATCTATTCATAAAGCCACAATATATTTCACGGTCTCTAGTTAATTAGTGGTGATTTATTTTATTTCATGGTGGTTTTTTTAAGTGTTTTTTTGGAGAATTTAGCAGTGGTTTTTTGTTTAATTAGTGGTGGTTATTTAATAAAAAATATTTAATGGGAATATAAATAAAATAAAATTAACCACCGTAAATCATTTAGTGGTAGCATTTTTAACAATGGTTAATCTGAACCACCGCTAAATACAATCAATAATATATGTTTAATGGGAGTTACAAAAACCCACCGCTAAATCTATTTTGATTTTTTCAAAAAATATTTATTAAAAAAATATAAATATAAAAAAATTAACATGCTATAAACTAAAACATAAATATATGATAAACCCATCATTTATACATTACACATAAACAGTCAAACAAACAACCATGGTCATCATAACCTAAGTCTTAGTCACCTCATACATAAACTAATACCTCAATCATCAATATATACATATAAAATATGTCCAAAAACAACCCATTCCCAATAGAAATTCATTTTAAGACCTCTAATACATCTTTGTACCTCCAAATTGTCTCATCAACTGAAACTGACCACGTCATCTCATCTACTGTAACAAAAAATGAAACCAAAATTTAAACTAAACACAATAAATTAGAATTATAGTAGAATAATTGATAAAGTTTTAACATAACATAGAAAAAAATAACCATTAAGGATGAATTTAGAAAATTTTCATTGATCATAACAGTCAACCTCCTACCTACTTCCAGCATTTTCCACCTAAAATTAAAACCATAACATTTAGGAAAAGAAAAGAAAAAGAGAAAAGACATAAAGTATATTCATAATTCTTCACATAAAATTTGTTATTTTGATAATAAAATGAATATATTTTAACATAAAACAAATAATATATAATTAAAAACACTTTTAAAACAAAAAAAATAACGATTTAAGATAAGATTCAACACTTGAAACTGAAAAGGGATCAGTAAACATTCTAATTTATTTTTAAAGCGATGTGTGGTGTGATTACAATTTATTTAATATATTTTTTAAAATATTTTGATATGATAGAATTTACTATAATTAAAAAAAAATCAGTGGTTGTATTATGATTTCACATCAATATGAGGTCATTTTCTATGATTTTAACTGTTTCGTGCATGTTTTAGTGTTTTAAAACACTAAAAATGTGTTTATGACCATAACAAAAAAAAGTCATTAATAATGACATGACACCAGTCCCTAAATTTAATAATTAAATATATGGTCATTTTACCTTGATTTTAGGACAACATAACATCATTTTCTTAGTTTTGAATGTTCCATGCACGTTTTAGTGTTTTAAAACACTAAAAATGCATTTATAGCCATAACAAGAAAATGATCACTCATAATAATGCTTTGTTGGTTACTAAATTTAAAATTAAATCTATGGTGGTTTTCTCATGATTTTAGAGAACCCAACTTCGTTTTCCTAGTTTTGACCATTTCACACACGTTTTTGTGTTTTAAAATACTAAAAACGTATTTATGTTCATAATGGGAAAACTGTCATTCGGAACAATGTTCCGTCAGTTCCTTGATTTCATAATTAAATCTAATGTGGTTATACCATTATTTCAAATATAGATAATGTTTTTCCCTAGTTTTCATCATTATATGCACATTCTAGTGTTTTAAAACACTAAAAATGCATTTATAACCATAACGGGAAAACCCTCATTCGAAATGAAATTTCATCAATTCCTACATTTCAGAATTAAATATATGGTCATTGTCACATTATTTAAAGACAATATGACATAATTTTCCTAGTTTTGACCATTCCACACATGTTTTAGTGTCTTAAAACACTAAAAATGTATTTATAGACATAATGGGAAAACCGTTATTCATAATGGCATGACATCAGTTTTCAAAATTTAAAATTAAATATATGGTGGTTTCCCATGATTTAAAGACAATCCGATTTCATTTTTCTAGTTTTTACCATTTCACATATGTTTTTGAGTTTTAAAACACAAAAAATGTGTTTATGTCCATAACATGAAAACTGTAATTTGAAATGATGTGCCATCAGTTCCTACATTTCAAAATTAAATCAATGGAGTTTCCTAGTAATTTCAGGGCAATCCGATGTTGTTTTCCTGATTTTGACCATTTGATGCATGTTTTGCTATTTTAAAACACTAAAAATATGTTTATGACCATAATGGGAAAACCGTCATTCAAAATGATGTGTAATCAGTTCTGATATTTCACAATTAAATCTATAGTCATTTTCCCATGATTTCAGGACAATAAGACAATTTTTTTCTTGGTTTTGACCACTCCACATACATTTTAGTATTTGAAACACTAAAAACATGTTTAAATCCATATCGGGAAAACTGCCACTCAGAATAATGTTCCATAAGTTTTTATATTTCACAATTAAATCTACAATTTTTTACCCTAATTTAAGAACAATCCAATATTTTTTCCTAGTTTTGACCATTCCACACATGTTTTAGTGTTTTAAAACACTAAAAACGAGTTTACAACTATAATGGGAAAACCATCATTTAGAATGATGTGTCATCGGTTCCTACATTTCACAATTGAATCTATGGTTATTTTTTCATTATTCTAGGAAACTTCAATGTCTTTTGCCTAGTTTTTACCACTTCACACACATTTTAGTGTTTTCAAACACTAAAAACACATTTATGACCATAATGAGAAAACTGTCATTCAGAGTGACATGTTTTCGGTTCCTAAATTTCACAACTAAATATACAGTTATTTCACCCTTATTTTAGATCAATAAAATGTCATTTTCCTAGTTTTTACCCCCCAAAACTTGTTTTTAAAGTCTTTTGTACCTTTCATAAGTGTTTACCGAGTAATTCTGATCGCACCGCACATCGTATTGACGTGTTTTTTGCGTGTACACATAAAAAACTAATCAGTGGTTTTCAATTTATTTTAGGACAATACAATAATTTTTCTTGGTTTTGACAATTTTATGCATGTTTTAGTGTTTTAAAACACTAAAAATGCATTTACAGCCATAACTGAAAAATTGTCATTTGAAATGACATGTCATCAATTAATAAATTTCACAATTAAATATATGGTAACTTTCCCCTAATATTAAGAAAATATAACATTATTCATCTAGTTTTTACTATTACACACACATTTTAATGTTTTTAAACATTAAAAATTCATTTGCAACCCTAACGATAAAACCGTAATTCGGAATGACATATTGTCAGTTCCTACATTTCACAATTAAATCTACGGTCATTGTCCTCTAATTTTAGGGAAATAAGAAATAATTTACTATATTTTAACACCCCCCCCCCTCCCCAACACTTTTTTTAATGGATTTTGTACCTTTCACAAGTGTTTACTAAGTCAAAACTGAGAAAACAAGCTCATATTGTTTTCAAACATATGGATAACGATCAATAATTTATTTTTGACGTATAGAAATCAACCATACATCAATATGAAATAATATATGGTTATTATAACTTTGAATACATGTTTTCTATATAAAAGTGTCATTTTTTATGGATGTTGTATGTGTTATTTTCAAATTCCATGGGCGTGAAATGGATTCAGGGACATCAAAATGAAAAAACATCTAGAAATAAAAGATAAAACACTTTATAAGTATATTAAAAAAATTATTGATGTCTTTTAAATTATTTATTAAGGAATATTAAATTAATATCACTTTTAATTGAGTATCAAAGACCTCATTTTTTCAAGCTTTAGGAATATGCCTCCAATATTTATAATTAATGGGTAAAATCACTATCTTTCAAGCAAGCTACCTAAGAATATACCCATATATTCTAGTAGTGTCACAAATAGGTACACCAAACTCATCAAATCACCTAAGTACTTGATGAAAAAAATAAGAAACATATTAAAAAAATTATGTAATGATTTGATATAATCAAATTCACCAATGAAAATAAAAAAATATCAATATATCTCTCAATGGGATACATCCATCAATAGTGTACCATTCCACCAAGTTTTTCTTATTCAACCAAATTAATATTCAAATGAATCATTACCATGAAGAATTAAGGGGAAAATTACATATCCAAATGACATATTATCAAAATAATTCTTTCTTGATGTTTATCAAGCCTGGTTGGATTTAGAGTTTTTCCACAAAGCTCTATGAAAAGGTATAAAACCCAACTAGAACTGTAGTTACTTTTTTGGGTAAAGTTTTATGCAAAGGAAATGACAGAAAATACTCCATAAAAATTTGTGAGCCATGACTTTTAAATCCATGTAACTTTCAATGTTTTAATTAAACATACCTTGATATGTTACTTGAATATCCATCTATAACTTTGAAATTCTTTAAAGCTAGAAGTAATACTTCTTTATCATGATTTTTCATTGTAAAAATAGTCAAAGGATACTTTCTATTATCATTTTTTCACAAACCATGATTTATATTTATTGAATCAAAATCCTTATGAGAATTAAGGCGATCCTTCAATTTACCATGCTCATTAAGCACTATAAAAATAACATCGACACATACGTTCTTCTCAATATGCATCATGTCAATATTATGTCATATCAAATTAAACTCTTAATAAGGAATTTTAAAAAATATACTCTTTTTATTCTATTATTGTGTTCTATCTTCTTCATATACTATACCTCACACCCTTTCCCCCTTCTTTAAAATAATGACATTTTCCTAATTATTCAATGAAATTCATTAATTTTCCCAAGATTTCTAAACCACATAACACATCAGAGACTTTATCATTTAAATATATCCATTTAATTATGTATTTTTAAACCTAAATTTATGAGAAGCATCAAGAAATCAAAGATAAAACATAAAACACCATTTTCTTCTATGAGATAACCATTTTGGTTGAAAATAAAAATTAAAAATTGGACAAGCCAAACTAATATGAGTATTCCAACCAGAAAAATTTCCTAGTACATGAAAGTCACTAATTTCCCACATTAAAGTAGCATGAATTTTGAATATTTGTCTCATTGAAGCATCACATGTTTCTATGCGATCATCCCATAATTCTTGCAATTCTTTGATTAGAGTATGAAGGTATAAATCAAAGTCATTTCTAAGCATTTTCTTTCTAGGAATAATTATCAAAATAATGAACGAAGTCTTCTCCATACACATACATGAAGGTTGATTATAGCGGATCAGAATAATTTTCCAAATTCTATAATTATTACTTAAAGTACCAAAAGGGTTAAAACCATCAGAAACTAATCCCAAACATATATTCCAAGGATCCAAAGAAAAATCTAGATATACATAATCAAACATATTCCATGATGTGGAATATTTTGGATGTCTCATCAAGCCATCGTTACTATCTTGAGCATTCCACTATATGTCGCCTGCAGTATTAGAAGACATGAATAATCTTTTTAAGCATGGTTTCAGAGGAAAATAACATAATACATTGGCAGAAATTTTATTCTTTTGTTTATTCCTGGGGTTTCATTGATTTATACTCTCACTATTGTTCATTGACTTTCATATTCTTATATGATATCTTGTACATTCTTCTTTATCATAATATTCTCCCCAGTAAATCATGTAATCATTAGGGAATGCATGTATCTTTGTATAATTAATTCCAAGTTTGTTGATGACTTTCTTCATCTCATTTAATGACGCAAGGATCTTAGATTCACTAAATGCATCAAAAAGAAACTCTAAAATCATGGAAATTCCTTTTTTAGTAATTCCACAGAGACACTTGATATGATATCATTTAAGTAGAAAAGATAAATTCAAATGCTTGACACAACCTTCATATAATTCTTGTTTTCCATCTTTAACTAATTCATAAAAATTGGTTTTTTGGTCACTAAAGTTATAAGAATGATTAACCTTCTGAGGATTAACTGATGGTTCTATCGATCTATTGAAATCCTATACATTATATTATACAAAACCAAATGCATCATTTAAAAAAATTTCTAACTGAATTCCCCTCTTCCAGGTCACTTTGTATTTATTTTATAGTATTTTAATTATTTTTAATTTAAATAAAACTTGATACACCATCCCAAATTCAACATACATATTGTGTAGAAAACTATTTAAATATAAAGTTCTCATATACTTTGTTTTTATTCAACTATCTCTTGAATTTACAATCAGGACACAAACATTTTATTATACCATCCACTAATCGGTTTTCAATTTCATAATCTAAAAATTCTTCAAAACCCTTAGCATATCTAGGTGTGTTTTGAGGTAAATTAATACAAATTTTATCCATAGGTATTTCATCGTATTCTCCCAGTACATTCAGATATAAAGATATAAATGTTTAATCAAACAAGTAAATCATGATTAAATATCACCCAAATTCTCCATTGACTCTTTCATAACAACTGTAAAGGAAAATGGGATGAATTAAATAATAAAAATTTTATTACTAAACTTATAATATAAAAAAATGAATCAAATAAATTATTATATATCACAAACATAGATGAATGGTATGAATGAAATAAAAGATAATGGTGTATTCTACCCTAGTGTTGTAAAAAAGGAGGGTTCATTTCATTGAAAAATAAGCTATATTGATCAATGTCTGTACCATTTCCCATGACCTAACTAAGACCAAGAGAAGTCATTTAAAAATATGAATGAAATTTATACTTTACTTGGATATCATGATATGTCATACATACCCAAAATATTCAACTCTATATGTCTATATTTTATTGAACTAGTTTAGTGTGACTTCATGTTTTTTCATGAATTATATAAATCAACTCTATTCACATAACATCAAACTATATGTTCCCTTTAATTTGAGTTAAACATAAAAAACATGATGTTAACAGAAATTTTAATAATGTATATTGTGATTTTAAAATAAAATGACCAAAAATTAGTCATTGACTCAACAAAAAACAAACTACACACTATAATTAGTTTCATTAAAGATCATTTTAATTAAAATAAAATCAATGAAACTATATTGGTTGTTCTAGTTACCATAGTAAATAATTAACTATCATTAATGTAAAACTTAACCCTAACTACTCTATCATTATTCTATAGATTTTATTAAACTAAATGATTCCTTGAATATTTATAAATCTTGAAGCATTATAATAAATTTAAAAAGGGTATAATATCTCATTTTAAAGGCCTTTATCCTTAGAGACCTTTCTAGGATTAGTGATGAAACCATGTGTGACCCCAAACCCTACCACCAATAGGTCATGATTTAAAAAATATTCTCAATTATGTATCTATCAAAAATTGGAGGCATTAACATATATAGAACAAAGTGTAATTCATTAATATCAAATAAAAACCATGAAATTATGGACGATCTAGATTCCATAACTGACATATATCATAAAAACATTTTTCTATTTAATACAACATAACTACAATTAAGGATTTTTATAACTCCAAATGACTAACTGAAAAATCAAAATAACACATTATAAACCAAAATTACATATATAATTATTGTCTAATGAATAAAAAACAAATTCTATACTTATTTTATAACCCATGATTTTATATCTAATGCTACTCAATAATAAAATTAGGGTGAGGATGATGAAACCTTTAGGGGGTCTGTGTTGTTGTCGAGGAGGGGATTTGAGCAAGGCAGTGGGAGCTCGAGGGGGGGGGGGGGGGGTCCGTGTCACTACTGAAGAGGGGAACTGAGCCACGGTGAGGGAGGTTGGAGGGGGGGTCATGTTTCCAGTGAGCCGACCAAGGATGATTTCAGAGTGGGGGAGGGTTACGGGGGTCGGGGTTGGAGGGTTGGGGGTTGCGGGGATCAAGGGTTGAAGGATCGGGATCACGGTCTTGGGGTCACCACTAGGGAGAGGAGATTATGAGGTTTAAAGACCCGTAAATTTCAAGGAAATTTTTTTCTTAAATTCTATGGGATTTTAGAGTACGCAGTTTCTGACGGCACCTGATTCTGAGACCTGGTGTGCCCGGAATCAATTTCTGAAGCTTAACTCGGGTACGTTCAGTGAACGAACGAGTGGGTTTTTCTATCTTTTAAACCAAAGCTTGGAATTGAAATATGAGGTCACCGATGGAACCGCACCACCGGTAATTTCTTAAGAGGACCTTTAGCGAAGATGTGTTTACTCGGGAGAAGTTGTTAAAAAAAGTGGATTAAATTAAAAGTAAAATAAAATTGTGTTACAATTTTATTTCTTTATCCTAGTGGTTATATCCAACATGGGGTAGTTGGGGTGGGACCCACAAGCCCCTAACTACCCATGTGAGGATATTGGTGAGGTGGGGCCCACACGAGTCCCACCCCTTCACATTCCTTAAAACCCCTTAAACCCCCCCCCATTAATCTTCTTGTGTTTAATGTTGGCAACCCTTTGTGTTTAATTAAGTGACTTCTCCTCTTACTCTTTAATAATGCCAACACACATTAATTTAATTTAATTAATTGAACCTCTTCAATTAATTGAGTTATGTGTTTGAATTTTGAAATTTAAATGCATGGCATGAATTAATAAAATAAGATGAGACTTATTTTATTTTGGTTAGTTGGCTTGTTGTGTGAGGATTTTGGGAGAGAGCCCTAAATCCTTTTTTAAGAACATCATCTTCAAAGAAGAACGCCAACTCTTCGATGAAGAACGTCGACTCGATGACCCCAGATTCTTCTTCCTTTTCCTCCTCCACGACAAGGAAGGAAACAACGACGCGGGAATTTGCCAACGATGTCACGCTTTGTTCTCACCATGATAAAAAGAGGAGATGTCGTTTCCTCCTCGGACGCTCTCTGTCGACGTCTAGGAAACCTCATCTCATGACGCCATCAACCGCGACGCCGATATTCGTCATCATTTGTTGAGGT
Source organism: Viscum album (assembly GCA_963277665.1). Taxonomy (NCBI): domain Eukaryota; kingdom Viridiplantae; phylum Streptophyta; class Magnoliopsida; order Santalales; family Viscaceae; genus Viscum; species Viscum album. The sequence continues at coordinate 1,135,339,386 of OY728141.1, read as the reverse complement.
AGGGGTTAAGTTCAATTTTTTTTAATAAATTAAAATTGTGCTTTGTTATGTCGATAAAGTATCTCGTTTAATTTGGCCAAATGTTATCGACGTAACGGGAGGAGATCAGACCACACAAACATGGCCAATTTCTTCTCCCCTTTTCCTTGATGACCTTCATTGATGATTGTGGCAAAGGCGGCGTGGTGTCGTTGCACCGCGCATGAATGAAGAGAACCGCGGATGGAGTGGGCCGCGGCAGAGGTGCGTGGTGCTGTCACGCCTCACCGGTGAGGCCAAAGGAGGCCGCGGCCAGGAGCGGGCCACGACGGAGGGGTGTGGCACTACCGCACCGTACCGGAGCATCAAGGGGGCCGCGGTCGGGGCGAGCCGCGGCGAAGGGGCCTGGTGCCATCGTGCCGCACCAGTCGAATAGGAGCCATGGCCTAAGGCCGCGGTGGTGTTCAAAGGGGTGGTCGGCTGAGTCGGCTGCCGGCGCCACCTGGAGGTGGGACCCGAGGGGTCCCACAGTTACACCTAGGGTCGGCCATTATGGCCGGCCATTTTGGAAACAAGGGGGCAGCGCCCCCTTTGCACCCCGCTCAGCCGCGAGCTGAGCCGCTGCCGGCTTCCAAGCCAGGCCGGGCCACCAGCACCGGGATGGGTCGTGCTAGCTGGGCCAGACCTGGACCCGGGTCAGGTCGACCTAGTTCGGGCCGACCTAGGGGATATTAGGTTGGGTCGGACCGGGCCCAAACCCCCTATTTTCGGACCAGGTTCTTTCAAAAGCCCATATCTTGGGCTACAGACTTCTGATCGATGCACCATCAGTTGAGTATGGATCCTTGGATCGATACGGTCATTTTGGTATATTGAACTCGATGTTTAGGTGAATTTTGGGTATAGCCGGGTTGGTTCAAACCCGAAACCAACCGGGCCCTTGGAGCGGAAACACTTATAACATAATGACCAGATGTCCGAATGACGTACTGTCAATTACGTTGAATTCCTCTTAGTGAGACGGTTATTTTGGATTACTAAACTTGAGGTTTGGACGCAGCTAGAGTATGGTCGGGTTGGTTTTAGTTTAAAAATCAACCGGGCCCCTAGGACGGAAAAACCAATATCTCTCAGACCGGGCGTCTGATTGATGTGTCGTTTGTCGTGTTGAGTTCTTATTGATGAGATGGAACTTTGTGATACATAAACTCTGGACTTCGTGACAGTTGATGTATTGATCCTCTTGGCTCGTGGAGTGGACCCTCCCGGAATCGAGCAGGCTGTGTGTGGGAACCCTAGAGCTGGTTGTGACTGCGACGTCAATGGCGACTAAACGTAGATCCTACGTGGGTTCAGCAATGAGGACGACTGTACTTGGATCCTATGAGGGTTCAGTAGTGAGGACGACTGTACTTGGATCCTACGTGGGTTCGACGGGGAGGAATACTGTACTTGGATCCTCCCTGGGTTTGACAGTGATGACGACTGAACTTAGATCCTATGTGGGTTCGGCAGCGATGGTAACTGCACTAGGATCCTATGTGGGTTCAGCAGCGATGACTTCTATACTTGGATCCTACGTGGGTTTGGCTGAGTGGATGATTCAGAGATTACATTTAATCATCTCCACCACTCTTCGTGAGTAGTATACCTGTGTGAGATGAGTCTTGACTTTCAATCAATATAATCGATATGATTGACTTGCTTTCCTGTGTGGACTAGGTTGTGCTTTCCTGTGTGGATTGGGTTGTTCTTGGGCTCTTGAGTTGGTGATGAACTGGAATTTATGATCTAGGTATATGTATGGGCATATACCTAAGTAGAGTTGGTTGATACTTCGTGTTTGTATATTTACTTTGTGGTTTATCCTTTGTGGATTCTGGGAGGCCTTTGGGGGTCTCGGGGTCCCTACTGAGTATCGTATACTCACCCCTGCATGGGCTATGCCCGCACTACATTGAGTTGGTTGCAGACGACGGACAACACTGACTGTGGTTGAGGCTTGTGGAGAAGGACGGTATCCGGTGGTGTACTATCAGGCGGGACGTACACGGAGCGGATGGACGGATTCGAGGAGACGAGGAGACCATCTATACCCACCCTTCAGGTGGGGATTTCGGAGGACATATTAGTGGTTGCTGTTTACTTTTCAGATATTGTACTTTAATTTTCTCAGTTGTACTGTTCTTTGAGTTGGGTTTGTATACTGGCCCATTTACTTTCCATCACTTACTTTTGTACTCAGTTTACTTATTGTTTACTTCAGCTTGCGTACTCTATTGTATTTGATTTCTTATAAAAAGGAAATTCCTTCCCTTTTTATCTAGATTTACACATTTGGTGCTAGTCGCCAGCCCCTGGCCTATGGAAGGTGGGCTTGGGGTAGTCACGGCATGGGCCCCGAGGACGGGTCGTGACAAATTGGTATCAGAGGAGTCGGTTCTACTGCAGAACTCTGGACTCTAATAATTTCTTCTGTGTGAAGCAATAGTGTTTAGGGTATTGAGTGTGGTTATCAGTCTATGGAGTCCAGTGGTGGTGTGGCAGCCGACGTATCCATACACCAGGACCCTGACTTCTGATTTCTGACTCAGTGCTCGAAAACACTGATTCCATGTATGTTTCAAAAGATTTCTTTGTGATTACTTTGTGTCAGATCACCAGGTATATTGTGTTAACAGTGGTGCACCTGTTTCTTTTCAAGATGGCCCCATGATGGCAGCCAGCTAGGGTTCCCAGTTACGTGCGGGATGGCAGCCCACCGAGCGATGAGGCCTTGGTGCAGGGCCCTATTACAGCGGAGGCACTAGTGGTACCTCTACCCGCTGGGCCACCGATACCACTAGGCCCAACAATGGAGAGTGCACGTTACCTAAGTGCACTGCACGAGTTTCAACATTAGAGTCCACCCAAGTTCCACGGAGAGATGGACCCTCAGGTAGCCGAGGATTGGCTGGAGGCTATCATTCGAGTCTTTAGATTAGTAGGGACACCAGCAGACCTCGTGGTTATCCTTGTGGCGAGTCTCTTTCACGCAGCAGCAGGTAGATGGTGGACCTTGATGCTCCAAGTGCACGGCGAGGCATCCCTACTATGGACGGACTTCGAGAGCCTCTTCCGCTCGGAGTTCATTCGATCCACCCTCCGTGCAGTGCACATTAAGGAGTTACTACAGCTGCGACAGGGCAACATGACAGTAGCCCAGTACTCGGCAAGATTTACTGATCTCTCACGCTACTCCACAGACATGGTATGTGACCCATTCTTCCGAGCCTGGACCTTCGAGTAGGAACTGAGGCATGAGATCAGGGATTCGATGATCTCCCTTAGCATTCTGACATAGGTAGGAGTACTGGGGCGAGCCCTTCTTTTGGAGAGATTTCTTGCTGAGCTTACACTAGCAGCGAGACCTACCGTAGGGAGACATGTAGCGGAGTCTTCTGCAGCCAGTAGTAGATAGATGTCGCAGAGGTCCAAGCGGACCAGGTCACCAGGTGGGAAACCTCAAGATACTGGTTCGGATGTGCGGGGCACACACAGCAGACCAAGTCATATGAGAGGTAGGCAGTGCTATGCATATGGCGGGCAGGTCCACATGGCTCGTGACTACCCGACCCGCCATGCAGAGGAGCAGCAGACGGTTGAGGGACCACCCAGGAAGAGGAAAATGCTCGACCGTGGCGGTCTGCAGAGAGAAAGCAGATGAGGCAGAGTAGCTGGCCGAGAAGCAGGTGGTGGATGACACTTTGAGGCTCTACCACCACCACCACCACCAGGAGGTCCACCCCAAGCACAAGGAGTTGCTGGGCAGAAGCAGGCTCAGCTTTAGGCAGTGGAGGCCTACGACCACGGTGCACCTGAGATGATTCGAGGTACTATCTGTGTCTACTCCACCCTTGCTGCAGTTCTTATAAACACATGGGTGAGTCATTCTTTTATTTCCACTGCCTTTGTTCGGATCTCGGAGATTTTGACAGAGTCGTTGGCTCGATCCTTATGGATACAGACACCTATGGGAGCAGACTCGACGATTACGCACTGGTGCCGGAAGTGTGAGCTTACTCTAGGAGGCTAGATCTTTGTCTGGGATCTTCTTGTTGCGGTGTCGAGGCCTTACGATGTCATCTTGGGCATGGATTGGTTATCTATAGTCCATGCTCAGATCGACTGTATTAGACGCAAGGTGGGATGTGTTCGCAATGATGGGAGCAGTTTCACCTTCACCGGTGAGAAGGGAGCATTTGTAGTACATGATGGACTTACACAGAGGAGAGGGAAGACGATCACACATTAGTTGGCTAGTCTCATCCTCAGAGAATTTGATGTGCAGAGTCCGAGTTTTCCTGTTGTGGTGGATCAGTATGCAGAAGTTTTCTCTAACGATGTTCCAGGACTACCTCCTCGCAGAGAGGTAGACTTCTATACTGACATGTACCCCGAGACAGCCCCGATATCTACTCCAGCATATCGGATGGCTCCCGCTGAGCTTCGTGAGCTACGTGTATAGCTGGAGGACTTGTAAGGCAAGGGATTCATCCAACCTAGTGTTTCACCCTGGGCTTCTCCGATTTTGTTCACCAAGAATGTGGACGGGAGCTTGCGACTGTGTGTCGACTATCGTCACCTGAACCAGGTGACCGTGAAGAACAAGTATCCACTTCCGAGGATTGACGACCCCTTTGATCAGCTCAAGGGAGCATGATGGTTCTCAAAGATAGACCTCAGGTTAGGCTATCATCAGCTCAGAGTTCGAGATGAGGATGTGCAGAAGACGGCCTTCAGGTGTTGGTATGGTCACTATGAGTTCTTTGTTATGCCTTTCGGCGTAACCAATGATCCAGAAGTGTTCATGAGTTTCATGAACAGGATCTTCCATCCTTACCTCGATCGATTTGTCATAGTCTTCATCGATGAAATACTGATTTACTCGACTACTGAGGAGGAGCACGCCTACCACTTGCGGGTTGTACTGGACACACTCCGAGATCACCAGCTTTATGGTAAGATCTCGAATTGTCAGTTATGGATTCTAGAGGTCCAATTCTTTGGGAAAGTCATCTCTAAAGATGGATTTGCAGTGGATCCTGCGAAGATCGGGGCAGTACTAGCTTGGGAGACACCCAAGAGCGTGACAGAGGTGTTGAGTTTCCTAGGTCTGGCTGGTTACTATCGAAGATTTGTGCCGGACTTCTCCAGAGTTTCAGAACCACTTTCATCTTTGACAAAGAAGGGTAAACCCTTTGTGTGGTCAGATAGATGTCAGCAGAGCTTCCAGGAGCTGAGACAGAGATTGACCAGTGCACCCATCTTGAGGTTACTGGAGGAAGGCGTAGGGTACGTAGTTTACTGCGATACATCAGGGACTGGACTCAGGTGTGTCCTAATGCAGGAGCAGGCAATGATTGCTTATGGTTCACAACAGTTGAGGCCGCATGAGCAGAAATACGCTACCCATGACCTGGTGTTAGCAGTAGTGGTCTTCGCCTTGAAAATGTTGCAACACTATCTGATGGGAGAGCACTTTACAGTCTACTCTGACCACCAGAGTCTCAGGTACATCTTCTCATAGAAGGACCTAAACCTGAGATAGTGGTGATGGCTCGATTTCCTCCAAGACTACGACTTTGTGATAGTCTATACTCCTGGGAAGGGGAACGTAGTAGCTGATGCTCTCAGCAGGAGGTCGGGCATTCAGCTACTTGGAGAGGCAACAGAGAAGTTAGACACTTTGAAGATATCCTTAATAGATAGAGATGGGTAAGCCTTCCTACAATCTCTCACAGTCACCCCTCCACTACTTTAGAGGGTCAGGGAGGCACAACGTGGGGATGTTGACAGTGAGACGCGACGTGCACAGATATCCACAGGACAGGTACCTGATGTATTTTATATAGGAGGAGAGCACATCATCCTTTTTAGAGGATGTACCATGGTACCAAGTTCATTACAGGAGGAGGTGATGAGGGAGTTTCGCACTTCCCCATTGGTGGTACATCCAGGTGTAGCGAAGATGTACTAGGATCTCAGATGACAGCACTGGTGGCCGGGTATGAAGAAGGTTGTGGTAGAGTTCGTTTCATGATGCCTCACCTGCCAGTAGGTGAAGGCAGATCACCAGGTACCAGAAGGCTTGGTACAACCCTTAGATGTTACGGAGTGGAAGTGGGACGGGGTATCTATGGATTTCATGATGGGACTTCCACGTTATTCTAGAGGACATGACTCCATCTGGGTGATTATCGACCGACTCAACATGTTGGCCCAGTTCCTACCTATCAGAGAGCAGGGCTCAGTAGAGAGCTTGAGACGCCTCTACATTCAGAAGATCGTACGGCTTCATGGTGTTCCATTGTCTATCGTCTCCAATCGAGATGCTCTCTTTACTTCTCGACATTGGAAGGGGTTTCAGGAGGCGTTTGGGATACAGCTAAGCCTGAGCACCGCCTTTCATCCTTAGAAGGATGGTCAGATAGAGAGGACCATTTAGAATCTTGAGGACATGCTTCATGCATGTGTCCTCAACTTTGGTCACAGTTGTGAGGATCACCTACCCTTGGTGGAGTTTGTGTACAATAACAGCTACAACTCCACCATCGAGATTGCACCATACGAGGCATTGTACGGTGAACCTTGCAGGTCACCTCTGTGCTGAACTGACCTCGGAGAGTCAGCACTTGTAGGACCAGAAATGGTCCAGGCCATGACGGAGAAGGTATAGATCATCCAGGAGTGGATGAGGACTGCTCAGAGCTGACAGAAGTCCTATGCTGACAGGAGTCGGAGACCATTAGAGTTCGAGGATGTCGACCCCATTTTCTTACATGTCTCACCTCGATGTGGACTATGGAGATTTGACTGGGGCGGCAAGTTATCTCCGCACTTCATCGGACCATTCTAGGTTCTCAGTAGGATAGGTGAGGTGGCTTATCTCATTTCTCTTCCACCTCAGTTGCACCGGGTGCACGACGTCTTCCACGTATCTCATCTAAGGAGATACGTGCATGACCCGACGCATATCATTGATCACGGGGAGCTAGACATCAATGACGGGGCAACATTTTCATAGGTTCCAGTGGAGATCGAGGATCGACAGGAGCAAGTCCTGCGTGGATGGTCGATTCCTCTAGTGTGCATCAGGTGGCAGCACGGGAACCTCCAAGAGAGCACATGGGAGCGGTAGGCTCAGATGTGTGCACAGTACCCTCATTTGTTTCCCTAGTTTATGATGTAGCTTTACAAGGACATAAAGCCCTAAGGAGAGAGTAATGTAAAGACCTGTAAATTTCAAGGAAATTTTTTTCTTAAATTCTATGGGATTTTATGAGTACATAGTTTCTTACAGCACCTAATTTCGGGGCCCGGTGTGCCCGGAATCAATTTCCGAAGTTTAACTCGAGTACGTTCAGTGAACGAACCTACGGGTTTTTATATCCTTTAAACTGGAGCTCAGAATTGAAATCTGAGGGCACCGATGGAATCGCAACATCAGTAATTTCTTAAGAGGACCTTTATCGAAGATGCGTCTACTCAGGAGGATTTGTTAAAAAAATTGGATTAAATGAAAAGTAAAATAAAATTGTGTTACAATTTTATTTCTTTATCCTAGTGGTTATATCCAACATGGGGTAGTTAGGGTGGGACCCACAATCCCCTAACTACCCATGTGAGGATATTGGTGAGGTGGGGCCCCACACGAGCCCCACCCCTCCACATTCCTTAAAACCCCTTAAACCCCCCCCCCATGAATCTTCTTGTGTTTAATGTTGGCAACCATTTGTATTTAATTAAGTGACTTCTCCTCTTCCTATTTAATAATGCCAACACACATTAATTTAATTTAATTAATTGAGTTATGTGTTTGAATTTTGAAATTTAAATTCATGGCATGAATTAATAAAATAAGATGAGAATTATTTTATTTTGGGGAGTTGGCATGTTGTGTGAGGATTTTGGGAGAGATCTCTAAATACTTTTTGAAGAACTTCATCTTCAACAAAGAACACCAACTCTCCGATGAAGAACGTTGACTTGGCGACCCCAGATTCTTCTTCCTTTTCCTCCTCCGCGACATGGAAGGAAACAACAATGTGGGAATTCTCCAACGACGTCACTCTTTGTTCTCACCGTGATAAAAAGAGGAGACGTTGTTTCCTCCTCAGATGCTCTCCATCGACATCTACGAAACCTCATCTCGTGATGTCGTCAACCGCGAAACTGACAATTGTCAACATTTGTTGAGGTAGGGGTTAAGTTAAAAAAAAATTAATGAATTAAAATTGTGCTTTGTTATGTCGATAAAGTATCTTGTTTAATTCGGAAAAATGTTATCGACGTAACGGGGGGATATCGGACCACACAAACATGACCGATTTCTCCTCCCATTTTCCTTGATGACCTTCATTGATGATTGTGGTGAAGGCAGCACGGTGCCATTGCACCGCACGGGAATGAAGAGAACCACGGCCAGAGCAGGCCACGGAGGAGGTGCGCGGCACTGTCGCGCCGCGCCAGTGAGGCCGAAGGAGGCCGTGGCCAGGAGCGGGCCACAGTGGAGGGGAGCGGCGTCGTCGCGCTCCGCTGGAGCATCAAGGGAGCCGCATCCAGGGCGGGCCGCGGTGGAGGGGCGTGACGCTGTCGTGCCACGGCGGTCTTCAAAGGGGCAGCCAGCTGAGCTGGCTGCTGGCTCCCCCTGAAGATGGGACCCAAGGGGGTCCCGCGGTTACACCCAGGGCCGGCCATTATGGATGGACATTTCGAAAACACGGGGGTGGTGCCCCCTTTGCACCCTGCTCGACCGCAAGCCGAGCCGCGGCCAGCCTCCAAGCCGGGCAGCAGGTCGCGCCCCGCTGCGGGATGGGCCGCGCCCGCGCCGGGCTGGGCCTCCCGCGCCGGGCCAGGCCACTCCCAATCGGGCCGGACCCGGACCCAGGTCAGGTCAACCCGGTTTGGGCCGACCCAGGGGGTATTGGGCTGGGTCAGACCGGGCCCAAACCCCCTATTTTAGGACCAGGTTCATTCAAACGACCATATCTTAGGCTACTGACCTTCGATCGATGCACCGTCAGTTGGGTAGGGATCCTCTGATCGAGACGATCGTTTCAGTATATTACACTAGATCTTTAGGAAAAGTTTGGGTACATTCGGGTTGGTTCGAACCCAAAAGCAACCGGGCCCTTGGAGCGGAAACGCTTATAACATAACGACCGGACGTCCGAATGACATACTGTCAATTACGTTGAATTCCTCTTAGTGAGAGGGTTCTTTCGGATTACTCCACTTGAGGTTTGGACACATCTGGAGTACAGTTGGGTTGGTTTTAGCTTAAAAACAAACCGGACCTCTAGGAAGGAAAAGCCAATATCTCTCAGACCGGGCGTCCGATTGACGCGTCGTCTGTCACGTTGAGTTCCTATTGAAAAGATGGAACTTTGTGATACATTAACTCTGGAATTCGTGAAAGTTGATGTATCAATCCTCTTGGATCGTGGAGCGGACCCTCCCGGAATCGAGCATGCTGTGTGCGGGAACCCTAGAGCTGGCTGCGACTACGACGACAATGGCGACTGTACTTGGATCCTACGTGGGTTCGAAATTGAGGAAGACTTTAGTTGGATCCTATGTGGGTTCAGCAGCGAGGACGACTGTACTTGGATCATACGTGGGTTCGGCAGTGAGGACGACTGTACTTGGATCCTCCGTGGGTTCGGCAGCGATGACGACTGTACTTGGATCCTACATGGGTTCGGCAGCGATGGTTACTGTACTAGGATCTTACGTGGGTTCGGCAGCGACGTCTTCTATACTTGGATCCTACATGGGTTTGGCTGAGTGGATGATTCAGAGATTACATCTAATCATCTTCACCCCTCTTCGTGAGTAGTATACCTGTGTGAGCTAAGTCTTGACTTTCAATCAATATCATCGATATGATTGACTTGCTTTCCTGTGTGGACTGGGTTGTGCTTTCTTGTGTGGACTGGGATGTTCTTGGGCTCTTGAGTTGGTGATGAACTGGAATTGATGACTTAGGTATATGTATGGGCATATTCCTAAGTAGAGTTGGTTGATTCTTCATGTTTGTATCTTTACTTTGTGTTTTATCCTTTGTGGATTCTGGGAGGCCTTTGGGGGGTCTCGGGGTCCCTACTGAGTATCATATACTCACCCCTCCACGGGATATGCCCTCACTACATTGTGTTGGTTGCAGACGACGGACAACGCTGACCGTGGTTGAGGCTTATAGAGCGGGACGGTATCCGGTGGTGGACTGTCAGGCGGGACGTACACAGAGTGGATGAACGGATTCGAGGAGCTGAGGAGACCCTCTATACCCACCCATCAGGTGGGGATTCTGGAGGACGTCTCAGTGGTTTCTGTTTACTTTTCAGCTATTGTACTTTACTTTTCTCAGTTGTATTGTTCTTTCAGTTGGGTTTGTATACTAGCCTATTTACTTTCTAGCACTTACTTTTGTACTTAGTTTACTTAGTGTTTAGTTCATCTTGTGTACTCTATTGTGTTTGATTTCTTATAAAAAGGAAATTCCTTCCCTTTTTATCAGGATTTATACCTTTGGTGCTAGTCGCCAGCCCCTGGCCTATGGAAGGCGGGTTTGGGGTAGTCACGGCACGGGCCCCGAGGACGGGTCGTGACATGAGGGGTGGGGGGAAAGGGGGTCACAAGCTCAGGGTCTCCATCAGGGAGAGTATTGGAAGTGGGAAGGGGTAAGGGGGTCATAGGATTGGGGTTTCAACTCATGAGAGGAGAGGATGAGGCTGGGGGAAGGGGTCAGGGTCGCACAGAGGGAGTGGGTGAGGGGGTGGGATTAAGGTATTTTTAAAATTTTTAGCAATGGTTTAATTGAAATCTCCACTAATTAAAGACATAAAAAAATATCATGGTGGATTTATTAAACCACATATATATTATATTTTTTTTAATGAGATTTATTTTGCGGTGGTTACGAGAACTGCCCTGAACAAACTGCCGCTAACTATCACTTTTTTGTAGTGGTTTCATGATCTAGCTGACTTGCCTATGATTCATCACAATAGTTTTTTGAAACATATGGATGGAACCATGAGAGTCAATGTGACATTTCTTATAGGGTGTCTAATGTCCTGACTAACATTTCTAGAGGTCATCATGAGACATGAATGACATACCCAAAGGGCATCGCAATAGTTATTTAACATGCCTGGGTGCTGTTGAGAGACTTAGCTGACATGAAATGGCACCACAATGTGGGTCATAAGGCATATAGGAAGAGTGTCACAAGGCTAATATTATGAGCTCATAGAGATTCATGAGACTAGGGAATCATGCCCGGAGGGCACCATGTGACTTTCTTTGACATGTCTATAGGAATTTGTGTGATCCAAATATTATACAAAAGGAGTGTTGCATGATCTGGGTGACATGTCCCGGTGCTCTCATATGACTATGGAGGTTCATTTGAAGTGCGTGAGGATTGAAATATATGTTATTTTTTAAATTATCCTATTTTAGTATTTTTTTTTATGCCTTCATATTGTGAATTCTCTAGATTTTTTCAATTTTATCATGTTTTAAGTATTGCATGATCTGGAAGGTGTGTAGGATGCTCTTCACATATCCTTCTAGAATTCCTTCATGTGATCTATGGGTGATCATGAAAAGATCCTATGAATATTTCATGATTTCCCTAGATGTTCACTGGTATCTTACCCATTAGAAAGATTTCTAGTCTTGATATCAGCCACTCCAATAAATATTCTCTAGCACTGGTGCATATGGATACAAAGAGTAAAAATTTTCATCTAAATTGTCATGTTAATGGGGTAGTGGTCAATTTTTTATGTTGGGGTGGGGGATTTATATGCCTCACCACCCTAGTTGTTCACTTATTTACGTGGTGTATCTTGCATGAATCTAGGATGGAGTAAATGAAGGTCTTCCGTGTCACATGTCTTCATTAGTCTCCATTATGGATCACTATGAGGGTGTCACCTAATTTTCAGTAACGACAAGTTTCACCCATCAACACATCCTTTATTGGATTATTTATAATCAATGGGGACTTTTTGAATCATGCAGTCATGCCTAAATAATTTTATTTTTTAATTATGACATGTCCAAGGGCCTTCATGAGATCATGGTGCCTGTTGAAGGGCCTTTTCATGATCTTAAGTGACTTTTCTAGGACATTCTGTGAGATAAGAATGGATATTCAAGGGGTCTTGTAAGATCTTGTTGCAGGCTTCCTTAGTGTGTCACAATTGTTTTATTACCACGAGAGGTTCTCACCTCCTCCCCTTTTATTTTATTTTTTTATTTAATAATGGTTGGGGATCTTATGGGATTGCTCTAATGTTATCAAGGACAATTGTTCTTCCTCTTAGTGTTGTGTCATGATATAAAAAGGGGGTCTTGTGGAGATACGTGATCATTTCAAGGAAAATTCCATCCGTTTGACCTTAGGGAGACAAAGGGGGAGTTTGAGGTCACCTGGACATACCATGAGGTTGTTTGCATGATGTAGATGACATGGTGATAGGTTTTTGACATATGAAGTGTAAATTTCATGGGGGTCTCATGGTATCTTTAGGATTTCCAGGGGTGTATCATGCAACTTTTATGACCACAAGAGGCTCTCACCTCCTTCATTTTTATTTCCTTTATTTTATCATACAAATGCTGGAGGATATCATAATTTTTCTTGGATGTTTTTAAGGACAATAATCCTTTCCATTAGTGATGCATCGCATGATCTTTACAACCGTAAGAGGCCTCTACCTTTTGGGCATTTTACTCCTATTTTCAAAGTATTTTTGTATGGTTTATTAGGTTCCCATTGGCTGAAAAACCACGTGATCTAGGGGAGATTATCTGGATTTCGCCACATGACCACCAGTTTTATGGGTAACCTTCAAAAGAGTATAAATATTTTTCAAGAGGGGCTCTTCAATATTCACTGTAGTTTATGTGTTGGGCATGGTTCCTTAACTTAACCTTATGATGGTCATGTGATCACATGTCTCTTTGAGGCTCGCACAATTTGTGAGTATTGGAAACCTTCATCTTTCTTTAATTTTTTAGGAAAATAATACCCATATCCAGGTATTTATTCCTTTTTAAATTTTCCATTTCTCATTGGGTAGGAATCAACAAATTTCCCCCCTTAGGAGCGAAGTCCACGGGGACTAGGGCTTGGTTCTGAGGAAAGTAAATGCCCACCTGATTCTTTGGTGCTATCGCGAATCAGTGTCTTGGGTGGAGTTTGGTCTACCTAGATATGTTTGGTATTCCATGATATTCCCTATAAATAGGGGGAGGAGAGAGATTCATTTCACTAGCTACTCGTTCCTAGAGCACTCTCGCCTTGATTTTGTCATGTGACCTTTTAATAATACTATTTTGCAAGTCCTAATCAAGAGACCTCACCAAAAGCCTACTTTTTCATGAACTATTTTGCAAGACCTCCTTTTCTTAGATTATCACTATAACCAACTATGGACTATGTTTCAATAATTTCTTGAACTTTTCCATGGGGATGTGATTTCTTGAGGGTTTTTTGGGGTATGACGGCTTGATCTTATGATCCTTTGGCAATCATGTGGCTCGCATAGCCATGTCCGGGTCACATGATCATGTGTACTCAAGGGGTTATGTGGTTGTGAGATTACTTATTGTTTTATAATACTCATGATACCTATGAGGTTTAGTTGATTCATGATCCCTTTATTCAATTTTCGAATGTGTTCGTTGATTCACAAGATGCGCACACTACTGTAGGTTTTTTATGTCTTTATTTTGAAAATATTTTATTTCATATGTATGACATATAACACTTAATTATATTCATATTAATTCTGGTTCTCTTCAAAGATCCTCTATTATGTGCAATCAAAGTCAAATTATTTCTAGAAACCGTAATACTGACCCTCGATATCACGTGGATTTTGATAACAAGTCGTTAAAGAGGATCCCATCATCCAAGATTTAGGATTATCCTATATCACACTGAATTCCTCTCTATGGGTTTGTCTTGATAGATGATGTTACCATTCCTCCTTCAGACTTCAATATGTTTCCTCACTAGGTTTCATCTTCTCTCAACTGTGTTTGGATAACTATTTACAAGGATGGTCGACTGATTGTAGATTGATCACAGGTTTTGTCTTATGTGCTAAAAAACTCTACCTTAAGTCTAGATGGTGGTGATTTCACTCATCAAGATATTTCTCAGAGCTACTTGATTATATTTTCCTCCTCTATGAATAAACCAGGTGGAATATGGAGATCTAAATGTGATATTCATCCATGCAGTAATTGTTTGAGGAATGGCAATGGTCATTCTGGGTCAAGAAAAGTTGTTTAGATTTATATAATAATTTATATAGGTTCCCCCTCTATAAGGTAGTATGGATCTCCTAATTCATTTTCTACCTCATGATTTATCTTCTTCAATAAATGATCATCCATTAGTGCCCTATAACCAGCACGATCCATTTTTACCATGGTGAAGTGGGCATCATCCTGTTGGATATCTATCAATTGGGTGGGATTCCTCCCATCGGAGAGATGTAAGATGAGTTCCTCTTGACCACATATGTATGGGGAAATCCCTTTTAGACTCTAGTCTTAGTGAGTTATATGTTCATCATTTTGAAGGAAAAGTTAATAAAGGATCTGAATATGTGCTCACATATCTCTTTTAAGGGCTGGATCAACATTTTCCTCCATCACAGCGGAGTTATACAAACTATCATACACCCCCATCAATGTACTTATAGAAAGTTCATGAAAGTATCATCTCATATTGAGATATTCTAGAAGCTAGGGATTATAACTCATGGGGATATCGAGCGAACTCATAGATCTCCCAGTGTATTAGGATAACATACTTTATATCCATGTTCTTCAATGGATGGATTTTTTGAGCTGGATACACATTCTTAGGTATCCATGACAACACATTGGTGTGGCGGTGTGACTTATGGAAGGAAAGTGCCTCAATTTGGTAGTTCTGGTCCTTTCATGCCTATATAAACTCTTTGTCCACATTCAACAAGGAAGAATCCCCTACAATATTATTAAACCTTTTCAGTTATTATTTGTCTAGATAGAGGATCACTTCTATTTATATGACTATTATAACACTACTAGGATCCCTAACACCTCATCTTGTCCCATATAGTTGAACATATCTAGTGTTGGGGCCATGTCACTAATCCCTGATGAGGTTGAAATTTTTTTGAGCCAATTCAAAATCATTGATTTCATCCTTTATCACGTACCGTCTGGGTTATTCATTGACAATGGTTGCATCTCTATCGATGAAAGGTTTTACAAAAACTCACTTCAGGATGGAGTTCTTATAGTCAGGGTGGATGAGCTAATTATCCAAAGTCCAAATACAAATTATTAGTTTTCTCTTTAGTGTTGATATATCCTAAGGGTATCCCCATTACTTTGTCTAATGTTCAGGGAGATTGATACCTTGGGGTCATCTGCCAGTTTTGGATGATGTTGGTGCATGAAGACACTGATACTAAAATCATCCTTTCACATGTTAATGATTATACCTTTCTTTCTCAAGATTATTCCCAGGATTGGGTAGCAACCTATCCAGGTGGAGTGCTAAGTTGACTATCCCATCACATATGCAATCCATTTTCTTTTTCAACCCCTTTGTCTATAAAAACAATTGAGTTTATTGAATACTTAGGTGGTACAACGAGGAGGTTACCTCATTATAGTGACGATCACCCTGATAGTTGGTTAGAATGCATTGAAAAAATTATTCCCCCAACACAACCTATGTTTGACACTCCAACTAAGATAATATAATATGAGTATTCTTCTGTTCCTTCTTTATCAGATCTACTAGTGGCTCCTCCTCCTACTGCACTTGCTCTATCGGTTACTAAGGCTCAAACTTGGTGTAGGATGATCTGGAAGAAGATTAATGCCCTATTTACTAAGACTCCTCTGGAAACATTCTATGATCAATAGTATCATCTTCCCTAAATTTTTGATGACTTGGGGATGGATATATTTGACTGCCAACCATTGTGTGAAGTCGTGAAGTATATCCCCCTGGTTTGGAAAGATTTGGCCATCGATGAGAGAGACTTCCACAATTTTATGGGTGAGGATACCCTTTCTAATTAGATGAAGGAGGCATAATAGGCATTGTAATAGGGTTGCTAGTTTATATTCATACTTCAAGCCCATATGGATTCCTCAACTATGAAAATATGAATATGCGAGGAAATTATAACTTTCCTAAAGTCTGACCTTTCAATGTCGCCTTCCTAGTTAGAAACTAATAAAAAGAGGGTTTAGGAACTAAATAATTTATTCAAGATTATCCATATTAAGGTAGAAGTATAAGGGGGGATGAATGGTACTTAAACTTTCAATTTATGCTTCTCACTAAGCTCTTACCTACTTGGCTAGTTCAGCCGATTGAATCTTTTTGTAATTCGATCATTGTTACGCACCCCATTTTTGATGTGATTCTTGGAGAGACTAAAAACTGTGGAGATTCCTCTTATAACATGCAATTTTATATTTTTGTCTAGTTTTATTTCATTCAAGGTGTGCATGACTTTTTTTGATATGATATTATTTGAATCATCAACACAACCCATCCTTTGCACAATATCAAGAAAACTTGAAATCTTGGAATTGAATTTTGAAATTATAATTGATTCTTTTTGTGAAATTATAATTAATTCCCACCAAAATGTTATTTTTAATTGATATATATGTTTCATATATCTTGAGATCACTTGATACGCATAAGGGTCACTTAGGTAGGATATGTGTCCCAGATGGAGAGTGATCTTTCTTTTGCTGAAGTCAGTTGGCTTGGTGAGTGAAGCATGATTTATACTAAGAACATATGGTGGGCCTTAAAAAATTTTATATTTTTGTATAATATATTTATTTTTTCTTATAGTTTAAGTTCTTTTAGATCATAACTTGTATCTCTTTAGTTTAGGGTCTTTTAGCTCAGAATTGTTATCGCTGCAATTTAGGGTCTTTTAGCTTAGACCTTCTAGTGTTGTGGTTTAAGGTTTTTAGATCAGACATTTAATTTTTTTTGTTTAGGTTATTTTATATTGGACAATATATTACTATAGTCTAAGGAATTTTATCTTGGAACTTCTATCACTGTAGTTTAGGGTCTTTTAGCTTGGAAATTCTATCACTGTAGTTTATGGTATTTTAGCTCGAAGCTTCTATAAATGTAGTTTAGGGTTTTTAGCTTGCACCTTATATAATTGTATTTTAGGGTATTTTATATTGGGCCTTATATTAATATAGTTTAGAGTATTTCATCTCATAACTTCTATCACTGTAGTTTAGGTTCTTTTAGTTCAGAACATCTATTTCTGCGGTTTAGGGTCTTTTAGCTTGGACCTTCTATCATTGTCATTTAGGGTCTTTTAGCTTATACATTCTATTGTTTTAGTTTAGGGTATTTTATCTTAGAACTTATATTACTATAGTTTAGGGTCTTTCATCTTGGAACTTATATAGTTTAGGGTCTTTTATCTTGGACCTTCTATCACTTTAGTTTAGGGACTTTTATCTTAGACCTTCTATTGCTGTAGTTTAGGGACTTTTAGCTTAGACATGATCAATCATCATCGAGTACGGTGCAGACATGTCAGAAATAACCCAAAACACTATGGGATGTTGGGTCCCGCTGTGGTGTTTTTGAGGCTCATTAGGATTAGAAATCCCTTTTTGTAGAGTGGTGCATTCAGTTGATGATCATATGCGCATATGTAGGAGTCATAAGCATATATTCATTGTCAAGAAAATGATATTTTGATGTCGGGAATCTTTTCTAGGGGATATCGAAGATTTGTGGTGGTAATATATATTGAGGAAAAAATAATAGGGATGTTATATCTTCATGGAGAGTTGAAATATGGGTGATGTAAGTCATAACCTAAAAGTTTCAGTATGTGAATATGGGATGGGGCAGACATACCGGGTCTTTCCTATGGCATTTTGATATTCCAGGTTCCACCACGGTGTTTCCAAGGGTCACAAGGATTGAAGATCCTTTTGGAAAGGATTTGATCCCTTTAGTTATTGGGTCAAGGACCCTATGCATCAGTATCATGGTCAATAAAAATATGATCTCCACTCCTTTATGAGTGCCAAAAAAAAATTATAAATACTCAAACATTTAGACGATTAGGTTGTGTGTGTAAGGAAAGGTATCTAAGAAGGGTTTTTAACCCTAGGGTGGTTTAACTCTTATATTGTAAATCTCAATCCCTACACCCTGTAGTTTTGAGTTACGAATCGTGGACCATCAAAGGTTCGAGAATAGAGTGTCACATTCCTAATCTAAGAAAGGGTGAAAACATGGTGAAATAATGATGATAATGTCAAATCTGCTTGAATAGTTTGGTAATGAGATTATAAGTCATGGCCCAAAGTGCTCAGGTTAGGAGGATAATATGGGACAATCGAACCAAGAGTAGTTCAGACACACTAAGGTGTTGATTTATTCCATAGTGATGTCAGGGATCACAAGGACCAAAAATACATTTTTATAGAGTGATAAATTTGTTGACGACCATACGCACATATGTAGGAACCATATGCATACACTCATAGTCAAGAAAAGAGTCCATTGAAGCTGAGTATCCTTTATGTGGTCTATGGAAGGTTTACAATGATCATAGACACGCAAAATCATGAATTGTGATTTTTTTAAAGAGTAATATCCATGAAAGGTTCGAGTAACCTAAAATTTTTATCACTTCCTAGAGAATATATTCTCATGGTGAGGAGTTGTAAAAAATAATTAATTTGCCTATTTTCTGAACCTGGGGGTCCAACGAGCATAGATTTTCTTTTAATAGGGATATAGTTTAGACCCTATGAGCTTTATGCATTTTTATTTGTGCCCTAATTTTTTTAAACTCTAGATATGAAGAGTTTATAAAGAAAAGAATTTAATTTTTCTAAGGCCTTACTTTGTGGGTTTTTGACCTAAAAATTTTTGTGTCTCTTTTTCTAGTAATTTAACGTATTGTGATTTGAACTCTTATTGGATATATTTTAAGGTCATAATTCTACGAAAAAAGTGTTGGAAATTTAAGGTCATGATGCAGATGGACCTAATACGGGTTTTGGTTCACAAGAGCTCATTTAGGATACCCAAGGCTGAGAGGACATCATGAAATTTCTAATGAGGGGATGAGAATATTGTAAATCATGGATTGAGGCTCTCAGGTCAAGAGTAATGATATGGTATAATCATACTGGGAGTAGTTCAGATCACACTAAGGTGTTGAGTTCTACCATAGTGATGTCAGGGCTCACAAGGATTGAAATTTCTATTTTGTAGAGTGATTCACTTGGTTGATGACTATAGGTGCATATGTAGGAGACATAAGCATACATTCATAGTCAAGAAAAGGGTTTCTAAAATACAAGTATCCATTATAGGGGTCATGGATGATTTTGGTGACCCGAGGTTCTTGAGACATGAAGTATGATTTATGGATTGAGGTACTTAAAAGATGATGAGAGCACCCTGCATTCTGGATGATTGAGATGAAGTTCTCATGGTATTTTGATAAAGGATGAAACATGGGAAATGGTTTTTATAGTTTATTGTTATGTAATGGGGACATATTTTGTGCAGTTTATTATCATGCAGTAAGGAAGTTTTTCATGAAGTTTTATGTCATTCGGTAAGGACATGGGAACCGATGTGAAAAGAGTTTTCATGATATATTATGTGCACAAACAATCCATATGTAGATCCATCTCATACATAGAAAAAATGATCTTGTGTGAATTAGTCCATGTGCATTTGGGAAAAAATTATTGGTTTTTTTAGATGGGATTAGGATTAGAGATATGAACATTTCTATGTATCCTATGATGATAGGAATCAATACACACGTAGTTATAGAATAAGAAACTCTCTACAAAGGTCTGACCCATACGTAGAGGTGGGAATTGTTTCTATTTATTATTGTAGTTGGTCCTAGGATTGGAGATCTAGTAATCACCACATATCTTATGATGATAGGAGTCAATATGTATATAGTTCTTGGGGATCCATGTAATTTAATGTCATGTGGTAAGGATGTGGGATTCCCAAAGTGAAAAGGGGAATTATGGCTAGACCCAAGGATGGAAATCTTGGTGTCACTATGTATCCTATGGTAATGGGAATCAAGCCAAACATTGTTCTTAAGGAATGAATTCCCAATGAAAGTTTGGCCTATATGCTGAGAGGTGACATTTTTATATTTTTCATGAATGGAACTAGGATTGAAGATCAGGGCGTCGCTACATATCATGTGAAGTTAGGAATCAAGTCACATATAGTTCATAAATGTATGTGTGGTAGGAGATGAACACCATAAACAATGGTCCTCTTAGGTGAGTTCCACGTGAATGTATAGTTATATGTCATGTAAGGGACATAAACTGTGCAGTTTAATGTCATGTAGAGAGGACTCATGTTATGTATTTTATGATCTTGTATTTAGGACCATGATGAGTTTGCCGCAAGATTCCATGACTTGTTTGTGTAGCTAAACACTTACTGAAATTCTTATGCTCACATGAGCTATGATCGATGTGAGAAACAAGGAATGAAAAGGGTTAATCTCACCATGAAGATGTAATTAAGGATAGGATAGGGGTATTGCATCATGTGGTGACTGGATCAAGATATAAGATTGAGGCATCTCTACATATCTCATTTAAAATGATAATAAATCCACACATAGTTCTATAGAACCTATTTATTTTAATATCATGTGTAAAGGACATGGATGACCCAATGTGAAGGAAAAGGGGGGTTTTGGATGGTCCCAAAACTAGAGGTTTGAGTGTCACTACATATATTATACTTGAAAGAATAATCCATATGTAGTTATTAAATAGATAAATTCCCTATATGGAGCTGACTCTCACACAAGGATGGGGGAATCTCATCCTTCCTCCAAATAGATCTAGATTGTATGTGGTGATTCATTAGTGATATGGTGCTTTTTGTTTTGTTTAATATCATGTAGTGAGGTTATAAACTATGAAATTTAACATCATGTGGTAAATATGTGAGGTACCATGTAGTTTAAATTCTTACTGTTAGGACTTCAGGTGCTTAAAAGTTTTTTATCTTTCCAGCAGGAAGATCTTGTTTAGTTTAACATCAGAAAAATAGGATGATTTTGTATAGTTTAACATCATGTAATCAGGATGAATTAGTATAGTTTAATGTCATGTGATCAGGATGATTTTGTAAATTTTAACTTCATGTGATCATGATGAATTGGTAGGGATTATAATAATGTGTATTCCCATATGATGAAAATTATGAAAAGTATTTCTTGAGAAATGTTTTATTACTGGGGGGTGTAACACACTCCCCATACATTGCGGCCAACGAGTAAGCCTTGTTGTGATAGACCTTGTGTATCATGTAATGACCTTCCCATTTGAGTTATAACATTGGAGGATTTTTCCTAGTATCATTGGGGTCCTTAGAGCCAACAACAGTTCTCCTTAGAGAAATGAATGAAGGTGATCCTTTTTATTGAAGGCCTATGAAATCTGATTCTGATGGACCTTCGGGTTCTATAGTATGCACAACATGTGCTCATTGATACTCTCCAATTCATACATCCTCCTTTTCAATTTCTCATCATCCAAGAGCTATCCACAAATGACTATTCAAAGTGAAGTCATCTGGACCTCTATGGGTAACACAACCTTATTATTGTACACAAATGAGTATGGCGTTTTTGGTGTATAAGTACACATGGTGGTATAGAAGGCCCATAAAGCATGGATAAGTTTTTCCTTCTAGGACTTCTTATCCTTGTTCACCATATTCCAGATTATATTTGACAGTCTTATTGAAGGCCTTTATATGTCCATTTTCTACTACATGATAGTGATATGAGTGATTGGACATTATATTGTACTCTTGGTACAATTTCTTCAACTATATAGAATAAAATTTGGCACTGTTTTCCATCAATATTGTATGAGGGACTCAGAACCTGGTGATTATATGGGGCTTTATGAAGTTGACTATGTTCTTCATCTTGAATTCCTTGACGGGTATTACCTCATCCCATTTGGAAAAGAAGTTGGTAGTAGTAAGGTGGTACTTTAACTATATAGTTGTGAATGGGGGATGTGTCCCCACAACATCCATTCCCAAAATAGAAAAAGGTTAGGAATATTTAGCTGTATACAAAAATTTTGAAGGCTAATGGATGAAGTTTTCATGGATCCGACATGCATGATATTTCTTAGGGAATTCCATGAGATCCTAAATCATGGTTTTCTAGTAGTATCCCAACCTCTTGATTTTTTGGGAGAGTCTAGTCCCAAATTGATGGGTGCCACAAGATCCGACATGAAATTCCTCCATAAAGATGAAAATATCTTCTTATTCTATGCATCTAATAAGGATTCATTAAAATCCATGCTTATAGAGGGATTTTTGTTCATTTGGACTGTCCTGCAGGGTGAAGTTTGTTAGACGATGATGAATCTATTCCCTTAAATCTCAGTCTATCGAGAGAGTCCCATTTTGTAGATAAATAATCATGGGCTCTATCCACCATAGGGTGGTTATTGTTTCATCATGATATGGGGTGGTGTTGACCTGGTTGATTTCTTCTATATCACATATAAAGATCGATGAGACCATTATTCGATGTGTGATATGAAATATTTCTTCCTCCGGATCAATGTCTTTCAGGATGGTGGCTATATTAGCCAATGCATTAGTGCAAGAATTATGTGATCAAGGAACATGATTCAATGTGAGCTCAAAATATAACTTTACCATATTTCCCCAAATGTAGCTAGCAAGAGGTTCTAATTCTTCTTTTTTATGGAATATTCTCTATTGATCTTCTTTATTACTAGTTCCAAATCCCCTTTGATATCCAGGTATGATATGTGAAGCTGTAGGGATAGTTCCAACCTAGAGATGGGGGATTGGTATTCTACATCTTTATTTGTGCAGCCTTTAGATAATGAGAAATAGCTCGGAAAAACTACTTTGTCTTGAGAGGAAAATACAATCCCTAATCCAACCTGATTGAATCTTGGGATTTCCATTCTTTTTTTGATAGGAATTTGGGAAATACCATCAAAATACATCTCCCATGTCTAAGTAGTGTCATGGGAATAAAATACCTCCTTATCTAGAATCTCGGTGTCCACCAGTGTATTATTTGGGACAATATGTGTTGTAAGGAAATCACTCAAGGCTTTCCCTTTCACTAACTTATGTGATACAAACTAAATTCCTTATTATTGCAGAATGATTTCCCATCAGGCCAAGTGCCTGGTTAACATGAGATGACCAAGGATTTACTTGTGCGTATAAATATGAGAGACCATATGGACTTTTTGGTTCTGCAAGTAGTGCCTTGTATTTTTTACTACAAATATGGGTGCAAGGCCATTCTTATAGACATTAGAGTATCATGACTCAGTACCTATCATAGTTTGGATGAGGTAGTAGAGACTGTTATCACTCCCTGCATTATTCTTCTATGTGAGGAGGGTGCCTAGTGAGCGTTCCATGGCGACTACATATAAGATGAGTGGCCTATATTCCACCGGAGACATCAAGGACGGTGGGTCTATGAGGTATTGATTAATAATTTGAAATGCTTCTTGGCAGTCATCATACCATTGATAGGAGATTCCATTCTTCATTATCCTGATGAAGGGGAGATATTTTACAACTAGGTTGGCTATGAATCATCAAATGTAGGAAAGGATCCCTTAGATCCCCTAATTTATTTGATACTTTTTGGGGTGACATTGCTATAATAGCACTAGTCTTCTCTGGGTTGACCTTAATACCACAGTGGTATACAACAAATCCAAGAAAATTCCTTGATGTTACCCTGAAAGTGTATTTCAGTGGATTCATCTTTAGAATGAACTTTCACATCTTATTAAATAATATTTGGAGATCCGTTAAGTGATCAAATCCCTATTATTACTTGAAAAACCAGGTATTAGACATAAAATTCATCTATTTTTTCCAATAACAGATTAAATTATGATTCATGTCATGTTGATATGTGGCGCCAGCATTCTTCAAGACAAAGATCACGACCTGATAGAAAAATATCCCATAAGTTTCTCTAAAGGTAGTTAATTATTCATCTTTAGAGGCCATATTTATTTTATTGTACCTTTAATCCACATTTATGAATGATAGGGCTTAGAAGCCAATAGTTTCATCAATCAAGATTTCGATGATCAAAAAACGGAAATCTTCCTTTGGAAAATGTCAATTAATGTCTCTAAAATCGATGCAGACCCTAATTTTTTCATTCTTTTTTTAACATGGATGATGTCAGGAATCCATCTTGGGTATTTCACTTCTTAGAAAAAGTTGGATTTGATTAATTTTTTATCTTCTGCCTCTACATTAGTGGAATGATAGGAATGAATCTTCCTAGATGCATGCTTAAAGCCTCAATGCTCATCGGGTAAGCCGAGATGGTGCATAGCCACATTTGGATTTAGTCCAGGAATTTCTATGTAGTTCTAAGAGAAAAAATATTAGTCCTGCTTTAGAAATAAAATATAAATCTCTTTCTCTTAGAGGGGCATGATGGCACTAATCATAGTAGGGTGAAAGTATTCTTTTGTTCCTATATTTATCTGCTAGAGCTCATCGATGGTGGTGGAGATGCCTTCCTTGAATGAGGGGATATCCTGTGGTTATCCTCATCTTCCCCCAATTTTGATTATATGGAGGAATTTTTAAATGAAGATGGAAGTTTGAGGTCTTCTCTTCACTATTAGGGTGAGGGAGGCCACTAGAAGAGACATTATCATACTTTACCACTTTTTTAATTGTAGAGAAATGTTAGAACTAATTTCCTTTTGCATTGTCACTAGGGATAAAAGGGGATAATACCTATGTGGTAAAGTCTATCACCTCCAATAGATTTATGGGGATCAAATTGTCACTATAGAGCATACTTTAGGTATTTTCAGGGGTGGTTCCCAAACAATTGGGGGATATAACATGTATTCCATATTCCACTATTGATTGTTTTCCTCCCTTTTTATATAAATATGATTCAACATATGTGGATCTAAAAGTTTCAAAGGGGGTGTAGTCACCATGCAGTATGTCAAAATTTCCATTGATGGGGTACTTCAGACTCTGGTGGAATGTTGAAGGTACTGCTAAGTGGCTATGGATCCAGGGCCTTCCAAGTAAGAAATTATATGTGGTGTATTGCAGGATAACCATAAATTCAGTGTTAGATATGATTTACTTAAACCGATATTCAAGTTTGATCATCATGAGAGGCCTTTTATCATACTTATCATACCCTTGAATGGTCATCTTTGTGGGATATAAATCCCCTTTGCTATGTCCCAAATTTCATAGGGTTTAAACCAGGATGAGGTTTATCCCGAAACTATTATCAATCAAACCCAGTTGGATGTTGACATTATTGACTCTACCTAAAAAATATAGGTCTTGATTTACCCTTGTATTTACTCTTCCTGATCTTGGTTAGTGAATTCAATGGTGACATAAGATTCCACTGGCATGATATCCACTTGATAAACCTTGGCTTCCAAGACTTCTATATCAAACGCCTTTGGGATTTGTAGGGATTCAATAAATTCCTCTATAACTTATTTTGAAATATGGAGTGCATTGGGGACTAAGAGATTAGATGGTAAAACTGCCAACTATTTCAGAATTTCATACTTTTGTGGTAGAGTTCAGCACTTACTAAAGTGCGGTTAGTCCTAAACATGTGGCTCAAGAGTCAAGGAATTTTTGGTGGATGGGACCAAAGATTGTGAAAAGGTATAAGGAGTATCTTCTTCCAACAGTTCAATTCATTTCTGCCTTACCTGTTTCCTGGGTTGATCAGATAATTGAACCCCAAATAGTCATTCATGTAAGACAATTGGGTGCAAATGATTTTTGGAGGGTTCTAGGAAGCCTCCATGCCTCTTTTGAGCATATTGGAGTGGTTTGAAATGATTATTAACTGCATATATATTCTATGTGGGGATGTGGATAAAATATTGGGTCCAATCATGCCCGTACTATCCCCTATATATTTGGTTCCTACACATGCGACCTCTTGTTCCCTGGTTATGTGCGAGAAAATCATATTATAAGTTATATTCATCATCAAAGAAGGGGTTCTCCAAGTGTATCATGTTTTAAGAACCAAATATTTTCTCTTCTTATGATGAGGGTTCCATTTGGTGGGGTGTTTCTCATGTTGCAGATGTTGCAAGGAAGAAATTTACAAGAGTTGGAGCTTATGCTGGAGCATAATATGACTCTTACCCTTATGTTTCTTCCTGATTTTGAGGGTAACTCCCACCTTTTGGAGTTAAATCTAATGTCTTGTTCTTAGGTGGTGAAGCTATTGTGGTTCTGGGTAGATATTCTATCAGGTTTTCATGAGCTCATTCAACTGTTTTCTAATTCAACTAGTTGTACAACTTTTGCAAAGGTCTGGATGTGACTTTCTTCTAATCACCTTATTCTTCTGATTGGGAAATGGTTATGCAAGCCACCTTCTTTGAGGATTTTGATAACACTAACTATACAAAATTGATAATTCATTAAAGTATTTATTTTAAGAAGAAATATTTTTGGATATTACAACCCAATATTCTATAGAAAGGGAAATAGTTAGGACAATCAGTGAGGTTGACCTCATCGGGCTTCTCGAGCCACTATAATGTGAGTAGGTTATTGTCTATGGATTCCAAGAAATAATCAGAGACTTGTTCATTTTTGAAGAAGTATGACTTGTTCATATATTTCTCAAATACCAAAAAAACCCTAGTTTCTCTGTACTTCTGGACAAGGGTAATTTTGTGGTTGTCACCGCTCGACAGGAGGTGCTAGATAGTTCGGGACCTACCTCAGAATTTGGATTAGTACTTCTGCTATATTGAGATTGATAACTACATATTGTAATTAACTTGGAATTTCCCCTATGTCATGGTCATGAGTCGATTTTTGGATCAGGTTCACTAAATGGACACCTCATGACGTTGCCCCATTTTAGCAAACTCATGGAACCCACCTGGATACTTCAATGGGATTAGAGGTATCTGAAAATAATTCTAGAGATTTTCATCACGGAGTTCCAACCATTTATCTTATAAGAGAAGGATGCCAAGTGAATAGGTTAAACCTTTCCATCTAGATATCAAGTCATACAACCTCTCATTCTCACATTTTTTTCATTTCTCTAGGTCAATGATCATTGTTTTCCTCATTATAGAGCTGAAATGATAAAGGAATTTATGACTAAGGTCTTCCCACCCTACAAAGGATCCTATTAGTAGGCTGATGTACCAAAAAAATGTTGTCCCTATCAGATTCTATACAAAACACCTCATCTTTTTTTCCTCTTTTTGATCTTGATGGCCCATCATCGACCCAAATTGGGATAAAAAGTGCGTGATATGCTATTTAGGGTTTACCACAATGTCAAAAGTGAAGAAGGTAGGATTTATAAAATTGGGTGGAGGTGGAGTATCATCCATCCATTTTGGATATGGATTTATCTCAGTTTGTGCAGGTGCACATCTCCATTCCATGGAATCCATTCGAGTATCCAATGATTCGATGATGTTAATAAGCTCTAGGGTCACTACTATTTGAGCTACCTCCCATCTAAAGGGAGAAGGTGAGGCTCGATGATATGAAACTACCTTTCTTTCTTGATGATCCTAAATTATTCATAATACTAAATAGTTTCCCTGATGAGGGATAGGATACCACCACAATGGATAGAAATCATGATCATTTTCAGCTTCCTAATTTATGCAGACTATCTACATAGATCCATAGCCAGTCCGATGCATAGATACCGCTCTCAATGTAAGATCAGATATAATAGGGAAAGTATTCGTCTCTGCCTGAAGATGATACCTAATGAGAATATTACCCCTGATTATCTCCTCGTTGAGTCATCTGAGAGTTTTTATCTCACTCTCATATTGTGATAATTGTTCCTCCATGGAAGGAACCTCGACTCTTCTTGGAGGTGATAAGGATGTAGCCACACCTTCCCCTTTTTCTTTTGAAATGTTTTGTCAAATAGGTGGAAATTAGTTATTTGGAGGTGTATGATTTTAGATCCATCTTGAGTTTTGGGTTCATGCAGACTCATTTGGTGCATCCAAATCACCCTCCTCCCAGGGTACATTTTCCATGTTGAAATCTTCTATATTTTCATCTTGATAAAAAATGTCTATCATTTTTAAAGTGATGACATTCACAGAGGAATATCATGCAATGGTAGTTATACCATTACTTTTGACGCAACAGAATGATTCCTCACTTCCATCATCAGTGTTGTTATTTTAACCCTTGTGCATATTTGTCCATTTTTTCTTGTGAACCCAGCAGGGTCTAATCTCTTTAAATGTACACTCTTATAACTTTTTCTATGAATAGTTACATTGAGGAAGTTTTCAGTCATGGTTTTCAAGTGGGACCTGACCAGAAGAGGTTTGTATTAAGATGGGAGGAATAGGTGGGACCCTAACCATTGATTTTTCCTCCTAACCTAGTGAAGACTAATTCTATATGTGGTGATGATGATGATTACCCATACCTATGGGTTGGGGGTTATTTGAGGTCTCAATTGGAATTTATTGGTCTTTTTGTTGAGGATCCAATAATTCCAGTTGGGTATTTTTTGACTCCCAGTACAAACATGAAGATATAAATGCTGAAAACCTAGTGGAGTGGGGTTGATTTTAAATCACCATTGATGTCCCCAGGATCCTTTAGGGGATGATGAATCTGGATATTGTGATTTAGATACAAATTCCTCTAACCTAATGGTATGAGGGTTTTTTATAGTTGATACCAATGTATCTTGAATCCTCCCGAGAATTGAAAATATGAGGGTTAGAGGGGGTGGTAGATATTACCTCATCCTGGTGGGACAGGTATGCTCTTGGACAGCTACTATGGTAGCTGTTACTATGGCTAGTTTGATATGAAGAACCTATTCTTGTGTGGGATCTGGGTGTGATGGAAGCCCATGGTGAGAACCATTCTTTACAAGAATTTGATTGGGTAATCACAACTTTGGTCTCCGCATCTAAAATTAATTTTCACTACTTTGAGGGGCGCAGTATGAAGTCATGTTGGATATCCTATCTCTTCATTCATGATGTTTGGGCACCATTGAAGAAAGGAAATTCTATTGTAGTGACTAACTGTATTGAGCGTTACCTAGTCCCATAATTTCCCCAGAGGCTATAAAATTACAAGATGTTGAATCTAAGGGGTTATGTTGTTCTAGGGGTGTGGCAAAGTGTAATGATCTATAAATTCCCCATACTTCAATATATATGTATTATGTGGCTTCGAAGATCGGATGTTGAAGGGTTGTGATGTAATGATGGAATGTGTGTTGAAAATTTTTGTTGTGATTTTTCAATTTTGGATCCCAAGGCATGAAGATAGTAGCCAGGTCTAGCTAGAAATAGAGTATCTTGATTTTATGTATATGAAACTCATATCCTAGATAAGGAAGATATCAATCCTTCAATCACTAATAATTTTACCACATATTTTGGCATAGACAAGGCATGAAATCCTTTTCTAGATGATTTTGGATCTCATAGTAAAAATTGGTGAGGGGATAGAAAATGATGGGAAGGTTGTTTCTAGATAACTCTCTATATATGTCAACAATGGCTCCTACTAATCAGAATTACATGCCACCATTCGATCAGACCATAGAAGATTATTTTTAGGTTTTCTTACTAAATGTAGTGGAGTGATACTAAATGTTGATGGATAACTATATGTGGTTGACCCTAATGATTTGATCAACTATCTATACGAAGGTGTATGGGATTTGAACACCTCTCTATACAAAGGTATCTGAGATTTTAACACCTCTCTATAAGAAAGTGTTTGGGCAAAGGTAGTATTTTATTTCCCATAGAAAATATCTCCATGGGGAGGTTGACCATAGTGGATGTCAGGAGTAGAGTCCTTGTGATCCATCTCCACACTACCACAAGAAGAACTATCACAGTAATGATCATCTTATACTTTAGTAGAAGAGTTGAAAAACTCTTATGGTGGTGATAATGTGTCTCGAATGACCCCAAGGACACTGGTATTGAGCATATTAGGAATATAGGAAATTTTTGACATCCTGATCAAAATATGATGAACTGACTTTTGGAATTGTGCAGTGATATGATCCTACAGTATGACCATTTTTAGAACTTACTTATTACTATTTGGTGTTGCAGGAGTATGATACTACTTCTAAGAAGCTAATAAAATATATTAATGATCTGTCTCATTATTGATAGAAATATGTGTCTATCTCAAGTCATGTTCCATTCCCACTTGGTGAGCCTCAGTAAGTACGGGACTATGAGACCAGTCCTGACACTTTGGGGTTTTCCACTGGTCTGTCTTGGCAAGATTATGAGCCTACCATGAGGTACGTGTCACTCTCACTTGATGAGCCCTGATTGGAGCATGATTATGAGCCTCGTCTAAATATGAATTCACTGCCAGAATATATCAAAGGACCTCTAGAATGGGATAATGGATATGATCATACTTTTATATTTCCCTAGAATGATGTTGGTGTAGTTTTTAATTGAAGGAATTAGGAATATGTGCATGGATTTTGTGATCTACTGGAATATTCTAGTAAAATTCACTAATAGGAATATGATCTTATCCTGAGGCATGTGTCATTATCACTTTGTTAGCCCCGTCCAAAATAGGGATATATTCCCAATCTTGGGACTTTAAAGTATGTCTCAGTATTTATTCAATAGGAATATGATCTTGTCTTGATGCATGTTCCCTTATCACTTGGTGAGTCCCGACCAAAACATGGATAAGATCCCAATCTTGGGACTTTAGAATATGTCGCTGAACTTTTTCAATAGGAATTTACCCCTATCCCAAGGTAGGTACTGCTCTCACCTGGTGATCCCCAGTTGGAACGAGAATATGTGCCCGATCTAATGCCTTTTTATTTATAATAAAATTTTGATAATCCTCCTAGTACAAAGAAAGAATGTGTGATTGCTCTATAGTAGCCACTTTTTCACGATGATCAGAGTGTTGAGATATCAAGGATAGTAATATGCACCCATCCCTTTATCTGCAATAGTGATGGAATATGCCAATGGGGTTCTTCATCTGTTGCTAAAATATATTGGCATTTTAGAAAAGTGTGTACAGGGATATAATCCTATACATTTTTCATCTCCACTATGTACAGGTGGAGATTTTTTATTGAAGAGAGGATGTGTCCAACTTCTTTCCTTATTTCACCACCAAGATATGCCGATGGACTTCATGCATATGGGTAAGTATATGCGCCTCCCCCATGGCTGTGGTGAGAGTATTCCCGCAGACTTGTTCCGAGTGAGTAGGGTTATGCGCCTACTTGCTGGTTACTACCAAAAATATTATAGAATACTTTTCCAGTGGGATTGGGGTATGATCCCACTCACGAATATCCAATGCCTTCCATTCCTAATGAGCCTTCCTTATTTCCTATGCATGGGCATCAGAGGTTGTAGTGTGTGAGGTGTTACCCTTAGCAGACCACTTATGGGAACCAGTGGGATGGTTCTGGTGACAACGCTTGACATGTGACTTCCTCAAAAATACCTAAATTTAAAGGGAGCTATATTTGACTCCCTGGTACACCTTCATCAAATAATGAATGTGGAAGTCATCACCTCTATGTATAAGCTCTCAAAGTGGATGGTTGTAGCATTAGGACCAGTGGCTTAACTACACCTTTCCCAGGGCAATCTGGACTCACCAGTTTCCATACTTGTAGACCTTCATGGGTAGATTATAGGGTTAGGATTATACCAAATTAGATGTACTCCTAGACCATTGTGTTCTACACTTGATATTGGAGTTTTCTAGAAGGAAAGATCATTTTGAGACCCATAGGGGTTGTAGCCATAAGTGATTTACCTGAGCAATCACTGGATGAGGAATACATTATCTCAGATCAAGATGTTGTTGATGAGAGTAGTATATGTAATCATACAGACAACAAAGAACAAGATCTATGATTACTTTAATATCATAGGAATGATATGCTCAATAATATATGCATGGTTAACATAACTGTTCTTTTATTCTTGGTCCTTCCATTCTATTCATGTGGACTTATCAATGCGAGGATGGACTTTTTTATGAGAACCCTGATTAAAGAGGACTAGCTGTAAGATTATGATGGTATTACAAGATTTTTTTGTATAGGATATTCAAAACAAAGTGCCCTTACATATGATTAATCAATCATTATATCATCTGAGATTTTCACTTTGGTTTCACTATTTTTGTTTCCATATAGTAGGAAAAAAATGGCTTGATGGATTATAACCTAGTCATTTTGTTATTAGAGATATTCATGTCAGGTTTAACATTTTTGTTTCTTCAGGAAAAGGGGGGATGACTTGGAACCCCTATTTAGGTGGATCCAGTTCATACTGATGGTTAGTTATTGGGGGTTTATCCCATATACAATCATTAACATCGGGTCACTATTATCACTCTTTCCAGAAACTCCCAATGGTTCCCTCTTCTGTAACTGGGTACATACCAACTTTATAAAGGTAGGTGGTCACCTGGGTTTTTTGGCCTAATTGATCTAAGATACTCACATTGGCTTAGAGGATGGGAGGTCAAGCTCATCGCACCCTATTAGGGTGAGGGACTATTTCCTACTCCAGGACTCTGTTATAGATTTAAGATATGTTCATGAATCTCTTCCTAATCCCAATATGATACCAATTACCCTAAAAATGATTTATAGGTTTGGTATCTTTTATATGCATAAGATATGGATCTTATTGGAGAATCTATCTAAATTTATTTGATGTTCTTCATCCATTTTCCCAACAATTGGTAGATTCTTATGTGTTGGTGATATATATCCAAGCACTTCAGAATTTTTCGCCATGTAGGGAGGCATTTGATATTCCAAGGAGGGGATTGAGCCATTACAAGGAATCTTACATATCCTGGTTAAGGAAGGAACCAAAACCCATGTGTTTCGTTAAACTCAGGGAGTTTAACATTGTTTGGAAAGGACATATATGAGGGTTGTGAGGCATCAGGTATTCAAGATCAAGTCTTGGGGAGACATTCTATGTATCCCGACTATGGAGAGAATAAGAGTTTTAATAGTTCATTCATTCCCTTAGGAATGGAACCAAGGTACATGTTATAATATTGGGGAGGTTATATCATTCCACTCATTAGAGTTTACATACTGACATTGACCTGACTAGTGGAGATTTTGGGATGTTAATGATATGACCATTACAACTCCCTAAGACAACATGATATATTCTTGGTGTGATAATCAAGGGATTGAGAGTAATCAATCACACTACATAAGGGTGTGGGGATTATGTGTTGGGATCTCCCTTGGGATGTTTAATATAGAGCTCGATCCTTAGGGAGGCATCCTAAGCATCCTGATTATAGCAGGAATTAGAGTAATCATAGTTTAGTTAATTTTTCATTTCATTGAGGGATGAGGTAGGATGATAAAACCATGGGAATGATTGGTTCCTCATGGTTAAGATGTGATACAAATAATGGGTCTTACACTAAGGTGGATTTCTATTTGAGTTCGGTCTTGCTCATTAGGAAGGCATCATACTTATCCTGGTTAAGGAAGGAATCAGAGTCCTCATAGTTCAATTG
Source organism: Viscum album (assembly GCA_963277665.1). Lineage (NCBI taxonomy): Eukaryota > Viridiplantae > Streptophyta > Magnoliopsida > Santalales > Viscaceae > Viscum > Viscum album. Next base: position 1,135,305,635 of record OY728141.1, on the reverse strand, counting down.
ATTGTGGATTACATACTGACATTTCCCTATATGTGGGACATATCATATTATTTCACTAATCAGGTCTTACACTTTAAGGTTTCTATTTTAATTTTAGAAGCTTATGATGGAGATGAAATGATAATTTCATATCCCTAAGATCACGTGATCTATGATCGGTGTGAGAAACAACGGATGCAAAATGATCAGTCTCATTGCTTTTAGATGCGGCACTTATATACTAAGATAGTACCTTGGATGGTTAATATATATCTGGGGCCTCAAAGAGGATTAATTCATATCATAGTTATGGTAGGAATCAGAGTCCTAGTAGTTCCCTTGACTGAGGCTTACTGTCACGACCCGTCCTCGGGGCCCGTTCCGTGACTACCCCAAGCCCGCCTCCCATAGGCCATGGGTTGGCGACTAGCACCAAGGCATAAATCCCGACAAAAATGGGATGGAATTGCCTTTATAAAGTAAAAAAACACCACAGAGTAAGCCAGCAGAAGTAAACACTAAGTAAAACTGGGTACAAAAGTAAGTGCGGAAAGTAAATGGGCCAGATTACAAACCCAAACTAAAATTAAAGTACAACTGGAAAGAAAGTACATCAACTGAAAGTAAAGAAGCAACGTCGTGCCGTCCACTGGAAGTCCCACCTGGAGGGTGGGTACAGATAGCCACCTCAGCTCCTCGGTCCAGTCGTCTGCTCCGTGTAAGTCCCGCCCAGTGGTCCACCTCCAGGTACCGACCGCTCCACTAGCCTCAACCACGATCAGCGATGTCCGTCTTTTGCATCCAACACAACATAGTGCGGGCATAGCTCATGTAGGGGTGAGTATACGCTACTCAGTAGAGACCCCAAGACCCCCAAAGGTCTCCCAGAATATACAAGGATAAACCACAAAAGAAAGATACAATCACGAAGTAACAACCAACACTACTTAGGTATATTTCCATACATATACCCAAGTCATCAATTCTAGTTCGACTCTAACATTCGAGCCCAAGTTTGATCACATCCACACAGGATAGTACAACCCAATCCACACAGGAAAGTACAAAACAATCCACATAGGAAAGCAAGTCAATCATATTGAAGATAATGATTTAAAGTCAAGACTCAGCTCACACAAGTATACTTCTTCGATGATAGAGATGATCAGATATAGCCACTGATTCATCTAAGTTGGGACCCACATAGGATACTAAACCAGCTAAGCTGTCAGACCTACATAGGATACAGACCAGCTACTCTGCCAGACCCACGTAGGATAGCAAGAACAGAGTCGGATACTGCCAGACCCACGTAGGATACAAGAACAGTAGTCATTGTCATCGAACCCACGGAGGATTTTAGAACGGTATTCATCATTGCCGAACCCACATAGGATTTCAGTGTATTCTTCATCGCCATCCAACCCACATAGGATTTTAGTACGGTCTTCATCGCTATAGAACCCACATAGTATTTTAGTGCAGTCTTCATCTCCGTCGAACCCACATAGGATTTCAGTACGGTCTTCATCGCTGCCAAACCCACATACGATTTCAGTGTAGTCTTCATCATCGTCGAACCCACGGAGTATTTCAGTACGGTCTTCATCACTACCGAACCCACATAGGATTTCAGTGCAGTCTTCACAGTCGCAGCCGCAACCAGCTCTAGGGTTTCCGCACACAGCAGGCTCGTTTCCGGGAGGGTCCGCTCCATGAGCCAAGGGGTCGATACATCAACTGACACGTAGTTCGGAGTTGATGTATCTCAAAGTCTCGTATCGACAAGAGGAACTCAACGTGATAGACGACACGTCAATCGGACGCCCGATCTGAGAGTTATTGACCTTTTCATTCTAGGGGCCTGGTTGGTTTTTAAGTCAAAACCAACCCGAACACACTCCAACTACATCCAAACCTCAAGCAGAGTAATCCAAAAGGTCCATCTCACTAAGAGGAATCCAACAAAGTCTATGTCACGTCAATCGGACGTCTGGATCTCAAGTTATAAGCATTTCCACTCTGATGGCCCGGTTGGTTTCGTGTTCGAACCAACCTGGCCATACCCAAAGTTCTCTGAAACCTTCCGTGTAATATACCGAAACGACCTTCTTGATCCAAGGATCGCATCGCAACTGACAGTGAGTCGATCGGAGGTCCATAGCCCAAGATACAGGCGTTTGAACGGAACTGTCCGGAAATAGGGGGTTTTGGGCCCGGACCGACCCGGCCCAAGATCCCCTGGGTCAGCCCGAACCAAGTCGATACAAACCGGGTCCAGTTCCAGCCCATTAGGGTGCGGCCCGACTCGGTGGGTGCGGTCCAGCCCGACCTGGGTAGCCGGTGGCCTGGCGCGCTCGCGCGGCCCGCGTGGCCAGCTTGGCCAGCGTCGAGCTGAACGGAACGGGGGGGGGGGGGGGGGGGGGCGATGCCCCCCTGATTGATAAACCGCGGCCCCCACATGGGGGGCCACTCCTTTGGCCAGCTGCGGTAACGACCCCCCGGTTTCTTGGAAACCGGCCGGCCCGGTCCGGCCGGCCGGTGCTACTGTCGCGGGACCGCCGGGGTCCCGCCCCTCCGAGGTGCCGGCGGCCGGCAGTTCTGGCCCCGCGGCTTCGAGCCGTGGCCTTGTCCGACTTGCGCGGCGCGACAGCGTCGCGCCCCTCCGCCAAGGCCCTGCTCCGGCCACTGTGTCTTCGTGGTTCTCTGGCGCGGCTCAACGGCGCCGCGCACCCTTTGCTGCAACCCGACTCCGGCCGCGGGTTCGTTTGGCCTCAACGGCATGGCGTGACGGCGCCACGCATCTTCTCCACATTTCCCCATGATTCTGCGCGGTTCCGTTGCACCGCGCCGCCTTCTTTCGAACCGCAACAAACACAATCAAAAAAGGGGGAGGAGGGTCGGTTGTGTTCATGCGGTCTGACCTCCGCCCATTATTACGATAACAGGCAGCCCAAAAATAAAAGACGATGAACGACAAAGGAATAATTCACGGGAAAAAATAAATAACCCCTACCTCAAGCATTGTTGAACGAAGGTTCATCGCGGTGAAGGGACGTCGCGGAAGGAGGATCGTCGGCATCGCGGTACATGGCGTCGCGTCGTAAATCTTCGGGAAACTTGCATTCTTCGTCATCTCCCGTAGGAGGCCGATGTTCTTCGTCGTTCTTCGCATTCTCCAACGAAGAAGATGAAGATTCAAAGGCTTTGATCAAATCCTCTCCCAATCCCTCTCACACAACGAAACAACCCTCATAAAATAAGGCATTGCCTTATTTTATTACTCATGCCAACTGTTTTTGAAATTCAAAATTGAATCACGATTTAATTATCGAGTGCTGACCAATTAATTAGGCGTTTAATAATCCAATTAAACACGAGAGTTTACTTTTCATTAAAGAGGGGGTGCGGGTGAGTTACCAAATTAAATGCACGTGGGAGGTAAAATGAAATAAAGGGGGTGGGGCTCGTGTGGGCCCCACCTCACTAATATCCTACCTAGGAGTTAAGATATTTGTGGGTCCCACTCCAACCATCGTGCCTAGTTTAACACATCTTAGAATAAAAATAAAATCTATTGCACAATATTTTATTTTATTCTTTAGTTAACCCAAATAATTAATAACCGCACCCGAGCAAACGCAACTCCGGAAAAGGTGTTATTAAGAAATTATCGTCGCTGCGATTCCATCGGTGGCCTCAGAATTCGATTCTGAGCACCGGTCCAAAATTTAGGAAAACCCGCTCATTCGTTCACTGAACGTACCTAATCTAAACTTTAGAAAATGATTCTGGGCACACCGGGCCTCGGAATCAGGTACCGTCAGAAACTGCGTTCTTGTAAAATCCCAAAGAAAATTAAGAAAAAAATTTCCCTTTAATTTTATGGGTCTTTACATTACTCCCACCTCAGGGCTTTACGTCCCCGTAAAGATACATCATAAACTTGGGGAACAAATGTGGGTACTGAGCATGCATCTGAGCCTCCCGCTCCCAAGTGCTCTCTTGGAGGTTCCCGTGTTGCCATCTAATGCGCACTAGAGGTATCGACCATCCACGTAGGACCCACTCCTGTCAATCCTCGATCTCCACCGAGACCTCCACAAAAGTCGCTCTATCGTTAATGTCCATCTCCCCATGGTCGATGATATGTTTCGGGTCGTGCACATATCTCCTCAACTGAGATACATGGAAAACTTCATGCACCCGGTGCAACTGAGGTGGTAGAGCCAGGCGATAAGCCACCTCGCCTACCCTACTGAGGAACTGGAATGGTCCGATGAAGTGCGGAGATAGCTTGCCTCCTCGGCTAAATCTCTGTAATCCACATCGAGGTGAGACCCATAAGAAAACACGGTCGCCATCCTCAAACTCTAGTGGCCTCTGCCTCCTGTCAGCATAAGACTTATGCCGGCTCTGAGCTGTCCTCATCCTCTCCTGGATGACTTGGACCTTCTCTGTCATGCCCTGGACCATCTCTGGTCCCACAAGTTCTGACTCCCCAGGGTCTTTCCAGCACATAGGTGATCTTCAAGGTCGGTCGTACAACGCCTCGTATGGTGCCATCCCGATGGTGGAGTGGTAGCTGTTGTTGTACGCAAACTCCACCAAGGGTAAATGGTCCTCCCAATTGCGACCAAAGTCAAGGACACATTCAAGGAGCATGTCCTCGAGATTCTAAATGGTCCTCTCCGTCTGACCATCCGTCTGAGGGTGAAAGGCGGTGCTCAGATGTAGCTTTGTCCCAAATGCCTCCTGCAACCCCTTCCAAAGCCAGGAAGTAAAGTGAGCCTCTCGATCAGAGATGATAGATGATGGCACACCATGAATCCGTACGATCTCCTGAACGTAGAGGCGTCCCAAGATCACTACTGAGCCCTGCTCTCTGATGGGTAAGAAGTGAGCCGACTTGGTGAGTCGGTCGATAATCACCCAAATGGAGTCATGACCTCTGGAATTACGTGGAAGTCCAGTCACAAAATCCATAGATATCCCATCCCACTTCCACTCCGGGACCTCCAAGGGTTGTACCAAGCCTGCTGGTACCTAGTACTCTGCCTTCACCTACTGGAAGGTGAGGCATTGAGAAATGAACTCTGCCACATCCTTATTCATACCCTTCCACCAGTGCTCTCTTCTGAGATCCTGGTACATCTTCACCACTCCTCGATGTACCGCTAAAGGGGAAGTGTGAAACTCTCTCAGCACCTCCTCCTGTAAAGCAACCGATACCATGGTACGTCCTCTGAAAAGGACTTCGTGCTCTCCTCCTATAGAGAATCCATCAGGTGCATGTCCTGAGGATATTTGCGCATGCCACGTCTCACAATTAGTGTCCCTACGTTGTGCCTCTCTGACCCGCTGCAGTAGTGGAGGACTGACTGTGAGTGACTGAAGAAAAGCTGCTCCATCTCTATCCACGAAGGATATCTGTAAAGCGGCTAGCTGCTTCATTGCCTCCCCGAGTAGTTGAATGCCTATCCTCCTACTGAGAGCATCGACTACTACGTTCCCCTTTCCAGGAGTATAGACTATCTCAAAGTCATAGTCCTGGAGGAACTCGAGCCATCACCACTGTCTCAGATTTAGGTCCTTCTACGAGAAGATGTACTTGAGAATCTGGTGGTCAGAGTAGACTGTAAAGCGCTCACCCATCAGATAGTTTCACCACATCTTCATAGCGAAGACCACTGCTACTAACTCCAGGTCATGGGTAGCGTAGTTCTGCTCATGCTACCTCAACTGATGTGATCCATAGGCGATCACTGCCCGCTCCTGTATCAGGACACATCCGAGTCTGGTCCCTGATGCATCGAAGTAGACTACGTACCCTACTCCCTCCTCTGGTAGCCTCAATATTGGCGCGCTGGTCAATCTCTGTCTCAGCTCTTGGAAGCTCTGCTGACATCTGTCTGACCACATGAAGGATTTCCCCTTCTTTATAAAATATGAGAGTGGTTCCGCAACTCTAGAAAAGTCTATCACAAATCTCCTGTAGTACCCAGCTAGCCCTAAAAAACTCCTCACCTTCGTCACGCTCCTGGGTGGCTCCCAAGATAGCACGGCCTCGATCTTCGCAGGATCCACCGCAAATCCCACCTCAGAGATGACATGTCCCAAGAAGTGGACCTCACGTAACTAGAACTGACACTTCGAGAGCTTTTCATAAAGCTGGTTCTATAGGAGTGTGTCTAGTACAACCCGCAAGGTGCGGTGTGTATGCACTGACGGGAGTAGGTTCACCTTCACCGGCAAGAAGGGAGCCTTTGCAACACATGATGGAATCTCGCAGAGGAGAGGACAGCCCATCACTCATCAGTTGGCTAGCCTCATCCTAGGAGAAGTTGACGTGCAGAGTCCTAGTTTTCCTGTAGTGGTGGATCAGTATGCAGACGTTTTCCCTGACGACGTTCCAGGACTACCTCCTTGCAGAGAGGTAGACTTTTATATTGACCTGTACCCCGGGACAGCCCCGATATCCACTCCAGCATATCGGATTGTCACGACCCGTCCTCGGGGCCCGTGCCATGACTACCCCAAGGCCGCCTCCCATAGGCCAGGGGCTGGTGACTAGAACCAATGTGTAAATCCCGACAAAAAGGGGAAGGCATTGCCTTTATAAAGTAAACAAACACCACAGAGTAAGCCAACAGAAGTAAACACTAAGTAAAACTAGGTACAAAAGTAAGTGCGGAAAGTAAATCGGCCAGAATACAAACCCAAACCGAAAGTAATGTACAACTGGAAAGAAAGTACAGCAACTAAAAGTAAAGCAGAAACGTCAAACCATCCACTGGAAGTCCCGCCTGAAGGGTGGGTATAGATAGCCACCTCATCTCCTCGGTCCAGCCGTTCACTCTGTGTAAGTCCCGCCCAGTGGTCCACCTCCAGGTACCAACCACTCCACTAGCCTCAACCACGATCATCATTGTCCGTCGTCTGAATCCAACACAACGTAGTGCGGGCATAGCCCGTGTAGGGGTGAGTATACGCTACTCAGTAGGGACCCCGAGACCCCCGAAAGTCTCCCAGAATCCACAAGGATAAACCATAAAGAAAAGATACAATCACAAAGTAACAACCAACACTACTTAGGTATATTCCCATACATATACCTAAGTCATCAATTCCAGTTCAGCTCTAACATCCGAGCCCAAGTTCCATTACGTCCACACAGGATAGTACAACCAAATCCACAAAGGAAAGCACAACACAATCCACATAGGAAAGCAAGTCAATCATATTGAAGATAATGATTGAAAGTCAAGACTCAGCTCAAAAAGGTATACTTCTTTGATGATAGAGATGATCAGATATAGTCACTGATTCTTCTAAGCTGGGACCCACGTAGGATACTAAACCAGCTAAGCTTTCGGATCCACATAGGATACAGACCAGCTACTCTGCCAGACCCACGTAGGATAGCAAGAACAGAGTCAGACACTGCCAAACCCACGTAGGATACAAGAACAGTAGTCATTGTCGTCGAACCCATGGAGTATTTCAGTACGTTCATCATCGCTGCCGAACCCACATAGGATTTCAGTGTAGTCTTCATCGTCATCGAACCCACATAGGATTTCAATACGGTCTTCATCACTGCCGAACCCACATAGGATTTCAGTGCAGTCTTCATCGCCGCCGAACCCACATAGGATTTCAGTATGGTCTTCATCGCTACCGAACCCACATAGGATTTTAGTGCAGTCTTCATCGCCGTCGAACCCACGGAGGATTACAGTACAGTCTTCATCACTTCTGAACCCACATAGGATTTCAGTGTAGTCTTCATAGTCGCAGTCGCAGCCAGCTCTAGGGTTTCCGCACATAGCATGCTCGTTTCCAGGAGGGTCCGCTCCACGAGCCAAGGGGTCGATACATCAACTGACATGTAGTCTAGATTTGATGTATCTCAAAGTCCCGTCTCGACAAGAGGAACTCAACGAGACAGACGAAGCGTCAATCGGATGCCCGGTCTGAGAGTTATTGGCCTTTTCGTTCTAGGGGCCAGGATGGTTTTTAAGTCAAAACCAACCGAAACACACTCCAACTACATCCAAACCTCGAGCAGATTAATCCAAAAGGTCTGTCTCACTAAGAGGAATCCAACAAAGTCAACGGCACGTCAATCGGATGTCCGGAGCTCAAGTTATAAGTGTTTCCGCTCCGAGGGCCCGGTTGGTTTCGTGTTCGAACCAACCCGGCCATACCCAAAGTTATCAAAAACCTTGAGTGTAATATACTGAAACGACCGTATCGATCCAAGGATCGCATCTCAACTAATGGTGCATCGATCGAAGGTCCATAGCCCAAGATATGGGCGTTTTAATGGAACTGTCCGGAAATAGGGTGTTTTGGGCCCGGACCGACCCGGCCCAAGACCCCCCTGGGTCGGCCCGAACCAGGTCCGGCCCATTAGGGCGCGGCCCGGACTAGCCTGGGTGGCCGGTGGCCTGGCACACTCACACGGCCCGCGTGGCCAGCTCAACCAGCGCCAAGCTGAGCAGAACCGGGGGGGGGGGGGGGGGGGCGCTGCCCCCCCTGATTGATAAACCGTGGTCGGGCCAGCTGGGGGTTTCGACCCCTAGTTTCTTGGAAACCGGCTGGCCCGGTCCATCCGGCCAGTGCTTCTACCACGGGACCGCCGGGGTCCCACCCCTCCGAGGTGTCGGCCGCTGGCGGTTCCGGCCGCCGCAGCTTCGAGCTGCGGCCTTGTCTGATCGGCGCAGCCCCGCTCCGGCCGCGGTGTCTTCGTGGTTCTCTGGCGCGGCGCAATGGCGCCGCGCCCCCTTCACTACGGCCCGACTCTAACCATGGGTTCGTTTGGCCTCAACGGGGCGGTGCGACGGCGCCATGCATCTTCGCCACATTTCCCCATGTTTCTGCGCGGTGTCGTTGCACCGCGCCGCTTTCTTTCGAACCGCAACAAACACAATCAACAAAGGGGGAGGAGGGTCGGTCGTGTTCGTGCAGCCCGACCTCCTCCCGTTATTATGATAACAGGCGGCCCAAAAATAACAGACGATGAACGAAAAAGGAATAATTCACAGGCAAAAACAAATAACCCCTACCTCAAGCGTTGTTGAACGAAGGTTCGTCGCGGGGAAGGGACGTCGTGGAAGACGGCATCGCGGAAGGAGGATCGTCGGCGTTGCGGTACAAGGTGTCGCGTCATTAATCTCCGATCAACTAGCGTTCTTCGTCGTCTTCCGTCGGAGGCTGGCATTCTTCGTCGTTCTTCGCGTTCTCCAACAAAGAAGATGAAGATTCAAAGTCTTTGAGCAAATCCTCTCCCAATCCCTCTCGCTCAATGAAACAACCCTCATAAAATAAGGCGTTGCCTTATTTTATTAATCATTCCAACTGTTTTTGAAATTAAAAATTAAATCACTATTTAATTATCGAGTGTTGACCAATTAATGAGGCGTTTAATAATCCAATTAAAAGCGAGAGTTGACTTGTCATTAAATAGGGGGGTGCGGGTGAGTTACCAAATTAAATGCACGTGGGGGGTAAAAGGAAATAAAGGGGGTGGTGATCATGTGGTCCCCACCTCACTAATATCCTACCTAGGAGTTAGGATATCAGTGGGTCCCACTCCAACCACCATGCCTAGGTTAACACTAATTAGAATAAAAATAAAATCTGTTGCACAATATTTAATTTTATTCTTTAGTTAACCCAAATAATTAATAACCTCACTCGAGTAAACGCAACTCCGGAAAAGGTGTTCTTAAGAAATTACCGGCGCTGCGATTCCATCAGTGCCCTCAGAATTCGATTCTGAGCACCGGTCCAAAAGTTAGGAAAACTCGCTCGTTCATTCACTAAACGTACCCGAGCTAATCTTTGGAAAATGATTCTGGGCACACCGGGCCTCAGAATCAGGTGTCGTTAGAAACTGTGTTCTTGTAAAATCCCAAAGAAAATTAAGAAAAAAATTTCCCTTGAATTTTATGGGTCTTTACACTTATATACTAAGATTTACCTATATGTGGGACATATCATATTATGACATTGGTTAGGGCTTACACTCTGAGGTTTCCCTGATAATCGGGGCTTACAAACTGAGGATGGAAAAGGTCATCAAATCTTGGTATTCCCTGTTGATATGGACTAATTTCCCACCTAACACCATTGATTTTCCACTCAATATGCAATTATTACCTTATTGACATGTCAGAGAGTGTCTACCTGACATGTCTCAAGACAATTGGATGATCTAGTAAACTTGTTTGGGGGACTTAGTATAATCTGTATGGCATGTTTGAATGTTGTCTCATGATCTATGCTAACTTTTCTAAAGGAAATCGTAAGACCTGGAAGGTTGGTCTTGAAATATATCACATGACCTGGATGAATTTTCTATAGGGTGTCTCATGACCCAGTTGACTTTCCTAGGTGTCATCATAAGAGATAGATGACACATATATAGGGTTTCATGAGAGTTAAAATGATAGGTCTTAGAGGGTGTCACATTTACTGGATGAAATGTCTGGAGGGAATCGTGAGACCTGATTGGAATGCCCAGAGGGTGTTGCGAGGGTCATTTGACAAGACCGGGTGCTTATGCGAGACTCAACTAACATAATATAGTTCCACAATGTGGTTCTTGTGACATATCTGAATAGAATCTCAAGGCTAGGTTGATGAGACCAATGGGCTTCACGAGACCAGGGAGGCATTCCTAGAGGGAACCATGTGACTTTCTTTGACATGTCCATAGGATTTGTGTGATCCAAATATTATGCCAAAGGAGTTTCATGTGATCTGGGCGACATGTCCCGGTGTTGTCGCATAACCTGGTTGGTTTAAGAAAAGTGAATGAGGATCAGTGTATATATTCTTTTCTTAATTATCTTATCTTTATTATTTTTTCTAGACTTTATATTTTTAATTCATTATATTTGTTCAATGTTAGCTGGTTTTAAGTATCATGGGATTTGGTAGGTGTGTGGGATGCTCTTTGTATGTCCTTCCAGAAGTAATTCACAAGATCTTTGTGTAATCATGCGAAGCACTTATGAATATTTCATGATTTCTATAATTTTTCATCGGTATCTTACCCATAAAAAGAGTGTAGTTTGTGAGATTAGATACTTTAAAATATATGCTCTAGCACCGGTGCATCTGGATGAAAAGATTACAACCTTTCATCCGGAGCATTGTGGTTATGTGGTAGTGGGGCATTTTTCATGATGGGGTGGGGGATTTATATCCCTCACCACACTAGTTTTTCACCACTTTGTGTGGTGTATCTCACAAAAATAAATTCTATATTCATAAAAGGGATTCAACATAACATGTCTTTATGAGTCTCTATCTTGGATAACTCTGAGGGAATCACCTAATTTTCAACGACTCTGAGTCCCTCCCATAGACTTCTCATTTATTGGATTATTTGAAATTAATGGGGAATTTTTGAATCATGCATTCATGCCTATGGACTTCCATTTTTTCATTTTTACATGTCCAAGGGCCTTTATGAGATTTGGTAACTTATTGAAAGGCCTTCGCATGATCCTGGGATACTTGTCCAAGACTTACCATGAGACAAGGATGGATTGTCAAGAGGACTTGTGAGACCATGATACAAACTTCCTTAGCATGTAAAAAGTGTTTTACAATTCCAAGATTCTCCTTCATCCTACCCTTTTTATTTCCTTTGTTTATTTTACAAAGGTTAGGAGCCATGCAAGATTGCGCGAATGTTGTTAAGGATAATTGTTCTTCGATTTGGTGATGCGTCGTCGGGAGAAAAAGGGGTATTATGGAGATGAGTAATAATTTCGTGGAAAATTCCATCTATTTTTTACTTAGGGAGCCAAAGGGGGAGTGAAGGGTTGTCTGGACATACCTGAGTCTCTTCACGTGATGAGGATAACATACCAGTGAGTTTTTGTGAGATGAGGCAGACATTTCATGGGGGTATTCCAGTGTCTTATAGATCGATAGGGGTGCGTCATGTGACTTTTACAACCATGATAGGATTCCACCTACCTCATTTTTGTTTCCTCTATTTTATCTTAAAATTTTTAGAGGATATCATGAGTTTTCTTGGATGTTATTTAGGACAATAATCCTCCCCATCGGTGATGCATTACATGATCTTTATAACAAGAAGAGGCCTCCAACTTTTTGACATTTTAGTAATATTTTAAAAGTATTTCTAGATGGTTTGTCAGGTTCCCACTGGTTGAAAAGCTATGTGACCTAGGGTAGATTATCTAGTTGTCACCTCATGACCGTTGGTTGTCCATGGTTCCTTCACAAGAGAATAAGTACTTTTCAAGAGGGGCTCCATGAGATCCACAGCAGGTTATGTGCTACACATGGTTCCATTGAATTAACTTATGATAGTAACACAATCGCATATCTCTTAGAGGCTCATGTGATCTGTGGGTATTGTAAACCTTCTTATCCCTTTTCTTTTATAGGGAAAATAATACCCATATCCAAGAATTTTTTCCTTTGTGAAGTTCTTAGTGGTCATTTGGTGGGCATCAACAGTATTGAAAGAAAGAAAGTAAATGACATATATGTATTTATATAATATTATTATAGTATAATTATTATGTCATATATATCATATAATTTCACTAAAACCATCCTTAATACATTCCATATATAGTGTGAATGAATCACATCACTTTGAGGAGGTGATAGTCCACACATCCACAAATGAAGTTATCATATTTACATAAAATGAAAAACATTAAGGTATGTTTTATATAATAATTAAAAAAGAATAAATACATCATAAAAATAATATATAACATAAAAAAATAATTTTCATCATAATTACTAACCATGGGAGTTGGTAAAGAAAAAAATGAACAACATCATTTCGTGAGGTAGTAGTTCATCATACACAAGAACAATAAGTATATTACCCATTATATGGAATTGTGTGTAAGTTCAAGAAGAAAACTTAGAATAAAAACATATAAATATATATAGGATACTCAGGTTCTCATATAAGCATGGAATAATAATACTTTAGGGGTGGATAATGAAAATAAAACAAAGGAGCTTGAGGAAGGATGTTACCTCTTCTTTGGGTAACTCTTCTTGGTTTGCACCAAATGGATTCCTTAGTTGGATTTATTCCAAAAGGGAGGATTGTAGGATAAAGGTAGGTATTTTTAGAGATTATTTGAGAAATTTTTTGGAAAGTAAAAGGTATTGAGAGGTGTGGATAAGTGGGAGGGGTGAGTGACTTTTTATAGTGGAGGAGGATTTTAATTCTTGTAAATTTTTTAAAAGGGAATTATACCCACGTTTTTTCGAGGTAAATTGGATCCAATAATGGTAAAAAATCTATAAAAGGGATTATATGGTGAAAATATATCCATATAATGGATTTTTGATAAGTGTATAGGATTTTTTTCCCTAAGTTTAGGGTTTAGACCTTTTTTAATCTATTTTTTCTCTTAATCATTGTAATTAATTTTAATAATTTTAACTAATATTTTTGGTCAAAATTTAATTTTACCTTATTATACATTATAAATTATGCTAATTAAAAACATGGAATCAATTTTTCCAAATTATAATAACATAATTGGCACAAATTAATTTAAATTTAATCTCGCATACAGGACAACAAAGTTGGTTTTAAAAGTAAAAATGTTAAAAATTTGAAATGTTTTTATATCCAATTTCAACTGGAAGTTAATTAAAATGGCATAAATTATATTAATTGATGTAAAATTTATCTAATTAAAATTTAAAAACAAACTAAAATATAGTTTAAATATATAAATAAATTAGATGAAAAAGAATTTTTGAATTAAAATTCAATGTTTTTCACTATTCATCAAAAAAATGAAACTTCTTAGAAAAATAAGAAAATTCACCCAAAGTAAATTTTGATATTACAATTCTAAAAAATGATGTTTATTTTTTGAAATAAAAATTATAAAAGTTTCAAAAATCAGATTTAAAATTGATTCACCATTAAAAGGCGGTAAAATTACCTTTTGGTAAAATGCATATTTTTATCCATAAAATTGGATTTATTCTTATCTTATACCTATAAAATATATTGGATGAGTATAAAAAATATTGATTCAATATATAATATATAAATTTTATTATAATAATTAATTAAGATTTCTTTGTTTAATTTATTTTTACTTGTACGTAGAAGAATAGTTTTATTAGAAAATGAATGTCTTCATTCTCAAATAGTTCTTACTATCAATTATAACTAAATGATAGTCAAAATATTCATTTTATATGCATGTTTAGATAATATTTTCACAATTTAGTTTATATTATCTGAAAATTACATTCCAATGGCTAGGTGGTAACTATAATAATATTTTAATAATATTATTAATAATATATTGTACTTCAATGAAACTCGACCTTGAATTTAACGCAAGCTATTGAAGGGACTCTGTATTGTGTGTAATACAAGAAAAAAATAGTGTTTCATATAATTAAATATAATATAAGTGTTTTTGTATCACAATATTGAATTTTTTTGTGTATAATAAAATATATACTTAGTGATTTCATATAACAAAAGCTATATTCAGTGTTGTGTGAAATGAAAAATATCTTATAAGATTAAATTAATTAGAAAAAAATATTTCAAAAAATCTGAGGGTGTTATAGTTTGAGACCAGGAGAATATATTATTAGTTATTCATGGGAAATGTGGGGCCTTATGTATTTATGTGTGAGCAGTGTGGGTGGGTTCCGTATTAGCAATCATATGTTTCATAGTGCTCTTTAGATACATGTTGATATTCATGTACATATTATATTCACTAGTAAACTTATTTCTTGGATAAGGATAAAAAACCTTTTATTAATCATCAGCAACTCCCCTCTATTCCTTTTTTGGGTATCTTTCCATATGACTATATATTGTTTGAATATATCATCTCCTGATGAAATAATACCATTAAAAATATTTTTTTCAATTGATATGTGGTTTCTTCAAATATTCCTCCTCTGTTGACATTTCTAGTTTCTATACACACACTCATAGTGTTTACTAGTATTATAAAAATTATATCATAGTAATGACACCTTCCTCTAGGATCCATTTCTATTAGTTTTAGTAGGACTACTCAATATTTTCCCTGAATCTAGATTTTTTAAATTCTTACTATAGAATTATTTCTCCATGTGATAATATTTAGAATTTGAATTATACTTAAAAATAAGAATATATCCCAAAATATTCCCAATACTAAAATCCTTATTCTTAAATTTACTATCTAAATTATCTAGGCATCAATTATTTTTCCTTATGTTCAATCTTTACCTATTTTTACACTGCTATTTTAAGATAAACATTGAGGCTCCATGGAGTTTTCCATTTACTTTATAAAATTCATCCCATGAAAAAGTCATTCAATTATATCATGGTGTTAATTTACTTTATTATTCATTATTTCAATTGTATCTTTTCAATTCATACATTCCTCCATCAAAATTGTCTTATATTCTTCCAAATCTGCAATATATATAGAATTTATTCAACCTTTAGACTTTAAGAATCTCACTTCCCTTCTCAAGACCTGAATCATCTCTTGTTTGTGACATAGAAAAACTCTTTTTTATGACATTATGTGATTTAATATTTTCTACCAACATCCTCCAAGAACTTAGGTGGATATAATATGTATATCAATTAGTAATTTTTTTAACGTGTCTTAATAGTGAAATTGTGGGTTCCAAGCACAACAAAAGTTTCTTTTAAAGGTATGACCAACTCGTATTTTAGTCTTAAATAATGTGTAATCATTACTTTAACTGATTATGAGATCATTTCCAATGAAAAAACTAAATATTAATAGTCTATATTAATATTCTATAACCATATGAAGAGGATATTCACATGTAATTTATGATTAATTTAAGAGTAGATATAAAATTACCTCAACTTTTAATTCTGATTTCATTGATGATATGATGTAATAGAATTACTTTAACTATAGTTATTATATAGTATTTAAGTTAAGAATACCTATTATGATGAACCAAACATTCATTACAACCTCTAATCAATGTTGTAGAAACATTGGGTACTAGCATGGATGATCATGATCGCTTGCATTGTTTGTGGTTGATCACAACAGTATTCTTAAGTAATGATGAAGAACCCTTGGTGTTTTATATAATATTTGAGAGAGTAGGGATAGTGAGTGAACTTTAGGGCTTGATCCAATATCTCTTTATCCTTTTTTTACACCAAAAGCGATTTAGAAAAGTGATATAATTAGATATTTATTATATCTCGTTTAGGGTTGAAAAATCACACAAAATCCCCCCTCCATCTTTAATATTCTTTAATGACCCCTGTAAAATAATAATAATAATAATAATAATAATAATAATTTATTTACATATGAAATGCATTAAGGTTATAAATAAATATCATTTATACTATTTGGACTATTAAACTCATTCTGTATTCTCTCACTGACATTTGTTTATCATTTAATAATGTCTATTTAATTAAATAAATTTCAATTCATTATTCTATGATACATATAATAAATAGTATATTTTCTAAACTTGAAAACTAATACTTATTATTATTATTTAACTCGCATTATTCTTTTGAATAACTTGTGATTAAATTATGGTGATCAACCAAACCTGAAGAAATATTATTTATTCTAAGTTTTTAAATTCAATACTACAATCTTACTAAGATTGCAGATACACTTAGAGTATGGCCCTCTAGGCCTCTTTCTTAGTGGTAGTAGACATAAATACCTAAATTAAAAGGTTATCATCTAGAAACATGACAAGGATTCCATAGATAAAGAAGTTAATGTCATATAGAAATCCAACCTCCTATAAACATTTACCTTATAATACAATCCCTTTATCACAATATCTCAAATCAAGCAGGTTGCATGCTGGTTCCATCAACCTATATGCTTTATTTCTCTTTCATTTACTTTATGAAAATGAACACTCCCATTAATCATTATGGCCATGGATTTACTTTGGAAGTTACATTTCCATCAAAGGGCTTAAGATATTAACTTTTCTCAAAAGACTATAGAGATAAATAATTTCTAAAATTATCCATTAATGCTATATCATTCGTGATGCACCCAACATATCCTACATCATAATGAACATATGTCATCATTGTTTTCAAAAATACATCAAAGTATGTAAGTCATAATATATATTAATGTTGATATTAAATTCTAAGGATCAATACACACATTCACAAATAGGAACATCCAATGACACATGGAAATGTGGATTTCATATTAATGGACATGTTCTCATAACCACATATCTTGGAGATTACCAAGGGAGAACACCATGAGAAGGTTTATCAATGTATTAGGATTCTAACAACCATGATTTCATATATTTTATGTACCCTACAAAAAATATCTTCCTTCCATAGAACAAGATTCAAAAATAATGTTGTGGCACCTCTAGTTTCTCATCATAGCGGGGACTGATATGATCATTCTACACAACATATATTCTAAGGCTTCCATCACATACAAATATAATGTATAATAATAATATATATATGTGATAATAAAACTTATTTAATAACAAAAATATGTAATACATCAATAAAAAAGTTAGTTCTTGGGCACCAACTTCAACAGACTCTAAATTGCACTAGAGAAAACTAATAACAACATTCATTCAACTACCTATCACATGATACTCATGATACTTATAAGATAAATCCTTTATCAATGGGTACTACATGTTTTCCTCTATGGATACTATTCTCACTGCAACCTTATCTCATAGAGAAAAATCCCTCAAGAGATGAAACTTTTGAATTATTTTCTTTTACCTTTGGTGTGATAGTGAATATTTGGAGAGAACTACCATTGTAATGTTATCAAAAAAATATGATAGGATCTTTAGTTATAGGTACCAAATTAATCTATAGGAAATATTTGGGATTATAAATTGATTCCTTGGATACATAGGAAGCTGAAATATACTCAGACTCTATTGTAGAATCAGAGGTAATTGGTTATTTTTGAACACTTTCAGCTTACATATCCTCCATTGAGATAAAATATATATATAGAATATGGATTCAAATAAATTTAATTTTCCTAAAAGATAATATCTATGTCATGAACCTCCTTTATCAAGATGAGGTAAGGGATGTAAAAGTGTCATGACCTTCCTTCTCCAAGTTAAAAAAAGTGATAATGACCCGCGAGTCCCACCTCCAGTAGGCCCCGGGGTGGAAACCAAAACCAAGAGTATACAAATCTCACAAAATTGGATCATTACCCTTTTTATAGAAACTAGGATCAAGAGATAAGATGTATCAGACTCAAAAAAACTCTAATACTTATATATAAAAGAATCCAAAACCCATCTGACATGCATTTTTAACGTAAAACTACTAGAAATACAATGACAATATCTAAAGTAAATACCAAAATAACAAATCTAAGTAGCGACACATCAACTATCCTGACAACCGATCTAGTAGGGTCCAACACGGTCTATATAATCTCCCTAGAAACCTGAAAATAGTTTTATATATGTAGGGTGAGCATACAAGTATACACAACAGGAAAATCTGAAGTCACTCATGCACAAGTGGAGAAGCATACTAATGCCCCCACAAGAAAAAAATACAAAAGAACCTAATAAGGTATACTATCTGTCACCAACCTCACCAAGTTCAAATCACCAAATAATGCAAGTCAAGTCAAGTAAAGTAGTAAGAATTTCAATATTTAGGTACCCCTCACCACTTTCCATTGGTTAACTGCTCATCCCTAATGGTGAACATCCAGACACTACCACACTATTCCACAAGACCCACTACCACAACCTTCCCACACACACATGGGACATATCCCACATCCCACCCACAAACACCTAGGCCACAACCACATCACATCCTACCTACAGACACCTAGGCCACAAAACCACAACCTCATCCCGCAGACAATTGGGAAAGAAAAACACATCTCATCCCAAATACACCTGGGAAACACACCTCGCATGCAGAAACCTTGGGCCTCACAATGGCACCAAAACCTACCCAAAGAATCTTGGACTACCAATTACTATAAGAGAAAGAAGATAAGATCCAATAACCATCCATACATCCTCCCACCAGGATTTTGGGAAAGGAAACCCACCCCCATAACACTGGGGTGTTCGACATGTAGTGCTCAACACAGGTGGGTGTGTGTAGAAATCACAAGGAACTACATGTATATATATAAATGTTCTAAACACTTAGACCAACCTATGGGGTTTTAAAAAAAACAACCATCCAACAAAAAAATACTTGTGCTACCACCTATAATGCATAACCATATAGCCAGCCACAAACTTAATTCATAACCCAAACCAACTCATTTAAACAATTTTCATTCTGCATTAAACAATTCATTTATTTTTTTATTCTATCTATACCTAGGAAACAAGAAAACATAGCACACCACAAGTAACATCATAACCCACACACAATCCACAAAAGTCTCTAGAAACTCTGGACTAAAGGCCCAAGCATGGTAACACCATACTTCTTCAAAATTATCCCTCCCAAACCATCCTCAAAAGACCTGCTACATGGAAAGAACCATATCCAGAAAAATAACAAAAATAAATGATATTACAGTCCCACTACACAAGAAGACCTTTTCCAAAAACAATAACACAACCCAGATGCAGTCCCACTGCACAAAAAGTTTATCCATTCCACAATCAATCAATCTCTCAGTCTGAGATTCCATTACACTACTCGTACCACCCCATACACACAACCACACACCCAACCACAACACCACATGACTAACATAAAACACAAGATCGAACAAATCCATACATAGAACACAACCACACCAAACAACATGGTGTATTTATATTTTACACACTTGTTATTTAATTTCACTTTGATTAAATAGGGGTTATCAAAAAAAAAGTTTTATCCTAGGTAATCCAATTAATTAACTTGATATACATGATTAATAAAGTTTTCATGTTCACATTCATTCAACATAAGGTTAACAATAAGTATTCATGAGTTGAGTACACAAACAGATACCACCAACGACCATGATTTTCATAAGGCATACATCTAATAAAATTAACAACATAGATCAAAGATAAAAAAATAAAACAACACAAGCATCATCATCATCTTCCCTGCCCATCATTTATTACTAAGGTAACAAAACCCGTTATCATAACAGGTATGATTATCTTTATAACCACATTAATTAAAAGTTTTGATTCAACTATAATCACAAAGGGACATTAGTTCACCAACACCATATGATCCACAAAGAAATAGAGAAAAAGGAACCCCTACCATGAGGAACAGATGATCATCAACTCCTCCTTGTGCCCAAACAGAGGGTACATGAGTAGAAAAAAGACTCTAAGGACAACTGGATCTAAAGTCCACAACACGACACATGAAACCATAGGGAAGGAAGGATTTAGGCATACCAAAAGAAAATTAAAACACACGGGGAAGAAGATCTCAGCTTAGAAGATCCAGATCCTATATCAATGGAAGGAAATAGTTTCAAGGGCCATTAAAGTTGGATCATGGTCAAGACCACGTGGCTTGTCCATTTCAAAGTTCTTGGGGCATTAAGATATAAAATATATAATTAATATCCTTTTAAACTACTTCATAAAAAACCAAACAAGGTTCTAAACTCGATTTATGTCAAATAAAACATAAGAGGGGTGAAAGTGGTAAAACTATAAAAAGATGGGAATGACTCACCGATGGGTGAGTCACTAATAGTGAATCTTTGATGCCTGAATCACTAATTCAAGTCACCGAAGTGACTCACCGACACAAGTCACCAATTTGACCCACTGATAGCAAGTCACTGACATGACTCACTGACGCTAGACCTACCAACACCAGACTGACATATACCAGACCTATTGATACCATGACCTACCGACGCCCAGACCTACCAATGCCCGAACCTACTAACGCAGAACCTACCAATGCCCCAACCTACAGACGCCCCGACCAACCAACACCCTAACCTACTAATGACCAAACCTACCTATGTTGAGCCACTGATGGAGAGTCACTTACACATCCTATCGATGGAAAAAATGAAATTTTGGGAAAACTCTTGAAATGAACTATCGTTGCCTCCCATAACACCCCAAAAATATAGATTTTGACAAATTAATGGACTGAGGAGGTTCAATCCATTACATCATATACCTCTCAAACTATTCTCACCCTCAAGAATTAAAACCAAACCTAGAAGAAAGAGGGGTCTAAACAACCACCCTATAAGATACCTCTGAAGGATAAATCACCTTGGGTTGTTCAAAAGATGGATTCAACCCTCAATATCCAAGAACACCTCCTCCCACATCTACTAACCCAAACATCCACAAGATACCCCACACAAGTACCAACTATCCGAACACATGAATTGGGGAATTCCTTCCTTCATGTCAAGATATTATCTACTATATGCGGCACTAACTCGCCCATATGGGTTTAATCACATATCAATTAATGTTTCTTGATTAGGAATCAGGTCCTCCCCTCTTTACATGTTAGGAATTCATCACACATTACAGAATAAGGAATAAAATCATCTCATAAACAAGGTTTGAGTATTACATCATAAGCAAAGCATAAAATAAATACTCAAAAAGATTTCGGGTACTGGGCGCGCAGATGCGTGTTTTTCTACCAAGTACTCTCCTCTAGGCCACTATGACTCCACAACACTCAAACCAAAGGAATGGTCTACCCATTTAGAACCTTCTCTCAATGATCTTGGATCACTATTGGTTGTTCTATGAACATTGTGTTGTCCTCAATATCCAAATCTCCCCAGTAAATGATGTGGGAGTTATCAGGTAGATACCATTGCAGATGGGAGACATGAAATACATCATGGATCCCCTCCAACTATGGTGGAGACAAAAACTGGTATTCCACCTTTCCATCTCTCCTCAACACCTCAAATGGTCTGATGAACCTAGGAGAAATCTTGCTCCCTCAGCCAAACCTCTACTGCCCATGGTGAGGGTAAACCTTCAAGAACACATGGTATGCAACCTTGAACTCCAAGGTCCAAATACTATGATTGACATATGAATTTTATCGGTCTTTTTCACCCTTCATCCTCTTATAGAAAATATTCACTTTCTCATTTTTACTTTGCACCATGTTCGGACCAAGAATAGCTGCCTCCCCAACTTATGTCCAGTATAAAGGTGAACGACACGGTCTCCCGTACAAGTATTTGGACGAAGTCATTCCAATGGAATAGTGACATCTATTATTATAATAAAACTCTACCATGGGTATTTTTCACACCTAAGACCCACCAAAAACCAATAGGCATGCCCGCAACACGTCCTCTAATGTCTAGATTGTCTGTTCTGTCTGCCCATCTGTCTGAGGGTGGAAAGCAGTGCTGAGACATAACTGAGTTCCAAAAGCATGCTGAAATCCCCTTCAAACTCGCGAGGTAAAATGTGTGTCCTGATATGAGAAAATGGATCTCAAAAACCCATGCAACCACACCACCTCATCCACATACCTCTACGTTAAGGCATCCATTGTGCCTAATTCTTTGATTTCCAAAAAACTGTACTGATTTCATCAGTCGATCCACTACTACCCAAATAGCATCACAACCTCCCTGAGCCCTAGGTAGTCCTATGAATAAATCCACTGATATTTTATCCTACTTCCACTTCGGGAAATCTAGGGGCTATAAAAATTCACTGAGAACATGGTGCTCAACCTTCACTTATTGGAACACTAAGCATCTTAACACAAAATTCGCCTTTTCCTGCTTCATCCTAGGTCACAAAAACTATTTCCTCGGGCCACTGTATATCTTGGAAACTCTTAGGTGTACATCTAGGGGTGAGCTATGAAACTCATAGAGAACTCCCTCACACACCTCCACTAGAACAAACAGCTTATCACAGAACAACATCTGATTCTGACCATCCTCTAACCACCCCTCTAGAGCATCACCCTGGTTAACGTGATCACACACCATCTTTGCCTCTAAGTCTCCCCACTAAGACTCCTCTACCTTTTCCTTAGAGATGAATGCACCATCATCTAGAATAGATATCCTCTGCCTCCATCCATACCTACATATAAGTGCAGGGCAACCAACTCCTCCATCGCTCTCTAACCGTTCGTAGATTCTCAAACTATCTCCTTATATGACTTCCTGCTCAAGGCATCAGCCACAATATTCCCCTTTTTTAAGGTGTAAGAAATCTCAAAATCATAGTCCCAATGAAACTCCATCCACCTTCGCTGCCATAAGTTCATATCTCACTTGTAAAATATATACCTCAAACTCTTGTGATATGTAAAGGCCACAAAGCGCTCCCCAATGAGGTAATGTCACCACAAATTCAGCACGAACATGACCGACACTAGATTCAGATCATAGATAGCATAGTTAAGTTCACAAGTACACAACTACCTATACCTATAAGATATCAATCCCTATTTCTATATTAGCACACACCTCAATCCTAGATGGTAATCATCATAAAACACCTCGAACATTGCCCCTTCCTCTAGAAACTAGAGAACTAACCAAATTTCACCTCAGATAGTCAAATGATACCTGGAACAACTCACTCCATAAAAAATCATTCCCTTTTATGGTAAGAACTATCAATTCAGTTTAAAATCAAGAAAAATCAGGCATAAATCTCTAGTAATAGCCCACTAGACTAAGAAAATTGTGAACTTAAACCACATTATTGGGTGCTACACAAGAAAAAAATACCTCAAGCTTCGATGGCTCCACTACTACACCCTTATGAGACACCACATGTTCAAGGAACTAGACCTCTTGTGTCTAAAAATTTCACTTGGAAAACATTCCATAGAGCTTGTGGTGTTGAATAACCTTAAAGAAAGTTCTAAAATGCTCAGTATGCTCCTCCTCTGACTTTGAGTATACCATGATATCATGGATTAACATGATGATTAACTAGTCTAGAAACTCATGGAAGACAGGGTTTATAAGCCCCATGAACACGGCTGGTGCATTCATAACACTAAAAAGCATAACCACGAACTCAAAGTTCTCATACCTACACCTAAAAGCAGTCTTCAAGATATCATCCTCTTTCACCCTCGACTGCTAATATCCAGACTATAGATCGATCTTTAAGAACCAACTTTCTCCTCTTAGCTGGTTGAAAAGATCGTCTATCCTTGGGAGAGGGTAACAGTTCTTGACTGTTACCCGATTCAACCTCTAGTAGTCTATAAAAAACTACATAACACTATATTACTTCTCTATAAACAAGACCGGAGTTCCCCACCCTGAGACACTAGGCCAGATAAATCCTTTCTTCATCAGATCATCAATCTGAATCCTTAGCTCCCGCAGTTTAGAAGGTTCTATCTAATAAGGATACATCAAAATCAGAGAAGCATCGTGCTGCAAGTCTATCCTAAACTCAATGTCATTTCAAGGGGGTAGAGTAAAAAAATCATTAATAAAAACATCCAATAAATCACCAACAACTATGAGAACCCCCACCATCTCAGCATCTACCGATTACACTGACATCTCATCCAATAAAGAATGAAGCGGCTCCACACGCCGACTTCCCATCAGACAACTCCACTTGCCAACAAAATCCACACATTGTCTACCCAATTCTACAAACATGACTCTCCAATGAAATTAGTAGATGGTTTCATGCATGGAAAACAACCAGTTGATTCCATGTATTACATCATATAGCCTCATATGTAGAAACAAGAGATCCCCACTAGACTAATGAAGCCCCAACATCAATCTACATACCTGAAAAACATCAAACAAGTTGGTTTGACCTAGGAACGGTGTACTCAACACCAGGGGCATCAGAATTATCTCTATTTATAGTCTTATATCATTGTATAGAATAAGTGAAATAAAGGATTGAAAATATCCTTAATTAAACAACCCGCAAACAATGGTACTAAAAAATTTGATCATACCTCGAACGATCTATATCCCCACAAGAACTATTGCCTCTATGACATGAAACTGACCATGCCCAACTTATATTCCCCTATTTTATCGACCACCTCCTAAAATATTTTTGGGTCTATGTCCCTAAATAGTACCCTAGGGTCATCCTCCACATGTTGTGTCTCCTCTTGGTGGAGCAAGATCCTTATGTCCTTGTAGCTGAAATGACCCAGCCAGTGACTGCTGCTCAGGTGGGAATTTAACCTACCCACCTCCACCATACTGAGATAAAACTAGGAACTAAATTTGAATGTTTTTTGTCCTCCACAATAAAAATATCTTAGTCCTAAGCCTATGGTAAAATCATGATGACCAAAAGGTCCAAACTGAAACTATTGACATCGACTCCTCGCAGGATGAAACCTCGAAGGCCCTAGTGTCTGAGACCTGAAACTATAAGCCTTTCTCTTCATATAACCACACTAGATCCCCTATCGTGGTATACCTACTTGTGAGTGCATCCTATTAACCACTTCCTTCTTCTTATGTACCTTTAGGTATGTCTGAAAGGTGAAGGGAGTAACTGCATACTGGAGGGAAGGACGGAGTGCCTCCTTTAAATGTCTCACCCAAGGAATCCTCATCCAAAAAGAGATCTGAAGAAAAGTTAAAGAGATCCTTGAACTTGATCCCCATATTATATACTGACATAATCCCCTACTGGAGGGATATTAACTCTTTCCTCTTCTCAGACTTCATGGGAGAATAATGGAATTATTCCTGGAACTCATTCTCGAAATCGACCCACAGAACATTAGTCTCCCTTCTCTCCCACAAGTACAATATCCACCATTGACACATAGCACCCAAAATATATCTCACTAATGGAGGAACCTGGTACTCAGTTAGATCCTGGATCAATCAAAAATTCATCACCATATCCTCAATCCAACTCTCCATCTCTATATCTAAAATGCTTCCTTTCCACTTTCCAATATTCTGATACTGGAAATCACAAAGCATCTTCTTCCACTGATCATCCTCCCCCCTCGGTCAACCCTTCGTCGGCCAGTTGGATCGGCTTTCTGAGCCTCCACTACCTGAACCACTCATGGACGATGACCGAGTGCCATAGTTGAAAAGTAAACAAGGAACTCCTAAGCTCGAGTAGTATGGAATTTTATTTAAGGTTCATTTTAACTTTTTATTATTTAATTTCCTCAAAAAAACCAAATCAAAAAAGAAAACAAGTCATCATGAAACATGCACCTTTCCTAGGGTCTCTACCCTGCAAACAGTGTTGCCTCACTTGGTCGTTTGGTAGACTCAAATTCCTTACATCGGATCATGGGGGGGCCTAAAATCTCATGTCCTAGCTAGCCTTCTTTGGACTATGTCATGCACCAAGATCGCCTAACACTGCTTCCCTACCATACCACGCAATCCTCACTATTTATAACTTCAAACTCCATCCTATCTCAAAACCATCACCTATGATATCATTTTTTCATGACCCTCCTTCATCAAGATGAGGGAAGGGATGAAAAATTGTTGTAACCTTCCTTCTTCAAGATGAAAAAGAGATAATGACCCCTGATTCCCGCCTCCAGTAAGACCTGGGCTGGTGACCAACACCAAGGGTATATAAATATTGAAAAATGGGGGAATTACCCTTTTTATAGTAACCAAGATCAGGAGATAGGATATATTAAACTCAAAACAACTCCAATACATATATATAAAAGAATTAAAAAACCATCCCACATGCATGTTTAAAGTAAAACTTCTTTAAATACAATGAAAATACCCAAAGTAAATACCAAAAGAACAAATCTAAGCATTGAAACAACAATTATCCTGACGCTCGAGCTAGTAGGGTCCAACACGGTCTGTGTAATCTCCCTGGAAACCTAAAAATAGTTTTATATACGTAGGGTGAACATACAAGTATAATAAGTAGTAAAATATGAAGTCACTTGTGCACTAGTGGAGAAACATACTAATTCCACAGTGATAAAATAGAAAAACCCAAAAGCACCTAAAAAGGTATACTATAAATCCCAAATCTCACCAACGTACACTCACTAAATAACGCAAGTCAATTAAAGTAAAGCAGTAATCACATCGATGTTTGGGTACCACACACCACTTTCCACTGGTTAACTTCTCATCCCTATTAGTGAACATCCTAACACTACCACACTATTCCACAAGCCCCACTACCACACTTGGGCCACATACCACATACTGATTGAAAACACCTGGGCTATAACCACACCAAATCCTGCCTACAGACACCTAGTCCCCAAACCACATCCTTGTCCCAAAGAAATTTGGTAAAGCTCTAACAACTGGGCCCCAGTGACAGCACAACCACCCCGCCATGACAAGTTCGTCGGGTCTTAGCTCGCCAGGTACCACCAGTTGCCCCGCAGACACGTGGTCCCCAGCCTGGGGTCCACCCACATGCCTGAACGGGTCATCTAACTAAGGATTGTCCCCACAATCCAACACATGTCCTTTCCAGTGTGTTTTTTCCTCACTCACACACACCCTGGGAAACTTCCCGGAAGGTCACCCATCCTGATAACTACTCCAAGTCAAGCATGTTTAACTGTGGATTTAATCAGGCGGGCTCCCGAAAAGGAAGGTGCACCTTGTTGACATGAGTCATATCATTTAGTCATTTAACCCTTTATCATTTTTGGGGTGTTACAATCACCCCCCCTTTAGAGAACAACGTCCTCATTGTGGGCCATACATCTCAACCCAGGTAGTGCACTGCACTTAAGGCTGGGTACCACCTCTGATACCAAATGTAACAACTAGGCCTTGTTGACAGCACAACCACCCCACCATAACATGGTCGTTGGGTCCTGGCCCGCCAGGTACCACCAGTTGCCCCGCAGACACGTGGTCCCCACCCTGGGGTCCACCCACATGCCTAAACAAGTCATCTAACTAATGATTGTCCCCACAGTCCAACACGTGTCATTTCTAGTGTACTTTTTCCTCAATCACACACACCCTGGGAAACTTCCCAAAAGGTCACCCATCCTGATAACTACTCCAAGCCAAGAAATCTTAATTGTGGAGTTAATCAGGTAGGCTCCCGAAAAAGAAGTTGCACCTTGTTGACATGAGTCATGTCATTTAGTCATTTAACCCTTTATCATTTTTGGGGTGTTACAAAAGCACAATACATATTATCCTGAAGAGACTTGGGAAACACACCTCACCTACAGACACTTGGGCCTTACAACCGCACCATAACCTTCCCAAAGAATCTTGGGCTACCAATCATAGAAGATCCAATAAGCAGTCATCCATCCTCCCATCAGGATGTTGGGAAAGGACACCCTCCCCCATAACAATGGGGTGTTCGGCACATAGTTCTCAACATGGGTGGGGATGCGTATATATATCACAAGGAAATGCATGTATATATATAGGTACCAAATACTTATCCCAACCTATGGGTTTTTAAAACAAACAACCATCCCACACAAAACTACCCTTACAATGACCTCTAATGCATAACCATACAGCCATATACAGACTTAATTCATAACCCCAGCCAATTCATTTAACCAATTTTCATTCTTCATTAAATAATTAATTTATTTATTTATTCCATCCCTACCTAGGAAACTACCAAACACAACAGACCACAGGTAACATCATAACCCACACACACTCCACAAAAGTCTCTAGAAACTTGGGGCCAAAGTCCCATGAAAGGTAACACCGTCCTTCTTCAAAATTATCCCTCCCAAACCACCCTTGGTATCCCCACTGCAAAAAAATTACCATATCCATCAAAACAACAAAACTCAACCAGATTTTAGTCCCACTACACTAGCATACCATGTCCAAGAAACATAACACAACCCAGATACAGTCCCACTGCACAACAAGTTCATCCATTCCACAATGAATCAATCTCTCAGCCTGAGATTCCATTACACTACTTATAACAACCCATACACACAACCACTCTCCCAACCACATCACCACAAAAAAAACATAAGGTCAAACATATCCATACACAACACACAACTACACCAAACAAAAAGGTTTATTCAAATTTAACACACTTGTTCTTGAATTCCACTTTGATAAAATAGGGTTTATCATAGAATGAGTTTAATCCTGAGGAATCCATTTAATTAACCGAATATATGTGATTAATCAAGTTTTCATGTTCACAGCCCTTAAACAGAAGGTTAACAATAAGTATTCATGATTCAGGTGTGCAAACAAAGACCAAAAATGACCATGATTTTCAAAAGGCATACAACCAACCCAATTTACATAATGGATCAAAGATAATAGATAAAATAAAATATGTATCATCATCATATTCCCCACCCCTCATTTATTACTAAGGTTATGAAACTCATTATATTAACAGGTCTGATTATATTCATAATATCCATAATTAAAATTTTGTAATTGACCGTAATCACAAAGGGACATTATTTTACCCACCCCACATGATACATAAATAAATAGAGATGAAGGAACCCATACCTCAAGAAAAAAATGATCAAACACTCCTCCTTTCACCAAAATAGGGGGTGCGTGAGTAGTAAGAAAGAATCCAAGGAAAACTGGATCCAAAGGCCACTACACAACACACGACTCCATGGGGAAAGAAGTCTCTTGGCATACCAATGGAAAACAAAAACACACGGTGAATAATATCTCAGCTTAGAAGAGTCATATCGTTTATCAACGAAAGGGAATGGTTTCAAGGGCCATTAAAGTAATATTGTGGTCAAGACCACATGTCTTGGCCATTTCAAAGTCTCTAGGTAATTATGATATTAAATATGTAATTAACATCCTTTGAAACTACTTTAGAAACAGTCAAACAAGGTTCTAAGATCAATTTAAATCAAATAAAATATAAGAGGGGAGAAATTGAAAAAACTAGAAAATGCTATAAATGACTCAACAATGGGTGATTCACCGATAGTGAGTCACCGAAGCCCGACTCACCAATGTAATACATTGAAGAAACTCACTAACATGAGTCACCAATGTGACCCATCGACATCGAGTCACTGATGCGTCTCCCCGACACCCAGCCTACTGATGCCCGACCTACTGATAGCCTGGCCTACCAATGCCCTGACCTATCAATGCCCTGACCTACCAATGCCCCGAACTACCAATGCCCCAAACTACCAATGCCCTGACCTACTGACACCCTGACCTACTGATACCCGGACCTACCGATGTTGATCCACCGAATCTGAGTCACTGATGCATCCTACTAATGGAAAAACTAGAATTTTGGAAAACTCTTTAAATGAGCTATCATTTCCTCCCAAAACAACCCAAACACTAGATTTTGAAAAATTAATGGATTTGGGAGGTCTTGGCCATTAAAATCTATATAACCCCTAATGACTAGATATCAATCTCCTCTATACACCCAGATCATATCCTTAGTTCAAATCAGATACTTAAGGATAGTCTTAAGAGTAGTATAATGTTGTTCACCTGGATCTTTATGATATCTTCTTACCATAATCAAAGTAAAAGAAAAACCATTCCTCATACATAACATGGAATACATGATATATCCTATCACATAAGAATATGTGATCTAAATCATTCTCTCTCTTTCATCATGTGTCTGGGACACATTTTCTTGGAAAGATGTATACCATGTTACATAAGAACCAATCTTCTCTTGGATTGTTCCATACTGAATATATTTGGTATCTTTTCAATGTATATACCTTGACATAGTTCAATTAGCCTCCTGAATCTATCATTCCTTATATTTATCCCTAAAATGTAGCATGTTTCACTTAAATCAATCATGGGGAAGAAATTTTTAAACCATGCCTTAACCTATGTAAGGAAGGTATATCATTTCCAATTATTAACATGTCATCAACATTTACTACTATAAAAATAGTTATACCACCACTAAAATTCTTGCAAACACATGGATCACATTCATTCTTAATGAAACCAAATTCTTTTATGGATTCATCGAATCAAATTTTTCATGACATAGATGATTTCTTTAATCCATAAATGGATCTCTACAACTTTTATAACTTTTTTGGAATTTATTAGAGTCAAAAACCCTTCTATTTGTGTTATATTTACATCCTATTTGAGGTTCCCATTAAGGAAAATAGTTTTGAAAATCATTTTCCAAAGTATTATATCCATGGTAATCTACTACAAAAAGTAGGATTCTGAGGGATTTAAACATGTAAACTGGAGAAAAGGTTTTATCTTAGTCAATTCCTTGATGTTTTCTAAAACATTTTGCCTATAGACATTATTTATATGAATTTAATTTACCTTATATGTCCAATTTTCTCTTAAATACCCATTTACACCCAATCGGATTTATATCAATAATCAGATCGATCAAAACCCAATCTTGGTTTTGATATATGGAATCCATATCATAATTCAGGGACTATTTCCATCTTGAAACCTCTAAGCTCTCTACTAACTCATTTTAGGATAGATGATCATCATTTTAAACCAATAATGAGTCAGTACCATCATGAATAGAAAACCATATCTCTATGGTTCTCTTACCTCTCTTGTACTCCTACACAACACTTGTGTTTTAGAAATTCCTTCTTCCACAAGGGACTTATGGAATCAGTTATTATACCCAAACTTGTGTACCTTTAGAGTCAACTTAATAGAATTAAATATTGCTCCCATTATCCTTCATTAGGATGTGATCCCACTCTAGGAAGACTGCCTATCTTGAAATAGTTACTTTCTTGTCTAAAGGGTTGTATAGATAGTATCCCTTTATTTTTTTAGGATACCCTATAAAGATAAACTTCATGCCTTGGGGTGCTAGTTTGTTTATAGATCTTTCATTAATAAATTCTTCATAATTCCATGCATGAACATGTGAAAAAATAGGTTTCTTTCCACTCCAAAACTAAAAGGTAATATCATTTTTCACTTTAGTTGATACCTGGTTTACTAAGTATAATGTTCTTTGTAATGTATATCCCCAACAAGATAATGGAAGATTTACATGACTCATCATCAACCTTACCATATCCAATAAGAAATAGTTCCTCCTTTATCTAACACCATTACACTGTAGTGTATAAGGTGAAGTGATTTGAGATAAAATCTCATACCCCTATAAAAATTTTATAAAATATTGGTTAAGATATTCACCACCTTGATTTGATCAAAGTGTCCTTATCTTATTACCAAGATGATTCTCAACCACAATCTTTATCTCTTTGAACTTCTCAAAGGATTTATACTTATACCTCATAAAGTAGATATAACCATACCTACTCAAGTTGTCTGTAAAAGTAATAAAGTAAGAGTATCCACATTGAGATTCTACTTGAAAATGTCCACACACATCGGTTGTAACACCCTGAGATTTTATGTGATAGACTATTTTTAATTTATTTGATGTCTTTTTTTACTATAAAACAATATTATCTTGTGCAATACGCAATATCGTATTATCTTATAGTATACACAACACTATTCTTGGTTCATGTTACACACAATTTCAAGTTATTTTGATAGAATTTATTTCACGCAACAATAAGTATAGATTTTGTTCAATATATAAATGAAATAAGTTTTGATTATGATATACACAACACCAAAGGAATATTTCACTACAAACAACACTGAATTGTCTTGCGTTACACGCTAGAGCGACCTTCCTCGATAGCTTGTGTGGTACGTAATACCAAGTTTCACTAAACACTGATATATTATTTAATTGGATATAAACTAGCCATTATGAATAGTATTAACCATATTTTAAATTTTATAACATTATAATTAATATTACACATTTTTTTAGAACATGTTATGAGAACAAAATCAATTTTTTGGATAAAATAAGTATTTTTCAAAATACGCAGTTTTACCGCCTTTTGATGGCGCACCCATTTTAAATATAGTTTTTGGCACTTTTATAAGTTTTATTTGACAATATAAAATTCTTATTTGGAATCAGGGCATAAAATTTTACTTTGGATAAATTTTTGATATTTTTCTGATAACTTTCATATTTTGATGAATAGTGAAAATATGCTAAATTTTAATTAAAAACAACTTTTTCCATCAAAATAATTTATATGGTTAAAACATATTATTGAATGGTTTTAAAGTATAAATAGAATATATTTTTATAGTTTAAGACAATTTAAGTCATTTTCATTAATTTTACATTGAATTCATATGTAAAAACATTTCAATCTTTTGTAATGTTTTAAACAAAAACCCATTTTTTTGACAACGGGATTAATTTTAAATTAATTACTGCAAATTTTTTGTTTTTTATTTGAAAAAATGGATTCCATATTTGGAATCAGAATATTAAAATTGTTTAAATATGTGTTTTTTATTTTTGGACATTATGAATAGTAACTTCAGTAATTATTTTATTTACCATGGTTAAAGGGTAAATCTAGTAAATAATGGTAAAACATAATATTATAAAAATATTAATTTACTCTAAAACAAGTCCTAATCCTATTGGATGAGATATTTTCGACCATGGTAATCCTTGGGTTGATTTTGGGACCCCATTGATTCACTTGGATGTGAAAATGACAATTTATAATAATTAATTTAATGTAAATATAATTATAACCTAAACATATATATTTTACTAAATAGATTTTAATATGGGGTTATATAACAGATATATATGTCTATAAATATTTATTGAAAATATATAAATATTTATTACATCATGGTATTTTATTTATAATTTTAAGAGATTTTATAAAAAGATTTATTTATGACACAAATATGATGTAGTGATTACCTCTTTAATGAAAGATTAAAATAAATGAATTTATAAATATTAAAACAAACATAATTTTATTTTTTTGATATCATATACTAATTTTTTGGATGAAATTGAAATATTTTATTTTATTTAATGTCTTATTTTCTAAGAAATAAAGTTTTTATGAATTTTTAAAAAGTCAAGTATGAATAGTGTCCAAAATTGACACAATTCATAACTTAAAACATATAATAGTTTTTTAAATGATATAAAATTACAAAAAAAATATAATATTAGGCCAAATAATTTATCCATATCCAAATATTTCATAAATAAATTTTTGTGGGTCGTTGGACATGATATGGTAATTACATTAACCCACAATGTGTAAAAAACAAGATATCATGGTAAGATTTAAAAGGGTAAAATAAGGGTAAAATCAAAAGGATAAGGATAAAAAATATATTACAAACTTGTCAAAAAATTATTTTATGATGGTTATTTGAACCAAAATCATATCATTTTCTAATTAAATAAGTTTTTGATGATTTTTATTCGAAATGTAATTTATAATAAATTAATATTTTGAAGAGTTTTCTAAAGTTCCCCTCTCCTCTCTTATAAAAAGGAACATCCACCCTCTCCTATTCACTACATTTTGAGCCTTCAAGCTCATCCAAACCATAAAAATTTCTATTCTCAACTTCTATAGTTACATTCTAGAGGTTTTTTTCTTCTCAAAAGACCAACTCTAGTACCCTAAGAGGAAATTTAAAGGAGGCACGCCAAGGAAGATGTTATCTCTTCTACTGATTCTTTCGAATTTATTTCTTCTTCAACTTCCTATTCTTTAGTTTTTTCATTTTAAATTAATAACATAAGTATCACTCATATACTGATATTTTATTATAAATATGAAACAAACCTATTTCTCCTTCTATCCATCCTACGAAAAACGAAATCGTCACGCGTGTGTACGTACGGATACCATCTCCATGTCATGGTGTAATCTGTTTTTTTTCACCACCATCTTACTTGGATGATTATAATGGTGGAAATAATAACTATATATGATTATTATAACATGATACTAATTCTGAGAGATTATACACCATCCAATTCAATATCGTTCAACAAATATGGGAACGATATCATCGCTCATGCTTACGTACGGCTTAACGTCTCCACGACGCGATGAGATTCATTCTCCATGACAAATATTAAAGAATGATTATAAAGTATATATAATAAATAAACATGAAATATATGACATAATAATTCTAATGTATTTATGTATATATATATATGTGTGTCATTTACTTACTTCAATTCAATTTAATGAGGAAACTAAAACAGCATTCATGCGTACGTACGACCTACCGTCTCCATGAATGGTGCATTCCATTCCATTTATCGATCTATTATATATATTAATATACTGAATATATATGATATATAAATCATATTTTATATTTTGGAAGTAAGTAAATCATGATCTGTAACACCTGAGACTTTTATGTTATATAAATCATCAAAGGAATCTTTTTCTACACACAACACTTGCTTGGATTTCTTTACACGAAATCGGGACCTTCCTCGATAGCTTGCGTCATATGCAATACCGAGTTTCACTAAACAACGATATACTATTAAAATATTATTAAAACTAGTCGTTATGAATAGTAATAACCACTTTTTGAAATTTTATAAATTTTATTTTTCAAAATGGAATTCATTTTTGGATTCGGAATATCGAAATTAGCCTAGGGTGAAATTTTGGTATTTTTCTGAAAACTTTCAATTTTTGATTAATAGTGAAACCACTAAGTGGTAGTTAAAAAAAACTGAATTTTTCATAAAACGTAATTTTACCGCTTCTGTGAGTGGAATCTCAAAAATCCGAGTGACACGGTTGATGTCAGTAAGTAAAATGTGGTTCAATGAGATGAAAATAATTTTTGGTGAATAGTAACTTTTTACTTTTATTTACCACGGTTAAAAGTAAATAGGGTAATTAAGGGTAAAAATGATATTATTATTACCCTAACACATGTCCTAATTCTATTGGACAAGTGTAATTCGAACAAAAACAACCTTAGTAATAAAATATGACCATTTAGGCCCACTTGGATTAGATTAGGACATTTATTATTAATTTATTTAAAGAAGGGTTAAAATAGTTAAAATCAAAGTTTAATAAGTATATAATTTTTAATATAGGTTTATACATAAGATAAATTCGACTATAAATATACATTAGAAATATAAAAATATTTCCTACATAATGATATTTTATTTTTAATTTTTAGACTTTAAATAAGTTAATTTATTTATGACACAAAGATGATGCAGTAATTATCTTATTAATGAAATATTGACATAATTGATGTTATAAATACCCAAATAAATGTAATGTGAGACTTTTTATGAATTCCAATAATTTCTAGGTTAATATGACATGTTAGTATTGATTTAATTAACTTTTATGGAACTAATAATTCTGTTGTGATTTTCAAAAAAATCAATTACTAAATAGTGTCAAAATTGACATAAAATAGTTTTTAAAACAAATATTTTATTATTAATTGTTATTTTATTCCTAAAAATCTAAGGTTCGGACAAATGACTTTGATAAGGTTATATATATTAATAATAAACAACTTGGGGTTCATTTGGCTTGTTATAGTGAGTTTATTAACCTTATAGTATAAAAACACAAGAAGACACGATAAAAGTAAAATTATTTAACTTAATGATAAATCTAAATGATAAGGTTAAAATAGGAACCTAAACTTGTCTAAATTCTATTGGATGAGAGGATTTAGACCCATCACCACCTTAGCTTCGAAATAAATCAATTTGGAGCTATTTAAAACCAAACTTGACTTTATAATAAAATAATATTTTTAGTTTTTTCAAAGGAGCCCCTCTCCTCCCTTATAAAAGGGCAGCTCCTCCCACTCTTCCTCACACCACTTTGAGCCTTCAAGCTCGGACAACCCCTGCCAATTTCTCCTCTCCACTTCCCTAGAGACATCCTAGAGGTCCTGGTCTTCTTCAAAGACCAATTTTAGTTCAATAAAAGGAGGACTCAAAGTGGCGTTTCAAAGAAGAGGAGGTTCGGACACGTACAAAGCATATCAGACCTAAGGTAAGGGAAATATCACAATCTCATTTTTATCTGATATTGTTTATACTTTGGTATTTACTGGGGTGTATTTTATCATCCACATCCATGTTTCCACAATATGTAATATTATCTCCATCCACCTACAATTGTTTAAATCCATTTTTACCCTTTGGTGAGTTTATAGTAAAAGATATGAAATGAATATTTTGTCGTTTTTCGTATGAGGTACTTTTTGACTTTTCTGACAAAAGTACGAGAAGAATGTTTTTTTTAACTTATACGGCATGAATATATTTTTAAAACATTATTTCCAAGAAGCTTCTTTTACAAGTTTTCAAGTTTATTTTTAATCAACTTCTTTTAGTTTAGAATTGTATGACATGTTAAGAAAGGAAAAGTGTTTTTGAAGTAGAAAGGATATTTTCCTCAAGAATGGAGTTCAAGTGTTTTATCAAAATTATTTTCCATCTAAGATAATATAGGTTTTTGTTTCTATCCCTATTATTACATGGATTTGATTATGTTGTGATGGAAATATTTTTATGAATTCCTTTATCTTATATGAATCGTTTTATGATGTCACGATGCTTAAGATTCCCATTTTTATGACATGGGTTATGCTATGATGTATGGTTTATGATTTTGTGGAACACATAATAATGGTATCATTATGATATGGGTGGGACCTATATCTCCCTCCAATGCATTGGGTAATGATTTTTTATCTCATGAGATAGACATGGCTGGAACGGTAGGTTATACCGGTTCAGTGAAACAGGACTGAAATGAGGAGTGAACTCGGTTCAGAAATGGACTTTGTCCACTAAGATAGTCTTGGAAATGAGTCTTGACTAATAAGAAATTATTCTCTATGATTATGTGTGTATTCCACAATGTTTCATGTTTTAAGTTATGATTATTGGGATTTCATTTCACTACTATGATTTATCCCATGTTATGAAATTATGCTCTCTTTTGCAGGTTAAGATTCCCAAAATGTTATGTTCTTATGAATATGATGTGATTGATATTTCTTTTACCCTTACTGAGCATTTGAGCTCACCATTTTGTATGTTTTCTTTCCCCAAGTTAGGAAGAATCTTATTAAGTAAGATATGCCAAAAGGGACTATAGATATGATGAAATAAATGGGAGACAGTGTAGACGCTTTATGAACCAGTTGTTTGTGTTTCCCAGTTTCTAAAGACACTATACCTATATGATCCTTTCATGGTTTTGTTATATGTTGTAATAAGTATGCTTCAATTTTGAAGTAATAACAATGTATGTAATGTATGGGTTTTTTATAGTTGGTATCATAGGAAAGGTATAGTCAACCTTTGGAAACTAGGATGTGAAAGCCTTAGTAAGAATCCTAAGGATAAGTCTAAGCATAGAACACGATCTTAGTGTTTTAGAAATGGACATGAACAACCTATAATAAGACCTTAAGTGTGAAATTTTATTCTTGATTATGTGGTTTTCCTATTATAATTAGTGTTTCTCACACTATTCTTCTTGGTTTTAGTCAATGGCTAGAACCCGAAGGAACCGTGTTAATGCGGAATGCGACGGGAAATGCAATGATTGTCCCCCTGAGCAACCAAACATTATGGGAGTTGGAATACAAAATCTTGTAGCCATGCTCACAAAACTTTCTCAAGCTATGAATCATGTAGGACTTCCAAATGAGCAAAGGAAGGAGCAAAATTCTATTGAATCCTTCATGAGGCAGCGTCCACCTTCATTCAGCGGGTCTACTGATCCATTAATTGATGAACAATGGATTAGTACTACTGAAAAGATATTTTCAGTTCTTCAATATTCTGAACATGATAAAGTCATCCTAGCAGTGTATCTTTTGGAAGGAGATGTTGTTCAATGGTGGAATCTTATTAAGAATACGAGGCAAAGGGATGAAATTGAGTCCATGGAATGGGACGAGTTCAAGAACTTATTTTTCAATAAGTACTTCCCTCGTATTCTCCGAACAAAGATGAAGAAGGAGTTTCTTGAACTAAAGAAAAAGGATGATGAATCTGTTGGTACCTATGAAGCAAATTTTACAAGACTTTCAAGGTATTCTACTGGTATTATTATCCAACCTGAAAGTAAGATCAATCGATTCTTTAGTGGATTAAAACCAAGTCTTCGAAGGGTGTTATCCATAAGGGACTTCAATAGCTACGAGGAAATCGTTCGATGTGCTCTCAAAGTCGAGATGGAGATTGGAGTAACCCATCAGTCATATGGGTTTGATAAGAAGAGGAAAATGGAATTCAAAGGAAAATCTAAAGAACACACTGAAAATAAGATGAGTTTTCCCTTATGCTCAAAGTGTGGAAAGAAACATGGAGGGAGTTGTCTTAAAGGGACAAGTAAATGTTTCAAATGTGGAAAGCAAGGTCATCGGGCATTTGAATGCCGCAATGATGGGAAGAAGATGTCTAATGATGCAAACAAAGGAAGGCATACACAGAATGAACCTACTACACTTCAATGTTTCAAGTGCAAAGAGATGGGGCATTATTCCAATCAATGCCCAAATCCAAGGGTTGATGATTATGGTCGACGTCAACAAACTCTTAAGGCTAAAGACAAAGGAAAGTCACATGCAATTTCTATCAGCGATGTGGAGTATGATAACTATGTGGTGAAAGGTACACTTACCATCCACTCTAAAGTAGCAAATGTTTTATTTGATTCTGGATCCACCCACTCCTTTATTTCTGAAGAATTTTCTAAGTATATCACCATATTACCTCAACAATTAGATGTTGAGTTAGCTGTGACAACCCCTAATGGCACAACAGTCCCATCAAAAGATTATAATTCTTCTCCGATCGAAGTTTGTGGGAAAGTGCTTCCTCCAAATCTTGTGATCCTTCCTATAGTGGAATTTGATGTAATTCTTGGCATGGATTGGATTTCTTTATATGGAGCTCATATCAATTTCCAAAGAAGGGAAGTCACATTTCATATTCCAGATCAATCTATGATCGTCTATCGATGCAAGGATGAACATAACCTTCCAGTGGAAATTTCTTCCATCTTATGGGTCTTGATTCCACTTAATTAAGGTTATTTATCTCAAATGGTTGGTGAGAAACTCACAATTAAGAATATTCCCATTGTACGGGAGTTTGATGATGTCTTTCTGGAGGAATTACCGGGTCTTCCACCAAATCGTGAAGTTGAGTTTTCAATAGAACTCGTACCAGGATCTTTGTATATTTCAAAGACACCTTATAGAATTGCCCCAATTGAGTTGCAGTAATTGAAGAAGCAAATCCAATAGAATCTTAATAAGGGGTTCATATGCCCTAGTGCATCACCTTGGGGAGCACCTGTTCTGTTTGTTAAGAAGAAAGATGGATCAATGATACTCTGCATTGATTATCGAGAACTTAACAAGATCACTATCAAGAACAAATATCCTCTCCCATGCATTGATGACTTATTTGAACAACTACACGGAGCTCAATACTTTTCCAAGATTGATCTTCGTTTAGGGTATCATCAATTAAGGGTCAAAAGGGAGGATATACCCAAGACGGATTTCCGTACAAGGTATGGACACTATGAATTTATAGTGATGCCATTTGGTCTTACTAATGCCCCTGTTATCTTCATGGATCTAGTGAATAGAGTCTTTGGAGACTATCTTGATCAGTTTGTGGTAGTCTTTATAGACGATATTATTGTCTATTCAAAGAGCAAGGAAGAACATAAATATCACTTGAGAATTATATTGAAGACCCTAAGAAAAGATAATCTTTATGCCAAATTTACCAAGTGTGAATTTTGGATTCCTAAAGTTTCATTTTGGGTCACATAATATCAAAAGAGGGGATATCTGTGGATCTAGTAAAAATAGAGGTTATTGAAAGATGGTCGAGACCAACAACAGTAACTGAGATCCGAAGTTTTCTTGGTTTGTCTGGATATTATCGACGTTTTGTGAAAGATTTTTCACGATTATCTAATCCACTCACCAATTTGACTCAGAAAGGAGTTAAGTTTGTCTGGACGGAGGAATGTGAAGATAATTTCAAGGAGTTGAAAAGAAGGTTATCTAGTGCACCAGTGCTCACACTGCCTTGTAGTGGAGAAAGGTTTGTGATCTGCAGTGATGCATCCAAGAAGGGACTGGGATGTGTTCTTATGCAAAATGACATGGTAATAGCTTATGCCTCATGACAGTTGAAAATACATGAGAAAAATTACCCAACTCATGATTTGGAGTTAGCTGCGGTAATCTTTTCATTAAAGATTTGGATTCATTACATTTATGGTGAAATGTGTGATATTTATACTGATCATAAAAGTTTAAAGTATATTTTCACACAAAAGGAGCTGAATATGCGCCAGAGAAGATGGTTGGAGATGATTAAGGATTACGACTGCTCAATTCATTACCACCCTGGGAAAGCAAACAAGGTGGAAGATGCATTAAGTCGACAAGACCATGTCAGTTTATCCATGATGAGGATCACAAAAGATCCAATATTTATGGATTTACAAAGGATGGATCTTGGAATTATAATGGAAGGGGGAAAATCGTATCTTTCTCAAATGAATGTTCAACCATCTATACATGTGAAGATTAAAGAGGCACATAAAGAAGATGTCGAGTTACAAAAGAAGGTGAGAAATGTTCCTGAATTCAACCTTGATTGTGATGGGATAATAAAGTTCAGGAATCGGGTTTGTGTTCCTCCCATCCCCGAATTAAAGAAGGAGCTGCTGGATGAGGCTCATAGTTCTTCATTCTCTATTCATCCTGGAAGCACGAAGATGTATAGGGACCTGAAAGAGTACTTCTGGTGGGATGGCATGAAAAGAGATGTTGCTGAATATGTCTCTCGATGCTTGGTTTTTCAGCAAGTTAATGCTGAGAGACAGAAGTCTAAGGGGATGTTACAACCATTACCCATACCCGAATGGAAATGGGAAAACATCATTATGGACATTGTCACAGGACTTCCTAAAACATCCAAAGGCAACAATGCTATCTGGGTCATAGTTGATCGTCTTACAAAGTCTGCACACTTCATCACTATTAGAGAGGATTTCTCTCTAGATCATCTTGCCAGGATATATGTAAAGGAAGTGGTAAGATTGCATGGAGTACCACTTTTTATTATATCTGATCGGGATACGAGGTTTACCTCAAAGTTCTGGTGAAGTCTTCAGCATACTCTGGATACAGAGTTGAGTTTCAGCACTGCTTATCATCCTCAGACAGATGGTCAGTCTGAGAGAACAATTCAAACTCTAGAAGATATGTTGAATTCTTGCTCTATGGATTTAAAAGGTGGTTGGGATCAACACCTACCTTTGGTGGAATTTTCTTATAATAATAGCTTTCACTCTAGTATTCATATGGCTCCTTATGAAGCTCTATATGGAAAGAAATGCAGGACGCCAACTTACTGGGATGAAGTTGGGGAAAGAAAGCTATTAGGACCTGATCTCATTGATGAAATGGCAGAAAAGGTTAGATCTATTCAACAACACATAAGAGCATCTCAGAGTCGACAGAAAAGTTATGCCGACAACCGAAGAAAAGACCTAGAGTTTGAAGTGGGTGATAAAGTTTTCTTACGAATATCTCCCTGGAAAAGGGTCATGAGATTTGGAAAGAAGGGGAAGTTGAGCCCTAGATATATCGGTCCTTTCAAAATACTAGATCAGGTTGGGAAGGTAGCTTACCAATTGGCGCTTCCACCGAATCTCTCTCAAGTTCACGATATGTTCCATGTATCTCTCCTAAGAAAGTACATACTTGATCCTTCACATGTACTCAGCTCAGAAGTTGTACCGCTGGAGCAAGATCTTTCTTATGAAGAACAGCCGATAGAGATTCTGGATCGTAGCGAAAAAGTTCTACGAAACAAGACCACTCGCTTGGTGACAGTTTTATAGAGGAACCACCATTTAGAAGAAGCTACATGGGAGCTTGAGGATATGATGAGGGAGATGTATCCTCATCTGTTTGTTACAAAGTGACGAATTTCGAGGTCGAAATTCATTTTAAGGGGGGTAGAATGTAACACCCGAGACTTTTATGTTATATAAATCATCAAAGGAATCTTTTTCTACACACAACACTTGCTTGGCTTGCTTTACATGAAATCGTGACCTTCCTCGATAGCTTGCATCGTACGCAATACCGAGTTTCACTAAACAACGATATACTATTAAAATATTATTAAAACTAGCCGTTATGAATAGTACTAACCACTTTCTGAAATTTTATAAATTTAATTTTTCAA
Source organism: Viscum album (assembly GCA_963277665.1). Lineage (NCBI taxonomy): Eukaryota > Viridiplantae > Streptophyta > Magnoliopsida > Santalales > Viscaceae > Viscum > Viscum album. The sequence continues at coordinate 1,135,262,522 of OY728141.1, read as the reverse complement.
AATGGACTTCATTTTTGGATTTGGAATATCGAAATTAGCCTAGGGTGAAATTTTGGTATTTTTATGAAAACTTTCTATTTTTGATGAATAGTGAAACCACTAAGTGGTAGTTAAAAAACTGAATTTTTCATAAAACGTAATTTTACCGCTTTTGTGAGTGGAATCTCAAAAATCCGAGGGACACAGTTGATGTCAGTAAGTAAAATGTGGTTCAATGAGATGAAAATAATTTTTGGTGAATAGTAACTTTTTACTTTTATTTACCACGGTTAAAAGTAAATAGGGTAATTAAGGGTAAAAATGATATTATTATTACCCTAACACATGTCTTAATTCTATTGGACAAGTGTAATTCTAACAAAAACAACCTTAGGAATAAAATATGACCATTTAGGCCCACTTGGATTAGATTAGGACATTTATTATTAATTTATTTAAAGAAGGGTTAAAATAGTTAAAATCAAAGTTTAATAAGTATATTATTTTTAATATAGGGTTATACATAAGATAAATTCAACTATAAATATAAATTAGAATGATAAAAAGATTTCCTACATAATTATATTTTATTTTTAATTTTTAGACTTTAAATAAGTTAATTTATTTATGACACAAAGATGATGCAGTAATTATCTTATTAATGAAATATTGACATAATTGATGTTATAAATACCCAAATAAATGTAATTTGAGACTTTTTATGAATTACAATACTTTTATAGCTTAATATGACATGTTAGTATTGATTTAATTTACTTTGTTTGAACTAATAATTCTTTTATGGTTTTCACAAAAATAAATTACTAAATAGTGTCAAAATTGACATAAAATAGTTTTTAAAACAAATATTATATTATTAATTGTTATTTTATTCCTAAAAATATAAGGTTCGGACAAATGACTTAGATAAGGTTATATATATTAATAATAAACAACTTGGGGTTCGTTTGGCTTGTTATAGTGAGTTTATTAACCTTATAGTATAAGAACACAAGAAGACACAGTAAAAGTAAAATTATTTAACTTAATGATAAATCTAAATGATAAGGTTAAAATAGGAACCTAAACTTGTCTAAATTCTATTGGATGAGAGGATTTAGACCCATCACCACCTTATCTTCAAAATAAATAAATTTGGAGCTATTTAAAATCGAACTTGACTTTATAATAAAATAATATGTTTAATTTTTCTAAAGGAGCCCCTCTCCTCCCTTATAAAAGGGCACCTCCTACCCCTCTTCCTCACACCACTTTGAGCCTTCAAGCTTGGACAAAACCTAACAATTTATCCTCTACACTTCCCTAGAGACATCCTAGAGGTCCTGGTCTTCTTCAAAGACCAATTTTAGGGCCCTAAAAGGAGGTCTCAAAGAGGCGTTTCAAAGAAGAGGAGGTTCGGACACATACAAAGCATATCAGACCTAAGGTAAGGGAAATATCACAATCTCATTTTTATCCGAGATTATTTATACTTTGGTATTTACTGGGGTGTATTTTATCATCCACATCAATGTTTCCAAAATATGTAATATTATTTTCATCCACCTACAATTGTTTAAATCCATTTTTACCCTTTGGTGAGTTTATAGTAAAAGATATGAAATGAATCTTTTGTCGTTTTTCGTACGAGGTACTTTTTGACTTTTCCGACAAAAGTACGAGAAGAATGTTTTTTTAAACTTATACAGCATGAATAGATTTTTAAAACATTATTTCTAAGAAGCTTCCTTTACAAGTTGTCATGTTTATTTTTAGTCAACTTCTTTTTGTTTAGAATTTTATGACATGTTAAGAAAGGAAAAGTGTTTTTGAAGTAGAAAGGATATTTTCCTCAAGAATGGAGTTCAAGTGTTTTATCAAAATTATTTTACATCTAAGATAATATAGGGTTCTTTTTCTATCCCTATTATTACATGGATTTGATTATGTTGTGATGGAAATATTTTTATGAATTCCTTTATCTTATATGAATTGTTTTATGATGTCACGATGCTTAAGATTCCCATTTTTATTACATGGGTTATGCTATGATGTATGGTTTATGATTTTGTGGCACACATAAGAATGGTATAATTATGAGATGTGTGGGACCTATATCTCCCTCTAATGAATTGGGTAATGATTTTATATCTCATGAGATATACATGGCTGGAACGGCAGGTTATACCGGTTCAGTGAAACAGGACTGAAACGAGGAGTGAACTCGGTTCAGAAATGGACTTTTTCCACTAAGATAGTCTTGGAAATGAGTCTTGACTAATAAGAAATGATTATCTATGATTATGTGTGTATGCCACAATGTTTCATGTTTTAAGTTATGATTATTGGGATTTCATTTCACTACTATGATTTATCCCATGTTATGAAATTATGCTCTCTTTTGCAGGTTAAGATTTCCAAAATGTTATGTTCTTATGAATATGATGTGATTGATATTTCTTTTAACCTTACTGAGCATTTGAGCTCACCCTTTTGTATGTTTTCTTTCCCCAGGTCAGGAAGAAGCTTATTAAGTAAGATATGCCAAAAGGGACTATAGATATGATGAAATAAATGGGAGACAGTGTAGACGCTTTGTGAACCAGTTGTTTATATTTCCCAGTTTCTAAAGACACTATACCTATACGGTCCTTTCATGGTTTTGTTATATGTTGTAATAAGTATGATTCAATTTTGAAGTAATAAAAATGTATGTAAAGTATGGGTCGTTATATGATCTATGTAATAATATCCAGAATAACAAGTTCAAACACGTATGATAAATAAAACAATTATTACCCAAAACATTACTTTAACATGGAATTAACCAATGAACGGGTAATATAAAGTCATAAGTGAATTATATATGATATCATAAATATTATTATGGTTATGTTAAAAGTTAATAATATGTTTAAACCCAATATACAAGAGTTTCAGACACATACAAAAGAAATCGGACCTAAGGTAAGGGATAATTTTGCAATCGCGTTTTTATCTCAGATTATTTATACGTAAGTATTTTCTAGGAATATATTTATCATCAGTGTCAATGTTTTATAAAAATGTTTTTATAAAATGTTTAATATTATTATATGTAGGTTTAAATTCGTTTTTACCCATTTTTTACTTTTACTACATGATATGGAGGTAATATTTCTTTTTTTTACCATATGAGGTACGTTTATGAATTTTCTAGTAAAAGTATGCAGAGAATGTTTTTTTTAACTTATATGAAATGAATAAATTTTTACGTATTCTTAATGCATTATTTACATTAAGATTACTATACACTATTTAAAGTTTATTTTCAACTAAATTCTTTTCTTTTAAAATTGCATGACAATTTGAGAAATGAAATCGTTTTTGAAGAAGAAAGGATCTTTTCCTCAAGAATTAATATCAAGTGTTTTATCAAAATTATTTTCCATCTAAGATGACATAGGGTTATGTTTCTATCCCTATTATTACTTTTATTTGATTTTTTTATGATGGAATTAATTTCTATGAAGTTCATTTATCTTATATGGATAATGTTATGATGAAATGATGTTTAAGAATCCCATTTTATTTTATGGGTAACGCTATGATGAATTATTTATGTTTTTGTGGAATATGTAAGAATAATTTAATTATGAGATGGTTGGGACCTATATCTCCCTCCAATGCATTGGGTAAAGATTTATATCTCATGATATATACATGTCTAGAATGACAAGTAAATATGTTCTGTAATACAGGGCACGAATGACAAGTAAACATAGTTTAGTAATGGACTTCGTCAGCTATGATGGTCTTGGTAGCAATGTCTTGGCTACTATGGAAATCATAATATGTTCTTATTATTTTTCCACAATTACATGTTTTATTCCAATGATATTATATCATGGTTAATGTTCTATTATGATCTATGCCTTATGTACTGCCAAGATTTATTTCATGACTCATGATTTTGATGTTCAAACTTTATGTTCATGTTTATACGTTCAAATGTTTATGGTTTATTTTATATTCTCCATTTTTACCCTTACTGAGAATTTGAGATCACCCTTTCTATGTTTTATTCTCCCCATGATATAAAGAATGGTTTTAGGTAGGAAATTAAAAGGGGAAGTTCTTTATGGGATATGTTGAAGATATTTCACCATGATTAGAATATTGTGTTCTGAGTTTCCAAAGACACTAAACTAATATGGTCTTTGGGATTCTACTTTTTTCATATATTAATTATTCCAAAAAATTAATGTAATTTCCATGTATGTCAAGCTTGGGTCTCTACAGTTGGTATCAGAGCAAAGGTATAGTTAACCTTTAGAAACTAGGATGAGAAAACTTTAGTGACATCCCTAGATATATTTATGAGGTATGTCTAGGGATTTACCTAAGGTTAAGTATAACTATAGGTTACAGTCCTAGAATTATGTTAACAATCATGAGTAACATAGGGTGAACCTAAGGTGTCATGAATTAAATAAGGTTTCATAAGTTAGACATCCTATAAGTGACTTTTAATGATTGTGTGGTACCTAATTATTTTAACTATTTCTTACACTATGGTTTCTGGTTTTAGTAAATAGAGGGAACCATAAGGAATTGGGTTAACTTTGAATCTGATGAAAAAATTGGTGACTATGAGCAATGAAATTGCGTAATTCTTTGAGAGAAATATATTGTGATTATTCCGAATCAGTCATCTCGATACATGATTAACAAGGTGAACTTTAGTTTCATTCCTAAGTAATCAAATAAGAGGAATAAGGACTTTTGTGCATGTTTTCATGGTGAGGAACATATAAGAAGGAATATTAAGCTTTCTACGTATCAAGAAGAAGGGAAGAAGAACCTTGAAGAATACCTCAAATGGAGGGGAAGATGTTATCTGTGTGGGGAAAAGGATCATATAGTGACGGACTATCATAGAGTTCAATGTATTATATGTGGAGAACACAAGCATTACCCAAATCGATGCCCCTACCTAAGAGGATACTTCTAAATTGAGGAAGTACAAATTACATTCCAATCATTGAATAGGATGGATTGAAGTGTTTATATATTGGTATTTAATAAATATTTTGTAGAGGTACTTCTATGGTATTATGGAATATTGGAATATCTTTGGTTCATTGTAGTTTTCTATAAGAATATGGTACCAATAACCATGAAAAGTGATTGAAATATTTTTGGAAAGCATATGATGTGTGCATAATGAAGTGATAAAGAGAAAATAATATGTTTGATAGTATTAATGAGCTCATGACTCATAAAAGGACAAAGTGATATCATGTTTTGAGTATATAGAATTTTTGGGATTTTGGTATGTGGAAAGAGTAAAATTTTGATGGAATTCATGTTTTCACTATAGTTCTATGGTAATTCATGTTTCAAGAGAATAAACAATTAAGGTATTCACATGTTTGGAATGTGACCAACCAGATATGTCTTATGATATATGGGGGATAAATGATGGTATTCACAAGCTTGTTATATGACCGTTCTGGTAATTGTTTTCGTTGTACTGTGAGTTTGTACAGAAGTAGTTTGGATAATCTTAAATGTTGGAATAGATTAAGTTGTACATCAGATAGTATTTTTTAAGGATATAACTTTTTTATATTATTTCTGGAATGTTATAATAGTATAGTTTTAGAAAAAGGAAAACTCATAGCACGGGTGACAACCTGTCACGTCAAACAAGGCTGTGGGAATTGAACCCATAACCAAAGTGTGAAGGGCCTTTATAACCTACCACTAGCCTAAAAAAAGTCCCTAATTAGTAGAAATTAGTTTTATTTTATTAAGCAGTATGATATATGATGTATAAGTCCATTTTTGGAACCATATATGATTAATCTCACCATAGATGGACTTATGTATATTTAATAATTTGTTCTAACCTTTTTTTTAGACACATGGAATGACTAATCATTCTATCGTATGATCTTCTAACACTTCAAGAATGAAAAATTCAACTTCATTTCTTTAAATAATAGATGAAGTTGAAATTATTCAGATAACGACCAATGGTGATATTACACTGAAATCAAGTAATTATTCCTCCTTATGCAAAAATTCTTCAACTTTAGGAAAATGATCTTGAAAACCAAAAAATTTATCCTAGTATCCTCTTATCCAATGAATCAGATGGTCCATTAAATAATAGAATATTTATGGATTTTTGGTAGTTAAATTTTTCCAAACCTTATTCTCTATCACTATCCATCAAAACATGATGGTTATATTTCTCTTCTATATCCATGTTTTAATACCCACCTATGTTATACTATGTGGAAACCTAGTGATGATTTAATTTGTGTAATTGTTAGGTTTCTAACTTTTATATTTAAAATTAAGGTTTAGTATTCCTCTTTACTATGTGGGTTTGTATGAAAGAAACATTCAAGTAGAAAACCATTTATAACCCCAATGAATTTCGAAGGAGAAATTTATATTAAGGAGGGTAGAATGTAACACCTCAAGATTTTATGTGATATACTATTTTTAATTTCTTTGATGTCTTGTGTTACATGCTACACCAAGATTAGCTTGTGCTATATGTAACACTATATTAGCTTGCAGTATACGCAACACCATTCTTGGCTCATGTTACACACAATTTCAAGTTCTTTTGAGAGAATTGATTTCACGCAACACTAAGTATAGATTTTGTTCAATGTATAAATGAACTAAGTTTTGAATCTGTTATAAAAAACACCAAAGGAAGCTTTCACTACATGAAACATTGACTTGGCGTGCATTACATGCAAGAGCGACCTTCCTCGATAGCTTGTGTGGTACACAATACCGAGTTTTACTAAACAGTGATATATTATTTAATGGGATATAAATTATCCATTATGAATAGTATTAACCATATTTTAAATTTTATAATATTATCATTCATATTACACATTTTTTTATAACATGGTATGAGAACAAAATCAAATTTTCAGATAAAATAAGTATTTTTCAAAAAATGCAGTTTACCACCTTTTGATGAAACACCCATTTTAAATCTAGTTATGATACTTTTATAAGTTATATTTGACAAGATAAACTTATTATTTGGAATCTAGACTTAAATATTTACTTTGGATAAATTTTTGATATTTTTCTGATAAATTTCATATTTTGATGAATAGTGAAAATACGCTAAATTTTAATTAAAAACAACGTTTTTCATCGAAATAATTCATATGGTTAAAACAAATTATTGAATGGTTTTAAATTATAAATATAATATATTTTTAGATTTTAATACAAATTAAGTCATTTTCATTAATTTTACACTAAATTCATATGTAAAAACATTTCAATCTTTTGTATTGTTTTAACCTAAAACCCATTTTTTCGACAACGGGATTAATATTAAATTAATAACTGTAACTTTTGTGTTTTGAATTTGAAAAAAAAAGATTCCATATTTGGAATAATAAGGTTCAAATTATGTAAATATGTGTTTTTTATTTTTGGACATTATGAACAGTAACTTCAGTAATTATTTTATTTACCACGGTTAAAGGGTAAATCTAGTAAATAAGGGTAAAAAATAATATTATAATAATATTAAATTCACATAAAACATGTCCTAATACTATTGGTTGAGATATTTCCGATCATGGTCATACTTGGGTCTATTTTGGGACCCCATGGATTCACTTGAATGTGAAAATGATAATTTATAAGAATTAATTTAAAGTAAAGATAATTATAACCTAAACATATATCTTTTACTAAATCTATTTTAATATGGGGTTTTATAATAGATCTATATTTCTATAAAAAAATATTGGAAAGATAAAAATATTTCCTACATTGTGATATTTTATTTATAATTTTTAGAGATTATATAAATAGTTTTATTTATGACACAAATATGATGTAGTGATTACCTCGTTAATGAAATATTCAAATAAATGAATTTATAAATATTAAAAAAAAATATAATTTGGTTATTTTGATGTAATACATGAATTTTCTATATTACATTGACATATTATATTTGATTTAATACCTTATTTTTTAAGTAATAAAGTTTTTAGGAATTTTTAAAAAGTCAAGTATGAATAGTGTCTAAAAATGACACAATTCATAACTTAAAACATAAAATAGTTTATTAAATGATATTAAATTTATAAAAATCAAATATTAATCTAAATAGTTAATATAAGTCCAAATATGTCATAGATAAATTTTTGTGGCTCTTTTGACATGATATGGTAATTACATTAACCCATAATGTGTAAATAATAGGATATCACGGTAAGATTAAAAATGGTAAAATAAGGGTAAAACCAAAAAGATAAGGATGAAAAAATATATTACAAACTTGTCAAAAAATTATTTAATAATGGGTATTCGAACCAAAATCATCTTATCATCTACTTAAATAATTTTTGGATGATTTTTAGTTGAAATTGAATTTATAATAAATTAAGATTTTGAAGAGTTTCCTAAAGTGCCCATCTCCTCTCTTATAAAAGGGCACCTCCTACCTCTCCTCTTCACTCCATTTTGAGTATTCAAGCTTGGTTGAACCCTGAACATTTATCATATAAACTTCCATAGTTGCATTATATAGGTGTTTTTATTCTCAAAATACTAACTCTAGTAGCCTTAGAGGAAATTTAAAGGAGGCACGTCGAGGAAGAGGTAGTCTCTCCTACCGTTTTTTTCAAATTTATTTCCTTTTCTACTTTATCTTCTTTAGTTATTTAATTATACAATAATAAAATAAGTATAAATCATATAATGATATGTTATTATATATATTAAATAACCCTATTTCAAATTTTATCCATACTATGAAAAACAAAATCACCGACGTGCATACGTATGGATTACCGTCACCACGTTGTGGTATAATCTGTTTTTTTTTTCACCACCACCTTAATTGGATGGGTATAATGGTGGAAATAATAACTATATATGATTATTATAACATGATACTAATTCTTAGATATTATACACCATCCACTTCAATATTGTTCAACAAATATGGGAATGATATCATCACTCAAGTTTACGCAAAGCTTACTGTCTCCATAACGCGATGAGATTCATTCTCAATGTTAACTATTCAAGAATGATTATAAAGTATATATATTAAATAATCATGAAATATATTACATAATAATTATACTTTATATATATATATATATATATATATATTTCATTTACTTAATTCAAATCAATTTAATAAGGAAACGAAAACAGTGTTCATGCGTACGTACAACCTACCGTCTCCATGAACTGTGTATTCCATCCCATTTATCGATCTATAATATATATTTATATAGTGAATATATATGATATATAAATCATTTTTCACATTATGTAAGTAAGTAAATAAATATCCATGTAATAATATCAAGAATAACAAGTCCAAACACGTACGATAAATAAAACGATTATTACCCAAAACGTTGCTTTAACATGGAATTGAACAATGAACGGGTAATATAAAGTCGTAAGTGAATCATATATGATATCATAAATATTATTATGGTTCTTTTACATGTTAATAATATGTTTTAACCCACTATACATGAGTTTCAGACACATAATGAAGAAATCAGACCTAAGGTAAGGGATAATTTTACAATCTAATTTTTATCTGAGATTGTTTATACGTAAGTATTTTCTGAGAATATAATTATCATCCATGTCCATGTTTTATAAAAATGTTTTCATAAAATTTTTACTATTTATATATGTATGTTTAAAGTCATTTTTACCCATTTTTTACTTTTACTACATAGTATGGAAGGAATCTTTCTTTTGTTTACCATACGAGATAATTTTTTGACTTTTCTGGTAAAAGTATATGGAGAATGTTTTTTTAACTTATATGACATGAATGGATTTTTACGTATTCTTAATTCCTTATTTCCATTAAGCTTCCTCTACATTATTTGAATTTTATTTTCCACTAAATTATTTTCTTTTAAAATTACATGACATTTTTAGAAAAGAAATCTTTTTTGAAGAAGAGAGGATATTTTCCTCAAGAATTAATTTCAAGTGTTTTATCAAAATTATTTTCCATCTATGATGACATAGGGTTATGTTTATATCCCTATTATTACTTTGATTTAATTTTTTTTATGATGGAATTAATTTTTATGAAGTTAATTTATCTTATATGGATAATGTTATGATGAAATGATGTTTAAGAATCCCATTTTATTTCATGGGTTATGCTATGATGAATGATTTATGTTTTTGTGGAACATGTAATAATGATTTCATTATGAGATGGAGGGACCTATATATCCCTCCAATTCATTGGGTAAATATTTTTATCTCATGAGATAGACATGGCTGGAACAGAAAGTAAATCAATTTGAGTAATACAGGGTTGGAATGGCAAGTAAACCTGGTTCAGTAATGGACTTCGTCCACTATGATGGTCTTGGAAGTAATGTCTTGGCTACTATGGAAATAATAATATGTTTTTATTAGTTTTCTACAATTACATGTTTTATTCCAGTGATAGTGTATCATGGTTAATGTTCCTTTATGATATATGCCTTAAGTACTACCAAGATTTATTTCATGACTCATGATTTTGAAGTTTAAACATTATGTTCATGTTTATACGTTCAAATTTTTATAGTTTGTTTTATATTCTCCATGTTTAAACTTACTGATCATTTTATATCACCCTTTCTATGTTTTCTTTTCCCAAGGATATAAATAAATGTTTTAGGTATTAATTCAAAAGGGGAAGATCTTTATGGTAGATGTTGAAGATCATTAAACATGATTAGAAGATTATGTTCCGATTTTACAAAGACACTAACCTAATACGGTCTTTGGGAATATTTTTTTTATCATATATTAAGTATTAGGAAAAATTAATGTAATATACATGTACATCAGGTTTGGTTATCTACATTGGTGATTACTAATTCTAAAATATTTGTGGACCTTTCACCTTAACCATGATTGGTGGTCTTGTTATTTTTACTTGTAAAAAAGCATGACATCCTTCAAGTGGGTTTATCTCAAAAGAGTATAAATAACCATCTTAATTTTTTTTCATATATTTCTATTTTACATGACCAAGATGGTGATGCAACAACTTGGGTTCATATGAGTTGCATATATTATTTTCATGATCAATTTACAATATTTGGTTTTCGTAATCTATTTCATAAAGGATTTTATTTAGCATGACATACAATAAAATATGTTATCTTTATAAAAGAAACAACCATTATTTCTAAATATTAAAATAAATCCATATATATCTAAGAAATAAATGGAAATAATGTTCTTGGTGACACTAGGAACATAATAATTTTTCTTTAAAACAAAAAAAACCATGCCATAAATATTATATAGTAGTATAAAATGGATAAAGCATCCAACCTTGCTCCATTGACTACTCATAGATCCACTGATCCTTTTGAAACCTTCCAAAATATACTTAGTTCCTATATTTAAAATAAAAATGTTAGAATTGCATGAAGTATCTAATACTGAACTTAAAGATATAAAAATATTGCACTTGATAATGAACACACTTGAAGCTTATCCTTTCTTCTTTGGATGTGTGAAATTTTCTTCTAGTAGCCCTGCTTGACACATGGAAAACATACTACATCCTTTTATTTCCCATTCCATTGGATCTTATTCTTCTTGGAAGGATGATGCTCTAGATACTTAGACTTGAAATGATTATTTGGTGTCTTTACCGTGTTCTTCCTTTATTATTTACTATAAGGATAGTTGGGTTATCATACCACATATCTTTATCAACTTGGTGAATAATTTTAAGAAGTTATGAAGGTTTCTTCTCAGTATTTATCATATTATAATTCACAATAAAGAAGAATATCTTGGGAAGTGATAATCGAATGATATCTGTGTGCATATCATCATGGATCTTAAAACCCAAGATATCCAAGCATTCAATGTATCCAATCATCTTGAACACATGTGCCCCATCTAGCACAAAATCTTCAAGCTTCCATGTTAAAATTTCATTAGACATGTCATATCTCTCTGGTTTCAGCTTCACTTGATAGAGATCCTTAAGTGAGAAATAATGATATATGCATAAATATATTTATATTTATTTAAAATATCATTGTTCATGGAGGATAGCATAAAATATTATAAATCCATACCATCATCCACATGCTTTAGATATAGAGAAACTTCTCCCTCATTAGTCTCTTTGGAAATAAAATTAGGAAGTGTGATTTCTAGTACATGCAGTTTCCTTTCATGGTGTAGTATAATGAGAAATAACCGATACAAATCCTAGAAATTAATGATGCTGAGAAAGTTATCATTATATAGTATGGATTGAAATGATATTATTGATGTCATTTGGTTTTCTATTTTTAAAAATTAAGAACATATAATTAGTATTTTTTTTATTACAAAATCATATTAATAAATTTAAATTAAATTAAAATATTTATTAATCCCCCACTATTTTAGAAAACCTGATTTTCCTCACTATCAGTTTCATAATATCTTTTCGTTTATATATTCTACTATAAAATATCCATATTCTATTCTCATAACCTAGACTTAGGCCTGACAAGCTATTTGAAGGGTTTTAGGTAGGCATAACTTTCCATCTATATTAACTCATAGTTCCTTGATCTTTTAAGTGGACTCCCCAATCCTAAAATCCTATTTTAGTATTTCCTTAACTTTTTCCTATTAGTTACACTAAGTCTTGGTTGTTAAGTTAACCCTTAATTTAAACTAAGTTAAGACAACCCAAAACATCAATCTAAAATTTCCATGATAATTGAAAGAAACCCAAATTGGGTTTTTTCAAGTAATTTGAACTATGAGGTCGACTCTAACATAGGTAGTGTAAGGCTAAGATGACTTAATATCTTAATTGAGGTATTTTTATCCTTATTCATAAATTTCATTTTTTACTTTTACATGCCTTGTTAATATTAAGTGGATTTTACTTATGTGATTAACCATGTTTGATAAAACATTTACACATAATACAATTATATTTTATTCCATCTTCCATGATATTTCATTAATTTATTAGGTGATAATGTATCATTAAAAAAACATAAATAATTAACCATGAAACTAACAGAAATAAAATATAAGTGGCATGATCATGAGATTTTTCAAGTGGGTTGTTTATTTAGAAGATGATAAACTAACCCTTGACCTAGGAGAAAACACCTTGACCTATAGATTGGTTCATGTCATAGTATTCCACCTTGGATCCTATGTATCACCTTGACTAGTTTGACCTCATCTCCTTGACTCAGGCTACCTCCACTAGCTTGGGAGCACCATCCTTACATAAGATTTTACTCACATACAGGCGAGGGGATCCAATGGATTGGATAAAAGGGGTTTATATAAAAGGAACCATGGGCACACAAACCCTTACATAATAAGGTGTATCATATGAAATGAACTACATTAATAATATATTAACTATAATAAAATAAAAGAAACCAATAATGAAAAAGGGCTAGAATAATCTCATGATTATCTACACATCATGAAACAAGCATAAATTTTTAATATTGTTATCAGTTACTTTGATTTGTTATTTAATTAAGATAATTCACCATGTATTAAACCAATTAATTCAATTTTATATTAATTCCATATAACCATCCTTACAATCCATCATCTATTGTTTTAACCTAAAATAACTTCATTTAAAATTAATTTAGTACTCAAGTGAACTTGGAGGAAACCTTGCGTGTTAATCAAAATTTTAACATGGAATGTATAAATATTAATCCTATTAAATGGAATGTACTATCAAATAAAAAACACAATAAACACATAATAAATAGGTTTAATTATATATTTTATTATTTTTCCAGCAAAAAATTGAGAACACTGCTGGAAGCAGACTACATGGTGTGTACTTATCTTCCATCAATATATATGACACATGCTTTGGTTCAAACCATGTTCATACTATGAACATGTTCTTGGTACATAGATTATACGGGGAATTAATGGAATTTAACCTTAGATTACATGTCTTAGTAGTCCCCTTTTCATTATCTAATACATGGATCACTTTAGACACCCTGTGTTCCTGGCCATAAGATCGGGGGTACTACACATCATGTAAAATGGTTATATAGAATTTAGTTCTTCAAGATATGTTCCAACCTATCTAGATCCACACAAAGATCTATTTTTTTATATATTAGATTTTATTTGATCAGATCTATACAAATTTATAATGAGATATATCTATGTGAAGAAAAACTATATGGAGTGTACTCATGAAGTACATGGGGTGTACTTTTTTTTCTTGAAGAAAAAAATTTAGCACCTTAAAATGGTATTCTCTAGGTGATTGTTCATTTTTAATCATTAACCAGTTACTAGTTATGTTATCAATAATGAATAAAATAAGAGATAGTGAAATTTGTATATTAAAATGAATTGTTTTAAGAAAAATAAAATATAAACACATATAATAAATAAACAAATAATAAATAATTATAAATTAAACATGTGATCGCTCTGATACTACTTGTGAGTTTTGGGCATAGTGGAGGAACTCTTTTAATGTTTAACTAACTCATATTGTAGTATTATATCTCATGTGATAATTTCTTTACATGATCATTAGATCATGTCTAATGAAAAACAATAAATTAATAGACAATCTTAATATGCAAGAACCATTGGGAGATGATCTCTTCATGTAATTTATTATTTGTTTATGAGAAGATATATAATTATTGTAACTTATAATCCTACTTTCATTGATGATTTTATGGAATATAACTTATCACACCATCGTTTCACTATAGGATTAAAGTGAAGAATCTCTTTAACAGTGATCCATATGTGCACCACAATCTATAATCAATGTCGTAGAAATTTTGGGTGTTGGCACGAACAATCCCGATCACTTACATTGTTTGTGGTTGATAGTAGTATTATTATTCAAGATGGATGAAGAACCCATGGGGTTTTATTAAATTCTTGAGAGAGGATGAAGAGAAATTGAACTCTAGGGATTAATACAATATCTCTTTATCCATTGTGCACACCAATAGTGAATTTGGAAGGTGATATAATTATATATTTGTTATATCTGGTTTAGGGTTGTAAAATCACACAAAGCCCCCAACCATCTTTAATACTCTTAAATGACCCCATGTATTATAATAATAATAATAATAATAATAATTTATTGACATGTGTGAAGAATTATGAAAATAAATAAATGACATTTATACTATTCAAACCAACAAAATCGATTTTTTTTCCCTCATCAACCTTTACAGATCCTCAAATAATGGATATTTAATCAAATAAATGTCACTTCATTATTCTATGATAAATATAATAAATATTATATTTTCCAAACCTGAAAACTAATATTTATTATTATTATTATTTATCCCACTTCATTCTTTTGAATAATTATTTATCAAATTATGGGGATCAACCAAAACCAAATAAATATTATGTATTCTAACTTATTAAATTCAATGCTATATTTTAACTGATATTCTGAATACACTCTGTGTTTAACCCTATAGGCCTCTTTTTTAGTGGCATTAATCATAACCACCTAAATTACAAGGTTATCATCTAAAAACACACCAAGGATTCCATAGAGAAATAATTTAACATCAAAATGATATCCAACCTCCTGTGAATGTTTATTATGTAATATAATCCCTTTATTACAATATCTCAAATCAAGCAGATGAATACTGGTTCCATCAACCTATATGCTCGATGTCACTTTCTTTGATTTTTTAGAATTGAGCATGTCCATCAATCACCATGGCCATAGATTTACTCAATCATTTTAATTCTTATAAAATGGCCAGATATATTAACTTTTGTTGAGAGAAGAAAGGGATAAATGTTTTTTCACATTATCTATTAACACTATATCATTCATGATGAATACAATATATCCTACTTCTCTGAGAACATATATCATAATTGTTTTCATAAATAAATCAAAGTACGCGAGTCATGATATCTATTAATGATAATATTAAAGTCTAAGGATCAATACAAACTACCATAGATAAGAACATCCAATAACTCATGGAAATGTGGATTTACTATTGATGGTTATGTTCTCATAACCACCTATCTTAGAGATTACCAAGGGAGAAAACTATGAGAAGGTGTATCAATGTCTTATGAGCCTCATAACCCTGATGGCCTATATTGTCTATGTCCAGTCGGACAATATCATCCAGCTATTGAAAAAGGTTGAGGAATAATTTCATGGAACCTCTAGTTTTTCATTATAGTGGGGAACTACTATGACCTTTTAGTGAGACATATATTATAAGGAAATTATCACATACAATTACCTTGTATAATAAAAATCAATATGTTATAAGAAAACTATTTTAATAAGAAAAATATGTAATCAAGAACTAAAAAAGTTGGTTCTAGGAAACCAAATCCAATTAAAATATTATTATATATTCCCTAATACTAATATTATTTTATAAATTCATAGGTTTCTTGTGAACATAGATAGTGACAAGGTTTAAATTATCTCCCTTGATGACTCCATTTCAAAAAATAATTATTATTTATGATATGTTACTTCTTGTAATAAAAAACGTGTTAAAATACTTAAAATTGATATATTTTTTGGTCTTTATATGTTCTAACACGTTGTGTGATTCCATGACAATTTATATCAAATATGATGACAATATGTGTTTATATATATATAAAATAACCTTTTAGGGTTATAATCTCATACTTTCCATGTATTTATTTATTTTACTAAATAAGAATATTAATAAATCAAATAGGATGGATATTAATAAAAATGGATGGATTTCAATCATACGACAAAAGAGTATGAGGATGGGGTGAAAAATTTCATCAACTTTTAAAAATATCACACATATAAACCTTCTAAACTCACTAGTGCATAAATTTCTTGTTCACATCAATTTTTTATGCCTTTCATGTTAGTTTTTAAGAGATATTATTGGAGGTGATTTTGTAAATAACTTTTTCACATCGGTTAACTAAAATTGATGTTGTATATTAATATTCCTTATCGGTTTTTCACATCAGTTATTCTATAACCGACATAAAAAAATCATTTTTCACATCAATTATAGGATAAGTGATGTGATTTTTTTTAAAAAAAATTAGACTTTATGTCACAACCCGTCCCCCGGGGCCTATGCCGTGACGACCCCAAACCCGCCTTCCATAGGCTAGGGGCTGGAGACCATCACCGAAGGCGTATTCCCTAAAACTGGGAAGGCATTTCCTTTATAACATGTAACACACACAACCAAGCACACAACAAGATACAAACTCAAGTAAACTGAATAGTAAATAGAGTGAGTATAGAAAGAAAAAGGGGCCAGAATACAAGACCAACTGGAAAGTACAAGAAACTAAAAGTACAAGACGATTGATAAGTGAAAAGCATCTCATGGATCGTCTACCACAAATCCTTCCTAAAGGGTAGGTACAATTCACAAACGGACGTCTCTATGGTTCTCCTCATCTAACGTCCAACTCTGATATACCTCCAGTCCTGGTACTCTCGTCCTCAGTCAGCGTTGTCCGTCGTCTGCACCAAACACAACAGGGTGTGGGCATAGCCCGTGCAGGGGTGAGTATAATGATACTTAGTAGGGACCCCAAGACCCTCAAGGTCTCACAATATCCCAAAAGGATAAACCACACAACAAAGGAAACAACTGATAACCCTACTTAGGTATATTCCCATACATATACTTAAGTTATCAATTAAACCCATCTCAATCATGAGGAAAACACAAATTCCAACTCCAAAGTCCCAAGCTCAACTGTTCCACAAAGGAAGAAATACCACTAAGGCTAGTACCTCACAGGTACGCCACCCATAATAATACCACCATGGTATTACCATGAAGAAATTACCACATAGGTACAGACTCAGCTCATAACAGGTATAACTTAAGTACAATAGTAGAGATGATTATATGTAACTACTAATTCATCTTACTCTGTTAAGAGGTAGATCCACGAAGGATCATAAATCATCATCAGACCCATAGAGGATCTTAGTATGTCATCAGACCCACACAGGATCCTAGTACCTTGTCAGACCCACACAGGATCCTAGTACATCGTCAGTACGTCGTCAGACCCACACAGGATCCTAGTACATCGTCAGTACGTCGTCAGACCCACACAGGATCCTAGTACATTTTCAGTACGTCGTCAGACCCACAAAGGATCCTAGTACATCTTTAGTACGTCCTCAGACCCACACAGGATCCTAGTACATCGTTAGTACGTCGTTAGACCCACATAGAATCCCAGTACATCTTCAGTACGTCGTCAAACCCACATAGGATCCTAGTACATTGTCACAACCAGCTAAAGGGTTCTCGCACTAAGCTCACTTGTCTCTGGGAGGGTCCGCTCCTCAAGCCACTGGTCAATACACCAAATGCCACAAATTATCATGAAAAAAGTATCCCAAAGGACCTCCACGTATTAGGGGTCTCAACGTAATAGACAGTGCGTCAATCAGACGCTCGGTCTGTTAGTAATTAGCCTTTTAGACCCGAGGGCCCGGTTGGATTCGTGCTCGATCCAACCCGACCATACCCCAACTTTATACAGATCTCAAGTGGGGTATAATGAAAGGTCCGTTTCGCTCCAAGGTTTCCGGCACCGTAGACGGTTCGTCAAACGAATGTCTGGGGCCAAAGTTATTTCCAAAAGTGTGGAATGGGTCGAAACTGGTCTGGGTCCTGTCCGACCCGGCCGGACCCTTTGGGTCCGGCACGGCCCATGGTGCATAATGGCAAAGGTAAGGCGGGGCGCCGCGGAGCGATAGGGGACTGTAGTGTGGAGGGTTAGCCGAAGTGCGGTAGGGGGTGCGTGGGCCGCGGGGCGGCGCGGGGGCCGCGCGGCGGCGCGGGGGCAGCGTGGCACCGCGGGGCGGCACGGGGGCCGCGGGGCGGCGCGGGGGTGTTGGGCAGGGCGGGGGCCGCTGGGTGGGGTGGGGGCCGCGGGGCGGGGCGGGGGTCGCGGTGCGGCGCGGGGTCTGCGTGGAGGGGCGGGGTCGGCGGTGTGGCGTTGGGGCCGCGGAGCAGCGCGGGGGTAGCGCAGCGGCGTGGGGGCCGCGGGGGAAGCGCGGCGGCACGAGGGCAGCGCGGCGGCGCGAGGCCAGCGCGTCGGTGGGGGCTGCGGGGTGGCGCGGGGGCCGCGGGAAGGCTCGGGGCCTCAGTGCGGCGCCAGGGCCACGCGGTGGCGTGGGGGTCGTGCGGCGGCGAGGGGGCCGCGAGGCGGCGTGGGGGCCAGGGGCAGCGCGGGGGCGGCGTGGCGGCGCGGGGGCCGCGGGGCGGCGCGGGGGCCGCGGGGCGGCGCGGTGGCCGCGGGGCGGCGCGGGGGCCGCGGGGCGGCGCGGGGGCCGCGGGGCGGCGCGGGGGCCGCGGGGCGGCGCAAGGCCAGTGCGGCGGTCGTTCTGTTGCCTTCATCGCGAAGAACACAACAAACAATCACAAGAATTGCGGAGAGGTTGGGCCTTGTTCTCTTGGCCCACACTCTCTGCTTTAGAGCAGTAGCAAGCGGCTATGATTCCTTCTTGAATTACGAAGAGTCTTCAAGAATGGGAAAAGGGAAAAATCAAAACTACAATCCCTACATCGGATATTTGTCTATGGAGGCCGCAAGGAAGGAGACGATGTCTTTGGGGTTAGACGTACGTCGGTGACGTTGGAATTTCCTCGATCTTCGGTTCGTTGTCATTGAAGACGTTCCTCATCGGTGTGTGCGTTCTTTATTGGGGAGCGCGTTCTTCATTGGAGAGAATAATCCTCCAAGCTCTCTCCCAATTCCTTTTTTCCAATCCTTCCCCAATTCCACCAAAAATAAAATAAATAGCCAACACAAAATTAATTAACTTAACATTTAATTTTATGTTGACACATAAAATTAGTTGGTAACTTAACATTTAATTTTATGTTGACACATAAAATTAATTGATAACTTAACATGTAATTTTATGTCGACACGTAAAATTAATTGAGGGAGTTGAGAGGTTTCCTCCCCCCATTATGAGGGGTTCGGGTGGTCCCCTCTACTATGATTTCAATTAAAAAATGGAGGTTTTAGTTCAGGTGGTCCCCACCTCCATAACCCATGTATAGAGGTTTACTAGAAATAAAATAAAAGTTTATTTTATTTTATTTTTCATTTCCATGAAAAACACCAAAGACTATCTTTCAATCTCGACCCAGTACGGTCGAGGTGAATGTCTCCTTAAGCAAATACAGTCACTGTGAGTTCAATGATGCACTCGAATTTCAGTTCCGAGCACCGATTCAAAAGTTACAAAAACCTGCTTACACGTTTACTGAACATAACTGAAAAAAAGTTCAGAAATTCATTCTGAGCACACCGGGCCTCAGAATCACGCACCGTCAATTTTCATGAACTTGTAAAATTCCCATATATTAAAAAAAATTACATGGAATTTCCGGGTCTTTACATTCTACCCACCTCAGGGATTTACGTCCCTATAAGGTACATCACAAACTAGGTAAAAAAGTGGGGGTACTGAGTACGTATCTGAGCCTCTCGCTCCCATGTGCTCTCCTAGAGGTTCCCATGCTACCAGTGAACGCGCACCAGAGGTATCGACCGCCCACGAAGGACCTGCTCTTATCAATCCTCAATCTCTACTGCAACCTCCGTAAAAGTCACCCCATTGTCGATGTCCAGCTCACCGTGGTCAATGATGTGAGAAGGGTCGTGCACATATCTCCTCAACTGGGATACGTGGAAGACATCGTGCACCCGTTGCAACTGAGGTTGAAGAGCTAAGCGGTAATCCACCTCTCCAACTCTACTGAGGATCTGAAAGGGCCCAATGAACTTCGAAGATAACTTTCCTCCTCAGCCAAATCTCCACAAACCTAATCAAGGTGAGACCTGTAGAAATACATGGTCACCATCATCGAACTCCAGAGGTCTCTATCTCCTGTCGGCATACGACTTATACCTACTCTGTGTAGTCTTCATTTACTCCTGGATTATTTTCACCTTCTATGTGGTAGCCTGTACCATCTTTGGTCCCACTAGTGCTAACTCCCTTGGGTCAGTCCAACACAAAGGTGATCTACAAGGTCGCCCGTACAACACCTCAAAAAGTGTCATCCCAATGGTGGTGTGATAGTTTTTGTTGTATACAAACTCCACCAAGGGCAAGTGATCCTCCCAGATGCAACCGAAGTTAAGGAAACAAGCACGTAGCAAGTCCTTGAGGGTATGAATGGTCCGCTCAGTCTGGCCATCCGTCTGCGGATGGAAGGCGGTGCTCAAATAAAGTTGTGTCCCGAAAGACTCCTGCAACCCCTTCCATAGACGATAAGTAAAACATGCATCACAATCAGAGACAATCATCTAGGGTACTCCATGTATCCTTGTAATATCCTACACATAGAGTCATCCCAATCTCTCTAACGAACCCTGCTCTCTGATCGGTAGGAAGTGGGCCGACTTGGTGAGTCGGTCGACTATCACCTTGATAGAGTCATGAACTCTGGATGTATGTAGAAGTCATTTCACAAAGTCCATGGATATCCCATCCCACTTCCACTATGGGACCTCTAAAGGCTGAAATAATCCTGCTGGTACCTAATGCTCCACCTTCACTTGCTGACAATTGAGGCATCGAGAGACAAACTCTACTACTGATTTCTTTAGTCCCGGCCACCAGTGTTGTCATCAAAGGTCCTGGTACATCTTCGCGAATCCTGGATGTACTGCTAGAGGGGATGTGTGGAACTCCCTCAATAATTCCTCTTGAAGTGATACAGGTACCATGGTACGTTCTTTAAAGAGGGTGACGTGTTACCCACCGTCAGAAAATCCATCAAGTGCCTTTCCTGTGGATATCTGAGCACGTCGAGCCTCGCAGTCATCATCCCCATGTTTCGCCTCCCTGAATCACTGAAGAAGTGGGGGAGTGACTATAAGAGACTAAAGGAAAGCTACTCCATCTCAATCCACAAAGGATATCTGCAAAGCGGTCAACTGCTTTGTCACCTCACTTAGCAGCTTTATACTAGATCTCATACTGAGTGCATCTGCTAAAACATTCCCCTTCCCAGGAGTATAGACTATCTCTAAGTCATAGTCCTGGAGGAACTCAAGACAATGTCGTTGTCTTAGGTTCATGTCCTTCTGAGAGAAGATATACCTAAGACTCTTGTGATCAGAGTACACTGTAAAAATCTCTCCCATCAAGTAATGTTTTCACATCTTCAAGGAGAATACCACTGCTGCTAACTCCAGGTCATGGGTAGCATAGTTCTGATCATTTTGTTTCAGTTTTTGAGATCCATATGCAATCACTACTCTCTCTTGAAACAGGACACATCCGAGTTCGGTCCCCGATTCGTCGCAGTAGACTATGTACCCTAAGCCCTCCTCTTGAAGCCTCAAGATGGGGGGCACTAGTCAGCCTCTTCCTCTACTCCTAAAAATTCTGTTGGTATCTCTTCGTCCATACGAAGGGTTTCCCCTTCTTCGTCAATGTTGATAAAGGTGTTGCAACTCCAGAAAAATCTGGCACAAATATTCGGTAGTATCCAGCCAAACCCAAGAAACTCTGTACCTCCATCACACACCTAGGTGGCTCCCAAGAAAGTACCGCCTCAATCTTCGCTGGATCTACTGTAACTCCAGCCTCCGATATGACATGTCCCAGAAAGTGAACCTCTTGGATCTAGAACTAACACTTCGAGAGCTTACCATAAAGCTCGTGCTCTAGGAGTGTGTCCAAAACTATCTGCAAATAATAGGCATGATCCTCCTTAGTAGTCGAGTAGATCAGAATGTCGTTGATGAAAACTACTACAAAGTGATCAAGGTATGGCTGAAAGATCATGTTCATGAGTCCCATGAACACTAATGGAGTGTTGTTTAAACCTAATGGCATAACCAAGAACTCGTAATGGCCTTACCGGCATCTGAAAGCCATATTTTTTACATCATCATCTCATACTATGAGCTGGTGATAGCCTGATCTGAGATCTATCTTCGAGAACCACTGTGCTCCATTCGGCTAATAAAAGAGGTCGTCAATCCTCAGAAGTGGGTACTTGTTCTTCACAGTCACCTGGTTCAGGTGTAGATAGTCAACACAAATCCTCAAGCTCCCATATGCCTTCTTGGAGAACAATATCGGGGCTGCCCAATGAGATACACTGGGCCGAATGAATCCCTTTCCCTGCAAGTACTCTAGCTGTACCCACAACTCATGAAGCTCCGTGGGAGCCATCTAATATGATGTTGTAGATATTTCTGTCATCCCAGGGTACAGGTCAATGTAAAAGTCCACCTCTCTATGAGGAGGTAGACCTGGAACATCATCAGGGAATACATCTGTATACTGTTCCACCACTATAGGATAATTTGGACTCTCCACATCAACCACTTCGAGGGTAAGGCTAGCCAACTGATGAGTGATGGGTTTCACTCTCTTCCAGGTAAGTCCATCCTGCGCTACAAAGGCTACCTTCTCACCAGTTAAGGTAAACCTAGTCCCATCTTTATGGACACACTACACTTTGCACCTAATATAGTCAATATGAGCATGGACTGTAGATAACCAGTCTATACCCAAGATGACGTCATAAGGCCTTGAAGTCGCTACTAGGAGATCCCAGTCAAAGCTATCACCTCCTAGAGTAATCTCGCATTGTCGACACCAGTGTGTAATCATTGAATCCTCTCCTGTAGGAGTCTCTAGGCGTAAGGATCGAGCCAACAGATCCATCAGAATCTCTGAGCTCTGAACGAGGGCAGTGGAAATAAAATAATGACTGGCACCTATGTCTATAAGTACTGCAGCTAAGGTGGAGTAGACACAAATAATAAATCATATCATCTCCGGAGCGCCATGATCGTAGGCCTCAGCTGCCTGGAGCTGAACTTGCCCATGTCCACCTACTCCCTAAAGTTGGGGTGGACCTCCTGGTGGTGGTGGCGGTAACATCTCGAATCGTCGCCCACTTCCAGATTCATGGCCATCTCCTCTACCATGTCCGCCTTCTCCCTGCGGACCTCCTCAGTCGAAACTATGTCTCTGCCTGGGCAGTCTTTCGACCGTCTACTGATCATCTGTATAGTGGTTCGGACAGTCACAATACATGTGACCCTGCCCACCGCATGTGTAACATTGCCCATTCCTCATATGATTGGCTCTATATCCGGTACCCACACAACTGATCCTGAGTCATGCAGTCGTCCACTAGTAGGTCTGGTCCTCTTGGACCTCTGTGACATCTATCTACTACCAGCTGTAGAAGACTCTGCTACGTGATGCCCGGTGGGGGGTCTCACTGCTGGTGACTCCTTAGAAAAAAAACTCTCTACTAAGAGTCCTCTCTCTAGAACCCTCGCCTGCATCAGGATGATGAGTGAGATCATCGAAGCCTAGATCTCCCACCTGAGTCCCTGCTCAAAGGTTTGGGCCCTGAATAATGGGTCCTGCACCATATCAGTGGAGTAGCATTAGAGGTCAGTGAACCTCACTAAGTACTAAGCCACAATCATGCTGCCCTACTGTAGATGAGGTATCTCCTGAATGTGCACTGTGCAAAAAGTCTCTAGGAAAAACTCTGCTTGAAATAGGGTCTCGAAGTCTGTCCAAAGAAGTTTCACCTAGTCATGAACCTGGAGCATCAAGCTCCACCATCTACCTGATGCTGCCTATAGTAGACTGGTGACAAGTATCACCATGAGATCAACTAGTGTCCCTACTAGTCGGAAAAACTCTCACTATAGCCTCCAGCCAATCCTCAGCTGTCTATGGGTCTGTCTCTCCATTAAAATAGGGGGGCCTCTGGCACTGGAACTCGGGCAACGCGCTCAAGAGGCATGCACTCTCTGATGCTAGGGCTGGTGGCATCGGTGGCCCAATGGGTAATGGTACCGTGGGTGCCTCCGCTGGTGTCTCTACTTGAAGAGAGCCTTGCACCGAGGCCTTGTCGCTCAGTGGGCTATCAGTGCGTACTACTCCCGGAACCCTATCTGGTTGTCTTCATGGAGGAATCCTGAAAATAAACAGGTGAACCATGGTAAAAAAGTTATACCTGGTGAGATGACTCAAAGAGATCACAAAGAAAACTCTTCAAAACACACACATAATCAGTGTTTTTAGGCACTAAGTCAGAAATCAAAATTCAGGGTCATGGTGTATGGATACGTCAGCCGCCGCACCAACACAAGATTCCTTAAACTGATAACCACACTCACTAAACTTAAAACTATTTCCATTAAAAAGATCAGAGTCCTATGTTCTACGGTATAACCGAATCCTATGATACCAATTTTTCATGACCCGTCCCCTGGGGCCCTTACCGTGACTACCCCAAGCCCGCCTTCCATAGGCCAGGGTCTGGCGACCCGCACTGAAGGAATATTCCCTAAAACCGGGAAGGCATTGCCTTTATAACCTATAACACACACAACCAAGCACACAGTAAGATATGAACTCAAGTAAACTGAATAGTAAAAAGATTGAGTACAGTAAGAAAAAGGGGCCAGAATAAAATCCCAACTGGAAAGTATAAGAAACTGAAAGTACAAGACGGCTGATAGGTGAAAAGAATATCCTGGATTATCCACCACGAATCCTACCTGAAATGTAGGTATATCTCACGAATATCCGTCTCTACAGTTTTCCTCGTCTAACGTCCACCTCCGAGCTACCTCTAGTCTTGGTACTCTTGTCCTCGGTCAGCATTGTTCGTCGTCTGCACCAAACACAACAGGGTGCGGGCATAGCCTGTGCAGAGGTGAGTATAACGATACTCATTAGGGACCCCAAGACCCTCAAGGTCTCACAATATCCACCAAGGATAAACCACACAGCAAAGAAAAAAACTGATAACCCTACTTAGGTATATTCTCATACATATACCTAAGTTATCAAGTAAACCCATCTCAATCATGAGGAAAACACAAAGTCCAAATCCAAATCACCAAGCTCAACTGTTCCACAATGGAAGAAATACCACGAAGGAAAGTACCACGCAGGTACACTATAGAGAAGAATACCACCAACGTAATACCACGAAGAAAGTATCACACAGGTACAGACTTAGCTCACAATAGTTATAACTTAAGTACAGTAGAAGAGATGATTAGATGTAACTACTAATTCATCTTACTCTATTAAGAGGCAGACCCACGAAGGATCCTAAATCATCATCAGACCCACAGAGGATCGTAGTACATCGTCAGACCCACACAAGATCCTAATACCTCGTCAAACGCACACAAGATCCTAGTACATCGTCAGACCCAAATAGGAACCTAGTACATCGTCAATACGTCGTCAAACCCACACAGAATCCTAGTACATCTCCAGTATGTCGTCACATTACATCGTTAATACTTCATCAAACCCACACGGGATCCTAGTACATCGTCAGTACATCGTCAAACCCACACATGATCCTAGTACATCATCAGTATGTCGTCAGACCCACACAGGATCCTAGTACATCATTAGTACGTCATCAGACCCACACAGGATCCTAGTACATCGTCAGTATGTCATCAGACCCACACAGGATCCTAATACATCATCAGTATGTCATCAGACCCACACAAGATCCTAGTACATCATCAGTATGTCGACAAACCTACACAGGATCCTAGTACATCATCAGTACGTCATCAGACCCACACAGGATCCTAGTACATTGTTAGAGCCAGCTAAAAGGTTCCCACACTAAGTTCTATTATCTCTAGAAGGGTATTCTACTCAATATAATGGTAAATACTCCAACTACCACAAATTCCCATGAAGAAGTATCCAAAAGGACTTCCACATATTAGGGGTCTCAATACGGTGCGTTCATCGGACGCTCGGTCTGTTATTTATTAGCCTTTTAGTCCCAAGGGCCCGGTTGGATTCGTGCTCGATCCAACCCGACCTTACCCCAACTTTATCCAAATATCAAGTGGGGTATACCAAAAGGTCTATTTTTCTCCAAGGTTTCTAGAATCGTAGACGGTTCCTCAAACGGATGCCTGGTGCCAAAGTTATGGCCAAAAGTGTGGAATGGGTCGAAACTGGTCTGGGTCCGGTCCGACCCGACCCGACCCGGCCTGGGCCAACCCAGTTCAGGTTGAACTAGCCCACGCCGTGTGGCCCGTGGTGCATCAGGGCTCTGCGGAGCGGCAGGGTGCCGCAGTGCGGTGGGTCAGCCCCGGTGCGGCGGGGCGTCGCGGAGCGACGGGGCGGCCGCGGTGCGGCGGGGTGGCGTGGGGGCTGCGGTGCAGTGGGGTGGTGTGGGGGCCACAGTGCAGCATGGGAGCCTCGGTGTGGCATGTGGTCCATGGGGCAGTGTGGGGGATGTGCGGCGATGCGGGGGTTGTAGTGCAAGGTCCGCCATGTAGGGCCGAATGGCCAGTCGTCCTCTCTGCGTGGTGCGGTCGCACACTGCTCCTTCGCCGGCAGCCGGCAGCGAACCGGCCACCCTTCCCTCTCTGCCACAACACAAGGTCGTGGTTCTCTTCAATCAGGCAGCACAGTTGTGTTGTAGCCTTCATCATGAAGAACACAACAAATTATCACAAGAATTGTGGTAGCAAGCGGCTATTATTCCTTCTTGAATTATGAAGAGTCGTCAAGAATTGTAAAGTGGAAAAATCAAAACAACAATCCCTACTTCTAAGATTTTTTGACTAAGGCCACAATTAAGGAGATGATGTCATTTGGGTTAGACAGATTTCGATGACATTAGCATTTCCTCGATCGTCGGTTCGTTGTCGTTGAAGGCGTTCCTCATCGGTGTGAGCGTTCTTCGTTGGGGAGCGCGTTCTTTGTTGGAAAGAATAATCCTCCAAACTCTCTCCCAATTCCCTTTCATCCAATCCTTCCCCAATTCCAATGAAAAGAAAAGACATATCCAACACAAAATTAATTAACTTAACATTTAATTTTATGATGACACATAAAATTAATTAGTAACTTAACATTTAATTTTATGTTGACACATAAAATTAATTGAGAAGTTAAAATTAAATTTTACGTTGATACATAAAATTAATTGAGGTAGTTTAGAGGTTTCATCCTTACATTATGAGGGGTTTGGGTGGTCCCCACCACCAAGATTTTAATTCAAAAATGGAGGTTTTAGTTCGGGTGGTCCCCACCTCCATAACACATATAGATAGGTTTACCAGAAATAAAATAAAAGTTTATTTTATTTTTCATTTCCATGAAAAACACCCAAAAATAGCTTTCACTCTCAACCCACTGTGGTCGAGGTGAATGTCCCCTTAAGAGAATATCGACACTGCGAGTTCAACGGTGCCCTTGGATTTCAGTTCTGAGCACCGGTTCAAAAGTTACAAAAAAACCGCTCGCACGTTTACTGAATGTACCTTAAAAAAAGTTCAAAAATTCATTCCGGGCACACCGGGCCTCAGAATCACGTGCCCTCAGTTTTTTCGTACTTGTAAAATTACCATATATTAAAAAAATTACATGGAATTTCGGGTACTTTACACTCTAATTCATCCCCCACCCACAACATCCAAAAGAAACAAAACAAGCATACAACCAGCAAGACACTTACAAATGAACACTCAAATTTACAATGTATATTACAAATAAAATAAAAAACAATCAAACCTATAAAATGATTAGCCCATTCAATTTTTAAATTTCTCAAATCATATGTATTATATGTTCTTGGGTCATAAAAAATCTAAAAAATAATATAGAGATCATTTGACTAGAGTTTTCAATAAAAAATATGAAATATTAAGGAAAGATTTATAATGAAATCTAACCTTACGAAAATTTGTAACAGTCCTAGTTGAAATTATTTTATACATGAATATTAAAACATAATATCCATATTCTTTTCCACCTTCTTGTTTATGAAACTGTTTCAAAGATATTTTAATTCAAAATAAAAAATTTAAGCAACATATCCAAAATTTAGTAATTTTAAATGAAAATTCACATTAGATTTTATGAATTTGATCTTGGATCTCTTCTTTCTTATCGCATCTCTAATGAAATTACATGCCCTATTTTAAAATAATATGAATAAAATAAATTATATATGTTATAATATAACAAAGTATGAAAATAATCAAAATTACGTGATTAGTACATTCTAAAAAATTTATCTCACTTCACCATGGATAAAGGATAGCTTTTACAATGTATTCTCTCTTGGAAAAAAACAACTAACATCCAATGACCACCGATATAAATGAAAATTTAATATGAGTTTTTAATATGTTAAGTGTTATATAACACTTTTAAATAAAACATGTTTCATACTTTTCAAGATATGGAAACATCCAACACTAAATGATGACATTATTCTGAAATCCTTCAGCTATATAAAATGTTATTTTATCATCGTTCATTGTCCAAGCTATCTTAGGAGAAAAAATATGGGTCCATAAATCCATATACATATATCTTTTCATGCCCTGTACAAATTTTATATTGATACCTAATACAAAGTAGACATAATTATAAAATCTCAATAAATTAAAGGAACAAAAAAAATTGTTAATCGACTTACATGGAAAAAACTTTCATCGTGTTGATGCCCAATTTATCTCCAGCTAAAATCTCCATGATATCAGTTTTCAAAATCACTATATACATTGCATTCCCAAAAACAATAACATCAATTGGAATCTGATATACTCCCAATAAAAAATTTGAGTATACTGACAATCTATCAAGACTAGTAGAATATATTTCTAAAGTCATGAAAATTTGAATTTTTTTGTCTATATAGTATTTAATTACCTTTAAAGTATTCTTGTAAAAAATTAGATAAATATATAAAATTTAAAATGATAAAAAAATTACTAAAAAAATGAAATAAAATATAACACATACACATACCTCTATGGAAATATGTTGAATTAGTCTAGATAAAAAAACTAAAAAATGACCAATACTTTGTCCTATTATTCTCACCTCATCTGTAGGACATGGTATTTTTACTGATCTATCTATAATATCTTATATAGTGACCCTATGATTCTCTATCTCAATCTACTAATGATGAATGGTATCGCTGATATAATATATCATCCCATATGCTAAAATATTGTGAGAATCATCAACATATAACTCACAATAGTTTGGAATCTGTGGAGGAGGGGAATTAGGGGTATGATAAGAAGGAGTAGGGTATGAAAGTAGATATGTGTGAGTAGGATAAGAAGGAGGGGTGGGATCTGATGGCAGAGGTGGAGGAGTCAAGTCGACTAGTCGAAACTTTCCTTTAATGTATGTAAACATCGACTCTATTAAAGCTCTGGTACACTCCATCATCATTTGAATATTTTGAACGTTGGATTCCAAATATTCTTTTCTTTTTTATAAACATACTCCTATGAAGATGCTTTCAAACTTGTAAACACTTTTCTTACCGATAAACCTACTGGGTATCCTCATAAACGGCCTAGGGGTTTTGGATTTCCCAGTCTTATAGAAAAAATATCATTTCTACCCTTAGAAATAATGACCCCCTATGCGCTCTTCTCCTCAATATAATCCTATATGGAATATTTGAAAAAATATGTAATGAATCACAATATATAAAGATTTTATTTAACTTCAATAAATAGAGAAACATATTGTAATCTTATCGAATACAACTCTTGAATCTTCTATAATATTTTGTTATTTCTTCTCATCCAATCCCTATTTCATTTTTCATGTCTAGTGGGGGGGGGAACCTCTACATACCTTGATGACTCAACTCTTAGCTTTTGAAGTTTTTATTCTAGCATGTGTTCTTATAATAATGTGTACCATCCCCAAGATAATGTATGAGGGTATACATTTCTAGCCTGAATCTCCTGATGAGATCTCATTGATTATTGTTAATTAATAATTAAGAATAGATAAATCATTAACATGGTCATTAATATAAAAAACATCTAAAAAGGTGACATTGCAATTAATAAAAACTCTTCTCATCATATAATTTCAACAAACTACATCCATGTATCTTCATCTATAAATAGATACATATCACATGGATTTTAATAATTTATATTCCCAAAAATGAACTACTATGTGAGGGATGATTTAAAATCCCTCCATCTCCTAGCAGCCAATGATAAACATTTCCTCCTAACTCTTCCAGTATTAGGTATATCATATGTTATCTGATAAAAAGGGGGAAATATATTACTATAAACATTTTAGGATAAGTAAAATAATAATAGACAATATTACCAAAACAGTGTCCCGCAATTGTGATAATATCACTTTGTCAACACTTCTCCAATCATAAAACAAAATACTAACTTTTCTTTTATCCTATACTGATACAAAAGACATGGATTTTTTTGAATTTGATACTCTAATAATATCATTACCATCAAATTCTATTGGTATCCTCTGTTCCTTTCTATAAGAAATTGATAATTTTTATAAACGTGTGCTGCCACGTTTACCAACACTCAAACTATTTTTTACCCCTACAGAAGCAGATGTCTCGTGTAAAGAAGGATGAGGAGGCTTGTTAATAGGAGAATGTGTAATTTCCTCCCCAAAGGTGTGAGTATGATCATCTCCAGAAATATGTGGTGGATCGGAGGATTGATCTGTCAATATCCTAAAAATCAAACCAATATCAATTAGTACTAAAATATATAAATCCAACAATTATATAAAAATGTAAATAAAAAAATAAGAAATATCAAACCAAAAGTAAATTAAACTAAAGGTAACACATTTTTATTCATATTTGTTATAATTAACTAAAGTGATAATAATATTATAAAGAGATACGAATGAAATAAATGAATAAAAACTACACAATATTAATGAGAGATGAAATTAAA
Organism: Viscum album; assembly: GCA_963277665.1. Classification (NCBI taxonomy): domain Eukaryota; kingdom Viridiplantae; phylum Streptophyta; class Magnoliopsida; order Santalales; family Viscaceae; genus Viscum; species Viscum album. The sequence goes on along the minus strand of OY728141.1, from coordinate 1,135,230,692 downwards.
TAGTTAAAATTCACCACCTTGATAAATTATTTTTAAAACAAAAAGATTTTTTTTATAATACACAATATTTATGTTTTAATTTAAAATATTAAATTTAAAATAATTGGTTTTCAACAAAATGAATTAATAGATATGTTACGTAAGAGTAAACATGGAAAACTAAGAAAAACTATACTAATATAAACAAAAAATTTAACTTATTAGTTAAAATATTCATTTTAATATATCAAATAAAATTAAAATATCTAACTTATGAAATTTAAAAAAGTAAAATATAATTAAACATATGTTACTTGTAATATTAGGAATATAATAAAGAATTATTTTCTCAATTTTTTTCTTCATGATCATTTTGTATGTCACAAACCACGTCTACAACGTTCTCATCGATATTATTTGTTAATCGTTCCATGTAAGTAGGGATATCACATAAATAAACATATTCATCAAGTTTATCATCACCAAAATACTATTTTTTCCCTTTTGAAACAACATACCATTGTATATCATATTGATCAAGAACATATAAAATTTTCTTTCATGTGTTTCCATGATAAAAGGATCATTGGTGTACTCCGATTTATTCAGACTAACTAGTGTCATTCTAAATTCATCATTTCAGACACTGTTGTTATCGATAAAACCTTTAAACTTAAACACTGAAACTTGAAATTTAATATAAATAAACTAACATATTTCTTCAACGGCTCTATAATGTGAAGTTGGTGTGAAGATTGGGTTTTTTTCTTTTTCATTCAAAAAATGCATTGCTTCTACGAACACCAACACACTACTATTCTAAACTGCACTTTTTTTGTCCTGATCTTTCATATTAAAAGTATATCCATTAATGTAATACCCTAACCATGTTATAAAATTTAAATTTGGACTTCCCACTAACCATCTTAATTTTTCTGATGCATCTATTTTACCAAAAATGGTCTCTTTAAACTAGGGGAAAAATTGTTATACTTATTCAAAACCCCCCACATATTTTTATTCTTTGGATGACTTTGTTTCAACACATTAATATGAAATTTTATATATGGTTGAGAATCATATATGTTATTCAAGATGTATAAATTCAACTTATTTATCTTTTCAACTATTAATTATTTGATTTTCAATCCATGAATCCCCTTTCCCCCATAATTAACTCATTCATGGTGAGATATAGGGAAACTGATATGCTCCACTATAGACAAATAGCTTGTATATAACTCTATAACCTACTCAGAAATATACTTCTCAACAATTTATTTTTCAAGTCAATATCGATTCTTAACATAACCCTTCAATATCTTCATATACCTTTCAAAAGGATACATCCATCTTAGATATACAGGTCCATAAATATTTATTTTTCACAGCAAATGAACCATTAAATTCACCATGGAATTAAAAAAATATGAAGGAAAATACATTTATATTTGAAAAATTATAAAAACTGATTCACTATCTAAAGTGTTCAAATCATTCTAATCAATCACCTTATTAAAAATTGAATTAAAAAAATAACACACCTTCATGATAGTCATTTTGACATGAGTGGTAAATATTCCATGCAATGAAACTGGTAGTATTTGTTTCATCGTGACGTGACGGTCATGAGATTTCATACATGTTAACATTAAATCATTTAAATACATAAAAAAATTTACATTTGAATAATAACCATGTGGCACTTTTATATCATGAAGACATTTAAAAAAATCTAATTTTCTCTTTCTTGGATAAGGTATAACAACCCAAGGGTAGGTATTTTCACCTTTCCTTAGGAGTGGGAGACAACTCAAAATGTATTCTCATTGAGAGTTAATACAATGTTGCATTCATCCCATATTTAGTCTTTCCTTTAATATCTAACAATGTTCTGATCAAAATTTCATATATTTTATACTCCATGTGCATGGAATAAATTTTATGTTTCACCTCATTATATCTCCAATATTGTAGCTCAAAATAAATTTACTCTTTCTTACAAATATTTCTATCATTACTAGGTTTATGTGTCTTTCATAATGTCACATCAATGTTTTTCACCCTCTCAAAATATTGATCTGTGGATAAATTGTTTGGAGAAATATCAAATTCAAGTGATCCATTGAAATATTTTTTAAATATTTTATAATATTAATCCATAGGAAAAATCTTTTAGTGAACCATGTATACTTTTTTTCTCCCATGATGCAGTTGATAATATAAAGTATGTTGTTCAAAAATTAGACAAGATTTATGCCCCTTAACACTGTATCCAGAAAAATTTCTATATGTTGGGAAGTCATTTATAGTGAACATAATCATTACATATAGTTTAAAATATTCTATTTTATAATAATCATACACTCATATACCTTTCTCCCATAATAGTTTCAAATCATCAATTAATGGTGATAAGAAAATGTCAATATTATTTCTGGGATTTTTTTCTCTATATATCATTAAACTCAACATGAAATATTTTTTATTTATACAAAATTTAGAAGATAAGTTGTAAAATACCAATAAAATAGGATGTGAACTATGTGTGCTACTAAGGATTTTATATGAATTCATTCATTCTATGCACAGTCCAAGTCTGATATTTCTAACTTTATTTCTGAATATTGGAAATTGGTGATCAATTTTCTTCCACTATAGAAAATCAGCTGGATGACATATTTTTACATCACATATCCTCTAATAAGCATTCTATCTTAACCTTTTTGAATCATGTGAATTATAAAATAAACGTTTCAAATGAGTAATTATAAGAAGATAAAAAAATTCCTTGGCAGGGGTCTCAATAACTTCTAAATCATCCTGTGATTTTTCTTTCAACTAATACCACGACATCCCGTACTTAGGACACCCTAAAAAAAATTTTATTCCTTCCTATATAGAACAGAGTCATTTGGGAAATCATGTTTTTTACCATAATCCCATCGAGAATTGTATTTTATTCTATTTACAATGTGAATATGGAAGATCATTGTCTTTATAAAGAATATATTTCAAAAATTATAGGAACTCTGTAAAACTCTTGTAACTCCATTCATGTTTTTTCTTTAAGTTAATCATTCCTAAATCTATCGATAAAACCATAAAGTTTGTACAACCTGGATACAATGGTTTTTCAGCATCTCCATATAGATGTTCAATTGTTAATTCTTTCTCAATTTCCTATACATCAATATCACAAATCATTTCTTCAATTTTATCAGACTTATCGTCTTGAAAAGCATCATCATCAAGAGATATGAAATTCTACCCAGTTTCACCATACCAAATCCAAGGGTTGTAACTCAGATTAAAACCATGAAAAATTAAATGATCTTTAATCTCTCTTCTTTTCAACTTGTTTGTGTCTCAAATTTTCAAGTTTAGAAAGAAAAACTTATTGTTTTTTGGAACATTTTGTTTAGAAAATTCCAAAAAATCATCAACACCTTCCTAATATTCATCACTTATTTGAAGTGTCATAATCCAACTTTAACTCATTATTATCTATCAAAAATATCAAAAATATATATCTTATCAAGATAATCCAATTTTAAATTTATATGAAATATTCCATAATTTTAAAGTAACATAATTTTTGAAATATAAAACAAAATTATGCATATTTGAAAAATATAATTATAAATTCTATACAATAATGGAATATAAGTTTAAATATAAATGGCAAATCATAAAAAATATGCATGGAGGTAATTTAAAAAAGGATATAAATTTATAATATTAATTTTTTCATCAAATATACACACTACTTAGGATATTATATATGCACATTAATCAAGTTTGTAAGTTATTTTTTCTTTGAAAAAGGATTTGGTTAGGGAACCATATGGAATAAACAAAATTAATTTGGTATCATGTATAAAAATAAGTATTTTTGATATTATTTTTATTTCAATAGTTAGTATGATTTGATTAAATAAAAAATATGTATAATATAATTAATAAAATTAATTAGGGACCATGTATAAGAGTTTAAAAAAATATTCCATGTTATGAAATAATATAAACTAAATACTTTCAAATGTGTTAATGCTACACATGCTCTGTTACAATTTCCGGTTCATAATATGTTTTAATAGTTGAATCATTTATGTCATTAAAGGAAAAATTTGAGTGAATACATGTATGTTCATCCAAAACACCAGTATCATCCATGCCTTCATCAAAAATATATCTTTTAATAACATCAATAATGACACTAAATTGTGGGTTTAAAGGTTCATTTACATAAAACACTTCTCTAGATTTTCAAGTAAAAATTACAGATCATTTGTATGAAGATTAAATTTTATATCATTAACTATAAATATAAAAATATCTATATATATTAAATTTCATTTAATTGAATCAAACCTATTTAATTTCATCATTGTTATCCAATGATATGTGTAACAATCTAATAAAATTATTATTTCAACAACCCCATAATAAAACATATTTTTGTATTTAGTTTTTCTATCTGGTGCACTAGTATGACAATATTTTGTTTTGATTATCATGAAAATATCATGTTATTTTACTTTTTTTTCTAAAAAACTATTTATAATTAATTTAAATTCATTGGAATCCAGTACATTACAATTACATGCCATATTGTGCGGACTAAATGAAAATGTTCTTATTTTAGTAGATACATCATCCATTGGTAAAGTTTTAACTTTAAATATATAAACATCAAATATTAAATAGGTACCTATTATTTTTTAATATAAAAAAGAATAATTATTTTACCTTTGACTTTAATCAAATAAGAAATTCATTATTTTTTAATTACTCCCTCCTATTAATAAATAAATAATGGTGTTTTATTTTTATAATTTTCCTTTGTTCTCTACAAATATGAACATTTTAATATTACAAAATCTATGAAAATTTACACAATATATATATATATATATATTAGTTTACTTACTTGATATAATCATAAACCACACCATAGTTGAATAATAATGTATGATGATCCATTTCCCACTCATCCCTATTCAAAGTACACCACATGTATGGTCAGATATCAACTCTATTTAGGGCAGTGATGGAAATATAGGTCCATGAGAAATAATCCACCATGATGAAAGGAGATGAAAAATTATCATTAGAATCATGGATACATGTAAATGGAATATATTATATAGCATGAGGAGATTAAACAAGACAATAATGTGAGATTTTAGTAAACGTAATCGAAAAAAGGAGAGTCAGGACCCTGCAACATTGAACGACCAAAAGCATTGTGTGATGCTTACATGAGAGTTGAGAGGTGATCAGATCGAATGCACTGGTAAAAATGAGGATGTATGAAGCTAGAAAATGTGTTTGGAGGCCACTGGATCAATGAAATTAGGATAAGGCTTCCTTGTGAGAGAGAACTGAGTTAGCTTTCACCTGATCAAAAAACAACAAAATGACTCAAAATGGAAATTCATAAAATTATAAAATATTTATCACATCAGTTATTATATAACCAGCATTATAAATAAATTTTAATTGATTTATCACATATTTTATATAAAAACCAACATGATAAATTTATTTACCACATCAGTTATTTTTTAACTGATGTTATAAAGAAATGATATTTTCTTTATAATGGAGGTTATTATATATAATTTATGTAAAAACATGATTTATCATTTCAGTTATTCTATAACTGATGTGATAAAGTGGTATACTTCATTTATCACATCAGTTATCCTATATCCAACGTGATAAATCAATATCCATGAATTTTTACGTCGGTTATAAATAATTGACGTGAAAATTCCAATTCAATGAATAATTTTTGTACTAGTGAATCCTTTTTATGAGTTTACATAATTATTATTGAAGACTAATTAGTATAGAGGAGTTAGAAGGACGCTTTATCTATCATATAATAGATAAAAAGATATAAATTTTGGACTAAACATGGGGAAAACTTAATGTATCTAGTGACTGGGATAACACTATGTTTTATGTATCATATGATATGATTATAAGTGTGAAAAATAATGAAGACCATATCAAGGATATGTATAAAGGTGGGAATAATGATTAAGATCATATTGAGGAAATGAAAATGATAGTTGAAGATGGAATTCATTATTTTCCAAAACTATTTCAAAAGTTATAGAGTTTTTTAAAGATTCCATTGTATATTGGTTGTTCTAAATATATAACATTGTTAACGATACTGAGCTATATAATGTAAAAGATGACAAATAATGGATTTACACTAGCTTTATTGAACCACTTCCTCCATAGAATGATATACTAACATAAGATAATAATCTTCCTTTCCAAACATATGATTCTAAATGAATTATACATTCAATGGGTACTTTAATGTCCTGGATTTTTCCATGTATTATTTTAATATTATATGGGAATTAATTCGAGACCAGGCTCTGAGACGGCGTACAGTTCTGAGGCCCGGTGATCCCAGAACAAATGTTGGAATTTAATTAAATAATTAAATTACGTGTGCATGTGGTTTTCCTGAAAAAGTGGAATAACTCCTAAATGGATTCTCGGATCAGAAATCTGAAGGCACCATTGTGTTCAGAGAAGCGATTTTACCTTAGGCGAGGCCTAACATCGGCAGACGCAGGTCGGTGGTGAAATCCAGTTTTTGGGACGTAAGAGTAATAAAATATTTAAATAAAAATATTGTATTCCGTAGCGAAATCTTTTAGATCTGCTGCAACATATATCTCTTATATTTTTTTAAATAAAGACCTGCACAGGGGTCCAGGGTTACAAATCTCATAACCCTAAAACCCTTGGCGGCTCTAGAGGCTCTAGAGAAGACCTCCCAATGCAGCAATGACATTCTTGATGATTTTTTCTAGTGACGACGACGCGGCGACCGGATCTTCGCCAACGAACGCTGCAGATCCAGGTTGGATGTTTGTTTTTGATTTCCTTCCCCATTTTTGATTTTTCATGATGAATGCAGACTAATACATGAATAGATTAGCCTAGGGATCGATCGTTCTTGCGGGACGGGTTTTGTGGGGATTTTGATGTTGTTTGGTTTTGATCTAACGGCGACGAACCCGAATCGTCGCAAACAACGATCGAGGTTCGTCCCTCTTGTTTGATTCTTGTATTATTTTTCTCCCTCGCATTCTTCATTGCGTTCTACACGTTCTTAGAGGAAATTGATCATTGCACATTCGTTTGTTGGCGAAACAATCTGGGATTGAAGACCCAACCCTGGAGCGATGTCATAGAGGTGAGACGATGGTTTCAGCAGGCGATTCGGAGCGGATCGGGAGATACGAGTTTTCGGGCATTTTTCTTCGGATGGATCTTTCGAGGTTTATGATCCTATTTAAGAGCCGAAAACACCTGTTACGATGTTCTTATGATGAAACGAACCAATCCCTGGAGTATCAGGATGAATAGACGAGAAACCAAGGATCCGGAGGTTTAGCCACGGCGCGAGGAAGAAGACGACGTTTCTGGAAAAAACCCGACTACATGTTGTGTAGTATGGGCTACACAGCGTGTGTTCATCGGTGGACCACCGGCGTGTACTCTGGTAGTACATGGACACGGGTTGGGTACACGGCCAATAACACAGCATGTATACCCTTCCCCTGGCCAAACCCAGCCAGATACACGGGATACCCCGTGTACTGGTACACGGGCAGGCGACACAGACACGGGATGGGTACATGGCCAAGGACACAGTGTGTATACCTTTCCCCTGGCCAGAACCAGCCAGATACACAGGATACCCCGTGTACTGGTACACAGGCAGGCGGCACGGACACAGACAGAGGCCATGTATAAGCACATGGCCAGCGTACATAGAGCGATCCCAGGTGCTCGGACATGGCGTGTGACTCTTCTAGATTCCATGTAGTTTCTTTATATCTGACAAGACAAATGACACGGTCCGTTTACACGGGAAGTACCTAGAGTCAAGGAACACGGCATGTGATTCCTCTACACGCCGTGTAGTTTAGTTTTACACAGCTTGGACCGATGACATGGGCCATTTACACGGGCAGTACCCGGGGTCAAGGAACACAGAGTGTAACCATACTACACGCCGTGTAACCAATTATTCATGGCTTGAGGCACTTGTATTCTATGACTTAGACTAGTTTTCTTAGGGTTATTCCCCCTGGTCTTTCTCCTAAAGGTTCCCGATATCATTTCCTACATATAAGAGTATGATCCCTTTAGCCAGACTTCCTAAATAGATTTGTTGGAATCCCCTCTGTTAGACTTGGAGCCAGATCCTCTATTCATTCTTGGAACCCAAGGTATAGTTCTTGTTATCGATGTGACCAAATTTACCTAGGCGATGATCCCTATGCTTAGCGGATTAGCTCAGACGGAGTTTTCGGAATCACCCCATGACTTGGTTGTGATCCTCATATGGGCATCATGTTCTCAAAGTACTTGTGGAGTGTGTTCTCCTAGAATGATTACTTCATATCTCTCTCTTCAGACCTAGGAGTTTGTTCTCCTTGTTATGTGCTTAGTGGAATCTTCGAGCTGGATCCTAGTGGCGGTATCGCGATAGTCGATCGTGTATGAGTATATCTGGATATTCTTGTTATATGTTCTGCAGACATATACTATGTGGAGCTGACTGTATCTTTCATTTTTGGTATTTCCCTTGTTTTATTTCCTTTGTGGTTTCGGGGTGTCCTACTGGGTATTTTTATACTCGCCCCTGCATGGGCTTTGTCCACACGTGTCGTGTCTTGTGTAGACGAGCGAGCCTTTGACAAGGTTCTAGGAAGACCAGGACCGGACGGTACTCAGTGAGATCATACAGGTCGAGGTGTGCTCCTATGACTACAGACTGTAGTCCCAGCACCTTTCTTTACAGTTTGGACTTTGATACAGACTCTCTTTTGGTGGGCTTTTACTTTTGTCCCAGGGTTTTACTTTCTTGTACTTTACTTTCCCGTCGTACTCTGTTGGTTGGGTTTTAGTGTATACATGCATCTTTTCCTTTTTTTTGTTTTTATTTTCAGCTTTGGGGGATTGGAGATGTCTGTGTGTGTGTGTACAGGTTTATAGGCAATGCCTCCCATGTTAGTAACATGCCTACTCAGTGCTAGTCACCAGCCCCTGGCCTATTGGAGGTGGGATTGGGGAGTTGCGGCTCGGGCCTCACTAGGACGGGTTGTGACAGAGTGGTATCAGAGGTGGTCAGTTCTACCTTAGGTCCGAGACTCTGTGATTTGTTTTGGGGTAATAATGTTAAGTGTTTTGAGTTCATCTTTCAGGCCAGGGACCCCAGTGTTGGTGCGGGCGGCCGACATATCCATACACCAGGACTCTGATAACTTGCTTTTTGACTCGGAACATGAGAACACTAGTTGCAGGGGAAAAGATGGTACATAAATCATATAGAAAGGGGTTGTGGTTTCCATGTCCTTCTTGAGTTAGCTCTCCAGATATACTCATTGACTGAGATACATCTTGTTTTTTTAACAGGATGCCTCTGCGATGCGTACCTGCTAGGATCCAGTAGATCGATCACGATGATGACCTCCTTAGTGATGAAGCTTCGATACAAGGACCAGATCCCCTAGTTTTACCATCAGGTGGTGTGCCAGTTATCCCGCCACCTGTAGAGCAGTTTTTAGTGCCTACTGTACCAGTGGAGGAGGAGCGCAGCTGAGCGTACTCCATGAGTTTTAGAGACAGAGACCCCTCAGGTTTCGAGGCAAGCCTGACCCTCAGGTAGCAGAGGACTGGCTTGAGGTAGTGACCAGAGTCTTCCGTTTGGTCAGGACACCAGCAGACCAGATGGTGATCCTAGCAGCGAGCCTTCTGTAGGGCTCGGCAGGACGATGGTGGATTTTGGTTATCCAGACCCACGATGAGGCGACTCTTGCTTGGTCAGAGTTTGAGCGTCTCTTCAGAGAGGAGTTTTCATCGGTTACCCTGAGAGCAGTACGTATACAAGATCTTCTTCAGCTCCAGCAGGGAACCATGTCGGTGGCTGACTATTCATTGAGGTTTACCGACGTCTCGCGGAACTTGATGTATATGGTCAGAGATCAGAACTTCATAGCTCAGACTTTTGATTATGGCTTGTGCAGAGATATCTGAGCTAGGATCATCCCTATGAGCACTCCTACTTATGATGGGGTTCTCGAGCGGGCTTTGGGGTTTGAGAGCTTCTTAGAAGATCAGAGAAAGTCGGCAATTGTCAGTGGTGGGTGAGCTGAAGCAGAGACCTCGGCAGCAAGGAGCCGACGTCAGGGACCCAGGCATGGGAGATGTTTTCATAGGAGATATCAGTATAGGGGATCTTCCGTACAGGGTTCATAGGGCGCATCCAGCCAGCCTCGAGAGAGGCGATGCTACTCATGTGATGGTAGGGGAAATCTCTCCCGAGATTGTCCGACCCGCCGTACTACTGACACGGGAGCAGTGAATAGACCACTGAGGTAGAGGCAATGTGTTGAGCAGACAGATCCACAGGGCTGCGGACGCGGTAGAGGAGATGGGAGAGTAGCTGGAGGTGGTTGGCATTTTGACCATTTACCACCACCACCCCCAGGAGGTCCACCCCAGGCTTAGAGAGCTGGTGGACAGAGGCAGGGACAACTGCAGGCAGAAGAGGCTTATGACTCAGGTACTCCCAAAATGATTATAGGTACAATCTGTGTCTTTTCTACTTTGGTTGTCGTACTGATAGACACAGGTTCTAGTCATTCCTTTCTTGCTTCTTATCTTGTTCTAGAAGTTGAGATTCCAGTTGAGCCATTGACTCGACCCTTACACTTAGAAACACTGACTGGAGAAGATTCAGAGATCACACACCTCTGTAGACAGTGTGACCTGACCCTTAGAGGGGAGAGTTTCAGTTCGAACCTCTTGGTGGTAGCGTCGAGACCTTACAATGTCATTCTTGGTATAGATTGGCTATCCACAGTTCATGCCCAGATCGACTGTTTTAGGCGAAGGGTGCGGTGTGACCACAGTGATGGAATGAGGTTCTCTTTTTTCAGTGAAAGAGAGACCTAGGAAGCGCAGGATGGAATCGTACATAGGAAGGTGCAACTGATATCCTATCAGTTGGTTGGCCTAGCCCTTGGCACAGAAGATGTTACGAGTTTCCAGTTTCCAATAGTAGTGGCTGAGTATGAGGACGTCTTTCCATAGGATGTCCCCAGACTACCTCCCTATTGGGAGATAGTTTTCTTTATTGAGTTGCAACTCGGGACGACACCGATATCATTGTCAGCATATCGGATGGCTCCTGTAGAGCTTCGTGAGATGAGGGTGCAACTGGAAGACTTGCAAAATAAGGGCTTTGTGAGACCCAGTATTTCACCCTGGGCCGCCCCAGTACTGTTTGCCAAGAAGGTAGATGGGAGCTTGAGACTATGTGTGGATTACCAGCGCTTGAATCAGGTGACCGTGAAGAACCGGTATCCACTACCAAGGATCGATGACCTCTTAGACTAGTGGAGAGGGGAATGATGGTTCTCGAAGGTTGATCTATGATTAGTCTATCATCAGTTGCGATTACGGGAAGAGGATGTACCGAATACGGCTTTCAGATGTCGCTACAGTCACTATGAGTACTTGGTGATGCCCTTCAGTGTGACGAACACCCCGATAGTGTTCATGGGACTCATGAACCAGATCTTTCAGCCCTCTCTATATCAGTTCGTTGTGGTCTTCATAAATTGTATCCTTGTGTACTCTGTGTCCGAGGAGGAGCACGCGACACACCTAAGGATGGTTCTGGACACACTCCGAGAGAACCATTTCTATGGGAAACTCTCGATGTGCCAGTTCTGGATACAGGAGTTCCACTTCCTGGGACACATTATCTCAGCAGATGGTGTAGTAGTGGACCCAGCTAAGGTGGAGGTAGTACTAGCATGGGAGCCACCCCGGAACATGATGGAGGTGCGGAGTTTCCTTGGGTTGGTAGGCTACTATCGAAGATTCATTCTTGGTTTCTCCAGGATTTCAGCACCCATGACAGCTTTGACCCAAAAGGGGTAGCCTTTCGTGTGGACCAAGAGATGCCAGTAGGATTTCCAGTAGTTGAGATAGAGCCTGACGAGCGCCCCGATCTTGAGATTACCAGAGGAGGGTTTCGAGTACATAGTGTTCTGTGACCCATCAGGAACCGGGCTTGGTTGTGTCATGATGCAGAGGCAAGAGGTGATTGTATGTGGCTCATGTCAGTTGAGGCCACATGAGAAGAACTACGTGACCCATGATCTTGAGTTGGAAGTGGTAGTCTTCGCGTTGAAGATGTGGTGACACTACCTGATGGGTGAGCGGTTTATCGTCTACTCTGATCACAAGAGTCTCAGATATATCTTTTCTCAGAAAGATATGAATTTGAGACAAAGGCGGTGGCTTGAGTTCCTCTAGGATTACGACTTTGAGATCGTTTATACACTTGGGAAGGGGAACGTTGTGGCAGATGCTCTCAGTAGGAAATCCAGTTCGCAGTTGCTGGATGAGGCGAAGAGGCAGTTGGCCTCTTTACAGTTATCCTTCGTGGATGGAGATGAGGGATATTACCTTCAGTCGATGGTTGTTACCCCACCACTCTTACAGCGAGTCAGGGAAGCACAGAGTGAGGATTCTATCTATGAGACTCTACGTGCTCTGATATCCACAAGTGTTGTGGATGATGGATTTTCAGAAGGTGGGGAGCACGTTTTCCTTTTCAGAGGGCATACAGTGGTACCAGTGATTTTGCGAGAGGAGGTTCTAAGTGAGTTTCATACATCCCCTTTGGCGGTGTATCCAGGCATGGAAAAGATGTATCAGGACCTCCGACATCAGCTCTGGTGACCAGGAATGAAGAAGTGTGTGGCAGAGTTTGTTTCTTGATGACTTACTTTTCAGCAAGTAAAGGCTGAGCACCAGGTGCCAGCAGTCTTGACTCAGCCCCTTAAAGTGCCAGAGTGTAAGTGGGATGGGATATCTATGGACTTCATGATGGGTTTACCACATACATCCAAGAAACACGATTCCATCTGGGTGATCATTGATCGACTAACCAAGTTGGCCCACTTCCTAGCCATACGGGAGTAGAGTTCAGTAGAGATCTTGGGATGCCTCTACATGCAGGAGATAGTTCGAATTAATGGAGTGACATCCACGATCTTCTTATATCATGATTCTTGTTTCACATCCCGGTTGTGGAAGGTATTGAAGGAAGCTTTTGGGACTCAGTTATGCTTGAGCACAGCATTTCATCCCCAGACTGATGGTCAGACAGAGCGGACCATCCAGGTCCGAGAGGATATGTTTCGAGCTTGTATACTTGACTTCGGTAATAGCTGGGAGGATCACCTACCACTAGTGTAATTTTATTATAATAGTAGTTATCATTCCACTATCTGTATGGCACCATTTTAGGATCTGTATGGGTAACCTTGCAGGTCACCACTTTGCTGGACTGACCCAGGAGAGTCAGCACTTATGGGCCCAGAGATAGTGAGATCTATTACAGAGAAGGTGCAGGTCATCCAAGAGTGGATGAAGACTGAACAGAGTCGTAAATAGTCTTATGTTGATAGGATGTGGAGGCCCTTGGAGTTCGAGGAGGGAGACCATGTGTTTTTTTAGGTCTCACCTCGACGGGGATTGCGGAGATTTGGCTAAGGTGGTAAGCTATCTCCGAGGTTCGTTGGCCCTTTTCAGATTCTAAGTAGAGTTGGCGAGGTAGCGTATCACTTGGCTTTACCTCCTCAGATGGACCAGGTACATGACGTCTTCCATGTGTCGTAGCTACAGAGGTACGTGCATGATCCATCGCATGTTATCGACTGGGGAGAGCTGGACATCGATGATAGAGAGACCTTTGCTGAGTACCCAGTGGAGATCAAGGATCGGTAGGAGAAGATCCTTCATGGGTTAACTATTCCCTTAGTGCGTGTCCAGTGGCAACACGGGAATCTCTAGGAGAGAACGTGGGAGCAGGAGGCTCATATTCGTGTGCAGTACCCACATCTTTTTTAGTAGCCTTTTTTTTGTCTTTTCAGGGACATAAAATCCCTAAGATGGGTGTGATGTAATGTACCAAATTTTTCTATGTATTATTTTAATATTATATGGGAATCAATTCAAGACTAGGATCTGAGACGGCGTACGGTTCTGAGGCCCGGTGAGCCCGGAACAAATGTTTGAATTTAATTAAATAATTAAATTACGCACGCATGTGGTTTTCCTGAAAAAGTGGAATAACTCCTAAACGGGTGCTCGGATCAGAAATCAGAAGGCACCGTTGCGTTCATAATAGTGATTTTACCTTAGTTGAGGCCTAACATCGGTCAACACAGGTCGGTGGTGAAATTCAATTTTTGGAACGTAAGAGTAATAAAATATTTAAATAAAAATATTTTATTTCGTAGCAAAATCTTTTAGATCTGTTTCAATAGATATATCTTATCTTTTTTTTTTAATAAAGACCTGCGCATGGGTCTAAGGTTACAAACCTCATAACCTTGAAACCCTTGGCGACTCTGGAGGCTCTGGAGAAGACCTCCCGACGCGGCAACGGCGTTCTTGATGATTTTTGCCAGTGACGATGACGCGGCGACCGGATCTTTGCCAACGAACATCGTGGATCCAGGTAGGATGTTTGTTTATGATTTCCTTCCCCGTTTTTTATTTTCTGCGATGAACGTGGACTAATCCACGAACAGATTAGCCCGTGAATCGATCGTTCTTACGGGATGAGTTTTGCGGGGATTTTGAGGTTGTTTGGTTTTGATATAATGGCAACAGACTCGAATCGTCACGAACAACGATCGAGGTTCGTCTCTATTTTTGATTCTTGTATTATTTTTCTCCCTCATGTTCTTCATTGTGTTCTATGCGTTCTTGGAGGAAATTGATCTTTGTGCATTCCTTTTTTGGTTTAATGATTCGGGATTTAAGATCCAACCCTGTAGTGATGTCACGGAGGTGTGACGATGGTTTCGACAGGCGATTCGGAGCGGATCGGGAGATACGAGTTTTCGAGAGTTTTTCTTCGGATGGATAGTTCAAGGTTTATGATCCGATTTAAGAGCCAAAAACACCCGTTATGATGTTCGTATGATGAAACGAACTAATCCCTGGAGTATCGGGACGAACAGACAAGAAACTGGGGATCCGGAGGTTCATCCGTGGTGCGAGGAAGAAGACGGCATTTCTGGAAAAATCCCGACTACACGCCGTGTAGTATGGGCTACACGGTGTGTGTTCGTCGGTGGGCGTGTACTTCAGGAGTACACAGACATGGGTTGGGAACATGTCCAAGGACACGGCGTGTATACCCTTCCCCCAGCAAGACCCGGCCAGATACACGGGATACCCCATGTACTGGTACACGGGCAGGCAACACGAACACGGGATGGGTACACGGACAAGGACATGGCATGTATACCTTTCCCCCGGCCAGACCCAGCCAGATACACAGGATACCCCGTGTACTGGTACACGGGCAGACGGCATGGACACGGACAGAGGCCATGTACAAGCACATGGCTAGCGTACACGGAGCGAGCCCAGGTGCTCGGACACGGCGTGTGACTCTTCTACACACCGTGTAGTTTCTTTCTATCAGACAAGCCAAATGACACGAGCCGTTTACATAGAAAGTACCTGGAGTCAAGGAACACGACGTTTGATTCATCTACACACCGCGTAGTTTAGTTTTACACAGCTTGGATGGATGACACAGTCCATTTACACGGGTAGTACCTGGGGTCAAGGAACACGACGTGTAACCATACTACACATTGTGTAACTAATTCTTCATGGCTTGAGCCACTTGTAATCTGTGACATGGACTAGTTTTCTTAGGGTTCGTCCCCTTGTTCTTTCTCCTGAAGGATTCCTACATATAGGAGTATGATCTCTTCATCCGGACTTCCTAAATAGATTTGTTGGAATCCCCTCTGTTAGACTTGGAGTCGGATCCTTTATTCATTCCTGGAACCGTAGGTAGAGTTCTTGGTATCGACATGGCCAACTTTACCTGGGCGCCGATCCCTCTGCTTAGCGGATTAGCTTAGACTGAGTTGTCAGAATCACCCCATGACTAGGTTGTGATCCTCATCTGGGCATCATGTTCTCAAAGTACTTGTGGAGTGTGTTCTCCTAGAACGAGTACTTCATATCTCTCTCTTCATACCTAGGAGTGTGTTCTCCTTGTTACGTGCTTAGTGGAATCTTCGAGCTGGATCCTAGAGCTGGTATCACGATAGTCGGTCGTGTATGATTATATCTGGATATTCTTGTTATATGTTCTCTAGAAATACACTATATACATTTGACTGTATCGTTCCTTTGTAGTATTTACCTTGTTGTATTTCCTTTGTGGTTTCGGGGTGTCCTATAGGGTATTGTTATACTCACCCCTGCACGGGCTTTGCCCACACATGTCGTGTCTTGTGTAGACGAGCGATCCTTTGACAGGGTTATAGGCAGACCAGGACCGGACGGTACTCAGTGAGATCAGACAGGCCGAGGTGTGTTCCTACGTCTACAGACTGCAGTCCCAGCACCATTCTTTACATGTTGGACTTTGATACGAACTCTCTTTTGGTGGGCTTGTACTTTTGGCCCAGGGTTTTACTTTCTTGTACTTTACTTTCCTGTCGTACTCTGTTGGTTGGGTTTTAGTGTATGCATGCATCTTTACCTTTTTGTGGTTTTACTTTTTAGCTTTGTGGGCTTGGAGATGTGTGTGCGTGTGTACAGGTTTATAGGCAATGCCTCCCATGTTAGTAGCATGCCTACTCGGTGCTAGTCACCATCCCATGGCCTATTAGAGGCGGGCTTGGGGAGTTGCGGCTTGGGACCCACTGGGATGGGTCATGACAGGTATGATCTCTGAAAGAATACATGTCAATCCAAATGATTGTATAGTATTTCTCAAGATCCATGAATAACTTAAAAATTTCCCAAAGAGTGGTGTGTATTAATACAATAAATATGAATCAATTACTTTGAAATATTTATGGTGCATCTAATCATTCCAAGGTTTAATAATCTATATGGAAGTGAGGAGACTTCAAGTCAATTTACATGACACGCAGATACAAGAAATCAAGATAGTATACTTCATCACCTAGAAGACCCTCTTCAATGAAATAAAATTGATCATGAGTATCCTAAATTTGTAAATAAGCATAGAGACCTTCGTCTTGTGATACTATATAATGAGTGAATCATTTTGGTTCACAAAGAAGCACTCACAGTACATGGTCAGTTATATTGGTAAATTATAAATTTTCTCCATGGTTATGTATGAAGCAAAGATACATTATGTTTTATCCAATTATATTAGTACCAAAATAATTGGGTAATGATATTAATGTTCATTTGGTTCCTTTGATCAAAGATTTTAAATTAATTTGGGATTTAGGTGTTTCTTTATATGATTCTTATAGGAATGAATATTTCACATTGAGAGTGACGTACTATGAGATGATAAATAAATTTCATACTTATGAAAATTTATCAGGATATGAAATTAATGGAACTCAAGGGTTTCCTATTTGTTAACAAGTCACACACTCAATTAGGTTGAAACATTCATTGAAGAATATGTTTCTAGGACATCATAGGCTTATACCTAGTTGGTATAAATACCAATATTGAATGATATATTTTGATAAGAATTCATAAGAAGTTACAACACTATCTCCACTAATAGGTGATAAAATTTTTAAGAAAATAAAGGATATGACCACTTCTTTTGGTAAATATTTTTCAAAAAACCTAACGAAAACTAGTTTGAAAAATAGATCATTTTTTTGAATTTATGTAATGGAATATTTTGTAATTCAAACATTTTTTTATGAAAATCATGTGGAAAAAGATTAATTTGATAGTGTCATTGAAATTTTACTAAGTGCACCAAAAAAAGGATGGAATTAAGGATATATTTGACAGGATTTACATGGAGATACAATAATATTTGGTGTTAGTAAAGGGTAAAAGATAAGCATTTATTCCACCATCTTCCTAAACTCTTTCTAGTAAAAAGAGATATTAGTTTTAAAACTTCCAAAATGTTGTAAAGTTTTCAAAGGGGTTTTCATAAAATAACAATAATAACATTTTAATGACTAATTTATAGTTAAAGGGTATGAAATCACATGATTTTTAAGTTTTTATGTAAGATATTATTCTTGTAGCTTTATGTTAAATTATTCATAATAATGTGTAATGACTCTTTCTTTTCATTTATTATTTTTGGATATTGTATGGATTATTTTTGATACTAGGAGATGATATGGTAGGAGATTATGAGGCCCAATGTTCCTAAAATAAATGTTTTAAATATATTAAATTAAATGAGCACACAGTTTTTCTGAAAGATTGAAATAAATTCTAAATGGTTTATTAAATCAAAAATTCAAGGGCACCATTGAGTTAATTATGTGGGTTTTAACCTATGTGTGACATAACCTTTTTCAGCACAAGTCATTTTTAGTATATTCGTTACAACCATAAAATGAATAAAATAATTAATTGTTTTGTTTTGTTTTATTTTATTTCTTTGGCACAAAAACCTAACCTATTTTTGAAAAAAATGGATATAGGTAGTTTCAAGGTTTAACTGCTAAAACCTAGAGATCCAGAGGAATATTGGAGAGTCATCAAATGTGGTTCCATTGGTGGATGATGACTGGATCGAAGATCAATGACCAGTGCAATACGAAATCAAAGGATCTCACCAACGATCAAACCATAGGCTCTTTCTTCATCAATGATCAATCCATCTCAAGGTAGGATGTTTTTTTATTTGAATTTCTTTCCCTGTTTCTATTTCTATGTCAAACATGGATCAATCAACCAATAGATTTATCTGTGAATCATTTTTATTGTAGGATGTGATAATTATGGGGAATTATATTAGAAGTTTTATTTATTTATTATGGTTCTTAATTCATGGTTTGGAAAAAAATTGAGCCCAACCAAACATGGATGAGGTTCATTACTATTTTTCATGTTTCATGGTTTCCTCTAATTATTCTATGTGTTTTTATCACTAGGGTTTAATTTTCTCATTGATTCGACCCAAATACTGATGAATCGAACATTTCACACTAGTTTCATGGAGAAATGATTTAGTATCATAGATCCAGACTCAGTTTGTCATAGAGATCATGTGACTGTGGTAGCAGAAAGTGGATCAATACTGGTTTGGCATGCGTAGGTGTGTTTCTTGGATGCACAATGATTATGGAGGTTTGGGGTAGTTCTCGGATGAATGTGGCTATCATAAATCATCTCTCTAATGATTATTAACCTTATTTGACCCAAATTCGAGTTTTATGTGCATGATATGCAGAGATTGAAGTGGATATAGGTGCTAGATGAGGGGATGGAAAAGCATGAAACAAGATATGGAAATATGAAAATTTCTACACTGCATGACGTGTAATGAGAATCAATATGCTTTTTGGGACCCTATCAGCAGTTTGTAGGGTTTCATGATAGAGATAAGTATGACACGGTGTGTGACCTTATCACATAGTGTTTGGTCCTCTTTGGTGATCTTGGAGTATACATCAGAGGGTACATGGACATGGGCTGGAGTATATAGTCATGGGCACACTGTGTACTCCCACACAGACATGACTAGGTCGGGAAGACATGGGGTTAAGTACATGGGTATAATAATGTTGTGTACTTTTACAATAGTCCCTAGTATTACTTTTAGGTTGGTCTTGTTTTCACACTCTTTTTTGTGGTTTTGTATTTGGCCTTATTTACCTTCCTTTACATCTTATAGTACACTAGTTGTGGGATTTAGACATATGAATGCATGGTTGTTCAGTTGTTTTTACATTTCAGTATTATATGGGATTGGAGATGTGTGCTTGTGTACAAGTACTTAGGATAATCTCTCCCATGTTAGTGATATTCCTACCCAGCACCATTCTCCATCCCCTAGACTATTAGAGGTGGGCATGGGGAGTTGTGGCATGAGAACCTTTGGGATGAGTCATGATAGAGTGGTATCAGAGCATTCAGTTCTACCTTACAACTAGAGTTTTTGAGATTATTTTGGGGAAGTAGTGTTAAGTGTTTCAAGTTTTTCTTTCAATCTAGGGACTCCAATGTTGGTTTGGTGGTTGACATATCCATTTATCAAGACTCTGATCACCTTCTTTTTGACTCAATACACGAGGAAACTGGTTTTAGGGAAAACAATGGTACATGTGTCATGTATTAATGAGTTGTGGTTTCCATGCTTTCTTAAGTCAGGTCTCTAGATATACTCATTAATCATGGTACATATTTCTTAATTTCAAGATGCCTCCATGATGTATTACTTTTAGGATTTAGCATCGAGATCATGAGAATGATCCCCTTAGTGATAAGGCATCGATGTAGGGACCATTTCTAGAGATTTTACCTCTAGGTAGTGCACCAATTATACCATCACCTATAGAGTAGTACATGGTACCCGTATTACCAGAGGTTGGGGTGCACGAGCTAAAAACTCTTCACAAGTTTCAGTGATAGATACCCCACAGGTAATAGGGAGATCCCAACCCATATTGGATGAGTAATGTCTTGAGGTAATGACTCATGTTTTCCATATTATTCGGAAAGAATCAGATCATATGGTGGTATTGGCAGAGAGCCTTCTGCTTGGATCAAAAAAATGATGGTGGGGGTTAGTGACCCAGTCCTATTATGAGGAGACTATCATGGTTAGAGTTTGTGTTCCTTTTCAGAGAGGATTTCTCTCTAGCTACGCTAAGGCTTGTATGTATCCAAGAGTTTTTGTAGCTCAAGTAGGTAAGCATTACAATAGATTAGTATTCATAGAGGTTTACCAACCTCTCTAGGTACTCAATGGATATGGTTCATGAATAGTTATTCAGGGATCAGAACTTTGAGTGAGGACTGCATAAAGGAATATAATCCAATGTTATCCCAATATGCATTCCTACCTATACTGGGGTGCTATAGAAAGTTTTGGTGGTTTAGAGCTTCATGGATGAGTATATAGAACCAGTGGTTTCTGGTAGTGGGCACACTAGAGCAGAGACCTCGATAGCAAGGATCCAATGTCACTCTCAGGGACTTGGATGTGTGAGACATTTCAGAAGGAGGTCCTAAGAAAGAGGATCTACTTTTCAGGTCTCTTAGAATGGGTCCAATCCTCTCAAGGAGAGGTAGTGCTACTCATGTGACAACATGTGAACTCTTTCTTGAGACTGTTTGACCCACCGTATGGATAATAGATAAATCATGGATGGGATACCAAGGTAGAGGTAGCAGTAGGATTATACAGGTTAACTGGGTATCAGACATGGTAGAGGAGATAGAAGATCATCTGGAGGTGGTATATGCTTTGAATTTTCAACACTATCACCCCTAGGTTGTCGATGCCAAGATCAGGGAGCTGGAGGACAGGGGAAGGGATAGATGCAGTCAGTTGAGCCTTACGACCCATAGGCTATAGGAATGATACGAGGTACAATTTTGGTCTTTTCTACCTTAGATATTGTATTGATAGACATAAGTGTTATTCATTCCCTTCTTACCACATATCTTATTTGAGACTTATAGATTATGGTTGAGCCCTTAGCACAACCCTTACACTTGGACACTCCTACTGGAGATGACTCATCAATCACACACTTGTGCCGATAGTCTGACCTGACTCTTGGAGGCGAGAGTTTTTATTGGGATATCTTTGTAGTAGCAATGAATCCTTATTATTACATATTAGTTATGGACTGGTTATCCATATTTTATGCCTAGATTGAATGTTTCAAGTGTAGGATCATGTGTGTCCATATTTATGGGACTATATTCTCTTTTTTTTGTGGAAAGGAAACCTAGGCAGTGTATGATAGACTCATGCATAGGATTATGCAACTAGTCACTCGCCATTTGGATAGAATGACCCTTAATGGAGTGGATGTTATGATTTCCCAGTTTCCTGTAGTGGTGGAGGAGTATGAGTACATCTTCCTTGAGGATGTTCCAGGCTTACCTCTATACCATGAGATAGACTTATATATTGATCCATACCCTAATATGGCACCAATATCTATGCTAGTATATTGGATGGCTCCCATAGAGATATGTAATATTGTGGTGTAGTCGTAAGACTTGTAGATAAAAGGATTTGTTAGACCTAGTGTTTCACCCTGGCCAGCCCTGATTTTGTTCTCTAAGAAGGTGAACATGAGATTCAGGTTGTGTGTGGACAATCAGTGCTTGAACTAGGTGATCATGAAGAAAAATTAATCAATACTGAGCATCAATGACCTCTTTGATCAGTTGAGAGGGGAACAATAGTTCTCAAAGGTTGACCTCATATCAAGCTATCACCAATTGCGAGTATGTGATGAGGATATACCAAAGACAACATTCATATGTCTATATAATCACTATGAGTACTTTTTTATTCCCTTTGTCATGAAAAATACCCTAGTCGTGTTCATGGAACTCATGAATCATATCTTTGATCCTTTCTTAGACCGGTTCATGGTTGTCTTCATTAAAGATATCCTTTTATACATGGAATTTGAGGAAGAGAATTTGAGACACTTGAGGATAAATATGAGCGTGCTTCGAGAGCACCAAATTTATAGAAGTCAATAAAAGTGTCAGTTATAGATTCATGAGCTCCATTTTCCAGAACACATTATCTCAGTGGATGGAGTGGTAGTTTACCCAGCCAAGGTTGAGGCCATGTTAGATTGGGAGCCACCCATGTTCATGATGGAGGTGTGGTGCTTCCTCGGGTTGGCAGGCTATTATCGGAGATCCATACCCAATTTCTCCAAGATATCAACACCCATGATAGATTTGACCTAAAAGGGCCATCATTTTGTATGGACAGAGACGTGCCAGTAAACTTTTCAGCAGTTGAGGTAGAAATTGATGGGTGATACAATCTTGATATTTCTAGAGGAGGGTGTTTATTATGTAGTATTATGTGATGTTTCAGGAACCGGGATTAGTTGTGTTTTGATGTAGAGGTAGGTGGTGATTTCCTATGGTTCACATCAGTTGAGATAACATGATAAGAATTATATGACCCATGATCTTAAGTTAGCAGTGGTAATATTTTCACTAAAAATGTAGCAACACTACTTGATGGGAGAGCGGTTTATCATCTAATATGAACATAAGATTCTCAAGTATATATTCTCTCAGAAGGATCATAACTTGAGATAGAGGTGATGGCTAGAGTTCCTCTAGGATTATGAATTTATATTGTCTATACTCTTGGTAAGGGGAGCATAGTATCATATGCACTTAGCAAGAAATATTGTTTTCAGTTGTTGAATGAGGCATCAAAGTATTTGGCCTCGTTGTAGATATCCTTTGTGGATGGAGATGAAGAATATTACATCCAGTAATTGGTTTTACCCCTCCAATTTTATAGTGATTTAGAGAGTCACAACTTTGGGATGTTTACTATGAGACCCTACATACTCAGATATACACTAGATATGCTCCTAATGTATTTTCTGATGGTGGGGAGCATGGATTTATTTTTAGAGGACACGTGATGGTACTAGTGAAATTATAGGAGAAGGTTCTAAGAGGGATTAATATATCTCATTTGGTGGTATATCCAATTGTGGAAAATATATACTAGGACCTTCAATGCCAGTTTTGGTGGATAGGGACAAAGAAAGAAGTTGCATAGTTTGTATTTTGATGCCTTACTTGTCACTAAGTGAAGGATGAACACAAAGTTCTTATGTGTTTATCTCAACCCTTTGAGGTACCAGAGTGGAAGTGGGATGGGATATCTATGAACTTCGTGATAGGATTACCACATATGTTTAGAGGACATTATTCCATCTAGTTGATCACAGACTGACACGCCAATTTGATTCACTTCCTAGCTATTCAGAATCAGAGTTCAGTAAAGAGCTTGGGATTCCTCTATAAATAGAAGATAGTATGACTCAATAGAGTTCCTTCAACAATCATTTTTACTATGATTCTTACTTAACATCTCGGTTATGGAAGGGATTTTAGGAGTTTTTTGGGACTCATTTACTCTTGACCACATAGTTTCACCCCCAAACCAATGGCTAGATAGACCGAACAAATCAGGTTTTGGAGGACATTTTATGGTCTTGTATGTTAGTATTTGTCCATAGTTATAAGGGTCACCTGCCACTGGTGAAGTTTTCATAAAAAAAATCCACCATTACACTATCATTATGGCACTATTTGAGGCTTTATATGGGTGACCCTGCTTGTCACCACTTCGTTGGACTGACCTAGGATATTTAGTACACATGGTCCCATAGTTGGTGTGGGAAACTACCTAAAAGTTTCAAATCATCCAAGAGAAGATGAGGACTGCACAGAGCCATTGGGAGTCTTATGCAGATAGATTATGGAGACCTTTGTAGTTTGAAGAGGGATGCCATATTTTCCTATAGGATGTTCCTCAATGTGGACTATGGAATTTTTTCTGGGGTGGAAAGATATATCTGAGATTCATTAGCCCTTTCCAGATATTTCATGGGGTTAGAGAGGTATCATACCACTTATATCTAGATCTTCACTTAGAATGGGTACATGGTGTTGTCTACATGTCACAACTAAGGAGGTACATGCATGAACAATTGTATGTTATCGACTGGGGTGATCTGTACATCGAGGATGAAGCTACCTTTGCTGAATACCCGATATACATTGAGGATCGCAAGGAGAGGATCCTTCATGGGTGATCGATTCCTTTAGTGTGTGTCTAATGGAATCATGGGAATATTTTGGATAGCACATGGGAGCAAGAGGATTATATTCATGCTTAGTACCCACATCTTTTTGTGTATCCCTTATTTTGGATTTTTGAGATGTAATGCCCCAAGGTGGGGAGAATGTAATTACTCATATTTCCATGTATTATTTTTTGATATTTTATGGATTATTTTCAAGACTAGGTGCTAAGACAAAGTGTGATTCTGAGGTCCAGTGTGTCCAGAATAAATATATTAAATATATTAAATAGCACGTGCACACAGTTTTCCTAAAAAGTGGAATAAATTTTAAAAGGTTTCCTATATCAAAAATATGAGGACACCATTGAGTTCAGAACATGGGTTTTACCTTAGACGTGACATAAACATTTTTGACTAGGTTCATTTGTAGAAATTTCATCACATGTATGAAATATATTAAATAATTAATTATTTTATTTTATTTTGTTGATGCAGCGACCTAAACTCTTATTTAAATAAATGGTTTTGTGTAATTACTAGGTGCTGCTAAAACCTAGAGATCCAGAGGTCCATTTGAGATTCGTCGAGTAAGGTTCTGTTGGTGGTTAATGAATAGATAAAATATCAATGACTGGTGTGAGATAAAATCAATGGATCTCACCAATAATCATGACATATTCTCATTATTCATCAGTGATTGATCAATATAGAGGTAGGAAATTTTTTTTATTTGGATTTATTTCCCTGTTTCTATTTCTATGATGAACATAGATCAATCCACCAACAAATTGATCCGTGAATTGTTCATATTCTAGGATGAGATAATTTTGTGGGAATTATATTTGGAGTTTTATTTATTTATTATAGTTCTTAATTATTCATTATAATGGAAATGAATTGAGGCCAACTGAACATGGTTGATGTTAATTTATATTTTGTGTGTTTCATGGTTTTCTCTCATTATTCTATGTGAATTCTTTATTGGGGTTTTTTTTTTGGTGATTCAACCAAAATACTGAGTAATAGAAATTTGTGCATCTGTTTCTTGGAGGAATGATTCAGTATCATAGATCTAGACTTGGTATGGCATAGGGATTGTGCAACGACATCAGTAGCGAGTGGATCAAGACATATTTGGCAAGTGCAGGTGTAGTTCTTGGATTTTTTGTGATAATGGAGGTTCGAGACGATTTTCGAATGAATGAAGTCACTGGAAATCATCTCTCTAGTGATTATTGGCCTTGTTGTACTCGTATCCAAGTTTTATGGGAATGATAAGCAGTGACGGTGGTGGATTTGGGTGTCTGATGAGTAGAAGGCAATGCGTGAAACCAGATCTAGAAATCTAGAAATTTTTACACTACACGACATGTAATGTGGATTCACACACTATGTGGGACTCTCTATTTGGAGGCTAGGATTTTGGGAAGGAGATAAGTATCACATAGCATGTGACCTTTGTCAAATGGCATGTGGTCTCCTTTGGTGAGCTTGTTGTGTACCTCAGAGGGTACACGGACACGGGTCAGAGTACATAGGCATGGGCATGTTGTGTACTCCCAAACGTAAATAGCCAGGCTAGGAATACATGGGCTAAGCTATGTACAGGGACACAGGGTGAAGTACACATGCATCATCATGTCATGTACTTTCACATGAACACGGACATGGACACGGGCTATTTACATGGGCAGGACCCAGGGTCAAAGGGACACATTTTGTAACCCTACTACACTTCATTTACTCTAAAAATATTAGCTTGGATCCCTTTTCATCTATATCATGGATAAGTTTTTTAGGGTGAATTTTCCATATCCATTTCCTCAGGGTTAGTATGTAATTGACTCATACACATAGGATAGGGATACCTTCAACAAGACTTCTTGGATATATTTTTCGGAATCCTTCCATGAGGCTAAGAATGAGATCCTCTATTCAACTTTGTTTTATAGGTGCAGTTCATGGTATCATCATGACCAACACTATATAGGTACAGATCCTATACTTAACAGATTAATCCAGATTGATTTTCTGGTATACTCAATGTCATTGGAAGTGATACTCATTTATTTATCACATCTCTTCAAATGTTTAGTGTGTAATTATAATGAAGAGACCTGATGAGAATTACCTCTTGGATAAACGTCATTAGAACTTTCAGACTTAGGAGAGTGTTCTGTTGGATGAGTGCTATATCGAACCTTTTAGGTAGATTCCTAGGCAATAATTATCATTATGACCTTACCTTTAGACTGTGTGTCTATGTTGAGTATATCTGGATATTCATGTCATAGGTGTTATAGACATATACCCTTGTAGAGATGGCAGTATTATTTTGTTTTATATTTTTTGGTTTCTAGGTTTCTTACTGGTTATTTTTATAATCACCCCTACATGGTCTTTTCTATCATGTGTTGTGTCTTTTGCATATGATCAACCTTTTTACGGAGTCTTGGATGGACCAAGACCATATAGTCCTTAGTGAGACTAGAAAAATCGAGGTGTGTTCCTATGGTATCTAGACAACAGTCCCTAGTATTACTTTCAAGTAGGGATAGTTTTTAGAATCTTTATGGTGGGCTTGTATTTGGACCTATTTACTTTCCTTTACTTCCTATCGTACTCTTTTTGTGGGATTTGGATGTATGCATGCATGGTTATTTAGTTGTTTTTACATTTCAATATTGTATGGGATTGAAGATGTGGGTGTTTGTACAAGTCATTAGGCTAAGACTAAATGAACCAATAAATGTTCTGTAACACCCCAATATTAAAAAAATGAAAATATTTTCGATAATGTATACAACACGCAACACTGAGCCTAAATAAACGATGAAATGTTATTATTTAAGAATTATAAATATAACCTAGCCACAATTTACTGGGTATGAATATGACTAACCACATTATGAAATAAATATAAAGTTACTATGAAATAAAAATGTATTTATAAATTCATAATAAATAATCATTCAATTTTTCAATAAATAAATTTTATGCTTAAAAAATAGAGTTTCTTCATAAATGATTTTTATTTCTTTTCCAGATAAAATAGTATAATTAATTATTAAAAAATATAGAAATATAATTTTATAAAAATTATATAATTTTTGAAATCATCATATCAAAATTATCTTATGGTGAAATTTTGAAATTTTTCAGAAAAGATTGATTTTCGAGTGAATAGTGGAAAATACCGATTTTTGTAAATTTTTCATTTCTTTTCATTAAATAAAGTATTGTAAAAGTATAATTATGATTTGAATTTTATTTTAAAGGATCATAAATATTATTTATTTTAATATAATATAATTAATTTCATTTTAATCATCTTTATACCTGATTTTGGAATAAGTGAATTTTTTGGTTTAAAATCATTTTCTAAAAAAATTGTCATGTTTTTCAGGTTTAATTTTGAATTAAATAATATAAATTATGGGAATTTAATTTGATAAAATGGATTAAATATTTTTAATCATAATAATTAATATTATTTATTAAACTAATATTATTTTTTTCATAATTAATAGTAAAAACTATAAAAATTTATTACCCCAGTTAAGGTTAAAATATGTTTACCGCAGATTAAACTAAAGATATAAAGGCTAAAATAACCCAAAAAATATATAATTTCGATTTTATGGACATATTTAGACCCTATATCATTTAATATTTTATAATGGTCTATTTTTTATCTATTTAGTGTGAATGATACATTTATATGTTGTATTATTTTAAAAAAATCCAAGTGGGTCATCTACCCCACTTATAAAAGGACACACCATATCCTATTTTATCCACACTTAAATAGCCTTTTTTCATACAAAACCTACTAAAATACCTTTTTTAAATCCCTTATCATGACCTAGAGTAACTATTTTTTCTCATAAAACCATCCTATGAAGGCTTTAGGTATAAACCTAAAGAGGTTCTCTGAAGAAGAGGTAGAATTATTAACCATGTGTTTTCATTTTATTTATTCTTACACCTCCTTCAAATATTATAAAACCATGATGATATTATAAAATCAATATCTCATATAATTATATTTTATTATGTTAATTTAATAAATTTCATCCATCTCTGTTTCCATCAAATGGGAAATGAAACAATTGTTCGTGTGTACGACGGACTACCGCATTGTGAATCGATGTAATTCATTTTCCATAATCCCCTCTCACATAATTTTATGATAATAGTTTTAATGTCAATATATCATATTCATTACATATTTATTATTCTATAAAATTTATATATCATATATTTTCTTACCTTTACATTCATAGAAAAGTGATAACGTCATTCATGCTTATGTGTGGATTACCACATCCAAAAAGTGATGTGATTTGTTTTTCACTAACACATAACATGGATGATATTTATAAGTGTATTTAAATAAATAATATTATATTTATTATATAATTATAATTCTAGAAAGATAAAATAATACTTACCTTCTTTTCATCATGATCATTGATAAAGGGAAATGTTGCTCATGCGTACATACAACCTACCATCTCAATGATCGTAACATAGTTCATTTTTCATAATCATATTTCATGATTGGTTTTAATAGTATAATTTCTGTATAAAAATTATAATTATTTAATTATTATTATTATGTTCGTGTTGGAATAAGGAAATTTTTTACTATAGTCAACCTACTAAAGTCATTTTGGACATATGAGCTGAATATCATAAAAACATCCGATGTGTAATTTATTGATTAAGTAATTGAATATGAAATAGTAATAAATAAAATAAAATGAATAATTAACTATAAAAGGGTTCTTGAGAAAGTAAATAATTAACATAATTTTATTATTCAATAAGACAAGTAATGCATGTGACGCGTCAGGCTTGAGGTAAGGGATCTCTCTAAACCACCCTTTCCGTCATGTTATGAACTTTCTCTCTATAGATCGCTTTATCTATCTATTTAATGTTATAGAATGATTTTAAATTTTTTATATATGTCTATAAAATATATAACTATCTTATTCTTCCTTCATTTTATGTGGAATACATGACTTATGATCATTTCTCAAATTCATTCTTTAAAAAATATCTTTTGATTATTATATGAGGAAAGATTATGAAACCCATTTTATTTCTATGAAAAATTCTCATGTTTAATACTTATAATTTATTTTATATTCTCTTACACATAATTATGAACATTTTATATTTGGTGTTCCAAAATAGTGATCTAATTCAGTGGGTAAATCTTTATTCTAATGATATGTTATATATGGGATTAAGGAGTAAACTTAATCCACTATGGGACTTGGTCCACAATGTGTTATTGTATTGTTAGTTAGCCTTAACTTATTCCATGAAGTTTTAAGATCTCATTATTGATATTAAAATAAATATTATTTATTTTCATTTTGATGTTTCATGTACCTATCCTTCCAAGTACATTAGCCATTCGATCATTTAGTTGTATTTAATGTATATTTTTGTTAAAAATCATGTAATGATATATTTAAAAGGTTTGGGTATCTACTATTTGTATTAGTGGATAGACTAGTTATTTTTGGGGACTAAGAATAGAATAAAAAAATATTAGGGGAAATCCCCTTTATTAAAAAAGATAAATAAGACAAAACCCCTTTTAAACAGGGTAGGGGAAACCCCACTACAAGATGGAAGGCACAAAGACACATATCCATAAACTTTGATGGCCTAAGAGCCCAGCGGAACAAGAACCATTAAAAAACACATTGTAGAGAAGCTTGAAAATGCTCATAGGGCTGAAGATCCAAGCCCAAAATGAACAACATAAACCCAAATCCAAGCCATTGCATCTGCACAGTGGAGAAAATAATCCCCATCTGAATACCATAACTGATGTCGTCTACCATGGGTGATGTTGCCACCTAATCCAGGAATCATCCACCAATTCCAATCCTTATGTCGTCTCTTATTACCAACCGAGATGCCTTAATTGTCTGTTGAAGTATCCATGCTGCCAGTGGCCCATCCACTTAACCCACATCGATGACTATAAACAGCCAATGTGATATAAAATGTGATGATTACCAAAATGATATGCCTAACCTTATGGGATCATGAGATGAGAAATTCATGGAAGTAATTTCTCAACTGGCTCAAGTTATGAATAATAATTTTAATATTGAAAAAGTATTTCCTCATAAGAAAGAGAAAGTATTAGTTGAGTATTTTATGTGATAAAGGCCTCCTAACTTTAGTGGATATTCTAATTCCCTAATCACAGAATAATATACTAACTCCATTGAGAAGATATTTTCTATCCTTTAATGCTCATAACAAGATAAATTTGTGTTGGTATTTTATCACTTGGAGGGGGAAGTTGATCAGTGGTGGATGTTGATTATGATCATGAATCCCAAATAGGATATTGATTTTATGGAATAGGAATAATTTAGGAAAATATTTTTCAATAAATATGTTCCCTAAACTCTCTATCTTATAATGGTTAGGGATTAACTCATACTGAAGAAAAAGGAAGATGATACTATAATTGAATATGTGGAAAACTTCACAAGTCTTTCATGGTACACCTCTGGATATTTCATCAACACCAAAATTAAGGTGGATTGTTTCATTAGTGGGTTAAATCTGATTCTACAAAAATCTTTATCGATTCAGGACTTTGACAACTATGAAGAGATTGTATATTGTTCCCTCAAAGTTCTTATGAAGATTATTGAATCTCAGTGGAATCATGGTACCAAATATAAAAAGTATAAAATAATGTTTTATTTGGGATTATCAAAAAATAAATATCATGGAGTAAAGAAAATCCAACATACTATATGTTAAAAGTGTGGGAAGAAGCATCCTTGAAACTATCTGAATGGGATAGAGAGATGCTTCAAATGTGAAAAAGAGGGAAATTGGGTAAATAAATTATGAGGTGAGATGAAGAAAACCATGAATAAAATGGAATAAAATAACGTTCATATAAAAAATCATCTTTTAACACCCTGATATTTTAAAATAAGACTATTTTCTATATTGTATTCAACATGAAAAATTGAGTTTAAACTAACAAGGATATAATATTAAAGTATTATTATTTAAACATGAAAAATATAACCTTGATGGTAAATTGAAAGGTATGAATAGTATTAAATTATTTATGAAATATATATAAATAACCTACTCAATATAAAATTATTTAAAAATTATTAATAAATAAGTACTAAAATTTAATCAATTTGTTTTATTCTATAAGAAATCAATTTCCTTCCAAAATGATTTTTTATTGATTTTATGAGAAACTATTATAATTAATTTATGGAAATTTTATAAATATTATTTTATAAAAACATAATAATATATATATTAACATATACTGAATTTTTTAGTTTTTCTGAAAATATTGATTTTCCCGTGAATAGTGAAAAATAAAGATTTTTAGTAAAACTGTCATTTCTTTTTAATGAATAAAGTAATTGAAAATTACCATTATTATTTAAATTTAATTTAAATGTAAAATAATTATTATTTAGTTATATTTCATCTAATTAATTTCAATTAAATAATCTATATACTGGATTTTAATATAAGTTTATTTTTAGGCTTTAAAACACATTTTTCTAAAAACTTTTTTAAAGTGCATAATGTTTCTCCATTTTAACTAATTAAAATAACCCATAATGAGGAATTATTTAAATTAAATTAATTTATTATATATCTATAAATATTAATTTAAATTTATTTAATTATTATTACTTGTTATATTGTTATTATAAGATCATCTTATGCTTGAAAAATGCATTTCTTTTACAACCATTTTTCGACACGTCTATGAGCTTAATTTTAAATTAAATTTTAGTTATTTTTTAAATTGAATTTCATAAAATGGATTAAAAATTTTGAATCATAATTATTAATATTATATAATAATTTCAATTTAATTTTTCTTCATATCGAATAGTAAAAATAATAAAGATATGTTATCATGGTTAATGTTAAAACTGGTTTACTAGTGGGTTAAACTAAAATTTAAATATAATAACATGTTAAAAACATGTTTATTTTAAATTTTATAAGTTTTTATCGGAATTATATCTTCTAAACTCCTTTATCTTTCAAATTTTCAGTCACTTGACTTGAGAGTGACTTTCCATTATTGAATACTTTTGGGTATTTATAATAATGTCACTCCTCATACCTTATAAAAAAGAACCCCATATCCTCTCCTTTCAACACTTCCAAAACCAATTAGTTCATCAAATAACTAACCAAATACATTACTTAATTTAATTAACACATCCTATTGTCCTTGGTTTTATCTTAAAGCCAATTTAGGGAGTCTTTTGGTATAATCCTAAAGAGGTGGTCCGAAGAAGAGGTATCATTATTAACTGAGGATATTTATTTCATTTCTTATTCCTACTCCTATAAATATTTCTCAATAATTATGATATAATAAAATAATTATCTATAATATACTAAGATTTTATTATATTAATTTAATAACCAAAATTAAACTCCACTTCCATCAAATGGGAAATGAAACCATCGTTCGTGTATATGGCGGACTACCACCTCACAAACTGATGTAATTCGTTTTCCATCATCACTTATCAAGATTGTTCATGGTGATGGATTTTTTTATATATATGATATTTATAAAATATTAAACATCATTTAAAAGTAACATATCATATATCTTCTTATCTTACTATCCATTGAAAGATGATAACATCATTCATGTGTACGGTGGACTACCGCATCGCAAAGTGATGTGATTTGTTTTTTATTACCTTATCACATGGATGGTATATTTAAATGTTTTAAAATAAATAATGTGATATTTTTTATATAATTATAATTCTATAAATATAAAATAACACTTACCTTTTTTCATCATGATCATTGAAAAATGTAAACGTTACTCATGTGTACGTACGACCTACTGTCTCCATGATTGTAATGTAGTTAATTTTTCATAACCAAATTTAATAGTTGTTTTTAAAAGTATAATTGATGTATAAAAATGATAATTATGACATTATTATTATTATATAAATTATGTAACAATGAACCCTTCGACAATGGTCAAAAAACTGATGTCGTTTTGAAATTTTGAACCAAGCATCCTCAAAACACACAACATAGACATAACAGAAAAAGTAATTAAATATGTCATTAAAAAATGAAGTAAATGGTTTAAGTATAAATGGATTAAACTTTAAAAAAATTATTAGAAAAAAAAAATTAATTTATATAAGTTTATTATACCAAAGATAAAATACATACATGATAATTCCTGGACTCACACTACTACAAAACTGACCTTTAACAGTGTTGGCCTTTATCAATGCCAGAAAAAAATAGTTATAATGGTACCCTTTATCAGTGCTAAAAAAAATGTTGATAAAGGGTACCTTTTATGAGAACTTTTTTTATAGCACTGATAAAATACACCCTTTATCAGTGCATTTTTTTAGTATAGATAAATGGAAACCTTTATCAGCACATTTTTTAGTGCTAATAAAGGGTCTCTTTTATCAGTGCTTTATGTTTAGAGATGATAAAGGAAACCCTTTATTAGAACTTTATTTTTAGTTCCCATAAAGGAATACTTTATCAGTGCTTTTTTAGCGCTGATAAAATAATGAATAAAATGAAATAATTAAATAAATAAAAATAAAAATTATTTTATTAAAATAATATTAAAAAAATTATTAATTAAATAATTATTGATAAAAATGAATAAATTTATTATACTATATATAAATTATAAATATTATATATTAAATATATAGATATATGTAAAATAAAAATTAAACAAATAAAAATTAAAAATGAGTAAATTGAAAAAAATATTAAAAAAATTATTAATTAAATAATTATTGATAATGTTAATAAATATTATATGTTAAATATATATATATATATATTAATGTATATAAATATGATTTATATAGTACAAAATATTATTTATTATTTACATTAAATAGTAATATCTTTAGTGAATAATGGTTTACAATTAAAAATTAATATGAATTAAAAATATTAACTAATTGCATCGAGTAATAGACATAATTGAATGTCATTTTATTTTTCAATTTAACATAGATCAAATATATTATATTGATTTTACATATACATAATTAATTCATTTTTATATATATATACACACACACAAAAATATATTTTGGGTATTTAATCAATTTATATTACTTATTTTATATATATTTATTTACTGTGTTTTAATATTTTCTATATGTATTCATCTTTATTTCAATATATATCCATTTTTTAATGATTTATAATTAATTAATATAGTTGCGGTTTGGCTTAATGGTAGGAACCCCATAATCCTAATGAAAAATGGGGGTTCAAAACCCAGTAAGAGAAGGTACTGTAGTAGTAGTGTAGTGTACTATAGTAGTAGATACACTGTAGCAACGATGACACTGTAGCAGTGGCGGACACTATATCAGGGGTGGTACTATAGAGGTACTGCAGCATACGAGGTACTATAGAAGTACTATTCACAGAATTGGGGTTTGGCTAAAATTTCTAGCATATGGTCCATGTAATGGGCTACAGGCCCACTGGGCCCTCGGGCCAAATATATATAATGTAATAAAGTGGGTGGGTGGGTGGGTTATCCCTTGGTGGGCAATGACCTGCCTTTCATGCCTATGTGTGTGCGGTGTGTGTGTATTTGAAGTAATTGTGCCACCAAGCACCTAATATATATATATATATATAATTAATCAAACTTTTCCAATTTTTCAATATTGTACTCATTTTTAATTAATCAATTTTACTCATTTTTAACATGCATGTACTTAAGATTAAATATACATTAATAATGTTAAAAATACATTTCTAAAAAATATTTATAAATAAATATATTTATAAATTCTTATTAAGGATTTTTATACATTTAAAATTATAAATAAATAATATTTGTTTAAAATTTATTTATATAATTATAAATAAATAATTATAAAATTATAAAAAAATTATTTAAATAATGAATATATTTACTATATATATAATTATATAAATATATATAATGATATAAATATTATTTTTTATAAAAGTATTTATATAAATATAAATAAATAATTATATATTCAATGAATTATAAACTAATTATTTTATAAAAAGTATTATTATAAGTATTAAAATTATATATAATAATTATAATTTTTTATAATTTTCTTAAAAAAATTATTATAAGTATTTATCAGTGCTTTTTAGTGCTGATAAAAATATAGATTTTTCAGCATTTATTAACTTAACACTGATAAAAGATATATTTATCAGTACTTTTTTAGAAGCACTAATAAATGTTTCGCGATCTATTTTAAGAACTCTAACCATCATGAACCAATTCATGATATCTAAAGCTCTCCACAGAAGTGACCTACTATCGCTACTCCTTACTGTCAAATCTAAGCTCAAATCTAGGCTCGAATCAAGGCTCTAACTATTCCAAGGTTCAAATCCAAGGCTTGAGCTATTTAAGGGTTGAACAAAACCAAGGCTTGAACAAAATCAATATTTTTTAATATCTCTAATTTCCCATAGTTATCCATTGAAGCTTCTCATCCCACATCCTTTTATCCTAACAAGTCCAGTTGCACAATCCTATAATAAAACAACCCAAAATTAATTATTTTTTTCATCTGGATGAGGTTTGATCTTCTTGAATAAGCCTTTTTTGTTTAGATTAAAAAAAAGTATAAAATATTTACACTTGAAATCTATATCTATATCTGGGTTTATCTCCATGTCATTTTCTTCTTTGTTTCTATTCTACAAACATCAATGAAAAATAAAAATGCTTATGAATGGACCCAAAAACAGCTTTCTCGAAAAATTTCATGATGAATGAATGAATAAAAAATATTCCATTTTTTATCTGTCGGCTATAAATTGGAGTCCTTATCAATGGCTAATCTTGGTCTTCCTCATTCTTTTAAGTGCTTCATGTCCTACTTTCATCTTACTGGTAGGCTGTATACAAATATCAGTGAGAGTGAGTGAGTTTTTCTAGTGAGTTTTTCTGCCTATAAGAAGAATAAATATTCAGAAATCAAGTAAGGTAGATTAACCATTTTATTTTTATGTTCAGATTTTAATAGTAAAGAAAATTATTTTTATTCTAAGGATTTATTTTCAAGATGATATTTTTTTAGAATTATAATCCGTGAAAGAGATTGATTTTTCATTTATTTTAATATAATTTATTTTTCGAAAGGGAAATTATTTTAATTTATAAAATTTTTATTCTAATAATTTTTCTTATAAAATTTATATTTAATTATAATTATAATAATTTCATTTTATTATTTATTTATTCTAATTACCTTATTATAAGTGATTATTTTTTTCATTACATACAGACTTATATTTTTTGACTAAAATTACAATATCATGAAGATATATGTATATTATATAGATATATGTATATGAAATTATTTTTAAGTTATTAAAATTTTTAAATCATTTTTTCTATTCATTCAAGTATTTCTATTTTTAATATATAATATGAAACAATAACAAAGTATTTCTTGTTATTTTTTAGTGGATTTGATTTTATCAAAATATGTGTTTGTATTTCAAACAAGAAAAGTTATTATTTTATGCCTCTACAATAAATAAAATTTATTATTATTTTATGTTTATTATTGATATGAGGTTTTAAATAATTAAAGCTACTATGTCATGTGGAAAGTTCATATAAAATCATTAATGTCATTTGTATTATAAGATATGGGCATCATCTTAACTCATGACATAGCATGCATGAACTAATTTTATTATTCACGTACATGTATGTGTTTTGAATGAATCATTCCTTTATGCCATCATCTTATTATTCATGCACTAGTTTTATTATTCATGTTGTTGTGAGGTATAATAGGCTCCCAATACCTATATTACATGACATATACCTCTTTGAAAACATTAACTTTCGATAAATTCATCCATATATAAGTCAGTGTTGTCAATGGTTTGGAATATTCCATTTAAAATCACTTAGGAACCTTTTCTCATATATTTATTTAGAAATTAATGTGTTATGATTTCCTAGATTCACCTATAAACCAAAGAAAATGTTTCACCAATCATAAACATCTCGATAACGTACCTCATATCATCCAAAAAAAATTCATTGTACTTTTTTCAATCCTAAAATATTATGTCTTTGACATATATGAGTACCAAAATCCTTTAAACAATATCCTTCTTGATGTAGAGGGTGTGATCAACTCTACCTTGCTAAAAACAAAGCTTTCTTAGGTATTGATCCAACCTTAAATACCAAGTCCTCAGTGATTTCTTTATCTTATACAAAGATTTTTTTTAACTACCATACCTTTATCTCATTTTAATCCATAATAAACACATTTGGTTTCTCAATTTATACACCCCCTTAAGAAATCCATTTAGGAACATAGATTTTACATCCATTTGTTATACTATTAAATACATTTTCACTAAAATAGCCAAAAAATCAAATAGTTTCTAACTGGGTAATGGGAGATAAATTTATCATAAATATAAATTTATTTGATCTAGTTGTTCCCCTTGAGCACTATCCATTATTTATTTTGATCCACTTATCCATAGTCAATGGGTTTATTACTGAACACCTACTTGGTTCTGATAACATTTTTGTCCTCCAACCTTGGAACAATTTCCAATGTCACATTGTTCTTTTTTGGATCAAGCTCATCATGCATAGTTTAGATCCAATTATCATCTTTTTCATGCCTCTGCAAATGATTTCGGCTCTACCTGTGAAAAATGATGTTTTTGTAGAGTCATACTCCTTAGAGTTTTCACCGAAACTGTCTAATCATCAACAGCATTTTATTCATTAATTTCATCCTTGCTTGTATTTCTTGCAATTAATAATCCTTATTCATTTTCCTAACCATAAATGCCTTATTTTTATTCTACCTCATCCCCATGTGCTCCCCCATATTCTAATCAATTCAACATTAATTTCCTATGATGTTTCATTATTATTTTAATGATCAAAAATCTACCCATTCTAATTAGTAAAAAAATATCTATCAATTTTATCTTATCATCATAAAAACATCTCAACAAACCATTTTTAAGTCAGTATTTTATTGTCCCATTATCTAATATGATCAATGTTTTACTACCACAAATAAATTTCCTATTTTAAAAATATTTTCATGGTAAAATCATTATCTGTAGAATTAATGTATTATTTCATATTTATGTTTAATTTATTTATTTTTAGTATTACTAATATAATAATTGTTTTCTTATACAAGTGGATTATTTTTTTTTTGATTTTGGGTGGTTTTTTTGAAGCTACGTATGATCATGATGGATTGGACTTTGAGCCTACAACTGAGATAATAATAATAAATAAATGCATCAAGAATGCATACAACCATTAGGAAAAGGTGAATTCCTGCTACTTATTTAACTAATTTTGTCATCATTTTATATACTATTTGTAAGTTCATTTCCTTATCATTTTTAACTAATAATTATTTAGTTTTTATTCACAGACCTTTTATGAAGTCATATTTTTCTTTCAATTATCTACAACAAGTCACAAAAGAGATAAAATGATTCTTTCAGCCAATGTTACCATGTTTTCTATTCTCATTGTCTTTATTTTTCAAACTAACAACACTAAATATTGATTTTATGTTATTATATGAAAATTATTTCTCATTAATAAAATTCATAATAGCATAGGAAGCTCATGTTCCCATTTTGGTGACTTCTTGTGATATAATGGGCACATGATCTTCCTCTACTCTTTTGACTTTCAACAATGAGAAAGGTTTTTCAGATAATAACATCAATTCAATATTTATTGTTGGAAGTTTTATGTAGAAAGAAAATAAAAACATGGTGACATCAGAATTTAGGATTTTTTTTAGACTTTGGGATGTGTAGGAATCATCCAAAACTCAATCTGACACACGATGTGACCGATATGACTCCAAGTGATTCTTTTTATTTAAAATTTACATTAATTTTCGTAAAAAGAACAACGGACATACTCAAAACTAAGAAAAAATATTCATATTGTTTTTATACTTTAGTGAAATTATCCATAAGACTTTTTATATGTATAATAATCATATTCATTTCAATTCGACGTACTCTGTGACCGCTATGACTCAATGTGTTCGTTATCAATTTAAAATCGATAGTTTAGTTCAAAAAATGTCACTCATTGAAAATAGAGCCAATGAGATCGATTTTTTATATAATTTAGGATATAAATTCATAATTCATTTGTGATGGTTATGAATCAGTATCACATCAAATAGATACATGATGTGATTAATATGAGTCTAAGTGTGTGTTTTTAGTTTAGAATGGCATTTTAGTAAAAAAATGACGTAATCAAAACCAAGAAAAAACATTTAGATCGTTTTGATAATTTATTATAACTATAAATAAGTCATTTGATAAATTTAGTAATAATAATCACCTTAATTTGACTCATGATGTTATCGGTATGACTCCAAGTATAGATTTCTAATTAGACTTGACATAAATTTTAGTAAAAATGA
This sequence comes from Viscum album, assembly GCA_963277665.1. Lineage (NCBI taxonomy): Eukaryota > Viridiplantae > Streptophyta > Magnoliopsida > Santalales > Viscaceae > Viscum > Viscum album. The sequence continues at coordinate 1,135,190,485 of OY728141.1, read as the reverse complement.
CAACTAACCTACTCAAAAGTGAGAAAATGCATTTGGATTATTTTGATACTTTGGGTAAATTATCCATAAGTCATTTTTTATGTGTATTAATAAAACACACCTCAAAATGCTATATGACATGTCTGGTATGACTCAATGTGTTCATTATCAGTTTAAAATCAACAGTTTAGTTCAAAAAATGTCACTCCCTGAAAACTAAGCAAACATACTCAGATTATATTGATAATTTAGGAAATCAATTAATAATTCATTTGTGATGTGTAGGAATTTTTCTCATATAAAACCGATACACGATGATATCAGTATAAGTCAAAGTATGTATTTCTAGTTTAAAATGACATTTTAGTAAAAAATATAAGGTATGTACTAAAAAAAGATAAAATTCATTCAGATTGTTTTGATACTTTATGAAGAAGATAAATAATCCATTTGGGACGTGTATGAATTATAATCCCCTCAATTCAATGCACTTTGTGACCTATATGACTCAAAGTGTGTCTTTTTATTTAAAATTTAAATCAATTTTAGTAAAAATGACAACTGACCTACTCAAAACCAAGAAAATGCATTCGGATTATTTTGATAATTTAGTAAAATAATCCATAAGTAATTTTTAATTTATGGGAATCATACAAACCTCAATATGATACATGATGTGTTTGGTATGACTCAATGCGTCTGTTATCAGTTTAAAATCTACATTTTAATTTAGAAAGTTCTGCTCACTAAAAACTGATCAAACTCACTAGGGTTGTCATTATAATTTAGTAAAATGATTCATGAGTCATTTTTGATGTGTAGAAATTGGTATCACATAAAAATGAAACACTATATGGCCGGTATGATTAAAGTACATGTTTCTAGTTTAAAATGACATTTTAGTAAAAAAGATAAGAAACGTACTCAAAACTAAGAAAACACATTCATATTGTTTTGATAGTTTAGTAAAACAATACATAAGTCATTTGAGATATTTAAGAATCATCCTCACCTTGGTCTGACACATAGTTTGATCATTATGATCCCAAGTAGGTCTTTTTAATATATCATTATCATTTAGTTTAAAATGCTCATCACATCACCAAAATTAAGAAAATTATCCTAGATTTTTTTTCTTATCATTATATCTACTATTACTTAATTAATTTACTTTTCATTTTTATCTTATAATTATTTAGTTAATTTTCATAGAGATAATTATTGAATATTAATAAGAAATGGTGTAACTTGTAAGAATCAACTGCAACTCAGTCTGATACACAAAGTTCCTTATATGACTCAAAGTTTAGTTTAAAATTAAAACTTTAGGTTAATTTATTTCTTTATTTTATTACTAAAATATTAATTCTTTTGTTATATAGTTTCTTTTTTTCTCAAGTAGTGGTTATGATCAAAAGATAAAGGAACAAAGCTTTTTTTGAATGTATGTAATAATTTTTACTTATGTAGTTATATAAACCAATGTTTGAAATGTCTATAAAAAATGTTTTTTTCTTGTATTTGTGCTATAAATTTCATATCATTTAAATTCTGTATTAGTACTTTATTTTTCTTATTTCATGGATTTTTTGGTGTTACGGTGTGCTATTACAACACTCTACACTCGTACTAGAAGTGCTTATAAAGGATATCTTTATCAGCACTTTTTAGTGATGATAAAAGACTATAGATTTTAATCTCACTCCAACAGTCAGTGCTTATCTTGTGCTGATAAAGGAAATTTGAAATATTGTTAAAGGCCTTTTTTATAGTAGTGTCGAGGTAAGGGTTTCGTCTCAAAACTTCCTTCTTTGAGACACATGTTCTCTTATGAACCTAATTTCTTTTAAATAATATATATACTAAACCTTTATATATTATATCATTAATACATCATAATTTATGATATTTTAGGTCACAATTCATCTAATTCATCCATGGGAAGTAATGATTCAAAAGTTACCAAATCGGTTAGGGTTTATGTTTCAATATCATTTTAATTGGGATTGTTTATGATTTAATTTTCAATATAGGAAATTATTTTATCATTATCTAATAACACCCATTAATTTTCTTATCCTATTTTTATTCATTAAATTTTAATTAATAGTACCATTTTCCTCTCTTTAGTACTTAGAATTATTCAGAAAATATTTTTTAAGAAAATATGACTTGATTTTTCTTTTTGGTCTAAAAATCATTTTCTTCCATATTCATGTTTTCTAAAAATATTTTCAATAATATTTTTAAAATTCTTCAAAATATTTATCAAATAATTTGTTACCCATGTTTCAATTTTTAAAAAATGATTTTAAAATAATCTTTTTATCGTTTTTCAATTTATGCGCTTTTTTAAACTTTTGACAACAGTGTGAAAGGGATGATTCTTTTAACTTATATAGAATGTATGGAATTACCCACCATCAAGACCAATAAACTCATTGAATATTCCTTTATAGTTTCCCATGTTTATTTTTTAAAATAAATTGTTTTATATAATGATTTGTAAATCTTTAGATTTTGAAGAAGTGATTTCAAAGTAAAGAGGATATTTTTCCAAGGAATTATTCCATGTAATCTTTTAAATACGTTTTCATCAACCATGACAACCTTTAACATTATGGATCCCTTTGAAATTATGCATATATGTCTATCACAAAAATACCTATATTATTCTCACTTACATTGATTGTGTAATATATTCCTTATGTTCTTCTCTCAAATACCTCCATTATAAATTTTTTTTATTACGACATGAGACAAGATTATGAAACCCAATTTCTTTCCATGGGTAATTATTTTGTTATTTCTTATGATTGATTTCATTTTAATGGAACACTTAAATCGTGAACATTTTATTATGGGTGTGCCCAGATAGCACCAAGTGATCCTAATATATCTTATACAATTAGTGCACCTAGATTTCACTCTAATGCATTGGATAATGTTTCTAGTCTCATGAGACATCATTTATGGTATTATAGAGTAAACCTAATCCATTATGGGACTTTTTCCACCATGTGATATTATCTAGGAAGTTATACATGACTCATGTTTATGTTATATTATATATTTTTTCCATATTTCCTATGATGCCATGTTCTTATGATACCATGATATTTATGTTATGCTCCCATGTTATTACTCATGTGACTTATATTTTATAATATCATGTTATACCTTTGAGTCACATGTTATGTTTTCTTTTCATGTTTATTCTCTTACTGAGATTTTTAACTCACCCCTTTTTTCTATGTATTCCCTAGTTCTCCCATGCATTTTAGGAGCTCAAAAGGATTTATGATCCCATTATGGAGATTAAAATACGGAAGTTTTATTTTAGTCTCACTTTGATGTATGATGAACCTAGTCTTCAAAAAACACTAGACCTCATGATATTTGGGTTGTAACTAATTGATGTTTATATTAAAAATTGTGTATTAATATGTGTAAAAGGCTTGGGTTCCTATTGTTGGTATCCAATAAAAGGCAGAGTTAATATTTTAAAATTAGGATGAGAAAATTTTAGTAAGAAACCTATGGATAAGTATAAGGATAATTCTATGTATAGGAAAATATCTTGTAATATTAGTAAAGGATAGAGAAAACCATTTCTAAGAAATTACATCCCTGTCTGGATACTACAAGTAGATGTGGCTCTGACACAGTTGTACTTAGGGGTAATAACTCTTAAAAGGGAACATTAAGTTGGAATTGATCGTCACTTGGTGTGTAATGACTTATATTTTCCATGTATTATTTTTGGATACTGTATGGATTATTTTTGAGACTAGGCACTGAGAAGGCATGAGATTTAGAGGTCTGGTGTACCCAAAATAATTGTTGGAAATATATTAAATATATTAAGATGCACATGCATACAGTTTTCCTAAAAAATTTAATAACATATAAACGTTGTCTTGGATCCAAAATCTAAGGGCACCATTGAGTTCAAAATGAAGTTTTTACCCTAGGCATGACTTAATCTTGGTCAGCATGGGGAGTTTATAGAAAAGTTATCATGGGTGTAAGATAAATAAAATTATTAAGTAAAATTATTTTATTAATTATTTGATGCAGTGAACTAATGTTTCTTTTTTAAAAAATTCTTATTTCAAATTTTTAAGGTTATTTACATAACCTTGCAAACCATTATATGGATATTAGAGAGCGTGGAAGGGGATTCTGTTGGAAGACGACGACCTGGTCAGAGATCGACGATTGGTGCGAGACATAATTAGTAGATCTTGCCAAAGATCACAATGCAGACTCTTTATTCATCAATGATCGATCCAAATCAAGGTAAGAAATTTGTTTTGGTTGTATTTTTTCCCCGATCTTTATTACTACAATGAACGTGAATCAATCGACCAACGAATTGATTAATAGATCAGTCATCTCTCGATATAGGTTAGATTAATCGGGTTTTGGGAGAATTAATTTATTATTTTTGATTATTTATTGTTATTCTCACGGAAATGAATCTAGGTCAACACGAACATCGATTGAGGTTCGTTCCTCTTGATTGTTCATGTGCTTTTCTCCCTCAATTCTTCATTCATCATGGGTGTTCTTCATTTTGACCATGGTTCGACATATCCTAGTGAATCAATTTTTGTTCACCCATTTCTTAGTGAAATGAATCAATATTATAGATTTGATATTGGAATGAAATGATGGTGGTTTGACAGTGGAAGCAATGATGAATCAGACGTTTTGGATACATGATTTCATGTTCTTTAACATTCTTCGGTGCGCAATGAAGAATGATGTGTAGATCCATTTTCCAAATGTTTTTAATGGATTAAATACATTGATCATTGATGGAGAGGCTCATACGAGTCATGATCTTGATTTTTTTAGAGAGGTGTGTGATTAGATTTAATGCGGAGGCTTGGAATCGATTATGGGTTCTAAATTTGGGATTCTTGAAAAAATCTTCACTACATAGCATGTGACTCAGATCACCATGTCATGTGGGGACCTTATAGCAGCCACTAGGGTTTTAAATAAAGTTAAGTATCACATGGTATGTGACCTTGTCACATAACATTTGGTCTCTCCCTGGAGGCTCAGCATGAACCTCAAAGGGTACACAGACATAGGTTTGAGTTAAAGGGTTGGAGAATGTCGTGTAATCCCCTAGAAGGACATGGACTACAAAAGTACACGGGCTAAGTTGTGTACAATAACATGGGTAGAGTAAAAGGAAACCTGATATGCCATGTAATTATATACATACATGGACACGGACACGGGATGATACACGGGAAGGACTCAGGGTCAATGGACATGGCGTGTAACCCTTCTACATGTATGTACTTCATTAAACATGGCTTATAGCCCTTGTTATCTATATATTGGGAAAGTTTAGTTAGGGTGTGTTCCCTATATCCATTCCCTAAAGGTTAATACGTAATCACCTCTCTCTCCTAGGATAGTGATCCCTTTAGTATGACTTCATGTATATAGTGGTTGGAATCCTTCTGTGAGGCTCAAAGTGAGATCCTCTATTCATCTTCATTCCCTAGGTGGACTTCTTTGTATCATCCTGACCAACACTATGAGGGATTTGATCCTATACTTATCATGTTGATCCAAATTTATTTGTTGGTATCATAACATGTCCTTGGGTATGATCATCATCTATTTATCTTATCTCTTCAGACCTTCAGTGTGCACTTCTAATAGTGAGAATCGACGATCATTAACTCTCAGGCGAATGTCATCAGAGCTATCAGACTCGAGATTGTGTTATTCTTAAAGAGAGATTCATGGAATATTTGAGTTGGAATCCTAGGTCGACATGCTATGGTTGTGACTTACCTTTAGATTGTGTGTATTTGTTGAGTATATCTGGATATCCTTGTTATATGTATTGCAGATATAAACATTTTTAGAGTTGATCATATTTCCATTATTTTATGTTTTGTGGTTTTGGTGTGTCCTACTGGGTATTGTTATAGTCACTCAAACATGACCTTTACACACACATGTTGTGTCTTATGCAGATGATCGACCTTTTGATAGAGTCCTTAATAGACCAGGACCAAATGGTGCTTAGTGAGACCAGACAGACCGAGGCATGCTCCTACGGTACCTAGACAGTTGTAACTTTAATTTTAGGATGGGTTTCTTTCATAATTTTGTGGAGTTATTATATTTGTACCTTTTTAATTTCCTATAATTCTTATCATACTCTGGTTGTGGTATTTATATGTATGCATGCATGGTTGTTCAGTTGTTTTTACATTTCATCATTGTATAGGCTTTAAGATTTGTGCATGTGTGCAAGTAATTAGGATAAGGCCTCCCATATCAATGATATTCCTATTTGGTGCTAGTCGCTAGCCCATAGCCTATTAGAGGTGGGCTTAGGGAGTCACATCACGGGCCTCTTTGAGATAATTTGTGACATGGTTCACAAAAATGGGCCTCTCTACACACCCTATTTAACAAGCTCATGTGATATGATTTAGAAATTCAAAAAATCTGTAAAAACAATTATAAAGGACTTGAAAAAAAATAAGGTTATAAAACCTAATAGGAAACATTACCATAGATAACCTATATTGAAACCAAGATACTCATAAGTCAGTATATAATTACCATTTATAGGTTATTCCTACAAAACCTATATGTTTCCATTTTGTAAATTTATTATTTAATGTATTATCATATTGTTTTTATTCTTTTAGTCAATGGTGGGAAATAGGGGAAAGCATACCAACAACCAATGTGATGGGAAATTTAATAATTTTCCTAACAAGATTCCTAAATTAATGGGAATGACAATTAGAAATATTGTTATCATGACAAATGAGATATCTCAAATTATGATTAACAACTAAAATATAGTTTAATTACCAAACACATTAAAGAACAGAAAGATGGAATCTCATGGATGTTCAAGTGTTAAATATGAAAAAGAAAAGAAGATTTAATTTCCTATATGTAAAAAATGTGGGAAGAATCACCATGGAAAATTCTTTAAGGAACTATAAGATGATTTATGTGTGAGAAAGGATTTCACAAAGTAGCTAATTTCCAAAGGAAAATAAAGAGTCTGGGTAATAAGACATAGAGAAATAAAGTCCAACCTAAGGCACCACTAACAGTTCAATGTCATGGATGTGGGGAACTTAGTCATTATCCATGTTAATTCCCTAATCAAAGTATTAATTATTAAGGGAACATTTTATGACAATCATTGATGTAAAACGATTAAAGTGTTTAGGTTTTTGAATTCTAGAATTAGTTTATTGAGGTGTTTTTATTAATAGTATCATGAAACATCTAATGATCATTTTGTAGTATTTTTCATTAAGGATTTTCAAGAATACATTGAATGGTGATAGTGAACTAGAAAGGTACGTTAATTATAAGGTGATATTTTATGAAAAAACACATGATTAAGTAAAATATAATCTTTGATATGTACATGATGTTGAGGTCATTATAGTCAATTAAAATTATTTTATTTTGTGTGAAAAAAATAAGTTTCATAGAATACTCTAGTGGTTAAAAACTTATTTAATTATTAATGTTATTTTTAGAATGTTTATCATATTTTTTAGAACATTTTAGAAATTATATAAATATAGAAAAAGGACAAACTTCATGTCGGGTGATGAACCATTGCATCTTATGAGGTTGTGGGGCTTGAACCTGTAACCATAGGGTGAAAAGGGTTCATTTCCTACCACTATCCTATGAAAAGTACTGGTTAGTATAGAATTTTTTTACATAAACCTTTTGATAGATAAATATTATGTCAATTTTGGGAAACATATTTTAGTATTAAATCATTTTGTATTTTTAGTATTTTGTTGTGATTAATGATATATTGGAAAATGTTTCATTATATTGAGGTATATATAACCCTTATCTCTAGTATTTCATTCAATATGAAGGATTATTTTGGAATAAAATAATCAAATCCTTGAATGTTGAGTTATTTTAAATATAAGGTTATTTATTTATGGAATTATTTAAGTTATGATTTGGATTTAGATATTAATATGAAGGTGTATTCATTTTTGTGAATTATAATACCTTTTTCTAACCATTTTCAGATTTGGTTAATTTTTAAAGATAAGAGGGATATCTTAATATCATTTTTTTGGAATCATATGACCCATTAGAACTTAATTTTAGTGTTTCAGGCATAAAAATCATGTTGAATACTCATTATTTGAAGAAACAACTGATATTATGGTGAAAATTTATTAAAGGATGAAATTATACTTTTAAACTAAGTATATTTCCTTATTTATTTAGTCTATATGGTAAAAGGATCCCTCAAATTTTTAGGAAATTATCTTTAAATAAAAATGTTATTAATTTTCGATAAATCAATGGTCTCTTTTCTATTTAAAAAGTGTATAACATAATCTCTTAAATGGATATTATTTTTAAATCCATGTTTTCACTTCCCAATAATGTTCTCCTATGTTAAAACTTCATTATTTGATAACCTTCATGTTTACATTTCCATTTTTTAAGTGAAATTTTTATTAATCATTTTTATGATGTGGTTTTTCCACAAAGAAATTTTCAAATGCAAAACCCTTGATTACTGAACACAAATTCAAATTATGAGGATGAAATTTATTTACAGGGTTTAAATATATCACCTTGATATTTTAAAATAACATTATTTTTTATATCATATTCAACACGCAACACTAAGTTTATAAAAACCATGAAATAATATTAAAATATTATTATTTAAACGTGACTAATATAACTTAGATATTAAATTGGAGAGTATAAAAAGTATTAAATACTTTATGAAAAATATATAAATTTATTTCTCAATATTAGTTTATTTAAAAATTATTAATAAATAATAACTAAACTTTATTAAATATATATTAATCTACAAAAAATATGTTTCCTTCAAAAATGATTTTTATTGCTTTTATAAGAAAATATTATAATTAATTTAAAGAAATTTTAAAAAATTATTTCATAAAATTAATATAAATTTTTAAATAATAATATATTCATTAACTTAATGTGAAATTTTTGTGTTTTTCAAAAAATACTAATTTTTCAATGAATAGTGAAATATATCGATTTTTAGTAAAACTATCATTTATTTTTAATAGATTATGTAATTTGAAAGTACCATTATTATTTTAATTCGAATTAAAATTAATATAAGTATTATTTATTTATATTTAATTCAATTATTTACTTTTAAGTCATATTTATACTAAATTTTAATATAAGTTTATTTTTGGAAATTAAAACACATTTTTCTGAAAATTGTTTCAAAGTGCATAATGTTTCTCCATTTTAACTAATTAAAATAACCCATAATGAGGAATTATTTAAATTAAATTTATATTATATATATATAAATATTAATTTAAATTAATTTATTTTTTTTACATTTCATATAGTTATTATAAGATCATCTTATGCTTGAAAAATGCATTTATTAAAAAAATGTTTTTTCAACTTGTCTGCGTGGTTAATTTTATATTAAATTATACCATTTATTTGAATTTAATTTGATAAAATATATTAAATAATTTGAATCATAATAATTAATATTATATAATAAGGTTAACTAATTTTTTTCATAATTAATATTAAAAACAGTAAAAATATGTTACCACGGTTAATGGTAAAACTAGTTTACTGTGGGGGTTAAACTAAAGTGGTAAATAGAATAATATGTATAAAACATTTTAATTTTGAATTTTATAGGTGTTAATATTCATTATAACTCCTCTAATACATTATTTTTTAATTTTGGAGATACTTGGATTGAGAGTGACATCCCATTATTGAATAGTTTTTGATATTTACAAAAATGCCACTCCTCCTCCCATATAAAAGGGAACCACCTATCCTCTCCTTTACACACTTAAAAACACATTGGTTTATAAAATAACTACACATATACCTTACCTACCTTTACACATCATAGAGTCTTTTTTTGATCATAAATCTAATCTAGTAAGGATATAGGTATAATCTTAAAGAGATGGTCCAAAGAAGAGGATGAAAACATTAATCATACCAACATGAAAATAGAAAAACATCACTCTATACTATTTCATTGGTCTTCCAAATACATCAAGAGGAAATAATGTTATATGGGTTTTAGTGGATCATCTTATAAAGACTACTCACTTAATTATAATTTGAGAGGACTTCTTACTTGACAAACTTTCAAGGATATACATCAGAGATGTGGTGAGGCTGCATGAAACACCATTATCAATTTTATCTACCTAATATCTAATATTTACCTATAAGTTATCGAAGATTCTACAATACTCTCTAAATATTTATTTAAACTACAATAAAAATTATAAATCCCTTTATGAGAAGAGATGTAGAAAACCTGGGTGTTGGGATGAAGTTGGTTAATTCAAGAGGTTGGGACCTGAAATAGTTGAGGAAATGTTAGAAATGGTTATTACCATTCAGTAACACATCAGGTCTACTCATAGTCAACAAATGAGCTATGATGACAATTATCGATTTAAACTAGAGTTTTAAGCCAGGGATAAAGTTTTTCTCTATATATCTCCATGTAAAAGAGTCATGAAATTTTGGGAAAATTGGAAAATAATCCCTAGGTACATCAACCCCTTTGAGATTCTATATTACATCAGATCTATGGCTGATTGACTAGCACCCCCACTAACCCTTTCACAAGTACAAGATATATTCCATGTACCCCTCTTGAGGAAGTGCATATGATATCCATCACATGTACGGAATTTAGAGGTGGTATAGATAGAAAATTACCTCCCCTATGAGGAACATCCAGTGAATATGTTAGACCATAGAGATAAATTTCTATGTAAGAAGACAACTCACCCAGTCAAAGTACTACAGCAGAACCATCAATAAAAAGAGGTGACTTTGGAATAGGAGGAAACTATGCAGCAGAAGTACCCTCACCCATTTTCACCTTAGTGTGTAATATGAAATTTATAAAGATAAATTTATTAATGGGTGGAATAATGTAACACCCATATATTAAAAAAACTATATTTGATATTTTATACGACACGCAACACTGAGCTTAAACAAACCATGAAATATTATTATTTAAATATTATAAATATAACCTAGCTAATAAATTTGTGGGTATAAATGGGATAACCACATTATGAAATAAATATAATGTTATAATGAAATATAAATTTATTGATAAATTCTTAGTAAATAATCACTCAATTATTCACTAAATACATTTTATTCTTCAAAAGTAAGTTTTCTTCGAAAATGATTTTTTTGAGAGAAAATAATATTAATAATTCATGGAAATTTTAGAAATTGAATTTTATAAAAAAACATATCATTTTTTAAATAAAGATATCAAAATTATATTAGAGTGAATTTTTATAATTTTTCTAAAAAGATTTATTGTTTAGTGAATTGTGGAAAATATCGATTTTTGTAAAACAGTCATTTCCTTTCATTAAATAAAGTATTTTAAAAGTCCCATTATGATTATAATTTGATTTAAAATTAACATACATATTATTTATTAAGATATAATCTAATTAATTACATTTTAATCAGATTTATATCTAATTTTTGAATGAGCACATTTTTTAAAAAACACATTTTCTGAAAAAACAATTTTTCATTGCATTTTGCAGGTTAAATTTGATATTAAATTCTAAAAATTCTATAAATTTAATTTGATAAAATTTATTACACATTTTTAATCATAATAATTAAAATTATTTAATAATTCCTTCTTAATTTTTTTATAATTAATAGTAAAAATTTATTACCACAATTAAGGGTAAAACAGGTTTATCAGAAGTTAAAATAAATATATAAGGGTTAAAATGACATAAAAATTGTATATTTTCTATTTTATGGAAATATATCGATCCTATATCATCTAATATTTGTTAATGGTTCATTTTTATCCTTTTTTTTGAATAATATATTTATATATTTAATTCTTTTCAAAAATTCCAAGTGGGTCTTCTCCGTCTTATATAAAAGGACACAACCTTTCCACTTCTATACACACTAAAAGAGACTTTTGTATTGTAAAATACCAACATATAACCATTATTATATCCATTACCATGACCTAGAATCCGTTTTTTATTATAAAACCACCCTAGAAAGGCTTTAGTTATAAACCTAAAGAGGTTGTTTGAAGAAGTTGTATAATTCTTAACCATGAATTTTTGTTTTAATTCTTCTTCCACCTCCTTAAAATATTATTTAACCATGATGATATAATAACATCATTAATTTCCATATAATGAGATGTTACTATCTTAATTTCATAACATGAATCCATCTATTCTTCCATTAAATGGGAAATGAAATCATCGTTCGTGTGTACGGCGGACTACCTCCTTGTGAACCGGTGTAATTCATTTTCCATAATCGCCTCACATGAATATTTATGATGATGGATTTTATGTATATATATGATATTAATAAAATATTTTTCATTATGTAAAATTAATATATCATATATTTTCTTACCCTTCCATTCAAAAAAACTAATAATTCCTTTCACGTGTATATGTGGATTACCACCTCCACAAAGTGATGTGATTCATTTTTCATTAACACATAACATGGATGTTATTTATAAGTGTATTTAAATAAATAATATTATATTTTTTATGTAATTATAATTCTATAAACAAAAAATAATACTTACCTTTTTTACATCATGATCGTTTAAAAACAGAAACATTACTCATGTGTATGTATACCCCACTGTCTTCATAATCGTAACATAGTTAATTTTTCATGACCATATTTCATGATTAGTTTTAAAAGTGTAATTTATATATATAAATGATAATTATTTCATGTTTTTTATTTTTTTGACGATGGAATAATTATAATAAACCTACATAAGTCATTTTGGACATATGATCCAAATATCATTAAAACATCCGATGTGAGATTAATTGATAAAGTAATTGAATATGAAATGATAATAAATAAAATAAAAGGAATAATAAACTTGAAAAAAGGTTCTTAATAAAATAACTAATTAAAAAAATATTACTCAGGATGATAAGGAACGCATGTGATTATTCAAGCTCGAGGTAAGGGATCTTTCTAAACCACAATTTCCTTTGGTTTACAAACATTATCTATATAACTCACTTTGTATATATATTTAATGTCATGTAATGCTTCTAAATTCTATATATATTTCTCTCACATATATACCTATCTTATTCACCCTTCCTTTTATGGTTTAATAAATTCCTTATGATAATTTCTCAAATGCATTCTTTATGGAATCTCTTTTGATTATGATATAACTAAATATTATGAAACCCTTTTTCATTCCATAAGTAATTATCATGTGTATTCAATATGATTTATTTCATTTTTATGGAAGACATAATCATGAACATGTTATGATGGTTTTACCTAGATATTTCTCTAATTCATTTGGTATATTGTTTGTCTCTTGAGACATTATGTATGGGATTAGGGAGTAAACCTAGTCCATTATGGGACTCTTTCCACCATGTGATGTTGTATTGGAAGTTTTCCTTGACTTATACTTATGCCATGTTTAGTGTTTTTCCACATTTCCTATGTTTCTATGATCTTATTATACCATGTTATTTATGTTATTCTCCCATGTTATTATCCATGAGCCTTCTCTTTTATGATATCATGTTATATATTTTACCCCCACATTATGTTTCCTTATTATGTTTATTCCCTTACTGGGCTTTTTAGCTCCCCCTTTTTTCTATGTACTCTTCAAGTTATCCCATGAAATTTTAGGAGCTCATTATGGAGATGAAAATAAATATTCTTTATTTTCATTTTGATGTTTTATGTACTTAGTATTCTAAACACACTAATTATTTCAATCCTTTGGTTATATTTATTGGATATTTATATTTAAAATCATGTAATAATATGTGTAAAAGGATTGGATCACTAAATGTTCTTCCCATCATCATTCTTTGATATGATGGTTCACTTTTTTAGAGATATCTTTCTATGTATTCATGTATATTATAAATGGATATACCTCATTGATCGATATATGAATATTTTCAAAGGTTATGTCAAAAATTATAGTTAGCTAAAAAGTTGCATTATAGAGTGATATATTGTTGAGGAAGCCATTGAATTTATAATGAATACATATCCAATGTGGAAATCATTGATCTACCAAAATCTCATCACACTGAGTGAATTATGGGTGAATAAATTTATGGAATATATTTTGTCACAATTATTATTACAAAGTAGGATAAGGCACACATTTATGTTCTATATAACAATTTAGAGGTCATTCCATATGTTGAAACCCACAAATTAATTCTTAAGAATTTGAATCAATCAAGGGTTTAAATCAAGATATCAAATTCATATAATCAATAATTTATAATATGATTTTGTGAAAAATAGTGCAGTTACACTTGTGGTTGAAGGGATGGATGTATTTAGTATTAAGGAAATAAATCTAATTTATGAGAATATTTCATACTTTGGCATCATCAAAAAAATATGGGAGTTAGATTAAACAACATTCCAAGTTCCAATTTTTCAATACAAGTGGGTTGATAATAGGTGTAGTGTTAAAATAAATCAATTGGGATTTATGAAAGTGGATTTTAGTAAATAAGTGTGCAAGTATGAACCAAAAATAATGGAATCAGAAGCAATATAAGTATTTTATGCCCCAAATCCTACAAAAAGAAAACAGTCAATTGTTCTGATGTCAACCAAAACCACTAAAGGTTCATATGTCAATTCAACTAAGTGTGACCCTTTAATAAGGACTTTTCAATCATTTTAGGAAAGTCCCAATGTAGATGGGGTCTTATGTGTATATGTAGATCATAATTAGAGGATTTAGATACTCGATATAGGGGTCAAATATATTTAACCATTAAATAAAAAAATAGAGTTCAATAACCAGAATATATTTTTTGTACTATGCATTACGTTACATCATATTATTATATATTCACTACTGAATTTAAGTATTAAAAATTAAATGTTCAATCATTTATATATATAATGTATTTTTCACATGTTAATGCTCTCTATCATGATTAACAACATTTTTCTCAACATATTGATGCTCCCGATGCATAGGAATAACAAGTTCTTCTACATTTTGATGATACCAATCTTGAGGAACAACATATTAATGATATTAAATCCAAATATATGTTAGAATATGAATAACCTATGTCCCAAAAAAATAAGCATTATAGTGTTTTCATGTTAACAAAAATTATTAAGGTGATAAGAAGAGGTCTCAAATTCTAGGTTGGATAGAATTCATGTGACTAGACTATTAACACCAAAAAGTCTATTTTCATTAGTTAAATTGGTCTCACCACTTTAATACATGTTCTGATTGATGAATATTCTTTAAATAATGTTGTGATCATGGTTAAGGTGAAAATTTGGTAATAGATTTAAGTAAATTTATGATATAATTTCTTAATTTTACTAAAAAATAAATTAAGGAAAAGTTTATTTACCCTTTATTGTAACTTGGAGAGTGAATTTATACTATATGAATTCCAAATGAAATTTTTATTAATGGTTGTTGGAAAGACTCAAAGAGGCTTTCAATCAAATCTTATGAATAATAATGTAAGGTATTCTGAAGGGAATGTAAAATCACACCTAATAAAAATATATACACATATGATGAACCACAAAATGTGGAATGTGTTTATTAGTCATTGTGAGGAGGTATCTTTTCTGGTACATTTTGATTGACAATACATTACTTAACCACACATGCATTAATCACTTTTATTAAGAATTTTTAATTTATAAAACAATAACTAAGTATTAAAAATAAGAAGCGTGCATCAAAACCAATATACCCCTACCACAAATCAAGGATAGGGTATACTTAACATGAAAAAAATGGTACCTATTTTAAATTTATAGTAATACTTTTAGGTGACATCAAAAAAACACAATTATGATCCTTTATTTATATATATATTGATGAATCAAAATCCAAAATCCACTTTTATCCCACATCATGTGCTATGGAAGGAGGCTCATGTAAGTAAAGACGGAATACTAATATATGAAAACACAAAAAAAATTATGGCAATCATGTGTAAGTATGACATAAAAAAATTATACTTTAAATCGATATTACATAACATTGATTACTTATTTTTCTATATTTTTTTATCCAGTTTATACATAAGAACCATCATCAGTTATACTTAATGAATTATTACTTTTAATGGCCTTAAAGTGGAAAGAACAATATGGTTTCATTAGAGGTGTGAGTTTTAGAGTGTCACTTTGAACTTATTTTGACAAAATAAATAAGTGAAGGATAACCATAAGAAAATGGAGGAGATATAGACATAAATAACTAATCTAAACTAAAATCTTAATTGGCAGTTTTATTTATTAGATAATGTTATGGGAATGAATAAAAGAGAAAAAAACAACATGAAAATAACCACTGCATGAAGACCCCCCCCCCCACTTTAAGGTGATCCATTCCCCTCAAAGGCCTTCCTTAACATAGGTAATAAATTTTTTCATAATTGTTTCTATAAAATGTGAATCAGGTTGAAAATAATACTTTTCTAGTACTAATATTCAATAGGGATAAAATAATTGTGATTTATATCTATCAGCACCCAATCATTACCTTGTTGTAGGGGATACAACGTATAACATCCAAGGATATGTTTTACGCAACAAAAAACTTCAAAAAGGTCATGTGAGAGTGGGGGTTCACATAGCTCATGAGATGAGCATCGAGATACATGTTCCTAGTGATGATCTGGATGTTCAAAAAGTATAACTTTCTATTGGATGGTATAGTTCATGTGGCGTAAATTTTTCCAGTGGTAATTCGTATGATGTCTCCTTCTATGACTTGTTTATCTAATCACCAATTAATAGGAAATATTTACCTAATATCTCTCAGATATATTCTTCTTATTGATTATCTATTATCTATTCATTTGGTCCTATAGATCCATTAAATATATTTCTCTCAGTCTAATACATGTATGCATGATCACTTCCTTCTTTCTTCATCTAGTGAGTTATTTCCTTCTTGAAATTTAGTTCCATATGGTACCCCTTGCTTTATCCAGTACTCTATTCTCTTGAAAAATTTTCCTAAATGAAAATAGATCTCAATATTCATGGTCTATAATTTCTTACAGTGCAAATTCATTATCACTTCTGCTCCTCTGCATGTATGAAAAGTGTTCCACAAATTCTCCATATTGTTGCAACCCTTTATATAGGTTTACTTACAAAGGTTTGGGTGGGAACTCAAATGTATTTTACCCTTAAATAGAAATTTTAATTGTGAATATTCTTCTCATTTAAATTTAATTGAAACAATTTTCAATTATTCTGGAACATTTCTAGGGTTTATTGAAGTTTCTTAATATCTCCCCCTTTCTTTGAAATTCCTTAAACATGGTGTTAAGAAAATTATGAAAACTTTCTTAACTGCTCTAGATAAACATACATTTTATGTTCAAATCAACATCATAATTTTGATAAACTCTCTAGATAAACATAAATTTTCATGTCTCTGCCAGATCCCTTCTTCATCTTCTTCATCATCAATTGGTATCTATTCATCTAGTTCTACTGACACATCCAATATATTTTACTCAATCCGATACATATACATCAAATCACTTCATTATTTATTTTTCTATTGCATTAGTTTGTTTCAGTAATTTAGTTTCATATGATACTCTATGCTATATTTGGTACTCTTTTATCAAAACTTTGTCCCAAATGAGAATATATCTCAAGCTTCATGGTCGACACTTTCTTATAGTGAAAATTATTTATCACTTCCGCTCCTCTTCACATATGAATAGTGTTATAAACATTCTTTGTACTGTTGTATCCCTTTATATAGGTTCACTTATATAATTTTGGGAAGGAAATAAAATTTATTTCTCCCATCAATAAAAATTTTAATTCCAAATATTATGGTCATTTAAATTTCATTAGAACACTTCTCAATTCATCTGGAACATTCCTAAGGCTTCTTTAAGTTTCTTGAAATCTCCCCCTTTATTTGAACTTACTAAAAATCAATGTTAAGAAACTTTTAAAACTTCCATAACCTCTATAGATATACATACTTTGTATGCTCATATCAACATCATTATTATGAAAACTTTATAAAACCATCATAAAATTAATTGAACCATTTGTATAGTATAACTTTATAACATTACTTAAATCTAGTGAAACATCATCCAGTGTTCATTTATAACTTTGTATGAATATCTTGGAAAACTTTAACAAGATAGTTCCCCTGACCAATGAAATGATTCAAAAATATTTCATTTGAAAACATATTTATTTTGAAAACATTGTTAAATATTCCCTTTGATATTTTTATCATGCTTTCATGGGGATCTTATTTTGTCTGATGAGTTCACAGATATTCATTAGATTTTCACAATAAGATGAACCCTTGGAGATCTTATATACTCCTATTTTATGGATTTATAGAACTCTATCAAATGACTTTTTAATACTCAACCTGATGTCTTTGTAATACCTTTGTTTCTAATTACATCACCTAGAAACATATTTACAATGAAATTATTTGGAAAACTCACTAACCTTTATACGATAAACTTGTATATAAACTTTAATCCAATGAAAATTTCATGTAAACCTATATATGATAACTACACATGGAAAATTATGTCTAACACCTTATTTAAAAACCTCCATCCACCTCTATCTCATGATGATTATATGTTTCCATTAAATTATTGGGAAGAATTTGTTTGATCATTCATAAACTTTTTTCTAAAAACTTCACAACCATTCTTCTATTTGATAACTTTATTCATAAATATCGTCTCTATATGATGAATTTGAAACTCTTCCTTGACTATTTAGTAATATCTTCATTCAATGATCATCAAACATTTCTTCCAACTTTTAACTTTTTTAGGAACACTATGTTTGATCATTTGAGAACTTCTATTTGGTAGATTATGTCCAATGACTCACAAAGATCATATTATATACTTCTTAATCCTTTTAATTAGTTGGAACCTCTTAAACACTTGAAATTATTATTGGTTGAAACTTATTTACTATGAATCTTAGTATTTTTATAAGTTCATTTGTTACACTTCATACAAATATACTTCCAATACAACTTTAATAGATTTGAATCATTTCCATAATATGTTAGGGTGTTTAATAAATAAAGAATACATCACTTAGAAATGTATGATATTTCATGTTTGATCGATCTCTGTCCAATGTAACTTATGGATTTAATCAGTAAAAAAATGTGTTCCTCTTATCATCTAATCAATTTTGTTAGTTGACATTAGTCCAATATTACTATGAATATTCCTTATGTGGCTTCCTAAACATTTCTATTTATGTTTAAACATTGCATCGTAGTCTATATAATGGACACTCCATCCAATAGAATATTTTCAAATCCTCTATGTTATGGTGTAACTATAAAACCCTTACATGGATACCCTTACAAAACCATCAGAATACCCTTATACAGGTATTATAAATATTGCCATACCTTTAAAAAACACTTTAATTTTCATTATATAGGTCTTTACTACCCTTATAGATGTTCCTTGTAAGAATTTAGGTTCCTTGAGTAGGTATGATCATGACCTTTACATAACTTTGAAATCCTTATCCATTGACCTTGGTTCATTGGACTCCATCTGATCATCTTAGTACAATCAACTCCATCTGATTACCTCTTTCTTCTAGCCTTCGTCTGATTAACATCATTACCTCCATCTATTAAACTTCACAAACTTATTAAGGAAACTTCAAAAGTTTTGATATCAAATTTTATTCTATATAAATCATAGAAAATGTTGTATACATTAATAATAACTCATTAATCATTATAATTAAACTCTAAGTCTTTAAAAGAACTTCCTTAAGATAATAAGACTTGATTACTTCAACCAAACTTTCCAGCAGCTTCTTCTTTCTAAAATATTCAATATATTAACATCAATAAAATATTTATATTTACCATTTATATCCATTAACAACCATTTAAAACAAATACAACTCATTCACAGAGTGGGATATTTAATCTCACCCTTTGTATTTTTTTCATTCCTTTAAATTTCTTTTCAAATGAATATGTAAATATATGAGTCTCCATATTTATTCTCTCACATTTAAATTTCCAAAAATGTTCATTTCACTTCCTATACCCCTTATTAAATATATATATAAAGTTTATGGTAAAATGGTATCAACTCATTCTTAATAAATGTTTCATCCACCATCTCAATCTAAGTCTACATGATCCATTCTCGGTATAGTAAACAATAGGATTTGATTTAGACAATAAATATTTACATTACCAACTAATATTGATACCACATAGAATGTGACCTCTTAAACATGTCTTCAAGGTTTTCCTTATTTTATTCTAGGATAAAAATAATAAATACAATATAAAACATTTGAAAGAAATATCAACTTGAAACTCATGTTCTCACTTCAATAAATAGATCAAAAACAATCAAGTGTATAAAGGCGGGAGAATAAGCCTTGGATAATTTTCATACTTCCAATTTTTTTATTTCATTCATTAATTAAATTGATCCCCATTTTTATAAATATTTTTTTCTTGAGTAACCAAGTATGATATATTAATAAAAATATACTTTTTCTAATGATATGATCTTTAATAAATTTCTATAATAATTAATTTTACATGAGATAATGATTCTAGAAGAATATTCAACATTCCCCAAATGTCTCCTCCTCAAATAGAATTTTCTTAAAAAATTCATAATGATTAAACTATAAAATGAATATTCTTTTCAAACTTAAAATTGAGAATTAACCAAAATAGATCTTTTCTTATGTGTATGTTTATAATTGAAAATTTTCACATCTTGACCAAGGATGATCCTTTCAAAAAAAATAAGTAAACCAACATAGAAACTATTCCTGGATAGAAGCTTCTTTAACTTAGATAACCAAAGTTGGTAGATATTCCTCCTACTCAGGTTTTCTATATGAATACATACCTCATATTTAATACCCAATTTTTAAAGAAACTACAAAACAAAAAAATTAAGGGAATTAAGTAGTGTTTCCTTGATTCTCAATGAGAATAACAAGGCTGGGATGTTTTTTAGAACCAATTTTCTCTATTACCTTTACTCTTCACACTTTCACATATAAATTTTTATTATGATTGGGGCTATGTGGATCTTATCACTTCTTCAATTTCTTTGTGTGTGAA
Source organism: Viscum album (assembly GCA_963277665.1). NCBI lineage: Eukaryota > Viridiplantae > Streptophyta > Magnoliopsida > Santalales > Viscaceae > Viscum > Viscum album. The sequence goes on along the minus strand of OY728141.1, from coordinate 1,135,169,250 downwards.
TATTATTTCTTTAAGATATTTTAAAGAACTTTTATCACCTGGAGAAACTTTCATTTTCTAAAAGAATTATAATTGTGATGGAATTATTATAGAATGATTTTTTAGAATGTGTCCAACCATTTTTAACCTCACACATATAACTTATTTAAATTTATGTGGAATATTTTATTTTTATTTTTCATTATACTTTTCTAATACTTCTTTTATTTTCCTCATTCTTTCGAAATCATCTGGCCAGATAACTAACATAACATTAGGAATTTAAGCATTAATTTTGAATTTTCCACACGTATTCTTCTAAGTGCCATAATTTTTATTTTATGTAGAAATTTTCTTCACCTTCATGGATTTATAATAAAAATTTATCTCACCTTTTTCATTGAAATTTTCTTGGGATAGTTTGTTTCAAAATATATTTTTTACTTGCTTCCCAAGGGTGATTATTATTTCATCACCAACTTTTATAGTATTATTTTATTATCAACATTTAATTAATGTAGAAATGAGAATGTACCAATATTTATACCACCATCATTTTTAATATCATATATATTAACAAAATTTACAAAAACAAAGAAAATTTTTGATTTTTTCTTAAACTGTTGATGTTTTTTTCTTATCTCTAGCTTTATCCCCCCAGGCATGATCTCCCTTTGTGGTTTTTGAATTTAGAGGATTGTTCCAAAAATATAATATATAATTAATGAATATTTTATATCACCAACATTGACCAAAAACCTTGATCTTTCTATATCTTCTTTATGAAGTTTTTAGGTCTTATTTTTAATTTATTGGACTCTTCATGGGGAACTAGCTTTTATAACATTTTTCTATCCACCCTAGTAATAGTGGTATGCTTCTTATCACATTTATTTGTCCATACTTGTAAAAAATTTATTTTCTAACTGATACTATTCATTCAACTTATTCTTCATTCAGTATAACTTTTTTTTCTAATAAAGAGTCAAGTTCCTTAATTTTATTGGATTTCAATTCCAATTAAAAAATAATTGGAATCAATGCAGTTTATTAAATTTTCTTCAAGTGTATGGATATTTTCTTCTAGAGTCTTATTTACTCCCTTTCTATATTCAACATCATTGATTCACTTTTATTATAACACTGAGGGACTTATTTCAAATTTTACCATTTCAATTCCAAATACTCCAACTTTCTTGAAGAGATTTATACATTTTAGAACTCTTATTTTCAAAGATTTACCAATTTAATATACTTCTTCTTATAGATGTATGATTTCTTCCTATATAATTTTGAAATGATCAAAAAATAAGAGAGACTATTTGTATTGGAACATAATGAAAAATATATCTTAATATATAAAGTGATATATCTTGAGAAGTTATAGAGTGTTCATCATCACTAATTATGATAGGATCTTATAATTGAGGTTAGTTTGTATAATAACTTTCACATACCTCATGCTAACTTACCATTATTGACTCATTTGGGGTAGGAATGTTTTCTGACTCCTTGTTGGAAACATGATCCACCTCCTCTTTAGTTTCCAATCCTTGTCTATATTCTTTGTTATCATGGCACAAAGAAACTGATACTTCCTCATCCTTAGGAAAGAGGGATAATTTCTTCATCATTATTTAATTTATCTTTATCTTATTCATCTTGTTCATGGTAGATATAGGATTCTCCTAAAATATTACTAAATATTTACCAAAAATATACTTTATTGTTAAAATAGGAAAGAAACTCAAATCTTTAAAAGAGAATAACTTCAATATAGAGAATAAAATAGAGGTGAACCTTGGGTCCAATACCACTTGAGAGGAACTCTTGGGGATATACAAAAAATTGATATGGTGGTGAATTAGTGTTGGGAACTTTTTCATTAATTATAAATTTTTATTCCTTTACCTATTAGTCCTGTTAAGATATTGATTCCCTTGTTCTTTTTTCCTTATCATTTGAAAGTATACGAAAGAAGGTAAATATAGAACATGGTATTTTTACAAGGTTCACTACTCAATAAGAGTATTTAGTCCTTTCCACATATGGTGATGACCACTAAATGGGTTCTACATTATAATATGATGTAAAATATAGTGGTTTGGATAGAAAAAAACCTTATCTAAAATGTGAGTCCCTACAATTTTAGAGGGGGAATAAGAAAAAAAACCTTCTTCCTTTTACAGGTGATGACCAAGTCCAACTTGTATCTCTTGGCTGGTTATTTATACTACCACTTAAGACCATATACACAATATTTCTTAAGGTAAATTGTAACACAAAAAATTCATCCATTAGATGATAATTTTTTGGGATGTCATAGTGATTCTTTTTTATTCAATTACTTCTTATTCACTTTTTTACTTGCATAATAGAGGTAAATAAACTTTCCTTATTCTTCATAAATAAATTTTAACTTGACTATAATATCCTCAATATGATTCATTCTATTTTTTTATGTTATTATGATGATTTTAATTCATTTATGTTTCACCTGGTGAGAGTTTGAATGATCATTCTTCTTCTTATTATTATTCTTGCACACCAATCCATTTGGTACAGTCCATCTAATGTATGTTTGTATGGAAGTAGTTCATCTGATGAATCATTCTATAGCCTATTTTTCTTATTAAAAATTAATAAGAAATATATATATTATGTATGATGGTTCTCTTCTTCTTATTCTCAATCATTCGGTATCTATTTGTTCGATGCTACTAAACCATTCGATATCTTATTCTCATTCTGACACCTATATTCCTAATCTCTTCCTCCTTTATTATTTGGGTGCATTTGTTATTTATGATACTTTAGTTCCATTTGGTACCCCCTAATTCTTCTAATACTCTTCTCTCAAAACTTTATCCCAAATGAGAATAGATTTAAAGATCTATGGTCAAAACTTTCTTACGGCATAAATTCTTTAGTAATTATACTCCTACAAACATATAAACAATGATCCACACATTCTCCACACTTTTTCAACCCTTTATATAGGTGAAATTATAGAAGTTTGGGTGGGAACTAAAATTTATTTTCCTTCTCAATGAAACTTTTAATTCCAAATATTTCACTCATTTGAATTTCACATTAATACTTATCAATTAGTATAGAACATTATTGGGTATTTTTGAAGTATCTTGAAAGCTCCTTGTTTCCTCAAAATTCCTTAAACTCGGTGTTAAAGAACTTATGAAAAAATCTTTAACCTCTCTTGATAAACATAAATTTTACATTTAACTCTGCATTATCATTTTGATAACTTTGTAAAACCTTCATAAAGTTGTTTGAACCATCCATCCAGTAAAACTTCATAACATGCCATATTTTTTATGAAACTTCATCTAGTGTTCCTTTATAACTTTTGAAGAACATCTCAGAAAACATTCAAAAGATACTTCCTCTAAACTATAACATGATTTAAAAAGTCTTCATATGATGAATTCTTTGATCTTATGGATCTATATGATCTTCCCCTTGAAAGTTTTTTCAGCTTATTTTTTTGGGGATCTTATTTTGTCTGATGAGTACATAAATGCTCATTATATTTTATTCATCCATAAAACCCTTAAATATATTCTTTACTCCTATAAAATGGATTCATATGACTCTATAAAATAACTTTATAATACTCAACCCAATGTATTTGAAACACCTTTATTTCTGATTAAATCACCTAGAAACATCTGTCTAATGAAATTGTTTACAAACCTCAACAATTTCTATCCAATTAGATTATATGGAAACTTTATTCTAATGAACATGAATTGGAAACCTTTTTCTGATAAATTCATACATAAACTTTTTTTTGATGCTATATTTTAAAAATATTCAACCACATCTATCTAATGATATTTAAATATTTCCACTAACTTTGAAAGTAATTATTTTATTAATCATTTAGAAACTTTTATCTACAAAATTCACAACCAGTATTCTATCTGATAACCTAATTCTAAAACATATTCTATATCTGATTATTTATAAACTCTTCTCTAACCATTTTAAAGTCTCTTCATTCGATTATCATTATAAATTTATTATAAAATTTGACTCTTTTAGGAACCCTATGCTTAATCATTCGAGAAATTCTGTCTGATAGAGTTTTTACAATGACTCAAAAATCTCATACAATATACTTATTTCTCTGTTTGGTCAGATAAAAAATCTTCAACACTTTAAATTATTATTTTTTTATTTTATTTACTTAAAATTATAGTATTTATACAATTCCATTTGATAGACTTAACATATCCCTTCTACCAACAAAAATTCAACATTTTTTAAGCATAGCCATAAGGAATTGTGTTGTTTAATAAATGAAGAACACATCACCTAGAAATGTATGATATTTTTTGTCTAATCATTCTTTATGTGATGAAAATTATTAATATAATTAGTCATTCATTTTTTACTCTTCGTGTACAATCGATTATGTTCATTCACATTTGTCTGATATAACTGTGAACATTCCTTATATGGTTTCCTAAACTTTCCAATGTTCATTTGGACATTACATCTTAGTTTTTTTATGGACACTCCTTGTAATTCTATATTTTAAAAACCTATGTATGGTAGTACAACTAGGAAACCCTTATTTGGATACCCTTATGTAATCATCAGATTACCCCCACATATGTATTGGAAATCTTGGTGTACCTTTACGCAGTACTTGAATTACCCTTACATGGGTCTTTATCACACGTTTGTAGGTTCCTTATAAGCGTTGGGGTTCCTTTATGTAGGTCTAAGCATGAAATTTATGTAACTTAGAAACCCTAATCCATTGAACTTGGTCCATTGGACTTTACCCAATAATCTTATTACAATCAAATCCATCCAATCACCTTTGTTCACTGGCCTCCATCTAATTATCTTCACTACCTCCATCTGTTCATCTTTATAGACTTCTTAAGGAAAATCCTTAAGTAAAATTTTTTTTAAAAGGTTGGGTCCGAAGCCTCAATTTATTATTAAAGAAAATACCTCTTTAGACTGGGTAGAGGGTGACCCATTACATAGCCTGAAGGCCCAAGGCCAAGTGGCCTGCATACAGGGCTAGAAAGCCCATTTTTTGGCCCAAAGAACCCCTCGGTGAATAGTACTACTACAGTACCCGCATAGCTACAATACCTGCTATAGTACCGCGGCCACTACAGTACCCTGCTACAGTCCCTCCGCCGCTACAGTGTTGTCGCGGCTACAGTCTGCGGCTGCTACAGTGTTGCTACAGTTCCCTGCTACAGTAACTCGATAATTCTCCCCTGCCCAGATTTGATCCTGGGTCTTTTGGATGCCAAGCAGAAGCCTAAACCACTAGGGTACAGGCTCGTTGGAAAAAAAATTATTCATCCCAACCAACCCTCAGCCAAGGTCAAGTCAGTCCATTTAGGAATATCTCGCACAGTTCAGCACACATGACCAGAGCTATATCGGTTTGTGGGGTACATATCTAAACGGTAGTAGGAGGAAAGTTTCAAATCCTTAAGTAAAATTCCTTAATCATAATAACAAATTCTCTTATACAACAATCATTTAAATTATTATGTACATTAATAAAAAATCATCAATCATTACAAGTAAAATCAAACTCTTCAAAAGAACTTCCTTAAGATTACAAGACTTGATTAATTCAACCTAACTTTCTAGAAGCTTCTTTTTAACTTATTAAAGATATTGAAATTAGTGAAATGTTTCTATTGACCATTGACATCTATTAACATCCATTGAAAACTAATAAAACCCTTATATAGAGTGGGATCTTCAAAAACCATGTGAACAAACATTTAGACTCATTATTCCTCACATCAATTATATATTAAAAAGGTCATTGAAATAATATGAATATTTATTAATAGTGGAGAAAAAATTTGTAATGTTATACAAAAAACTTAGATATGATAGAATCTTCTTAATACCCATGATACAAGGTTAATACTCTATAATTTATTTATATTAAATATATTTTCATTAATTTCATTATTTATTCCTTTTTTGTTTTTCAAGGGGGCATTGATTACAAATTATAATCAATTTAGATAGTATAAAGATTTATTTTTTGGATTCAATGCTTGGATACCCAAAAAATCGACCATAAATGATGAAATTTTTCAATTTTTAATACATTACATGTAAAATTTTGTAAAGAAAATTAAAGTTATATGTTTTATACTATGTTTTAATGAAAAAAATTAAGATAGGGTGGTGTTTAAATATTATCAAAATCATGGATTGAATACATTACCTAAGAATAATAAGCCTATTGAATTCTATAAGTGGATAAGTATCATGGTATATATAATAATATTTCACTATCAAAACATATATAAAAATGAATAGTTATTTTTTCTAAATGTTTCTACAATTTTTAGAATAAATTAATGGTAAAAATTATGGTTATTATATTTTCAAATTTATGATATATATCACATTCTATCAAAATAATTAACATCCCCAAAGAGGAATTTCTAATGATAATTACAATTTCATTTTAAATTTTTATTAATATTTTTTATTTATATTTTATAGTACTACTAGGACTTTGAACAATCCATGTATTCAATAGGAAATGGATTTTTTTAGAGATGAATGGGATGAATACAAGGTGTCAGCATGTATGAAGACATTATTAAAATGTTACTTCCTATAACTTATTTTTTTAATTTTACCATCATTTTATCAACATTTTTTAGTTAATTTCCTAATAATTTTTATTTAATACTTATTTAGTTAATTTTCATAGAGATCAAGAAGAAATTAATTCATCAAGAATTGTTTTTTCTTCAACCAATTTATGATCTATTAAGAGAAAAACACGATCAGAGAAAAAAATTATAGAAAAAGTCTTCAACAATGATGATACGATTATGTACTATTTTTTCTCTTCATAAATCTATTTGTTCTTTATTTGATCTATTCATGTTTAGTAGTTTGTGTTTTTAGTTTAAAAATAACTTAAAGTGTGTGTTTTTAGTTTAAATTGACATTATTGTTAAAAAATGTGTGTCATACTCAAAATTAAGAAAACACATTCTTATTATTTTTATAATTCATGAAAATGATCCATAAGTAATTTATGATGTGTAGTAATCATTCATAACTCAATCTAATACATGGTGTCACCAGTATGACTCAAAATGAGTGTTTTTAGTTTAAAAATGGCATTTTATTTAAAATGTGTGTCACTCACTGAAAACCAAGAAAAAAATGGATTATCATGAAACTTTATTAAAAATATTTGTAAGTTATTTTTGATGTGTCCAAATTAGCCGCACATCAATTTGAAAAACTGTATAACTGATATGAATCAAAGTGAATTTTTTTATTTTAAAATTACATTTTAGTTTAAAAGATATTTTATATACTCATAGTAGATAAAACATGTTCATATTTTATATATACATTAGGAAAATAAGACATAAGTAATTTGTGACTTATAGGAATCAACTGAACTTCAATCTGACACATGGTGTAATCAGTATGACTTGAAGTGTGTGTTTTTATTTAAAAACAACATTTTTCTAAAAATAAGTTTGACATACACCAAACATAGAAAACACATTCATATTTTTTTGATACTTTAATAAAATTATCCATAAGACATTCATGATGTTTAGGAGTTAGTCACACCTCAATCTGATACACGGTGTGACTGGTATGACTTGAAACATACAGATTCAGTTTAAAATTGAAATTTTAGTTAAATACATTTGTCAATCTCTAAAAAATAAAAAAACACACTTTGATTGTTTTGATACATTAGGAAAACAATAAAAAATATATTTTTTATATATAGGAGTCATCCACACATCAATGTGACCCATGTTGTGACTTTTACAACTCAAAGTGCATTTTTTTGGTTTAAAAATGATATTTTAGTGAAAAAAATATTTCACTCACTAAAAACATATAAAAAATTATTTAATTGTATTTATACTTAATTAAAATTATCCTTGAGTCATTTTTTGTGTATAAATCAACCGCACATCAATCTGACACATAGTGTGACCGGAATGACTCAATATGTGTGTTTTTATTTAAAATTTATATCTTAGTTCAAAACACATGTCACATACTCAAAACTGAGAAAAACCACTAAAATTGTTTTGATAATTTATGAAAATAATCCATAAGTCCTTTTTCATGTGTATGAATTAGTCGTACCTCAATCTGATACACGGTGTGGCCGGTATAATTCTAAATGCGTGGATTCAGTTTAAAAATGGGATTTTAGTTAAAAACGTATATCACTCACTGAAAACCAAACAAACACACTCAAATGTTCTTGATACTTTAGTAAAATGATTCATAAGTAATTTTGGATGTGTCATAATTAACCACACATCAATCTAATTCATGGTGTGAACGGTATGACTCAAAGTGTATATTTTTATTTAAAATTGGAATTTTAGTTCAAATAAAATGTCACATACTCAAAACCTTGTAAATGTATTCATATTTTTTTATAATTTATTTAAAAAATCCATAATTATTATTTTACAAGTAGGAATCAATCATACCTCAATTTGATATAGAGTGTTCCTAGTATGACTTGAAATTTTTATTTTCAGTTTAAAAATTACATTTTAGTTAAAAAGATAAGTGATATACTCAGAAATGAGAAAACATATTAATATTATTTTGATACTTTAGGAAATGATCTATAAGTCATTTGTGACATATAGGAATCAGCATGTAAAGACCCTGGCCCTAGTATCCTAGATCCAGTGGTTACTTTATTACATTGGCACTAGATATAAGGAATCGCATCATGGAGGACCGAATAGTTTAATAGACTTGGAAAACTAGATACATAATTAAATATCACATTAAATTTGAAAACATAAAATATAAAACATTGTGAAAGTAAATATTATACATCCTTGAACTAATTCAAGGATTCCTTCTTCATATCCTAGGGAAGGAAACAAAAAAAGAGTAAGCTTGGACACTTAGTATGGGTGACGTACAATGGAAGATATCATGAGTAAATAAGAAATAATTAATATGTAAAGGTAGATAACTGAAAAAATGTGATATTTAATCAATAACTTGAGCACAAAGAATAATATGGCATGAATAAATGATGATAAAATAATGACATATAAATAATCACATGATCTTGAAACTTATCCATGGATATTATAACTATTAAAATAATCACATTGACATTAATAAATAATCACATAATGATGGAATGCATAATTTTGGACATCATAAACTTACCATCAAGGCCTCATGACAAGAAATCCTATATAAATGGTTAAGGCCTTTCCCAAATACCCAAACTAGTTTATATCATGATGCCTACTTATGCATATAGGGGATATATAATTATAGGCCTCACCCATCACTTAATAAGTTCAATACATTCATCATATGAATAAATAATATAACTTAATCAACATGCCTTATTCAAAAAAAATCTATATAGGAATAACTAGCATATGAAATGTCAATATTTTCCCTAATCAAACTAATTATAAACCATCTAGATAAAGAATAAGTATGGTATAATTATAACATATCCCTAGTGGATAATAAAAGTTTTGTTGTTTTTGATGAATGGAAATACTATAAAGAGATCATTAAAAACATTATTCATAAAAATAAACTTTTTTTTGAAATCCACTTTTAAAAACTAAAAAATTACAGAATATTATAAAAAAAATTTCATTCAAAAATAACCATGGGAACTCATAAAGTAATCTTAAAATATTTTAGTGGTTATGATTTTTTTAAATTTTATTTATGATGAGTATGTTAAAACAAATATTCCTTTTACATTTTTTCAAAAAAATTCAAAAAGTACCATATTCAAAAAATGAAAAGAAGATTACTTAGAAAACATTTTGTAAAAATTAAAATATAGGTAAAAATATATGTGATAAATAATTTTATAATAATAAAAATATTCATTAAAAAATTTTAAGGAAAATGTGGATATGGAATAAAAAGACTCTCGACCAAGTAGAAAAACAAGTCAGTTTTCCATAAAAACATGATTTTGGTATCTTGAGTACTTAAATAGTGTAAAGTGGGAAGAAAGCTTATAATTTTTAGAAATAACCATAGTAAAATAAAATATTTAGGTTTTAATATAGAAATATAAAATAATTCCCCCATCTGAGACTAAAACATAAATAATCCTGAAAAATGATGAGATTATGAAATAAACCCTTACCACTTGGGTAAATTTTGAATCATAACCCCTATAGAAGAAATAAATTAAAATGAAACATTGAATACCATGAAACTAAATGGATTCATGATATAACATATCAAAGTGGTAGTATATACACCTCTAAAAAATAAATAGGTTCATAATACCAAATATGACTTAATGGAGAGGAAATTGACACAAAATATATTACAAAGATCATACCATTGGAGTGGGAACTAATCAATGAATTTATTATGCTTTTCAAATTTAAATCCACATAAAATGTGTGAAAATTAAATATAAATAATCAAAATGCATCACACACATAATCTTATAATATCAAATACAATGAAGATGTAATGTAACCCAATGAAAAGAAATTGAGTTATAACACCCCCTTAACACTTGGTAACTTTCAAGTCAAATGACCTTGGATAAAATAATTTGAATTAAAAATTAAAATACCATGAATTTTGAAGTATTAATTATATTACATGTATAAGGGAAACATATATACCATATAAAATAAATTAGGATCATAACATTGAAATATGCCTCAATGAAAGTAAATTGGGATGAAATTCATTACCTCAAGTCCAACTCATCATATACTTTATTTATATTCATGAATAATAAACTTATGATAATTATTTCATTTATTAATAACATTTTTCATGTTAATTATTATTCTTATTTTATTTAATTCTAGGTTATATTTAATTATGTAATCAATTAAGTTCATGTCGGACGGTTCGACGATATTGAGTTCATATGCCCAAAATGACATTTGTAGTTGAAAATGGTAAAAGTAGTAATTTTTCATCATATCTAGAATAATAATAATAAAATAATTATAATTTTTATACATCAATTATAATTTTTAAACCAACCATGAAATATGGTTATGAAAATTAACTATGTTACAATCACAAAGATAGTAAGTTGTACGTATACATGAGTAACATTTACATTTTTCAATGATCACGATGGAAAGAACATGAGTATTATTTTATATTTACATAAGGATAATTATAACATAAATATCATATTATTTCTTTAAACAAACTTATCTATATCATTCATGTGATGTGGTTATGAAAAACAAATCACACCGCTTCGTAGAGGTGGTAATCTACACATACACATGAACGATGTTATCATTTTGAAATGAATGGAAAGGTAAGAAATTATCTGATATATTATATTTAAAAATTGATAAATATTTCAAAAATACCATATATATAATTCCTCATTATAACCATATCCGATCTGTAGTTATGGAAAATAATTTACATCGGTTTGTGAGGTGGTAGTTCGTTGTACACATGAACGATGGTTTCATTTCTCATTTGATAGAAGAGGATATGGATATATGGTATGAAATTTAAATAAAAACATATAATATATTTTAGATACTTATTTTATTATTTAATCATAATTTAAGAATATTTTAAGGACACATAAGAATAAATAAAATGAAAACACTTGGTTAAGAACGATACCTCTTATTCTGGAAACCTCATTAGGCTTGCACCCAAGTCCTTCCTAGGATGGGTTTATAATCAGAAAAATGAATCTGGGATGTGGGAATAGAAGTAAGGAATATATTTTTGTAGGTATTGGATGAACCAAAATGCTTTTTAATTATGAAGAAAATAGAATAAGAGGTTTCCTTTTATAAGTGAGGGAAGGGGTACTTTTAGATTTTCTTAAAGTATTAAATAAATATAAATTATTTATCATGGAAAAATGGATAAAAATGATATATATAGAATATAGGATGAGTATGGGTTGAAATAATATCATACAAAAAAAATTGGACAATTTTAGATTATCTTTTTACCCATATATTTTTTAACCCATGTTAACCCTTTTTGACAATTATCATGGTAAAAAAGTTTTTACACTTTAGGGGTCAATATATTTACTATAGAAGGAAAATTTAACAATAAATGGGCCATAGTTGATATTTTTAATTATATACCAATCACTTGGCTGGAGATAATATTTTTTTAATTTTTAATCAATTACTAAAATATTATTTAGTTTAAAATATCATTATTTTCTTTTTTGTAACTACTCAATCATTTTAATTTTGAAAAGAATGATAAGTTGAAATTGTATATACATTTCACAATCATTTAATTAATTAATATTCATGTTTTAATGAATAATTCACCATGTATGTGTTGATTATTGTAGGGAATATTTTTTCAAGATGCTAAAGGAAAAGATGAAAAAACTGGCTAAAATAATCATTACACGTCATAAAATTCACATACAAGATTTGTATCACAAGTTGTGAATAAATTTTTTAAGTAATTAAAAGTCATGAATTTATTACATTACCTGAATCTATAATACATTTTGTTTAACTTTTTAAATTCAATTATAACTTTAAAGATCCATTCAAAGGAAGAAACACGTCTTGAAGACCAGTTACACATCATGAGAAGAGTCAAACATCCAAATCTCAAAGATTTACACTAATATTCACACTGGATCCAAATTTTATAGAGAAAATCTTGGATCTAGGTTACACTATGTTAAAATTTTACACATCATTTAATATCCCAATTATTTACTTCTGGTGAGCATACAACGGGTATAAGGGGGAAGACTCCTTCGATTTTCATTTTCTCTCTCGTTATTTCTCCTCCCTCTCTTCTCCTTTATATCTTAACTCAACTGTAATCAATTAATTTTATTTTTTTATGTCTATTCAATAATAATTTATCTAATTTAAATAATTCTCCAGCGTTTTACATCATCAATACCATTTTACGGGTGTTTTTTGTTTCAATCATTGTTCAGCAAAGAACCCTTGTTACGTTCTTCATTGTTCCTTGTTTCAAGTAAGTTTTTGGTTGAAGTTGTGATTGATTCAATTAATAAACTAATTTTTCTTGATTTTAGTATCCTTAACTTCTTTATTTAATTTTTTATTAGTAAGTTAAATATGTTTTCAATTCTTTACTCGTTTTTGATTTATTCTACTATGAGTGGTTAAACTGTGTAGGTGGGGATTGAGAGTAGGGGTAGATAAACTTAATGAATATTTAATTATTAACTTGGTAACCTTAATTTTAGTAATTAGGTTATACAAAAAAATTATATAATTAATTTAGTCAACCCTAACCATGGGAAGTTTGAATGAATGACTCTGACCTGATTGAAGTGGAATAGGTTATGACCAATAGCCTATGATACTTTCTGCTATAGAATCTTGGATTAATTCATATAGGTTGTTATATATCTCCAGAACAAGGAATATCTACCTCTTATATAGATCTAGTTTGTTTAACCATAGTCAACTAATGAACTTTTCTTGATTCGCAACCTAATCCTTAGGGTTGTTTCAAGTTAAGACTGATATTATCCTTCAATATGAACCTTGAAATTGATCTTGGTCCCTTTTATCTCTATGATATTAATCCTAAATTCCTTATCATTAGTTTACTCCCAAAATTGACCAATTTTTTAGGACTCCTGCACATAGGTTTCAAATTCATGGTTCTTTTTAGCCAGTTTAATCCCCATGGGATCGATCTCACACTATCACTATACTACACCTTTGTAACAAATGTAGTTTGGGAAAAATAATCTAATCTAACCACATCCTCTGTTTATTAAAAAATACATGCAGGCACATAAAATATTTTCTCCATTGATAAGGATCAAAAACTGCTTTTCAGCACATAAACCTGTGACAAGAACCTAGGATTACATCACATATTACATCACTTATTCCCTCTTTTGATATAGTGTATGCGTCAGGGAACCTTGGCTCATTCAAAAAACCTTAAAACTCAAGAATTTATTACCTTAAAGCCTTAAATATAAAGGTACCTAATATCATGTCTTCATTCAAAAATGGATGGCCACAATAATCTTGTGGGTCTTGATCAGGAAAACATTCAAAACATGAAACCCACACTGCATGGAGAATAACCAGTGCAACAGGAATGCACCATTATGGATTAAGGCTTTCCATTAATAAATGGTGTTATGATCAGTATTTTACACCCTCCTCTTTAGGTGAACACCTTTTAGATTAATCCTAGACTCATTCATATGATCCGGAATATAGGCCATTTTAGTGGGCTTCAAAGTCAATATCCCAATGAACATATCTCCTTATTCTTGAAAGTTTGTGATACCTTTCGTAACTAGGGAATATCTTTGGATGCTATAAGACTAAGATTATTTCCTTTATACCTACCAGATTAATCCAAGGATTGGATCAAAATTTAAGATCATGATTCCATCATGACTTGGGATGATTTATCCAAGAAATTTCAGTACAACTACTTATCACCTATCTGGACTTGGAAACTCCATAATGACATCCAAATTTTCACTCATAATGATGGAGAGTCAACATGGGAAGAATGGAATCACTTTAAGGAACTCACCCAAAATATCCCACATAATAGGATTGATATGTGGATATAAATCCAAAAATTCTATCAAGGAATACAGCCATCTTTTCGTACATTTTTTGATGTCGCCACTAATGGAGGGATGATATTAAAAACACCTGAGGTTGGATGAGTAATTTTGGATGAAGTATCTCATAATTACAATATGTGGAAGCGAGATCATGTATTTTCTCGATGTGGAATCCATAAAGTTGAAGAAAATACTCAACTATCTACATAGTTAGAGACCTTAAACAAGAATCTAGAATTATTTAAGAAACCTACTTCACCACCTCCCCCTCTCACTCTTGTAATAGAGATCCAATACTTTGAAATGTATAATGGCCCACACCTATATCAAGAATGTACAGTCGGTTTTGGGGAATAAAAAATCCAAGATTAAAATTTCATTAATTACAATAAGTAAAATAAATAATTTTAGCAACTGTTGTAGTATTATCAATAGAGGCTGATTCATTAGTCGCAGAAAAATAATCAAGGGTGATACTAGAAAAGAAGTGGTCAGGCACCATTTAGGAACCTAGGACCACTAGGATATTCTCCAATGAATCTTGTCCCTAGACCACCACAACAATTAATGCAACAACCATTCCCTCATAGATCACAACAAAAATTTAAAATAGCTCCACCAATACCTCCAAAATCGGTCATTCCTCTTAAAAAAAAATAGGAGAATCTACTCTCATCCTTCATTTAAAAGGAAGATTAGGGGATGACCACCCAAGAGATAGAATTGCAGAATCAAAGGGAGGATCTTCATAACCTCAAGCATCAAATAGGTCATATCACAAATACCATATCAGAGTTATTTCTAGGTACTCTACCTAGTAATACAGAGATATACCCAAGGTAGGAGGAAAAGGCATTGATTTTGAGGATCAAGAAAGTGATGGAATTTTAGAAACTATAAGGAGGAGAAGAAAAAAATATAAGGAATCCAAAAAACATAAAATAGTCATATAAGAATAAGATTATAGAAAATAAAATGAAACTACTCAAGAGATACCTCAAAAAGTACCACAATCTATAAAAGCCCTGAAAAAATAGAAACCCAATGAATATATCTGCATTGCTCCACTAGCTTATAAATAACCTCTCCCTTTTCTGGAAATAATGAAGTAAGGAAGGATCCAAGTAAAGTATAAGAATTTTTTGGATATGTTCAAACAATTTAACATCAACATTCCATTTTCTGAAGCAATCACCCAAATGCCTGCCTATGTGAATTTTCTCAAGGAATTGTTATCCAATATAAGAAAAATGTAAGACCTAGGAGTTATATAACTAAATGAAGAATTCAATATGGTTTTTAGCAGAAAATTCCACCAAACATGATAGACCCTAGAAGTTTCTCAATCCCATAAACCATATGAGAATGTAAATTTGGAAGATCCTTGTAGGATTTAGGATCCATCATTAACCATATGTTGATGAGTGTATTCTACAAACTGGGACTTGAAGAACCCAAAACAACTAGAGTGGAACTTTAATTAGCTGATCGATCAGTAAAGTATCCCTATGTAATTCTCGAGGATGTCTTAGTAAAAGTTGGGAAGTTCATTTTTTCTAGTGAACTTCCTTGTTTTGTACATGGAAGAAGAAGAAGAAAGTCCAATCATCCTAGGCTGACCATTCCTAGCCACTAGGAAGGAATTGATTGTTGTGAATCAAGGGAGTATCATATTCTGAGTAGGTGATGAACAAGTTGTGTTCGAAATGGAGAAAGTGAAAAAACAAATAGATTATTATTTTGACTTTCAAATTATATTTCTCACAGATGAAAGAGATGGATACTTAAATATTGAAGATGACAGTGATGAGATGTCCCATACTAAGGAGGAGGGATAATAATTTTAGGAAGTAAATTACACAGAATCTCTTACAAGGGACAGTAACCCACCATTCATACCCTTGGTTATTCATCCATCGAAACTGAAACTAAAACCCATCCTGAGTACACTAAATTATTCTTTTCTAGAGACTACTTCTATATTACCGATCATCATTAACTTAGATTTTACACATTTATAAGATGAAAAATTGATCAAATTCCTACAAATACATAAGAATTCAATTTCCTGGGGTGTGACTGACATCCAAAAGATCAATCCCAATTTGTTTACCCATAATATTTTACAAGAAGAAGGTGAAAACCCCAAATGAAAACCCTAGAGGTGACTTACCATGCCAATGAATGAGGGAGATAAGAAGGAAGTACTAAAACTTATGGATGCTTGAATAATTTTTTCATTATCTGATAGTGAGTGGGTGATCCCGCTATGGGTCTTTACAAAGAATGGTGGCCTCATAGTTAAAAAATGATGAAGATGAAAAGATATCGACTTGCACCATACCTAGATGGAGAGTTTGCGTGGAATAAAAAAACCTAAATAAGGCAGCCCAAAAAAGATCATTTACTCATTCCCTTCATGGATCAAATGCTAGAGATAATCATAAGACATGAATTCTAATATTTCCTTGATGGATATTTGGGATAAAATCATATTTCATTCAACTTATATTATTACTCTAAAACAAAATTCTCATATCCTTTTAATACCTTCACCTATAGATGCATGTCAATTGTTATGTGTAATGCACCATAAACCTTTCAAAGGTGCATGACACATATATTCCATGATATGGTGGTGGAATTATTATAAATTTTCATGGATGAATTTTCAGTTTATGGAAGATCTTTCAAGGTCTTCCTAAGCAATATTGAGTTATTCCTACAATGTTGTAAAGAGAAATGACTAGTTTTAAACTTGGAAAAATATCACTTTATGGTCTAATTAGGAATAGTACTTGGATAAAAAATCTCTAAGTATGGCATGGAATTTTATCTTCCTAAGATCCATGTGATCAACTATTTACCTGATCCCTCCACTATTAAAGGAATACAGAGATTTTTGGGGCATGCATGTTTTTATTTTTGATTCGTGAAGGATTTTTTGAATGTTTACCACCCTCTAACACACCTATTACCAAAAGAAAATATTTTTGAATTCATTAATGAATTTTAGAAGTCATTCAAAAATATAAATAAAATCCCAGTAGATTCTCCTGCTATCATTTCACCAAATTGGGAAAAGGAGTTTGAGTTGATTTGTGATGCTAGTGACTTCGTTGTTGGTGTTGTTTTATGATAGCGAGTCAGTCACATATTCTTCCC
The DNA here is from genome assembly GCA_963277665.1 of Viscum album. Lineage (NCBI taxonomy): Eukaryota > Viridiplantae > Streptophyta > Magnoliopsida > Santalales > Viscaceae > Viscum > Viscum album. Next base: position 1,135,151,489 of record OY728141.1, on the reverse strand, counting down.
AATATACTATTCTAGTCACACATGAAATGAAACTCAGGTGAACTATACAACTATAGATAAGTAACTCTTAGTATTTTTCTTTTATTTCGAGAAATTTCACTCATATCATGTTTTGTAAAGATTAATTGTGTACACTGACCATGTTATCCTACGATATTTTATAAATAAAATGGATGAAAAACAAAAATTGATACATTGGATCCTATTGCTATAATAATTTGACATCATCATCAAGGATACCAAATGAATAAAAAAAATTCACTGGCCATCTATACTAACTTCCAATACCCCTTATAAAGGACAATGATGATTTAGACATTGAAGTTTCCTTCCCTGATGAAACTATATTCAACATAAATATGAAGAAACGCTCATGGTTTTTAGATATTGAAAATTATCTAGCTATGGGATACCTCTTACCAAACCTCACTTATCAATAATGGAGGATATTTTTAGTCAAATTTTCACACTATTACTGGAATGAATCTCTTCTTTTTAAGTGTAGTGCTGATGGATTATGGACGTGGTGCATCCTAGAGGATGAGATCCAAATTTTTTTATACTTGTGTCACACGTCACCAACTGGAGGGAATCATGGACCATAAATCATAGTAGAAAAAATTATGAAAAGTGGAAATTACTGGCCCACAATCCACCATGATGGAATTTTTATCAAAGATGTGATTGGTGCAAACAAACTGGAACCTTTGGGAAAAGAAATGAAATGTCCTAAAATCTGATCATGGAAGTTGAAATATTCGATGTATGGGGAATGGATTTCATGGTACCATTTCCTAATTTACATGTAAAGTATTATATCCTTGTTAAGGTTGACTATGTTTCCAAATGGGTAGAATTTTAATCAACATCTCATGACATGGTGAAAGTGGTCATGGATTTCTTAAATAAAAATGTGTTTTCAAGATTTAGATTTTCTAGACTAATCATTAGTGATCAGGTAACACATTTTACTAATAAATATGTTAATGGATTACTAAAAAAATATGGCATTAGTTATAACATAGGAACTCCCTACCACCCACAAACAAGTGGGAAAGTTGAATTGTCAGATGGGAAAATCAAACAAATCCTATAAAAGACCATGAACATGAGTTGGAATGATATGAGCGTCAAATTAGATGAAGTTATTTGGGAATACCACACCGTATACAAAACACCCATTGGTACCACACCCTTATGATTGATTTAGGGGGATCCATGTCATTTTCTAGTATAACTAGAGCATCACTCATATTTAGAAATTAATAATGTCAATCTGGATTCTCAAAACACTGGGGAAGCTAGGATGCTACAGTTGGATGAATTGGAAGAGATAAGAAATGATGATGATGAAAATGTTAAGATATATAAATAAATAAAAAATAAATGGCATGATTAATTCATATCACGAAGAATTTTCATACCAAGGAATAAGGTCTTAATGTTCAAAAAAAGATTAAAATTATTCCATCGAAAGATGAAATCCATTTGGTTGGGACCCTTTGAGGTCATTCAAGTATTCCCTTATGAGACCATCAATATTTTGAAATAATGTGGACCACCATTAAAATTAATTTTTCAAAGGTTAAAAATATATCAATTACCCTTCCATGAGGGGTGTTTCGTCACCTTAAAATTCATATGAGAACTAAGTCAAGCTCCCAATGTTAAATGATGTGTTGTCTTGGAGGAAAACTAGGTTAGGTCACCTTAGGCTACATTATGTTATAATAATCTTTAGGATATCTTGGGGAATTATAGTAGAAAATAACTAGAATTTGGTTATATATATTGAAATAAGACTCAAGTGCGGTGACATCTACCGATGGGCACTACGACTCTTTGACATAGATGACGAGTCACAAGAAGATCATTCAGCCAACCCTGCACTAGGTCCTACCACATCTTATCCAGGAACCACCTCTAAGCCATCCCCTATAGTTTCCATACCCACCCATGGCCCCACCCATATTACTTACTCTACCACCACCACCTAACCTACTTCTCCACCCACCCCATCATATCCAGCAGATCTCTGGGCTATGCATATTTGCATCCTAGAGATTCTAAGTTGGATTACCCAGCCTCTGTATATCCCTTTTACAAAGATCTATAATTTCACTACCCTCCATCATTATCATCATTTGTATCCTCTTAACCTCCACTAGCCTCTACCGACTCTTCATCATCCACCACTCATTCCACATCCACCACCTTAGTCGACATTCCATCCCAACTAACAGACCCTGCTATCTAGAAGGAGTTTATAGAAGAGCATTCCATGAGGGGAAAGGGCCCAGTGGAAACCCCATCCACTAAGGTTTTATTCATTGATCCAACTTTCATATCCATGGTCACACTCTGGATTGGTACCTCACTACCACCTGCCACTGAGATAACTGCCAGCATCGTGGCACCACCATCAGTAGTTGATCTCCAGCCCCTTCATTCATTGCATCTATTGACAAGGAGGATCATCTGTAGCCACACTCTATTTAGGAGTAGACTATATATAAGATACTTGATGGTATTTATTACTATTAGTATACCCCAATTCACTCCCCCATTTTATACACTACCTGGTTGCTCATTTTTGTAATATTTGTATTCCCTTTCATAGTTGTATCATTTCACATTTTATATATATAGGATACTATTTTTTCTTTATATTACCTAGATTATTTTTCAATTCATTATACTATTATAGTATCCATTTCTAGATCTTTTGTATCTTCTATGGTCATTGATGTGCATGTACCTTCACCATCTACCCTTGTTCTATAGATGACTCAGCATTTGGTTGATTTCAAGCGCCATCTTGAGGATATATCACAAGAGATATGTGCTCAGTAGAAATCACTACCACAATGAGAAAGGATTATTTATCTTCCACACCAGGTCTATGCTTGATTCACTCTTAGGGTGATTAATCATGCCAAATGACCATTATATCTAGAGGATACCACCACCAGTAACAGTAGAAGAAAGCATTGATCTGAACTGATGGATGATACTGACTGATTCAATAGCCCATCCATTTGGCTAACAATGTCATTGTTATCACTTAATGGGAGGAAACCCATTTTTATATGTTTTCTTGATTATCAATCATGTTCTAGTATTTTTATTTTGTTTTCATTTTCATTTTTATTCATAGGTAAATTGGCCCAATATTGTACCCATATTTCTATATATATCTGATCCACTATTATTTATTATTCAGTGGGTGAACCTACCCATATTACTAATTAAAAAATGTTTAAACCCTATGGACTAATGTTTTATTCAATGTGGGAATTTTCTTTCTAATAAATTATTTAGGTATCCCAATTCCAAAATCAATATTGATCAAGTTTTCCCAAGGCATTCCACTCATTATAGAGAGAACTCGATTCCTAAGTATCACTTATCAAAATTAAGATTTCAAATTTATACACTTTATCTTTCATACCCATCTCATAGTACCTTTACATATAGTGCATACACTATCTTATTTTAAGTGTGGGGGATTATTTCTTGAGCTACAAAATCGATACACTTGGATCATTTATTGTTTTCATTTATCTAGGATGTGTTTTTCATTGAAAGTATTCTTTAAACTTGAATACTCATTGCACCAATTTAAATAAAAGAAAAAGTTAAGTTGGAAATTGTTGGGAATCTATGTTTTTGTCATATTTAGATCTATATAATGATTTTTTAGTTTAGTAATTTAAATCATATTTAAAATTTTTCAAATTTCACTTGATTTACTTATTACATGATTTTATACCCTGAGTGATTCCTAGTTTTTCTTGTTTACTCCCATTCCCGAGAGGATTTTGAGGCGATGATTTCATATTATTTTCTAAAAATATTTATTGAGTGAAACCTAGGAAATTAAACCTATTAGAATATACATTGATATCTTATTGAGGATATGAATAAACAGATAACATTTTAATATAATTTAGGAAATATTTATTGATCCACTTTTTCTTGAGACCCACCTTACATATTTCCTTCATTTAACCTATATTTTCCTTGAATAGACTATTTTGGATACAATTATTCTAATATAATTATCTCTTCTAACCCAGCTCTTAGTTTTATGCATGATTATACTTTGAATAAGTGTGGGGGAATTTTCATCAAATAGACATGATATGATTTGACTGAGGAGATTTATTTTTGTGCTTACCAGACTGATTTTTTATGATCCATGTGTAAATTTTGGAATGTCACTTTTATCTTGTTCCTTTAAAAAATAGAAAGAAAAAAAAATACGATTGGGTTGTGTATTAGGAAGATTAAAAATCATAATTTTCAGACTGATTAATCCCCTAAAGTATCATATGTGGTTAGGGGGTGGATATGAGATCTTTCATAGACATGAATTTCAAAAAATAAATTAAAAATAAAAGAAAAATAAAGGAATGTGGTACATGTTTTTTGACACGTACTTGATACACTTATGGATCCAGTTTGAGTTATTCAGAGTATGGACACGGTTTCACCTTGAAGGAACGACATCAATGCACTGTTTCTTCTTATCATGCATTAAACATTAGATCATACCTTTCTTTTGAGCCTGATTTTCACTTTTTACCCACCATTTGTAACATCCAATTACCTTGATTAGGTATTTTTTCACTTTTTATAAGTCCCAATTTGGTTAAAAATCCTTTTCAGTGATTTTTATGGGTTTACTGTAGGCTGTAGAACAAATACACACCATGTACCTAAAGTACACACTGTGTACTTGGAGCTGGTTTCAGGTCATGAATGGGGAGGTCACTCCATCAGTTGGTCCATTCCATGTACCTGAAGTACATGTCATGTAGGGGTTAAATATCAAATTTTTAACACAAGGCGATGGGTTTTTTGGCATACTTATCCAGTTTGGCCTACACATCATGACCCCAAGGTACAAGTCGTGACCTGGCATGCTTCCAACTTAAAGTCATGAATTTGGCTATTTCACTTGGTCCTTTTCATTCCAGACCTCCTAGATCTTGACCTAGAGAAGTTCTGGTGCATTTTTTTAGAGACTCAACTCCTTTTGAATCGAACCAAATGGCTTTGGATCTTCATTCTTCTTGTGGTGCAATTCCTGGTTAATTGTTCCCCCTTAATATTCAAGTTTCTCTCTTTCTCTCCTCTTGGGTTTTCAATGGATCATCTTGGGATTGATGGATCCATGCCTTGGGTTGTTGGATCATGAAACTCGGTAGAGTTTCGATGTCTTCTACACCTTCATTCTCATTTAAGGGTGTCGTTACGAGTGTCGTTCTTCAGAAAAGAGGTTGGTTGTTCCATCTCAATTTTACAAATTGATTACCATCGAATTTCTTGATTTATTTCAATTTCTAATTTAAATTCAATTTCTCAATATTTCTTTAAATTTCTTTGATAAACCCCAATTCCAATGAATTGGAGGATTTTAAATGGTTTGTCACAGAAATTTGGAAAACCCCCAATTCCATTGAATTGGGGCGGGTTTATAGGAATTGGATGACTTAAATTGTTCAATTTAAATTATGGATTTGATGGAAATGTTTTAATTAAATTATTGAGTCTAATTTTGGGAATTAATTGTGAAAAGGATGGAATTAGTTTTGAATGGATTTCAAACTCATGAAAATGGCTTAAAATGATTTGATAGAAATCCGGTGGTTTTATCTTGTGAAAAAATGTATGTTATTGAATAAAACCTATTTTTGTTTTAAATGGAAAAGAATTGGAAATTTTTTTTGAAATGGAAGAATGGGATTGATTGTATTTTAAGAAGTCTTAAAAATAGTTTACCCATCATATAAGATTGCATGAAATCCTTAGGTAGCTAGTGAGTTATTTGGATATACTCTACGCTACAATAATGTTCTAAAACATATTTGTGGTGGGACACATCCCTGATGGGTTGGTGACGAGTCTCCTTTGGCCAGTGTCATAGGTACATGTGTATACACATTTTGCTAAGTTCACATATAGAGTACAGAATCCTATAGTTAGTTAATATAATTGTAGCTTTTGGAATATGACCATGTCGCTCACTTGTTTATTTATATGTGATATATAAATGTATGCCAATGTTCATTGGGACACCTTTACATGACTACTGAATTTATATAAACTGTTTTATATAAATGATTTATTTAATCCATTATTTTAGAAATAATCCATCTCTTGTAAAGTAAATCATATGCTTTAAATGAATTTTCCATCATATTGAAACTATATAGCATATTTTGTTTAAATATGATTTTTAATTTCAAAACCTGTTTATTTTGAAAATTGAAAGATTTTGTTTAGAGAATATATATTTGGAATATATTATAGAATCTTTTTTGTTATCCTAATAAGCTTAGGCTCACACCCTAATTTTGTCTTTGGGTGTTTTTAGACTTTCTGCTTCCAGACTCGGGCAAAGGGAACAGATCTCTTGGAGGTGGATCCAGATGTTGAGCTTTGGACATGGTGAGTTGTGTCCTTAAGGATCTTGGGGTTATTTCCCAATTTAGTACTTTGGGTTATAGTACTTTGGATTTTATGCCTCTCTATATTCTGGTACTTTTACTCCCAGTGGGGTTTTCCTTTTGATAAGAATACTGTATTTTATCTTTCACTTTCACATTCTTTTAGAAAAATAATCTTCACTTGTGTGTTGTATGATGATAGGTGCTAGTTGCTAGCCCGTCGGGATCAAGAATGACCTTCGGGTCATGTCAAGGCCGACTCGGTTATCGGGTTACCAGGGAACCCGGGCTGGTACGTGACAAATTGGTATTAGAGGAGGCTGTTTGTATCCCTTTTTCTTGAAGTCAGTATGTATTTTTGAAATCTTTTAATTACTTAGAAGGTATTTGTGATTGAGTGTCTGGATAACTCTCACCATAATGAACCTTAAGTCACTAGGGGTGGTTAAGGAAAGATATCTTTTGGATTACTTCTAGTCTTTTCCCTATATAGATTTGGATAGGTTGAAATCCAAATCTTGTTTGTTCCCTCTATTGAGAATACTTTCTCTTATTAATCATTTTGTGTGTTAATCTAATATTTTCCTTTTATCTTCTTATTTTTTGTAGCATCATGCTTATGAGGAGACGTGAAAATAAGATACAAGAAAATTATACTATGGAACCTCAGTAATAAAATTCTGTTGTTGACCTGAATCTGGTTGAGGTAATTGTGCACAATATCCAAGCTCTGGGATAGGAACCACATTCAGTTCCTGCTCAGGCTCTAGATGTGGATCCTCAAGGGGATGTTCTTCAGAATCATTCTCAATAGTTCCTTCTCTAGAAGCCACATGTCTTCAAAGGCTCCACTGATCCTCAACATTTTGAGTAATGGTTGGTAAAGATATAACATCTATTTGAGTTCTTGGAGACACCGAAATTGATTAGAGTGAAGTGTGCCCCCTTCATACTGGAGGGACCTAGCAGGAGATAGTGTTACACGGTGGTGATGACATGGAAACATGAGGTATTAGAATGGAAATACTTCAATTTTATTTTCACCAATCAGTTCTATCCATAGTCAATGGGGTTGTCTAAGGTTGTAGAGTTTTTTCAAGCTTGAGAAGGCCGACAAAACCATGAGTGGGTATTCAAATTGATTTTCTAATCTGGTGTAGTTTTCTCCTAATATTTTATCTAATGAGAGGATGAAGGCTTGATGGTTTAATTTAGGAATTCGATCAGAAATTTGTTCTCAGGTTTTCTTGATAAATTTTCCCACTTACACTGGTGTGTTGGATAGGGTGATGATGGTTGAGATGCACTTGGATAGTAATTATGGGTTAACATGAGTTCATTTTTCTCCCAATGTAAACATTGGTTCCTTTAAAGGAAAAAAGAAGTGTGATGATTCTCATGGAAGTTCTTGACAAAAGAGTCATTCCAGAACACCTAAATATCTAGGATTAAGTTATTTTACTTGCTACCAGTGTGGAAAGAAAGGACATTCTAGGAGTGTTTTCACTGAGGCACCAAAGAACTGTAGCTTCTACAGATGTTCAGGACACCTTCAAAGGTTCTTCCATCACTTCTCTACCCTACATAGTTGTACAAGATCATCATCTCCTCTTAACACTGCAGGGAAATCAAATGTTTCACATTCAAAAGGGTTCCAGCCACAGGCATCCAGAATGAAGCTTCTTCACACAGTAGAAGAGTCTCCATGGGTAGTAGACATGGGTCCAGCAACTGTGAGAGGTACCATTACCATTGTTTCATCATTTGTGGCTTCTCTTTTTGATACTAGTAAATCTCACTCTTTTATTTCAACCTGTATTGTTAATCTTCTTAATCTTCTTATGGAGAAACTATCATGTGCAATGTATATTACTACACCCCTTGGTACAAAGAGAGAGTAGGGTCTTTTTAGTCCTACATGTGTCTTATCTCTATCATAAATCGAGCTAGCTTGAAGTTTTTTTTTCTTGACATGAAATCTCTTGACATCATATTTGGGATGGATTGTCTCATTTCCAACAAAGCCTAAATTTATTGTTATCTTTGATGGGTCTACTTTACTACACCTAGTGGCATGTTCCTTGTTTTTCAAGGAGAATGGGACCCAAGGTCGAGCATATCCATACCATCTTATCCAGAGTTGGGGAAAGTAATATCAGTGTTTTATTTTTCCCTGGAGAGAGATTCAATGGGTGGTTATCTTCCTCCAGTTGTTTCCAAGTTTTCTGATGTGTTTCCTTTGGATTTCTCTGGTCTTCCAACGGTGAGAGAGGTTGAGTTTTCTATTGACTTAATTCCTGACACTCAACCAGTATTTATCCCCTCCTATTGCATGGAAACAGCTGAACTAAAATAGTTCAAGTCTCGATTGGATGACCTTCTTGAGAAAGTCTTTATTCATTCAATTGGGTCACCTTGGGCAGTGCCAATTCTCTATGCTAAGAAGGCTGATGGTTCTCTTAACTTATTTGTTGATTATGGAAAGATCAATTGTGTTACGATAAAGAATATATATCTGTTATCATGGATCGATGATCTATTTGATCAGCTAAAAAGGGTGAAGTGGTTTTCAAAGATCAAACTTCAATATAGTTACCACCAGTTTAGGATAAAAGAATCTAACATTTAGAATACCACCTTTCAAAGAAAGTATGGGCACTTTGTGTACTTTGTTATTCCCTTTCACCTGAAAATTTTTCCTACAATTTTCATGGATTTAATAAACAATATTTTTGTTGAGTATTTGGATACCTTTATGGTAATATTTGTGGATTACATTCGTTTCTACTCCAAGTTTGAGGAGGATCATGTGAAACATTTGAGAACAATTCTGAGTCAACTAAGAAATCACCGCCTTTATGCCGAGCTTTTAAAGTGTGATTTTTGGATTCAAGAAGTGAAATTATTGGGAAAAATGGTGTCTGAACAGGGTGTATCAGTTGATCCTGAGAAGGTGAAGTTTGTTATGACATGGGAGAAATGACAAAATTTCTTCAAGATTCAGAGCTTCTTGGGATTAGTTGAATATTATCCTAGGTTCATGAATGACTTCTCGAAGTTGGCATCTTTAATGACTGCTTTGACTCGGAAGGGGGTGAAGTTTGTGTGGGATGATAAATTTCAGAGTTATTTTATTGAGATGAAACATCTGTTGACTACTATACTATTGTTAACTCTTCTAGAAGTCGGGTAGGGCTATGTGGTATTTTTTGATGCATTAGGTTCTAACTTGGGATGCATTCTTATATAGGGTAGTCATGTAGTAGCATATGGATCTCTTCAGTTTAGGTTGTATGAGAAAAATTATCCTACTCACGATCTGGAACTTTCAGTTTCAATGCACGCACTTAAAAGTTGGCGGCACTACCTTTTTGGTGAAAGGATTATAGTGTATTCAAACCACAAAATCCTAAGTCATATCTTCTCTCAAAAAGATTTTAATCTTCAGCAGAGGCATTGGGTGGAGTACCTGCAATCTTTCGACTTTGACATCACCTATACCCTAGGGAAACGTAATGTCGTTGCTGATTCTTTGAGCATGAAACTTCTAACTGAGGCAGTGAACGAATCTCCATAAGAAATAAATTTGATGGCTCTCTTTGCACAGTTGCATATTGAAGTTCAGGAGGAAGGGTCTGGTGTTTCATTAGCTAGTGTGCAATTGGCGTATACTCTTCTCGAGATGCTTCTTCAAGATCAAGATCTTGATGATGAGTTCTGTAGCATTAGAGAATACCTTTATGGTGGGGAGATAGTTTCCCAGTGTTCAGTCTCCAAATAGGTTGTTCTATGCTATCAAAACCTCTTTGTTGTGCTATTAGTAGCGAGAAAGGAAGTGATGGGGGTTTTTCATATCTCTTAGTGTTCTACTCACCTAGGAACCACAAAAATGTTCTATGAGATGAGGAGGTAGTTCTAGTGTCCAGGTATGAGATTATACATTTATGAGTTTGTCTCTCATTGCTTTATGTTCCAATAGGTGAAAGTTGAGCACCAGAAACCATTGGTTTTGCTTCAACAACCTCTAGTCCCTATATAGAAATGGGATGAGATCTATTTGGAATTTTTGTTTGGGTTTCCTCATACCCATAGAAAGAAGAATGCAATATAGGTTTTGATCGACAGGCTGACCAAGTCAGCTCACTTTATACCCATTTGTGATATGGCCAAAGTTGAGGAGTTAGAAAATCTCTACGTGAAAGATATTGCTCGTTTTCATGGAGTTCCATCTGTTATAGTCTCTCATTGGGATCCCTAGTTCACTTATCACTTTTAGAGAGGACATTATGAGGCACTAGGATCTCAGGTCCATTTGAGCACAGCCTACCATCCACAGTCAGATGGCTAGACAGAAAGATCTATACATATTCTTGAGGATATGCTTTGTGCCTATGTTCTTGACTTCATCAGGGCTTGGGATGATCGCTTGGGGCTGGTTGATTTCTCTTATAACAACAGTTACCAGTCCGTAATTAGAATGGAACCTTTTGGGGCCTTTTATGTCTGACATTGTAAATCTTTGTTGTGTTGGTCGGAGGTCAGTGAGAGTTCTTTGGTTGGACCAAGCTTGGTGCAGGAGATGATATAAAATATTCAATTAATTTGTCATAGGATGTTGACAACACAAATCCAATATAAGTCTTATGCTAATCGATGTTGTAGACCTTTGGAGTTTTCAGTTAGTGATCAGGTGTTCTTAAGGGTTTCACCCCGATTGGGTCATCTATGTCTTAGGAAGTAAGGGATGCTTGCACCTCACTTTGTGGGACCTTTCAAGGTTTTTGAGTAGGTTGGGAAATTTTTGTACCACTTGGAACTTCCACCAAAGCTAATGTAGATGCATAATGTGTTCCATGTATCATAGTTGAGAAATTATCTATCTAATTCATCTCACCTTTTGAGCTAGAGTGATCTTGAGATCAATACTAATTTATATTTTATTAAGAAGCCAGTCAGGATAGTTGATTATGATTCCAAGATACTTCTTGGGAGGATGATACCTTTGGTTCATGTTCTTTGGAAGCATGGTTCTTATTCTCATGATATTTTAGATAGGGATACACTGATTAGGGAGGAGTGGAGTCATCTCTTTGGCATGGAAGTTTCTTTATAGGATTTCTGGGGACAAAAAGTTTTTATGCTGGGGTGGTTGTAACATCCCATTATATTGATTAGGTAATTTTACCACTTTTTCTAAGTCCCTGTTCAGTTAAAAAACCTTTTATGTGATTTTTTGGGGTTTACTTTAGGTTGTAGAACAAATACATGTAGTTTACCTGAAGTACACTTCGTGTACTTGGAGCTGGTTTCAGATTATGAATGGGGAGGTCACACTGTGAGTTGGTACGTGTCGTGTACCTAAATTACACGTCATGTAGGAGATAAATATCGAATTTGAAACCCGAGGTGAGGGGCTTTTCAGTGTACTTATCCAGTGTGGCCTACATATTATGACCCCATGGTACACATCGTGACTCGGCATACGACTAGCTTAAAGTCACATGTTTGGTTTTTTTTCTCTTTGATTTTCATTATAGACTTCATAAATCTCATCCAATAGAAGCTTTGGTGCATTTTTTTAGAGACTAAACTCCTTCCATATTGAACCAAATGGATTGGGATCTTCATTCTTCTTACGGTACAATTCCTGAGTAATTCTTCACCCTCGTTTTTCAAGTTTATCTCTTCCTCTCCTCTTGGGTTTTTAATGGATAATCTTGGTATTGATGGATCCATGACTTGTGGTGTTGGATCTTTCTACTAGGTAGAGTTTCAAGGTCTTCTACAGCTTCATTCTCATTGATGGAGGTTGTTATGAGTGTCGTTCTTCAGAAAAGTGGTAGGTGGTTCTGTTCCAATTTTCCAAATTGATTACTATAAAATTGCCTGATTTATTTCAATTTCTGATTTAAATTCAATTGCTTAATCTTTCTTTAAATTTATTTTATAAAAACCCAATTACAATAAATTGGAGAATTTAAAATGGTTTGCCATAAAAATTTGGAAATCCCCCAATTTCATTGAATATGGGTGGGTTTATAGGAATTAGATTATTTAAATTGTTAAATTTAAATTATGGATTTGATGGAAATGTTTTCAATTAAATTGTTGAGTTTAATTGTGGGAATTAATTGAAAAAATGATGGAATTAGTTTTTAATGGATTTCAAACTCATGAAAAAATTTTAAAATGATTTGAAAGAAATCTAGTAGTTTTATCTTGTGAAAAAAGGCAAGTTTTTTTAACAAAACCTGTTTTAGTTTTAAGTGAAAAAGAATTTAAATTTTTTTTGAAATGGAAGAATGGGATTGATTGTATTTTAAGAACTATTGAAACAGTTTTCCCATCATGTAAGAGTGCATGAAAACCTTAGTTAGTGATTTATTTGGATATACTATATGCTACAATAACATTCTAAAACATACTTGTGGTGTGTCACATCCCCAACAAGTTGGTGATGAGTCTCCTTTGTCCAGTGTCATAGGGACGTGATTTTACACATTTTTATAAGTTCACATAGAGAGTGTGGAATCCTATAGCTGGTTAATACTATCATACCTTTTGGAAGATGACCATGTTTCTTGCTTGTTTATTTATATATGATATATAAATGTATGGAAATGTTTGTTGGAATTTCTTTACATGCCTACTGAATTTATATGAGCTGTTTTATATAAATGCTTTACTTAAGCCATTGTTTTAGAAATAATCTATCTCATGTAAAGTAAATCATGTGCTTTAAATGAATTTTCCATGATATAGAAACTATTTATCATGTTTTGTTTAAATATGATTTTGAATTTCCAAACCTATTTATTTTGAAAATTGAAAGATTTTGTTTAGATAATCTATATTTGGCATCTGTTATAGAATATTTGGTGGTATCCTATTGGGTTTAGTATCACATCCTACTTTTTCCTTTAGGTTTTTGTAGACTTTCTGCTTCCAAGCTTGAGCAAAGGGAAGGGATCTCTTGGAGTTAGATCCAACTGTGGAGCTTTGGACATGGTGAGTTGTGTCCTTAGGATCCTTGGGGTTGTTTTCCTATTTAGTACTTTGGGTCATAGTACCTTGTCTTTTATTCTTCTCTATATTTTGGTACTTTTACTCCCAGGGGAGTTTTCCTTTTTATATTCATACTATCGTTTATCTTTCGCTTCCACATTCTTGTGGAAAAATCATTCCCACTTGTATGTTGTATGATGCCAGGTTCTAGTTTCCAGCCCTTAGGGATCAGGAATTCCCTTCATATCATGTCAAGGATGACTCGGTTATCGGGTTACCAGGGTAACTGGTCTGGTTTGTGACAAATTGGTATTATAGGAGGTTGTTGATCTCCATTTTTCTTGAAGTTAGTATGCATTTTTGAAATCTTGTTGGGACTTAGGAGGTAGTTATGATTGAGTTCCTAGCCAGCTCTCACTACAATGAACCTTAAGTCACCAGGGGTGGTTAGGTAAAGTTTTCTTGTGGATTAGTTCTAGTTTTTTCCCTATAGATATTTGGATTGGTTAAAATCTAAATCTTGTTTTTTCTCTCTGTTGATAATAATTTCTCTTGTTACTCATTTTGAGTGTTTATATAATGTTCTCCTTTTATCTACTGGTTTTTTGTAGCATCGTGCCTCCAAAGAGACATGTGAATAAGATACAGTAAAATGCTATTGCTGAACCTCTACAAGAAAATCCTGTTGTTGACCCAAATCTGGTTGAGGTAATTGTGTGCACTTTCCAAGCTCTGGGACAGGCACCACATCCAGTTCCCGCTGACACTCCAGCTATGGATCCTTAGGGAGATGTTCTTCAGAATCATTCTCAAGAGTTACCTCACCAGAAGACACCAGTATTCAAAGGCTCAACTAATCATCAACATGTTAAGGAATGGTTTGTAAAGATAGAACATCTGTATGATTTCTTAGAGACACCGGAAGTGATTAGGTTGAAGTGTGCTACCTTCATGTTGGAGGGACCTAGCAGGAGATGGCGAGACACGATGACGATGACGGGGAAACATGAGGGATTATAATGGAAATACTTCAAGGTTATTTTAACCAATAATTTTTATCCAGATTTAGTGGTGTTGGCTAAGGTTGTAGAGTTTTTCAAGCTTGAGCAGGCCGACAAAACCATGATTGAGTATTCAAATCACTTTTCTGAGCTGGTGTGGTTTTCATATGAGATTGTATCTAATGAGAGGATGAAGGCTTGATAGTTCAAGTTGGTACTTCGATTAGATGTTTTTTTATAGGTTTTCTTGTTGAAGCTTCCCACTTATGTTGATGTGTTGGATAGGGAGATGATGGTTGAGATGGACTTGGTTGGTTAGTCAGGGTTAACAGGAGTTCCTTTTTCTCCTAGTGGTAGCGTTGGTTCCTTTAAAGAAAAATGGAAGCGTGATAATTCTCATGGAAGTTCTCAGTGGTAGAGTCATTCCAAACCTCCTACATATCTAGGAGTAAGTTCTTTGACTTTCTATCAGTGTAGAAATTAAGGAAATTATAGGAGGGTTTACATTGACACACCAAATAATTATAGCTCCTTTGGACATTCAAGAGACTTATAGAGGTTCTTCCATCACTTATCTACCCCACGTAGTGGGACAATATCATCAACTCCTCATAACACTTTGGGGAAATCAAATGATTCACATTCAAAAGGGTTTCAACCACAGTAATTCGGAACGAAGCTTCTTCACACGGTGGAAGAGTCTCTAGGGGAAGCAGACATGGGTCCAGCGACTGTGAGAGGTACCATTACCATTGTTTCTTAATTAGTGACTTCTCTTTTTGATACTAGTGTATCTCAATCTTTTATTTCAACCTGTATTGTTAACCTACTTAATCTTTCTATGGAGAAACTATATTATGAAATGGATATTACTACACCCCTTGGTACGAAGAGAGAGCAGGGTCTCTATAGTCCTACTTGTGTCTTCTATCTATCATAAGTCAATCTAACTTGGAGTTTTTGGGTTCTTGACATGAAATCCCTTAACATCATATTCAGGATAGATTGTCTCATTTCTAACAAATCCCGAATTGATTGTTATCTTTTATGGTTCTACTTTACTACACCCAGTGGCATGCCCCTTGTTTTTTCAAGTAAAATGGAACCCAAGGCCAAGCAGAGATGGACCATCTTATCCAGAGTTGGGGAAAGGAATATCAGTGTTTTATTTTGATTTGGAGCAAGATTCAATGGGTGGTGATATTACTCTAGTTTTCGCCATGTTTTCTAATGTGTTCCCTTCATATTTATCTAGTCTTCCACCGGTGAGGGAGGATGAGTTTTCTATTGACTTAATGTCTGACACTCAACTAGTATTTATCCCCTATTATCACATGGAACCAGAGAAGCTTAAGGAGATGAAGTCTCAATTGGACGACCTTCTTGAGAAAGGCTTTATTCATCCTAGTGTGTCACCTTGGGAAACGCCGGTTCTCTTTTATAAGAAGGCTGATAGTTCTCTTCACTTATGTGTTGATTATCGAAAGATCAATTGTGTTATGATAAATAACATATATCTATTTCCACATATTGAAAATATGTTTGATCAGCTGAAAGGGGTGAAGTGGTTTTCAAAGATCGACCTTCGATTTGGTTACCATCAGTTGAGGATAAAAGAATCTAACATTAAGAATACCACCTTTCGGAGAAGTTATAGTCACTTTGAGTACCTTGTTATTCCCTTTGGCCAAAAAAATGCCCCTGTATTTTTCATGTCTTTAATGAAAAAGATTTTCCATGAGTATTTGGATACCTTTGTGGAAATCTTTATGGATGACATTCTTGTCTACTCCAAGTCTGAGGAGGATCATGTGAAACATCTAAGAATAGTTCTGAGTCTACTAATAAATCACCGCATTTATACCAACCTTTAAAAGTATGATTTTTGGATTCAAGATGTAAAATTATTGGGACTCATGGTGTCTGAATAAGGTGTATCAGTTGATCTTGAGAAGGTGAAGGTTGTTATAAGGTGGGAGCAACCACGAAATTTATTTAAGATCCAGAGCTTCTTGGGCTTAGTTGGATAATACCACAGGTTCATGAAATACTTCTAGAAGTTTGATTTTCCAATGACTAC
Organism: Viscum album; assembly: GCA_963277665.1. Classification (NCBI taxonomy): domain Eukaryota; kingdom Viridiplantae; phylum Streptophyta; class Magnoliopsida; order Santalales; family Viscaceae; genus Viscum; species Viscum album. Next base: position 1,135,134,948 of record OY728141.1, on the reverse strand, counting down.
TCTAATTTAAAAGGGGTTAAAGTTTGTGTGGGATGATAAATGTCAGAGTTCTTTTTTTGTCCTGAAATTTCTGTTGAATAATGCGTCATTGTTAACTCTTACAGAACTCAGGCAGGGCTATGTGGTCTTTTGCAATGCATCATGTTCTTTCTTAGGTTGTGTTCTTAAGTAGGGTGATCATGTAGTAGCATATGGATCTCATCAGATTAGGCCACATGATAAGAATTATCCTAATCGCGATCTGGAACTTGAAAATGTGATGTGCATGCTTAAAAGTTGGCAGTACTACCTTTTTGGTAAAAATTTTACAGTGTATTCAAACCACAAAATCCTGAGTTATATCTTCTCTCAAAAATATTTGAATCTTCGGTAGAGGTGTTGGGTGGAGTACCTGTAGTCTTTCGACTTTGACATCGCATGTACCCTAGGGAAAGGGAATTTCATTGCTGATGCTTTGAGAAGGAAACTTCTAACCTAGGCAGTGAAATAATCACTGGAAGAGTGGAATTTGATGGCTATCTTTTCAGAGTTGCATATTGGAGTTCAGAAGGAAGGCGTTGGTGTTTCATTTGACAGTGTGCAGTTGATGTCTACTCTTCTCGAGATTATTCTTCAAGATCAAGAGCTTGATGATGAGTTTTGTAGCATTAGAGAGTCCCTTTATGGTGGGGAGACAGTTTCCCAGTGGTCGGTATCCAAATAGGGTGTTTTATGCTATCAAAACCTCTTCATTGTGCCGCTAGCAGTGAGAAAGGAAGTGATGGGGGTTTTCATAGATCTCAGTGGGTTGTGAACCCAAGAACCACAAAAATGTTCTATGACATGAGGCAACAGTTCTGGTGTCCAGGTATGATATGGTAAATTGCTGACTTTGTCTCCAGTTGCTTTACGTGCCAACAGGTGAAATCCGAACACCATAAACCTTTGGGTTTTTTTCAAAAAATTCTAGTTCCTACATGGAAATGGGATGAGATCTCTTTAGACTTTGTGGTTGGGTTGCCTCATACCCAGATAAAGAAGAATGAAATATGGGTTGTGATTGACAGGTTGACTAAGTCATATCACTTTATATCCATTTGTGATACGGTCAAACTTTAGGAGTTAGTAAATCTCTACATGAAAGAGGTTGTTTGTTTTCATGGAGTTCCATCTGATATAGTCTCTGATAGGGATCCATGGTTCACTTTTCACTTTTGGAGAGTCCTTGACGAGGCACTGGGATCTTAGGTTCATTTGAGCATGACCTACCATCTGTAGTCAGATGGCCAGATAGAAATATTTATACATATTCTTGAGTATATTCTTCATTCCTATGTTCTCAACTTTGGTAGGTCTTGGGATGATTACTTGGGGTTGGTTGAGTTCTCTTATAACCATAGTTACTAGTCCGTGATTAGAATGGAACCTTTTGAGACCTTGTATGACTAACCTTTTAAATCTCTGTTGTGTTGGTCAGAGGTCGCTGAGAGTTCTTTGGTTGGACTAATCTTGGTCCAAGAGATGATAGGAAATATTTAGTTAATTCATCAGAGGATATTGATAGTAAAAACCGATATATTTATTATGTTGATCAATTTCATATACCTTTGGATTTTTCAGTTGGAGATCAGGTGTTCTTGAGGTTTTCACCCCGGTTGGCTCATCTACAGCTTGGGAAGCAAGGGAAGCTTGCACCTCACTTTGTGGGACCTTTCAAGGTTTTTGAGAAGGTGGGGAAAGTTTTGTACCACTTGGTACTTCCACCACAGCTAATGTTAATACATAACATGTTCCATGAATCGTATTTGAGAAAGTATCTATCTAATTCACATCAAGTTTTGAGCTAGAGTGATCTTGAGAACGAGCCTGATTTATCATTGACTAAGCATCTAGTCAGGATAGTTGATTCTGAGACCAAGGTACTTTGTGGGAGGATGATACCTTTGGTTCGTGTTCTATGGAAGCATGGTTCTAATTCTCATGAGACGTGGGTGAGGGAGACACTGATGAGAGAGGATTGGCCTCATCTCTTTGACATGGAAGTTTCCTTATAGGCTTTTTGGGCACAAATATTTTTTATAGTGGAGAGGTTATAACATCTTGTTACCTTAATTAGGTCATTTTTTCACTTTTTCTAAGTCCATATTCGGTTAAAAATAATTTTATGTGATTTTTCTAGGTTTATTGTAGGCTGCAGAACAAATACAAGTTGTGTACCTAAATTACACATCGTGTACTTGGAGTTGGTTTCATGTAATGAATGGGGAGGTCATTCTGTGAATTGGCACATGCCGTGTACCAAGATTACATGTCATGTAGGGGATAAATATCAAATTTTCAACATGAGGCAATGGGTTTTTCAGTGTACTTATCCAGCGTGGCCTACACATTGTGACCCTATGGTACACATCATGACTCGGCCCATGCCTAGCTTAAAGTCACACATTTGGATATTTTGCTTGGTCCTTTTCATTCTAGACTTTGTGGCTCTTGACCCAGAGAAGCTGTAGTGCATTTTTTGAGGGACTCAACTCCTTCCAGATCAACCCAGATGTCTTGGGATCTTCATTATTCTTGCGGTGGGATTCCTGAGTAATTTTTCCCCCTCATTATTCAAGTTTCTCTCTTCCTCTCCACTTGGGTTTTAAATGGATCATATTGGTATTGATGGATACATGCCTTATGGTGTTGTATATTTCTACAAGGTAGAGTTTCAAGGTCTTATTCACCTCCATTCTCATTTATGGGTGTCATTGAGAGTGTCATTCTTTGGAAAAGAGGTACGTGGTTCCATCCTAATTTTCCAAATTGATTACCATCGAATTGCATGATTTATTTCAATTGTTTATTAAAATTCAATTGCATAATCTTGCATTTAATTGCATTGATAAAGACCCAGTTCCAATGAATTGGAGGATTTGAAATGGTTTGGCACATAAATTTGGAAAACCCACAATTCCAATGAATTGGTGTGGGTTTATGGGAATTGGATGATTTAAATTGTTAAATTTAAATTATGGATTTGATGGAAATTTTTTCAATTAAAATTTTGAGTTTAATTGTGGAAATTAATTGCGAAAATGATAGAATTTGTTTTCAATGGATTTTAAACTCATGAAAATGGATTAAAATTATTTAAAAGAAACCTAGCAGTTTTATCTTTTAAAAAGGCATGTTTTTGAATAAAACCTGTTTTTATTATAAATGGAAAAGAATTGTCACTTTTTTTGAAATGGAAGAATGGGATTGATCATATTTTAATAAATCTTAAAATAGTACACCCATAATTTAAGAGATCATGCAAACCTTAGGTAGTTAGTGAGTTATTTGGATATACTCTATTCTATGACAATGTTTTAAAACATACTTGTGGCGGGTCTCATCCCCAATAGGTTGGTGATGAGTCTCCTTTGGCCAGTGTCATAGGGACATGTGTATACACATTTTTCTGAGTTAACATAGAAAGTAAAGAATCCTATAGCTAGTTAATACTATGCACATGAGCCTCAGCCCAGTTGGTGAGGACTCCTTAAGTGCATCCAGGAGACCCGGGATCAAATCCAGGTAGAGGCAGGGGGTACTGTAGCAGACTGTAGCAGGAACTATAGCAGTACTATAGCAAGGACTGTACCAGGGGCTGTAGCAGTACTATAGCGGCACTGTAGTAGCACTGTAGCAGGTACTGTTTGGCACTATAGCAGTCGGGAATATTCCCCCGTTTGGGCCTTCGGGCCATCAATTTGGTCCCTGAGTCCTTTAATGACTTAAGGCCACTTAGGAATTCAGGTCAGTAAGGCTTTCAGGCCACCTCAAGGCCTTTGGGCCACCTTAAGTGCAGATGCAAACCAGACAACCTACATGAAACAAACTTCAGAAGGAGAAGGAGCAATGAGCTTTCACCATAGAAGAAGATAAAAAGATTGAAAGAATGAGAGGGTATATCACCTGCCACAAGGACAAGCTTGTTCATGCATGGGAAAGCCTATCCGAACAGCCATGCGAAGGTAGAGAGCTGATTTCACGATGAAGATGTTAGGGAGGAGCAGTTCCAAATAGTTAGTCTGGATTGTATGTAATGTTTGAAGCCTATGGGCATTGAATTCCTCTAAGGCCTATGATCCATGTAATAATTATGCCTATAGGACTTGTAAGGGTTCCACCTCACCCCTTGAAAGGTGGATTATCAATAAATAAATAAAAAATGAAGGCCTTCAGGCCATTGGAGTTAATATTATCATACCTTTTTTTACAGATGACCATGTTGCTCATTTGTTTATTTATATCTGATATATAAATGTATGCCAATGCTCATTGAAACTAATTTACATGCCTGATGAATTTATATAAATTTCTTTATATAAATGTTTTAATTAATCCATTGATTTAGAAATAATATATCTCTTGTAAAGTAAATCATGTGATTTAAATGAATTTTCCATCATATCGAAATTGTTTATCATGTTTTGTTTAAATTTGTTTTTTAATTTCCAAACCACTTTTTTTTAATTGAAAGATTTTTTTTATAGAATATATATTTGGAATCTGTTATGGAATCCTTGGTGGTATCATACTGGGCTTAGGCTCACACCCTACTTTTTCCTTTGGATTTTTGTATACTTTCTACTTCTAGGATCGAGAAAAGGTAAGGGATATCTTGGAGTTTTATCCAACTATTGAGCTTTGGACGTGGTGAGTTGTGTCCTTAGGGACCTTGGGGTTGTTTTCCTATTTAGTACTTTGGGTTGTAGAAATTTTTATTTTATGCATCTCTGTATTCTGTTACTTTTACTCCTAGTAGAGTTTTCCTTTTGATATGCATACTGTCTTTTATCATTCGCTTTCACATTCTTGTGGAAAAATTGTTCCCACTTGTATGTTCTACGATGATAGGTGCTAGTCTCCAGCCCGTGGGGATCGGGAAATCCCTTCAGGTTATGTCAGGGCTGACTCAGTTATTGGGTTACCAGGGTACCCGAGCTGGTTCATGAAAAATTGGTATTAGAGGAGGCTATTGATATCCCTTTTTCTTGAAGTCAGTATGCATTTTTCAAATCTTGTCAGGACTTAGGAGGTAGTTGCGATTGAGTGCCCAACTAGCTCTCACCGTAATGAACCTTAAGTCACCAAGGGTGGTTAGGGATAGTTTTCTTGTGGATTAGTTCAAGTCTTTTCCCTATAGATATTTGGATTGGTCAAAATCCAAATCTTGTTTGTTCCCCCTATTGACAATAATTTCCCTTATTACTCCGTTTGAGTTTTAATCTAATGTTCTCCTTTTATTTTTTGATTTTTTTGTAGAATCATGACTCCAAGAAGATGTGTGAATCTGATACAAGAAAATAAAATTTCTCAAACTCACTAATAAAATCTTGTTGTTGACCCAAATCTGGTTGAGGTAATTGTGTGCATTGTCCAAGATCTGGGACAGGCACCACATCCAGTTCCCGCTCAGGATCCAGTTGTGGATCCTCAGGGGGATTCTCTTCAGAATAATTCTCAAGAGTTCCTTAACCAGAAGCCACCAGTCCTAAAAGGCTCCACGGATCCTCAACATGTTGAGGAATGGTTGGTAAAGATAGAACATTTATTTGAGTTCTTGGAGACATCAGAAGTGATACAGGTGAAGTGTGCCACCTTTGTGCTAGAGGGACCTAGTAGGAGATGGTGGGACACAATCATGAAGATAGGGAAACATGAGGGATTATAATGGAAAGACTTCAAGTTTCTTTTCAATAATCAGTTCTATCCATATTTGATGGTGTTGGATAAGGATATAGAGTTTTTCAATCTTGATTAGACTGATAAAACTGTGACTGAGTATTCAAATTGCTTTTCTGAGCTGGTACAGTTTTCTTCTAAGATTGTATCTAATGAGAGGATGAAGGCTCAATGGTTAGAGTTCAGTCTTTGATCAGATATCCATTCTTAGGTTTTCTTTCTAAAGCTACCCACTTATGCTGATGTGTTGGATAGGGCGATGATGTTTGTGATGGAATTGGCTGGTAAGTCAGGTTTAATGGGAGTTCCTTTTTCTCCCAGTGGTAGCATTGGTTCCTTTAAAGTAAAATGGAAGTGTGATGATCCTCATGGAAGTTCTTGATGGCAGATTCATTCCAGACATCCTACAGCTCCAGGAGGAAGTTCTTTGACTTGATACCAGTATGGAAATCAAGGACATTCTAGGAGGGTTTGCATGGAGACACCAAATAACTGTAGCACATGTGGATGTTCAGGACACTTACAAAGGTTCTTCCATCACTTCTCTATCCCACGTAGTGGGATAGGATCATCAGCTTCTCTTAGAACTACAGGGAAATCAAATGTTTCACATTCAAATGGGTTCTATCCACAGGCATCCAGAATGAAGCTTCTTCACATGGTGAAAGAGTATCCAGGGGAAGCAGACACAGGTCCAGTGACTGTGAGAGGTACCATTACCATTTCTTCATCATTAGTGACTACTCTTTTTGATACTGGTGCATCTAACTCTTTTATTTCAACATGTATTGTTAATATTCTTAATATTCCTGTGGAGAAACTATCATGTGCAATGTATATTACTACACCCCTTGGTATGAACAGAGATCAAGGTCTCTATAGTCCTACATGTGTCTTCTCTCTGTCATAAATCGAGCTAGTTTGAAGTTTTTAGGTTCTTGACAAGAAATATCTTGACATCATATTCGGTATGGATTGGCTCATTTCTAACAAATCCTGAATTGATTATTATCTTTGATGGGTCTACTTTACTACACCCAATGGCATGACCCTTGTTTTTTGAGGAGAATGGGACCCAAGGTTGAGAAGATCTAAACCATCTTATCCAGATTTGGGGAAAGTAATATCGGGGTTTTATTTTGACCTGGAGTGAGATCCAATAGGTGGTGATCTTCCTCCAGTTGTCTCCAAGTTTACCGATGTGTTCCCTTTGGATTTCTCTAGTCTACCATCCGTGAGAGAGGTTGAGTTTTCAATTTACTTAATGCCTGACACTCAACGGGTATCTATCCCCTCTTATCGCATGGCACCATCTAAGCTAAAGGAGATGAAGTCTTAGTTGGACGACCTTCTCGAGAAAGGATTTATTCATCCAATTTTGTCACCTTGGGAAGCGCCGGTTCTCTTTGCTAAGAAGGATGATGGTTCTATTTGCTTATGTGTTGATTGTAAAAATCTCAATCGTGTTACGATAATTAAAAAATATATGTTTCCATGGATTAACGATATGTTTGATCAGCTAAAAGGGGTGAAGTGGTTTTCAAATATTGGATTTCAATCTGGTTACCACCAGTTGAGGATAAAATGATCTAACATTAAGAAGACCAACTTTTAGAGTAGGTATGGGCACTTTGAGTACCTTTTTATTCCCTTTGGCCTGAAAAAAATGATCCTTCAGTTTTCATGACTTTAATGAACAAGATTTTATATGAGTATATAAATACTTTTGTGGTAGTCTCTATAGATGAAATTCTGGTCTACTCTAAGTTAGAGGAGGATCATGTGCAACATCTGAGAATAGTTTTGAGTCTGCTAATAAATCATCACCTTCATTCAAAGCTTTCAAAGTGTGATTTTTGGATTTGGGAAGTGAAATTCTTAGAAAACGTGGTGTCTGGACAAGGTGTATTAGTTGATATTGAGAAGATGAAGGTTTTTATGACATGGGAGCAACCAAGAAATGTCTTCGAGATCTGAAGCTTCTTGGGCTTAGTTGGACATTACCATAGGTTCATGAAGGACTTCTCAAATTTGGCTTCTCTAAGGACTAATCTGACTTGAAAGTGGGTGAAGTTTGTGTGGTATGATAAATGTCTGAGTTCCTTTCTTGAGATGAAATTTTTGTTGACTACTGTGTTGGGGTTAACTCTTCTAGAAGCTAAGCAGGGCTATGTGGTCTTTTGTGATGCATCAGGTTCTAACTTGGGCTATGTTCTTATGTAGGGTGATCATGTAGTATCATATAAATCTCATCATCTTAGGCCATATGATAAGAATTATCCTACCCACAATCTGAAACTTTTAGCTTTGATGCACACACTTAAAATTTGGAGGCACTACCTTTTTTTTGAAAGGTTTACAATGTATTCAAACCAAAAAATCTAGAGTTATATCTTCTCTCAAAAAGATTTTAATCTTTAGCAGAGGCATTGGGTGGAGTACCTGCATTTTTTCAACTTTGACATCACTTATACCATGGGTAAAGGGAATGTCATTACTAATGCTCTGAGTAGGAAACTTTCAAACTAGGTAGTGAAAAAATATTTAGAAGAGTGTAATTTGATGGCTCTCTTTTCACAGTTTCATATTGGAGTTCAAGAGGAAGGGGCTGGTGTTTCATTATCTAGTGTGTAGTTGATGTCTACTCTTCTTGAGATGATTCTTCAAGATAAAGAGATTTATGATGAGTTATGTAGAATTATAGAATCTTTTTATGGTGGGGAGAAAGTTTCCTAGTGTTCAGTCTCTAAAGAGGGTGTTCTATTCTATCAAAATCTCTTTTTTATGCTATTAGTGGAAAGAAAGGCAGTGATGGGGGTTTATCATAGATATCAGTGGGTTGTGAACCCAGGAACCACAAAAATGTTTTATGACATGAGGTGGTATTTTTGGTGTCCAGGTATGATATTTTACATTTCTAAGTTTGTCTCTCATTGCTTTATGTACCAACAGGTGAAATAAAAGCACCAGAAATCTTTGACTTTTCTTTAACAACATCCATCCCCTACATGGAAATGGGATAATATCTCTACGGAATTTGTGGTTGGGTTTCCTCATACCCAAAGAAAGAATAATGAAATATGGGTTGTGATGGATAGGTTGACCATGTCAGCTCACTTTATACAAATTCCTGATATATCCAAATTTGAGGAGTTAGGAAATCTTTATGTGAAAGAGATTGTTTGTTTTCACAGAGTTCCACCTGATATAGTCTCTTATAGGGATCCCTGATTCACTTTTTTCTTTTGGAGAGGCCTTCAAGAGAAACTCGGATCTCATGTCCATTTGAGCACGGCCTACCACTTACATTCGGATGTCCAAAAATAAAGATCTATACAGATTCTTGAGTATATTCTTCATGCATGTGTTCTTGACTTTGTTGGGGCTTGGGATGATCGCTTAAGGATGGTTGAGTTCTCTTATAATAACAGTTACCAGTTCGTGATAATAATGGAACCTTTTGAGGCCTTGTATGGACAATCTTGTAAATATCCATTGTGTTGGTCAGAGGTTGGTGATAGTTTTTTGGTTGGACCAAGATTGGTGCAGGAGACGATATCAAAGATTCAGTTAATTTTTCAGAGGATGTTGACAGCACAAATCTGATATAAGTCTTATTTGTTGTACCTCTCGAACCCCTCGAGGTTTGATTTTCATGATCACAATCACCCTCATATTTATCTAATCCTTTTTCAAGTGTTTTTGGATGATAGGAATCATTTCAGGTGGCCAAGGAATTGGGCCAAGAAGGCCAAGAAGGCAAAAAGCCAATCTTGACTGAAATTCAGTCCACCGGCCAACCGATGGCTTCACCACCGGTCGACCGATGGACCCTAGGCAGAAGGCAGAGCCACTGCCTCACCACCGGTCAGCCGGTGGCCTCAGCACCGGTCAGCCGGTGTCACCTGCACAGAAGAGGAAGCTACTGCCTCCCCACCGGCCAACCGGTGGCCTCAGCACCGGCCAGCCGGTGGAACCCTCTCCTAACAGTGCCAGCTACTGACTTGCCACCGGCCAGCTGGTGGCTCTGGCACCGGTCAACCGGTGGCCCCTGGACAGAAATCCTATGCCTTTTTTCACACACCGGCCAGCCGGTGGGACTGTACCGGCCAGCCGGTGGACCCAGTCAAACTAGCCGTTGGGGCTTTGACCAGGCTGCTCCACTTGCCTCCCAACGGCTCCAAAAGCCTTTCCAACGGCTCCAAAGGCCTCCAACGGCCATATGAGGGTTCCCCCTCTATAAATAAAGGACCTTGAAGCCCCGGAACAATGGCCGGACCATAATTAAGCATTGTGAAGCCAACGAACACAATTCTCCTCATTTGGCAAACCTCCGGCGGATTGCTCCAAGGGAACCACAACTGCTCCAATCCAATTCCACATCCAAGGAGCACCACCATAGAAGCTTGGGAGTGCACGTCTTCAACTCCATTCAACCTTTGGCGCCCAAGGCTTCTCAACAATACGGTTTTTATTGTTTTATTTATTTTGAGCTTTAAATTGGGTTTGTGCCTACAAACCCCAAACCCTTTTCTCATCCCCCTTTCTTTTGGGTTTCACATCACCACTAAGGTGTGAAAAGGTTTCTTCAAGCCTTTCCTTTTAAAAGGCTTGTGTCACCGGTGAGCTATCCTTCACCCGTTAAAAAGGCTAGTGGGTTCTTGCTATTCCATTGAAAGCAAGTGGGTTCTTGCTTAACCACTAAAAGCAAGCTGTAATAGGTCCTAGTGCTACCTCAAAGCCTAGTGGGTTTCTTGCTAAAACCATTGAAAAGCAAGCGGTAGGAATCTCTAAACGGTTGAGTTGGAAGCGGAGACGTAGGCCGGGTTTTGGCCGAACTCCGTTATCAATTTCTTGTGTGATTGCCTCTTTTTTTCCGCTGCACTTTCAACTTTGATTTTAATTTGTTAATATTTTTTTAAAAGGCAACTCACCCCCCCTCTTGCCATCACTTCCCGTTTTGTTCCGACCCAACAATTGGTATCAGAGGAAAATTTGAATAATTCCCTAACCCGGTTTCAAATTTAAGATCTTTTGTGATGGCATCAACCTCTTTCGCTCCCGAAGGTTTTTCTTTGGGTCGGGCTCCATTTTTTGATGGGTCCGACTATAATTATTGGAAAACCCGCATGACCACTTTTCTTAGAAGTATAGGATATCCCATTTATAAAATTGTCATGCAAGGTTATACTTTGTCCTCCCCCGATGAATCCAAATGGACCCCCGCCGATATTAGAAACTTTGAGCTTGATGGCAAAGCCGTGAACGCTCTCCATTGCGGCCTTGACCGAAATGAGTTCAATCGAGTTTCCACATGCACCTCCGCACATGAAATCTGGAAACTTTTGGAGGTTACCCATGAGGGGACCAACAAAGTAAAGGATACTCGATTGGACATGTACCGTCAGGATTTTGAGTCTTTTTCCATGCACCCAAATGAATCAATTTCTGAAATGTTTACACGCTTCACTGACGTTTGCAATGGTAGAAAATCTCTTGGTGATGATGTTTCAGCTGAAGCAATGGTCAAGAAGATTCTATGGGTCCTTCCGAGCTCATGGGCACCTAAGGTGACGGCTATCCAAGAAGCTAAGGATGTAAAGAACATGTCAGTCGAAGATCTCATCGGATCCCTAATGACGTACGAAATCACGATGAGGAGGCAAGCTCAAAAGGAGGGCACACCAATCAAGACACCAAAGAACATTGCCCTCAAGGTTCAAAAAGAAGTAAGCTCCTCCTCATCCTCATCTTCCTCATCTACTTCATCTTCAAGCGGCGACTCGGAAATGGAGAATCTCGCCCGCCAAATGCACAAATTTATGAAGAAGCACAAGAAGAAGAAGAAATCTCGCAAGGCGCGAAAGCAAGAACCTGACAAAAGATCGGAGCCCAAGGTAAAATGCTACGGGTGCGGCCAAAAAGGGCATTACAAGCCCGATTGCCCACTCAACAAGAAACGGGCCACGCCAAAGGAAAAAGGAAAGAAAAAGGTCCTCAAGGCGACATGGAGTGACACCTCCTCATCCTCCTCCTCCTCCTCCTCCTCGAGCGACCAAGGTACAAAATGCCTAATGGCATTTCATGAGGTAACATCTTCCGACTCCTCCTCTTGTTCTTCAAATTCCAATTCTTTAAATCATCTATCTTATGAAGAACTCTCACATGCTAGAGACCAACTAGAAAAAGGTTTTCATGCTTTATCATCAAAATTCGTTTCTTTGAAAAAGTCTTTCAAAAAACTCTCCTCCGAAAAAGAACAACTTCTCAAAGAGAAGGAGGAGATGTCCCTCAAAATCCAAAATTTCCCAAATGTTGATTCCATGGAATCAACCATCAAAGACCTAAGGGAGACCCTTGCTAAGTTCACCCAAGGGGAACAAAATTTGAACAATCTCCTAGGTTCCCAACGAATTTCTAGGACCACTCAAGGACTTGGCTATACCAACCAAGCTTCCTCCTCCCATGCTCCAACTGTTTTTGTAAGGGGGAGCTCTAGTTTTAAATTTTGCAATTATTGTAAAAAACCCGGGCACCTCATTTATGAGTGTGATTGCAAAAATGCCCGGTATGGTCAACCCAAAAGTTTTTTCTTTTCGGACGAATTCTATAGGAGAAGACCCGCCATGAGACAAGTTTGGATTGAAAAATCCCTTCTTGCGAGTCTCTCCGGGCCAAAATTTATTTCCTCTCCCCGGTGATTTGTTGTTTTATTTAGGGGGAGTTAGGATCGTTTAAACCCTTTTTACTTCAATTTCAAATTTTTCGATTCCAACTTTCAATTTCAACACTTGGTATCAAAATTTTCATTTCAAAATATTCAATTCGAATTTTTCATTCAAAACTTTCAGTTCAAACTTTTGATTCAAAACTTTCAATTCAAATTTCAAATCTCAATTGGTTTTTGATTCAAAACTTTCAATTCAAACTTTTATTCAAATTTTCATTTCAATTTCAAAAATCTCAATTGATTTTTCAACGCAGTTCCCTCAATCAAGTTTTATGCCCCATTCTATTTTGATAATCACAAAGGGGGAGAAATTTCTTGATTGATTGGGGGAGAATCTTTTCTCTCATGCTTAGTATTTATTTTTCAAATTATCCTTTAAGAATGTCTTTAAATTCAGTATTTTACTTTGATTGTTTTGGTGATTGTGATCATCAAAATAGGGGGAGATTGTTGTACCTCTCGAACCCCTCGAGGTTTGATTTTCATGATCACAATCACCCTCATATTTATCTAATCCTTTTTCAAGTGTTTTTGGATGATAGGAATCATTTCAGGTGGCCAAGGAATTGGGCCAAGAAGGCCAAGAAGGCAAAAAGCCAATCTGGACTGAAATTCAGTCCACCGGCCAACCGGTGGCTTCACCACCGGTCGACCGATGGACCCTGGGCAGAAGGCAGAGCCACTGCCTCACCACCGGTCAGCAGGTGGCCTCAGCACCGGTCAGCCGGTGTCACCTGCACAGAAGAGGAAGCTACTGCCTCCCCACCGGCCAACCGGTGGCCTCAGCACCGGCCAGCCGGTGGAACCCTCTCCTAACAGTTCCAGCTACTGACTTGCCACCGGCCAGCCGGTGGCTCTGGCACCGGTCAGCCGGTGGCCCCTGGACAGAAATCCTATGCCTTTTTGCACACACCGGCCAGCCGGTGGGACTGTACCGGCCAGCCGGTGGACCCAGTCAAACTAGCCGTTGGGGCTTTGACCAGGCTGCTCCACTTGCCTCCCAACGGCTCCAAAAGCCTTTCCAACGGCTCCAAAGGCCTCCAACGGCCATATGAGGGTTCCCCCTCTATAAATAAAGGACCTTGAAGCCCCGGAACAATGGTCGGACCATAATTAAGCATTGTGAAGCCAACGAACACAATTCTCCTCATTTGGCAAACCTCCGGCGGATTGCTCCAAGGGAACCACAACTGCTCCAATCCAATTCCACATCCAAGGAGCACCACCATAGAAGCTTGGGAGTGCACGTCTTCAACTCCATTCAACCTTTGGCGCCCAAGGCTTCTCAACAATACGGTTTTTATTGTTTTATTTATTTTGAGCTTTAAATTGGGTTTGTGTCTACAAACCCCAAACCCTTTTCTCATCCCCCTTTCTTTTGGGTTTCACATCACCACTAAGGTGTGAAAAGGTTTCTTCCAGCCTTTCCTTTTAAAAGGCTTGTGTCACCGGTGAGCTAGCCTTCACCCGTTAAAAAGGCTAGTGGGTTCTTGCTATTCCATTGAAAGCAAGTGGGTTCTTGCTTAACCACTAAAAGCAAGCTGTAATAGGTCCTAGTGCTACCTCAAAGCCTAGTGGGTTTCTTGCTAAAACCATTGAAAAGCAAGCGGTAGGAATCTCTCAACGGTTGAGTTGGAAGCGGAGACGTAGGCCGGGTTTTGGCCGAACTCCGTTATCAATTTCTTGTGTGATTGCCTCTTTTTTTCCGCTGCACTTTCAACTTTGATTTTAATTTGTTAATATTTTTTTAAAAGGCAATTCACCCCCCCCCCCCTCTTGCCATCACTTCCCGTTTTGTTCCGACCCAACATTATTCTGATTGATTTCATATACCTTTGGACTTTTTAGTTAGTTATCAGGTGTTCTTAAGGGTTTCACCCCAGTTGGGTCATCTATGACTTGGGAAGAAAGGAAAGCTTGCACCTCACTTTTTGGGACCTTTCGAGGTTGTTGAGCCAGTGTGGAAAGCTTTATACCGCTTAGAACTTCCACCACATCTAACGTCAATACATAACGTGTTCTGTGTATTGTAGTTGAGAAATTATCTATCTGATTCATCTCACACTTTGAGTTGGAGTGATCTTGAGATTGAGCCTGATTTATCTTTGACTGGGAAGCCAATCAGGATATTTTATTCTGAGACCAAGTTACTTTATGGGAGGACGATACCTTTAGTTCGTGTGCTATAGAATCATGGTTCTGATTCTCATGAGACTTGGGAGAGGGAGACACTGATGAGAGAACAGCGGCCTCGTCTCTTGGGCATGGAAGTTTTTTATAAGCTTTTTAGGGATAGAAATTTTTTATAGTGAGGAGGTTGTAACATCATGTTACCTTGATTAGGTAATTTTCCACTTTTTCTAAGTCTATATTTAGTTAAAATACTTTTATGTAATTTTTCTGGGTTTATTGTAGGATTCAGAACAAATACATGTCGTGTACCTGAAGTACATGTCGTGTACCTGAAGTACACACCGTGTACTTGGATATGGTTTTAGGTTATGAATGGAGAGGTCACGTCGTGAGTTGGTACATGTCGTGTACCTGAAGTACACATCATTTAGGGGATAAATATCAAATTTTCAACCCAAGGAGATGGGTTTTTTTGCTTACTTATCCAATGTGGCATACACATTGTGACCCCAAGGTACACATCGTGACTCGACTTGCACCCAGCTTAAAGTCACGTGTTTGGCTATTTTTCTCAGTCCTTTTTATTCTACACTTCATGGATCTCGACCAATAGAATATATGGTGTGTTTTAGAGAGACCCAACTCCTTTCAAGTCGAACCAAATGGCTTGGGATCTTTGTTGTTCTTTCAGTGTGATTCCTAGGTAATTGTTCTCCCTCATTATTCAAATTTCTCTCTTACTCTCCTCATGGGTTTTAAATGGATCATATTGGTATTGATGGATCCATGCCTTGTGGTGATGTATCTTGCTACTAAGTAGATTTTAGAGGTCTTTTATACCTTCATTCTCATTGACGGGTGTTGTTTAGAGTGTCTCTCTTCAGAAAATGGGTAGGTGGTTCCATCCTCATTTTCCAAATTGATTACCATCAAATCTCTTGATTTATTTTGATTGTTGAATTAAATTCAATTTCTTAATATTTCTTTCAAATGTTTTGATAAAAACCCAATTCCAATGAATTGGATGATTTGAAATGGTTTGGAATGGAGATTTGGAAAACCCCCAATTCCATTTAATTGTGGTGGGTTTATGGGAATTAGATGATTTAAATTATTAAATTTAAATTATGGATTTGATGTAAATGTTTTCAATTAAATTATTGAGTTTAATTTTGGAAATTAATTGCGAAAATTATGGAATTAGTTTTGAATGGACATAAAACTCATGAAAATGGCTTAAAATTATTTGAAAGAAACCCAATGGTTTTATCTAGTGAAAAATTCACTTTTTTGAATAAAACTTTTTTTGGTTTTAAATGGAAAAGAATTTGAATTTATTTTTGAAATGGAAGAATGGGATTGATCGTATTTTGAATAGTCTTAAAATAGTTTTCCCATCATGTAAGAGAGCATGCAATCCATATGTAGTTAGTGAGTTATTTGGATACACTATACGCTACGACAACGTTCTAAAACATACTTGTGGCGGGTTACATCCCTGACGGGTTGGTGATGAGTATCCTTTGGATAGTGTCATAGGGACATGTGTATACACATTTTTCTGAGTTCACATATAGATTGAGGAATCCTATAGATGGTTAATACTATTGTACCTTTTGACATATAACCATGTTTCTCACTTTTTTATTTATATCTTATATATAAATTTATTCCAATGTTTGTTGGAACTGCTTTACATGCCTGCTGAATTTATATAAACTATTTTATATAAGTTATTTACTTAATCCATTGTTTTAGAAATATTCCATCTCTTGTAAAGTAAATCATGTGTTTTAAATGAATTTTCCATCATATCAAAATTTTTTAGCATGTTTTTTTTTAAATGTGATTTTGAATTTCCAAACCTGTTTATTTTGAAAATTGAAATCTTTTTTTAGAGAATATATAATTGGAATCTGTTATGAAATCTTTTGTGGTATCCTACTAGGCTTAGGCTCACACCCTAATTTTTCCATCGGGTGTTTGTAGACTTTCTTTTTCTAGGCTCGAGCAATGGGAAGGGATCTCTTGGAGGTGGATCCAAATGTTGAGCTTTGGACATGGTGATTTGTGTCCTTAGGGAACTTAGGTTGTTTTCCTATTTAGTACTTTAGGTTGTAGTATTTGTGATTTTATGACTCTTTATGTCCTGATACTTTTACTCCTAGTGGAGTTTTCATTTTGATATGCATACTGTCTTTTATCTTTCACTTCCGCACTATTGTAGAAAAATAATTACCACTTATATGTTGTACGATGTTAGGTGCTAGTTGTTAGCCCATGGGGATCAAGAACGCCCTTCAGGTCATGTCAAGGTTGGCTCATTTATCGGGTTACCAGGGTACCAGGTCTGGTTCGTGACCCCATCCCTTAACCTCATAGTCATTTGAACCCTTTTTATTGAAGTTATCATGATAAATTTTGTATTTGTCTTTATAAAGTGGAGATGTTAGAACCAATATAATCATATGGTTAGGAACATGTATTCAAGGTATTATCATAACTCTGATTTCATTTTACCCTAAGTGATGAGAGAAAATTCATTGTGAGATAAATTTAAAAATGGGTTTAGAATTTAAGGAACTCTTAATAAATTGTAACTAAAATAATAATAATTTTTTTAAAGAACTAAACTATGAGGAACAACTGATTTTCTATGTTGGATTAATTATAGAGATTTAATTTTTATACTTACACTTAGTTTTATTTTCTTAGTTATAATGAATGTTTCCTGTATTAAAAATTTCTTAGCTTTGGCCATGATATTGAGATACTTTTTGCTTGAAGACAAGGAATTGTTAAAGTGTGGGGGGGATTTGATAAGATGAAATTTTATATACTTTTCACATTCATTTAATTAATGAATATACATGTTTTACTCAATAATTTTCTAGTTATATTTTTATTATTATAGGGAATAGGTTTTTAAGATAGTAAATTAAAAGTTGGGGAAACTGGCTAAAAAATATCATTACACATTGTGAAATTCACTTACACAACATGTAAGAATCATTCATAATGAATCACACACCATGAATAAATTTGTTAATTAATTAAAATCTATGAAATAATTACATTATGGGAATCTCCAATACACATTGTGTAACATTTGAAATTCAATTCCAACTTTAAAGATCCATCCAAAAGAAGAAACTTGTCGTGAACACTAGTACACATCATGAAAAAATAAAACTTCCAAATCATGAAGATTTAGGATGAGATTCACACTGTATATAATTTTTTTGGAGAAAATATTTGATAGATGTTACATGATGTGAAAATTTACATGTCATTTAATATTTTGATTATCTACTTCCAGTGAGTGCACAATGGACAGAAGGGGGAAGACTCCTTTGAATTTTTTTCTCTCCCACTCTTTCTCATACATTTATTTGACCTTCTCTCTCAACTAAAATTTCATTAATTACTTTTATTAGTTTACATATATTCAAGCACCATTGATCAACTTTAAATCATTATTCATCTTTTTAAACTGCCAATACCATTTTACAGGTTTTTCCCATTTTAATCATTATTCGAAAACAAAGCCTTATTGAGTTCTATCCAGTTCCGTGTTTCAACTAAGTGTATGGTTTAAGTTTTGATTGATTTTATTTATAAACTTATTTTTCTCTAATGCACGATACTTAAGTGCTTGATTTCAATTGTTATTAGAAAGTTAAATATGTTTTCAATTCTTTACATGCATTTTATTCATTTTACTATGAGTGGTTAAACCATTTAGAGTGGGGGTTGAGAGTAGGGGTATCTGACCATGTAGAGTTTTAATGAATGACCCTATCCATATTAGAGTTTAATAGGTTATGACCAATATCATATGATACATTCTACCTTATAATATAATATTAATGCATTTAGGTTGTTAGCTATTTCTGGACCAAGAAATAGCTTCCACTTAGATAGATCTAGTTAGTTTAAAAATATTCAACTATAGATCTTTTCTTGCTTCAAAACCTAAACCTTAGGGTTATTCTAAGTTAATAAAAATATTACCCTTCTACTTAAACCATGAAATTGATCCTGGTCCATTTTCCCTCTCTAATATTAATCCTAAATTCCTCAGAATTAGTTTACTCCCAAAATCGACCAATTTGTGAGGAATCTTACACATAGGGTTCAAAGGATTATTTCCTATCATCCAGTTCAATACCTATGGGATGAACCCTACACTATCACTATACTACACCTTAGTAGCAAGTGTATTTTGTGAATAATAATTTGATATGACCGCAACCTGTTTGAATTAAACAATGTGTGTGGACACGTCAAATAACATGAAAGTAATGGAATTAGAATATAATAAATTAAAATATAAATAAAATGTTATATTTATCTAAAAATATCAAAAAACATAATAATTATTTCAAATTATATTAATTTTAATATTTTTAAAATTATTTATTTTATTTTTCTATTTTATTGAAAAAATATTGTGTCAGTGTTATCTAAGAGTTTAAGGTAAATAGATAATTTATAAAAATTATAAATAAATTAATATTATGAAAATAATTTAATTAATCCCTAAATAATCAATATTATTTATTCACAAATTTCTCTTTTCCTTATATAAATGCATAAAATATATTTAAAAGTAAGTGAGTGGCATTTTGATATTTTCTTTTCTTAGATCATTATACAGGTCACTTTCATGGAAAGGTTTTCAATAAACAAATAAATATCAAGAAATAAGGTTATAATGGTAGAAATAACTTCATCCATTATGATTTAATATAAAAAAATTAGGTGTTATCACTTAGTTTTAAGCTCACTTAACCTATTTACCCATTTACTATGGTGATAAATTTTTACTGTTTTTACTATTAATTAACGCCATAAAATAATTTAACCTTATTAAATAATATAAATTATTATTATTAAAAATGTGTAATATATTTTACCAAATTAAATCCTTATAAGTGGGAAAATTAATTTTATAATAATACTGCAAAGCGTGATGAAAAGCTGGTTTTTCAAAAAAAAGGTTTCTTACGTATAAAAAGTTTTTGTATCAAAATTAAACATAAAATTGATTCCAATTAACTAAAATGGATTATTAATAATATAATTTAACTAATTAAACGTTTATAACCATTTTTAATAAAAATATAACTTTTTGTATTCTTTAAATGAAAAGGAAACTTTCAATAAAAAAATAGTCTTTTCACTATTCATCAAAAAATCAATCTTTTTAGAAAATTCTCAAAATTTCCATCTAAGATAATTTTGAAATGATTATTTAAAAAATAATATCATTTTTATCTAATAAAATTTCTAAAATTTAAATAAATTAATTATAATATATTCCATGAAAATTAATAAAATCCATTTTTGAAGAAAAAATATTTCTGAAGAATAAAATGTCTTTACTAAAAATTGAGTAATTATTACTAAGAATTTACCAATAAATTTTTATTAATTAGGACCTTTAAATATATTTCATAATGTTTTTAATATTATTTATACCCTCTAATTAAATGGATGGGTTATAATGATCTTATTTAAATAATATATTTTGTGGGTCATTTAAGCTCCATGTTTCATATTTTATATGCTATCAAACAAAATATCTTATTTTTAAATATTATGGTATTACATTATCACCAACTTTAAAAAATTTCATCCTCATAATTTTAGCTTTCACTCATAAATCAAGGTTTTTAAATTTGAAAATTTCTTTATGGAAAACCCACAATGTAAAAAAATTAATAAAACATCCTCTTAAAAAGAGGGAAGAGGAAATATAAAGGTCATATAGAATTAAAAAAACTATGTTTACAAATAAGATAACATTAATGTGAAGTGAAAATATATACATGGAGGAGAAAACTAATTCCCAAGGACTAACAAAGATTGATAAATAACATGTTCAGGGGAAGGTTGATGATCATAAATCCATAAACCTATGATGGGTTAAAAAAACATTGATTCATTGGAAATGAAGAAAAATGTATAAAATTTTTATTCAAAGATTATTTTCCTAAAGTTGAGGGATTATTTTACTATAAATATAGAGAATTAAAAAAGTATACTTAATTAATATCTTTTTATTTCATCAACGCAATTTCATTCTTTGGTTGCACTTCGATCAATTTTAACTTCATTTCTTACTCCAAGAAATGGATATCCAAGATGAATTTTTTATACCTAAATCACTAAAATTAATTTTTAACAGATCATATAACCCACAAAATAATAATAGGATATTCCTACTAGATTTAATAAAACCAAAATGGTTTATATAATTTAAGATAATTCTTGAAATTAATAAACATTTACATGAAGAAATAACACATTAATATATAAAATTCAATAATAAAATCAAAGGTTTGATATAGATAATTGAATAAATAAATAACCTTACATCCTAATTAACCTCAATATTGAATAATTTTTTAACCTAAAAGGTTATCTCATACCCTTCATCTTACACCTAAAAATATGTAATAACATTATTCCCAATTAATCCTTTACATTAAACCTAATGGTTATATATATATATATATATATATATATATCAACCTAATATAACATCTCATGAAATATCATTAATCACCTCAAAATCATAAAAATTCAAAAAAAATACCCTATAATACATTTCAAAAAAACAAATTAATATTTATCTATAAAATTATTTGAGTAAAAAATAATATTAACCAATACATCACATAGGTCATTGGTAGGTGTTTCACCCTTGTCACTCTTCGGTTGTGGGTTCAATCCCCACAGCCTTACCATATGTGATGGTTTGTCTCCCTAAATGTGGGTTTTCCTTTTTCTAAAAATATATTAATATAATTCATATAAATTTCACAAGAATATAATAAAAAACCTCAAAAATAACATTAATCGTCAAATCACTTTTTAACCACTAAGGTTTTCTATACCGCTTATTTTTTTACAAAAAATTAGATAATCTTAATTGACTATTATAACCTTAACATCAATGATCAAATTAACCCTAAAGGTTATCAATACCTTTAAAATTGTGTCTATAAAATATTAAATCATCATTCCTCAAATAAAATTTTAAATAAAACACATACCAAATCCAAGGATGGTATTCCCATAAATATCTTCCAAAATAACCTTAATAGTGATAAACACTCGTCACATAAAACCTAAAAAGGGGTATATATGCCTTTAAATTTATGATCGACCTTAGAATTATCAACCCAATACACTTTAGGTTTATCCAATATCAATATATAATATCATAGGTTTCCACTTGTTCTATTCTCTCATTCATCAAAATGTTTTATAAAGAAAATTTTGATTAACCCAAGTATATACCCAAGTAGTGTCAAACTAGGTGCGTAGTAAGGTCACACTCATTGTGAACTATAGTTATGGTCAATATATACTCGACTAACTCTTTTCAAGGTTATTAACCCTATATCCATCTGTGCTAAAACCATATCCACTTGTAGTATCAAGATAGGGATATATTGCTAGAGAAACCATCTCATAATAGCACTTATGGATTTGTTACTAAAATCATAAACATTAAATTTTTGTCTTTGATATCGATAATTGTGACCCAATTTTTCCCATAAAAACATACAATGTGAAAAGTAAATATTAGTTCACTTAAATACCCAAGGACCTTTTTAGTTTTTTAGTTTTAGAGAATTATGAAAAACTCTTAACAACTTGGGTTTATAAACACACAATTCATAAAGATCAAAATTATCTTTATATCCCACTATACCTATATTTTCATATTTCATAATAGTTCATCAACATAATCTATGTGAAATCCATCTAGAAAAAATTCATTTAACATCTTTCCCCATAACCTAGGGAGAAGAAACATAAGAAAATGGTGAGCAGAGATGATCAGTAATGGTAAACATGGAAGATATAAATTTATGATCATATGTAATCATAATATAAAAATATGGGTATTTTATCGTGACCATAACTTACAAAGTTCATACCCAACCTTTCATAGATCATGATCATTAGCCTTGGTATAAAATATTAACATTTATAAATACATGAATCATAAGAATGATAATACATATTAACTCAGTCATGAACCTTAATTTCATGTCATAAAAGTGTGACACCATCCTAAATATAGAAAATCATTTCATATGTCAAGGTTAACAACCAATACCAGCAATATAGTAGATCAGGACACACTAGTTTCCCATAGTGGATCAGGACACACCTGTTTCACATTATGGATCAAGCCTATCAACTTATTTCTCATTATTATCTCATGAAATACTAATCCATACCCAATGAATTGGAAAGATATATAGGTCCCACCCATCACATAATTAAGACCATATATATATGTACCACATGAACATAAATCATTCATCATGTCATAACCCATTAAAAGAAATGGGTTTCATAAATACCATTCCATCATAAACATAAATCAACCATAGAAAGAATAATGTAGTATCCTTGAATAAAAACCTTAGTAAATCATAATTAACATAAAATAATTTTATCTTATATGGAAAATTATTTTTAAATATTACTTTAAATAATTATTTAATAAAATATCATTTCCTTTTTCAAAACATGTTTTTTAAATATATGCAATTACAAAGTAAAATATTTTCCTTGAAAAAAACCTTGTAGGATTATAAAGTAAGATTCAAGACATTAAGAAATAATTAAGTCAGTAAAACCTTCTCATTCTTTATAAGTTAAAAAAACATTACTTCCATATATTTTTTGTCATAAAATTCACAAATATCCTTATTTACAAAATAAAAAATATATTCTTTTTAAAACCATTTTTAAAAAATTAAAACATAGGAAAATGACTTTAAACATTAATAGGATAATATTAAAAACCTATTTAAAATTTTTTTTAGAAAAAATGGACATGTAAGAGAAATATTTCCTATTAGAGACTTAAACATAAACAATCTCAAAGAAAAATGAGATTGTGACATAAAACCTTAAAAATATCATATCATTGAAGTGATAATTAATCAAATGAATTGATTATGTGTATACTTTATAAATCCATGTAAAAAAATTGTAAATACAACATAAGATAATAAAAAATCATTTCATGCATAATCTTAGAATGGAATAATCAATTAAATAGTAGTTTAACCCAATGATTGTAAATTGAGTTAAGAATTACCCTACCTCAAGTCTCGAATTTATTTGTTCATGTTGAAACCTAATGTGTAATAAATTTGGATCTATTATATATTTATTTCATAACATTATATATATAATACCTTTTATTATTTATTTATAACATCTTATCACCCACTTATTAATAATTTTTTATTAAAATCATAGTTCTGGGTGATAACTGCTTCATTTTCCAAGCATGTTTCAGTTCGGTAATCTTAGTCATTATACTTTGATCATTGTTCTAGTAATTTCCATAATTTTAATCATGTTATAAACATAATATATAATAATTATATCCATATTTATATTCATTCATAGAAATTATAAATAGAAAATGAATTACACTATTTATGGAGACGGTAGGTCATACGTATGCATGAACACTATTTTCGTTTTTCGATCGATAGAATGAGAGAAAGGTAAATAATAATTAATATTTAAATAATAATTATTAAATCATATATATAATATATATTCATTAAACTTATCATAGTAATCATACATAATATATGGTAATGAAAAATGAATTGTATCTCTATGTGGAGATGGTAAGTCATATGTACGCACGAGTGATAATTTCACTTCTTGTTTAATGGGAAAGGGGGTGTGTAATGGTGTGTTCATAATCATAATAAAATTTCATAATATTAAGGTTACTTAAGTTAACTTTTTATGATATATTTCATATATTTATAAGAGTTATAGAAGAGTAGAAAAAGGTGAGTGGTTGGTTAGAGAGATTACCTCTTCTTCGAAATAGCTCCTTTAGATCTCCCCTAAAAAACCTAGAGTTGGTCCTCTGGAAAGACAAGAACATCCCTAAAGTGGATAGTGAATTTTATAAGATAATTTTTTATCTTTTAGTCTAGATATAATACTAAAATTTTTGAAATTAGATGAGGTAGGAGGTGTCCTTTTATAATAAAGGTGAGGGGCTCTTTCAGAATTTATCAAAAGATAAATTATAAAAAATTCATTTTCTTCCCAAATACCACAAAATAGACATAAATTAGAATATAAGATAATATGAGGTTGTAATAAAATAAACTAATATATTATATACAAGTTTTGGTATTATTTTAAACTTTATCATTTTTATTGACCCATAGTTAATGTATTTTAATTTTAAATATGGTAACAACTTTTTTAATATTAAAAAATTGTAATTTTTAATTATATGGTTCCAATTGTCCATAAATGTTAAATTTATGATATTTTAGAACTTATTGTAATTAATTTTTATTTTTTAAATAATTTAATTATTTTTAAAAAAAATAGTAAAATATTATTTTTATAAAAATCATTAGTGTCAATTTTGACATTATTCATTACTTTGAATTTAAGAAAATAAATACAGAAAGATAACTTCGAAAAAAATTATTTAATACACACATAATATGTCATATTCACCTATAAATTCATTTAAATTCTAAATTAATTTATACTATATTTATTTTAATATTCTTAATATCATCTATTTTATTTTTCCATTAGTTGAATAATTATTGAATCATCATTATGTAATTATTTAAGTTAAATATTTAATTTATAAAAAAATATAAATAAGTTATCACAATGTAGATAAATATTTTAAATTTCAATATAATTTTTATAGTTGAGAATATATTATGTTTAACACCATATTAAAAATGTTATACTTAATAAAAATAAGAGTGTGACATGTTCCACTTTCATTAAATTAAATACAATAAAGGTTATAATCTTATTCAAGTGGACCCAAAACTCAAAGATAAATTTATATAATAAAAATTATTTTATTAAATTTAAAATGTAAACTTAGGTTCATTAATAACATAAATTTTTTCACATGTGGAAACAAAAGAGATATTTAAGACAAAGAAAGTTACATTTTGTGACTTTCTTTGATTTAAATAATATATAATACATTTTCTTGGTTAAAGTCCATTAAATAACTCAATTTATAAACTTATGTATTAATGGTAGAATTAAATTTATCCAATAAAATTTGATCAAGTGTTAGGTTCATTTTATAGTCCTTGTCATTTTATTTTTAACCTAAATTACCAAATTTACCATTTACCGTGGCAACAAAAAATATGAAGGTTACTCTTCATATTATCCAAAAAAAATTATATTTAATAAATTTTTAAATTATGAATCCAAATACTATATCAAATTTTCAAAATTAAAATCATAGAATTTTCGGACTTTAATGTTAAATAAAACTGACAAAATGCAAGGAAAAACAATTTTTTAGAAAAATTCCATTTTAAAATATAAAATGTTTTTATACAATATTAAAGTATGAAATATATTTTAAAACCCATTATTGAATTATTTTAAATAAATTTAACTTATTAAAATTAAAAATAATTCAAAATATAATTTTACCGTGTAAATACTTGAAAAATATAATAAAAATCGGTATTTTTTATTATTCTTTGAAAAATCAAACTTTTCATAAAATTATCAAAATTTAATTAGAGGAAAAATTTTATATGATAATTTAAAAATAGAAGTTCATTTTACAAAATAAATTTTATAAAAAATCCATAAATTGATTATACTTTTTTTACATAAAAAGAAATAAAATTCATTTTTGAATAAAATATGTTTTTTATGAATAAAATGACTTTACTAAAAATCTAGTAATTATTTAAAAAGAATTAATTAATAAATTATTAATTAGTATGAACATTATATATTTCATAAATCCATTTATACTATTCATTCCAACCAATTTAGCAGCTAGGTTATAGTGGTCACAAAATAATATTTCATTGTTCTTTTAAGCTCAATGTTGCATATCTCATACACTATCAAACATAGAATTTCTTTCTGAAATCCTAATATATTACATTCCCCAACCCCTTAATAAATTACTCCCTTGAAATTTTAACTTTTTATCAATAATAAAGGGTTTTACTTTTCAAAATACCTTTGTTGAAATCCAACATCGGAAAAAGGGTCAATAAAACTTCCTTTTGAAAAGAGAGAAAAGAAAGTATGAAGGTCACCTAAGATAACACATACAAGGATTACATGTAAGAAAACATGGAAATAGAAGAGAAAACTAATTATCATGTTTTTATAGGAGTGATAAATATCATGGTAATTATAAATTTAACCATCACAAAAATATAAATCTATGATGGGTTAAAAGGCTAATGATTCTTTGGTAAGAAAAGTAATTGGAAAATGTTCTTATTCCAAAATCTCCCTAGAGTTGAGGAATTATTTTACTATCTAGAGTAAGAAAAAAAGGAAACATACTATCTTGAAAATAAAATTTTCATCCTTTAATCCATTTCCACTAAAATATCATCTTTTCCTCCAATGATGAGTAAACAAGATAAATTTTTTTCATGTCCGAATCAATGGAATCATCTTCTATGGATCACAAAATCCACAAAATAATAACTACATATTCTTCCTATCTTTAGTAATTAACCACAAATAAAATGGTTATTAAAATATAAGATAATTCTATAAAAAGAATAAATCATTATACCAATAGATCATTCAATAAATAAGTACCCTCAAAATTCCACAAAAATATTCTAGACTAAGATTTAAACCCAAAAATAAGAAGGATTTGATCCCATAATCTTCCAAGATAAATTTTAACATTTACCTCCAAATTAAATCAATCATTCTTAATGTCATATACTAAAAAGTAATTTCCCTAATAATCTTCAAGATACACTAACAGTTTCCAAAAAAACATGAATCACCATAAGTACATATTAAAATTATATATTCCTCCAAAAGACAATTCCACCTTTATTCCTCAAATAAATTCCATATTATTTTGTTAACCGTAGTCATATAGGGTTCCCAAAATAGTGAACATATTTTGAAATAATGATAATCACTTAACACCAAATCAATTTCTTATCCCATGGTCATCTATATGATAAAAATTATATTTCCAAAATGACCGTAACCTTTATACATTAGATCATTTATCTAAAAGGAAAAGGAAATACTTACCATGATCTCATGTAATCTAGTGGTAGGTGATGCACCCTTGTCATCCTCCAACTGTGGGTTAAATTCTCATGGTCTTTCTGGATATGAAGGGTTTTCACATAGTATGTGGGTTGTCCATTATCTAAAATTATATTAATATAATCCTTATAAAAAATCTAAAAATGTGAGAAACAACCTAAAAATAACTTTAATATGTTTTAACCTCTCAGGTTATCTCATACCATTCATTTTTCATCCCAAAATGTAATAAACCATAATTAAATTAAAAATAAATGGCTCCAAAATAATGTTAATCATCTTAAAATTTCATAACCAAAATCCTAAAAATGGGTTTATATGATACATAAATTATAATCAACCTTAAAATTATAAACTCATGATGATATGTATAAATCTTAAGAAAATACCCTAATATCAAAGGTTTTCTGAAAAAACCTATAATACATAACTTAACAACCTAAAATCCACGCTTTTTGATTCATTTCTAAAAACATAAACATTCAATTTCTAGCTTTAATATCGATAATTATGACCTAATTTCTTCCATAAAAACATACAACATCAAAAGGAAATAATATATCACTTACATACCCAATGAAATTTTTAGGTTTAGAGTTTTAAATAATTAGGAAAACCACTTTAAAAAATTGTTTTTATAAACGCATGGTTCATAAAGATCAACATTATCATTATCTCCCACTCTACCCAACTTTTATTATTTCACAATAGGTCAGAAACATTATCCATGTGACTTAATTCTAGACAAAATTAATTTAACATCCTTCCTCATAACATGTGGATAAGAAACATAAGAAAAGGGTGATATCAGATAAAAATTAATGGTAAACATGGAAGATATAAATTTATGTTCATATGTAATCATAATATAAAAATATTGGTATTTTATCATGAGTATAACTTAAAGTTCATACCCAACCTTTCATAGATCATGATCATGAATCATGGAATAAAACAATAACATTACTAAATACATGAATCATAATAATGATAATTCATTGTAACTCAATCATGAACCATAAGTTCAAGTCATAAAATCATGTCCCCATTATAAATATGGAAAACCATTTCATATGTAAAGGTTAACTACCCAGACCATCAACATAGTGGATCAGGACACACTTGTTTCTTATAGTGGATCAGGACGCACCTATTTCCCATTATGGATCAAGCCTATCAAATTTTTTCCCATTTTTATATCATGATATATTAAGCTTTAACCAATTAATTTTATGGAAATATAGTTCCCACCCATAATATAATGAAAACCATACATATGTGTTCCACGTGAACATAAATCATTCATCATGACATAACCCATGAAAAGAAATGGGTTTTATAAACACAATTTCATCGTAAACATAAATAAACCATATAAATAATAAGGATAGTATCAATGAATCATAATCCAAGTAAATCATAAGTAACATAAATTAATGTTATATTATATGGAAAATTATTTTTAAAGATAACTTCAAATAATTCTTAAAGAAAATATCCTTTCTATTTTCAAAACATTTTTTTTAATCCATGCAATTTAAAAGGAAAAAAAATTATTTGAAAAGAACCTTAGAATATTGTCAAGGAATATTCAAGAAATTAATTCATAATGAAATCATGAAAATACACTCATGTTTTATAAGTTAAAAAACATTCCTTCCATATATTTTTATCAGAAAAGTCATAAATAGCCTTGTTTAGAAAACAAAAAAAAATATTCCCTTAAAAATGATTTTGTAAAAATTAAAACATGGGTAAAAATGAATTTAAACATTCATAGGATAATAATAAAAACCTTTTAAAAAAATTTTATAAAACATATACATGGAAGATAAATATTTCCTTTTGGTGACTGAAATATAAACAATCTCGAATAAAAATGAGATTGTGACAAAACCTTTACAAATATCATATCATTGAAGTGAAAATAAATTAAATTAATTGATTATATATATTTAATGTAAATCCACAAAAAAAGTGTAAATAAAATATAATATGATCAAAATTAATTTCACATGTAATCATATAATGACAAAATCAATGAAATTGTAGTTTAACCTAATGAATGGAAATTGAGTTAAGAATCCCCTTACCTCGCGTCTTGATTTTATTTATTCACGTTGGAACATATCATATAATAAATATGGATTTATTATAAATTTATTCCATAACCATTTATCTATCATAACTTTTATGATTTATTTATAACATCTTATCACCTGCTTGTTAATAATGTTTTATTAAAATCATTGTTTTGGGTGATAATTGCTTTGTTTTCCAAGCATGTTTTAGTTTGGTAGTATTGGTCCCTATACTTTGATTATTATTCTCATCATTTCCATAATTTTAATCATGGTATAAATATAATATATAATAATTATATCCATATTTATATTCATTCATATAAATTAAAAATAGAAAATGAATGACATCGTTCATGGAGACGATAGGTCGTATGTACGCATAAACGTTGTTTTCATTTTTCAATTATTGAAATGAGGGAAAAGTAAATAATAATTCATATTTATAGAATAATTATTATATAATATATATTCATTAAAACCATGATAATAAACATCCATAAAATATGGTGATGAAAAATGAGTTGTATCACTACGTGGAGACGGTAAGTCGTAAGTACACATGAACGACACTTTCGCTTCTTATTTGATGGGAAAGGGCGTGTGTAATGGTGTGTTTATAATCATAATAAAATTTAATTATATTTTTTATTTTTAACTTATTATTTTATTATAGATATCATATATTTATAGGAGGTACATAAGAGTATAAAAAGAGAGTGATCGATTAGAGTGATTACCTCTTCTTCGAAATGGATCCTTTAGATCTCCTCTAAAGGAGTCTAGAGTTGGTTCTTTGGGAAGACCAAAACCTCTAGAATGTGTCTATAGAAGTGTAGAAGATAATTTTTCAGATTTTGGTCGAGATAGAAGACTCAAATTGGTGAAATTAGATAAGGGAGGAGGTGTCCTTTTAAAATGGAGGTGAGGGGAACTTTTGGAATTTCTCAAAAAATTAAATTATAATAAATTAATTTTCTATCCAAATACCACAAAATGGGCATGGATTCAAAGATAAGATAACATAAGATTTTAATATCATGAAATAATATATTTTAGATAATGTTTTGTATTATTTTAAACCTTATCATTTTGATTAACCCCTAGTTAACCTATTTTAATTTTAACTATGGTAAGAACTTTTTTAATATTAAAAAAAATTGTAATTTTTACTTATATAGAGTCAATTTTCCATAAATGGTAATTTTATAAAATTTTAGATTTTATAAGAATCATTTTTTATTTTCTAAATATTTTCATTTTTTTAAATAATTTAATAAATTATTATTTTCATAAAATATCACTAGTGTTAATTTTGATACTATTCATTACTTTTACTTTTAAAAAAATCAAGAAAGCAAGATAACTTCAAAAAAATCATTTAATACAAAAATAATATGTCATAGACGCCTATAAAATTAATTTATCATCTTAATTAATTCAAATTATATTTATCTTAACATTTCTTATATCGTTTATTTTATTTTTTTCTCTAGTTGAATAATTTATGCATCATCATTGTGTAATTATTTAAGTTAATTATTTAATATATAAATAAATATAAATAAATTACCATAATGTATATATATCTTTAATATTTCCAAATAATATTTATATTTGATCATATCTTGTATTTAACCGCATATTAAAAATATTATACTTAATAAAAATAAGAGTGTGACATGTTTGACTTTTCATTAAATTAAATACTATAAAGGTCATAATCTTATTTAACTGGCCCCAAAAGTCATAAATAAATTTATATAATTAAAATAAATTTATTAAGTTTCAAATTGACACATATTTTAATTCATAAACTAAATTTTTACACATGTGGACACATAAAATATATTTAAGACAAATAAAGTGATATTTTGTAACTTTCTCTAATTTAAATAATATATAAGTCATTTTCATGAAAATGTGTACATTAAATAAATTAATTTATAAAATTAGGTGTCAAGGTTATAATTAAATTCATATAATAAAATTTTATCAAGTTTTAGGGTCATTTTATACTCCTTATAATTTTATTTTTACCCAAATTACCCAGTTTTCCATTTACCGTGGTAACAAAATTTATTAAGGTTACGATTCATATTGGATAAAAATTTAAAAAAATCCTATTTACTAAATTTATAAATTATGAATCCAAATATGCCATCCATTTTTCAAAATTCAAATCATAGAATTTTAGAATTTAATTTAAAATAAAACTGTAAAACGCAATGAAAAATAGTTTTTTGAAAAATCCATTTTTGAAATATAATATGTTTTTTTATTATATTCAAGTATAAAAACCATTTAAAAATACATAATTGTATTATTTTAAATAAATTTAACTGATTAAAATTTAAAACAAATTCAAAACATAATTTGACCTTGTAAATACATAAAAAATATAATAAAAATTGGTATTTTTTACAATTCATTGAAAAATAAAACTATTCATAAAATTATCAAAATTTCACCATAGAAAATTTTTGATATGATAATTTAAAAAATTTAGTTAATTTTAAAAAAAATAAATTTTCTAAATTTTCCAAAAAATAATAATATTTTTTTATATAAAAAGAAATAAAATTCATTTTTGAAGAAAATATTTTTCTGATGAATAAAATAACTTTACTAAAAATATCTTACCTATTTACAAATAATTAATTAATACATTAGAAATTAGTATGAAAATTATTTATTTCATAAATACATTAATATTATTCATTCCTGCCAATTTAGATTCTAAGTTATAAAGGTCACATAATAATATTTCGTTACACGTTTAAGCTCGGTGTTCTATATCCCGTACACTATCGGACATAGAATTTCCTTCTAAAATCTTAGTATATTACAATATATACCTTTAAAAAAATTTAAGATGTTATCCTATATTTATAATTATCCCCAAATTCAGTCATATGGATATGTTCCCTAATATATGTTTTCCTAAACCAAGTTCCCAAGGTTTCTACTAAAATTTTTCTAATACGAACTATAAAGACCCCAACCCTAATAGCTCAAATACGGTGGTAAAATTATTAAATTGACACTAGATGTAAGTAATCACATCCTAAAGTATCAAATAGTTTATTATTCTTGGAAAAATAGACACATACTTAAATATCAAAATATATTTGATAACATAAAATAAAAAAACATTGTGAAAGTAAATATTCTGCATCCTTGAACTCATTCAATGATTCCTTCTTCATATCTTGGGGAAAGAAACAAAAAAAATGGGTGATCTAACATGCTTAGTAAGGGTTAGGTATAGAAAATATATTATTATAAAAAAATCAATATATCAAGGTAAATAACTAAAAACACATGCTATTTAATTTTTTTCAAATAGGTTAAGGGTTAATCCCTCTTTATTAAATATAAAAAAGAAACCCTCTTTTAAAAACTAGGAAAAGATGAAACCCATTAAAATAATAAGTTAAAAAGAATAAAATAATCATTTCCTGAATGACTTAGTGGTCTCGAGTGTCTAATGGGATGAAAACGTCAAGATAAAAATCAGATAAAATCCCACTATCACCCCTTGAAGACAATCCAATAGTGTAATCCAACAATGATGTCCCCCACCCCCGATAAGAAGTTGGACCGTGATGGACCAACACAACATAGTATATCACTCCTCCCACCCACATAAACAAGTGAAAGGAGGATCGGATGAGAGGTGCTAGCACAGCAATCTCTCTATCGAGCCTCCCACATGACAATATATGTGAGAATCTCACTACATTGTCAACCTGATGCAACCCGAAACCAGATAGAAAACACTATGTAAAATCAAAAATAGGTTACTAATCCATTCCACATGAGGAAATGTGGTTTAACGATCCATGTTATCATAACCGTCCCTCTTTCAAGGAAACCCACCCAGCGGTGCTTGCAAGAAGCAATACTGTCATCCAAGTGCAACGAAGATAAATCCAAATCTCACCAAGACAAGTGAAACCCAATCAAATAAATAGTTCTAAGAACTAAAATAGATATAACTGAAAAATCAAGGACCACCAAACCAGATCAATGGCCATCGAGAGTTAATCCCATCCCAGGATCCACCACCAATCAGAAGGCCATCGGTGTCCCTATATCGCGATCCATCAACAACGCGAACCATGTGGTCATCAACTAGGCTCACCACATCCTACCTTATAAGATCCCAAGTCATGTCCCAAAGACCAGTTTCTACCACCTGACCACCAAACATCACTTCCCAATAGAATCCAAGCCACCACCTAACCTGCAAACATCGTCGTCCAAAAAAGGTGATGGTCATTTTTTCCCTGATAAGAAACCACCACCTAAACTTGGAACTATCACCATGTGAGAGATCCAAGATCATCGTAAAAATGTTAATATACACCAAAGTATCCCAGATCTAATATATCTAAGGATGAGAGTAGTCAATAAGTTTGTACATCATGATCATAGAATAATGACGATGGTGCTCGATTCGACACAGAAATGTAAGTGGTAAAAGGTTTATGTAAATCTTTGAGGACTCAACTTCCACCCAACCAGTCAAAGAGAATCTATAGAATGAATCCACCAAAAATCCCTCTAAAGAAATTCATTATAGAATATTTCCCCCATTAAGGAAGATAGAAAACCCTGGGAGAGGGTTTTGTCACACCTGGTGATTATGGGTCCATCCCAATTTAATCAATAACTTGAGAATGAAGAATAATATGGCATGAATAAATAATGATCAAATAACTTCATATAAATATTCACATGGGATTGAAACTTATCTGTGGATACCATAGCTATTCAAATAATTACATTGAAATCAATAACTAATCTCATAATGATGTAATGCATAATATCGGGCATCATAAACATATTGTTAAGGCCCCATGCCAAAAAAAAATTACATAAATGGGTAATGCATTAGAAAAATACCCAAACTAGTTTATCTCATGAGACCTACTGATGAATTGAAGGTATATGTAATTATGGTCCCCACTAATCACTTAATATTTATAATTAATTCATCATATGAATAAATGATGCAATTTAATCAGCATGCCTTATTCAAAAAACATTATCTATGGGAAGAAATATCATACAAAATGTCAATACTTTCCATAGTAAAATTGATCATAAACTATCAAGTGAAATAATAAGTATGGTATCATTAAAACATATCCCTAATTAATAATAAAAGGTTTTATGTTGATGTTTAATGGAAATAACATAAAGAGATCAATAAAAACATTATTGAGGAAAATACCATTTTCTCTTCGAAATCCACTTTTTAAAACTAAAAATTTCCAGAAATTTTAGGGAAAAAATTTTCTTTGAAAAGAACCATGAAAATTTTTAAAGTATTATTAAAATTTTTTATCAGCCATTATGGTGGTAAATTCCTTTTATACTGAGTAAGTTAAAACAAATATTCCTTTCACATTTTTGATAAAAAGTCAAAAATATCATATTTGAAAAATGATAAGAAGATTCCTTTTTAAACCATTATTTAAAAATTAAAACATGTGTAAAAATATATTTAATAAATCATTAGAAAATATTAAAAATATTATTTAAAAATTTATAAGTAAAATATGGATATGGAATAAAAATATTCCTGACCGAGTAGAAATACATGTCGGATTTCCTTAAAAACTTGATTTCAGCATCATGAGTACTTAAAGAGTGTAAAGTGAAAGGAAAACTTATAGTTTACAAAAATAACCATAGGAGAAGAAAATATTTTAGGATTAATATATAAATATCAAATAATTCCTCTACATAAGACTTAAACATAAATAATCCTGAATAATGATGAGATTGTGAAGTAAACTCTTTCCACTTTTGTGGCTTTTGTGTCATGACCCCCATGGAAGAAATAACTTCAAATGAAACATTAAATACCATGAAAATAAAGATATTCATCATATAACTTATCAAAGGGATTTTAAATACATATTATAAAAATAAATAGGTTTATAGTACTAAATATATCTCAATAGAGTGGAAATTGAGATGAAATCTCTTATAAAGATCATACCATTGAAGTGATAATTAATCAAGGAACTGATTATGTGTTTCAAATTTAAATCCTAATAAAATAAGTTTGAATAAAAAATAAAATAATCAAAATTCATTACACACATAATCTTAGAATATCAAAGACAATGAAGATGTAATATAACCCAATGAAAAGGAATTGATTTATGAAACCCCATTACCACTTGGAAACTTTCAAGTTAAATTCCCTTAGATGAAATAATTTTAATTGAAACTTAAAATACCATAAAGTATAAATTATAATTGATATAACATGAATAATTTCAATATATACACTAGATAAAATCAATTAGGTTCATAACATTAAAATATGCCTTAATGAAAGGAAATTGAGATGAAATCCCTTACCTCAGGTCTGACTTGTCACGTATGAACTTTATCTTCAAAAATAATAAACTTTTGTTAATTATTTACTTTATTAAGAACATTATAGAATTTATTATTAATTTTATTTTTTGTAATTTCATGATATATTTAATTATGTAATTAAATAAGTTCACATTAGACGTTTTGATGATATTCAGTTCATATGCCCAAAATGACTTTGGTAGTTTAACTATGGTAGAATTAGTCCATATTCTATCATATATAGAATAATAATCATGAAATAATTATAATTTTTATACATAAATTATACTTTTTAAACCAACCATGAAATATTCTTATGAAAAATAAACTACATTACAGTCATAGAGAAGGTAAGTTGTACGTACTCATGAGTAACATTTCCATTTTTCAACGATCATGATGGAAAGGTCACGTGTATTATTTTATCTTTATATAATGATAATCATAACATAAATATCATATTATTTCTTTAAATACACTTATATATAGTGGTTATGAAAAACTAATCACATCGCTTTGTGGAAGTGGTAATCCACACAAACGCATGAACGACGTTATCATTTTCAAATGAATGGAAAGGCAATAGATTATATAATATATTATCTTTAAAAAATTATAAAATTTTCATGATAATTGTATTTATATATTTTTCTTAAATCCATAATTAATATCATTCATGAGAAGTGGTTATGTAAAACAAATTACATCGGTTCGAGAGGTGGTAGTCCGTCGTACACACAAATGAAGATTTATTTTACCATTTGATGGAAGAAGAGATGGATATAGGATATAAAACTAACATAAAAATATGTCATCATATGAGGTATAATTATTTTATTATTTTATCATAGTTTAAGATGATTTTAAGAAGTTATAAGAATAAATATAATGAAAAAACTTGGTTAATAATGATACCTCTTATTCAAACAACCACTTTAGTTTTATACAAAAAAACCTTCCTATGAGGGTTTTATAATAAAAAAAATTACCCTAAAACATGTTAATTTAATTAATTAAGGTATTAGGTTAGGTATTGTTCAAACCAAAAGGATTTTTTAGTCTGAAAAAAGAGGTGAGTAAGTAACCTTTTATAGGTGAGGGGAGGGAAACTTTTGGAATTTCTTAGAGTATTAAATTGATATAAATTATTTCTCATAGAAAAATGCCTCAAAATGATACATTTAAAAATAGTATGAGTATGGGTAGAAATAATATTATCCAATAAAATTTTTACAAGTTTATATTAGGCTTTTATACTTATATCTTCTTAAACCTGCATTAACCCTTTTTTGCAACTATCGTGATAACAAAGTTTTTACTCTTTAAGGGTAAAGATATATACTATAAAAGAAAAATTGGAAAAATAAATGGACCATAGTTTATATTTTTAATAATATGAAAATAAATTTTCCAAATATATTATTTTTAGGAATTTTAAATCATTTAATTAAATATTTTTTATTATAAAATATCATTATTCTCATTTTGGGAACTATTAATTTGATTTGACTTTGAAAACAAAATGAAAACAATGGAATTAAAATATAATACTTTAAAACATTGAAAAAATATTATATTTATCTAAAAAATAATAGAAAAAAATAATTATTTCAAATTATATTTCTTTTAATATTTTTAAAATCATGTATTTTATTTTTATATTAATTGAATTAATATTGTGTTGGTGTTGTGAAAGTGTTTAAGGTAATTATATAATTTATAAAAATTGTAAATAAATTAATATTATGAAAATAATTTCATTATTATAAAAATAATCATTAATATTCATTCACAACTTTCTTTTGTACCTTTGTGAACACATAAGAGATATTTAAAAGTGAGAGAGTGTCCTTTTGTCTTTTTCTTTGCTTAAATTATTATATTGGTCACCTTTATGGAAACGTTTCCCATAAAGAAATAACTATTGATCCTAAGTTGATAAAAGTAGAAATAAATTTATCAAATAATATTTAAGATGAAAAATGGTGGTCTTATCACTTAGTTTTAACCTAGGTTAACCCAATTTACCCTTTTACTGTGGTGACAAATTTTTACTATTTTTACTATTCATTATGACCAAAAATTAAGTTGATATTATTAAATAATATAAATTGTTTTGATTGTAAATATAGAATATATTTTACTAAAATAAATCATTATAGGAGGTACAAATTCATTTTATAATAATCCTGTAAAGCACGACAAAAATTGGGTTTTTCAAAAAAGAAAGTTTTCTTAAGTATAAAAGGTTTTTATATCAAAAAACAACATAAATTGATTCCAATGACCTAAATTAGATTATTAATAATATAATTGAACTAATTTCACTTTTATAATAATTTTAAATAAAAAAATTCCTTTTTAAATTCTTTAAATGAAAATTTAGTTTTCAATAAAAATTAGTTTTCACTATTCATTAAAAAAATCTTTTTAGAAAATTATCCAAATTTTACAATAAGATAATTTTTAAATGAGTATTTAAAAATTTATATAATTTTTATCAAATAAAACTTCTAAAATTTCTAGAAATTAGTTATAATATTTTCTCATAAAATGCAATAAAATCCATTTTTTGAAGAAAACATATTTTTAATGAAAAATGACTTTAGTAAAAGTTGAGTAATTATTTACTAATAATTTATAAATAAACTTTAACTGACTAGGAATTATATATATATATATATATCATAATTTGGTTAATCTTATTCACACCCACTAATTTAACAACTGTTTTATAATGGTCATATATAAATAATATATTTTGTGGGTTGTTTAAACTTGGTGTTGTGTGTCATATACACTGTTGAACATATTGTTATTATTTCAAAATATCAGGGTGTTATATAACTGTACCTAAATATGATACACTATGTGACCAGTATGACTCAAAAAGTGTGGTTTCAGTTTAAAAACAACATTTTAGTTAAAAATGTGTGTCACTCACTGCAAACCAAGCAAACACGCTTGGATTATCTTGATACTTTATAAAAATGATCCATAAGTAATTTTTTATGTGAAAGGAACAAACAAAAATCAATATGAATCATTTTTTAACCGGTATGACTCAAAGTGTGTTTTTTTTAATTTGAATTATATTTAAAAACAAACATACTTAAAACTGATAAAATTCACTCATATTATCTTGATAATTTTTAAAAATAATCCATAAATCATTTATGAAGTATATTAATTAACCATTCATATATAAGACTAATTTTGTTCCCAATATGACTCAAAGTGTATGTTTTTATTTTAAAATTAACACTTTAGTTCAAAACAAACATCACATACTTAAAACCAACAAATGAACTGATATTTTTCTAATAATTTTGGACAATGATCCATAAATCATTTTTAATTTTTCAAAATTAACCGCGCATTAATATGACACACGATGGTTATATTATGACTCGAATTGTTTGATTTTAGTTTAAAATTGATATTTTATTAATTTATTGTTTCATATTTATGCTTAATTTATTTTGTTATAGTATTACTAATATAAGAATTTTTTTTATATAAGTGCACTATTTTTCTAAAGATGGGGTGGTTTGTTTGTAAATTAGTACCATGAATAAGCTCTTTTTATAGGGGGTCGAGGGCCAAAGAAAATGAAACAATAATGTTTTTGAATAAGATGATGTTTGTGATAAATTTTATGTACCAATGTAATTATCCAAACCAATGTTTCAAATTTTTGTAGTATAACATTTTTTTGTATTTATGATGTAAATTTAAACAAAATTAAATATTTTATTTTCTATTGTAGTGTTCCATAATTTAGTAGAACATCTACTATATCATGGCTTTTATCAGCGGTAAACTAGCATCGATAAAGGGGCCCCTTTATCATTGTTTTTTAATGATGATGAAGGGCCCTTTTATTAGTGATATTTTTCACACTGATAAAATCTGTTGTCTTTTAAAGGTGCATACAAAATCAGTGCTACTTTATCCCTGATGAAGTAAATTTATAGTACTAATGAATGTTGTATTTTTAGTAGTTTGAGAAATTTGTGGGTTGTTAAAACTATTGGTTCCATAGAGGTTTAAAATACATCTATCCAACCTCATACTAACACTCCTGCTATTTTTATAATTATTTCACTATGTATAAAATTCCCTAAAGTAACCCAAATTCAATAACTAATTTCCTGCCATAAATATATTGAAATATGGCATTAACTTTATAGAATAAACATTTAGACCTTCATTATCACTTTAATATGAAAGGTATTAAAATTACTCCTAAAAATCATAGAAAAACACTAGTTTAAAAACCTAAGATATATTTCCATAGAAGAGATATTAAATACACATCACTTTTAGTGTCACTATAGAGAAAAAAATTCTACACTAATAATTGAATTATTAATTGTGATATGTTGAACTAAAGAGTTAATAATATGAATTTACACATCATCCTTCTATAGAATCTAAATATATTGGGTGATAGTTGATGTATGCATGAATCCTTTGAAGTTTATCTTCAATGAAAAACTTTTAAAATTAACTTCTTTATGATTTTATTCTAAAATCATCACAACCTATGTATTTAGTTCTAAAATATTTTGGGGAACGTATTCACATTTTAGTATGGATTTAAATTCCCTGGTATTCCATATAAAAATGGATATAACCACATTAGTAGTCGCACCAAATTCCCTACCTGAGTGAATAAGGATCTCCCATTGATAATAATTATTGTGAGACAACAAGTGGTTTCTAATCCTATTGTGGGAACTAGAAAAATCCATAATATTTTTTTTGGATTCTTTTTCCTACCTCTGGATGAAATAGTAATTCCCTCCTATAAACCATTCAAAAGTGATAAAAAAATAATTTGATCTCTTAACAAGAGTATATTTCATATAATCCCTTAACCCAAAGTATATATATTTTATTTGAAAATAACCCTCTAGTTAAGGTGGGATAACCTCTAAATCTAGGGATTTCATGATAGGATCCACTCCATCAACCAAGAACATTTAGTTGGACCTCACAATCATATGCCCTTATAATAGAATCATATAACACAAAAGTTTATTAATTTGTTACATCACTTTTTACTATAATAAATATCAAAACTTCCTTCATATCAATCTC
The DNA here is from genome assembly GCA_963277665.1 of Viscum album. Taxonomy (NCBI): domain Eukaryota; kingdom Viridiplantae; phylum Streptophyta; class Magnoliopsida; order Santalales; family Viscaceae; genus Viscum; species Viscum album. The sequence continues at coordinate 1,135,093,689 of OY728141.1, read as the reverse complement.
CTCTAATGAAAACCTCCCCTACCAGCTTCAGTATCTTGATTTTTTTATAGATCCTTGGGAATTATATCTCAGGAGGGATTACCATTTAGGGAACAAACATCCTCACACTCAACACATTGGAAAAGATTTATGAAAAGGGAAATCCTCCATGTTTTTATTTGATATACCTATAAGAGAACCATTTTTAAAGATAGAATAATTACCAAAATGAGTAAGGTTCTTCAGAAAAGTATGAACACAAGTTGATCTTGAGGGTAACTCCTCAACATGTGGTTGATATAACACTAAAGAAATTTCATCTTGGTTTGAGGGAGGGTGTTGGCCCCCAATCATGGTTTTAGGGGGTATCAACCCTCTCCCCCTAACTAGAAACATAACTTAAACCAAATCTTCTATATAATGATATATCAGAAACCTTTAGAGCCTGATAGAGGGCACTCTTATAATAATTATCATGGTTGTGACCCTGAAAGTGACAATTAAAACAAAAATACACTTGAGATTTTTACCTAATCCCTTTCCACCAAAAAACCTCCTCATTCATATTATTTTGTAAATAATAAATAAAAGATTTATAAATATTCATTTCCATACACATACATGGTGACATGGGATAATTAGTATCCAATTTTTGATCATCTACTCTTAAGGAATTCCGTAGAGAATCACCAATTCCTTTAATGTCCTTCTGATTTTGAAACGGTTGAGGAAACTCATATATGCTAAGAAAAATCACAATATTCGAGGGATCCTATCCCAAATGGTAGTTTATCTTTTAACTAAAATGAAAAAATATATAGTTATCAAAAAAATTCACTTCTCAGGACTAATATTTTTTGAAGAACTTATCAAAATTGAGAAGAATGAAAAAATGACTTGCATACAAAATAATATTCAATGTCAAATCCATTCACCCCACAAATCATCATCCAATAAATAAAAGTAAAATAGGGATTGATGATCCATACTAAATTTTACAATGAGTTTTCTGGTATAAAAATATGAATCCTTCTTGAATTCAGAAGGGGATAGAATAAAAAATTGGAACTTTATAATAGAATCCTTATATTTAGAGGATATATGAATAGGGGATAAGATACACCAACTGAAGAAAATGAGGTGGGACTAGGATTGGTTAGGGATTCCTTAAATGAAAAACCTAATCTATCAAAAACACTAGGAGACCAAAAATGATGAGAACCCTCATTATTAGTGGATGGGGAGGTCATATAGTCATCCATGTCAGTTAAAAATTTAAAATCCATATATATCCATTAGAGAGAGGAAAAACCCCTCAAAATATTTTTTGCACAAGTTTGGATAGATAATGGAAGTCCATTACCATAGTGAATATCCTATGATTATTATTTCACTAAAATTTGAGTTATTTTAAACCCAATGAAATATTATTACAATACCCTTCCTTCTATAGAAAAATATTGAGTTGTTTAGTGATTTCTAGAACTTGTGTGATTATTTTTTAAAACTTGTAGATATCAATGGTTGTGTAAAAGTGATTAAGGCGCTTTCTAAGCCCTGATAGTCATTGATATGACCAATAAATTCTACCTTATTTGTAATACCTTAGAATCCATGGATATCTAGATAATTGAACCCTATTACAAGCTAATATTTCCTCACCTACTCATATCTTAAGTATATTCTCATGATTATTCTTTAATTTAAGTATGGGGGAAATACTTTTTTCATGTATTTTTTGGAAAAAATACCTGCTTGTGGGTGAGTGTGAGATAAATTCACATGTTTTAGAGTAATAAAGGTTCTCATTAAAAATTATTATAATTATTTTTATTTTTTACCTTATATTAAAATATTTTTATATTAAAAAAATAAGAAAAATAATTAAAAATGTATAAAAAAGTAGTAAAAATTTAGAATAAAGGGATTATCATTCAATTCCTTTAATGTTTTGAGTTGTAAACCATTAACATAGAATGTAATGGAATTATTATTGGGTAATCAACTCTATAAAGGGATGAGTTAGGGAAATTTTTGATTTAGTTTAAATGAAAACCATGTATTGTATTATAAGTGACAAGCCTCATAATTGATCCAATTATGTTATTCACATAATTACCTACACACGCATAAACCTATGAACAACATTTTAACCTCATAATAGATATTATCTTTTTTCTATGTGAGTAAAGAATTTATAATTAAATAATTCCTATAGAATCATTCATACTATCAAGATTCAGAAAAAACCATTCATATCAATTACTATTGAGTGAAAAGAGAAATTATCCAGGAAGGTAGGTTTCAAATGTGTTATGGATGGAAATGGGAGGTTAATATTAATATAGTTGGGAGAAAATAAGAATTTGGAAAATTAATTCAAAAAATAATCATGGTAATATAAGGGTATAAGAATTAAATTAATTTATTTTCTTTTGACTTATTTTTTAAAATTTTATATTAGATATATATTTTTATTGAATTCATTTAAGGCATTTTTCTAGGAGAGAAAAGTTTAAGTGTGGGTGTTGATGAGTCCAAATATTTTCCCATTTTAATCTATTAATAAATATAAAAACCCCCTCAAAATGTTCATAATTTATGGGAATAAACTGTATTTTTGATATGTTGGTAATTTTCAAAATTTAATTTTAAAATTGGATAATATAGAATTTTATTGAATTAATATTATTTATGTTATTTATTAAAATTTTAAAACTCTTTTTATTTTGAACTATGTAGGAGAGAACTCAAAATATTATACATTACTTAAGATTAAACTCCCAATTGCGTATGTGTGCTTGGAGAAACTCACTTCTCATGTGAGATTGATTTTTAGTTTCATATACGAGAATCAAGGATATTATTAAAGGTAAAAAAATAGGTTATAAATTGTGAAGGTCAAAAAAGATTTGATACAGGGAGTTTGACTCTCACAATGTAAAATAATATAATCATTTTAGATGATTTTAAATGAGAGGTTTGAAGAAACTAATATACAAAAGTAATATGGAGAAAGAAAAAACAGGATCAATAAATAAAATGAAAAAAAAGTAAATAAAACGGGATATTTAGATGGTTCAGACCAGTTTGTTCATACTCTATGGAAATAAAGCCACCAAAAAAATTATTATTATGTAACAAACAAATGGAAAAATAATATAGAATAAGTAAATAGATTGAAACACACATGGACTAATAAAAGTATCCAAGAATTGGGGCCTCTTAACTCCAGAAACTAGCTATGAACCCTAGTTCAAGGATGGTAATGTATTCCCTCAATCTGGATAGAATCATTCATGAAAAACCCGAACAAAAACTATAAAGAAAAATAAAATACAATGCAAATTCAAAACATAAAAGAAATAATCTCATAAGACTAGTACTAAGGAAAGATCCAGGATCAGCTGAAGAAGAAATAGCACTACTAGGATTGTATGGTCTTGAAGCAGATGCGGTCCAGATAGAGCTCATAATCAATGATATATTCACCAGATACAATGAACAAAAAATGGGCTATGTAGGCATGTAAGATGATCTATAGAACTAATCCCTCTCTTGAATTTTATTCTCTCTGAATGGAAGCTGAAGGAACCGCTCCCTCTGAACGATAAAAACAACCATGTGGACTCAAGAAAATGAATCAATGGAACACAATAAAGGTGAGAATATGATAATTTGATTGATGAAGGTAATATAATATGAGGAAGACACATATTTGAGAAATGGAGTATGTAATAATCATGAATATTAGGTTGGTGAAATAGATCACATAAAACTTGGGAAACAAAACAAGAAACAAATGGAATCCAAGAAGAGACGTAGATCATAAATAAAAAGAGGATGTACAAATATATATTATAGAACTAAAAATTCAAGGCTATAAATGACCTAATCACACCTAGGGATAAATTAAAAACAATCCAGTAAAAAATTATAGGCCTCTAGTCCCAATGATAAGAAAAACATGGTGCCCTAGAATGAAATCCCAAATGTATGCATAAGAAATAGAATCCTGAACCAATATAAAAATTTCACAATAATAATAAAATAAAATAAATTTTCATGTCAAACTTAAACATAATTTTAATGTAAAAAAACAATTTAACAATTCTCCACCTTTTCAAATTAAACTAAAAAAATCAAAATATATTGTTCTTATAAGGATTAATCTATCCTACCAATAGGTTTAAATAGATTTTTATTAATAGAAAATAAATCTAAGACTACAGTATACACCCTACATGAACACTCTTAGCATGTTCCATGGTGGAACATGGATTTATCATACCTACACTTATACTACAATCATATTAATAAAATATATCATGATCAAAAATTAAAAATGACTAAGAAATGGAAATATAAATATATCTTACCAAGATTACCTAAGTCTACATCAAATCTAGCAAAACTCACAGTCATTTAGATACATGAAAACAATAAAAACTTCATGAGAATTAAAATAAAACAAACTAGAAAGCTTAATAAATTTTTTAATATTGAAAGTAGTAAAATGTAGTATAAATAAACAATGATAAAATCTAAGAAGCCATTAAGTGAATTATTTCTACCTAAGCTCAAATGCCTTAGAATGGCACAAAGAAATACTCTCCCTTCCCACTGGTGGCCCCGAAAAATGTATTAGATCCAGTTATAAGAGAACATAAAGGAGACTACCTAAAAACTATACCCCTTTATATCTAAAGGGATACTAAAATAAGATACAGAGAATCCATAGTTTCAAAACTAGGGTATTACCTATTTTTCTAGGCCACGCCATCCTTATTTTCCAAAACATGGAGTGTACCTTTTAATTTGGATGGTTTTACCACACTCAAAACATTAGAAATTATTAAATCAGTTCTTATACTCTAGTTATATTTTTTTGTTTCTATTATAAACCCTAGTTAATGATATTTGGGGTTTGGTTTTAACCCCATTTTCCTCTTACTTAAAACAATGTGTTTGAAGATCATGAGATAAAATAGTAGACTTAACCTCTTCTAACAATATAAAATCATGAATATACATCATTGAATATTATAAATAACTTAAATAATCAAAAATAGAGGTTAAAATAATAATAACTTGGCCTTTTCCCTTAACTTTGAAAACTATATTATCTAAATCCAAAATCACTTTTTCAAATTCATCAAAATGAATACAAACAGATGGAAAAAAGACTCATCTTAAAAGTATAAAGTCTCATTTTCTTGTAAATATGACCAATAAAGTTTTTGTTCATATATAGATGTTTAATTTTTAACTATATTTACCTAAAATTGGTTTCATGGGAAACTTCAGAAAGGACTTTGACTTTTAATGTTAAGAGTAACGTATATTAATCCTTTTCCAAAACACTAGGTTTAACATCTACAAACGTTGGGGTGGATTGAACATCAGTAAAAATAGTAACTGCACGTTTTTTGGGAATGTGTAAGGAATATAAATGTCCATTTTAGACTATAAGAACATGTATTTTAATTCTCTACATACTAAAATCATTATCCCTTTTAAGCTTCTCAACTTCAATCTTAACAGACAATGTCACTTGGAAAGATTACAAGCTCTGATACCAATTGTGAGGGTTGAAACAAATTTAATGTAGGGAGTTTGATTCTCATAGAGGTAAAGAATAGAATCATTTTAGATTATGGGAAGTTAGAAGTTTGAAGAAACAAAAAGACATAATAAATATGGATAAATAAAAAACAATAACATAAAGAAAATATAGAAAAGTAAATAACATAAGAGATTTATGTAGTTTGGACAATTTTGGTCTTACTCCATAGCAAGAACACCACCACAATAGTTTATTATTATGAAAATAAACAAATAGGAATACAATAGATAATAATTAAATAGAGAGAAACACACACAAAACAAAAAAATATCTGAGAACAGGGGCCTCATCACTCCAATAATCAGTTGTGAACCCTAGTTTGAGGATGGTAACGTATTCCCTTAATCAGGACGGACTCATTCACGCCAACCCCACAAAAGGATCATAAAGAAAAATAAAATACAATAAATATAAAAAATATAAAATAAAGAATATCATGAGTCCATAACCAAAGAAATATCCCATATTTGTTTAAGGAGAAACAATGAGGTTAAGGTTGTATAATATTGAATCGAATGCAGTCTAAACAGAGCTTTTAAGAATCGAGCTTTCCACCAGAGACAATGACCGGAATAGGGGGTGCATAGGAATGTAATATGAGTATAATAATTCATACCTATCTCAAACATTCTTCTCTATAAATAGAATATGAAGGAAACACTCCCTATAAAGGATGAAAACAAATGTGTTCACTCAAGAAAATGAAGTGACAGAGAATAATTACGGTGAGCCATTGGTGAGGGAGTTGATGACCAGTGCAGCAGACAAGGAAAAACCTTGTTTGGACAAGGGATCATGGAAGAATCATGAATATTGGGCCAGTTTAATAGATTTTATAAAACCTAGGATGCATGTAAAGTAGAAAATAGAATCCAAACAGGGACATGGATAGTAGAGAAAAACAGGAAGCATAAAACCCACATTCTAAATTTGCATGGTCAAGGCTAATCGATGGCCAGAATCACAACTAGGGATAGAAGAGGATCAAGACAACATATAAGTATATTCCCCCATGACCAAAAAAAATCAAAACATAGAATCCCAAAAATAAATCCTAGAAAGGTTCCAACAAAACAAAATCCCAAACCAAAAATAAAAAATGCATAATAATAATAAACAAAATTAATTTTAAATAGAAAACTTAAATAGAATTTTAATTTGAAAACAAAATTTAACATAAATTGTGAAAATTCATGATTTTTATGGAATATGATATCACAATAAATGATAGATACATGTCATTACACATGACACAATCATTGAATATGACTTCATAATATCTCTAGTTATAACTGATGTTGTACTAAATAACATATATCAATAGTCAATAAGGAAGAGTTTCAAGGGAAACTATATATCATTGGTTATGATAATGTAATATCTTCATCTATGATCTAATAATTGTCTATAATATCTAAATATCATAATAGCTTCGGTGTATTATTTAAACATGGCCATGTAGAGATATCACCAATATGACATGCATATTTTTATAATGACATGCATATCATTCTTGCGACACACCAAATCCCTAGTGAACCATTAAAAGAATCATACATAACCACTTATAACATTTTGATATTAGATATTATGATTTTATAAAAATTAGTAGAAACCTCATATCACCATTCATGGCATTGAAAAGGTTAATATTCTAATTATAATATGCATATATCATTGAATGTGACATGGATGGTGAACTCCAATCAAACCATGTCACTATTATGATACCTTTATATCATAAAATATTGTAATAGTGGATACCCTAGAACCAACTAAATAGTACTTTTCGATTACCATTTCAAATATACAGTGAGATATACATGATGTAAACTTACCATTATAGTGTAGACAATTTTGTATCCACTATTTAAATGGTATGGTCTATAGATTAGTTGTCATATCAAAAGTTCATAGCAGATACTAGGCTATAATAAGAACCATGATATAGTATGAAATTAATCTTAAATATATGTCCTATTATCTAGATACATCATAATTATTGGACATAGTTGATGTTTAACTATCAGTTGTTGTGGGATCATAAGCATTGAGACTTATTTTCATAAAGTTTTCACTTGTTTATCTCTGGTAGGTGAGATCACAAGGATAGACTCGCTAATAGGAACACCACATGTTTCAGGTTTCATTGGTTGTTCCTATCTCTGGACATGTGTATTGGTCTCCTAACTTGATATCATTATCAATGTGTGTCATTTTATCGCATACTTTGATGCAGTCCAAAAACCATGATAATGAAATTGTGGTGAGTTATATTGTGTTGGGTGTGTCATTGGTAGTATGACATTGGTTGAATGGTCAAGATAAAATTTTTCTCTTACAAGTTGAGGAAGTAATATCTCAAGACTGGTTGATTAGGATGGTAGTACCTTCATATATCCTTGTTCAAGGTATTCAAAGGTAAATCCATATAGTTAGATCAAAAAACAATAAATAAAGAAAGGAAAATGACACAAGTTTGTGTCCTTTATCATATATCTAAATATAAAGATATTATATTACAAAGTGCATGTTCATAGGTTGGTTGTCAATTTTATGACTATTACTTATCTCTTTTGGGGCCTTGATGGGTTTTTATAATCCAATCTTGGTTTTTCAATATTATTATCTATTATCTAGATAAGGGACTAGAGTGTCTCACACAATAGTGTATTCAAGAATCTTCTATATTTTGGTGAATAGGTATATAGGACATGGTGGGACCCACCATTGGGTCTGATAGTTTTCCAAGTTATCGGTCAGTGATGAATAAATAAATTCATTATTATTTGAGCATAGAATAATTGGGTTGAATTTATTTTTTAATAGTATTCATGATGTATTTAGTGAATGTAGGAAAAATATTATACAAACAAATATTATTTTAATATTCCAAATTTGTTTAATATTAGTGGGAATTATGAGTCGAGTTAATGAATTAGGTTTATCACATAATATATTTAATATATATTATAGGTATGTGATAAAATATAAATAATATTTATAAGTCAATAGTTCTTCATAATTATTTTTTATTACTTATTTACTAGGATTTTCATTTCTAGGGGTCGGGGAACCATTTTTTGATATTTTTTCACCCATTATATAAGGAGGAGAGGATCATTACAGTGATTGTTCATTCATTCATAATTAGATCCTATATCTCCTCACAATTCTTGTATATATATGGTCTCTCCCGAGTGATTCATCTAAGATTCCTTTGACGGATCGAAGGCATGGGATCATGGTGATCATCATGACATCAAAGAGATTGTCGGTCCTCCATGCTAGCACCCAGAATTCGACTAACAAATTTTCCATGGATTCTTGAAGTGTGTGTGGATGATATAGATGGGTTCATATTTGGATCCTTTGAGAAATTTTCACTAAATATGAGCTTTGGTCGATTTCACTTTTCTTTGAACAAGTTATTTGTTTAATTTTAATTTTTGTGCTCTGTTTAATTCACGTGAGATCCTCAGAACTCTATTGAGGCTCAGATCGCCACTCACCAGCTTCTTCTGCATACCCTAGTACCAATAATTGAATAAAATGGATTATGTGAATTTTATGAACCAAAAAGATTATTTTTCATTAAATTAACTAGAGTGTTTAAATTCAGTCATAATGAAAGAGATCGCATGTCGATCTGATTTCGGATGGCTAATTTATATCCATCTAAAATTTTTTATATGGATCATTTTTTATTTATGGATATTAATAATGAAGAAAATATATTTTATATATTTTAATAATACCCCAACTTAGTGATGCTGATGGATTTTGGTGTTTCCACCCTGGGTGACGTTGATCCGGTCGAGCCACACCCAAGCAACCCAGCTGACGACTGGAGCAGAGACCATCGCCACCTCCTCTAGTGAAATCTGAACTTGGGGCACCATCATCCTCATTAGTCACCTACCTCATGAGATCCACTTGCAACTCACTCAGAATTCCAGTCGATTCTGACTCCCTCTCACTTGGAATCAGAGCCACCGCGGTCCCACCACCTAGAACTAATGATGCCACCTCTGTGAGGTCCGACGCCACCCACCTCTTCTCACTCAACCGAGCTGGCTCTTGTCATCTCCTCCCTATTCATGCATCTCTCAGATGATACCACCTCTAGATTGGGATCACCAGTGATCCCACTTCCAGCTCTGCATACGCCACCTCCCACGATTGTCTTCTTCCATCGAGGCTGAACCTGTACCACCACAACGTCATCTCCACCCAAGTTTATGGTTGAAGCTTCTCTTGAAGACAAATCTCATAGATCGTCTATCATAGTTTTCCACCTTCTAATTATAGGGTCACGGCCGAGTGTCCAAAACCATCATCACTAGAAACTAATGTTGTCTCAACCTCCTACTACCACACTAGACTGTCGTTGGGCTCCTATCACTAGTGGAAATATAGGATTTAATGTAGATATAATAACGTCAGTTTTTTATAAACCGACACCAATAGTATGTGCGGGAACTTATTGGTGTCAGCTTTCAGTAAAATCAATGTCGAAACCCATTTATTGATGATTTTTCACGTTGATTTTTTTTAAAACCGATGTGAAAAATAATAAAAAAAATTGACTTCGGTTTTAGGGAAAACCGATGCCAAAAATAAAAAATAAAAAATTTGGGCATCAGTTTTCCCAAAAACCGACGCCAAAATCAAAAATACTGAAGACTTTTTGTCATCGGTTTATTAAAAAACCGACGCCGAAAATTAAAAAAAAAATTGGTGTCGGTTTTTATAAAAAATGATGCCAAAAATTAGATTTTCTTTTACTAAGTTTGAGATTATTTCCTAAGATTCGATTTTATTGGTTGTGGAGAAAAAACATAGTTACGGATTAAAAGTTATGGTTGTCAGAAGTTGATACTCTCTAATAGAATTCTTAAAGAAGTTCATCTTTCAAAGACCATAAATTTTAATCCATAACTCCATTTTATCTCTACGACCAGTCAAATCGAAGGTTGAGAAATTATAAAAAACATTGTAATATTTTTTTTCATTTTTGGAATTGGTTTTCAAAAAAACCGACGCCAAAACATTTTTTAAGTCTTTGGCGTCGGTTTTTAAAAAAAACTGATGCGAAAAGTGTTTTTTTTACTTTTTGCATCGGTTTATTTTAAAACTGAATCCAAAAATATTTTTTTTTACTTTTTTCTGTCAGTTTAAAAAAACTGATGTGAAAAATAATTTTTTTTACTTTTTGGTAGTAGTTTATTTAAAAATCGACACTAAAAAGGATATCGATTGGAATTTTTTGTGTTGGTTTTCTTCAAAACTGATGCCAAAAGACCCATGTAAATCCTCTTTCATGTCGGTTTCAAAAAAATCGATGCCAAAGAGTATTCTCCAATACACAGGATCAAAAATTCAATTTTTTCACAACGCGCGTTTAAATTTTTAAAATCCCGCCTACATTTCAATACAACGCGGCTTCAATCGTTTACTATATATAAATCTATTTTATCCTTCATTCAACATTTTCAATCTCTTAAATTCAATCAAGTTTGCAACACGGCTTCAATCGTAAATTTGAACAAGGTGCCTATTCTAATCATTTATTTTCTTTGTTATTCTTTTCCTTCAATTCAAAATAGCTTGATTATCTTTCTTATAGAGATTATTTATTATTATTATCAAGTTAAAAATATAGAACATTAGAATGAGATTTACCAATTGTGGTGTAAATTTAATTATCGATCACCATTTTAATTTTTTTTATGTGATTTTAATTTATGTTTATCAAAATTTATTTGAAATGAGTTTTACCAATTGAAACTTTGACATGTTCATCTTCCGACAACCATAACTTTTGATCCATAACTCTGTTTTTTCTCCAAGACCTGTCAAATCGAAGCTCAGAAAATTCTCCAAAACATGGAAGAAAAATTTACTTTTTGGCATCGGTTTTTGTAAAAAAAGATGCAAAAAATAATTTTTTTCATTTATGGCATCGGTTTTTTAAAAAAAGGGATGCCGAAACTATTTTTTAAAACTTTTTGGCGTTGGTTTTTAAGGAAACCGACGCAAAAAATGATACGAATTGATTTTTTGGCATCTTATTTTTACAAAACCAATGCTAAAAACAAATGTAATTCATTTTTGGAATCGGTTTACAAAAACCGACGTAAAAAAATCATATTTTTTACGTCAACAACTTCAACATCGGTTAAAAACCGACGTTAAAGACCATTTTCTACTAGTGTATTGTCCCATAATTGATCCTTTGTTCACCCTTTTGTGAGAGGTAACCCATTACTAGGTTTTATTGGACCTAATCTACCCCACAGTGGGTCAGGGAGGGTATTCCCAACTTGGAATAGGTCTAGGTGGATCTGTTTGGCTCAAAATACCCATGCATGGGGTCTTCACAGCCCGGTATGGGCCTGTGTGGGGCTGGCCCAACCCGCAATGGGACTAGGTGAGGTTTCAGGGCCCGAATAATTTTATATAATCAAAATTAATTCATTTATTTAATTTATTTTTAGTATTAAATTAAAATTAATTAAAACTATTTTTTGGTTTAAAAACTATAATATTTTAATATTCCAAAAAAATAAATTAATGTATTTTTTGGAATAAAAATTAAATTAATGAAAGGACCAAATAAAAATAAATTATTTGAATATAATTAATTCATTTAATTTATTTAAATTTCCCTTGTACCTTAATTTATTAAAATTTAATTTTAATTATGATTTTACTTTTACCCACTAACTAGTCTTGAGTATCGACCACGTACATATTTTTTTCAATTATTTATCATTTTTGTGTGATGATCATCAATAATTAATTATTTTTATTTATGATCTTCACATAATTATTTTTTTCTTGTTTAATATGCATAAGGGTCTGTGTACCCATATAAAAGTAATTTATCTGTATTTTTTACTCCTCAGACCCTCTCACATGTGTGCAAGTTTTATTGTAGTATTGTGAGGATGGTATAAGTCAAAAACCATGCCAAGTTGAGGTGAAACATAGATGAAAAGTGGATAAAATTGATGGGGGAATAGATGCATCATTAGTCAAGCTACGACTCAAGTATGATCCCCCTAGGTCATGTTTAATCCACTAAGTTTAAATAGATCAACCAATATTAAATTCTCAAGACTAGTCAGGTATTTTATTTCCTTTTTTTATTTTTTTTATTATTTTATATATTTTCATGACAGCAGGAAACACATAAAAAATAAATAATAAAAAATTAATAAATAAGTGATAAATTTTTTTATATTAATGTCAATTGTGAGTGCGACGACATAGTATGAATAGATTAATATAAATGGATTACATTTTTCAAAAAATATTAATATCCCTAAAATAAATATTTTTTTTGTAAATGACTTCCATCATTTGAATTTAACAAAAACGGATGTTTGGGGTGCTCGTCAGCCAAAGTTGAGGGTGCATCTTACTACTAGAGAGTTCCTATGAGAGTGATGGGTTGACTTAACTAAATTTTGTAGAAAATAAGTATCTAAATATATATTGATACAAATTTAAAGGCAATCATTGAGTAAATCATATTTATGATTTTATATGTTTTGACTTCACTCAACAGATCATGGAACCGCATGTTAATGTGGTTTCCCAATCTAGTGACTACCTAGAAACTCTCCAAGTCGTAGCATACCAAATTTTGTAGACTATGATGAGAGGTTCAAGAATCATTTCCACTATAATACTCAAGCCATAGAGTATTTTAATTATAATAAAAATGGTTTCTAGAGTTTGATAAAATAGTGGGTGTCATTTAATTAATTTAATCAATAATTTATAAATCAATAATCAAGATAAAAGTTCTTATATGTTAGTTTTTTATTTTTTTAAAAAATTGAAAGTAATACCAAAAATACACTATGATAATTATTGGAAAAACAAAATTTACAAACTAGAATGAGTTTCCAAATAGTAGTATAGGTGATTTCACAAAGTACTATGACATTAGAAATTCAAGGTGCTAGAGTCCTTCATACCTGTTAAGACACCTTAGGAAGAGAGGGTGGGAAAATTCTTACAGGAGACTCATGTATGACACATATGATGGTTACGTCATAATGTTATCATCAACATCCGATGTAATTTTTGGATACTAAATTATGACATTGATGATGTTAAATTTATTATCATCTCTGGGAAACTTGCGAGGGGAAAGAGAAGCATAGATATGAATAGATTATGATTACATTGTATATGTGTAAATTGAAAGATGGATCATGGTTTTTCAATGCATCCCTTTCTCATATCATTTTCACCACTTTCTCCTATTTCTTTTGAGATTAAAAAAATGAAATTTATAGATAAAACTCTTTGTATACTTCTAGGTAAGTATTTCCAAACAATAAGAACATTAAAGAAAGATTTATCTTTAGTTCTTATGGTGAAAAAGTTAAACGATAGGGAAAAGGGACAATGGAAAGTTTTATGCCAAATTCACCTTCACAATTTCCTTCATAGAAAAGAGGTACTAAAAAGGAGTTTATTTTCTTCACATATAATGAAATAAATTTATAGAAGTTAAAACACAATGAACTAAATCAAAGAAGCAAGTATTCTCTTCTTCTTTAGGTATATTTATCAACTATATTTAATATTTCTGTAATATTTTTGGGAATTAAATAAAATATTTTAATTAAACACGTGTATTTAAATATAGTAACCAAGTATAGAAACATTAATAGAAGTAAGGTGTGTTCTCCAAGCAGCTAAGAAAGGGTGGTCCCTAAGTCAGTATTCAGAAGTACATGGCTACTATATAGCTAAGTGAATGATTCAAGTAGAACTTTTAATGTGTATAATCAAAAAAAAATATCTCATGTGTTCTTTGGACACAAGGAGTCGTTATTCTAGTTTAATAATGAATGTTTTTTGTGGTCTTTTATACGCAACTAATAGGTCAGTGATGAATGAATCATTGGAAATACCTGTTGAATATAAAAAGTAAGATTTATATACCCAGTTTTAGTAAGGTAATTATTTATCAAGCATAACTAAAATTGAACATCAAGGATATACCCAGTATGGTATTTATACTCAATAGAACTAAACTTATTATGTATTATTGAATATATATACTTACTTAGTTTAGAAAAATAATCCTTTAGAAATAAAGGTAAGACACAAAGTCCTTTGGAACTAGTTCATCTTGAGAGCATGAACTATGCCAAGAAAAATCTAGAGGTATATTCTTATACTTCATAAAATTCCTTTAAGAATTTTAAGTAATTTTAAAGTGAAGTATGGTATAACCATTTTTAGGAGATAAGAGTTACTTAGGGATGGTATGTTGAAGAATATATGGACCAATCATTCATCAATCATTATAATGTAGAGTGGAGTAATTCCTAAATACACGTTACCTTATCCACATTATATCTATGATGATAATAAGGAGAATAGATGATGAGTCTTACATGTCCACATTGATCAAAATATATATAGTATGGAACAATTCCTATATTCGCATCTCTTTATACACATCATAGAGATGATGTAAGTATAAGGAGCATAAATGTTGAGATATATATTCATAGTAGATACTTCCATTATGTTTTAAGATATTCATCACAAATAACAGTGTTATCCCATAACCATATTCCTACTATAATGAAAAATGGATATCATATGAGTTATAGTATGATGTAAATCCATTATTTCATAAGAACACATGTTTCGATGCAAAGTGTTTGTTAAGGATATAAACAAACTTGCATCATGAAATAAAAAATGTGTATCTAAAGTAATTATCCTAAAAGTTACATATGATATTATATAAATATCTATGATAGAAGGTTTATAGTCAAGTAATAGACTATATTTATATAAAATTGTGCACATCTCTACTTGAGGTAGTGGGATCAAGATTGACTTGGGATTATTCAATACCAAATATTCATAAATAGTTGACATAGGAACAAGTTTCACAAGAGCATGTGGAAAAGGAATATTCAAAATACACATACAATATAGGGATGATAAAACCATGTTTATGGTTTTATAATCACCATGGGAAGTGATACATTATTCATTATGAATAATAATTCCTACAACTAGGTAGTATATGGAAATTATCTAAAATTGGAAAGATCGATTAAATTCAATATTGAATTCCATGAATCAAAGTACAAGGGGATTATTATTTTAAATACTATGGAGGGTATTCAGGTGAGGATATATATGGAAGGTAAAAGTATGGTAACAATAAGGATCAATTGGTAACACCAATTATTTATACCTAAATCCATTATAATTTTACTTTTAATAGCTAATTTTCTATGATCATTTTATTACGAATTCGATATCAAGACCACCAATACTGGAATGTGTTTATACGACACAACTATAAAGGGATGGTGACATAATATAATTCTAATAAGGGTGTACATTATTGAAATGAAATTTTGGATTAATGTAAGAAACAATATCATATAATATTCATTTGAAATGGATATTTTCCATTTTTCTACAAGAGGTTAGTGGGAGAACCATTGATTTCTAAGTAAAATATGTTTGATAACATATAGAAAAAAACTGTTATTCTTATAGTTAGTTAATACCAGAATAAAATAATCTCTCTATATATTAACTTAAAGTATAAACCTAAGTTCTAGGGAATAAGATATACTAAGGTAGATCTAATGGTTTCTTAGACCTAGTCAATAATACATATACTAACATGCTATTGAAAAATACAAGTTGGGACAATTTGAGAGAGAATTTTTACCATTGTCACATGGAATATATCTCTCCAAGAATACATTCATAGGAATAGGAGGATATTAAATTGGTGAGTTTAATTATATACGCTTCTGCAATGGATCAATAATTTATTCCATGATATGTATAAAAAATGATATTGTTAAGATAAACTTTATAATAGAAAAATATCAATTATATCTAAGAGAACTATAAGGTAAGTATTCAGAACTATCCAATTGTACTTGAGGAAGTACAAAGGATTTGTACCTAGTATGCAAAGGAAGGGATTCTATTTATAAGGGAACATGAACTAGTATTCTTTGGATCAATTTGATCTAATATCGCATTTAGTCTAAGGTAATGAGTGATATAAGCTCATAAAAGCTAGTGGTAATCATACCTATGAATACTAAGTACATTGTAGATTCTAAGGAAGCTAAAGAAGTAGTATATAATATGCAATGATTTTTTCCTATTATTGGAATCACACCTAGTAAGTAAAGTTTTATCATGATGATAATAATTTTATTGGTAGTAGCCAACATTTCAAGTATAGGCCATGGAAAAAAGGGATATACTTAGGGATATCATATCTTGAGAAGTTTTACTCAATGGGGTCAAGTCGCACATAGCAGAATATCCACACATCAGAGACATGGAAGACCCAGCAACTAAAGTCATAACTTAGTAGAAACATGATCTTAATCATATGGGAGATAATAAGGTTCAGTATTAGGTTGGCTCTAGTGAAAGTGGGAGTGTTTAAATAGTGGGTTCCATAGACACAACTAAACAAAACTTTTTTATTACCATTTCATGTATATAGGGAGATATGCATGATGTAAACTTATCATTATAGTGTAGACATTTCTACATCCTCTATTTAAATGGTAATGTCTATAAATTAGTTTTCATATTAAAAGGTTATAGTAGATAGTAGGTTATAAAAAGAACCTCAAGATACTATAAAATTAATCTTAAATATATTTACTATTTTCTAGATACATCATATTAACTGGACATAGTTGATGTATGATTATAAAGTATTGGGGGATCATAAGCACTGAGAGTACTTATCATGAAGTTTGCACTTTGTGATCTCTGGTATGTGAGATTAAGAAGAAAGACCCGCCAATAGGATCACCACATGTTTCGAGTGTTAAAGGTAGTTCCATCCATGGACATGTGTATTAGTCTCCTTATTGGGGATCATTATCAATATGTGTCATTTGATCACATACTTTGATGCAAGGAAAAAACATGATAATGAAATCATGGAGAGGCAACTTATGTTGGGTGCGTCATGGGTGGTATGACATTAGTTGAATGGTCAAGGTAGAATTCATGACAACCTTTATTTTTATTACACATTAATTCATGTTTTAATACATAAGATTATATATAATACAATCCAAAAGATCAAGAAGTCTAGTGTATTTGGAAATTAGGTACATTACATAACAACTTAAAACAGAGGGTACATGTCCATTATTTAAAAGTTCCTTAACATGCTCATAATATTCCATCATACTTAAAACTGTATGAGATAACCTGGGGGAATACATAAGAAAGGGGTGATATATAAATCCCAGTAAAGGAATAAACATGTAATAACATGAAGAAAGTATTTCATGTAAAAGAATAGGAATTTCAACATAACATAAAATGGGTGAGAAACATAAACATGAACAATTAGGTAATATAAATTATGATAACATAAAGGCAACATGGAAATGTAAAAACAACTTTAAACATAGAATCATAAACATAGGTCAAGGATAAACACCAAGACATCATGGTGGAAAAGGTCAAGTTATGGATTAGGTTGTGTAACGACCCGAAAAATGTACTTCTTTTATTTATGGATCTCTTTTCTCCTAATGAATTTTTATTATGTTTTACAATAAAAGTACATCGAATTACTTAAGACCCAAACTATAGATTTAAAAATTGATATAATTATTATAAAAAATTAATTTATATGGAATAATGATTATTTTAATTAAATAGTATGATTAAAACACCCCTTTTTTAATTTAAATGATAAAATAATTTTACTTTTTTTTATGTCAGAAATTTCACTATGCAATTTCACTATTCATTTTTTATCTGCTATTATTTTTAATAACTAAGTATTTTTATATTTAAAAGTCAAATTTCTCATACTTAGAGAATTATTATGGTTATATAAACATCATTTTTGAATTCCAAATTTTAAAATTAATCTAGACTTAATTTTTAGAATTTTTCTAAGAAGTATCATTTTTTATATAAATAGTATTTTATTTGATGAATAGTGTTGGATGAATAGTGTTTTCTTGAAGAATAGTATTTGATGAATAGTTCTATTTTGATGAATAGTAAGAAAATATTTTATTATTAAATAATTTTTTCTGTGAAATGATTTTCAAAAATCTGTCATACATGGTTGTAATCAGCGTGAAAAATGTGGTTCAATAATATCAAAATAATTTTTTATTGAATAGTAACATACCCTTATAAATAGTAATGAATAGTAAATCATCCAAAAAAATAGAAACTTCACCCATTAATGTATAAATACAATGTAGACATCTTAAAAGTGAAAAAAATGATCATAATATAAGTTTTGGTATTTTTGTATGCCATAAATATATTATTTACAATTTTATAATTAATTTAATAATTTAAAATGGAAATTTATTTTCATAGAATATAATCATAAATTTTTACTTTATTGTCTTATAGTTATACAATAATTTTATGGGACCTTGATTACTTTTTCAAGGTATTACAAAATAAGTTATAGTTTTAGAGTTGTTTTTTTAATAAATAATGATTGTATTTAAAAATTAAATTAAAAATATTTAGAAAATTATTTCCATAAAATGGAGTTTATTTTTGAATTCAGATCATCAATATTAGTTTAGGGTAAATTTTTGGTTTTTTTCTAAAACAGTTGAATTTTCAATGAATAGTAAAAATACAGTTTTGAGTTTCGGGTGTTTAATGACATCATTGATGATGTAATCATGATGTAATAAATCTGGTCAGCTTTTGATTATTATGATATGTTATGATGTGTCCCAAGTGGACAATACCATGGGAAAATACCATGGGAGATCCCATGGTTTTGCAAATACCACTATTGAGGTGTCCCTTAGAAATTAATTAAATATTCCCTCACTTTTCCTATAAATACCAAGTCATTCCCTCATTCATTTCATTCCAAAATCCTTCTAAACAAATTTCTAGTCTTTTTACCACCCAAGGATTCCTCCCAAGTTTCCCTCAATCCCCCCTAGGTCCCAACCTTCAATCTTTCGAAGTTACTCTTCAAGGTGAGGGATTTTTTTACCCTCTCTTTTAAGTTATGACTTTCTTTATGTTATGTCTTTTAGTTTCCATCTTATTATATTGGGGTTTGTTCTTCTATATCCTTATTACTATAAATTTTATTTCCAATTTATGATATACACCTTCCACTCTCATCAACCAATTTTATGAATTTTTAATTGACGTCATTAGGCTGCCGAATTTTCGTAAAAGAAATCACATCTTCTCTTTTCTTTTGAGATTCATTTTCATATGGTATATCCTTCAAATATACATACCATGATATTATTTCTTTTTATTATGTACCTGTAATTTATTATTATTTTTTATGAGTGGGTTAATCTTGTCCTCTCTCATTTCAACTTTTTCTAAAACCATGTTATATAGCTGTTATGCTGCAGAATTTTCATTTCAAAATCTCTCTTTTTTTTCAAGAAATTATCTTATATTATTTATGTGAATACTAAATATATTTTCATTTACAGGGGTATTAATAAATACATAAAATTTATCTATTTTATTATAGAATTTATATACATATAACCTTCACTCCTTTTGTGTGGGTTATAAATGACATAACGATCATGTTTTTAAGTACTTTTAAAACGTCATGATTTTGAAGTGAAACCCGTTACTTTTAATCTCTATGGGTTATTTATGAAATGTTTTATTATGATATATGTGGATCACATGAATATAAATACATATTAATGTTGTGCCCTGATAGTGCTCCATGAATTGGGTAAAGAATTTAATCTCTAGAGATGACAGGTTTCATGATACCTTGATGAATAACCTTGGTAATTTTTATGACACCTTAGGGATGAACCTTGGTGATATGTTGATGAATGTATAAATTAAATGTTTTATCCACATATTTATTTTATGGTTCAAGTTCTTTAAATTATCAAATTCCTCTACTTCCATTGCTCATGTCTAAATGTTTTTCATCAAGTTATTATTGATATCATAAGTAAACAGATTCCCTTACTTTCCTTACTGGGATTTCTGATCACCCTTTCCTTTCATGTATGTATCCAGGTTATGAGATAAAATAATTATACACAGTGTGAACTTTTAAATAAGATTTTCAAGGGTATTTAAAATAGTGTTTTAAGTTTTCATGTTTTATGTTCCGGATTTCCAAGAGACTAGACTTTAAAGATCATCTGTTTGTAAAATGTAATGAAAAGTTATGTAATAAAAAGGCGGGATGCCATAGGTTAACTTCCTAATCCCTTGAATGATGTATCATGATACTAAATCATTAACCAATTCATTTTAATGCTATATAATTTTGGTCACACCCGTTACTTTCGTATTCATATGCATAAGGGTGCCACATAGATCATACAACATGGAATCATTTTTCATCACATTTTATTCCATAATCAAGGAGTGTGGAATAAATACAAGTAATTCCCAAATAAAATGTGTATAAGTTCATAAACTTGAACACACTTTATAGGAAATGGGTATAGGTATTCACTACATAATTTTTTGGCATGGAAAATCATGGTGAAATTTCATAAGCATAGTGGCAGTACTCAAAGATTCATAAAAATGGTTTATTAAAAGAAAAATGGGTCTATATTTATTTGGAAATAAAATTTATACTAATAGGGATATGTAATAGAATATCTCAACATTAGTATTTTCAAATAAATTCATAATATGAAGTAGATTTTTTAATTGAAAATAGGATGGAGAGGTCCCTTACTAAATTTCGGCATGGTAATGGGTGTACATAAAGGTTCATATGAGGGATTAATACGAGTGAAAGGGGAATATAATCACATGTACGTAAAAAGGAAAGTAATATGGGTGTATAAAAACATACTCAAATAATAAAAAATGGTAATTAAGATTCATAACATAAAATAGGTGCTCGAATAAAAAGTAGAGTGGGAGATCCCTTACATTGAGAGAGTGATTCCCAAAAGATTTGGAGGAGCTTCATGAGAGATTCGGGACACCTTAGGAGGAATATAGAGATTGGAGGGAAGATTAAGGATGTGATATAAGGTTTTTTAGTGAAGATAAATGGGATATTGTGTGGGTTTATATATGAAAATATAGGGTAGTTCTTTATTATTTCTCAAACTTAGGTTTTAGACTCTATATAATAAAATAACCAAAACCACAAACCTTGCCATGGTTTTTGGCCAGTGTTTCTTCCAAATAGGGTTTAATTTCATTAATTTATAAGGAAAAGGACCTAAATTATTAAAATATTTCCCTTGGTGATGTGGGAGTGATTCATGTTCTTAATGAAATCATTTTAAAACCTTAAAATATAATATAGGTTTTGGGGGATTCCTAAAGGATTTATAAAATTAATCAAAATAACCTAAAAATCACATTATTTTAAAGGGTAAACATATATTTGGACATGGATACCATTTATAGTATTTATTAAATCTTTTTTGGGTCATTATGTGGTCATACAACACATCGTATATTTATACTATATTTAATTTTAACCTGAAAATTAGACTGCCTCAAAAAATTATGAAAAATTCACCATTATATAATTTTGATGTTATGATTAAAAAAGTGGTGTTTATTTTATATAAATAATATTCTAAATATTTTTATTCTTGCATTTAAAATAATAATTTACATTTATTAAGAAATGTTTAGTTTTTTACCATAATAGTTTTTGAACCCTTATAGAAATTATTTTTGACTTTGTAAAATTATATTGTAAAATATAATTAGTAAATATTATTTAATAATAATATTTTATTAAAATATATTTTATTTTAAAAAATTCATTAATTTATCAAAATTAATTTCTTAATTTAAATTACATATAGCCCAAAAATATAATTTGTGATTTATCGAATCAAAATAAAAATATTTTATAAAGTAATAATAATAAAGATAAAATATATTAATTATTCTATAAAATATAAATATTATTATTATTATTTTCTTGGTACATATCCCTTTATTACACTGAAAAACTCTATAAGGGTAAGGTGTGCAACAGTGATACTCTTAGGAGGTAGTTTAGTGTATATGGTTTGGACCATGAACTCGATGAGCTTAAACTTATCCTGTAAACGATTTTGCTCATTCTTTAGTTGTTGGATATAAACTTGGCCTTGGTCAAGGTAAAATTTTAGTGAATTTATCTCCATCATAATCTCTGATAAATGGGATTTATAGGGTATGATCCTACAAGTTGAGTTCATCACTTCCTTTTTTGTGTCAATTGGATTTTTCAAAACCCTATATTTATACTAATCATATGATCACTGTTAAATAACTATATTATCAATAGTTATGAATATTAATGGTATTTTAAATTCTATAGGATATAATAAAACTAAATAATTTCATGTGTTTTATATAACCATAAGATATAATAATAATTTAATTTAACCACAAATGGAATATTATTTATAAATGCTCAGGTCATTACAGTCTTCACCCCTTTAGAAATTACACCCAAAAAAATGTATTTCACACAATAAAATAGATGAGGGTAACTCTATTTAATCACCTCCTCTGATTCTCACATTTCTTCTTCAAACTTTTGGTTTCTCTATAGCACTTTGACCTGGTGAATTTTCTTATTTCATAAAACTTTGTCTCTATGATCTAATATCTTCACTGGCTGCTCCTCATAAGAAAGGTCATTCTCTAATGGTACCAACTTTGAATTTAGCACATGTGAGGGGTTTGGTATTTACTTCCTCAATAGTGATATGTGGAACACATCATGTACTTGATATTAGTTAGATGATATTGAAATTTGATAGGCCACCACTCTGATATGATCAAGGATATCAAAGGGGGTGATGTATATTGGACTATTCTTTCCATTGTTCCTAAATATCATGAATTTATTCCATAGAGATATACAGAGTAATACCTTGTCTCCAACCTCAAACTCTAGGCCTTGTTAATGATTGGAATAATATATATTTTTTCGACTCTAAGAAGCCTTATTGTGTGGTTGAATGGTCTTGAACGTTCCCACCATTTCGTCAACCATTTCAAGACCAATCAATTTTATATTCCCTAACTTTATCCCATCATGTAGGTGTTCTGAACCTCATCTCATGAAGGGATTCATAGGGGGAATTTTGGATTCTTGATTAGAAACTATAATTATATGAGAACTTGACCATATGAAGATGTTGATTCCATCCTCTTTTGAAGTTAATTGAGAAAACTCTCAATATGTCCTCAAGTGTCTAGATAGTCTACTCAGATTGAACATTAGTTTAAGGGTGATGATACATGTTGAATTTCAATTCACTATTTAGAGCATGTTGGATACTCTTCGAGAACTTGGAGGTAAATATTGTATCTCGATTAGATATAATCGGTTATGGTGTTTCATGTTGCCTCACCACTTATCTAATGTATATCCTTTCAAATTGATCGAGTGAGAAGTCCTATTGAATTTAAATTAAGTGATTCGTATTTGTAAGATGATCCACCACAACCCATATAGCATTATTTCCTCTCGATATATTTAGGATACAAGTGAAAAAGTCTGTGGTTATGTTTTTCCATTTTCATGTAGGTATGGGTAATGGTTGCATCATCCCCTTGAATTTTTTCCTTTTAGCCTTCACTTTCTAACATATAAGACACCTTGATGTATATTATATGATCTCTTTCTTCATATTTTCAAAAAAATAATGCTCTCAGAGATCTCGATATATATTTTTTCTTCTTAGATGGATGAAGAAGGTCGAGTTATGTGCATCATCCAACATATCCTTATTTAACTTGAGATTTTATTGTACATATAGTATTGACCCAAATCTTACAACTCCTTCTTCATTAACATAAAACTATAAGGATTTCCCTTTTCTTATAGCTTATACCTTCTTCTGAATTCCAAAATAATCTCTTTGAGCATCCTCTACCATCTCTAGAAGGGATGTTTGAGTAATAATTTGTGAAATAATTGATGATGTTCCTTCCTTTATGATTCTCATGTCCATCCTTTTCAAGTCTAAGAAGATTTTACCCTTCTCATTCTCATCAATGATAAAATTGTTGGATCCTTTCTACTTAGAGCATCTACCACTTTATTTTTTTCCTAATCCGATAGTGTATTGATCAGTCAGAGTCCTTAATCAACTCTAACTATCTTCATTGGAATATATTCATCTATTTTTGTGTGAATATATAATTTAAGCTCTTATGATCCATATATATTTCACACTTCTCCCCAAAGAGATGACGTCATAATATTTTTAACATGAAGATCACTACAACTAACTCCAAATCATGTGTTGGGTAGTTCTATTCTTGAACTTTCAATTTACTTTAATCATAGGCTATCACTTTGTTATTTTGCATTAACAGACAACCCAAGCCCTTATTTAAAGCATCATTTTATACTTGAAATGTTCCCTACTTTTGGGTAGCATAAGTATAGGTGCAGTGATAAGACTCTTTTTCAAGGATGTTAGCCTCATCCATCCTTTAATTGATCCTATAATTTAGGGGTCCATAGATATCCCATTTTCTGTGATAATATTCCCTAATATTTTTTCTCGGTCGAAGTATAAGTTTTATCAATAACTCAACCAATCATCTAGGAGAAAGACCAAAAAATTATTTAGTAAACACATCAGGGAATTACCTTAAAATGATCATGTCATCAAGGATGATCTTTTCTTTAGACTCAATCATTTTAGAAAGATATGATTTCTCATAGGGAAATAATATCCATGATTGAAAAGTTGGTGCTAAAGAAGATTTATCATCCTCCTTTCACTTGTATAGAATCAGGGGGTGATTTTTGATATAGAGATTGGTTTTCCTCTCATGGAAATTTAGGTTGGGTTATTAAAATGAAAATCATTTCATAACTAGGTTAACATAAAATTCCACTAAAGGGAGATTGATAAAATTTTCTAGAAGCATATTCCCACAAACTTCAACATGTGATACAACCATCATATAAGTTTTTCATGATGATATTAAATCATTTAAGGTGGAAACTTGATGTTCTTATAAAACTTTCAAGATAATCTAGTAGGGAATGAATTGAAATAAAACATGACATACATAATTATTGATTATAGGTTACATATACTTCTTTTATAATGATCCACATCAGCATAGGACTTGCCTTATTCCCTTATTCTTGGATATTGTTGATTCTCATCATACTTCTCAGTCCTTAGAATAGAGAATTTCCTTGGATAATTCCCAACTTCTATGAATTTACAACATAGAACTGTATATGGTACCTTAGATTTAACTTTGTTTCCATCCTTCATGTTATTAATTTTTTCATGAAAATTGGATACTTTATTCCCTATCTTTCTACACTTAAAACATCTCCCAGTTCCTTTATGATATTTCCCTTGGTGTCTCATTACATATTTTTTCATAAAGGAAATTAGGTCTTTTTTACCTTATCACCTTTATCAAATGAACTTCCTTGAGGTTCCATCCTCATCTTCGTTGACATCTTTTGAAATTAAACTATGTGCCAGTTGTTAATCATTATTTTTGATATCTGGTTTGTAACAATCACAGTATGTCCTAATTGAGCTCCCATATGATGGGGCATCCCATTTAGGAATTCAACACATTACCCTTTAGATTGGTTGTCTAATTGGTTCATCCTATTTTCGATCATTGGATAGAATAAAGGGAAAACTAAGGATGAGTATTTTTAAACTATTAAACACATAAATGAGAATCCAAAAACATTAAAGGTATAATTTATAAATGACATTTATTCCTTAACTTATGAATTTCTAGTCTACAATTTATGTTATCCATGATATATTTTCTAACATAGATACTTATGGGATTTTTTGTTCCCTTAAAAATTTTTCATAATGAGATTGTGAATTTACCAATGCATGTCCCCTAGGAGTGTCAAACTTGGTGTGCAACAAGTCTAGTTGTCATGTGCTAGTTCCTGATCGAGACTAGCTCAATGGGATGTTTTGGGGTTTTACCCCTAGGTACATATGTGTTAGAGCCACAGCCACTTTTAGTATCCAGGTAGGTATTTTTTTTCTTGGAAACCACTAACTCTATACTTTTCCAAAATTTAGGTATGTATTTTTATGTTTAGTTTTAACCATAAGTACTTTTCTATATTTTTTAAATATTAATCCCAAAAATAACTAAACTTTCCTCTGATACCAACTATAACAACCCCTTTTTTTATTACACATTAATTAATGATGTAATACATAAGATTACACATAATACGACCCATAAGACCAAGAATTAAAGTTTCTTTAGGGATTAGTTACATTAAATGACAACTTAAAATAGGAGGTACATCATCATTATTGAAAACATCTTTAACATGATCATAATATCATAATTAAAACTGTATGGGATAACTTAAGGACATATATAAGAAAGGGGTGATCAATGAAAAAGAGTAATAGAATAAACATGGAATAACCTGAATAAAGTATTAAAATTTATTGAATATGAATTTCAATGGAATATAAAATTGGTTAAAAACATGAACATGAACAATTATGCAAGATAAATCATGATAACATAAAGGCAACATGGAAATGTGGCAACAACTTTAAACATGGAATAATAAATATAGGTTAAGGATAATTGAGAAGACATCATGGTGTAAAAAGTACCATGATAGATTATTTTAACTCTCTAATCCCTTTCATGAATTCTCATGAGAATAAAATATTACCCAATGCATTGGATCACTATATAATTCTGTGTGCACCCATCACTTTCATATCATTCTCATGAAAAAGTGTTCCATATAGATCATACAACATGGAATCATTTTTCATCATACTTTATTCCACAATAAAGGAGTATGGAATACATACTTATAAGTACCAAATCAAAAAATTATAAGTGAATAAATTTTAACACCCCTAGTAGGAAAAGGGTATTGGTATTCACTATACAATTGTTTGGCATGGAAAATCATGGAGAAATTATGGAAATACTCAAAGATTAATAAAAATGGTTTAATGAGAGGTAAATGGGTATATATTTATTTAGAAACTAAATGTATGGTAATATTTAATTGTAAAAGAACATCTCAACATTAGTATTTGGAAATAAAAGGCATAAAATGAAGAAGATGCTTGAATTGAAATGAGGAGGGAGTGGTCCCTTAGTAAATTTCGGCATGGTAATGGGTAGACATAAAGGTTCATGGGAGGGATTAATGAGATTGAAACAAATATATTATCACATGGGAATAAAAAATTTAAGTAATAGGGATGTATAAAAACATACCCAAACAAGAAAAATTGAAATTAAGAGGTATAACTTAAAAGACATTCTTGAATAAAAAGTAGAGTGGGAGATCCCTTACCTTGAGAGAGTGATTCCCAAAAGCTTTGGAGGAGATTCTTGAGATATTGAGGGAACATTTGGACAATTATAGATATGTTATGGTAGATTAAGGGTGTTCTAAAAGGTTTTTTAGTGAAGTTAAATGGGATATTGGGTGGTTTTATATAGGAAAAGAGAGGGGAGTTCTTTATTATTTCCCAAACTTAGGTTTTGGACTCTATATAATAAAATAACCAAAAACACAAACATTTACAAGTTCTTTTACTATGTTTTCTACTAGATATGGTTTTTTTAATTATTATATAAGGATAAGGTCATAACTTATTATAATATTACCCTTGATGATGTGGAAGTGAACCATGTTCTTAGAGAAGTGATTTTAAAACATTAAAATATAATATAGGTTTTGGAATATTCATAAAGGATTTATAAAATTAATAAAATAGATTAAAATTGCATTATTTTAAAGGGTAAACATATATTTGGTCGTGGATACCATTTATAGTATTTATTATTTCATTTTTTGGTCATTATGATGTCATAATACCCACCGTATTTTTATATTGTATTTAATTTTTACCTGAAAATTCGACTATCTCGGAAAATTATGAAAAATTAAATATTGGATAATTTTGATGTTATGATTAAAAAAATAATGTTTATTTTATATAAATAATATTCTAAATATGTAAATTTTCACTTTTATGATAATAATTTACATTTACTGAGAAATGTTGGGTTTTTGACAATAACAGTTTTCGAACCCTTATAAAAATTATATTTGAATTTGTAAAATTTTATTATCAAATATACTTAATAATATTATTTAATAATAATTTTTTATTAAAATATAATTTATTTCAAAAAAATCATTAATTTTTCAAAAGTAATGTATTAATTGAAATCACATATTACCCAAAAATATAATTTTTGTTTTATCAAATCACAATAAAAATCATTTATAAAGTAGAAATAATAAAAATAAAATATATTAATTATTCTATAAAATATTCATATTCATATTATTAGGGTTTTTATACATATCACTTTATTACAACAACAAAAATTCCTCAAGGAAATATGTGCGATTGTGATACTTTTATGGGGTGGTTTGGCATACATGGTTTGGTTCATGATCTCGATGAGAATTAACTTCCCCCAAAAATAGTTTTTCTCATGCTTAATTTGTTGGATATTAGATTGAGATTGTTAAAGGTAAAATCTTAGTGATTCTATATCCCTTAGAACCTCTAATATATGGGATTCATAGGGTATGATCTCAATTGGGGTTTTCAAAACCCTATATTTATACTAATTATATGAACATTGTTCAATGGCTATATTATTAATGGTTATGATTCTTAATGATATTTTAAATATAATAGGATATAATAAAACCAAATAATTTCATGTGTTTTATATAACCATAATATATAATAAGACATTTAATTCAACTAAAAAGGGAATTTTATTTATAAATGTTGGGGTCATTGTAGAATTTTTCACTTTCGATTTGAGGAAGTGATATATTGGGTGTAGTTGATCAGGATGGTAGTACCTTCATAAATCCTTGGTCAATTAATTTGAAGGTAAATCCATCTAGTTGGATCAATAAACAATAAATAAATAAATGATAATAACAAAAGTGTTTGTCCTACTTTATGAGATATCTAAAGATGGAGATTTTATATTACACAGTGCATGTTTATAGGATGGTTTTCATTGATATGATTATTTATTATCTATTTATGGGTCTTGATGGGTTACTAGACTATGCTCTAAGTCTATGAATAATATTCACTGCTATCAAGATAAGGGCTTAGAGGGTCACGCATAATATCATATTCAATAATATTCCATATTCTAGTGAATATGTATATAGGACATGGTGGGCCCCACTATGGGGTCACAGAGTTGTTTAGGTTATCGATCACTGATGAATAAATAAATTCATTATTATACAAGTATTTAATAATTGGGTTGAATTTATTTATTACTAGTATTCATGAGGTATTTAGTGAATACAGAAAAAAAATTATATGAACGAATGTTATTTTAATGTTCCAAGTTCATTTAATATTAGTGGGAATTATGAGTCAATTTAATGACTTGGGTTTATCAGATAATATATTTAATATATATTATAGGTATTTGATAAAATAGAAATAATATTTATGTCATAGTTTAGTTTTAGTGGGTGTTATATTTCCAAGGGTCAGGGAACCCTTTCTGGGTATTTTTCCACCCAATATATAAGCAGGAGGAGAGGATCATTTAAGTGGCTATTAATTTATTAGAAATGAGATAATCACTCTAATCATGCATCCAAGATATATAAGGTCTCTCCCAAGTGATCAATCCATGATTCCATCGATAGATCGAAGGTATGAGATAGTTGTGATTGTCGCGATGTCGAAGAGATCATTAGAATTATGCGCTATCACCCATAATTCAATGAACGAATTGTTTATAGATTCTTGGAGCATGTGTGGATGATCTAGAGTGTTTTGTATTTTCATCCTTTAATCAAGGATCTCTAGAAATGAGCTGCAGTCGAGTGCGCTTCGATTCAAATAAGGTATTTTTTCATTTTTAATTTCCATGCTCTATTTAATTCACGCAAGATACTTGGACCTCTATCAGGGATTGGATCACCATAGAAAATAAGTTATATCATCCCAGTGATGAAAATTTTAAATCTATGGAACGATGATTTTTGTTTCATGCCCTGATACCAATATAAAACACATAAAAATACATCACAAATTGTCACAACATTTCATAAAGTAACCAACTAAGCTCTCCAATATATCCATGAAGATTTTAAAATTAGAAAAGAAGGAGTAAGTATGAAGGAATGAACCTAGGGTGATCCATGGATTTAGATTAAATAATGTTCACACAAGGAATATATGAAGAATTTAAGGTAAAAAAGTTTATTCAATGCATGGATTGCTTAACTAAATCAGGAAATGTTCAAATATAGTGGACACGTGGAATAAGGTTTTTTTATATGTTTTTGAAAAAAAAAATAAGGTTATGTTAATATTTTTTTGAAAAACTATTCTAAAATGTGTCGACTACCTTAACACCTTTTAGATTAATTTGAAAGGTGTTAAGGTACATTATTCCTTCGCCTCATATTGGTGATTTGAAAAATGCATTTCCTCCCAAAACATCTTTCACCTTTAATTATGCAAAAGGGGTTGGGTGATAAAATGTATTTCACCTAATAAAAGGTGAAAGGAATTTGGGGAAGTAATTCCTTTTTACCACACCCCTATAAAATCCCCCCCCTCAATCCTTTCTCATTTATTTCCTCTCCTACTCTATAAACCACACCTAATTTTGGTCCCTCTCTCTCTAAAATTGTTCTGGTTTTTTCTCCCTTGCCCGTGACTCTTTTAGTAGCCTTAAAGGAGTGAAAATTTGTGAAGCTTCATTTAAAGATATTTTTTCTCATTTATTTTAATGTTTCTTTTTATTTATTTAGTTTTATAGTTTTTAGTTTTTATTAATTATTTTATTTACTTAGTTATTTAGTTAATTAGATGTAATTTATAAATTATAGTTAATATTAGTGAGTAAATTCTTATTATTTATTTACCACTATTTAGTAATTAGTTTATAATTATTCTTAATAATTGAGTATTTATTATGAAATGATTATTATTTAGTATCACTTATTATTTTATAATTAATTATTAAATAGTAATTACTAACTAATAGATAATTAATGAAGTGATCATTATAAACTTATAATTGACTAATAATTAATTACTTATTAATTATTAATTAATATTAATTATATGATTACATATTATTTAACTAATGATTAACTATTAATTAACTAATAGGTAACTACTAAATAACTGTTAATTAATAAATTATTATTGAATGGTTATCGAATGATTAACTAATGATTAACTTAGTATTAAATAATTATTAACTACAAATTAAATAATGGTTAACTATTTATTTACTAATAATGAACTAATGATTCAGTAATGATTAACCAATAATTAACTAATGATTAACTAATAATTAATTATTAATTAACTATTAATTAACGAATGATTATGTAATAATTAACTAAGTAATAAATTAGGATTAATTTAGGATCAAATAATGATTAACTAGTGATTAATTTATGATGAACTAATGATTAACTAAGGATTAAATAATAATTAACTATTAATTAACTATGAAGTAATGAGTAATTAACTATTAATAAAATTCTTAATAACTATTAGTTAACTATTTAATAACTATTAATTATATATTCATTAATTAATGATTAACAACTAATTAACTATTCTGGACTACAAAACATTAGTGAAATCAATGGGGATATAAGAAAAAATTATAAAATTTTGGTAAAGTAAAGATTGTGTGGTTATCCATGCAATTAAATCCTTATCTGGATACTACAAGTGGATACAGCCTCTAGAACAGTTGTACCTAGGGGTTATAACCCCAAAAAGGGTAGATTGTGTATTAAATCAATCTTCACCTGGTATATGGAAAATAATCCTCATTTCACGCCTACTTTGACACTCTTGGGGGATCTACTTTAGGTTATTCACATTCTATTTAATTAATATATTTATAAATATATATATTACTTTAGGAATATTAAAACATAGACTATGAAACATTTTTGAAATCATTAAGGATATAATAAGACATTATAAAATTTTGGAAAATTAAATATTATATGGTTATCTAATCAATAAAATCATCATCTGGATTCTATAGGTGAATGTAGGATCTTTCACGATTGTACCTAGGGGTAATAACCCCAAAAATGGTGGAATAAGTATTAATGTAATATTCACCCAGTGCACAAAAAATATACATAACTACACACCTTCTTTGACACTCTTTTTTGATCTACTTTAGATGATTCACATTCTATTTATAAACTATTGAACTTATAATTATATCCTTGT
Source organism: Viscum album (assembly GCA_963277665.1). NCBI lineage: Eukaryota > Viridiplantae > Streptophyta > Magnoliopsida > Santalales > Viscaceae > Viscum > Viscum album. Next base: position 1,135,060,809 of record OY728141.1, on the reverse strand, counting down.
ACCATGAAATAACTTTACATAGTTATTTCACTCTCAACCTTACATGAATATTACTCATTTTGAATATTATTTACACTCTTAGAATCATGATCATAAACAATTTTTCATCTAGAAAATCATATATTTCTATGTCTAATGCTACAGGGAATTTATTCAAACCAATCAAGGAGCTTCATATAGTACACTAACAACATGAATGGTTAGGATAACTGATTGTGTTAGCCTAAGATAACTTCAATAAATAATTCATTTTTCATTAAATCTAAGACCTAATCATGAGATCCAATCTAATAGCTATATAAATTTTCAATTCCAGGATAGGTTATGGCATTTAGATTATCCATTGGATGGTGATGAGGATTGGTTATAAGAAACAGTATTATTTAACCAATGGTCAAATAATGCTTTGATGGAGTTATAATTGGAGGTTTATATTATCCAGCAACAACATACTATTGTATGATGAGAAGGAAATACAATAATATTTCAATAAGGTTCATCCCAATAATATGTGACTCTTCCCTATCATATAGAAGAAGACAACCAAACTGATCACCTAGATATACTACAAGAGTATTTTAATGATGAGTAAGTGTCAAATGATGGAAAATATGGAGAAAATAGTAATGATGAGGAAGGTATTTATAGGAATTGGGGAAGAAGTTTCTATAAATGAAATAATTTTACATCATCCTCAACAAAAAATAAATCATCCACCACTCTTCACATATTGGTCAAAATATATGGTATATTTTCCTAAATTCTTCTAGAATATTATCACACCTACAACTAAGTTTCCTGGAGTTATAGAGGATATATTTGGAAAAATGGACAAAATATTATATGTTGGAAGATATTTTCCAATAAAATATTCCATGAAAAATATACTAAAATGATTTCATTTTGAGATAAACTATAGATATTTAGTTTAGGAGTCAAACTGGAAAAAATACATCATATGATGTGAAAAATATGGTGATGATTGTAGATTTCTATTAATGTTTATTCCTAACATTTCCATTAGAGTGGATAATTTCTAATATTGAGGCATCTCATACTTGTATTCAGCCTAACCTAACACAATATTATACATAATTGGACACTAAATTTGTGTCATATATTATTTTTAAGATAATCAGGACCTTCCAAGATGTGTCTATATCACCTATGTGAGAGAGGATAGAAAAAAAATTTGGTTACAATATTTCCTATGGTAGGGAATGGATAGTGAAACGAATAGGAATTTTAAAGGTATACGGTGATTGATATGACTTGTATTAGATTTTTCCACAATTTTTATCAATACTGAGACAAAACAATAAACTTTTATTTCACCTTGATACGAATAAATATGTGTCTCAAATAACTGACTTGATCATTCTCATGACAAATTTTATTGGTTTTTATGGTAATTCATTCCATGTATTTCTTAATTTCATTTCTAGAAATATTTTATACAGATTAAAGAAATGTTTATATATGTAAAGCACACATGCATATTTTTTATTATGGAAACCCAATATGGTAATCGTACATCTCTAATAATTTCATTTTCCATAGTTGAGAAGGAAAAATATTAATCTTGGAGTTAGATTTTGGAATGTATTAAAAACTATTTCACCCACATTATTGGTGTATGTTTGATATCTGATCATCATTATGTGATACTACATCATGAACATTTCTATTAACATGTGAAAGACTTTTCATGATGAATCTATGAAAAAGGTTATCATGAAGCATGTTATACAATTTGTTTCTTATTTTTTACTATTTTAATGTAATGATAAGATTAATTTATGTGTAATATGTTTAATTTTATATAGAATATGATCCATATTAGTGAAGTTTTTAGAAATTATTGGAATAAATTAATAGGTATAATCAAGGAGTGTATGATTACATGATGTGGATTCTAAAAGAAAAATGGGCATTCACATATGATAGGAGGAAGTGGTACGGACACATTACCAAAAATAGTGTGGAGTGAATCAATGGAATCATCAAGGGTATTTACAAGGTACCTATAAATGGCCTAGTTTAGGAGAAATTTTATCATTGTGTAAATTACTTTGTAGAAAGAGGAAGACAGACTACTGACAGGATTCATCAGGGGTTATGGTATGGAAGAAACTATCAATGAGAAACTGAAAAGAACATTGATGTATCTTTTGATTATTGATTGTGATTTTTCAACAAAGAATAAAGTTAATTCAATGTTAAATAGTGTTTGGAACCTATCATAGGTAGTAGCAGTCAAGTGTTGGTCAGATCACTGGATGTAAGGCATTATAAATGTGGAAAATTCCAGGCATTGCAGTTTCCATGTGAACATGCCATTGTGTCATTGTGCCTTTGTGAACATATAATGGGAACCATATGTTGATCCATTGTACCATCTTGACACTATTGTTAACTACTATAGTGTTCCATTGATGCCTATTGGGGAGTTTAAAAAATTCTTAATGCCCAAATATCATCCCACATTGATACCTAACAATAATAGGTTGTGATCATGAGGGATACCAAAGTCTAGTAGGATTTGGAATCATATGGACTAGCCTTATGAATAAGTTCAACATCTGATATTTATCATATGTCATAGGGAAGGTCATAATAGGAAGTGATGTGCTAAAATTGTTGGAACGAGTTCTCATTCTCATCCATGGTGATGTATTGACTACAAATAATGTAATATATTAAGTATTTACAATTAGATTGGGTCCATGCATCAGGTCATCCTTTTGAGCGGTTTTGTAAAAGTTCATGTGATTGAAAATCAACCTTATAAAAATATATTACATATGAATTTGAAAATCAACCTTCTAAAAATACCCAATCAACTATAGTAATTTTTTAGAATATTATAATTTTGAAAAAAGTGATAATCTAAGTAAACATGTAATGTGCTTAAAAGGACTCGGGGAGAAGACCAATGGAAAATGGTCAAAATTTATTTTCAAGAATAATGAAGATATAATTATGTATAATACACTATATAATCAATCCATGTTATCAAATATATAAAGATCAAAGGGTGTTAAAATAACTATTATATCCTACATTCTACAAATCATAACATTTTACTAAACATAAAATTATATTTACATGTTTCACCTAATATTTATTTCATTTTTATGTATAGATATTGATGATATTACTCTACTCAATGATTAGTATATGAATGTTTTGTGTAAGGTGTTAGTGGGTCGTGAGGTTTGATGGATTAGGGTGCATAAGGAACACAATTATTATCACATTCCACCTCTAGATGATATTATACCATACCTTTGACATGATGGATTCTTTGGAATTGCTATATTAGATTATAAATTCACTGATCATTACCTCCTTTTTGTCCTCACTAATATATGGATACCTGATACTCACGCCTTCTGCTTGACCAAGGGAGATATGACCATCACCCTTAAGGATATAGAAATTGCGCTCAGTCTTCCTATTCAGGGTGCTTCAATTAAAGAACCCACCCATGGAGACTAGCTTAAGATTTTATTATTATTCCTAGTATTCAAAATTTTTGGATTTATACTATTACAAATGGTGGTTTTATGTCTATGAGTTGGATGGACATGAACTTCACACATTTACCCGCAGACACTAATGAGCATATTGTCAGGTTTTATGCCTGTGCATATGTATTGAAACTCATTAGAGGGACAGTGTGCATTTATAACTCTAGTATGAATGTCCACATGATTTTTTTGGGGATACTAGAGGATTTTGATTCAGAAAGAAGATACGCCTAGGCATCTACGTGATTAGCATATACATATAGATAATTATGAATGGAATGTTGATATGATCACGATGATCTTGGTGATGTTTCATCCTCATTCAAATGTGGTAATGGGATTTCATCCCTCCCCTAGCCCCTATTATTACTATCCTAGCTCTTGATATAGATGTTTTTTATGATGCACTGTGTCGATGTTGGTATGATCACTCATCTTTATTTTTTTCTGATGGTAATATGAGTTATTATACTTGACTGATTATTATATTTTACTTTATATATTTTACATTACATGTGGAGTCCATTACAATAGTTCGTGAGGACACTGATACAAAATTTGGGTGCATACCATATCATGTTTTATAGTTTATTACCCACCTATGTAAGTATATAAATTCATCTAATGAGTAATCAATTTCATAAAATTGTCATTTTTGGAAATTAGTAACAAAATATTTTCACAAATGTCACATGTCATTTCATATTCCATAGCTACTATATTTGGCTATATTAGACCATATTCCATCATATTTTACTATTGTGATTTACAATTACATGGTTTTAATGTCTCTCATACAATTTCATATTGTTGAGTAGAACCAACCCAATAGAGTCGTGTAGTAGTTTGGATTTATTCAGCGTATTCCATTTCCACCTAGATATCCAATAGTGCTTCATTTCCTAAAGCTGACAGGGAGGAAGGATGTCGACTGGAAATGATAGTACACATATTATCTCAACATCAAGGATAGATGTGTATAATTTCGTATCAATGGCATGCATACTATGTTATTCCATCTATAACATCATCTCGAGTATGATCCATGATATAGATTGAAGTCTATATTATATCTTACACCACATGGAATGGGATTCTAGATCTGGTAAGTTGATAAATATGCATTATTTTGTTTATTTTTCATTTATTTAATTTAATTTAAAAAATCTTTATAGTATACTCAAATGCAAAAAAATTATCCAAATGGTTGATCTAGAGGAGGGTGAAGTATTTAGTTAGGAAGTGTATCATGCTACAGTGTAGGACATGATTCCTTCATATCATTTTCTACATAATAATATCTTCTATCAGTATAACTGGATTTTTAGGATTTTTTATGGTATTTTTGTGACGTATTCTCGTCAAAAATGACTTTTAGTGATGGGAATCCATCACAAAAACAGCATTGTAAATATGGTTATTTGTGATGACTTGTTTCAAATAATTATTATTTTCAATGGACTGTTATTCCCATTGTAATTAATTCTATACTAATTTTAAAAAAAATGTGGTGGATGACAAAATTCATCGTAATTACTTAAATACTTAAAAATTAAACAAATAAATAATTCTAAAAACAAAATTAGAAAAAAAAATAACGTGAATAACATTATTACACCATTTCATACATAATATATTTATCAAAAAAATAGATAACTGACAAAAAAATAATTGAGGATCGATTGGTATTAGGGAGATTAGGATCACCTAAAGGGTTAGGGGGAACTTCATACCAACACCACATGAAATCAATCACATATACTCTAACATGTTCTCATCTCTCTGATGTTGCTACTCATTCTCCACTCGCTCTCTCTACATTCATAGTATCATCTCATCCTAAGACCACAACCACTATTTATACTATGCAAAAAAAGGTGGATACTATGCATGAGCTACCTTCGAGCTTATCGATGACATCATAGAAGTACCATAATTACTAGTAGGTGTTAATTTTGAACCAATACTAGCCACTCAACCTCTCTTGGAACCATTCATAGTCACATGTATCCAAGACCACTTCTTAAAACCTAACTCACACATGGAATCTTTTTTTGTCTCATCTTGACTCTCTTGTGAATGATAATTCATAATCTCATATGTTTCCCTCAAATATAATAATAAATTAAAATAATAATAAATTTAATTTAAGTAAAATTTTAGAAAAAAATACTAACGTCAATTTGGTGTTGTATGTCACTGACAAGTTATCCTATACTAGGATCAATGAACATCTTCTTATAAACTTTTAAATCCATAATAGAGGGGTCAGTGGAGACCTGTATAATATAATAAAAATTCTATATTTAAAGTGTATATATATACATATATTAGTAAATAATATTACTTACCATATATTTTCGATGTATACCTAATGTATGACTCTTATCCCTATGTGTGAGATCCAACCTCCCCCAGTTCTGATGACCAGATGATGACCACCTCTTAAAAGTATGTCCTATCTAGTAGGATCACAATATATCTCATACCTAATATGAGATATAGTCAGATTGATGAAATAATAAAGACTTGTTTAAAACAGTAACAAAAGATCTATCCATTCCTCCCTTTCTTAGGTTGTGTAAAAACTGAACAAAATGTTCATGTATATAAATATTTTATGTCTTCTGAATAGGAGATATCATGTTATCATTGATCAAAGACCATAAATTCATAAATACAATTAAAAATAACATGTTACCGATTAAATAAATTTAAAATAAAATATATTATTTATTAAAATACAATTCAGTGGTCAAACATATAATATCAAATAGTAATGGGAACTTGATCCCATGATTCCCATGGTGCAAAAAAAAATAATTTCATAGAATCACATCAGCCAACCAAATATCTAAATGAAAAAACTGTGCAAATAAAAATAAATAATTGGAAAATTATTAACAAAATTAATATAAAACTTAATATAAAATAAATATTATAAAAATTTGAACATACCTCTATAAATGATGATCAAAATCAAGAGAAGGGAATCTTTCTAAAACAGGGTCTAGAATCATCAAGCGAGCAAGGTTGTCCCCCTTCTAATAGGTAGTGTTATAGCATCATCCTATGATTTAGATGAACCGAGCTCATCATTAGGAACAACATCATCTGTGAGAGAATAGAATAGATCATCCATACCATCTTCAACTATATGAAAAAATTAATCTTAACTTTAAAAAATTATTAATATAGATATAAAATATAAAAAAACCTAATAAATACTATAATATAATAATCTTACCTATATATAATTGTTAATATAGATATCAAATATAAAAAACTAATAAATACTAGAATATAATAATTAACTATAAATAAATACCACAATATAATAAAATTACTTGTAAATAATTTTTAATACATATAAAAATATAAAAAATTAAATAAATACCATGAAGAATATAATAATCTTACCTAAAAAAATTGTTAATACATATATAAAATATAAAAATATAAAAAATATCAGAATTAGTGGGGGAATGGAATAGATCATCGGGGATATATTTATTGATCTAAAACTAACAATATACCTATAAATAATTTTTAATACAAATATCAAATATAAAAAACTAATAAATACTTGAATATAATACATAATTTTTCATCTTCATCCTCATACTCATTGATGAAAATGTATTCATCTTCCTCTTCATCATCATAAACTTCCATATGAATTTTTGTTCCATATTCCCTTATTACTTCATCAACACTATAAATATCATCGACTCTTAACTTGGGGGATTCATTATCGATATTTATATCTTTTCAGGTAATAGATGTGTTTTGGGATGTTTCTTGAAAATTTTCAATATGTTGCACTTCTATGGAACTATTTTCATTTTCAAGAAACTGATTTTTATGAGATTTCATTTTTATTACCCTCTACCATTCATTTAAATATCTTGAAACTGTATAGTAATTTGCATAATAAACTTTATGTTTTGATGTGCCAACATAAATGGTTCATTTGAGGCAAGAATGATTCAATATTTAATTTTAATTACTCCATATCATGGATGAACTCACAACCCTTTATCATTATCAAACTAATGAAATTTAAACATTGTTACATAATTTGGTCCCAGATAACATAACTCAATTATTTTATCCATCATTCCATAAAATTCAACTTTAATTTCTTTATAATGAGATCCTTTCAAAAAAATAATAGTATTCATTGATTTCTTTTTTTCTCTATATATGTGTATATAAAATCAAGATCCATTAACCACATACTCATTATAATATTTTACTAATTTTAATAGAGGTTTTTTTATCACACATAATCAACTATCAATTTTAATTTATTGTTGGGTTTCTTACAAACAATAGAAATTGTTAATAAAGAACTTAACTTACCAGTATTTGAAACATATATGAAAAAAAATCAATGTTCTTCAAGAGAAGTATGGTTAATTTGTATAAATTATTTTTTGATGCAGTCATCATACAGTATAAAAAACAAATAATGTAAATAAATTTATCTCTTAAAAACATAGAAAAATAATAATAAATATTATTTACTACACAAATTATGTCATTTATTCACAATTGAATAGAACATATGTATGAGATCTGTATTATTATTCATCTAAAATCCATTATTCACAATAACCACCATAACCAAGCTCAAACTAATTAAAAACTAAAAATTGATGGTTTGTAAGCTCATAAATATTTTTCTCATTTTGACCCATGAAATTATGTTTTGAATGATATTCAGAATGAAAATAATAAGAGCATAAATTTGAATATTACTCTTGCAAGTATGCTTCTACAATTCACCCTTCAACTGGTGATTTTTTACATACTTTCAAATTTAATTTTTACATACATCCATAAAAATGGTACATCCATTGGAATTGTATTATCCTTCCACATTTAGCTTCATATAAAAAATGAAATATTAAATTTTTCATTGAGTCAAATAAGGTCATAAGGAATATTATCTCAAATTTATATAAAATTAAAACATATTTTTATAGTATACTCAATGTATTATAATCTGATGTTACCATACAAATGTATCATAAGAAATATGATATTTCATTAAACATTTCACATATTGAATAATTCAACATCCCTCTAAGACTAATAGTCATTATCCATCCCATTATTAAATTAAAATCATGAATTTTTTATCTGGTAATATGTCCATTTCCGACACAATGAGATAAATTAGAAGCATAACCATATGTTAAACTCAAATATATAATCCATTGATAGAATAATAAACGACTTTATTTATAAATTTCATAAGATATTTTTTGCTTCCTTATATTGTGTGATATTTCATCTTCAAATAATTCAAGTTTAGGATTCCAAAAAAAATTGGAAATATCTAATTGTGTCTTTACATTATCATTGGTCTTATCAGGTGTATCCAAAATGGTATAAAATATGTTATTAGAAAAAATTTTCTTAATATGACTTACATTGAACATGTGATGAACCAACAAATTATACCAACATGAAAGGTCCCAAAAAATACTCTCCTTTATCAAATTATGATCTCTCTTAAAACCATTTTTTCATTTATAATTAATCCAAAAGTAATATGAGGTAATGAAGAGATGATAGATTTTACCTGAATACCTAAGAGCATTGTTAGAGGTTTAACTCCTTTAATTATACCTTTTGTAAAACTATTTCTATTCCTTAAAAAAGAGTGATCTATAGGAAGAAATATCTAATCATAGTCAAAATAACTATTCTTTCTTCCATTAACAAGCATAAATGCTTTTTTTCATCCATGAAATACATACATGATTTTAGACCGTGTGTGCTCCATCTAGATAACAAACCATACATCAAAAAGTAACTCATTTTACACATTAATGCAATCTTTAGTGTAAAATTATGATCTTCAACTATATCATATGTAGTTACATATTCATTCCATAATGAAATTAAATCATCAATTAGTGTCTTTAAATAAACATTAATATTATTCTTCGGATGTCCTATAATTAAGAGTGCCAAATATATATATGGTTCCATCATTAGTATATAAAGAGGTAAGTTAGACAAAGTTATTAAAATATTCCAACAAGAATATTTTTTATCGTAAGCACCAAATGGATAAAAACCATTAGTAGAAAGACTCAACCATATTTTACAAGCTTCTGAAGAAAAATAATGATTCATATGACCATAGTGTTTATATAAATCACCATCACATAGATGATTTAATATTTTACTAATGGAAATATTTGATTTAGGCCATGTTATCAATATATCTATGTTGTGAGATGTAAATAGATGTTGTAAATGGGGTTTAACTCAAAAATATCTCAATTATTTCATAAGAAATCTAAAATTTCCTTGTTTTACATCTATATACCTTGATTATCTATAGTTGGATGATAATATAATGATTCATAATCACCATAATATAATATTTAGTCATTTGAAAATGAAAATATCTTTTGATAACTAAGACCCTAATTATAGTCTAACTTCATACTTTTATAGAATATTTTAGGTAATGTATTTTTTTTTCAGACAATAATGATTTAACAAAAGAAAATATTTTATCAAAACAACTATTTTACATTCTAAAATATGATTTAATAGCAATAAATTTTGTAACATCTTCAATTTTTCTTATCTGGTGTCCCAGATATAAGGCCTTAATAGCATATTTTAATAAATTGTAAAATTGATATGGTTATGATTCAGGATTTGGAATATCATTCTGAGTTATTATTTGCTGAATCGATGAGCCATTAACCTCATGTACTAAATTCTAAAATGAAGGATCCATAATCAAAAAAAATCATTTTCTACTGAGTTTAATTCACCATGTTGATACCAAAAAATATAATATTTCCCAAAACCAAAATTAAGTAGATAAAGTCTAGCATTGCAAATGTTTCGAATCTCTTAAGATCACATTTATTCAAAGAAAATTTAATTGTTCCTTTAAAAAAATCTGAATTTGATGGTGTAAATGATATAAATATTTCAACATCATAAATGTAAACAAGCTTTATACTATATCTATTAGGTTCTTTTATGATTTATCAAATCAGGATTGTGTAATAAAAACTAGTGTATACTTATTGAGTCCATATTTATCTGAAACCAATAGAAAAAGGAATAATTATTACTCATTGTGACTAATTAAAAATTATTATTAAATTTTAAATATGGCTAATTATGACTACTTCTCATGAATTTTTACTAATTTTTACTAATTATTACTAATACTTATTAATTATTACAAATTATAAAAAATGTTTATTAATTAATAGTAATTTTTTATTAATTATAATAACTTTTTAATAAATATATCTAATTTTTAATAATTATTTGTATTTTTTATATTTACTAATATTTACTTATTATTATTATTATATAATCATTATTATTAATATTTAGTAATTATTACAAACATTGGATAATTATTTCTTAATTCTTACAATTTATTTCATATTATTAATAGTTTATTTAATTATTATAATATTTTCAGTAATTATTGTAAATTTTTAATAATTATTAGTATTTCATAAATTTTATTACAATTTATTAAAAATTATCATAATTTATAGATATTTATAAATTATTAATAATATTTACTAATTAATACAAACATTTACTAATTATTATTAATAATAGATAATTATTTATTAATTATTACTATTTAATTAATTCTATTACTAACTTTATGAATTATTTCTATATTTTTCCTGATTATTATGATTTTTTAACAATTATTTGTATTTTTTATATATTTTTACAAGGTATTGAAATTTTTTTACTTATTTTTAATAATATTTATTAATATTTACTAATTAATACAATTATTTAAAAAGTAATACTAGTTATTTATTAATTATAACTTAATTTATAATAATTATTACTAATTTTTAATAATTATTAATATTTCATATACTTTTTTTATAATTGATTATATATTATCATAATTTACTAATATTTAAAAATTATTAATAATATTTAATAGTTAATACTGACATTTACTAATTATTGCTAATATTAACTAATTATTTATTAAATATTATAAATTATTTAATGATTATTACTCATTATTTTTAATTATTACAACATTTTTACTAATTTTTCTGAATTTTTAATAATTTTCTATAAATTTTGTATTTTTTACCAGTTATTACAATATTTATACCAATTATTAATTACTAATTTTTTAATAAATATTATTTATTTTTAGTAGTAATTATTATTTTATATATTTTATTACAATTTATTGCAAATAATCATATTTTCCTAATATTTTCTAATTATTTGTTAATTATAAAAATAATTTTATAATTAATGCTAATTTTTGAAATTATTACTACATTTTTACTAATTATTGTGAATTTTAAATAACTGTTAGTATTTTAAAAAAAATACATGTAATTACAAATTTTTTACTAATTATTACATATATTTATTATGTAAAACTAAATATTTACTAATTATAAATAAAATTTTAATAAATATTACTAAGATATTATAACTAATCTCAAACATGGGAAAAGATCAAGTACCATAGGATTAATAATATAATATCATTTAAAAATGATATGTAACATTAAAATAATTAATACAATCAAGAAGTATGAATATGTAGTTCAAATATTACATATATATTAGGTTTTTTAATAATTCAAACATAAAAAAATATTATAGGTAAACATATAAATCAATTATATAGTGTCACTACCTTCGAATGATATAACCATAAATCTATAATTATTCACAACTCAAAATATATCCAAGATCAATATGAAATAATAATATAAGGCTTAAACAAACATGTATCTTATGCTAACAAATCATTTTAAAAAATCCAAACAAGCGATTAATTTTAATGAAATCTTGAAAAAAATGTAAATTACTCTTTAAAAAAAATTTCAAACCACATTTTGATTGAAAATCTCTATTAAACTCAAAATAAACAAATATGACCACCAAAATAGGAAAATATCTTAAATCTAAAGGTTAAACATTGGGAAAACTACCTCAAATCAAGTGAAATCAACCTGTACGAAGCAGGAATGTTTCATATTCGATGGTGGACACCCAAATAGGGAAGAATAAAATTGTAGTAACCTTGAATACTGAAGAAACCATAAAAATCAGGTAAATATTTTGACCTAGGGTTTGACAGAACTAATTGCAGTCAGAGGGAAGGGGAAATTTCAAAAGGAAGGAATGGGGAGGGAACAAGAGTTTGTACCTGGGGAATTCAAACATCAATAAAAAAATTGGGTGTGACTAAAAAATTTGGGGGTGGGTTATGTGAAGTTTGTGTGAAAGGGTGCAATTGCATGATAAGTTGTAGCTACATGAAGGGGGAGAAAATATTGGGGTGGGAGAAAAGGGTTCTCATGTTTTTTAATTAATGTTTTTTGCAACTGGGTAATAGGGACGGATTGTATGTCGTTAAAAATGATATCGGCGGGATATTTTTTGATGGACCATGTTAATCATCATTATTAATCTTATCACGATGACTAATAGAGATGGATAATATAGTCCATCTCCATTATTCATTACAAATAATGTTTTTGTGATAGATGGAAATCTATTGCAAATAACTCATCACAAATAGAAACTTTTCTAGTAGTGCAACCACCTTAGGGAGATGATGTTCCTACCCAGGGAGAGGAGGTTCATGCTCAAGAACCTCCTCCAGAAACTATCAATGTTGATGATCCATGAAAATGGCATTATTGACCATGTTGGGATATATGTGAGGATTCACCTACTACATAGATTGAGGCATCACCTTTAGTATATGAGCCTCAACTGATTATAGATGTGCACCATCAAGAATGGGATCTATTTCTATTGTCATCATATACACACTTTTTTTTGTGCATAGATGATCCGAGATTATATTAGGAGTCATTTCCCATGCCTCTACCTTTTGTGACCTAGCCTTCACAGGCCTTATAGTTCCCTCATCAGATGGCAGGTCTTTCCACTTATGTAGTGGGAGAAGGATCATGTACACATCTTGACATCCTGATGTAACCTCCTCCCAATGATTCACAGATAGATCAACAAACAGTCTAGCTTCCTACACTTGAGGAAGATCCCCCTCTAACTCATCATAGTCCCCCTAGTATAGAGGTCAATGATCTCGATATGGTAATTCCATTTTCACACCAGATTGTGGGATTATAAATTTATTATGATCATTAAATTATATGTTTTCTATTGACTTAAAGGATTTGAAAAAATAATGTTTTCTATCATCTATATTATTGTGTCTCTATTATATTGATGAAAATTTTTTATTTTCAATTATTTTTTATATGTTTAACTTATGTTTTAAATTTATTTTATATTGTACATATAGTTTCAAAGTTTACTACATGAATCATAGAAAAGATTATTAAATTTAAAGTATGTAACTTTAAAATCTTATAAACTATAAACTATAAATAAAATCTAAATATAACTAATAACATATCTTAAATATGTAAATATAGTTAAAAATAAAAAAAATCATCAATATAATAAACCAAAAATATTTGACATGAAACAGACATTATTAATTAAAAACATAATATTTACTCATTAAAAATATGTGTATATAAAATACAGTATAACTAAAATCTAAATTAAATTTATAACATTGATTAAACATGTAAAAAATAATTGAAAATAAAAGGAATGTTAAAAAAATTATAAAGACAAATGTTATTTTTTGAAAAAAAAATATTTTGTGCCATTAAAATTATTTTTCCTTAATTTTTTTATAAAATTATTTTTATTTTCAATTATTTTTTATATATTTATTCATTGTATCAAATTTCATTTATATTGTATTTTAATTTATAATTTATAGGCTTTTAAAGTCACTTAATTGAAACCTTATTATGTTTCATGTAGGTGACTTTGAAAGCGTATAAATTATAAAGTATAAAAACAATCTAAATTAAATGTGAAACATTGACTAAAAATATAAAAAATAATTGAAAATAAGATAAATTCCATAAATATAATAAACAAAAACTAATTTACCTAACATAACCTTTATTGTTTAAAAATAAAAAATTTACACTTTAAAAATATTATCGGCATAATTATTATTAAGTATTATATTATTATTTATATTATTATGAAGTATTAATAATTGTGTTATTATTATTAAATTTTATTAATTAAATTATTAAAAATATTTATTATATTATAAAATATTTACAATAATTACAATAATGAATATGAATAATGATATAAATAAAATAATTATTAATATAACTAGTAAATTAGTTAATAATATAACTAAAAATAAATATTAATTAAATTAGTAATATAGAAAATATAATTATTAATAATAATGCTATTACTAATAATTTATTATATAATTAATAATCATTTCTAATAATTATAATGGTAATGTTTATTTTTGTATGTGTATATATATAAACAAAACAAAATAAAAACTAAAATTAAAATTTTAAATATACAAACATATATATATAAGTATTTTTTTGGGATTGTGAAAAGTCTTAAATGACATTAATGAGTTTTCCCAAAGTTTTTGGCAAAGGAATTAAGGGTATTAATTCCTTTAACCCCACTGAAAATCCCAAAGGTTTTAAGGCCTATGATGCATTTTACGCTTATTTTTTAAAAAAATAACATGGGAATATTTTTAAAACTAATAAAAAAACTAATAAAAATCCCATGGAATCCAATAAGGGAAATAGGAGATAAAGGATCATGGGAATTCCAAGTTATCAAAGATGAAGAACAAGCTAGTTGTTCAAGGGAGTCTCTAATAATCATTTCCATATTGATCAATCATCATAGTTATCGTACTCTGTGTGGATTAATCCAAGGAACATTCTGGTTCCTATAAAAGGAAGAATAATCCTATTGGAATAACATTCTAGGACTCCAGGAATATATTATTTTTACTTTTAATTTTACTATAATTTTTTAGTGTTATTCTGTATTCTTCCTATAGAATTTACTTCATTCCTTTTGAGGGTTGTTTGTTAAAAGATAATCAGGGGATCCAAATTTTTGTTCAAAAGATTTTAGTTATAATATTTATATTGTTCTTGTTTCTATTTATTTACTATGAGTTATAAAATATATAGCTTATGTGAAAGGGTTAATGATTTTCACCCTACCATTCTTGTTATACTCTATGTTTCTTCTTTTACTACACAAACTATTAATGATCCTTCTTACTAGGTTATGAAATATGTGATGGGGATGGGTGATCATGGCGGATTTGATTTCAATTAAATCCATGTGAGATATGATGAAATACTTGATTCTCACTTCTTAATATATAGAACACCTAATTGCACTACAGGAAAAATGGCTTTTTGCGACGGGTTATTTGCGACGGGAATAAATCCCGTCGCAAATAGTCCCATTAGAAACTTATTTGCGACGGGGGCATTTTCCCGTCGCAAATAACTAGTTATTTGCGACGGGAAAATCTCACCCGTCGCAAAAGGCTTGGCGCGCATAGCGCGCCAAACCGCGGGAAAGGTATTTGCGACGGGTGGTTACCACCCGTCGCAAATAGCCGGCGGCGGTAAAAACTATTTGCGACGGGAATATACCCCCGTCGCAAATAGTGTGTCGGCAGGTTGTTATTTGCGACGGGACCCGTCGCAAATAACTATTTAACCGTTGACCGTGATAAATGCGGGTTAAAGTATTTGCGACGGGTCCCGTCGCAAATAATATTATTTGCGACAGGTATACCCGTCGCAAATAGTCCCGTCGCAAATAAGCTAACCTATAAATACCCCCATCCGTTTTTTTTTCATTCATTCTCAACTTCTCTCAAAACTGTTTACAGTTTATTAAGTTTAATTTTTTTTTCAGAGTTGATATTGAAGTCTTCAACAATTATCGGAGATAAACTTCAAATCCATTTTAAAGGTACTTATGTTATTTTTAATTTAATATTTATTTTAATTTTTTTATTAGTTTTAATTATTTTTAATTAGTTTTAATTAGTTGTAATTTAATTATGTTTATATTGTTTTGTTATTTAATAAATTTAAGTTATTAGTATTCATAGTTAATGGTAATTAGGTGTAATTAATAATAATTAGAAATAATTAATAATGATTAGGAATAATTAATAATAATTAGTAATAATTAGGAATAATTATAGTTATATATATATAGTTATATATATTTATAGTTATATTTATTCGTATATTAATATAGATTTATATTAATATAAATATATTTGGTTATATGAATAAATATATATATATATATATATATATTTATTCATATATTAATATATATATTTATTCGTATATTAATATATATTTATTCTATTTATATATATATATATGTAGTTATAAGTTTTTATTCGTATATTTATTTGTATATTAATTAATATATATTTATAAGCTTAGTTTTAAATAAATTTATAAAATATGTGTTTTTATGTGTATTTATAAATAAATAAATAAATAAATACATATATACAATACAGACACACACACATACACATATACACACACATATATATATATATATATATATGTATAGTTATGAATGAATACATAGAAATGAGGGGGTGAAAATCCTCTGAGAATGTTAAAACGACTATAACTTCTAATCCGTAAGTCCGTTTCAACTCCACAACCAGTCAAATCGAAGAGCATGAAACGATCTTCGATATGATATGTAGTACAGTCCAAACGGACATCCGGATCGGAAGTTATAGTCGTTTGAATGTTAAAAGGACCATAACTTCTAATCCAGGAGTCCGTTTCAGCTCCACAATCAGTCAAATCGAAGAACATTAAAATATCTTCGACATGATATATGGTAGAGGTTTATCGGACATCGGGATCAGAAGTTATAGCTGTTTGAACGGTGAAAAACCGGGGTGCCCCGACTAAAAACTCAGTTTTGGAGGCCTTCGGGGCCTTTTTGGGCCTCGAAAAAACCTTGGACGGGTTCCACCGGTCCATAGGGCTGTAGAGCTCTTCGCAAGCTTCGATTTGATATGCTGTAGAGCTCAAACGGAGTCCCGGATCAAAAGTTATGGCCATTTGAAGTTTGGGTTTCATTTTCTTCTTATTTCCCATCTTTCATTAATTTTTTTATTTTTTTTATATTCAAAGAGTTATTAAATGACTATTAATTGATAAAAATTAGGTAATTATTAATTAAAAATATTTTTTAATTTATTTTATAACCCTCTTTTACTAAACATCTTATAAATTAATGTTATATTTCCATAGATCCTTTCTAAAACGTATTTATAAAATAAATATTATATTTATATCAATATAAATACGTTTATTAATTTATATATTAATAAATATTTTTTTAATTTTTTTAATTTTTTTTAAATTTTTTTTATTTTTTTTATTATTATTTGCGACGGGAATATATTCCCGTCGCAAATAAGTATTTGCGACGGGCCCGTCGCAAATAGTTGATTCGAGGCAACTATTTGCGACGGGAAAAGGCCCGTCGCAAAAACTTATTTGCGACGGGCCCGTCGCAAAAGTTTTTTTAAAAAAAACCACAAAACTATTTGCAACGGGCCCTTTTCTCGTCGCAAATAAGTGTTTTTGCGACGGGCCCGTCGCAAAAATTTTTTGTTGCGACGGCATTTTCCGCAACGGGTGATTTGCGACGGAGCCCCGTCGCAAAAGGCTATTTGCGACGGGATCCCGTCGCAAATGACCCGTCGCAAATGCCTATATTTCCTGTAGTGTTGGGAGTTTTTTCAAGTATTGGAATTCAAAGTGTTTGTAACACCCTCAGTTTCAGGTACTTTACCCTTATCTTGTATTCAAGTTAGATGATTCTTAGGTAAAGTTTAGGGTAGTTTTGGAAGTTTTTGACATATTTTGGAAGTTTTTATATAGGTTCAAGGTTTTATAACATTTAATAGAAATCGCACACTACCTCTAGGAAACCGTGAAACGTGTTTTGGGATCACTGGGTAGGTGGACGGTTGGTGCATGGCTTGGAAAAACCATACACATCCTAAGGGAAACCATGCACTTAGAAAGATAAGGGGAAACATGGTTGGTTCATGGTTTATAAAACTATGTGATCCAACCGTGTGAGGTTTTGTCCTGCAAACAATATCATTTCATGGTTGGTGCATGTTTTTTCAAACTATGTATTCTAATAGTGTTGCTCACTATATCATTTCTAGTAGCATGTGGCACATGGTTTTTCAATCTATGTGACCTAACCATTTGACATATATTTAATGCCTCAAAATTTTTGGTTTAAATTTGGATTAAGTCTCAAAATACTTATTAGTCTCATAATCTCCCAAGGTCTCAAACTCCTCTTCCTCCCTCAGCTTACAAGACAATTCCCTTCAATCTGGAAGTGGATTTTGGATGAACCAAAGTGTCTTGGAGATCTAGAATCATTGGTAAGTCCTTGTTCTCTCTTATTGTTCTGTGTTCTTCTTCGATCTAATATTCTTCTTCTCTCTTGGATCCATAGATATAATCCATTATGTATATATCTATGTGCTATTATTTGAATCTTGATGATATCTTGTTGGATCTAGTGAAGGGAAGTCATTGTGAGATAGGATCTAGAATCTCTTAGTATCATTCTTTATTTTCACCATCCATTGAGAGGTTGGTGGATTCTATCTAATCTCCACTATTCTAGAACTTGAAGTCTTAGTTAGTTTTAAAGTTTTTACTTGTATTTTATATGGAAATGTTGTGTGATTTTTTTATAGAAACCCTTTTGGTTTGTGCTTTGTAAAAATAGAAAATTACATGGATTTTGGAAACCACCTTTGCTTATAATTTTAAAATGATAATTTTAAAATTATTTTATGGTTTTGATACATGAAAATTGATTGATGTAATTCATTTAAATAAAGAGTTTTTTTATGTAAAAATGATTTGGCATGGAATTTAGCATGATTAGGTTAGTGTGTGTTCAAAGTGGATAGATTATGGTCAGTAGTTACGCTATCAAGGAAGGATGAGTTATGGTCATATAGTACCACCGTCAATGGTAACACCATGATTGTGTGTGTATGGATGGGTGTGTGTGTGGATGGGTGTGAGTGAGAGAGAGAGATCATGGGAAAGGTTATACCAAATGTGAATGTATGTAAATAATATTTTTTATATTTTTATTTCATGGATTTCTTTTATAGAATTATATAAATTGTTTAGTTGTTTTCCAAATGTTTTATTTGAAATGTGAAAACCAATTCTTTACCTAGTGGCATGTGATAGAAATCCTTTATGTAATTCCAACTGATTTTATACTCACCCCCAGCTTGGGAACTTCAGTGCATTTTTAGATTTCATTTACTAAGACCCAAGAAAGGGAAGGGTATCATATTTCTTAATCAATGCATCCTGATAACTTGGGTGTGATAGGTGGGGTTGGAGCTTGGATCTAGTTGGGTGTTATTTGGGATCAAGTCTTTTAATGTCTTGATCCATGTAGTCCTTTGGTTTTTTTAGTTGATTTACCATGTTCCATTATTGCTCTAATATTTTTGTTTTCTATTTTGACTTTGGGTTGTATTTCTTATACTTATGAATCATATAGGAGGATTGGATATTTATTGTTTTATGTTGTCAAGTTTTTTATATTTAAATTGAAATTCTTCTCACAATTTCCTTCTAATCCATTGGAATTTATTTTCATCCTTTAGTTTCTTAGGGATGTCACCTAAGGTTATTGGCACTTCGTTTCTCCTCAAACCAATGAATTGAGGTGGTATGTTACAAATAGTTCAATCTTGGTTAGTCAGTCTATCTCTTGGTATGGTAGCAAGGATATGGGAATGTCAGAATTTGAAATTTATAGCTTACAAATATATAGCTAACCTTTTTATGTTGAACAACAAGTTACCAATGTTTCTGGGTACAAAAGTGTTCTAACACACTTCTAGGTGGTTTCCACCTCATCGTCATGGGTTTATCCAATGTGTGTTGCATATCATGAATTGATAGAAAGACCTTCCACTAGGACTGTATTGTTTATGTTTATTTTAATGATTTATGATAATAGTAAAAATGGTGGATTTTTGGAAATGTGAGTTGTAATTATTTTTGTTTATTAGGATTTGTAATTTTCTAAGCCTTTTATTTCTAGTGATTAATGACTAAATGGAGTTTTAATCTAGTTATAGATAATGGAACTGAGTAGGTGTTGTAATAATCTACAAGAGGAGGATACTAAAAATTTGGTTTCACTAGATCCATAGGTGAACCAAAAACTGGTACAAAGTGTCATTCAAGATTTTCAAGCTATAGAAAAGTTAAATTAGAACGATGAACCCAAAAAATTGGACCACTTAGTTCAGTTTCAAAAACTAAATCCACCCACCTTTTGAGAGGATTCTGAGCTAGAGAATTCATAGGTGTGGCTGAATTAGATGAATATAATTTTTTAATTCTTGGGTAATCTTTCCAAGATAAAGGTTATGTTTAAAACTTATATACTATAGTATCTTGCATTCCAATGGTGAGATTTAGATACCCAAGCTAAATTAAGCCAAGTAATTACATGGGATGACTTTGAGGATTTTTTTAACAAATAATTATACCCTCACACATTCATAATTGTAAGGACAACTTAGTTCTCCATCTGCAAATAATAAAATCTATCTGGCATGGATTATGAAGATAATTTTATGAATTTATCCCAATTTTCCTTAGAAGTTACTGTTAGTACATCCTTGAAGGTATGCATCTTTGATTCTAGGATGCGGCCTGATACTCACTCCAAGAAAGTTCTAATTTGTATTTCGGATTATACAGAGATGGTAAATAGAGTGAAGGTGGTGGAAAGATATATTTTTTGAAATACGACTTGAGGAAGTATGTTTATCACTATGGAAATAGGTGGGAACTCAAATGCTGGGAATAAGTGGAAGAGGGACACCTACTCCCAAGAGGTGGAGTGTCTCATAATTAGATCACGAGATTAGTTAATTTCCCTCCATGGTCGAATATAAAGCCAAGTTGTTTTCAATTTTGTTCTACCTCACATAATAAGTTAGATTGTATGGAACAACCTAGAATATGTTACAACTATAATCATATGGGACATCTTTAGAGTTATTATTATTTCACTCCAAAGTTTAGTGTGGGAGATATATCTTATGTTTCTTAAACATCCTATGATTCGATGGGGTGATCATGTCTTAATAACTCTTGACCTCAAAACTAAGTGAGCCAATATGATTTCAAGAACACCATGAATCATCATGTTGTGTAACCTTATCAAAGAAGAAGGGATCAAGTTGGACCTACTAATCAGCTTTGTGGTGATAAAAAGTTATTCATGGATGATCAATCTAGTCCTTCAATGGTGTGAGGTATTATTCTTTTTAATTTAACCCTTATGTAATATTTTTTTTATACAAGTACATCTCACTCTTTTATCACTTATCATGTGTTTTATCGTATGGATTTACATGTATATATGATTCCTTTTATCTTGAAACATCAAACCCCATTGGTACAATAGGAGTGTCGAGTATTTAAATGTACAGTGTGTTTGATAACTATCAATGAGGCTGAATTGGTTTGGGATTTATCTATTCTAGATATGGATATCTATGAACTAATTTTGGGAATATATTGGTTGACATATTTTAAGGACCATATCTACTATTATGCAATGAAATTTAGTTTCATATCTTCTTATGGTGTTAAGTGTGTCTTTAAAGGATATTGGGATGTGAATATAGGCAGATTAGGACCTTTAGTACTAGTGGTTGGTACTATCTATTATCAACTAGAAATGGTTACCTTGGAATCTATTGATGAAATTAAACAAAGATTTTTCCCACCCATCATTGACCAATTCCATAATGTTTTTCCTTACAATTTATTGGGTTGTCACCCAAAAGAGAAGTGGGGTTTTTGATTGATCTCCTATTAGGGAATAGTCTTATTTCACTTCCATCTTATAGAATTGGATCGATGTAATTAAGGGAATTGAAAGTCAAATTGAAAGAGTTGGAAAGCAAAGGGTTCATTCAACTGAGCACATCTTTGTGGATAATATTTGTTATTTTTGAAAAGAATGTGGATGGAACCATTATGCTTTTTTTATATTATCATAAGCTCAACAAAGTTATGATAAAGAATAGTTATCCTCTTACATGAATTAATAATTTGTTTAATCAACTGAGTTAAGACTCATAGTTCTCTAGTATTGATTTACGATCAGCGTATCACCAACTTCTATTTCATAAGGATTATATTCTAGAAATAGATTTTTAGAGTCGTTATGGACATTATAAATATGTGGTTATGCCTTTTGTTCTTATGAATTCATCATCGGTGTTTATGTAATTAATGGATCAGATCTTTCATACATATCTTGATTCTTTTATAGTGGTGTTTTTTTATGATATTTTGGAGTATTCTATGACTAAGTTCAATCATGAACAAGACTTGGATATGGTGTTGGGTATCATGTGGTAACATCACCATTGTACTAAGCTTTAAAAGTAAGATTCTTGGGTATAAGAGGTACGTTTTCTTGGTCATGTTATTTTTGAATGAGGATTTTTGGTTTCTGAAAAAGTAGAGATTTTTATCTATTGGAAACCACCGAATAATGTTTTTGAGATACACAGTTTCCCTAGATTAACATGATATTATCGATGATTTCTTTGTGATTTTTAATGTCTTTACTCTCCAATGATAGCTATAACAAGGAAAGGTGTTCTTTTCCAATGGAATGAGGAGTGCCAAAGATATTTCCAAGAGTTTAAGGTTTAGCTTACATCATCGCCTATCCTTATATTTCCAGAGTCGATATAGGGGTATGTGATATATTGTGATGCATCGGCATATGGGTTGGGATGTTTTCTCATGTAGAAAGATCATGTGATTTCTTATGGATCATGGTATTTATGGTTTCATGCAAAAAACTACCCAACACCTGATTTGGAATTGGTTATTTTAGTCCATGCCTTAAAAACTTTGTGTCATTATCTTTTTGGTGATAAATTTATGGTGTTCATAGATCATGAGAGCTTGAAACACATTTTATCACAAATATATTTGAATCTAAGACAATTAATATGGATGGAATATCTATATATGTTTAAATTTTAATTGATGTACACACTTGGAAAAGGGAATTCTATAGTAGATACATTAAGCAGGAATTTGTGTAATTAGTTGGATAAATAGGCTTCATATAAATGGTAGATAATGTCATTTATAAATAATATGCATCAATATTGTGTTGAACAAGGTAATATTTCATTTTTCTTTCATGTTTCTCTTGTTTTTGAATTGGTTAATCAAGTTAAAGATGCTCAGACATCTGATCCTGAATTTTTAACCAAGAGGTAAAAACCCAATGATGGGGATACCATTAAGGGATATAATCTAGATGGAAAATATTTGTTTTGGTTTAGATATCATATTGTGATTCCTTCAACCTATTAGGAAAATATTCTTAATTACTACCACCATTTGAAATTGTATTTTCATCATGGAATATATAATATGTATAAATTTATGAAAGCATAGTTTTGGTGGGCTAGAATAAAGATGAAATTGGAAATGTTTTTCTCAAGATGCCGCACCTATCAACAAGTCAAGGAAAAGCACCAATGACTAACTGGTGTGTTTCACTCTTTATCGATTCCCATGTGGAAATGGGAGCAGATAGCTGTGGATTTTTTGATAGGTTTGTAAAGAATGATTTAGAATCACAATGACATATGGGTGTTTGTGGATCAACTCATGAAGTCAAATCCCTTAATCCATGTTAATTAATCTAATATAGTGGGAGACTTATCCTATATTCATGAATTTTTAAAGATACTCAATGTTCATGTTTCAATTGTTTCTGCCCAAGACCATAGGTTCACATCTCAGTTTTGGAAATCCTTACAGCACCCTTGGAACCCAATTGACCATGAGAACAACTTATCATCCTCAAATATATGGAAAATAAAAATACACAATCCAAACATGGGAATATATTCTTAGAGATTGTGTGATGGATTTTGGAGGATCGTGATAGGAGAATATATTGTTAATGGAGTTCTCATACAATAACAGTTATCATTCCTCCATACATATGGATCCTTTTGAAGCATTGTATGTTCATCCTTTTTTTCCCCACTTTTTTTGGTAGAACCAAGTGAGACATCTCTTATAAGACCTATCCTCATGAATGAGACAATAGAGAAGATTCAAATGATCATAAAAAAGGTATAGTGATGGCTCAGAGTTGTCATAAATCATATGCAGATCATCTTTGATGACTGTTATTATTTGTGGTGGTTGATCATGTTTTCATGAGAATATCAGAAAGGATTGGGAATTTTCATTTGGGTGAGTAATGAAATTTTTCCCCATGTTAAGTTGGAATTTTTGAGACACTTGAATGAGTGGATGATGTGGCTTATCGGTTAGCATTACATTTGAGGTTCAGTTCTGTGCATAATGTGTTTTATGTATCTTAATTGAAGAAGTAATTTCCTGATCCTGGCCATGTGATTTGATGGTACCAAATAGATCTTGAATCGAATGATACATTTATTCATGTACCAATAAGAATTTTGGATAGTAAAGATAAGTTCTTTCATGGGAAAATCATTGATTTAGTATGAGTATTATGGAAACTTGATTAGATTAAAGAAGAGACAAGGGAGTGTGAAAAACAAATGTTAGAGAAGTGGACCAAGATCTTCCTAGAAAACTCTGGTATTATACTTTTTGAGGATAGAAATACCAATGGTTTGGGTAATGTAACACCCCCAATTTCAGTTACTTTCCCATGTTTTGTATATTTTCAAATTAGATGATTCTTGGGTCAAGTTTTGGGAGTTTCTAAAAGGTTTTGACATATTTTGGAAGGGTTTATAGAGGTTCAAATTTTTAAAATAGTTAGTAAAAACCATGTACCACCTCCAATAAATCATTAAACATGTTTTGGGAGTCATTGGGAAGGAACATGGTTGGCACATGGTCTATCCAAATTTATGTATTCCAGGGGAAACTTTTTAAATGGAGAAAGAGGTGGAGCATAGTTTTCACACATTTTTTCAAATTTTGTGATCCAACCATGTGAGGCGTTTTCCTTGAGATGGTAGAACCACACTATTGGTGCACATATTTCTAAACCATGCAAATCTATGGATATTTTCTAGTAGCACATTCATATTTGGTGCACGGTTTTCCAAATCATGCGACATACAATTAATGACCCAAAATTTGAGGCTTTAATTCAGATTAAGGGATGGAATCTTCATCAGTCTCCTAATCTCCCAAGATATAAAACTCCTCTTCCTCTCTAGGCTTATAAGATAATTCCCTTCTGTCCTAAACCAAACTAGGTCAACCCTGAACTAGTTACCCGAGACATCCCACAACAAGGCCCAAGAGGAATTCTCGATCCTCATAGGTTGGAAACTAGTTTTAGGCATCAATATAAACCATTGAGAATGATTTATCCCAATAAAATAGTAGATATAAACCAAATATAAATGAAACAATAAAAAAACACTATCAGCAGAAAAATAATAAAGTTTCACATACCTCTATGTGACCTTGCGGGTCACCACCGAACAAAAAACCAACATCACTCCATGGTGATCGAATCCGAGCAGGAAGCATCACCAGAATCTAAAAACAAGGATAAATTTATAGTTATGAGTATTAAAACTTAGTATTCATGCCCAAAGAGTTTATACCTAATGAATTTTCTTTTAATATAAGATTCATCGTTTTCAAGTTTGAAATACAATGTATAAAATTAGGTTTTTCTGAAATTTATTTTTTTAAAAATCATGTTCCATTGCCTATTTCATTTAAAACTACTTTATTTACCAAGAAG
This sequence comes from Viscum album, assembly GCA_963277665.1. Classification (NCBI taxonomy): domain Eukaryota; kingdom Viridiplantae; phylum Streptophyta; class Magnoliopsida; order Santalales; family Viscaceae; genus Viscum; species Viscum album. The sequence goes on along the minus strand of OY728141.1, from coordinate 1,135,034,467 downwards.
GAGGCCTTATAATTTTAGATAAGAAGAGGGAGAGTGGAAAGGATTATGTATTTACATGAAAAGGGAAAAAGTTTAAAATGTCTTCAAAACATTTTCTATAGATAATTTAAAACAAAACATCCACTTTTATCAAGGAGTTGCATCACACAAGGAAGCAGTAAAAACAATCACATAATAAGGTAAATGGGAAAACTACACAATAGACCAAACCAGATAAGAAACCTAAAAAATATTTCATACATAAATAACTTCCAAGGGTAACATGGGAATACCTAGGAACTCAATGGAAAATAAAAAACCTAACAAAACATGATTCATCATGTAGGAACTCCTAACCTCATGCCATCAACCATCCCTCATGCTCGGTCATAACCTACCTGGACTAACTGAGGGAAATTATCCCAAAGTATATCAAGGTCCATACTAAGGTCCACCAACAAGAGTGTAATACTAAACTATTTCAGTAAGAACTCTAGAAAGTTCTGGTAGTTATGCTAGGTTCCCATGTTATGTTTAAAAAATGTTTGTACCCAACAAACCCAAGAAAACAACCAAACACACAAACACAAGCCATCACATGAGTCACACAAATCGGCACCACACCCATCCAACCTAATAAATATTCCCTTGCCTTCAAACAATCAACATGTGAGGGAAGTCCCAATCTGAGGATGTTCCCACCTCTTCATCAACACACAAGCTGAGGTACCCATTCCATGGATGGTTTTCTAAAGAAACCATTAAAAATTTCCATTTGTTCCTCACACAACCTTTAAATTTCAAACCATTTTAAAAAGGACCAACACAAAAAAATTTCAAAACAAAAAATCCGCTTTGAAACTCATTTAAGAACCCCCAATCACTATTTTAAATCTGAGACACATGTATAATGGCCAAAGGGGAATTTCATCAAGCACTTAGTGTGAAAACCCCAATACAAACATTTCAAATAATTAAAACAAAGAGTAAATTACCTCATTTCACATCAAACAGTTATTCTAAAAATCACATATCACTAACTAGCATTAAATAAAGGTCTGAAATGCAAGAAACCAATGTATTCTTAAATTTAAATTCCAAATGAAAAGGGATCCTACCTCAAACATATCAGTTTTTAATGATGGAAACTTGAAAACACTGTAGAGAGGTCTAAAACACTCTAAAAAAAATAGAAGAAACCCATAAATTATAAAATATCCTATTAAACTTTGGCCAAAGTAAAGGAACTGAAGAACCATTACCCAAAACTAATGTAAAACTCACTTCCATCACGAGTCGCAGTAAGAAATGACCTCAACAGGACTAATGAACCCTAATCAACAAGAATCTACCAAAAAACCCCAAAATAAATTAGGGTTTGGACATGGTGTTTGCACCATAAAGAAGAGAATAAAACCAATAAAATAATAAAGAATATGGGAGAAGAGGCTTATCAGAGAATAACACACCCAAGATCAGGAGGAAAAACAGCCGCTGGAGGGAGATGGGTGGAGGTGGTGGTGTGAAGACGGGATCCCTCTAGGTGTAGTGTCGAGTGAGAGGATAAGGGGAGGGAGGGGGTGCATATCCAAAAGGGGAAAAGGGGAGAGGATACCCCTTTGGGGGTTTTTAATAATGATATTATTAATAATAATCTTAATAATCATCATCATCATCATAATAATATTGTTGTTGTTATTATTATTAAAATATTTCTTTTTCCCATTTATTTTTTTATTTTACTTTCATTTTTATTTTATTTTTTTATTTTTATAAACTTTGGGCATACTGCACGGTTTGGCCACACAGTCTTCTAGAGTATGTGCCAATCAGGTGGTTTCCTTTGTCCTAAGGAAGAGGGAATACAAAATCTCCTAGGGAGGGGTGAACACTTGTGTGACTATCAATTCACCCTAGATAGACCCACTATCTAGGATGCATAATTTTCACTGGGCTCATGCATGGTTTCCCCTAATTGTGCGCCTATGCAGGAAACTCCAAAATTCAAAACTCTCACCAAAAAAACAAACAGGACCTCAACCAAAATATTGTGCACCTAGAAATAAGAAAAAATAAAAGGAAACTATGGTTGTGGTTTGAAAAGTCTCACCACCACAAAAAAACTTTATACCCCCATAAATTCACCCATCCAAATGAGGAATAAATCCATAACTCAAAACTAATCAAGACCAAATGAAACCAAAAAATCCAATGTGACCTTTCAACTCCACAATTATCACCGGTCCAAATCTAGAGAAAATGATAAGGAGATACATAGGGGAAAGGGATAGTTCTATTCACTATTAAGGAATTTTATATCACAACAGCACCCACATGGTAACTCCCAACTCAGTCCAAACAACACGAACTGAATCTCCCATCATGAACCTGCCAACATGGGCTAAACCCCAACACAAGAGGGTCCCAATGAAAGGAACCTGAAGAAAACACTAATTCATAATCCATAATTTTCTTAATACATGAGAATATTTAGAAAAAAAATAACCCAAACAAATATAAATCTACAAGAAGTATAACCAAACATGTTCTGAAACACCAGGTGTGGCCACCAAAATCTCACAATAAAGAGAGACTTTCAAAAATAGAGAAATATGAAGAAAAAAATAAACTTGAACTATTTCCACTACAACATCAGAAAAAGAAGCTGGACCAAGGTCCTCTACACCCTGTTGATTCCTAAATGTGTGTAAGATTAACTTTAGGGCCTATGGCTGGAGCCAAAATGTCTTGAAGCATCCACTTCCTCATGTCTATAAGCTGACATCCTCTAGACAAGACTTCCTATTTTGATGATGCAACTTGTAAAACTTTTACAGGTGACCCAAATGGCCACATAGAAAAAAATACTTCATAGGATAATGATAAGATTACTTATAGTTCCCAAATAAACCACAATAGAAGAAAACCAGTGAGTGGTCTGATGAATGAAAGATAAGAATTGACAATGATACTTTTCTGTAATAAGTTCCTCTAGTTCACACTCCTCATCATATGGGGATCCTCCATGAGAACTGAAAGAAACTAAACCATAAAATACCACAGGATGCCTTCTAAAACTTTTCTATATAAAATAATGAGACCCTTGAACCCAGGATGGAGACCCCACACAAAAATATTAACTTCCAACTGATTGCTCGACACTATCACTGGAAAAAGGAAACCAGCTCCTTGAAATGGTCAACCTTCCCATTCACCATCAGTTGATCTTGTCAAGCATCCATTAACTCTATAACTTTATTCTCCTTAAATTCCTTAAGAATAAACCACTATATTAAAGTGGTCTTGGAGATCACCTGAGACATTCTAACTCGTAATGAGAATAGAACGATCACCTTCCACTGGTCCAATCCTGGTCCTTCAAGCATACCCAAGACAACTCGCACTTCCAAAACATTTAGAGTTATCAAAACATTAAGACACTTACAACTTCCTCAAGACACCTCACATCCTATATTCATCCCCAATAACTATAGACAACAGGAAACTAATGAAGAGAGTTTGTCCTACCACTCTATTAGGAGTATCAGCAAGGTCGACGAATGTAAAAGGCTCCTTAGAAACCTTCTGGGTCTTTCTAAGTGGAATAACCTAAATAATAAAAGGATACAAAACCAAATCAACACCAACCCAAAAATAAATGCAAATAATACCCCAATTAAATACACCACACCCTGAGCCAAAACACTAAGCTTGCAATCCAAACATCACAAAACAAAACCAAAATACTTTTTTCAAAAACCACCATTTTCTTTTCAAATTCAATACCATTTTACCCAAGACTAATTTTAAAAATTACCAACCCACTTAAAAATCCAATCTAAATATCAAATATCACTTTTCAATTATATTTTTTCCATTTCAATTCCCTTTGGGCCAAAGATGCTCCAATTTATCCTCTTTAAAACCAAAAATACACCTTCCTTCCCTTATGAAACCACATATTTTGTTAAAAGGAAACCATTTAAAGAAATTATTTTCATTTAAAGAACCATTTTTCCACTCCAAAGACCATTTTCCTTTGAAAACCCACTCATGCAAACCAAAACAAAACTAAAAACACCACTCACATTGAAGCACCTGGATAAGGAACTAGTGGCCATGATTAACCCGACTACATGGTTTATTGGACCATGATATAAGAAATAACTAACCACTAGGAGTGTATCAAACCATACACTTGGACTCCACATGGTTCTCTACTCCATGTAAGCCCACCATGAAACATTTTCTCACTCCCTTGGTCATCCTTCATCCACACAAACCAAAACCAAAGACTCAAATCTCAGACTACCCTTAGAAAATCAAGGATCAAAACAAGAAAGAGTTCATGATTCTATTATCATACCAACCTCTCAAGTCCTGGTAGTCCTATATATGATCTAAATAACACCCCAAATAGAAAATGTTCTCCTTTGATACCATTTTTTCATGAACCAACCCAGGTCAACCTTGAACCGGTCACCCGAGTCAGCCCACAATAAGGCCCAAGAGTCATTCCCAATCCTTTCAACCAGGAAACTATTGTTGGGAATCAACATAAACCATTTGAAATGGTTTATCCTAATAAAATAGTAGAAAAAAACCAAATATAAATGTAATAATAGAAATAAACACTAGCAGCAAAAATAAAATAAAGTTATGTGTACCTCCATGTGACCCTGTGGGTTACCACCATCCTCAAAACCAATTTCACTCCATAGAGATTGAATTTGAGTATGAAGCATCACTAGAAGCTAAAAAAAGATAAAGATATAGGAATGAGTATTAAAACTCAATAGGAATTCTAAAATAGTATATTCCCAATGAATTTTCTTTAAATAAAATATTCCTCAATTTTAAGTTTGAAATACAATGTATAAAAGTAGTTTTTTATTACATTTATTTTTAAAAAAAATAAAGGTCAATTCCCCTTTTCATTTAAAACTGGTTTATTTCCTAAGAAGGAAGACTTATCATTTTATATAATAATATGGAGAGTATAAAAGATGATTTTTTTACTTGAAAATGGAAAAAGAAAGTGTGAGACATTTTAAAAACATTTTCCATAAACATTTGAAAACAAAACATCCACTTTTAACAAGGAGGTACACCACACAAGGAAGCAGGAATAACAATCACACAACAAGGGAAATGGGAAAACTACACAAGAGACCAAACTAGATAAGGAACCTAAACTATCTGCCATAGATAAATAAGTGACAACAGTAACATGGGAATACCTAAGAACTCGGTGGAAAATACATAACATACTAAAACATGATTCATCCTATATATGTGCCTAACCCAATTCCATAAACCATTGCTCATGCTCGGTGGTACCCTACCTGGCCTAATTGAGGGGAATCATACCAAAGCAGAGAAAGGTCCATATTAATGGCCACTATCTCAAGCGTAATATTAGACTAGTGCAGCAATAATTCTTGGAAGTTCCGGTAGCTATGTTAGGTTTCCATGTTATATTCAAAAAGGGGTGTGCCCAAAAAAGCCAAACAACCAACCATACACACAATCACGAGCCATCACATGAGTCACACAAATCATCACCACCCCCAACCACCCTAAGAAATAGTTCCTTGCCTTAAGACCATCAACACATGTGGAAAGTCCCAAGCTAAGGATATTCCCACCTCTTCATCAACACACAAGGAGAGTAACCCATTCTATGGAGGTTTTTCTAAAGAAACCATTCAAAAGTTCCAACTGGGCCTCGCACAACCTTTAAATTTCAAACCATTTCAAAAAGGACCAACACACGCCACATTCAAAAACAAAATTACTTTATAAAACCCATTTAAGAAACCCAAATTACCATTTTAAATCTAATACACGTGTATAAAATCCAAAGGGTCATTTCATCAAGTGCTTAGTGTGCAAAACCCAATACAACCATTTCAAAAAAATTAAAACCATGAGGAAATCACCTCATTTCACATCAAAATTTATTCTAAAAATAATACATCATTAACTATTACTAAATAAAGGTACAAAAGGAAATAAATCAATGTATTATTAAATTTAAAGTTCAAATGAAATGGGATTCTACCTCAAACATGCCTCTTTTTGACGACGACCACTCGAAACTACTATAGTGAGGTCCAAAACACTCTAGATAAAATAAAAGAGACCTAGAAATTAAAAAATCCTCTATTGAAATCAGTAAAAATTGAAGGAACTAAAGAACCCTTACCTAAATTCAAATTAAAACTCGCTTCCATTATCAGTCGTGGCAAGAACTAGCCTCAAATAGACCAATGAACCCTAATAATCAATAATCAACCAAAAAAACCCCTAAAAATAATTAGGTTTATTCCATGGTGTTCGCACCACATAGAAGATAATAAAACCAAGAAAATAAGAAGAATTAGGGGAGATGAGTCTTACTAGATAATGATGCACCCAAGATTAAGAGGAAAAACTGTCACTAGAGGGAGAGGGGAGGAGATGGTGGCACAAGGCTAGGAGCCCTCTGGGCACGGTGTCGAGCGAGAGAGGAGAAGGGCAAAGAGGAGGGTGTATAGCCAAAAGCGGAAAGGGGGAGAGGGTACCCCTTTTAGGGTTTTTTTATAATAATATTATTATTATTAATCTTAATATTAATCATAATAATTATAATCAAAATCATAATATTATTATTATTAAAATATTTCTTTTTGTTTTCAATTTCTTTTTTTATTTTACTTTCATTTTTTTATTTTTTATTTTTATTATTTTATTATTTTTTGAACTCTAGGAACACAACATGGTCTGGCCACATGGTATGTCAAGTCGTGTACCAATAATGTGGTTGCCTATATCCTTTGTAAGAGGGGTGTCATGGGATCCTAGAGATGGGAACAAAATCATGCACCTAGTCATGAAACTTGGAAAGGCCCACTATCTAGGCTGCATGGTTTTCATCGGGCTGGCGTACGGTTTCCCTTAACCATGTGTCGACCATGCGCCTAGGAAAGAAACTCCAAAATTCAACACTATCACCAAAAACTAAACCTAGACCTCAACCAAAATACCTTTCACTGATAGATAAACATAAATAAAAGGAAATTGTAGTTGTGGTGTGACACCTTCGATCTGAAAGTATCTTTTAGATGAATCAAAGTGCGTTGGAGATCCAGAATCATCAATAAGTCCTTGTTCTATCTTGTTCTTACTTGTCCTTATTAAATCTACTCTTCTCCTATCTCTTGGATCCATATATCTAATCCATTATGGATAGATCTATGTGCTATGATGTGAATCTTGATTATATATTTTTGGATCTAGTGAAGGGAAGGTGTTGTGAGTGTGTATCTAAAACCTCTTAGTATCTTTTCTTGTTTTCACCATTCTTTGAGAGGTATATAGATTATATCTCATCTCAAATGTTCAAAAAAATGAATGATTAGTTTGTTTTAAAGGTTTTTTTTATTTTATATGGAAACGTTGTGTGATTTCATGAAGCAAACCCTTTCTGTTTGTGTTTTGGAAAAATGGAAAATTGCATAGCTTTTGAAAACCCCATTTTATTATAATTTTAAAATTATTTTATGGTTTTAATGCATGAAAATTGTTTATGTGATGCTTTAAAATTAAGAATTTATTTATGTGAAAAATGATTTGGCATGTAATTTGGAATGATTGGTTTTTCATGTGTTCAAAGTGGACGAACTATATTCGGTAGTACCACCATAAAGATAGGACAGGTTATAGTCATGGAGTAACATCATCAATGGTAACACTAAAATTTTTTGTTTATGGATAGGTGTGTGTGTGTGTGTGTGTGAACATGGGAAAGGTTATGCCAAATGTGAATGGATTTAAATAATCATGTTTGAGGTTTTCTCACATGATTTATTTTATATCATTATACAAGTTATTTAACTATTTTTCAAATTTTTATTTGAAATATGCTAACCGGTTCTTTTCCTAGTGCCATGTGATATGAATTATTTGGGGAATTCTTACTAAGTTTATACTCAAACCATGTTTGGTAACTTTTGATGTGCTTGTAGATGTCATTTATTAAGAGATGGGAAAAGTAAATGTATCATAATTCTAGAGTGATACGTCTTGATACCTTGTGTATGATTGGTGGAGTTAGAGACTGTAGTTAATCTAGTGGTACTTGGGACCATTTATTTTGATTTCTTGATTCATGTAGTCCTTTGGTTTTTTCAATTGATTTACCATGTTCTATTTTTTATCTAATATTTTTGTTCTATTGTTTTGACTTTGGGTTGAATTACTTACACTCATGCATCATATAGGATTATTGGATGTTTATTGTTTTATATTAGAAGGTTGTTTTATCTTTAAAGGTAAAATAATCCCCAAATTTCCTTCTAAAACCTTGAAATATATTTCCATCCTTTGGTGTCTTGGGGATGTCACTTAAGGTTAGTGGGACTTTATCTCTTCTTAAACCAGTGAGTTGGGGTAGGATGTTATAGTATCTTTGTGAATATGATGGATTTGGGTGTGTAGGATAGTTAACTTATGATGAGGGGTTAGTACACTCACAATTATAGTATTCTACTACTAAAAAAAGAGATATGAGGGGTTTCTAATTCTAATAGAGTAGGAACTGAAATATTATGAACTTGAAAAATCAAAGGAAAACCATGATGGAAAAAATATCAATAACTAGAAGGCATGGAACTATTTTTACTAACACTAATTTGAATTGAATTTTAATTTATTTTATTTGTATCTAAATTATCATTTAATTTTATTATGATTTCTCTATTTACAAATAAAAATAAAAATATAATGAGTGGAAATAAAAATAGTGAGTGTTCTAAATTCCCCTTGAGAAATGAACCAATATTTTCACTATACTGTATTCATTAGAGTTATATAAATAATATTTTTAATTGGATTTTGATAACTGTATCAGTAAGAAATAAATGATCGGTTATATGTTGTAGAAGTTGTTGATTTTGATTATGGATTTGGGGGTAATTATTTATAGTATGAACAAAAATGGTTTCATCTATACTAGTTTCATGATTTTTTTTTGAATGATTTTATTTATTTAAAAATTTAATTATTTCTTGGTTTTTAGTTTATGATGTTTGATTTTAATGAGACTGTAGATAATGAATTTGGTATTTTATTTTCAACTGATGTTTAATTGAGAAGTTTGTTAATGTAATGGTAAGTATGAGTTTTCAATATGGTATATTTTAACGGTGGGAAAAAATAGATCATATTCCAAGGATAGTTTTTTTCCATAGATTTTTCAAGAAGATATTATACATGAGTTATATAACTCACTAACATTAGTTCATCCAAGTATTTTGAATATATATCATGATTTTTAGGGATATTTTTTGTGTCAATGGATAAATAGGTTCATATCTAAGTTTATAGTGAGGTGTATTACCTACCATAAGATAAAGGTAAAGCCTTGGGTGGCTTTGGCCTTACACTATGATTTCCTGAATTTAGTTCAGGATTCTTAAAGGAGGGTTTTATTTTTTATAGGGTTTCATATCCTTTTAAAGTTTATCTTGATATAAATATGCACTAAATACAAACTATATAATGGTGTTATTAACCACGTTGTAGTTTGGGTTGGTCTAAATTATGATATAGTGAAGGTCACTGTACTTTGGTTTTATGCATTGTATAATAATGAATGTTTGTATTATTTTCTTCCACCTAAGTTATCTCGATGGTTTAAAATATTATATAATGATATTCAGAGGAGAATAAATATCTAAATTATTATTTAAACATTAAATAATAAATAGTAGGATTTAATAATAAGTTACATAGAGTTATAATTTTTGAAATCTTTATGAAATTTTTCTTTAATGAATGAATATTGGAGAAATTTTTGGAGTTCTAATAATTTTCCTCTGATGGATATAAAAGGAGGTTTGATATTCATGCATAAAATTTTATTAAAATATGATATTCATGATATGAAAACTATTTGAACTAAAGTACATCAAATCTCTCTCTCTCTCACACACACACACTAACCAAGGTTATAGAAAACTATGAGGAATATAGGATCATTACCAAGAATTGGGAGATCCATTACAGTTCATGGATTACATTTAGATGAGGGATACTTTTTTCCTTTAAATTATCTCTATCAATATCATGTAAGAAGAGTTTGGATAACCCTATTTCATCTAATAAAAAATATGCTCTTCATTTATATTTTATTAAATCTAAAATGAATAGTTTGATATTGGTAAAATGGGTTTTGGATTATTGTTTACACTGTGTTTGGAAAATTGTTATCCCCTATAAAACCTTTCAATGGTATCATATCCAAATCTATCTTATTTTTATTGATGTTTTAATAATAATGAATTAGTGGAAATGTTATTTTCTTGAACAATAACATGTTTTATAAAAAATACTTGTAGTTATTGAAGTTTTTTATAACCATGAAATTTCTCTAATAAAAATTAGTGTGTATTTATAAAGTTTATAAAACCACATCATGGTTTAACAAAAATGTGCATGGAAAGTGTTTATGAAAATAAATAATCATTAAAATAAGTTTATTACAATGTGTTTTTTACTAAAAATTCTTTTAGTTAGTATTGAAATATAATTTCTATAATAAAACCACAATAAGTATAATAAAAATAACATTATGGTTTCAAAAGAAGGAATTTTGAAGGTTCTTCTTGAAACAGCTTCACCAAAAAAATGTGGTTCCCTTGGAAAGTTTTATTATGTTGGAAAACCGCATCATGGTTTATATAAAAAATGATCATGGTTTTCATGTTTTTCAAGAAAAATTGGTTTTATTAAATAATAATATGAAATGTTCATATTAAAAGGTCTTATTTAAAATTTTATTTAAACAATTCCAAAAGCAGTTTTGATAGATTTGGTTAATGTTTAAATAAAATTTAATGTATGATATTTAATTTGTATAAAATTTTTATGTAATTTTAAAAGTTTTCATGAATATAATATATTTGAGATAATAATGAGTTAAAATAAATACCATTTCAATTGATAATATGAAATAGTTTATTTTAAAATAAATATGAAATGTTAATGTTTATTTATTTATGGAATATCTATAAAGCATGTTTAATTATAAATTTTTTATAATTGATTATTTATGAAATGTTCATAAATGTTTATTTCATGTTTAAATGTTTAAAATTATCATTTATTTAGTTTATTCTCTACTTAATTTAATTTAGGAATATAAAGTGTTATATTATGAATATATATATGATTTTTTTAAGTGTGGAATTACTTATTATAAACATGATTCAATGCATATAAGAAGTTAGAGGATAGTTATGACATATGATTTAGTTACATTCATCCATGAATAAGATTTTTTTTTGAGTTATGAAATTAAAAGTAGGGTTGATTATTATTTATAGATATTAGATGTTTGGGTTGTATTGGAATTAATGTCACTCTTGAGTATTGATAAATAGATTTTGGGACTTTGGGTTACACTTCTTGCTAGATTGGGGGATTATGATCTGTTAAGAAAACTGGTGGGGGTTTGAAAACTACTGAACCATACTTTCTATTGTAGTAATTTTGGTTTCATATTATTATAAACCTTTACATGAAAGGGTTTCATATACCTTTTGTATAAGATACATTTGAATATGTGTGAATATTATTAGCTTTAATTTTTAGTTAATTAATAAAAATCATGATTTTTATAAAGTGTAACATTAACATGTTTTAAATAGATTGATTTAGTTGAAGGTTTAGGATAATAAAATTAAAATTTTAGAATCATGTGTACATGAAGGGAATTCATGAGGTAAGATGGTGAGATTTTAAAAACCCTTAAAAATACTAAGTTTTAGAGTCCTTTCAAAGCAAAAAAATTTCAAGATCTCGTTAATCAAAACAGGTAAGTTCTGCCAAAGTAGGGTGCCCATGGATTATCTTTTGTAAGGAATAGTGAAAATGAATAACCCTAAAATTTAGGAAACTAAATACCTTTGTGGCCTTTGAGTTACTCTTAAATGGATAACCCTAAAATCTAGGATATAATAGGAATAGTGTTGAGTTTTTTCATATGATAGATTTGGAAAAAGGATTGTCCACTTGACTATATAAGAGTCATATGTGATGTAGTTGATAAGATAGTGTACCTAAATAGTTATTATATGAGATAAATAGAAAATTAGACTCAAAGATTTTGTGAAATATAGATCATTTACCACTAATAAATATGATATAATAAAAGGGGTCATCATTTTAGTGGGACTAAATTCAATAGAAATCTTTATTAAATGATTATAAAATATGATAAACAGCTAATAAAAACTTATTTTATAAATAAAATGGTTTTATCATCATTAAACATAAATTTTAAATCAACCCTGGAAAATGAGAAGATTAATGAAAGCAATTTATTAGGATAGTATATAAATTTAAGAATCATTCTTAAATAAGAAGGAAAATTCTATGTGCTAGAGAAACCTATCTCTAAGAATCCAAATGGTGAGTCTATTCAATAAACATATCTAGATGATTATGAAAATCATAAGATATATTTACGCAATGGTTTCAAAGGAATTTTATAAATTCAAAATGGATTAAGTAACTTTTGAATTTTCTCATATACTTAATATTATTGGGTATGTTAATTACTTGAAGTGGTTGGGGCCTACTTTAAGGCTGGAATTGGATATAGATTTTATTTTATAATAATTTTCAAAAAGGTATTGAAAATATGAATGAGTTCAATAAAATTTTTACCAGATATTCTCAATATGTCACTACTATATATTTCTCTTTTTAAAGTGCTGGAAATGGGATTTATTAGCACCAAAAATGCTCTGTTATGCTAAGCTATGTTAAAATCCTTAACCTTTATCAGTGATAAAAAATATTGATAAAGGGTATCTTTATCAGTGCTAAAAAAATTATTGGTTAAGGGTTCCTTTAAAAATGATTTTGTTTTATCACTCATAAAGTCCCCCTTTATCAGTACTAGTAAAAACACACTACTATATATAGCTCTTTTAGCAATGCTAAAAAGAGAAAAAAAGTGCTCAGCCTTTATTATCATTACTAGAAAAAAATCATTTACAACATAAGAGAAGTTAAAAGTGATTGTTCTTTATCAGTGATTTTACTAGAACTGATAAAGGGATCCTTTATCAATGCTTTTGGTAGTGCTGATAAAGGGGGACTTTATTAGTGGTTTTGGTAGTGCTTATAAAGGCCATGTAGCTGCTACAAAGCTGAAGTAGTTTTGTAGAATCCCTATAACAAAAAACATATTCAAAAACCAAACAAATAGAAATAAAAATATATAAAAAGTATATTGAAATACAAATATAACATTAAATTATCATTTCAAATCAAAATTTACGTACAAAATATTTATATTGATGTGATACTTACAATTAATCCAAAAAAATAGAACAAATATACAAAATCATATCTCTTATAATAGGATTTCTATAATTATCAACCCCTATACATAATCTTGTCCCTATAAAAAAACCAATGTTGATTTTAGTAATAGTAAATAAAAAAGTAAATAAATTATAATTTTAATGTTATATGATCCACATGTGATAAATTATATTTTTAATTATTATATATATATATTAATGATGTTATTAGTTAATCATGCATCAGATTGACATGTGGTAAATTCCTACATGTCACAAATGATTTATGGATTGTTTTTATAAAGTTTGAAAACAATATAATCTCATTTTCTTGTTTTTGGAAATGTGATGTATGTTTTAAACTAAAATGGAACTTTTATATTGAAAACACGTACAAGTACCAACCACAAAGTACATCATATTTATGTGTGGTCGAATCCTAAATGTTACAAATGAATTCTGGATTGTTTCCCTAAATTTTGGAAATAATAAGAGCTTGTTTTCTCAGTTTTGGATATGTGATATGCATTTTAAACTAAAATAACACTTTTATATTGAAAACACACACTTCAAGTTATACCAACCAAATTGTATATTGTATTTACATGTGGTCAATTCCTACACATCATAAGTGAATTAGGGATCAATGTCCTAAAGTTTGAAAATAATTTGAGCTTGTTTGATTGGTTTTGTCTATGTGATGCATTTTTTTTAAATGACACTTTTATATTAAAAACATGCACTTTGATTTATACTGACTGCATTGTGTGTTGGATTAATGTGAAATCAATTCCTATATATCAAAAATGATTTATGGATTTTTTTTCCCAAATTTTGAAAGTAGTCTAAGATCATTTTCTCAATTTTTTCTATGTTATGTGTATTTTAAAATAAAATGGAACTTCTATATTAAAAACATGAACTTTGATGCATACCTTCCAAATCATATATCAGATTGATGAATGTTTAATTCTTATACTTCCCAAATTAATTATGGATTTTTTTCCTAAATTTTGAAAACAATTCGAGCTCTTTTCATTTTTTGGGCTATCTGATGTGTTTTAATCTAAAATGAAACTTCTATATTTAAAACATAAATTTTGAGTCATACTGACCACGTCGTGTGTTAGATTGACATGTGGTAAATTCCTACATATCACAAACGAGTTATTATTATTTTTCTTAAATTTTGAAAACAATCTAAGCTCATTTTCTTGGTATTGTCTATGTGAAGTGAATTTTAAACTAAAATGACATTTATATATTGAAAAAAAAGTACTTTGAGTTATATCAGCCACATCATGTGTCGAATTAACATGAAGTTGATTTCTACACATCAAAAATGACTTATGGATCATTTTCATAAAGCATCAAAATAATTTGAATGTGTTTTCTCAGTTTGAGTATGTCACATATGTTTTGAACTAAAATTTAAATTTTAAACTAAAAACATACACTTCAATTCATAACAGGCACATTATGTCGCATATTGAGGTGTGATTGATTACTAAACATAAAAAATGTGTTATAAACTATTGTTCTAAACTATCAAAACAATATTAATATGTTTTCTCAATTTTGAGTATGTAGTGTGTGTTTTGAACTAAATTGTCAATTTTAAACTAAAATCATGCACTTTAATCCATACTTATTACATCATATGTTAGATTCAAGTACGGTCAATTCATAAACATCAAAAATTAATTATAGATCGTTTTTATAATGTTTTAAAATAGTTCAATCTCAATTTCTTGGTTTTGTCAATGTGACACTCATTTTAAACTAAAATGGTGCTTCTATATTGAAAACACACACTTTGAGTCATGTATGCCATGTTGCTTTTCAGATTAATGTATAGTCAATTCATACATGTCATAAATTAATTATGGATATTTTTCAAAAAAAAATGAATACAATATAATCTTTTTTATTCAATTTTGGCTATGTGATACACATTTTAAACTAAAATAACACTTTTATATTGAAAACACTAACTTTGATTCATACTGACCACATCATGTGTCAAATTGATGTGTGGTTTATTCCTACACAGCATAAATTAATTATAAAATATTTTCCTAAATTTTGAAAACAATATGATCTTGTTTTGTTGATTCTGGCTATCTGATGTGTGTTTTAAACTTAAATGGCTCTTTTATATTGAAAACACACACTTCAAGTCATACCAGAAACATCGTGTGTTAGACTGATGTGTAGTCAATTCCTACATGTCAAAAAAAAATTATGGATCATTTTTATAAATTTTGAAAATAATATGAGCTTTTTTTCTTAGTTTTGGCTATGTGATGAAAGTTTTAAAATAAAATGAGATTTTTATTTTGAAAACATGTACTTTCAGTCATATCAACCACATAATGTGTTGGATTAATGTGAGGATAATTCCTACACATAACAAATGAATTTTTAATCATTTTAATAATTTTTAGAACAATTAGAGATATTTTTCTTGGTTTTGGATATGTAACGCACATTTTTAACTAAAATGACACTTATATATTGAAAACATGCAATCTGAGTCATACCTTCCATATCCTTTATCAGATTTACGTATAGTTGATTCCTACACGTCATAAATGACTTATGGATTTTTTTACTATTTTTAAAATAATCTAATCTATTTTTCTTGGTTTTTTCTATATGATGTGTTTTAAACTAAAATAACACTTTTATATTGAAAACACGAACTTCGATTTATACCAACTACATCGTGTGTTGGATTTATGTGTGGTTGATTTATACACATCAAAAATGAATTATAAATTGTTTTTATAAAGTTTGAAATAAATATAATATCATTTTATTAGTTTTGGTTATATGACATGAATTTTAAACTTATATGGAAATTTTATATTGAAAACACACACTTTGATTCATACTGTTCACATCGTGTTTTAGATTGATGTGTGGTCAATTCCTACATGTCACAAATGATTTATGGATATTTTTCCTAAATTATAAAAAAAATTATTTTTTTCTTGGTTTTGAGTATGTCATGTGTGTTTGAACTAAAATGTCAATTTTAAACTAAAAACATACACTTAGATTCATATCGTGAACATTGTGTCTTGGATTGAGGTGTGATTGATTCCTACACATCAAAAATGTTTTATAGATCATTGATCTAAAGTATCACAACAATATGAATGTATTTTATCAGTTTTGAGTATGTGGCATGTGTTTTAAATAAACTATCAATTTTAAACTAAAAACACACACTTTGAGTCATACCTATCACATCATCTATAAAATTGACGCATGGTCAATTCAGGCACATCACAAATGAATTATGGATCTTTATCCAAAATTTTAAAAACAATACAAACTCAATTTCTCTATTTTGGCTATGTGATTAATGTGTTAAACTAAAATGAAACTTCTATATTGAAAACAAACACTTCGAGTCATGATTTATAATTGTTTTTTGGATTAACATGTGGTTAATTCCTACACATCACAAATGAATTATGGATAATTTTCCAAAGGTTTTAAAATAATCTGAGCTTGTTTTCTTATTTTTTTATATGTGATATATGTTTTAAACTAAAATGAAACTTTTATATTGAAAACACACACTTTGAATCTTATAGACCACATTGTGTGTCAGATTAATGTTCAGATGATTCGTAAAAATAAAAAATGAATTATGAATTGTTTTCTTAAAGTTTAAAAATAATACAAACTCGTTTGATCCATTTTGGATATGTGATGTGTTTTTTAAAATTAAATGGAACTTATATATTAAAAACATGAACTTAGAGTCATATCAGTCACTTCATGTGTCAGATTGACCTGTGGTCAATTTCTACATGTGAAAAATGAATTATGGATCACTATACTAATGTTTAAAAATAATCTGAGCGTGTTTTCTCAGTTTTGTCTATGTGATGCATGTTTTAAACTAAAATGAAACTTTTATAATGAAGATGCATAATTTAAGTCATACCAACTACATCATGTGTTTGATTTACATGATATTTATTACTGAAAGTCAAAATGACTTATAGATCATTTCTATAAAGTATCAAAACAATATGAATTTGTTTTCTCAGTTTTGAGAATGTGATGTGTGTTTTGAACTAAAATGTAAATTATAAACTGAAAACATACACTTTGAGTCATACGAAAAAAAACCATGTATCAGAGTGAGGTGAGGTTGAAACCTACACATAAAAAATGACTTATGGATTGTTTTTATAAATTATTAAAACAATATAAAATCATTTTCTTAGTTTTGATTATGTCATGTGTGTTTTTAACTAAAATGTTATTTTTAAACTCAAAACATGCACTTTGAGTCATACCAGACACACTGTATATCAGATTGTGGTGAGGTTAATTCCTACACATAAAAAATGAATTATGGATCATTATACTAAAGTATCAAAACAATATGAATGTGTTTTCTCAGTTTTGAGTTTGTAATGTGTGTTTTGAACTAAAATGAAAATTATAAACTGAAAACATATACTTTGAGTCATATCGGACACACCATGTATAGTATTGATGTGTTGTTAATTTCTACACATCAAAAATGACTTATGGATCATTATTCTAAATTATCAAAATGATATGAATTTTTTCCTAGTTTTGAGTATGTCATGTGTGTTATGAACTAAAATGTCAATTTTATACTGAAAACACATACTTTGAGCCATACCAGACCACCATGTATCGGATTGAGGTGTGGTTGATTCCTACATGTCAAAAATGACTTATGGATCATTTTATTAAAGTATTAAAATAATATAAATTTGTTTTCTAGGTTTTGTGTATGTTATGTGTGTTTTAAACTAAAATGTAAATTATAAACTAAAAACAAACACTTTGAGTCATAATGAGCACACTGTGTATTGAATTTAGGTGTGTTTGATTGAGGTGTTTCTGATTACTATACAGTTTAATAAAATTTTCATGATAGATATTTTGGGAAGTAATACTTTTTCTTTTATTGTAGAAAAATACCTTAGTAGATGAGATATTCTATTTGAACTATAGATTCTCTTTCAAAAATTAATTGAAGAAAATTAGTGTGATCATAGATTTTGTATATGCATCCTTATGATTCACTTCACATTTCAAAAAACGTTATATTTCCTTTTACATCATAAATTAATGTGTTATCTCTTTTATGGATTGTTTCATATAGTTGAAATAAAAGTATGACTTCTCAAAAAGATCTATGAAAAAACTAAATAAGTATCAGATAAAATGATAAGGAAATTAACTTAAAAATAATAGATAAAATGATGAAAAAATTAACCAAATAACTATTATGAAATTACCTTTTTGTGATGTCTATATATATTCTTAATCCATTTACCTATCACCATTATCTCAGTTGCATCCTCTAAGTACAATCTCTTATGAGAATGATAAACTTCAAACATGTTACTAGCTCTATCAGAATTTGTAGAGAGTGGACCTCTATTATACTTCTCCTTGAGAAATAAGTAAAAAATAATATATAATCATTATAATACTAATTATTCACATCAAAAAAGTATTTTATAAGGACATATACTATACTAGATCACAAACACAATAGGTAATCACCTAAATTTGATTTCAGTAAACATTTTGACACTATGTACTCTTCCCACTCATCTTTAAAAAAATTATGTCTTCTTTTGAGTATGTAGATTATTGTAAATATTGTTAACACTAATAAAATATATAAAAACAAATGATTGAGAAATATATTTAATGAAATTATAATTACCTTTGAAAATTAATTTTTTGGGGATGCTAGTCTTTTTATGGTATATGATATCGTTCATAAATTTTCATACATAATATCCATAATCATTATTTTTATTTTTCTTCAGACAATGCAGAAACATTGACCAAAATAAGTAAATTGTTTTGAAATTTGTTTTGAAAGCTAAATCGTTCCATATATACATTAATATGTTTCCATTTGAAGAAATCTATAGGCTTCTTATGTTTAGTTACCAACCTCATACTATGATTTATCCTATATTTATAGATGGTATTTCATAAAAAATCTCATTAAAACACAAATTAAAAGATATAATATGAATTTTATCATTAAAATATTGATTGAAATGCATTAAAAATTCACAATACACATCATTTACAGTCATTTTGATGGAAATCCATGTATTAGATCCAAAAACTAAACATTTGGGGCATCCAAATTGATTTTGATCGGTATAGAATGCTTCCAAAAAAACAAAAACAAAAAATTAATAAAAATATAAAAATATATTTTATATGATTAGATTATAGAGTTTTATACTTGCATTTTACGCATCAATAAGAGTCTATCATCTATTATTTTCTTCTAAAATTCCTTCCTTTGTTTATATTTTTTATTATAAATTTATTCCAATTCCAAATAAATTTCTTATATAGAAATTATATAGAGATTAATAAATCCAAATCATGCTTTGTGGGGTTATCCCATTATATAGTATTAATATAAATGCCTATAGAAAATATGAATAGTTATTAACTTTAATGAACATAGTAGATCATTTTTTAGACAGGAATATTATGAAAATTTACCTCATTATATATTCATAACTAAGACTCATAGCCATTCAAACTTTATATACTTATTTATACTCTCCAGACCAACCATGTATGTAATAAAATTTCCAAATATTTCTTCTTCATATTAAATGTAAGACATATATCCCTTTTTAAATGTGGTGTATTCCTGAACTTATAATGTTAATATATGTTGTAGTAGAACTGGATTGGATAAGGTACTCTCAGAAGGTCCTTTTTTTCTTGATTGATTCATTGGATTGTCTTGATCCAACTTTCTGTTTCCCCATTGTTTTATCTGAATGTAAAACAATACCTCATTTCATAACTTTTTTCATAAACTTTTAAAGCTATTTAATTTGGAAAAAAATTAAGAACATACCTCATGTATCTAAAAATGTTCCAATAGCATCATTGATTGTTGTTACATCCAAATCATCAAGCAGAATATGAAACTCAGCTATCGGCTGATGAGATACTTCAATCCCCACTCTCATGTGATCTTTTAGGAGTTCCTTGTTATGTATCATGTATCATATGATATTATACACCACACCCCTCGCAACAATGAAATGTGTGGGTGTTGGTAAATATAAATCATAGACAACTTCACCCTATATTATTTTGGTTATATAAAGTTATTATAAGTTTTCTTATTCACATTTAGGATAAAGAGTAATGATAAATTTGATTACCTCAGGTAAGGTAGGTGGTTGAGGAGAATGTATAGCCTCAAAGCTAGTGGGGTCATATGGATCTTCAAGTACTAATCTTTATTCCGTTATTGTTTCTCTTTGATACTTTCACATGCATTGGTCCACCAAACTAGACCAGAAAATTATATCTTTCAAATCATCTATTTATGCATGTAGTCCTTTCATCATCTCATATGTATCTCCCTGCATCTTCATCTTCTAAAAATATTTTTGAGGTGACACTCTAAAACTTATACCTCTTACATGACCATATTTTTCTAGCTACTTCAAATCTATTAGAAGTAGTTTTTCTTTAGTTATGGTCAATGTTGATTCTTGTGTCTAAACCGTATAAAAAACACATGATCATAAATAGATATTTTTATATAATGTTGTTATAAATCATAATGAATTTCTATTATGTCATACTTACACATGCGACCCATAATGCTTGTGTGCTTTCATCAACTAGTTTACCCTCTTTATTTATGCAGGACTCCTTTCATAGCGCATGACATGGGATGGAAGTGGATTTAGATTTTTATTCATCAATCTGCATATAAACAAAGTAAGTATGTTGTTTCATATTATATAAAACTTTTATTATAGATTTAAAATACATATCATTTTCTTTAAAAGTTGATAATACCCCCATTTAATGACTTGGATTTTCCATGTATTATTTTTCTATATTTTATGAATTTTTTTCAAGACCAGGTGTTAAGACAGTGTGTGATTTTGAGGCCCAGTGTGCCCAGAATAAGTTTTTAAAATATATTAAATAGTACACATGTGTAGTTTTCCTAAAAAAGTGGAATAAATTATAAATAGGGGGTATAGATCAAAAATATGATAGCACTATTGAGTTCAGAGTATGGGTTTTACCCTACAAAAGACAGAACCTTTTTTGGCACTGGATGTTTGTGAAAAAGTATCCACAGGCATAAAATGAATAAAATAATTAAATAAATTATTTTATTTCATTAATTAACACATAAGCCTAATTTTATTTTATAATTATACAATTATGATAGATTTATAGGGTTAGCCGTATAACCCTGGATCCATTGGACAACCATTGGAGACAGGATTGGTGGAACTCTCTCGGACAAATGATAACCAGATTGTGATTCTATGATCGGGGTGTAGTGGAATCATAGGATATCTCCAATGACAACAACACATCTTTGTTATTGATCAGTGATCAATCCAAAATCAAGGTAGGGTGATGTTTTGATTGGTTGTCTTCCCCATTATTAATTCCTATAACAAAAATGAATCAATTGACCAACAGATTGATTCACAGATCGGTTGTATTGTGGGGTGGGTTTATCTACAAGTATTTTTTGGGATATTTATTTATTAATTATTGGTTATTCATTCATCATTATAATGGAAACAAATTGATTCCAATCTAACATGGACAAGTTTCATTCCTATTTTTCTTTTTTCTTGGTTTTCTCCCATTTTTATATATGCATTCATCATCAAGGCTTTGTTTTCCCAATGGTTTGACCCAAATACTGAGGAAATCAAATGTTGTCCACCCATTTCTTGGAAAAATGATTTTATATCTCAGATCTAGACTTGTTATGGAATAGGATCATGAAATGATGAATAAAATGATGGATCGGGATCGTATTAGAGGCGTTCATGTATGGTTTTTTGGATGAATGGTAATAGAATAGATTTGGGTTGCATTTTCCATTGAATCAAAGGCCGGAATCTAGTGATTAACAGTGGAAAGGTTCATCTGAAGTAGATCCATGATTTATGGAAATATTGAGGCCAAAATCCAAGGTGACAGAAGCATAATCATACATGGGAGGAAGAACTTGGTTTCTATAAAATATCGAACAAAACTACATATACTGTGGAGATACATGATGTATGGGGCCCTCTCAACAACGGTTATAGTTTTGGGATGAAGTTAAGTATCACTTGGAATGTTACCCCTATCACATGGTGTGTGACCCTCCCTAGTTGTCTTATCATGTACCTCGAATGGCACACGGACATAGCCAGGAGTACATAGGCATGATCACATCATGTACTCCCTCATGAACACAGCCATACCAAATGTATACAGGCATAGTAATGTACTTGGACATGGGTAGAAGTACATGGGAATGAGCATGCCATGTACTTTCATACATACATGGACATAGGTCATTTATACAGGCAGTACCTAGTGTTGAAGAGACATGTCATGTAATCCTAGTACATGTTGTGTACTTATTTAAAGTTGGATTAGATCCCTTATCCTCTTTATCTTGAAATTTTTTTGTTAGGGTTCATTCCTTATATCCTTTCCCTATGGGTTAGTATGGAATCACTTCATACATATAGGATGTTGATCCCTTTAGAAATAATTCTAAGATAAATTTACTGGAATCCTTTTTTATTCCTATAGAGAGATCCTTCGTCATCTTCTTAACCTAGGTGGGGTTCTTGGTACTGTTGTGACCAATACTATGTGAGCGTTGATCCTCTACTTAGTGGGTTAATCTAGATTGATTTTTTCATATACCCCATATCCTTGGGAGTGATCCTCATATGTGTATTTTATCTCTTCATACTTCTAGTGTATACTTTAAATGGAGAGACTCAACAATAACTACCTCTCGAACAGACATCATCAGTGCAATCTGACTCATGGAGTGTGTTCTCTTAGACCAAAGCTATATGGAACCTTTAAGAAGGAATCTTATATTGGTATTATGGTTGTGAATTTACCTTACGACTATGTGTATTTTTTGATTATATATGGATATTTTTGTTATATGTGTTGTAGACATATTCCTATATAAATATGACTATTATAATTTTGTTATATTATTTTTGGTTTCTAAGTGTCCTACTGGGTATTGTTATACTCACCCCTACACAATTCTTTCCCGCACGTGTCATGTCTTGTGTAGATGATCAACCTTTTGACAGATTCCTAGAGGGACTAGGACTAGGTGATGCTTACTAAGATAGATAGACCGAGTCTTTTTCCTATGGTGTCTTGAAATCATCCCCCATATTTACTTTTAGGTTATAATTGTTTTTAGATTTTTGTGGTGGTATTTTATTTGGACCTATTTACTTTCCATCGCTTGTTGTTATACTGTCATTGTGGGATTTAGATGTATGCATGAATATTTTATCAGTTGTTTTTATATTAAAACATTGTATGGACATGGATATTTGTGTGTGTGTGTGCAGGTATTTAGGCTAAGGCCTCCCATGTTAGTGATATTCCTACACGACACTAGTCACCAGCCCCTAGCTAATTGGAGGCAGACTTGGGGATTCATGGCATGGGCCCCATTGAGATAGGTCATGACATAGTTATATCAAATCATTTAGTTCTACCCTAGTACTTAAGTCTATGATTTTTTTTAAGAAGGTGGTGCCTCATCTAAAGACCAAGGAATAATTTATTGAACAAAAAAACAGGTTACAAGAGTCTAAAAGATGGAAATTTATTACAATATTTATCATAAAATGGGAGAAAATCACCAGGAAAATCATCCTTCCATGTAATGTCCTAGTTGACCCCCTTGTTGGAAAGACCATAAACAACCATGTTCGCTTCACGAAATGCATGAGTGGCAATGTAGTTGATTTCTGAGAGCGAATCAAGGAAATTCATCCAACGAAAAGTAAGAGGTCAGGCAAGATGCACCACCCCCTTCCAAATATCTTGTACAACAGTGGTTAAATCACTTTCAATCCAAATATTATTCCAACCCTTTTGTTTGTCCAAGTCCACGGCATGGATCACCCCCATCATTTTCGATTCCATATATGAGGTTGTACCACAACTGCCAAAGAATCATCCATGAAACCTTCCAAGATAGTCTCTAAAAATGGAACCACATCCTGCAGGTCCTAGGTTTCCTTTTGAGGCACCATTGACATTCACTTTGATCCAGCCTGGAAGCAGAGTTTGCTAGAATACCTCAAAGGTGCGTCGAGGCTACCTGTATGAACCAAAAATCCAAATTCGGTGTAGGATCTCAAAGTCACCAATAGTGTTGTCACAGTACACTTTCTGAATTGAGGCAGTGTTCTGAATGGCAATGAGAATCTGTGTCTTACCTGCATTGAGTCTGAATGAGAAATTATTATAAAGAATATTATTTCTATCATAGAATATCACATGTAGGAGTTTAGTAACCACAGTCAAAAAAATATTCATGTTTTTTTAGAATATTTAGAATCAACAAAACGCTACAATTAAGAGATGATAGAATCAAGAAGTAACCATCTGCAACCAAAAATATCAAGAATGTAATTCCAAATAGCTTTAGTTGTAGCACAAGATAAAAACAAATGATTAGCATCCTCTCTGTGTTGGTTTCATAGGTGACATCTAGATCAAAGATAAATCCCAAAATATTTCAGGCAAGCTTTAGTGGGGACCTTGTTATGAACAATACGACAAATAAGAGTAAGTCTCAATAGCTTAATCCAAGGTTTTCTAAAAGCTTTCAAAAAACATAGGATGGAATCATAATTTATGAAATTGTTATGGTAAAAACTTTTGGAATCAATAACACCATTATAAGAAGGTTCCCAAATTATGAAATCCTCAGATTTGGAGAAGGGATAATTTTCAATAACATGACTGATGTTATTAAGGAGTGTGATGTCATGAGAATTAACAATATCCCTAATAGTGGAGTTGGTATTGTTAGGAAGAGTAGTGGAAGGCAGCATGAAGATTAAAGGCACACCAGTCCAGTTATCAAGCCAAAATTTCATGGAGGAATTAGTACTAACCATCCATCTAGAGTTGTTCATAATGTTGGTGAAGGATTTCCTAATGGAGGGACAGATAGAAGAAGTAATGTAGCTCAAATTTCCATTATTAAGTTTAGAAATGAATCATTTTTTGAGAAAATCAGTGGAATTGTAGTTATTATGAATCAACCTCCAAGTCATCCTATATTGAATAGAATCTTTAAAAAGCTTAAGATTTTTTATTCCAAGACCACCCTTGTCCAATGGCTTACAACAGGTGACCCAAGAAATGGTCATAATCTTCTGATCAATTGTACTACTGGTCCAAAAAAAGTTTTTAATGTAAGCATTGAGTTTCTTAAGGAGACTAGAAAGCCACTTATAAACCATCATCGAGTAGAACATTTTGGAGACAATTGTAGATTTCACAAGACAAATTTTTCTAGCCATGGAGAGAAATTTACCCTTCCAAGAAGAAATTTGATTGGTAGTATGATCAAAAATTCTATAAAAGTAACTGGATTTAGGTCTTCCCTAGAAGATAGGAACCCCAAGATAAGTGTAGGGTAAGGAACCTTCCTTTATACCTAAATAATTGATGATATTACCTTTTCTGTTAGAATCAAATTTCTTCCCAAAGAACACAAATTATTTTCTCCAGCTTGTAGATTGACCAGAGATTTATTCATAATGAGACTGGGCATTTTTAAGGTTTTGGATATTCCTTTTATCACCTTGTAATAATAGAATAATGTTGTATGTATATAAAATATGGGTGGGAACATTTAAGTTTCTAGAAGCCTTGATAGGTTTAATCTTGTTTTGATCCACAATGCTAGTGAGTAATCTTCTTAAGTAATCCTCAGCAATAGCAAAAAGAATGGCAGAAAGAGGATCAACTTTCTTAATTCCCTTGGTGCATTTAAATAATACTTTAGGCTCACCATTAACATGGATGGAGATGGATACCGATTTGAATAAAGAACTTATCATACCAGTGAAAGATTCTTTAAACCCAAATTTTTTGAGAACCTTGATAATTAAGCTCCAATCCATGGTATCAAAAGCTTTTATAATGTCAAGTTTAATGGAAACACTGCCACCTCTGGTGACTTTGTTTAAGATATTAGTGCATTTTTAAGAAAGACAGATGTAATCTTGAATAGACCTACCTTTGATGAAACTAAATTGGTTCCCATAAACAATTATATTGCAAATAGAGGTAAGTCTATTAGCAAGGAGTTTAGAGATAATTTTGTAAATGGTATTAATAAGTGAAATATGTCAGAAAAGGAGAATCTTAGAGGAATTTTCCACTTTAGGAATAAGATTAAGGAATTGGGCATTTATACCATGTGGTAGAACACCATTGGCGAAGAAAGTTTTGACAAGATTGCAAACATCCAAATGAATAGTCTCCCAGTAGTGTTGAAAGAAACCATTGTTGAAACCATCAAGTCCCAGGGCACTATTAGGATTGAGGATAAAAACAGTTTCCTTGATTTTATGATCTAGAGGGATGCTTAAAAGGTAGTCATTTTCTTAAACAGTCACCATATTTGTCTTTCAGGCTAGGGACCCTAGTATTGGTGCAGTGGATGATGTATCCATACACCAAGACTCTGATCACCTGCCTTTCTACTCAGTACATGAGAACACTGGTTACATGGGAAAATATGGTACATGCATCATATAGTAATGGGTTGTGGTTTCCAAATCCTTCTTGAGTCATCTCTATAGATATAATCATTTACCCTGGTACATATTTTTATTTTAGGATGCTTCTACAATGTATGTCATATAGGATTCAATATTAGGATCATAAGAATGATCCCTTAAATGATGAGGCATCGATATAGGGACCAATTATAGAGGTGTTACCTCAAGTTGGTACACTATTTATACCACCACCTATTGAGCAGCTGATGGTACCCACAGTATCAGTAGATGAGGTGCACAAGATGATCACACTTCACGAGTTCCAGTGATAGAGGACCCTCAGAAACTAACGCGATCCTAATTTATAGGTATTTTATGACTATTTTGAGGTGGTGAACCAAGTTTTCCATCTATTCAGAACACCAATAGATCATATGGTGGTTCTGGTGGTAAGCCTTATCCATGGATTGGTGGTGGGTTTTAGTGACCCATCCGTATGATGAGGTGACTCTGGCATGGTCAAACTTCAAGATCCTTTTCATAAAGGATTCATCTCCATATATTCTGAGTTTTTTACTTATCCAATAGCTTCCACAGCTTTAGCAGGGCAGTACGGCAGTAGATGAGTATTCATAGAGGTTCACCAACCTCTCCAGATACTCGATGAATATGGTTTAGGATCGATTCTTCTAGGATTAGACCTTCATGTGAGGGATATATGGAGAAATATAATCTAGATTTATACCACTATGAATTCCTACTTATCTTGTGGTTATAGAGTAATATTTGTTGGTTGATAGTTTCTTGGCTGAGCATACGTAGATAGTGGTTGTCGGTAACAGGCACATAGGAGCTGACTTTGGAATCAAAGAGCTGATGTTAGTCTTAGGGACCTGTACGTGTGAGATTTTTTAGTAGGAGTCCCCATCATAGAGTTTCTATGGTTTAGGGATTATAATATGGGTCTAGTTATCCTAAATAGAGGTAGTCCAACTTTTTTTATGGTAGGGGACATCTTTTGCAAGATTCTTCAATCTGTCATATGGTAGACAGAGAGACAGTGGATGGACCACCATGCTAGAGGCAGTGATAGGATAATATAGGTCTGTAGGGAACCAAATATGTCATAGGATCTAGGAGAGCAGTTTGAGGTAGTATACTCTTTTAATTGTTACCACCACCACCCTCAGATGGTCCATGCCCTAGAGAGATGGAGAATAGGGGCAAGGGAAGCTGTAGGTAGTTGAGGCCTATGAACCAGTGGCTTCAAAAATGATATGAGGTAATATCCATGTATTTTATACCTTATTTATAGTACTTATAGACATAGGTTTTAGTAATTACTTTATTTCCACATATTTTGTTTAGGACTTAGAGATTCTAGTTGAGCCCTTGGCTCAAACCTTGCACTTAGAGGCTCCTGATAGAGATGAATCAGTGATCACACACTTGTGTTGGTAGTGTGACCTGACTCTTGGAGGTGAGAGTTCCTATTGGGATATATTTTTAGTAGTGATGAGGCCTTATCGATGTCATCTTATGTATAGATTGTCTATCTGCAGTTTATGCCCAGATCAGTTGTTTTAGGTGGAG
Organism: Viscum album; assembly: GCA_963277665.1. Classification (NCBI taxonomy): domain Eukaryota; kingdom Viridiplantae; phylum Streptophyta; class Magnoliopsida; order Santalales; family Viscaceae; genus Viscum; species Viscum album. Next base: position 1,135,005,915 of record OY728141.1, on the reverse strand, counting down.
GATGTGGTGTGTTTGTAGTGATGGGACCCAATTTTCCTTTATGGGTGAAAAGTAAACACAGAAAGATTAGTATGTAATCATGTATATGAGGATACAATCGATTACTCAATGGTTGGATATCATGACCCTTGGTGTAGTAGATGTTATGAATTTTCAGTTCCCTATAGTGGTATAGGAATATGAGGATGTATTTCTTGAGGATGTTCCAAGATTACCTCCCTATAAATAGATAGACTTATACATTGATATACACCCTGGGAAGACCCCAGTATCTATGCCAGCAAATCAAATGTCTCCCTTAGATCTTCATGATCTGAGGGTGCAGTTGGAGGAATTGCAGAGGAAGGGCTTTGTTGGACCCAGTGCTTCGCCCTGGGTAGCCCTAGTGTTGTTCGGAAAGAATGCATTTGGGAGATTGAGGTTATGTTTGGACTACTAGTGCTTTAATTAGGTGACTTTGAAGAAAAATTATCCACTTACAAGGATCAATGACCTCTTTGATCAGTTAAGAGGGTCACAATGGTTCTCGAAGGTTGACCTCAGGTTAGGCTATCACTAATTGCGAGTATGAGACAAGGATATACCTAATATAGAATCCAAATGTCACTATGGTCACTATGAGTACTTGGTGATTCCCTTTGGAATGAATAATTCCACATAAGTGTTCATGGGATTTATGAACTGTATCTTTCATACCTTCTTAGACTGGTTCATGGTAGTCTTCATCAAAGATATCCTTGTATACTTGATGTCCGACGAGTAGCATGTGAGACACTTGAAGATGGTTCTGAACGTACTATGAGAGAACCATATTTATGGGAATCTCTTTAAGTTTTTGTTTTGGATTCAGGAGTTCCACATTCTAATACATTTTATCTCATCAAATGGAGTGGTAGTAGACCTATTGAAGGTTGTGGTAATGTTAACTTGGGATCCACCCAAGAGTTTGATGTAGGTGCAAAGATTCCTTGGGTTGGTAGGCTATTTCTGGAGATTCATACCTGACTTATCCTGAATATCATCTCCCATGATATCTTTGACCCAAAAGTGGAATCTTTTCATGTAGACTGAGAGGTGCTAGCAGGATTTTTAGGAGTTGAGGTACAAATTGAAAAGCGCTCTCATATTGAGATTACTAGAGGAGGGAGTTAAGTACATAGTGTTCTACGATGTATCATGAACTGGACTTAGTTGTGTTCTAATGCAGAGTTAAGTGGTGATTTCTTATAGTTCACATTAGTTGAGACCACATGATCAGAACTATGCAACCCATGATCTTGAATTAGCAGTGATAGTCTTTACAATAAATATGTGGTGACACTACCTGATGGGTGAGTGGTTTATCATCTACTCTAACCACAAGATCCACAAGTATATCTTATCTATAATGTAACTCAACTTGAGACAGATCTAATGGATAGAGTTACTCCAAGATTATAACTTCGATATTGCATATAATCCTCGGAAGGGGAATGTGGTAATAGAATCTCTCGGTAGGATATTTTGTTCACAGTTTCTGAATGAGGAATAAAATCATTTGACCTCAGGGAAGTTATCCTTTATGGATAGATATGGGTCATCTTACTTATATTTTATGGTTGTTACCCCTTTTATCTTATAGAGAGTTAGGGAATCTCAACTTGGTTATACTGATTGTGAGGCCCTATGTACTCAGATATCCACTAGACATGCTCCTGATGGATTTTATAAAGGTGAGGAGCATGTTGTTCTTTTAAGAAGACAAACGATGGTATCAGTGAAGTTGCGGGAGGAGGTACTGAGAGAGTTTCATACATCTCCTTTAGTGGTACATCCAGGTGTGTCATAGATATACCAGGACCACTAATTTCAGTTTTAGTGGCCAAGAATGAAGAAGGGAGTTGTAGATTTTGTCTCTTGATGCCTTACTTGTCAGTAAGTGAAGGTTGAACACTAAGTTCCAATGGGTTTAGCTCAACCACTTGAGGTTTCAGAGTATAAGTGGGATGTTATATTCATGGGACCATGTACTTCATTACATTATTACCACATATTTCTAGGGGAAATTATGTCATTTGGGTGATCATAGACCAACTCACCAAATCAGACCACTTCTTAGAAATCTAGGAGTATAGTTTAATAGAGAGCTTGGGAAGACTCTATTTGTAGGAGATAGCCTAACTCCATGGAGTTCCATTTACAATCTTTTCTAACTGTGATTCTCTCTTCACATCTTGGTTATGGAAGGTATTACCAGAGGTGTTTGGGACTCAGTTGCATTTGAACATATCTTTTCACCCTCGGACTGATGTCCAGACTAAGCAGACCTTTCAGGTTATAGAGGAAATGTTACGATTTTTCATGTTGGACTTTGGCTATATTGGTAGGATCACCTACCACTGGTGGAGTTTGTGTACAATAATAGATACCATTCCACCATTGGTATGGAATTATTTGAGGCCATGTATGAGTGACCCTACAAGTCACCATTTTGTTGGAGTCACCCAGGAGAATCAACACTCTTGGACCCAAAGTTGGTGAGAGACAATACTGAGAAGGTGTAGATCATACAGGAGAAGATTAGTTATGCACATATCCATCAGAAGTCTTATAAGGACAGACAACAGAGGCCCTCAGAGTTTGATGAGGGATACCATGTGTTCCTATGGGATTCACCTCAACATAGATTATGGAGGTTTGGATGGGGTGGAAAGTTATATTCAAGATTCATTGGACCTTTCCAAATAATACTTAGAGTTAGAGAGGTAAAATACTTCTTAGATCTACCACCGCAGTTAGACCAGGTACATGACATCTTTCACATGTTGCAACTGAGGTGGTATGTGCATGACCCATCACACATTATTGAATAGGGGGGTATAGACATCAAGGATGAAGCTACCTTTGCTGAGTACCCATTAGATATCGAGGATAAGTAGGAGAGGATCCTTCTTGGGCAAGATATTCCTTTATTTCATGTCTAGTGGCATCATATGAATCTTTAGGAGAGCACCTAGGAGTAGGAGGCTCAGATGCATGCTCAGTACCCACATCTTTTGTATAGCCACATGTTTTGGATTTTTAGGACATAAATCCCCAAGGTGTAGAGAATTTAATGACTCAAATTTTACATGTAATATTTTCAAATATTATATGTATTATTTTTGAGTTCTCATGCTAATATGGCATATGATTCTGAGACCCAGTGTCCTGAAATAAATTTTTCAAATATATTAAATGTATTAAATATCACACACATGTAATTTACCTAAAAAATAGAATAAATTATAAACAAGGTTCTAGATCATAAATCTAAGGTAATCATTGAGTTAAAAGTGTGGTTTTTATCATAGGTGTGACATAACCTTTTTCTTCACTGAACATTTTTTAAAAAAGTCATTATGGGCGTAAAATGAATAAAATAATTAAATAAATTATTTTATTTCATTCATTGACACAGTGAAATAATTTTTGTCTATAAGTATATGGTTATGAAATATTCCCAGGGTTAGTCTCATAACCACAAATCCTTTGGAGAATTATTGGAGAGATCATTGGAGGATCACTCTCAGACGAACAACAATCAGATCGCAGTTTTACAATTGGTGTACAATGGAATTGGAGGATCTCACCAAAGACAACAACGTAGCTTCATTATTTATTAGATACCATTCAAAAATTAAGGTAGGATTATTTTTTTATTAGTTGTATTCCTCTTTATTAATTCCTACGATGAACGTTAATCAATCAACCAATAGATTGATTCACGGATCATTTGTATTGTAGTATGGGTTTATCTGTAGGGATCTTTTGGGAGATTTATTTATTTATTATTGGTTATTAATTAATCATTATAATGATAATGTATTGAGGCAACCTAAACATGGTTGAGTTTTATTCCTCTTTTGTGTGTTTCTTGGTTTTCTTCTATTTTTCTATGCACATTCATCATCAGGGCTTCATTTTCCTGGTGGTTTGACCTAAATACCAAGGAAATTGAATGTTGAGCACCCATTTCTTGGAACAACAATTTTATACCATAGATATATACTCAATATGGAATAAAGATCATGAAATGATGATGAAAATGATGAATCTTTACTGGATTGGAGGTGTTCATGCATGGTTTTTTTTATGAATGATGGAAGAATGGCTTCAAGTTGCATTTTTTTGGAAAATCAAAGGCTAGAATCTGGTGATTGACAGCCATAAGGTTCAACCAGAGTAGATTCATGATTTCTAGAGATATTGAGGCCAAAATACAATGCAACAGTAGTGGGAGAATATATAGGAGGAAGAACTTGGTTTCTAGAAAATCCTGAACAACATAACATATATTGTGGAGCTACACACTGTATGGGGTCCTCTAAGTGGTGACTAGGGTTTCAGGATGAATTTAAGGATCACACGGCATTTGACCCCTATCGCACATTGTGTGGCCCCTATCACATGGCGTGTGACCCTCCCTAGTTGGCTCGACATCTACCTCAGATGGTACGCGAACATGTCCAGGAGTACACGAGCATGATCATGCCATGTACTCTCACATAGACATGACTAGACCAGATATACAAAGTCACAGTCATGTTCTTGGAAATGGGCATAAGTACATGTTCATGAGCATTCCATTTACTTACACATGGACACAAACACGGACCATTTACATGGGTATGGCCCAGTGTTGAAGGGACATGTCGTGTACTCCTAGTACGTGTCGTATAATCCTTAAAATTTAGTTGGTATCCCTTATCCTTTATGTCTTGGAAAATTTTGGTTAGGGTTCATTCCTTATATCCTTTCCTTGAGGGTTATTATGGAATTATTCCCTACACATATGAAGGTGATCCCTTCATCAGGACTTCTTGGATAGAGTTGTTTGAATCATTCTATGAGGCTCAGAGAGATATCCTCTATCATCTTCTTATCCTAGGTGAGTTCTTGGTATCGTCGTGACTAACACTAGACGGGTTATAATACTATACTTTGTGGGTTAATCTAGATTAAGTTGTTAGTATACCCCATGGCCTTGGGATTGATCTTCATCTATGTATTGTATCTCTTTATACTTCCAAGATATACTTATAATGGTGAGACCCAATGAGCACTACCTCTCGGTAAGAATTCATCACTATTATCTAACTCATGGAGTGTGTTCTCCTAGACGAGTGTTATGTAAAACCTTTAAGTAGGAATCTAAGTCTGGTATTACGATTGTGACTTTACCTTAATATTGTGCATCTTTTTTGAGTATATTTGGATATTCTTGTTATATATGTTGTAGATATATACCTATGTATATATGATTATCATAATTTTTTTATATGCTTTGTGGTTTTGGGGTGTTCTAATATGTATTGTTATACTCACCCCTTCACAGGATTTTCCCACACATATCATGTCTTGTAAAGATGATTGACCTTTTGATAGATTCCTAGAAGGACCAGGACTAGGTGGCGCTTGGTGAGCCAGACAGACCAAGGTGTGTTCCTATGGTATCTTAATATAAATCCCCATCTTTACTTTTAGGTTGGATTTATTTTAGGACTATTTCTGGTGGGATTTTATTTATCTCTGTTTACTTTCCATTTCTTTTTTTTTTGTACTCTGGTTATGGGATTTAGATGTATGCATGCATAGTTTATCAGTTGTTTTTACATTTTAACATTGTATGGGCTTAGAGATATGTGCATATATATAGGTACTTAGGCTAAGGCCTCACATGTTAGTGATATTCATACTCGATGCTAGTCAATGGCCCCTGGATTAGTAGAGGTAGGCTTGGGGATTCACATAATAATCCCCATTGGGATGGGTCATGACACCCCATCTCTGCTTTATTAAAGGGGAACATTGGTTTTTTTCATGTTATTTTTTTCATCACTCTTTTAATATTTCATAAATTAAAAATTTTGAATCAAAGTGGATAAATTAAATAATTTCAAATAAAATATTATCAACTATATTTTACCTAAAATGATTTCTCATCATGACCACTAATGAAATATTTCTATGTATCATGTTTTATCATGTGTGCATATATAACTGGTGGGTGTGACTTTACTTTCCCCTCAGAATCCATAAAATATTCTTTGTAAGAAGTGTCTAAAAGTATCTACCTGATTTTCCAGTGGTCATTAGAACATATTTCTTATGAAAATAATCTAAAATAAATGAACTCTTAAAGGGATAATGAAAAATTAATCAACATTTAATTATATATTTTTTTGGTAAAATAAAGAAAATATATCATAACATTACCTTAATATCTTCCCAAAGGGTTTCCTTCAATGTAGGTTGGACATGGTGCCACATATCTATATCAATCATCACATGCATTCTCATTATGACCCCAATATAACTAATGAACATTAACTTGTCGGGGTCAACAGGTTAGCCACATTGATTCAAACCTATCTCAAATTTTATACCCTTTCTCCTTTCCTTGATAATTTTATTTAACACAATGATCCTACTTCATTCTTTTTTTTCATAAACTTGTTTTTGATCCCCTAATAATTCTATAGTTTTAGCATCAGCCATCTATTTTTCCTTAGGATTGGTAACATCATCATGTGAAGAATTCATTATTTGTATGAGTAATCAAACATTTAATTTAGACTATGTAAATGTAGTAGAGAATGCATAATATTCTGAAGAAAATCATAGTATATTTATAATCACTTTAACATTCTTATTGAACTCTCTTTTTTTAAGGTTAAAGGGATTTGGATCCTCTATCAAGTATCTAAATCCCCTTTGTTTGGTCCCCTATACTGTAAAAGGTATTGTCTACATTGGGACCACCATGAAATGATTATGATCACCAAATGAAAGGGTCATCCATAGTTGGATTTTCATATGACCCTGTAGTTGTTATAATAAATAATAGGACAATTGAACAATTCTTTTTTGTTGGATCTGAGACATAAAATACATGCACTACTTGTAATTCCATTATGAATGGATTTTCCTTATACCCTTCCACACTAAAATTCACCTTTATAAATCCCAATTCATCAACTTTTACTACACTCTTATTGTCACCCCATTTGAAATGGAAAATCTGAACTTGAAATTTTTTATAATCTAACTCGTATATATGTTCGATGATGCTGAAATATGACATATTTTCATAAATTGGATTTCTATTCATGGAATCAGATATGTGCATCACTTTTTATACAATATTAACTGCATTGTTTTTCATCTTACTTCATTAATCTTTTTTTGTTGTATAGAACATATAACCATTGATTAAAAAACCATTATAAGATATAACATTTTCATTTGGTCCCTTGGATATCCATCGAATTTGTTCAGTAATTGAATTTAGATTTTCATATAACTCCCTATAAATATGATCTTTGAACTATCCTATAAACTATTGATTATGTGTATTTGATATCCATCATTCATACCTTAATGGATTAAAATGTATAAGAATTAATTTTTGGGCTTCGACATATAGATAAACTTACACGCTATTATATAAATGTAAAGTTTAATCTACTCCTGCTCTATGATAGTAATTTTAAAAACATATATTTTTTAAAATCCCTTCACCCATAAGGCATCCGCTATGATGAGACTTTGTGAGATCGATACTATCAGCATTTCATATTTAATTGGTACAGAATTCAACACCTTATTCAACAATATATCAATATTTAATACATCCTTATAGATGTCTTCAATTCTTGACATACCCTTTCAAAATCTACATATATTTTTCAATGGGGTACATCCATATGTAATGGATAGAACCACATAGTTAAACCTATATGTCCAAGTGAATCATTATGTGGACCATTATATCAAAGAATTATGGTGAGAAGAACATATCTAATTCACATAATATAATTGTAATCTTCTTATTCATGATTGAAAACTTTGTTGGGTCTATAAATTTACTGCGTATGTTTTGAAAATAAAGTAGAGTCTAGTTAATGTATGTTGTAATTTTTTAGGTAGAATTCAATGTAAAGTGATGAGAATCAAATATTTCATCAAAACATGACATCCATGTTATTTTTACCATATAACTTCAAATTAGTCATTGAAATGACATTCTTTTTTTTATGAATAACCCTATGGAACTTTTATACCATTAATGAAATTTAAAATTTTCAATTTTTCTTATTTAGATAGAGTGTGAGCTACTAAAGGAAGAAAATTTAACATTTTACCCTTTATTGGTGCCAAATATTCCCTTATACCCATGTTAATCATGTCCAAATTATCCTTGATTCTGTCTTTTATTTTTTAGGAACATTAAGTAATATGCCAATAGCACTATCAAATACATTTTTTTCTTCAAGCATGACATCAAGAAAATTTCTGATGTACAAAAAATTCAAGTATGTTAATTCAAAGAAAATTGATCACTTTTTCCAACCTGATTTAGAAAGTTTTTTTGAAAAGGTTTTATCAAAATAGTTTCAATATCTTTTACTTTATCAAACATTTTATCACCTATTAGTGTAGATGGTGCTGTACCTTATTCAGTATTCCCATAGAATATTGCCATCCAAGATCGGTATTTATGTCATTGAGGTAAAAATTTCTAATTTCCTAAAAACAAAATCTTTGAATAATGTTTCAAAAAAACTAAGTGTGTGCACTCTTAGAAAATAGGGCACCCTAACATTCCTTTAATACTATAGCATAACAAATTTCCATAAGTAGGAAAGTCATTTATCATCCCATGAAACATAGAACTCAATTTGAATTATTCACTTCTTTGAGAATCATACAATGTAACACCTATATCCCATATAAATTTAATATCTTAGATCAATAAAAAAATAAACATCAATATCATTACCAAGTTGTTTTGGTCTAGATATAAGAAAAGACAACATAATGTATTTTCACTTAATACATAACCATGGTGGAAAGTTATAATTTACCAACATAACTAGTCATATATTGTGAGTATTACTCTATACACTAAAAGGATTTATTCCATCTGTAGATAAAGAAATATAGAGGTTTCTCATCTCATTTCCAAATTTAGGATATTCATAATCAATTTTCTTCCACTAAGGAGAGTCTGCTGGATGACATAGTTTCCAATATTTAATTCTTGTATCTATATGCCATGTCAATTATCTCATGGTTTCTTGGAATCCATGCAGTATTTTAAAATAAGGAATGATAAAAAAATTACCATATATATTTTTAAGGACTTTATTCATCTTTATTAAATTTATTCATGCCACACTTTAGGAATTTTCTGAGTGATTCTTGGTCCTTACAAAATAATATGAAATCAGTTGGACAAACATGCTTTTTTTAGAGATCATTACCATTGAACATAGTATTTGTTTAAAACTTTATGTTTGATGAGGAAGTACATTTTATTCTGGTAGAATATCATTCAGGAAACCAAGTAGTTTTATAAAGCTAGTGTCCCTTCATCTATTGCTAGATTTCAAATTATATAACTTCAATACAATTGAAAATGTTGTGTATTTGTTACAACCAGTATAAAATGGTCTCTTACCATAGCTATTTAACTTATAAAACAACTTTGGACAATAAATAAGATTATCTTTAATTTCCATTGTCATTTCTTCAATACGATCTCCATCATCATTTACACTAGAATTCATATCAAATGATTCATAAAACACAGTATCATCCCAATAAGTGGGTATATTCAGTTTCTCCCTTTATTTAGTCCAAAATTTATAACTCTGATATATTCTCTAATAAATAAAATGTTCTCCCAACTCTTACAAACTAATTTATCTTGAATAAAAACAATTTAAACATGGATAAAATATTTGAGAAGGGTCGTATGAATGCTCCATTGCAAACTTGATGAAATATTTAACTCTATATTCATACTCTTTTATCATACAATTAGAATTCATCCATTTTTTATTCATATCCATCCTATTAGGTTCAAAAAATATTCACTTTTTATAAATAAAAAATACACATGAGATAATCATAATAAAAGGAGAAAGTTATAAAAATTATAATAAGTGGAACCCAACATTTTATTATTGTTGTTGATGATTCCTAACAAGTTATAATTTTATATAAGGGTGATGTTGAAAGAAACAACATGAGGTAAACATGTGGTTGTTGGTCAAGCTACTGAAAAATCTAAAGAACAATCTAATTGGAACTGAAGTTGAAATGAAATTGAAAGGAATCCTCAATGGATTAAGTAGGGGAAGCAACTATTATTATTGAAAATTTACAAAAATAGGGAACTAAGAACGAAAAATCAGGTGAATTAACCTATTTAATAATGATATTAAACTTTCTATTGTGTATGATCACTTTTTGTATCATTCTTACAAGAAGTTATTTTTAACTGAACATGAGGTTAGTGGTTTCTATTGTAAAATTTCTATTATAAATGTTCATGGAAATGAAAATATAAGAAGGATTGGGGTTCTTCTACCACATAATTGAAGAAAATGGGAAGAATTGTTTGATTTTAATTCATGGGAGAAGGAATCATACCTAGAACTTGGAGTGGATTATAGTATGTGCATTGTAAAAATCCTTCCTACTTATCATTTGAAATCACCAACTTTCATGATAAGTGGGAAAAGTTTTTATAGTACACAGATGGTTTTTTCATCCACATCCTCATTAATCCAGGTACTCTATGAAACTGGAGTGAGAAACTTGTAAAATAAGATATCATGTATGATTAATTCGATGATATCTCATATGATTAAATAGAAATACAAGATCCAGAAAACACAGTGAGAGATTTAAATCAACATGAGGGTGTATTTTAGTTTTATTCATTTGTTCACTTGGTACCTAGAGGGATAGTTGGTGTTTCAGTGATAGGATATTTGGGATTTGAAGTTTATCTTTTTTCAAATGATGAAAACATTGAGAGGTCCCAATCACATGGTCTTGAGAACCCAAAGTTTTAAAAAACTCTTGAATTTAAATCTAATGAACTAAAAATCTTGGGAAAGGGTTCCCAATCTATTGGAAAAACTGAATAATAATATAATTGGGGTTTCATGAATGCTTCAAATTTAAATAATTCACATGGCTGGGATGAATACTCAAAGAACAACAATTCAAAATTAATAAATATATATATAATACATCCTTAACTTTTTGACACATATTTTAAAGAGTGTTGAAAAAGGAAAAGGAAACTAGTAATATAAAATTGCATTGAAGTGATTTAAACATGGATATATTATACTTTTCACTACCAATTTTCCAATTTTTACAAAAAAGGAAAGTGAAAATGAATTCAATTTAACAAGAAGTTCACATAAGAAGAAAACTAAAAAGTTTAGCAACCTAAATTTTTCCTTATAAGAAATGGATAATAATTTCTAAAAACTCAAAAACATAGATTTATTATCTAAATTAGATGATAAGGAAAGTGTTTATTATGATACTAAAGTTGAAACATTAAGTAAATAAGAGGTGGGGTTATTGATGTAAAAGTGAATGATAATGAGTTCCCTAGTGATAAATATAACGGTGATGAAAATGATGAAAAATATGAGATGGATTTTTTTTAATGAATTGAGATTTGAAGGATTGTACTTTAAAGACTGCAATGTTCACTAAATAGAAAAAAATATGAATATAGGCTCTCAAAAATTGAATAAATGATATTTATTACTCCTATGATTTAAATGAATAAATTTTATTGAAGGAGAATGAATAATTGAATTTGATGGTTTTAGAAGAGAAGAAGTTGTGGGTTATGGAATAGGAGGTTAAATAAAAGGGAAAGGAACTATGAAATGTTTTGAAAATACTTTTAGAAGTAGTAAATCATGTGAAAAAGTTAAATTTTAACATCAATATGTTTGTGTGAGAAGTTAAAGTTCAAAGGGAAATGTTAATATTGTTGAAGCCCTTATGAAGCTTGATGAGTGTATAAATCTAAAAATACCAACCTCAATGGGTGAAAAAGGTCTTATATTTATGATAGGAATTTATAAGAAAAATTCAAAGGAAAATGAAGTTTGATCCAAGACCTAACTCCAAAATTACCTTAGGATGTGGAAGGAGTGAGAAAGTTCAGGTGACCACCATTTTTCATTGGCCAAATTTCATATATGATTAATTCAAATATCCATAAAAAGTAGCGAGTAATTGAAATCATTTGAGACATTTGACCACTGACAAATATCGATTACCGCTTTTCCGGGTAGAAACAAATGAAGTGGTGTTGGACCCTCCAATTTTCCAAAATGAAATAAAAACTAATCCTATATAATTAAAAAAACCACCCCACCAATTTTTTTGGAAATAATCTATGTAATATATTTAATGTTATGTAGAGGATAGTGGTACATGAATAAGAATAAAACCTATAAAAGAGAAGAAAAATCAAACTCTTATATATCTACATGGAGAAGAAGGAGAATCTAGGGGCTATATGTTGCGTGAAAAGAAGAATAAGTAATCCATGAACCTAGAAGAAGATAATCTCATCCATGAAAGAGAAAATATGAGCTTAGCTATATCAGGTATGCATGAGGTGGCTACGAGTGATGGTTTCATATCAGGTATGTCAAGGGATGTGATCTACACGCGTCAAGGATAGTATAAAGAAACCAATAAACAAGATAAAAGTAGAAATAATAACATACCTTAGGATTTGAGAGGGTTGATTTGTCTGAGAAAAGGTTGAGGGGGAGCGGTGGCAGAGATAGACTTCTGTGAGAGCTTGAACGGTGTGAGAGAAATTGGTTCAATTAGGGTTAAATTTATAAGACCGCAAAGAGTTTTATTAGCGCTTTTAAAAAAGAGTTGATAAAGATACATTTTATCAATATTAAAATAATAAATGTTAATAAAACCAATCTTTCACAGCACTAATAAAGATAGGTTTTATCAATGCTAAATATTATAAGGCTGATAAAGATATATCTTTATCAGTGCTAGAAAAGCACTAATAAAGACCTGTATAATTAATATTTAATAATATAATTAATATAATTAAAAAATTTAAATTTTTATAATCATAAATAAATATTTATATGATTATAAATGTATTAAAAGAATTGTAAAAATGTATTTATAAATATAATTATAAATATATATAATTATAAATAAATAGTTATTTATAGAATTATAAATATGTTAAAATAATTGTAAATATGTATTTATAAATATAATTATAGATATATATATTTATAATTTTAACATTAATTATATATATTTGTAAATATATTTATAAATATTTGATTATAATTATAAATATATTTAAATAATTGTATATATTTGTATAATTATATATATTTATTAATATATAAATGTATATAATTAAAATTTTAATAAATATATTTATTATTTAAATATATTTAATATAATTTTTTAATTATTTAAATATATAATTATTTTTTTATAATTATATAAATATTTTTTAAAAAAAATATTATATATTAGGTGCTTAGGGATACAATTACATTAAACACACACACAGGACAGAAAGGTAGGTCATATCCCCCCAAGGGATAGCTCACCCATCATGACTTATTTATTAAATACATGACCCAAGGGCCCCATGGGCATGAAGCTCATAACTTATCCTGAAGGCCCAGTGTAGCATCATGCTTGCATCATACTACCTACGTCACCAAGCCTGTGTCATGTCTGCATCACTGCGTGCCTTCAGAAATTCGCTCCCACTTAGATTTGAACCGGGGTCTGATGTAGGATTACGGGAAGCCTTTACCACTTAGGTAAGCCCCCCAACTATGATATATATATTTATTTATAATTATAAATATGTAATTTTATAAATATATTAAATATACATTTATAAATATACTTATATATAAATATAGATATATTTATATATAAATATAGATATATTTATTTATAAATATAGATATATTTATTTATAAATATAGATATATTTATTTATAAATATAGATATATTTATTTATAAATATAGATATATTTATTTATAAATATAGATATATTTATTTATAAACATAAATATATTTATTATAAATATATGTTTAACATTATTAATTAATATATAATATTAAATGCATGAATGTTAAAAATGAGTGAAATTGAATAATTAAAAATGAAAAGAATTTAAAAATATTAAAAATAGATAGGTTTTATTAATTATACAAATTATTATAAAAATTAAATATGGATATATATTGAAATTAAGATGAAATATATTGAAAATATTAAAACATAGTAAATAAATATGTATAAATAAATATTATAAATTGATTAAATTCCAAATAAAAATATTAAATATTAAATATTAAAAAAATAACTAATATTAACTGAAATAATATTAAAAATGAATAAATAAAATTTACAGATTAAAAACATAATATATTAAATATATTATGTTACCAAATTAAATTATAAAATGAATATTAACATTTGAATAAATTACATAAATATTATGTGTGTATGTTTCTATATAAGATTGCATTAATTATGTAAATGTGTGTGTGAAATTAATGTGTGTGTGTGTGTACAACACAAGTTTGATATATATTAAATTAAATAATGACTTTATATTATATGTAACATATATTAATGAAATACAAAAAAGGTCTAGCTTGAATCCAAAGCTCTTGACCTTTTATTAAAGGTGAAAGAAAAAAAACATGTAAGAAAGAAAGTGGATGGTGTCACACGAAAAGAGATTCCATCATCCAGAAAAGAATATTATTGATAAAAAAATAAGGATCATCTCCGTGATCATAATCAGGTTCATCATCATCATTAGCAGTTTCTCACTCCGACTGTGAATTACCTTGATTGAGGGTCCCAAGAATTGCAGCCTTGGACCTTTCCTACTCCAAAGTGAGCTTGATCTTTGATGCCTTGGAAGTTGATCTGGTAGACATATTCCTTGGAAGATTGGAATAATCCTTCCACAGGCTTCTTTTTGGAGGACATGAAGTCAACCTTTCATTACTGACCATTTTTCCCTTTCCATTTAAAACAGCATCCTTAAAAGAAACAGGTTTTCCATTGCCTGTAGATTAGAGATGAGTGGTTTCTAATAAAACCATCCAATACTCTTTGTCACTTCCATCATCAATAAATTTACCCCATTTACCAAACAGTCTTGAAGAACTGAATACATTCTGAATCTCTTAATAATAATTCATGCTCTGCTAAACATTAGATTTCTTGAACCCATCTTCCTGTAGAACATGTTTTGAAAAGTTTGTGGTTAGTGGTTGCATAATACAACCTTGTTCAATTGGATATGAAGGATTGTACACCGACACAACACATTGGGAAACAACCTCATTTGTAGACTGTCTAGCCTCACCAGTGTACTACCCATCCTGTCTAAGATAATTCTTGACACTCAAAGTAGAACTACTAGCCTACTAACCATAAATAGATGGAGCTCCATGCTGGTTAAATTCACCCATAAGAACACCATCTCTTTCCCCCTTGTAGTGTCATTACATTAGAAAGGGGGGACCAGAATAGGAAAATATAGCAATGACATCGCCACGATTCCTATAAACTGGTTCCTCAATAAGTCTTTTACCATTGTCTTATTTCCTGCAACTATCCATAGTATGTTCCCTAAAATAGCATAACGAGCATAGAAGATCCCTATGGAACTTCTCCTTTGAATTCTATACCATCTTTCATCCAGCGCAATATTTCGGTGGCCTATCATAAACAACCTTGATATAAAAATCATTCTTTATAGTTGAGAGGAAAACTTTTTCAATAAGAGTAGAAGAAAAATAAACCTCAATGAGGATCCTTGAAAAGTGACCGAACTAAGATTCCTCCATGGATTTGTCTATCGTGATGGGAACACCAACCATTGAGGTGGTATTGAATAAGATCCTTGGATTCTAGAGAGTCCAGTTCAATCCAAATATGTGAATCCAAACTTGAGCTCTATAATTGCTGATAGAAAACTGATTGAATTTGGCATCCTAATCTTGAATATAGAGCATACTTGGCCACAATGTTATCGATCCAAACCCCCAATCATGACTATTTAGATCATCATATGGGAATATGAGATTAAATAATCCTCATTCAAGTGGAATAATTTTCCAATCATCAAAACCCTGCCTCTTCGCAAGTCATTGGTGAAGATCAACAACCCTCAAAGGTTTCGATCACAAAGGAAAAATAACCCTAGAAATGATTGAAAAATTAAAAATTGAATAAATTAAAAAAATATTATGTGTGTATGTGTTCTATATAAAAATTAATTAATTACATATATGTATGTATGAAATTAATGTAACACGTATTTGATATATGTTAAATTAAATAAACAAATGATGTATAATTAAACATCCATTATGCAATACAACTGGAATTACAAATGGGAGTCTTTAATGGCGGTTTTTATGAAAAAAACACAGATGTATGAATGGTTTGTGTATGAAGGGACCAGAATTGGGCTAGAGTGACTTCAATGGCACTGCGATGGATGGGAGGGGATTTCTCCAAGTGAAGACAGTGGGTCGCGGGCCAATGTGGATCTCCTCCAGCAACAGCAGGCGGTGACAGTGTGCGAGCAGGTCGACTGATGTAATTAATATTTTCATAACTTATTATATACTACATTTACTTATTTTATATGAAATGTGAAAAAAATTTGTAAAATATTAATGTTTAAATATTAAATGTAATTTTTGAGCACTATTTTAATTCATCCAGATTCAAGTCTATTTAATGTTTTAAAAATAACTATCACCCTACTGATCCAAATTTTGTGGTTATTGCTTTTTAGGATTCCTTATTCTATTTCCCAAATATCATTAGAAGTAATTATTGTCCAATTCTTCCATTTGAAGGGTCATATGGACCACACAAGAAGGCCCACAGAATCTATGAAGAAAATGAACCATCCATGAAGATTGAATTATTGGGCTCAATACAGAAGTCAAAATTCATTTATTCTCCTAAAAAGTTCAGGAATAATTCAAGGATTCATGTATAAAAATTTCAAGGCCCAAATCTAAAAACAAGGGGGCCAACTGATGCTTTGAAGTCCATCCCACCATTCTGGGTGGGAATTAAAATTAGGAAACTATTTATGAATTTTCTCCTTCTATACTCATAAAATTAAGCTGGGATTTTTCATTGTTAAATATAAGATATGGACAGAAAACTTTTTAGAATAAATTGTTTTTATTTTGTGGAATATTCCTGTTCAAAAACCCATTCACATTTCAGCCTTCGGAAAAGTGTTGGTAAAAATGGATAGGTGAAAACTATTTAGTAAAATAGACATATATTTGGATCAAAAAGTCCAATGGCCACAAAATTTTGATTTATGACATTAAACATCAATACCTACAACTTGTAATAAGAGAATATCTCTAGATTCAGCTCTTTAGATGTCCAAATTGGTGATTAAAGTTGAGGGACATATTTGGAATGCAAACAGTCCACCTCTTTAGGCTATAAATACAACCCCCTCTTCTCCTTGCATGTGGTTGGAATTTCAGAGCAAAGGAGGATAGGTTGGAATTACCAATGCTTTTCCAAATTCTTGGGAGGATCTTCCATACTCAAATTTTAACTTGAGAAATCATTCTTCCTTTCTTCCTTTCATTTACTTTTGTGTTGTTCTTCGTTTATAATCGTGCAAGTGTTTGTTTTTATAATTCTATTTTAATGAAACTCACTTCTTTGTATTCTATTTTAATCATCCACCCTATGTTATTAAATATTAATTCTCTTAAAATATTTTAAATCAAGTTGAATCCCCTTCCCTTCTTTCACTTTCTCATTCAATCTAAAGTTCATTTTTAAATCTCATCACCGTTCATGTGTGTGTTTTCGACACACAACTCTTTTCTTATGCCTTTCTTTTCCTTATTTTTATAATTCATCGTCATAAATATAATAAACCATATTACTAATAATCTTAATGGCTGAGTAAATCTCTCATTGGGTGAGTTATAATTTAGGTATGTTGATTGATTGAGAACTTTTACTTGATGAATATTCTTTGAATTAACATTGTGTATGTTGGACTTAACATTTCATGGATTAATGACTTGTTTTGTTTAATGAGTAGTTTACATGGATTATTGGAACCATAAATACACTACCATAAACAAGATATTATTAATATTAGAACCCTAAGTTAAGTTAAGGCTTAGATTAAAGCCTTAACACTTGGGAATTCCAATCAACGTCAACTTGCGACATGGGTGTTAATTAAATTAAATATAAAGCAAGGCTCAAGGATATCACAAGCTTAACTACCTAATGATGAACTCAACCCAATCTTTATCAAATTGTTAAATCAAACACCAACCATTAATCACTTCATTTAAGCTCTAAAAACAAATCCCACCAATAAAAATACAATCAATTAAAAACAATCGACTATTAAAAAGTATCATCATCGAGGATTTGACCCGAGTGCTGATATACACATTAGCAGAGCACCGGAACCTTGAACATTTGATAGGAAACAATCGGTTGTGCTTTTAGCGATGAAGCGACTTCGATGGTGTTGTGACGTATGGGAGGGGTTTTCATCAGGCAGAGGCAGCAAGTTGCAGGCCATGGGGGATCTCCACTAGCAGCAACAGCTGGAGATGGCATGCGAGCAGGGTGGCGAATGATTGTCTCGATGTATGGCGGTGGTGCTACTAGATGTGGTGGTCATTACTGGGTGACATGATGCGGGTCGGCGGTGGTGAAGTTTTTGTTGGTCGGAAAGCGACTAGTGTTGTGATGATTGTGCTTCTAGGTGACCTTTGGATAGTTAAAAACTTAGGCCTCATGCCCATGGGGAATTTGGGTGATACATATATAAATAAATAATGCTTTATGGGTGGGTTATCCCCTTGGAGGTGTTATGGTCTGTCTTTCTAACCTGTGTATGAGGTGTGTTTGTGTGTGTGTGTGTGTGTATTTGATATAATTGTACCCCCAAATACCTAATATATATATTTGAATTATTTAATATAAACATACATATTTTGTATTATATAAATCATATTTAAGAAAATTTTATATATATTTATATATATATATATATGAATATATTTCTATATTAAAAATATTAAACATATTAATGAAAAATTATGTATAAAAAACACTAAAAATGAATAAATTAAAAAAATATTAAATAAATAAATCTTTAAATTATAAAAATACCAAACAAACACATAACATTATCAATGAATAAATAAGATTAAATTAATGCATGTTAAAAATGAGTGATATTTAATTAAAAGATGAATAGATTGAAAAAAATATTTAAAAATTAATATGTGATTAATATGTTTTTAATTATTAAATTTTTTCAATTTCTATATTTATATTTAATATATACCATGTATTAATATTTATAATTAATATATATATATATATTAAATTTATTCATTTTTATTAATAATTGTTTCATTAATAAAAATTTTATTTTTTTTTAATCTATTCATTTTTATTTTTTATTTTTTTAATTATTACATTTTATTCATTTTATATATTTATATTTAATATATAATATTTCTTACTATTTGTATATATTAGGTGTTTGGAGGTACAATTGCATTCAAATGCACAAACACCCCGCACACAAGCCAGAAATATAGTTCATAGCCCCCTAAGGGGATATCTCACCCATCAAACCTTATTTATTTAGTACATGGCATGTAGGCTCAGTGGGTGTGAACCTCATTACATGACCCAAAGGTTCAGTTCAGTGTCATGTATGCATCATCCTGCTTGTGTCACCCGGCTTACATCATGTCTGTATCACTGCCTGCCTACATCATGCTTGCATCACCACCTACCTACATCATCATCTGCGTCACCACCTACATGGTATTGTAATAGTACTTTCACCCAATAGGGCTTGAACCCAGGACCTCTGAGATGCCAAGCAGAAGCCTTTACCACTCAGGTACAGGCTCGTTGGAAAAATATATGTGCTAAAACTTACTATTTATAATATATTTATATGTATATATATATATATATATTAAATTTATTCATTTTTATTAATAATTATTTTATTAATAAATTATTTTATATTTTTTTAATTTATTCATTTTTATATTTTTAATTATTTCAGTTTTTTTTATATTTTTACTATTTATATTTTTTATTTGCTTTTTTTATAGGATTATATAAACAAATGGGGACAGACTCGGCCGACTGGGAAGGTGGGCAGTGCCCACACATGTGGGCCTGAATGTAGATGGGCTGGATATGCAAGCTGGTCAGGTGGGCCAGTGCATGGAGGTGTCGGCCAATATGGCCCGAGTGTGTGAAGGTGTATGCGAATGTCAATCCCCTGAAATCATGACACTTTATAGTAGCATAACGCACAACTATATAAAGAGTGACCCATACAAACAACAAGTCTGATGTGGGACAAAGTTGTGCAGAACAACCCTTTATCAATGCTAAATGAAAGAACTGATAAAGCTCACCCTTTATCATCGTTAGATAAAAGTGCTGATAAATGTATGTTTTATCATCTCTTAAAAAAAGCGTTGATAAAGAGTGATTTTATCAGAGCTTAAAAAAAGGGATGATAAAGCGCACTCTTTATTATTACTTTTATCTAGTACTAATAAATTCTACCATTGTTTATTATAGGTTTTGTAGTAGTGAATGTTTATAAAAGGTGATTTTATCAGTTATAAAACAAAAGCACTGTTAAAGACACCCTTTATCAGCATTTTTGTTTTATAACTGATAAATGTGCCTTTTATAGATGTTTTTTCACCACTAATGAATTTTGAAAAAAAATGTTTTTTTAGCGCTCACCCACCCTGCCTTGTCCCCCTCCCACACCCCTCTTTGTCAGTGCTCACAATGCCACTTTGTCAGTATTTTTCCACTGCCCAGTTACATGTTCACCCTCGCATGCACCTAGACTCGATCCTATGACCTCCTTTATACATTTTGAACCCCTTTACCACTGCATTAAGCTTGTTTTGTTCTATATTTTTTGATATTTCTATTTATTTATATATATTTACATACATCCTTTTTATTCATATATTTATATAATTATTTTTAAATACATTTATAAAATATATGTTTGTGTGTATGTGTGATATATATATACACTTATATTTATTTAAATATATTATATATTAATATTCATTTATATATATTAAAATATAGAAATATATATATATATATTTATTTATTAATACATGCATATATGTATATATAAACATTATATATACATTTGTATAAGTATATATATATATATTTATATTCATATATTTTATAATGTAAAAAAATGGTAACATGTTGTTTAAAAAATGGATAATAATTATTTTCATATGATTTATATAATTTTTTTTAAATAATTTTAAAAATATTTCTATATATAGTATATTTAGATATAAATTTTATACATTACATATATATTTATATGTCTATATATTTGTATATATATATTTATACATATTTACATATAATTGTATATTTAGATATATATTTTTTTATAATGTATTTATAAATAATTATTGTAAATATGTTTATATACTATATTTAATGATAATGATATATTTATAAAAATACATTTATATATGATGTATTTACACAATATTGACACACACACACACACATATTTACACATATACATACATATTTATATTTCACACATACACGTATAAATATTTACATATATGAATATAATTATATATATTAGAATATACGCATAAATATATATTTTTTATTGTCACACTCATGTTTATATATAAACATTACCTATATATGTGTGTCTGTATATATATATATTAATGTATTTTTATAAGGTAAATAAATGAATAATTTTTAATTTTAAATAAAATGATTGATAAATATTTATTTTCATATGGTTTATATATTTAAAAATACATTCTTATATAAACATGTTTAAATATTTATTTGTACAATTAATTTATTATATATAAATATAAGAAAATATGTATATATTTAATTATAAATAAAAATAAAATATGAAAAATGATAAAATTTCAAAACCATAATTTCTATATGAATGAAAGGCTTGTGAATAAATTCAGTCTCCAATGAAAAAAGACAAGAAGGCCCTCTTAAATGATGATGCAATCCCATCAAATATTTTTAAAGAAATGGGGTATCCTAGCTAAAAAACTCAATTTTGGAAGTCTTTCAGACATTTTTTGGACTTAAAAAACAATGAATATGGTCCCCCAATAAACACAGTATAAATCTCTTTATAGGCTTCGATTTGATATGTGGTAGAGCCCAAATAGACACACAGATCAAAAGTTATGATTATTTGAATTTTAAGTCTTGTTTTCAACTTATCTTAGATCATTCATTAATTTATTGAATTTTTATGTCATCCAACTATTATTAAATGAATATTACTCATTGATAATTAGAAAATTATTTATTAATATTATTTCTTAATTATTTTATAAGTCATTTTCACTAAATATCTTATATATTAAGTGTAAATGCATATTTAGTCTTATATAAATCATATTTCCTAAAATATATTATATTTACATCAATATAAATATATTTATATATTAATATATGATTTTTAATGATATATTTTTTTTATAAAATGTATCTTCCATGAGCACTAACAGCACTAATAAAGTGTGTTTTTATCAATGTTAAAATAGTGATGACAAATGCATCTTTTATTAGCACTTTTGTTTTAGTGTTGATAAAGGGGACCCTTATCAGTGCATTTTTCTAGCATCGATAAAGAGGGCCTCTATCAGTGCTTTTTACTAGAAATAATAAAGACACCCTATTTATCAGTGCTTTTAGCTAGCTACTACTACAAAAAAGGTTTTATCAGTGCTAAAAAAAGTCTTTATCAATGCTAAAAAAGTATTGATAATCAAGGCGCCATTAAAAGGGGGTTCCTTTTATGACTGCTAAAAAGACGCTGATAAAGGGGACTTTTATCAGCATTTTTTTAGCACTGATAAAATACTACTTTTATCAGTGCTTTTTTAGCACTGATAAAAGTCAAAAAAAAATAAAAAAAATGTAAATTGGAGGGTAGACCCACCTCCTTTTAATAACACTTGACCCTCACTTTCAACAGTGCTAGGAAGCCCCACCCGCGTGCGCCCCCACCACTCTTGTAACATTGCTGAGCGCACACCCTCCCCCTCCACCCTTTAATAGCGCTAACCTCCCCTGCACCAACCCGTGCACCCCTGCCTCCTCTTGGATTCGAACCCAAGACCTCTCCCTCACATGTTTGCATTTTTACCACTCGTACATCTTGTTTTATTCTCCATTTAATGATTTGTATATTTATATATATATATTTATAGTTATATGTATTCATATATTAATATATATTTATATTAGTATATAAATATATATATAGTTATATTAATATATTTATTTTTATTTATTTGTATATTAATATATATATACATATGTAGTTATATTGATATATTTATATATTTATTCTTATATTCATATATATATATATATAGTTAGTTATATTTATATATTTATTTGTATATTGATATAAATTTATATCTATTTATTTATATATTTATTTATTTATATTTTTTATCTTTATATTTATTTTTATATTAATATATATTTATAAGATTAGTTTTAAATACATTTATAAAATGTGTTTTTTATGTGTGTTTATAAATAAATAAATAAATAAATACATATATACAATATACATACACACACATGTATATATTATATGTGTATATGTAAGTTTAATTATACATATTTATATATATTTATATATGTTTACATATATTATATATTAATATGTATATACATATGTTAGAATATAAAGATAATATATATCAGTTTGTTAATACAGACACACACTAATACACACACACACACACACACACATTATATAGGTATATAAATATTCATATCTTTGTATTTTAAATAAAATGGATATTACTTTTTATTTAGATAAGGTTAAATATATTTTATATGTAAATATATTTAATTATTTATTTATAAAATTATATTTTTATGTGTGAATATATAAAAAATATGTATATATAGTTATATATTTTATTATAAATAACAGTACATTGTGAAAAACGATAAAATTTCAAATCCATAATATCAATATGAATGCAATACCTTGTAATAAATTCATTCCCCACTAAAAAAGGGCAAAAATACCCCCTTAAACGAGACTGAAATTCCATCGAATGTTAAAAAATTTGGGTATCCCGACTAAAAACTCAGTTTTAGAGGTCTTATGAGCCTTTTTTAGTCTTGAAAAATGTGAAAAATGGTTCCCCTATTTCATTAGTTCATATATCTCATCATAGGATTCGATTTGATATGTGGTAGAGTTCAAACGGACACATGGATCAAAATTTATGATCTTTTGAAGTTTAAGCTACATTTTCAACTTATTTTAGATCTTTAATTGATATTTTGATTATTATTTTTGAGTATTTAAATTTTTATTAAAACACAAATTGTTATTAAATGATTATTACTCGATAATAATTATCAAATTATTAATTAATAATATTTTTTAAAATATTTTATAAGTCATTTTCACTAAATATCTTATATATTAAGTGTAAATGTCTATTTATACTTATCTAAAACATATTTAATATATATATATATTATATTTATATCAATATAAATATATTTATATATTTATATTTATATCAATATAAATATATTTATATATTTATATATTATTATTAATTATTCTTTTTGAAATATACCATTTATCAGTGCTAGTAAAAAAAGCACTGATAAAGACCCTCATTTATCAGCGCTACTAAAAAACGCTAATAAAGGGGGTCCCTTTAACTGTACTAATAAAGGGGGTACCTTTATCATTAAAAAACACTGATAAATAGGTAATTTTAACAAAAAAAATTAGCGTTGTTAAAAGCACCTTTTATAAGCGCTTTTTCTTAGCACTAATAAAGGTATCCCTTTATCAGTTCTTTTTTTAGCATTGTTAAAGGATGATGTTGCATAAAGTTGTTTCTATGGTAGTAAGAATTTATAAAAACTATAACATTGAATTTATCACGGTATATAGTAGTATGTTGATGATAGTTAAGAAAAACATGAGAGGTCTAGGGTTTGGTGTTGTGTCGACAGTGTAAAAGGGTAAAAGTTTAAGCTAAAAGAAATGGTTAGAGGGTCCAATAGTCATTATTGGTCATTGAAACCTAAAGGATATGACATAAAGGAGGAGTAATATTTCTGTTTTTGCGAACCTAGTCACTAGAGATGAAGTTTTTTAGAATACCTAAAGGGTTATGATAAACTCCATTGATAGTCCATGTTAGGTCACTACTACACATATGCCCTTTAACAGCATGCAAATAGGCTTTCAATAGTGCTAAAAAAGAGTTGTTAATAACAACACTGATAAAGGGGGTCCCCTTTATTAGTAATTTTTTAGCGTTGATAAAGACCTAGTTGGATGCAATGTACTTTGAATATAATAGCACCCCCAGCAAAAGCCAAAAATTTCAAACAATGTTATATACAACCTATAATTTCAAACAATATAAACCATGAAATTTTAAACAATGATATTTACATTTAATTGACATCATTAATAAAAAAATGTCCACCCATGGTATATAAAAAACACTACTATTTACATTTCAAACAATGTTTTACATAATTAAATTTACAATTATCAAAAAAAACATTTTAAAACATTAATATTTCATATTTTGACACTCGTGATCCCCTCTCAAAAATGTTTATCCATGGTATCAGTTTTCAAACAAATCATCTCAACCTAAGAAAAAGATTTCACCAATATAAGAAAAAAAATATTATGTTAGTAATACTATAAAGAAATAAATTAAACATTAATATTAAATAATACATTAATAAAATGACAATATTTAATAAAAAAATATACATTTGGAGTTATACCGATCACATCATGCATCCCATTGAGGTGGGGTTGATTAATGTATGTCACAAATGAGTTATGGATCATTGTCCTAAAATATCAAAACAATCTGAATGTGTTTTCTTAGTTTTGAGTATGTCACTTGTTCTTTTACTAAAATTAACATCAATTTTAAATAATGACACATTTGGAGTTATACTGGTCACACCATGCATTGGATTGAGGTGCGTCTGATTCTTACCTATCACAAATTACTTATGGATTGTTATCCTAAAGTATAAAAAAAATATGAATGTGTTTGATCAGTTTTCAGTATGTCAATTGTGTTTTTTTACTAAAATGTCATTTCAAATCGGAAACACGCATTATAAGTCATACCGGTCACATTGTGCATCAGTTTGACATGAGACTTCTTTATAAACGTCAAAAATGACTTATGAATCAGTTTCCCAAATTATCAAGATAATCAGAGCATGTTTTTTTGGTTTTCAATGAGTGACACGTTTTGAACTACAATGTCAATTTTAAAATGATAATGGATACTTTTAGTCATACCGGTCACACCATGGATTGGATTGAGGTTTGTTTGATTCCTATACATCAAAAATGACTCATGGATCATTTTCCTGAAGTATCAAAACAATCTGAATTCATTTTCTCAGTTTTCAATATATCACTTATTCTTTTTACTTAAATTAATGTCAATTTTAAATAAAAAGACACAGTTGGAGTCATATCAGTCACATTGTGCATCGTATTGAGGTTTGGTTGACTCCTAAACTTCAAAAATGAATCTTGGATAATTACTAAAATATCAAAATAATTCAAATGTGTTTTATTAGTTTTCAATATGTCAGTTGTTCTTTTTACTTAAATTAATGTCAATTTTAAATAAAAAATACACACTTGGAGTCATACCGGACACATTGTGCATCGTATTGAGGTACAGTTGACTCCTACATATCAAAAATGACTCATGGATAGTTTTCCTAAAATATCAAAACAATCTGAATGTGTTTTCAAGGTTTTTAGTATGTCACTTGTTGTTTTTACTTAAATTAATGTCAATTTTAAATAAAAATACACATTGGAGTCATAATGGTCACACCATGCATCTTATTAAGGTTCAGATGATTCATAAATGTCAAAAATGACTTATAGATCATTTTCTAAAATTATCAAAACAATATGAATGTGTTTACTCGATTTTCAGTATATTAGTTGGGTTTTTTTACTAAAATGTTATTTCAAACTGGAAACATGCATTATGAGTCATATCGATCGCATCATGGGTCGGTTTGATGTGAGATTACTTCATACACATCACAAATGACTTATGAATCTCTTTACTAAATTATCAAAACAATTGGAGCACATTTTCTTGGTTTTTAGTGAGTAACACATTTTGAACTAAAATGTCAATTTTAAACTGATAACGGAAACTTTTAGTTATACTGGTCACATCATGTATAAATTTGAGATTTTGTTGATTCCTACACATAAAAAATGACTCGTGGATCGTTTTCCTAAATTATTAAAACAATATGAATGTTTTTTCTTGATTTTCAATATGTCACTTGTTCTTTTTACTTAAATTAATGTCAATTTTAAATAAAAAGACACACTTGGAGTCATACCAATCACACCATACATCATATTGAAGTAAGATTTACTCCTACATGTCAAAATGATTCATGGATAATTTTCCTAAAATATCAAAATAATTTGAATGTGTTTTCTTGGTTTTTAGTATGTCAGTTATTCTTTTTACTTAAATTAATGTCAATTTTAAATAAAACAACACACTTAGAGTCATACCAGTCACATCATGCATTTTATTGAGGTGAAGTTGAATTCTAAACATTAAAAATGAATCATGGATCTTTTTCATAAAATATCAAAATAATGTGGATGTGTTTTCTTGGTTTTCAGTATGTCACTTGTTGTTTTTACTTAAATTAATGTCAATTTTTTAAAAAAAAAGACATAATTGGAGTCATATCAGTCGCACTGTGTGTTGTATTGAGTTGAGGTTGATTTATACATGTAAAAAATGATATATATATCATTTTACTAAATCATAAAAACAATATGAATGCATTTTCTCAGTTTTTAGTATGCCAATTATGTTTTTTTACAAAAAATTCATTTCAAACTAAAAACACGCATTATGAGTCATACTGGTCACATCATGTGCCAGTTTGATGTGAGAATTATTCATATACTTCAAAAATGAATTATGAATATTTTTTCTAAGTTATCAATACAATTGGAGTGTGTTTTCTTAGTTTTTAGGGAGTGATGATTTTTGAACTAAAATGTCAATTTTAAACTGATAACAGACACTTTTAGTTATACCGTTCACATCGTGTGTCAAAATGAGGTTTAGTTAATTTCTACACATCAAAAATGACTCATGGATAATTTTTATAAATTATCAAAACAATAAGGATGTGTTTTCTCAGCTTTCAGTATGCCACTTATTCTTTTTACTTAAATTAATGTCAAATTTAAATAAAAATACACACTTTGAGTCATACCTGTCTCACCATGAATCGTATTGAGTTTAAGTTGACTTCTACATGTCAAAAATGACTCATGGATCATTTTCCTAAAATATCATAATAATAATGATGTGTTTTCTTGGTTTTCATTATGTCACTTGTTCTTTTGACTTAAATTAATGTCAATTTTCAATAAAAAGACACACTTGGAGTCATATCGATCACACCATGTGTTGTATTAATGATTGGTTGACTTCTACACATCAAAAATTAATCATAAATCATTTTAATAAAATATAAAAACAATCCAAATGTGTTTTCTCAGTTTTCAGTATGTCACTTGTTGTTTTTACTTAAATTAATGTCGATTTTAAATAAAAAGACACACTTGGAGTCATATCAGTCACATTGTGTGTTGTATTGAAGTTAGGTTTATTTATACATGTAAAAAATAATATATAGATCATTTTCCTAAATTATCAAAACAATATGAATGCATTTGCTCAGTTTTTAGTATGCCAATTGTGTTTTTTTACAAAAAAGTCATTTTAAACTAGAAACACACATTATGAGTCATACTGGTCACATCATGTGTCAGTTTGATGTGAGACTACTTCAGAAAATTAAAAAAATGAATTATGAATATTTTTACTGAGTTATCACTACAATTGGAGCGTGTTTTATTGGTTTTTAGGGAGTGACACTTTTTGAACTAAAATGTCAATTTTAAATTGATAACAGAAACTTTTAGTCATATCGGTCACATCGTGTGTCAAATTGAGGTTTATTTGATTCCTAATCATCAAAAATGACTCATGGATCATTTTTAGAAAGTATCAAAATAATAAGAATGTGTTTTTTCAGTTTTCAGTATGTCACTTGTTCTTTTTACTTAAATTACTGTCAAATTTAAATAAAAATACACACTTTGAGTCATACTGGTCAGACCGTGAATCGTATTCAGTTTATGTTGAATCCTACATGTCAAAAATGACTCATGGATCATTTTCCTAAAATATCAAAATAATAATAATGTGTTTTCTTGGTTTTCATTATGTCACTTGCTCTTTTTACTTAAATTAATGTCAATTTTCAATAAAAAGACACACTTGGAGTCATACCGATCACACCATGTGTTTTATTAATGATCGGTTGACTCCTACATGTCAAAAATGAATCATATATTGTTTTAATAAAATATAAAAACAATCCAAATGTTTTTTCTTGATTTTCAGTATGTCACTTGTTGTTTTTACTTAAATTAATGTCAATTTTAAATAAAAAGACACACTTGGAGTCATACCGGACATACTATGCATCATATTGAGGTGAGGCTAATTCTTACATGTCTAAATTGACTTATATATCATTTTCCTAAAGTATTAAAACAATATTAATGTGTTTTCTCTATTTTTAGTATGCCAATTGTGTTTTTTTATTAAAATTTCATTTCAAACTATAAACACAAATTATGAGTCATACCAGTCTCATCGTGTGTCAGTTTGACATGAGACTACTTCATACACATCAAAAATGACTTATTAATAACTATCCTAAATTATTAATAAAATCATAGTGATTCTGATTTTTTTCAGTGAGTGATGTGTTTTGAACTAAAATGCCAATTTTAAACTGATAACAAACACTTTTAGTCATAACAGTCACATAGTACATTGTATTAAGGTGTGTTTTATTTATACACGTCAAAAATTACTCATGTATAATTTTTCTAAAGTATCAAAGAAATAAAAATGTATTTTCTCAGTTTTTAGTATGTCACTTGTTCTTTTTTACTTAAATTAATGTCAATTTTAAATAAAAAGACACACTTGGAGTCATACCAGTCACACCGTGCATTGTATTAACTTTTGGTTGATTACTACACATATTAAATGACTCATGGATCATTTTACTAAAGTATAAAAACAATTTTAATTCATTTTCTCAATTTTCAGTATGTCACTTGTTCTTTTTGCTAAATTTAATGTCAATTTAATATAAAAATACACACTTAAAGTCATACCGGTCACATCGTGCATCAGATTGATGTGTATTTGATTCATACAAATCATAAATTACTTATGGATTATTTTTCTAACGTATCAAAATAATAAGAATTAATTTTCTTAGTTTTCATTATGTCACTTTTTCTTTTTACTAAAAAAATGTCAATTTTAAATAAAAATAGACACTTTGAGTGATACTGTTCACTTGTTATTTTTGTTTGATTTTGAGTTAGTTATTTGATATGATACCAACTATATTTAACCATCCATTTCATACATAGATATCACATCTTAATAGATTAATATTCCTTACATAACATAATAATCCATTCTAGACTATTTTAGGTCTACTACTTTTGGAAACAAGGAAATATAAAGAACTAATTTATAAGAGTCTCTCATTAAGTTATTATTTACTGGAAACCTTCTTATAAATAACATTTATAAAACCATTCTTAATAACCTAAGGATATAAAACATAATAAAGGAAAATCATAGATTCTCAATAAGTGTAAACAAGGGAGATATCAATGATTATATAAGGATAACATGAGCATAAAGATTTTAGAAGGTGATATTAACATTAGAAATTCATACCCTACATATAATATATCATAATTATTAGTCATGGATTAAATCATGGTAGTTCATAAGACATGAATCTTAAAGAATCAAGGAATATTATAAACTAAAAACATACATTTCGAGTCATACCGAGCACACTATGTAATAGATTGAGGTGTAGTTGATTGAGTTGATGTTGATTACTACATTATTTAGGAAAATGTTTATGAAAGATATTTTTGGAAGTCATACTTTTCATTATACTACTTATAAATACCTTATTAGATTCATCCTTATGATTCAATTCACATTTCATGCAACATGGGGTTTCCTCTTCCACACGAAAGGAACATGTTCTCTCTTTTCTAGCTTGTTACAGATAGTTGAAAGGAAGGTATGAATTCCCGAAAGATCTGTAAAAAACCTAAAAAAATGATAAGGAAATTAACTTATAAATAATAGATAAAATTATGAAAAAATTGATTAAATAAATAAGTAATAGTAATTCACATTTATATATTCTTGACCCATTTCTTTGTTGTCATTATCTGAGTTGCATCCTTGAAGTTCTATCTCTCACGAGCATGAGTATCTTTGAACAAATCATCCCGAATCGAAAAAATAAATCCATATGTATAAGAAAATGATTCTTATGTGAGTAATACTAAAAATAATTAAATTAAACATAAATATGAAACAATCCACTACTTCTATGGAAGTCACGTATTCATGTTATTTGTGCATAATCTTCCATCAGGTATGTTGCTCATTTGTTTCTAAGAACATCTATATTGTCTTGTAAATATGATTCTTTTTTATAGTCATAGTAGTACTGGAAAAATATAAATACACAAAGGATTAATAAATATTTTAAATTAAATAGTAATTATTTTTGAAAATACCTCTTCAGGGATGCTAGTCTATTCATGGAATATGATCACTCTCATAAATTTACAAAC
Source organism: Viscum album (assembly GCA_963277665.1). Lineage (NCBI taxonomy): Eukaryota > Viridiplantae > Streptophyta > Magnoliopsida > Santalales > Viscaceae > Viscum > Viscum album. The sequence continues at coordinate 1,134,974,087 of OY728141.1, read as the reverse complement.
ATAATAACCACAATATTTTCCATTGGTTTGTTTCAGATACGACAAAAACATTGAGTAGAATAAGTAATTTGTTTTTATATGTGTTTAGATATTGAAATATTATTATATATACCCTAATACTTGTCCAATCGTAGAACTTGTGTTGTTCCTCGTGCTTATCCCCTAGCCTCATTTCTTATTTTTCATGATATTTATGCACCGTATTATCATAATAGAATCCTCATTAAAAGATAATATAAATTATATAACTTGATGTTTAGTTATAAAATTTTGGATGTGGTGTGTTATAAATTGATGAACGTCATCATGTGTGGATGGTTTGTTAGATATCCATGCATTAAATCCATGAAATAAATCTTTGGAGTATCCAAATTTACTGCAATGAGCATCCAATGCTACCTAAAAACACAAAAAGGAATAAGTAATGAAAGAAATAAAAATATATTTGATATGATTAAATTGTATATGTTTACCCCTACATCATTGGTATTAAATATAATCTATCATCCAAAGGTTTTCTTTCAAATTATTTAACCAAACCTGCCATTATTTCATCCTTTTTTGGGTATCTATTTTTGGTTGTTCTATAGAGGTGATGTGATAACTAACGAGTCCAAAAAAATTCATGGGAAAATAACTTCAATTTTTTTTTAAATATACTTCTAATAAAAATATGAAATGTATTTTGTCATAATTAATATAGTATATCAGCTTTTGGAAAATCAAATCATGAAAACATACCTCATGTATACATTTACAACTGAGGCGTCTGACCAATCATAATTGAGGATTTCATTTACACTCTCAACACCAATGTAGTCTTCAACTTCTTCTTTGTATATATTTTATTCAAAATAAACTATGTGACTACTAACATATTTTAACTTTATATCCACATGAACCTTTAATGCTCGTAAATGCGGATATAGAACAGGCGGGGTAATGGTGCTTTCGGTAGATCTTTTCGATCGGTTGGTCGATCCTTTAGATGGTTTTGAGCCGGTCTTTTATTTCACCCCCTTCTCTTTGTCCATCTGTAATAAAATTTATTGTTTTATAACTTTTTTCATTAATTGTTATAGTTTTATCTTGAAAAGTAAATTATAAATGAATACCTCATTGTCGACATGTTTTTTAACAAGATGTGACGCTCATGAGATGAATGTTCCAACATATTTTTCGACCGTATTAATATCTTCCTCGTCATTTGGAACAGGTAGCTCGATGATCAGCTCATGGGATATACTAATTGATACAATCACATGATTTGTTGTAATTTTTCTACTATGTAGCTTGTTTTTTTGGATATTGAACACCTTATACCTCACTACAAGGTGATGGGTGGGTATTGATAGATATAAATCACAATCATTATTATCTTGTAGAATATTAGTATAGGAAAGTTATTAATGTCTGTCTGATTCATGTTTCATAGAAACATTTATTAGAACATTGATTACCTCTGCTAGGACATCTCTTTGAGGGTAATGGTTCACCTCATAGATGGTGGGGGTGGGGTGGGATCTCCACCCGATGATTGTTATTGAGTTGTTTCTTCTCTTTACTTCCCCCCATAAAATTTGTCATCATCTCTCTCTGTCATTGTAATTATTCTTTAAGGGTATATAGTATTTCTCTCATCTTAATTTCTTCACTTTGATCCTCCTCTTTTTTTTTTCTCAAAATATATTTGGGGTGTCACTCCAAAACCCACACCTTTGACATGGATATACTTTTCAGGCCACTTCAAGGCCACTGATGGTATGTGTTCATTTGGTATAGGTGTTGTTGCTTCCTGTGACAATTTCGAATATAAAATATATGAAAATAATTGATCATTGTTATGTAATAGTGATTTAAATCAAAAAAAATATTATGTAATACTTACACATGTTTCCCACACTTTTTTTGTGTTTTCATCTATTAGTATCTCGTCTTTATTCACACGTGCCTAATTCCATAGAACATGGTGTGGGATGGAAGTGGATTTAGATTTAGAGTCATCAATCTTCATATAAAAAGAGTAACATAATTATGGTGTTGTTTCATGTCACATAAAAGTATTACGGTATATTTAAAATACGTACCAATTTTTTTTCAAGTGAACCATACCCCATACTTGTTTGACGGTAGGGGTATGCTAGTTTTTTTGCTCATTCTTTATTTCTAGCACTCAATTGTTGTTTTATAAATAAAAAAATCAATCAAAGTTATGAATACACATATCATCAAACAACATATTACTAGCCACAATGTACCTGAAAAGACACATCTGTACGATGACCAGTAAATGCATCTCATGCTTCTTGGGTTATCATGTGTTCATAAATAAGCAGTGGGTGTGGGTTTATTTTCCCTTCAACATCTTTAAGATGATGTCTAGTTAGAATTGTTAAAAATACTCTGTGAATCCTTACAGTAATCATTAATACATATTTATTATGGGAGTCATCTACTATAAATACACCCTATAATGGATGATGAAGAGAAATTCAATGCTTCATTATTTTATTTTTTAGTAAAATAAATAAATGATGTCATAATATTACTATAATCTCTTCCCACATCAGTGTCTTGAGTGTGGGTACAACATGGTGCCACAAATATACATTAATTGGAATGCATTTTCAAGTAACGATTTCAATGTAACTACTAAACATGGTCTTGTTGGGATTAACATGTTGGTCTCACACATTCCATTTGACCTTGTACTTGATGACTTTGATTTTCACCTTAATGTTTTTTTCTAACACCTTAAAACTATGACACTTCTGTTTTTTCTATTTCATTAGGCCTTCATCACCTACCATTTCCTCATATTCAACATCATCAATATGCTCCTCTGGAGTGGTAGCATCAGTATGTGCAGATGGTCATTGTACCTCTGCACTGGGAGTAGAAGCAGGTTGAGAAACCTATTGCTTCTCAGTATTGGGAGAACCAGCACGTGTGGAAGGTCGTTGTTCCTCTACACTGTGAGCAGCAACAGTTTGAGAGACCTATTGTGGCATGAGAATAGAAGCACCAACACATTCAGAAGTCATTATCTGTAGAATTGGTTTAACATTTAATTTAGATTACATAAATTCATCATTGAATGGATAATAACATGTGGTAACATGATGTATATTACAAAAAAAATAACCTAATTATTGAACTATATTTTTCTTTTTAAAAGGTTGAAGGTATTTGACCCCTTTATCAACTATCCAAATCCCTTTATTTTGGTCTCCTATGACATACAAAACGTTGTCTACATTAGGACCACTGCAAAATAATTACAATGCCCCAATGAAAGGGTCATCCTCAATTGAATTTTCATTTGACCCTTTAGTTGTTTTGGTTGATAATAGAACAATTGAACACTTTTGGTTTGCAGGATCCGAAATATAAAATACTTGTATTGTCTATGATTCCATTATAAATGGTTCATATTTGTACCCCTCCTTATTGAAATCAACTTTTACGAATAAAAATTCATCTATTTTAACATCACTCCTATTATCAACCCACTTGAATTGAAAAATAAGCACTTGGAATGTTGTATAATCCAAATCCCATATTTTTTTGATGATGCCAAAGTATGATATATTCACGTAAATTGGATTTCTATCCTTAGTACCAGAAGCATGCATCACTTTAGCTACAAGTATAACTCCACTATTTTTCATGGTATTTTCTTCATCATGTTCATTTTTATATAACATATAACCATTAATTACATAACCATTATAAGATAATACATACAAATTTGGTCCTCTAGCTATCCATCGAAGTCGTTCTGAAATTGAATCCATATTTTCATCTTACTTCTTAAAAATATGTTCCCAAAACCATCCTATAAAATATTGATTATGTGTATTTGATATCCATATTTTATCCCTTGATGGATTTAAATGCCTAATAATTTTTTTTGTGTGTTTTAACATATGGTTAAACCTCTAAACTATTATGAAAAATGTAAAGGTGGTCTTACTCCCAATCTGTAATATTGATTGTGAAAATATCTCTTCTAGAAATTCCTTCACCCGTAAGTTGCCCAATGTGACAAGATTTTGGTAGACCAATGCTTTCCACACTGGACAGGTATTCAGTATAGAATTCAATGGCTTCCTCAACGATATATCACTTCACAATACAACCCTCTGGATGACTTCATTTTTTGACACACCCTTTCAAAATCTCCATATACCATTCAATGGGGTGCATCCATCTATAGTGTATTGGACCACATGGTTGAATCTCTCTCACCAATTGAACTATCAAATGAACCATCATATCAAATAATGTTGGTAGGAAGAACATTTCCAATTTACATAATATGGTGGCAATTTATCTTTCCATAGTAGACAATTTTTCTGGGTTTATAACTTTTCTGCATATAGATTTAAAGAAGAAACAAAGCTTGGTTAATGTATGATGTACATTACTGGTAAAAATTCAATATAAATCTATAGGAATTAGATCTTGCATCAAAACATAGAATTCATGTGATTTCAGACCCTTTAACTTTAAATTGATCATTGAAACGATGTTCTTGATATTCTATTAATACCACTCTGGAACCTTTATGTCATTCAAGATGTTGCAAAACTAATATCTCTCCTACCTGGAAAGAGTGTAAGTAGCTGGAGGAAGAAAAGTTTGTTTTTCACCCTTCACTGGTGCTAACTCTTCTCATATTCCCATGTAAATAATTTTTAACCTAGCCTTAATTTCATCCTTTTTTTGGGTGCATTTAGCAATGTGTCGATGACACTATCACATATATTTTTTCCAACATGCATAACATCAATAAAATTTATGACATATAGACAATTTCAGTATGTTAATTAAAAAAACTGATCTCTTTTTCTAACCAGATTTCGTAAGGTTTTTTGAAAATAGTTTACCAAAAGTAGTATCCACATATTTTGATTTATCAAACACTTGATCACCTATTAGTGGAGATGGTGTTGTATATTCTTTTGAAATTCCATAAAATGATGTCATCCAATATCGGTACTTATGTCATTGGGGTAGAAATTTGTGATTTCCTAGAAACATAGTTTTTGATAAATGTTTCAACCTAATTGATTGTGTACCTTGTTCGCAAATAGGACACCCTTGAGTTCCTTTAATGCTATATCCTGAAAAAAAATAAGTAAGAAAGTTATTTATCATCTCATACAACATGGTTATCAACATGAAATATTCATTTCTATAATCATCATACAACATAACACATGAATCCCACAATAATTTAAAATTCTCTATCAATGGAGCTAAATAAACATCAATAACATTAATCGGTTGTTTTGGTCCTAATATAAGCATAGATAACATTATTTATTTTAATTTCATGCATAACCATGGTGGAAAGTTATAATTTACCAACATAATCGACCATAAACTGTGAGTGCTTATTTGAAAACCAAAAGGATTCACTCCATCTGTAGATAATGCAAGACGAAGATTTATTGGATCATTTCCAAATTCCGGATACTCATGATCAATTCTCTTCCACTAGGTAGAGTCTATCAGGTGATATAGTTTCCTATCTTTAATTCTTTTATTTGCATGCCACTTCAATTTCCCTACAGTCTCCTCACTTCCATATAGGTTCCTAAACCTTTGAATAATTGGAAAGTGCCATAAAACTTTCATAGGATCATATTGATCTTTCTTGTATCAAGAAGCACCACACTTTAGGAATTCTGTAAGTGATTTTTGGTCCTTATGAAATAGTATACAATCATTTGGGTAGATGTGTATTCTTTCAAAGATCATACACATTGAGTTTAGCATTCTTTTAACGTCATATGTTTAGCTCAAGAGCTCATTACCTTCTGGGAGCATGTCATTCAAGCGAGCAAGTAGTTCCGTAAAACTGGAACCACTCCATCTGTTGCCTACTTTCAAATTATATAGCTTCAATACGGCTGAAAATGTTGTATATTTAGTGCGACTATCATAAAATGGTGTCTTTTCACAACTCTTTAACTTCTCAAACAATTTTGGGAAATCACGAAGTACATCTTCAATTGTCCTTGTTATTTCTTCAATGTGATCGTCATCATCATTCATATATGGGATCACATCCTTGATATGGTATTTTTCATTGTCCATACATGTAATCATATCAGATGATCCATAAAATGTAGTGTTATCCCAGCCACTATCTACATTCACTTTTTCCCCGTGTTTATTCCAACATTTATAACTTCAATCTATTCCGTGACAGATCAAGTGTTCTTCTAACTCCTCTAGACTAATTTTTCTTGAATAAAAATAATGTAAATATGGAATAAGGATTTGAGAAAGTTCATATGCATGATCTTTTGCAAACTTTATGAACTCTTTCACATCATCTTCATACTATTTTGTAATACAATTGGCATCCATCCATTATTTATTTATATCTATCATATTTTATTCGGTAATATTAATATTTAACAAAATAAATATACAAAACATTGATATAAAAATTAACCAAGGCTAAAAAAAATTATAGAATTTAAGTCTCTTTTAATATTTATCCCCAATATCCACTTTATAGAAGCAGGGTCCTTCATTTAGGATCTTCTAGATAAATCAATATTTAGCTCTTCTAGCCTTTCCTTCATTGGTCCAACTAAGATAAATTCATCCACATAAAGAAGTAAAATGACAAAACTCTCATCATAGTGCACCTTAATATAGTATCAATTATTTACATTACACTGTATGAACATTAATTCTACCTTGAAAGCATTTAAATTCTAGTTACACTGTCTTGGTGCCTACTTAAGCCCACAAAAACTCCATTTGAGAATAGAACTGAACCTTATATTCCATTTAGCATGAAACCTTCTAGTTTATCTATGTATATCTCTTCCTAAAAATCTCCATAAAGTAATATAATCATGACATCCATTTTTTCTAGAAATAACCCTTCAATGGAAACCAAGTTGAGAACCATATGAATTATTATATGATTTATAGTAGGAGAAAAAATATATCTAAAATCTAATCCTTCTAATTATTGAAATGAATTTACAACTATAGACATCTTGAAATATTTCTTATCATCCACTTTCTCCTTTAGATGATAAATCTAATTGTTCTATATATCCCACTTTCTTAGTTCCAATTCTATTATCTACAATGTATCAAAATCATATAGGGAATTCATTTGTTCTTTTATTTTGTACTCATGCAACAATGAGGCCAATAGTCAACCTATGTTGAATCCTAAAAAAATCCACCTAACTTACCCACACATTCCTCATTAGGGACACTCCTATAAACTAATAAAACCATAAAACTAGGGGAAACTGGCTAGTGTGTGAGCTAACTAGTGTAGTATACATCTGTACCTATTTCTTAATTCATAGGGTTCCCATGTAGCCAAATAAGTGGAAGTGAGAAACAACAATCCAATGATCATCATGTGAAGAGATATAATATAAGTAGTAAATTACATGTTAACTCTAACACCCTCACAAGAAAGAGACCATTTTCACATCCATGAATAATAATTAAGCATTTCATATTGATAGTCAATTGCATCCCTCTAAGGGAAAAGGCCTAAATAGACATATCAAACAAGGGGCCCCCTAATTTAAACCACCTAGGCGATGTTGGATGCAAATTAGGTTTAGGAGTTTCAATGGGGTTAAAAATTAATTCACATTTTGTGGGAGTGAGTTCATGATGGATATATTATGGGTTAGATAGAGTTAGTGAGATGTTCTTTCCATGGTGTTATTATTAATATAATTTTCTTCCCTGTATAATGTAATGGTTTTCTTAATTCTATAAAAATATAAAATTAAAATATTATAGAAAAACTATATTCCATATTTCATTTGAAAACTATTTGTAAAATCACACTTGAAATACCATTAAAAACCCAACCATTTACACAAATTCATCTTTAAAATAACACACCCTTTTTAAAAATAAACCAATCAGTTCCAAGCACTCTTTCAAAAAACTATGGTTCCTTTTTTTAATCATTCAAGGAAACTTCATGACCCAACAATCTTAATCATTTAAAATGAGTGAAAATAATCTATATTTTACACATTTCCATTTAAAACTTTACACACCCCTTGTTAAAATGAAACCAACATTAAATACACTTTCAAAACATTCACATCCCTTTATGAAATCCAATCGGGTGAGTTCATAAACACTTGGCATACAAGCTAAGTCCATGACAAGTGTTTAAATCATTTTAAATCTATTTAAAACCAAAAAAGGGTATTTTGAACGCATATAATTTTTTAAGAAACATTTCAAAACACTTGAATCGTTTTAAAAAATACACTTAGTCATTTTTAGAAATATATAAATCCCAAGAGAGGGACTTTATAAAAGATACATGAATAAAAAATAACCAACATTTTATAAAATATAAAGCTATAAAAGGTTTACACATGATCCAAAATATAAAGTTAAACTAAAGATAAATTTATTTCAAAAGAGACACTTTATAGTAAATATCTTAAAATGACACAAAATGAATATTGTCTCCTTATTCCCTATGGTGACCACTACATCCCATTATCATTATATCTTTAACAGGTGATTATGGAACACCACTATAAAAGTGTGAACCTTTCCTTTTACCTATATCATAGACAAATAAGTCTATATATGCATCAATGTGTATATGTATAGTGTGAACAAAGATCCTAGTAAGATATTGTCAAAGATTTTATACCATTCATTTTTTAAGACAAACCAAACAATTCTAGTTTTGGGAAAAATAAACATTTTTGCATATAGTAATATCAAACGACACATAAAACATGTGGAATTCCTATTAGTGGGTCTTTCCTTGGGACCATTCTACTTAGAGATCACCAAGTGTGAACTTCATGAGAAGATGTATCAATTTCATATGAGACTCCATCACCTAATATTCAACCATCATCTATGTCATGTAAGATAGATGTATCTAGACTATATGATATATTGTTTTAAGAATATATTTATGGAATATCTATGTTCTCATTATAGTTGGAAACTATTATAACCTATTAATGTGAATTATATTCCAAGGATATTAAAATTTTAATGTTAAATAGAATAATAATCATTGTGTGATATAAATATATATACATATTTTGGAAATTGAAAGTACAATGTCAGTTAGATATATAGTACCATCTCGAAAAATAATTATTCCAATATCTTTATTTAATAATTTAAAATGAAAATATTCCACCATTTTACAGGTCGTGTAATTTTATGGGTCACTTTATGGCTCAATATAAGGTCTTTTACTATAAATAAATTATGAAAAAATGAGTTTGTGGAGAATATGTAATGGAATGAAAAAGTGAGGTTGGAAGAATGCTATAAATATTTAACTGAATAAAACAAACATAATATGATGGGATATCATGTTATTGAGTTTTGGACTAGTTTATGGAGAATGTTACAACATCAAAGAAGTTTAATGAAGATCTGTTTATAGTCATAGAAACTCAAAAGAAATAAGGTATTGTAATTACATAGGATGAAAATAGTTATAGAGGGTCTCAATATTCTAGTTCCTTTTCACAAGAGATGGGAATGTTAAATTTATAGGCTTTTTCAGTTTAGAAGGGGGAATAATATTTTTCTAAAACCTCTCCTATTAAGAATTCCAACAATGTTATTTTGAAAAATATAGGATATATGGATGTTTTAAAGGATTTGTATGATACTAATAGGGTTGTTGAATCAATGACACTCCATTTGAAGTCATTCAAATGGATTTCTTGCATATTAAATGTAATGTAAGAACAGAACAAATCCCAATTAAAGTAAAAATCTATCTATATATATTAGGAATTCATAATAATGTGGAAAAAATGGCATACCCCTCTGGTGGTGGCAGTAGGGTCCGATGAAGGTGGAGTCAGGGTAGGTAGTGACGAAAGTGGTAGTGGAGGTCGTAGAGGGGTTCACAGTGGATGTGGGGTTCACAACGGAGGTGGGTTCGCGATGGAGGGGGGTTCGTGGTGGAGGAGGGTTCACGATGGATGAGGGGTTGACGGCGGAGGTGGGTTTGCAGTAGAGGTGGGTTTGCGACAGAGGTGAGTTTGCGGCGGAGGAGGGTTTTACAATGGCAGAGGAGGGATTTGCGACAGCGGAGGAGGGTTCGGCGGTGGCGGAGGTGAGTTCAAGGCATAGGAGGGGTCGACGGCACAGGGGTCGGCTTCCACGAAAGCTTGATGTGTGCGAGAGAAGAAGATGACTGTTAGGGTTCATTTATAAAATAGGGTGAAGCTTTTATCAGCGCTGATAAAGGTATGTTTTATCAGCACTAAAATAGAAAGTGTTGATAAAACGTGTCTTTATCAGCGCTAAAAAAGCACTAAAAAAGATATAATATTAATAATTTATTTATATAATTATATATATTTATAAAATTATATATATGATAAATATTTATTTATTTATTTATATTTAAAACTATAAATAAATATTTGTTTATTTATATTTATAAATTTATAATAAATATATTAATTATAGAAAAAAGGTCCAAGATCCAGGCGAACCTACTCCTACCAAATTTTATTGAAAAATAAAAGACAAACATGAAAGAGAGTGGATGAGGTCAAATAATGAAAAACCCTCATCCAAAAAGAAAACTACAAATGATTAATATCAGGATAATCTCCATAATCAGGATTACCATCAGTTGATTCTCATTCTGAATACGATTTCATCTGATTGAAAAGCACAAAGTACTTTTCCCTAAGTTTAACCTGCTCCAAAGTGAGCTCCTTGGAAGAAGACCTGGAAAATCGGTCACGCTCATCTCTATCACGCCCTTGGCCATGATTTTTTGGATGACGACCCCACTGCCATGTCTTAGGTTGTTGTCAAGCCCCTTCTAGAGGCTGCTACAAGTGAGGAGATTCCCCATGGGAAACATCTTTCATAACTAGGAAGACATCAGCCTCCATCTTGTTTTTTCCTTTTCTGGATAAGGAACGCTCCTATCCCAGTTTTTCATTCACTTAATTTTGCACATCTCTTTCAAAATCAATTTGATCAAAGTCAGTATTATCTGTCATGATCTCATTAGATAGCATGGGTCCTGCTTTGGATCCAACAAGGACATATTTGAAGGAAACATTGTCGCATTCAATGCCTTGACTGCATTCATCCCTTTTTGCATCAATAATAGGAGATCCAATCTCCATTCCTAAGGGGAATTCATCATGTTTATGGCCTGACATAGGTGTTATTCCCTTTCAAATCAGCATCCATAAATGTTCCCCTCTTAGCAACAGTGTGATTATTCACTATGTCTTTCATCAAAAATTTCTTACCAGAAGGCTGAAAAATACCAACATGTTTGACTTGAATGTTTCGTACATTCCTATAGTTGGAGACTTCATGCCCTACAATCTTGTAGAACTTATAGAATGACAGAATGAATTCATATTCAGAATGAATATCAATTTTGTCACCATTTTCCACAAGAGTCACAGAATCAGACAAATGATTTAGCATATCAACGTTCATAAGGACTCTAGCAAAGTAAACAAATTTCCCTTCAACGGTGTTCTCATCCATCTTAATAGGTGCACCAATACAAGAGAAAATATTGTTAAGAATTAGAGGATGCCAGAGCACCCAACTAAGACCATGAATTCTAGTCCAGATTTGTGCAGTTGTATGTTTTTGTGAATGCTGATTGAAACTCAAATCTCAGGAAAAACATGAAGGATCCCTGGATTAAGCACATAAAAATTAGAGCTCCAAGCACAATACTTATCATCCGCATTAGATAATAAAAGGTGAAAATACCCTCTTCCAATAGGAACAATTCGCCACTAGGAAATTCCCCACATATATATATATATATATATATATATATATATATATATAATTATAACAAATATATTTATAATTTTATAAATATATATAATTAATATATTTATTATAATTTTATAATTATTTAAATATATTTATTTATTTATTTAGAATTATAATTATAACTATTTGTATTTATTTATAAATATTTTCATATTAATATATATAATTAATATATTTATTATAATTTTATATTTATTTAAATATATCTATATTTATTTAGAATTATAATTATAACTATTTGTATTTATTTATAAATATATTTATTTAATTATATATATTTATAACTTTATAATTATAATAAATATATTTATTATAATTCTATAATTATTTACATAAATATATATATATTTATAATTATAACTATAAATAAATATATTTATAAATATTTGTATATAATTATAAATATATATACATATATATGTATTTATAAAATTATAATAGATGTATTTATTGTAATTTTAGAATTATTTAAATATATATATATATAGTTATAATTATAATTACAAATAAATATGTTTAAAAAGTATTTATATATAATTATAATTTTATAATTATAAATATAATAAATATATTTATTATTTAAATATATTTATTGTAATTTTATAAGTATTTTTGATAATATAATAGATTCATGGGTATAACATGAATGAATCATATACCTAGTAAAGTATAGATAATAAAAACAAGTCATCGCATATGGACAACATGAATAATAAGATAGGTGTAATATATAAATGAACATTCGTGATGAATACATAACATATATTCATGTCAATTATACTCACGTATCAATATATTTATTGACCAAATTCATTGGAAACATGTATTTATTTATTTATAATTATAATTATGAATATATATTTAAAAATTATTTATTTATAATTATAAATCTAATAAATCTAATAAATATATTTATTATTTAATTAAATTTATTATAATCTTACAATTATTTAAATATGTATATATTTAATTATAATCTTAGAAATATTTTTTTTAAACATTATGTGTATATTTGAATTATTATAAAAATGTTAATTATAAACATGTGTTTTTTATTTAATGTATACAAATAAACATTATTTTTTAATATAAATATAATAATGTTATATAAATTAATAATATTTTTTATTAAAAACTTGTATCAGTGCTAATAACAGCGCTGATAAATGGTAGATTTATCAGCGTTTTTAGCTAACGTTAATAAAGGTCCCCTTTTATCAATGTTTTCCATTTAATTAGTATTGTGCATCCCTTACCTAAATCTGTGGTAGTGGGTATTAATGTTATTGAAATCAATTCTTCTACTTTAAAATGTATATAATGTCATCTATACATCTATATATTTACTAAAGAAGGCTTTTTTCTGTACATGTGTCCTCTTCCTACGAAGCCACATCACCCCATATTTTGTATCACTCCACCAAACATGAAAAAACCTCCCGCCCCTGATCGGGATTTACCATGGCTTCTCCCACCCCTCCCCAACTCCCCTCTACTCGTTCTAGGGTTCCCACACCCCTCCCCGAATCCCCCCTCCCATAATCCTCTCTATCGCTCCCCTAATTAAATCCCCTCTACAGTCGCGACTCCGCCTCCGCGTGATCCGCCTTCAGCTCCACTACCCTCAGCTCCTCTGTCTTTGGCTCCTCCATCTTCAGCTCCTCCGTCTTCAGCTCCCCCGTCTTCGCCTCCTCCGTCTTCAGCTCCTCTATCTACAGCTCCTCTGGTTCGTGATTTTCATCAGGTGTTGCTACGATACCAACTGCATTTTACTATTGTACCCTCCATGCCCTAATTCGGAATCTCTGACTTGCAATTTCAATCGGGTGTTGCTATGACACCCACTACATTTTTACTGTTTCTCCACGCCCTCCTACGACATATGCCATAGCCATCTCTTTATGGTAATTCAACTTTTGTTCAACCTGCTACTCCACGCCCTCCATACCACTGTCGACTTATCCACCTTCATGAACGATAGGGTTTTACCACATCCTATTTTACTTCATGAAAAGTTTTTGTTTTTCTCTAATGCATCCTCAAACATGCAATTTAGCCCCATCACAGTGCCAAATGGTAATCCTGCTGATCAATTTATGATCATGATTTCAAAGAAACTATTTTTATAAAATTTTTTGTTTTTTTGCATTCTCATTGTCCATTTCACAAGTTGATGTAGTGACATCCAGTCTGGTTGACTGGGTTTGATGCAAAATGATTATAACCTAGAAATGGTATGTTGTGACTGGAGGGAGGGGCTTCATTGCGCGATGTTTGGTGGACATCCTTGAATGATAAGGCATAGATTCTGGCACTAGAAAAACATCATAGTTTCCATGTATTATCCCCTTCTCTTTTTCATCCAGTTTGGTTGGTTTGATTTTGAATGCATTTAAAAAAACTGTAAATGAATCTGAGACTACCATATACTACACACACAAATATAATTGTCATCATTTTATTCTACCGATCAGTCCTCCAAGACTCACCTCTTCAGATTGGCATGTGGTAGGGTTTTCTTAAATGACAACGATATTGTTTCTTTATATCTCCCTTAGATTTCTTATGTCAGGGTTTATATTTCCTGCAATATCTACTTCCATATGACCACTGTTTCAATTATCTCTGATTTCCTCTGATGCAAAGACACGTATGAAGCTCAAATCCCATAACATCTAAACTAGGTTGGTTCCACTTACTCACAAGATATATTATTTCTACCATTGTGTGGGGGTTTTTTGATTACAGATCGTTAGCCTCCTCTCATTTGAATTTGGTATGATTTATTGGTTTCAATTTATTGTCTTCTTTATTGTAAGATTTTCCTTAGTTATGGTTTAGTTGTTTTGACTTATTGAATACGATACAGTTTATTTGATTTGTTATTTATTCTAATTTTATACATTATATTTCTAATTTTTCAATTGCTATGTATAGATATTGTTCAATGTGTCGGATGAACATCAATAAAAAGGTACAATGTGATTATCCTTTATGTTTTTTACTATTTTAATTGTCTCCATATTTAATCCACTTTAATTGAAATATTTTGTACCACTAATTTATGTATTAAATATATTCAATATAATCAATATTAATGAAATGTTTCGATCCAACATACAAGGGGACATGGTGGAGTAACACTAGATTTTGGAGAAATACACCATCGTGGAAGGTACAATGTGATTATCATTTAATAAACTGCAGCTTTTGTAACCTCACACACCCTTCTTTTCACAATTAAATTCTTTTCTGTATAGATTTTGTTATATTTGATTGGTTTCCAAACTATCTCCATTATGTTGACATTCACAATTACAGTGTTCTGGTTTCAATGTTCATTACTATTAGTTATTATTTGAATAGTACATTACATCATATATTTTATTTCTCAATGGTACAAATAAATTTTTATTCCTTTTCATATATAATTAATGTTTACTAATATTGTGATGATGTCTTAGAAACTTCTACAACTATTAGTTCTTATTTGAATAGTTTGTTCATTTATATGTTATTTGTTTTGATGAAAATTTAAAATTTGCACATATGATTAGAGCATTACAACTGCTTTAGAATGAGAATGGGTGATGAATCATTAGTAAACATTAACTGTATTGGGATGTTCTTGATCCTACATACAGGGTCACAGGGTGGAGTCACACTACAATTTAGAGAAATACACCATCATGGAAAGGGGAGTAGTGACTCGTTTTAGAGCTGTGTATCTTTACAAATTAGTTGTAGCACTGATGTTGGGTAAGTTTTTATTATTTCATCATGTTTCAAATAGATTTATATTTTAGCATATCTGTTACATCTCCACTACACACATATTAGTTTAACCAGTTATTCCCAACAAATTTTTTTGTACATTCAACATAAAAATCTTCAGGCCTTTCTAAGCTCATATAGATTAATCACTTTTTAGAGGATTGATCTATCTATTCACTGCTTTCAAACTACCCATCCATATGAATTGATTTTACAAAATACTAAAAAAATACACATAATGTTGTTTCAAACTGAATTGATTTTCATCTCCCCACTCTCCAGTTTCCACTGCTCCTCCATTATTTCTTCCTCGCAGTCCACCGCCTTTAGCTTCTTCAGTTTTCCCAATCTAGGGTTTCCACAGCTTCTCCATTTTTTGGCTTCCTTCCTCGCGGTCCCTACGCATTCCTCTAGGAGCATTTCCCCTATCACCCACCCCTCCATCCCTCGATGCTCTTCTTTTTATGGTTGATACTTTGTATAGGTATCAAATTTGTTCTGTTTTAGTTTGTTTAGTTGATATACCAAACATGCGTTCTGTTTTGATTTTGTTGTTTCTAACTGAAAATTCAGTTAAATTTTTTATTAGTTATTTTTTAATTAAGTTTTTTGCATCTGTGTTTCTTGATTTTCAACTGAAGATTTCATTTTAATTTTTGATTAATAGTTAAATCATTATGTTTTTTTGTTAATGAAGTTTCTTACTTTTCTGTTACTTTGAATTTTTATTTTCTATAATAGATTTATTGGTTTATCTATGATAAAATATGTTTTTTGTTTTAGGTTTCTAAACAATGAATATTTGGTTTTTCATTATTAAATGAATATAGTGTTTCATTTATTTTCCTCATGTGATCTTTCTTCTCATTCGGGTATTCTGCAATGAAAAAAACTCCATAAATGGATCTCTAAATGGGGCATCTCTTTCATTTAGACGAGCAATATATATTCCCCTTGAAGTTTTTTAGGATTCACACATATTTTTTCCAAAAATGGAGCACTAATTTCAGCAGTGATACTTAGACTACCAGATCCTAAATCGGGAAATGATTCATCTTGGAACATCTGCTCTTTGTCACCCTAGAAGGTCCTTCTTTTATGTTTTCCTACATGTCGATGCTTTGAAACTGTCATATTCATGGTTTTAACTATTCCACATCCAGATTGTTCTGAATAATCTTGAAAACATGCAGTACTTATCATAAGTGATATATGTTTTCAGATGTTTTTGGTATGTGCTTCCAAATCAATTCGGATTGGTAAGAATTGGGGCCCAATGGGCTACTATTTTGACTGATTTGGAATTTTTTCAGGGCTGATATTTTTGAAATAGACCAGGTGATGCATGGGATTTTTTTCTACTGCTTTTCTATGTAATTGAATACTGTATATTTTTATTCATTTATTGTTTGATGACGGCTTTCTAGTGGTTTTTCCATTCTATGGTAATTGATGTGTGAATTCTATTTATTTCAGGATATGTGTTCGCATTGAAGAACATGTTTTTGCATGGAAAAAGTGATGGTTCAATTGAAGTTGGAATCAGGCAATAAGATGAGTATAAAAGAGGAATTTTCTAAACAATGAATATTCAGTTTGTCATTATTAAATGAAGATAGCATTTTCCTTTTTCAAATATCTATAATGTTCTGTTTTTTATGGTGTTAATGAATTTTTTATTAACAATATCTCTATTATGTATGTTCTTATTTTGGAAGGGATATATGTTGTTGTAATAAAAAAACATGCATTTGAGTTATTGAAACAAAATAATTTATCTTTTGTTGTTGAGGAACAAAGTATACGTTAAGGTAGCTTTGGACCAACCTATTTGCAATATGATAGGCAGTGATTCTAGCACCTCCAGTTATGAGGAAGTCCGTGGGTGTGTATGCACCCATGTCACAACACATTTCATCCCTTTGAATTCTTCATTTTCAGAATTTTAATTATCCATTTCAATCATTTTTTTGTTCTTTTTTCCTTGATGAGTTTTAGGAATACATTCCTGAACATATTGGATTTCCCATTTTACCATTGGGTTTGATCTCTTGATTACACATATTTTATGACTGAACAAGCAACATGTGAGTTGTCACCCCATTTTTTGAGACTCAATTTGGGAAAGTGTAACCTAAATATCCATGTGCTTATTATCATATGTAGGTTCTATATGGAGTTATAATACAATATTTTCACATTTCCATTATTTTTTGGTTTCACTAATTTCATTACATTTTCTGTGAAGGCATATATTTTCCATTTTCAAGAGATAGTTGAGAAGCATTATTGGTGTGAATGAGATACACCTTTCATAATGATTTCAATATATTTTGACCAATTGTATTCCAATATTAAGTATCACTATCTTGTGATTTTGAAATATTGAATAATCATGTTCATCAGCTCTACACCAGACTGTAATATATGTTATGTGACCATTTACCTGTAATAATATTTCAAAATCACAAGATAGTTGCTGATGTCCCAAATGCCAAGGTCATCCACGAGCAGACTCCTTCCATATGTCAGTATGTCTTGCTTGATATTGTTGTTGTTGTCCCATGCCAATTTGTAGCTTGCTGATCGCTGCTGCAACTCATTTGATTTAGATGATGACACAATTATGGAGGTATTTTTCTATTCAATTTTATGTATAATTTATTTCCCAGTATTTTTTCTCACCTATATTTTCTACTGTAAGGTTCTACAACACAGTGAACCCAACATCCAGGATAGGAGATCCACTACAACAACTACTCAGACCACTACTGGAGGGATTTACTAACATGGTCGTATGGTGATAGTCTCTCTCCGAAGAACACATGAGACATTATGAATAACCAGAAACTACTGTTACAACACTAACTTCTTTTTTCAGATAGAAAAATTTCATTATAAACATATTATTATGTTTTCTCGGTTTGAATATTTTTCTTTTACATTGACATTCACTGTTTGGATTGTCATATTTTTATATGCATTGTTACTTATTCTTTTGCATGAACAGTGTATCATATATTTAATATTAGCATTGAATTTTTTTAAAGAGCACCGAAACATTATTTTATTTGAGCAGTGGATCATGAATTTTTATTGAGTTGTGGGTCATTTTTAGATAATTGGAATCAAATCACCGTGTGAATACACGGACCAGTACTAGTTGAAAATATGTTGTGGATATCTATAAGAGTTTAAAATTGATGAGGAGTTGTGGATGAAGTTTTCATTAATTAATAAAGAAATGGGTTGCTACATCAAGGAATAGGATGCGACTGATTAATTCAAAGCCCGAATAAGAAAGGATAACTTATTAAAGTTGGGCTGTTTTGAGTTTTTTAGAGATTTTAAAGGAGTAAAAAGAATTAACATATCTTAAATTAAGATTAATACGAAACTTTGAAGGATTATTTTTGGATTTAAATATTTATTCTCTAAAAAGGGTAAATTAGTGATTTTACCTATTGTCAGGGTGTTATAATTTTAAACGTATTTCATATTTAAATCCAGTATATGTGCCATTGAAATAAAATTCTAGCCTCCTTATGATCTAGAGAGAATAATGAACAAATAATTTTCCACGAGAAGTATGAGGATGACAGTGATCCGAAACAACATTAAATGGATGAAAAGCGGCCACATGGCCTCGCTTTTGTTCATGCAGAGTGGGGGGCAGCGCGTGGTGCGGGCGCGTGCTGCATGCGCGATGGTCATCGAATCAAGGAGTATGACGGGGGGTGACGTGGATCATCCAGGTCCATTTGATCAGGTGGACGGTCGAGCGGTAATCGAGGTTTGGCACGGCTGGCCCTACTCATTTTTCATGATCATCCAAGGCATGTAGGGGTGCATGATAAGCACAAATTAGTTCGGGGTGAAATGATGACTATTTTTATTCTTTTAATAAATTGTATTTTAGCATAGATTTGTTATATGGGTCATAATTGATTTAACAAATCATTTTATTTTACATTCAAACATCTTTTTTTTTTCATATATTTTGAGTGCAAATTGGAATTTGAGTTATTTATTTAGATGGTGTTTTCTATATATTAGGATTTAAGTGATTTCGTTTTGATTTCTTGTTATATTTTTATTAAAATTCATTATTAGATTAGTTGAATGTATAATTATTGAATAAAACCTACACACACAAACATATCTGTGTGTGTTTATATGTTTAAATATATTTGGTTCCATGTTTATATGTTTATATATGTATGTGTTTATATATAAGGTCAATTACATCCATAACCGTGGAACAAAACACAAGGAAATAAACTAGTAGAAAAAAGGCCTATAGCGATCACAAAAAGATATCGCTAAATGTCTATAGCGACCAACTAGTGGCAGCCAAACGGCGGACACTTTTGACCCATCGCTATTGCCTATAGCGTCTGCCTTCTGACAAACGTTAAAGCTTAGGTCAGGGTAACATTTAGCTACCGCCATTCGGCGGTCACTATAGTTGACACATATAGTGACCGTCATATGGCGGCCGCTATAGTCAAACCCAGTGCCGCTTTATAGCAGTCACTATAGGGTCCATTGCTCTATCCTGTAGAGACTGCCATATGGTAAGCATAATTATAAAAACCACCATATTTCAAAAATACAATAAATATTTTAAAATATGTAAAACCATAGTCCCATAAATCTATTTGTCTAATAATCTTTCAAGCTCCAAGCTCATCATCAAATAAAACTACATACGACAAAATTTAATAAAATAATTAGTGCAGTGAAAAATATCACAACAAACTAATAATTGAAATGCAATAAAACATTTTAATTAAAACTTAGTACAACATACCAAAGTTATTTGGTTTTGAATACATATTAATAATTTCTAATCATTTTTTTAAAATTTAAAACCATTTATTCGGTCATTCCGAGCAGACCACACGCTTTATTGATGTGTCATCTGCTCGTACATATTAGGAATAATAAATAAGAGGGTTGTCCTATAATTTCAAGTCATTCTGATGTTGTTTGTTATAGATTTGACAGTTAAACGCACGTTTTGATATTTTATGACACTAAAAGTGCATTTTTCATCATCTTGGACAAATGACACATCCGATTGACGTACCGTTTGGTCGACCATTTCACAATTCACTTTACGGTTGTTGTTGTCAGATTTCACGGTATCCAAAGGTCGTTTGTTTGGTTTTGATACCTCTCGCGTGTTTTTAAAGGGCATCAAACCTTTAAAAACTATATATTCGATCGTTCCGGACAGACCACACGTCCGATTAACACATCTTCTCATCTTACACGTCACAAATAATAATAAAACGGTTTTCCTATTATTTCAAGTCATTTCATGATCGTTTGCTATGAATCTGACCGTTAAACACGTATTTTGGTATTTTTTTTACAATAAAAATGTGTTTTTGATTCTCCAGGGTAAACACCACCTTAGATTGACGTCTCCTCTGCTCAAACATTTCAAAATACACCCTACAGTTGTTCTCGTCTAATTTTACAGCATTCGGATGACATTCGATGGGTTTTAACCCTCGTGCGCATCTTTTTAAAATGGTGTCAAACCATTAAAAACCGCATATTCAGTCATTTTGGGCAGACCACGCATTCGATTGATATGTCATCTGCTCGTACACAAAACTAATATTAATAAGGCAGTTGTCCTATGATTTCAAATCATTCTGAGGTTGTCTGCCATAGATCTGACCGTTAAACGCACGTTTTGGTATTTTATGACACTAATAATGCATTTTCTGTCATCCCAAGAAAACGACACCTCTGATTGATGTACCATTTGCTCAACTATTTCACAATTCACTCTATGGTTTTTTTATCGTCTGGTTTCAAGACATTTAGAGGTCGTTCGGTTGGTTTGACCCCCCGTGTGTTTTTAAAGACCATCAAACCTTTAAAATCGCATATTCGTTCGCTCCAGGAAGACCGCATGTTCAATTGACGTGTTGCCTCCTCACACACGTAAAAATAATAATAGTACGTTTTTTCATATGATTTCAAGTCATTTCAAGGTCTTTTTATATGGACATGATCATTAAACACGCGTTTTGATATTTTATGACACTAAAAGTGCGTTTTCAGTTCTCCTAAGAAAATGTCATCTCGGATTGACGTTCTATCTACTCGATCATTCCTTAATTTACTTTACGGTTGTAGTTGTCTAATTTCATAACATTCAGAAGCTGTTCAATTGGTTTTGACCCTTGAGCGCACATTTTTAAAGGACGTTAAACCTTTAAAAACCGCATATTTGGTCATTCCAGGCAGACTGTACATCCGATTAACGTGACGTCTACTCGTACATGTCATAAATAATAATAAGACAATTTTCATATGATTTCAAGTCATTCCTAAATCCTTTTCTATAGATTTGACCGTTAAACGCATGTTTTGGTGTTTTATGACACTAAAAGTGTATTTTCCATCATCGCAGGAAAATGACACCTTCGATTAATGTATTGTCTACTCGACCATTTTACAATTCACTATGATTGTTTTCATTTGATTTCACAGCATTCAGGGGTTGTTTGGTTGGTTCTGAATCCTCACATGTTTTTAAAGGGCATCAACCCTTTAAACAACCGCATATCTGGTCGTTCCAGGCAGACTACACATCTGATTGATGTGTTGTCTCCTCATACACATCAATAATAATAATAATATGGTTTTCTTATGATTTCAAGTCATTTTGAGGTTTTTTTCTATTTATATGACCGTTAAATGCACGTTTTGGTGTTTTATGACACTAAAATTGGGTTTTCGGTCTTCCCGGGAAAACTCCACCACAGATCAACATTCTTTCTTCTTGACCATTTCAAAATTCACTCTAGAGTTTTTATCTAATTTCACAACATTCAGATGTCTTTCAGTTGGTTTTGACCCTCGAATGTACCTTTTTAAAGGGCATCAAACCTTTTAAAAACCACATATTCTATCATTCTAGGAAGAACGTCTGCTTGTACACATCACAAATAATAATAATATGGTATTCCTATTATTTCAAGTCATTTTGAGATTTTTTTCTATAGATTTGACTTTTAAACGCATGTTTTAGTGTTTTATGACACTAAAAGTGTGTTTTTTATCATCCCGGGCAAACGGTACCTCCGATTGATGTACCGTCCACTTGCAAATTTCACAATTTTCACTCTACGGCTGTTTTTGTTTGATTTCGTGACATTTGGAGGTCGTTTGGTTGGTTTTGACCCCCCGTGTGTTTTTAAAGACCGCCAAACCTTAAAAAACCACATATTCAACCTTTCCAGGAAGACCACAAGACTGATTGACGTGTCGTCTCCTCACACACTTCAATAATAATAATAAGATGAGTTATCTATGATTTCAAGTCATTCCAAGGTTTTTTGTATGGATCTGACCATTAAACACGTGTTTTGTTTTTTTATGACACTAAAAATGCATTTTTAGTCCTCCCGGAAAAATGCCACCTTGGATTGACGTTCTATATATTCAATCATTTCACAATTTATGATACAATTTTTATCATCTAATTTTATATTATTCGTAAGTTGTTCAGTTGGTTTTGACCCCTGGTCGCACTTTTTTAAAGGGCATCAAGCCTTTTAAAAACCACATATTTGGTCGTTTTGAGCAGATCACACATCTGATTGACGTGACGTCTGTTTATACACATCAAGAATAACAATAATATAGTTTTCTTATGATTTCAAGTCATTCTGAGGTCGTTTGATATAGATCTGACCGTTAAATGCATGTTTTGGTGTTTTAGGATACTAAAAGTACGTTTTCCATCATCCTGAGAAAACGACACCTCTGATTGACATACTGTTTACTCGACTATTTCACAATTCATTCTATATTTTTTATTGTCCGATTTCATAGCATTCAGAGGTTATTCGGTTGTTTTTACCCCCGCGTGTTTCCAAAGGGTGTCAAACCTTTAAAAACTGCATATCTAGTCGTTCCAGGCAGACCACATGTCCGATTGATGTGTCCTATCCTCATACACATCAATAATAATAAGATAATTATCCTATGATTTCAAATCATTTTAAGGATGTTTGCTATGGATCTAACCGTTAAACACGCGTTTTGGTGTTTCATGACACTAAAAATGTGTTTTCGGTCCTCCTAATCAAACGCCACCTCAGATTGATGTTATGTATGCTCAAACATTTTATAATTCACTCTACAGCTGTTTTCATCTAATTTCACAACATTCGAATGTCGTTCGGTTGGTTTTGATCCCTGGACGCACCTTTTTAAAGGGTATTAAACCTTTAAAAACTGCATATTCGGTCATTCTAGGTATACCGTATGTACGATTGATGCTCCATATACTCATACACATCAAGAATAATAATAATAATTTTTTCCTAGGATTTCAAGTCATTCCAAGGTTGTTTTCTAGAGATTTGATAGTTAAACACATGTTTTGGTGTTTTATGACACCAAAAGAGCGTTTTCCATCATCCTGGGAAAACAACACCTCTGATTGACGTACCATCTTCTCGACTATTTCAAAACTCACTTTATTATTGTTTTCTTCTGATTTCACAACATTCGAAGATCATTTAGTTGGTTTTGACCCTCTGCGTGTTTTTAAACGACATCAAACCTTTAAAAACTACATATTCAGTTGTTCCTGGCAGACCACACATCTTATTGATGCTTCATCTCCTCATATACATCATAAATAATAATAATATGGTTTTCTCATGATTTCAAGTCATTCCGAGGTTGTTTTCTATGGATCTGACTGTTAAACACACGTTTTGGTGTTTTATAACACTAAAAGCGCGTTTTCGATCTTCTCAGGAAAACGACACCTCAAATTAACATTCCATCTAATAGAATATTTCAAAATCCACTATAAGGTTGTTTTTGTCTAATTTCATGGCATTTGGATATCGTTCGATTGGTTTTGAACCCCGGACACACCATTTTAAAGGGCATCAAACTTTTTAAAAACCATATATTCAGTCGTTCTAGGTGGATTACACATTTGAATGACATTATATCTTCTTGTACACATCAATAATAATAATAATATGGTTTTACTAGGATTTTAAGTCATTCTGATATGATTCTTTATAAATATTACCGTTAAACTCACATTTTGGTGTTTTATGACAATAAAAATATGTTTTTCCATCATCTCGGGAAATGAAACATCCAATTAAAGTACCTTATACTCAAACATTTAAAAATTCACTTTTCGGTTGTTCTTGTATGATTTCATAGTATTTATAGGTTGTTCGGTTGGGTTTTACCCCCATATGTTTTTAAAAGGGTATCAATCCTTTAAAAACTACATATTCAGTCGTTTCAGGTAGACCTCACATCCGATTGACATGTTATATCCCCATACACATAAAAAATAATAATAAGATGGATTTCTTATGTTTTCACATCATTCCGATGTCATTTTCTATGGATCAGTTCATTAAACATGCATTGTGGTGTTTTATAACGCTAAAAGTGCATTTTTGGTCCTCTCGGGAAAACGCCACATCAGATTGATGTTTTATATGCTCAACCACTTTACAATTCACTATACAATTATTGTTGTCTAATTTCATGACATTCAGATGTCTTTCATTTGGTTTTGACCCCCAGACACACCTTGGGGCTGAGTGACATGTGTTTTACACTCCTGTCAAATAGATTCCCAGTGTGGAATATATTAATGGTGACAAGTTTACAGTTGAGGAACATCCATGTGTACAAGTATAATTCCTTGTATTAAGTTTATAAATCCTCCATCCACTTTAGATAAGTGAGAAATCTTTCTATTAATTAGAGACAAATTAGTAAATAATATCCTTTATGGGTGTTTGAGTTGTTACTCAAAACTCCAGGCATTTGTCTTATATTGTTGTTTTCATTTTAATTTATATAGAACTTATTACATTTATTGAATTATAGTCTAACTATCAGTAGTTTTATTTCTGTTCTGTACATTAATTTTTACTATGTTACTTTGATATATTTTAAATTGATTGATAATTATACTTTCTAATCAACATAACATTTGTGAGGGATAAAAATCCATAGCCATATTTTAGACTACAATTCCCCCCTCTTATAGTTCCATATCCATCTAACTAGGACAATATTATCCACCCTCTAGAATGCATTATATGGATTCAGTATCTAAATCACATCTTATGGGTTCCCCATTCAAAAATATTTCATCTGAAATCACACCATATATCTATTAAATCCACTAGATTCTATAACAACTATCTAGAAATAAACCCACCAGATTATCACTATCTAGGAGGGTGCACTCTGGAAAAGGAAAGAATGAATTTTTTGGGATATATCACTTATTTTTTGTGGATGAAATGGTCATATTCATTAATGGTATAAGCAACTCAATTCAAAGGTTCAAACAAAAGGGTTCAAATTCAATATTTTAAGGTATTATCAATAAAATTACCGAAAGAATCACTAGTTGAAAAATTCAATTCCTCACTTTTGGAGGAAGGATAACACTTATCAAAAGTTTCATATCATCCATCCTAATGAATGTACTTATAGTCATTCTAACCACAAAATATTTCATCAGAAGAATTTAATCAATTCTAAATAGTTTTATTTGGGATGCAAAGCATGATGGTAGATACCACTAGGTCAATTGGTCTAGGATGACTAAGACATATGAGGAGGGTGGAATTAATCTAAAAAATATCTAGGATACCATGTAGTGCATTCAAGATAAACTTTCATGAGGGGAATTCACTATCTATTCTTTATGGGAAAGATTTATTCCTAAAAAATATGGACCTTATTTGGCCAGATAGTTGGAACAATAATATAATTTTTTTGAATACCTAATGTTTATTATGGTTGAGTTATTGTTGTTTAGAAAAGAATATTTAGAATTCTGAAAAAGGACAATTCATGCCAATGACATTAGTTCATTGATATATCTATTTTGTTGAAGAAGGATCAAGGAGGGAGAGTGACATTGTTTATATCTATTTTTGTGCGGAAGAACACATAAACATATTTGGAATGGAGAAGAGAATAAGAAAATTGGGAAGAACATTGAGTGCCATTTCCATATTTGTTTTATTATAGAAGAAGTGGCATCAACACCAATAAGTTTTATGGTGGATTCAATAAGATATATTCGACTTACAATGATTATAATATTATGCAGGATATTCTAGGAAACAAAAAATATGCATTTACAATGTTCATCTAAAATGAAACATTAAATATTAAAATGGTAATGTAAATTACCTCATGCATGAGGTGCATCTACATCTGGATCACCAATGAACTCATGGAAACATCTGCCAGCTGTATCTGGAGCCTACAACATATATAAATATTATATATCTTAATCATATCAATAAAATTCAATATTAGTACAATCTAATTTCTTTTTTACCAATGTAACCACTTTTGTACCATCAACAGGATGTTGTGTCATCACTTTCTTGATATGTGCTAATATCTGTGATAATGTCTCCTAATAATCTGCATGTAATTGCTGAAACCACTCATTCGTACTATACTTCACAGCCTGCAAGAAAACATCTATCTCAGTATGTGTACACATCACTGTATCTCTACATGCACCAATAATCCATTCTCTAACAAACAGACATCATGGGACACCAGTGCCATAAGTAAAAGAATATCCATGACTGTTACACCCCACAACATGTTGAAATGTCTCATCTATGCACATAGTATTGTGATGTTGATCCTTTGGAAGCTCTGCTAACTCAACATCAAACTGAGCCTATTTAATATACATAATTTTTTTTAATAAGGTCATGTCTTGGTCAAAAAACCAAGACACCGTTTATTAAAAGCAGACGGGAACTACAAAAGTCTGAAAGATGGGAGTTTATTACAATCTCTTTCATAGAGAGAAATAAGGTCTAACGGAATATTATCGCACCAGGTGACGCTATGGTTGATACCTTTGTTAGCAAGTGCATCAGACACCCTATTTTCTTCCCGATAGGCATGAGTATCAATGTATCGAAGATCTCAAAGAGAGTCCATACAATTCATCCAACGAGATGTAAGCGTCCAGAAGAGATGAATCATGCCATTCCAAATTGCTCGAATGATGGTGGTAGAATCACTTTCAATCCAAATATTGTTCCAACCTTTCATAATATACATAATTAATTAATGAACAAATGTGAGTAATATATATGAAATAAAAATATATTTTTTACTAAATAATTTGCTCACTATAATGCCAATAACATCGGGTTCACCCGCCCGATGAGTTCTCACCCATATCAACATCTGATCGGTCGGTTCACCTCACTGGTGTAACTATAATAAATGTGTCCACCAAATACATATTTATATTCATTCTATTCTACAATACTTTTAATATATGAATAAAAAATGAATTCTAAACTTACACCATGTCTGAGTTGTGACACGTGTTGAGTACCAGGTCTGGAAGGTGTGACCTACATTGCTCGATTACGTGAATGATGAGAAGACTTAGTATACATTCAATATATTTAGTTAATATACATATGAAAAATTAGACTCATCTATAGATTAAATGAAATAAATTTTACCATCACCGCCGCACTCAACCAAAACACAACCAAATCCTACCACTGCACAGAAAGAACGCCTAGAGGGACTCACTGTAGAATGTCTGGAACACCTAAAAATGCTATCCAGTGATCTATCTTCACCCTTACCTTGTAATACTTCCATAAAATTTGGTATTTGGTGATGCATAATTCCCAAAAATAATTTCTAAAATATGTAAAATTATACTACTTAAAAAAATAGTCAGTAGCTATAATAATAATAAAAAGAATGTCCTAAAAAATTAAACATTGACTTTACCTAAACCTACCTCCATAATATGTCAATCATATCTTGGGGGAATGAAGTCCAATCATGAGACATTAGAGATAATATACTTGGGTATCATATCATATTCCCCAACTAATGAATCTACACACTCACACCTTCTCCAACTGGATGAAAGGTTTCATCAAATAACACATCCAATCAATCTTTTGAGTTCTAGGATCAAACCCCTCTACTGGGACCCTTGCATCTTCTAGAAGACGCACTAGCACCTGATAAACATAAATTTATAATGAAATTATAAATAATTGAATTTCTAATTAAAAATTATAAATAGTTAGGGGAATATACTTATAGAAAATTATAATAAATTAATTTAAAAAAAATGAAAAACATACATACCAACAACATCAGGTGAACCACTATGACCACCTTGTGACATACCTACATTAATAAAAAAATATAGTTAAATCAATAATTTTTTATTCATATAATTCATAAAAAAATTTATAAACATTGACTGGAAAAAAATTAAAATCTTTCACTAATCATGCAATTCCATTGTATCTTCTTCAACTATCTCTCTATCCCATTGTATATCTTCTTCTCGTATAACTATAGTTGTTTGCTTATTTTTTTGATTAGTAAAGATGATTGAATCCAGTTACTCTCGATCAATTAGAAAAACCCCTCTTTTATACATTTACACCACAACTTTCCAATTAGAATAAATGCCAACAAAGTAAAGTTTCTATGCCTATGATGTCAGTGTGAAGGGATCATTTCTTACTCGGTCATCTTTATATAGCACATTGTTAATGTTTACCAATGTAAATTGGAAATGGTCAACTTTATTTCTATGAACCATATCAACCCAATCACACCTTAATAATATATTCTTTAATCCATAACCATAAATAACCTCAATGATATCCCCCAGTAATCCATGATAATAACATGCATCAATAAATGAACAACCAACACCACTATTATGTATTGCTTGGTTCATATCGACATCACTAATACATAATCAAAATCCATTATAATCTAAATATTTGTAGTGACGATCTGTAATAAATGGGCCATCAGCTAGTTGGTTGAGTTCTCTACGCATAATATGAGAGCTTGAATCACTCATCTTATGAATCTATAAATTTCACATAATTCAATGGATAAAGGGTTGTAAAAATATGACTCAGTTACATTATAAAAATATTACATCAATTATTTATATGTATGTGAGTCTTGAAACACTCATGAAATGTGTTGAAATGATGTTTTTGGATTTGATGATCAGTTTCACAGGGCCTTTCCCATTTCAACTGTCACGACCCGATCCATGTCGGGGCTCGAGCTGCAACTACCCCAAGCCCGCCTCCATAGGTCAGGGGTGAAGAAAAATGCCGAAGGCACAACAAAATCAGGGAGGCATTTTCCTAAGAACCCGTACACACACACAACTAACTCAATGAAAAATTATAGAGGGAAAGGAAAACAATATACAAAATTGTTATAAATAAACCAAAAACATGAATCAACCTCTAAAAAGTAAAAGTACAGAAAAGTAAACTGAAAGAAAAAGGAAAAAAATACAGGCCCAACCATAAACAAACTCAGTATGATGCCTTGAAAAGTAGAAGGGGGAGTAGTAAGAGATACAACCGAAGAGGAAAGAAGTAGATAGAAAAAGGTACAATAAAGAGTATAACTCAACCCAAAAAGAGAGTGAAGTAAGATCATATAGACACAAGGAGCTAGAAATGGTGAGAAGAATAACTTTCATCGAGTCTTCGCTGCCTATAGTAGAAGAGTAGACTCGTCCAACCACAAGAAACTAGACACAAAAAGAATGTGGAATACCCCACGCGTCTTTACCTCTCCAGGAAGAAGAGTAACCAAAACCAAAGGAGTGGGTAATGAAATAGGATATATAAATATGCTTAGTAAAAAAATCCCAAATGAGAGAGTAAGGGGATCTCCATCTCACAGATCAGCCTAGGAAAAGAGCCGCCAACTGTTCCAGGAGTAACCACTAATGCCCAACATCCCATGTAACACCCCAAGATTTTGAAAATAAATTTAATATTGAATGAATGAAATAATAAGTCTCTAGAAAACACCAATTTGTTATAAACTATCCAGTAAACATAATTTTTCCACCTCTGTGATTTTAATTTTGAAAAACTAACACACACGGTTGCATTCAGTAAGATATTTAGAGTCTAATAAGACAAACTTAATTTTTGGTGAATAGTAACACACACTTATGAATATTAATATGAATAGTGATATGACCCTTATGAATAGTAAATCATATTATTATTTTATTTTATTAAGGTTATAATATAATGAGATATTGATTAATTTTTCAATGTGATATAAAACGAATTATAGTTTTAAAATTGTTATTTTTTGAATAAATTATGATTTTATTTAAAAATTAAATTAATAATATTTAGAAAATTATTTTCAAAAAATGGAGTTCATTTTTGAATTCTAAATATCAAAAAATAGTTAGGGTGAATTTTTGGGATTTTTCTAAAATACTCGAATTTTTTATGAATAGTAAAATACGATAATTTGCCGTATATATACATTATCAGTTAAAGTAACTATTCATAGTATCATGGATGATGTAAACACACTTGATTCAAACTCACATACACATATTAATATTCTTGGTCACAAGAATCAATACTATTGGTTGTCTTTGTCAAAATAATAAAATAATGAGTAAAATAATGGGAAAACCCTCCTCTCCTCCACTATAAAACCCCCCTCACTCTCTCCTCTATTCACTAATCTCAAGCCTTGTGACTTGTCTAAATTATGATCAAATATCCTACCAATATCGTTACCCATTTCCATCACCCCTTGATCTCATAAAAAGACCAAAACCTCTCTCTTAAAGAGGCTCTCAAGGAAGATTACTTCAAGAGGTAAATTCCTCTTTTCATTTCTTTTATTTAAAGTTCCTTTGTTTTGTTTTTCTTTCCTAAACCCCATTCATAAAAATGTTGAGATGACTCCATTACCTTACATATACTGTAATTTTTTATGATAAAGAAATAATTCTTTATCATCTCTATTTTCCTCTTCTTTTTATACTAGAAATGAAAACACCATCCGAGATGTGTTAATTTATCACATTCAAGGACGAAGAGTTTTCAATTTCTATTACCATATTCAATTACAGTCATGAAACCATTTTGATGGTTTAACCAGACTATAATATATGTATTATATCTTATTTAAGGTTCTGGAATCCTTTTGTACACATGATATTAATTTATAAATCAAAATGAGTTTGTTGTGATAAAAAAACCGCCAATTAACCCAAACAATTGTCATTAAAGTTTTATATAATGATTCATTTTCAATCCCAATAACCAATTTTTTTTATAAAAATGTGATCTTATTTTTTTCACTAATAACATATAACTTCTATTCTGAACAACCATTCTCATTCTACATGTTTATCTATACAAGAATATAAGTAAATCGATCATGAAAACCAAGGAAGAAAATGCTCCCAAACAATGAAATTGAATCTCTTAACCCATAAAAATACCACAAATGAACATAATAAGGTTATAATAAATCAATTAAATGTAGATTATTTTATTTAATCATTAATTTATGAACCTAAATTTTATTATTCATGTCATTAAGATCAAGTGAGGAGCACCTTTAGACTTAAGGTAAGGGTTTTCCACCCAAACCTTCATTTTCATTTGGGTCACTTTTATTATCTACTTACCTCAATTAAATTATTATTAATTAATATTTTCTCCTAATAAATTATATTTTAATTTTCTATATATGTGTACCAACCAGAATTATACCTTCATTTATGGGGAATTATATGTTTTAAAAGGATCTTTCAAAAATTCTTCTCAAAATATAAGCCTGACTCAAGGGAATTTCTCAAATTCTTACCTATTTTCAAGGAAACTCTATAATATATTTTTAGAAACCATTATATTTCTAAAATCACTCATTTTATTATGAAAATAATATCTTACTTCATTTATGGTTTTATACAAATACTTCTAAAAGAACTCTCCTTTCCAAAGTAAAAGAGTATTTATCTCAAGAATTACTCGATGATTTTATAAGAGCATCTTCATCTGTTTCAACACTCCTATTTATTATTATGTAATATTGGAATTAATATTTATAATATATTATAACATATTTAATTTAATGTTTTATGATTAGTTTATGGATGTGCTATCTTAAAACTATTCACCAATTTACTCCGAATGGTTAGTGTTTATGCTTAATATTCAAGGGAAGTTATTTACATTTCATATGTTAGTTTCAATGTGAATGTATATGTTGTTTATGTTTATCACCATTCATATGAGGAATTCATTGGACTTATTATGTGAAGTTTGGGGACTGATATGACCCCTCTATGCATCAGTAGGTCTCATGAGACAAATAGATATGTACTTGGCCGAGGCCTTGCCCATTTTTAGATATGGTTTTGGCTGAGGACTTAATCATTTTTAGATGTCTTGGACAAGGCCTTAACGTTATGTTTTAGAATGTATGACATATGAATTTACCTCATTATGAAGCTAAAAATTCATATATCATGTGGTTATTCGACTAGTAGAATACCCATGATTATGTTTTATTATGGAAATAAATACTCAGCTCATATTCCTACCATAATGTGTTCAAGTTTATTATTTTTAAAGGCATGTGCTTTAAATTATTCACCATGCATAATGTTTATGTTTATGATACATTCCTCTGTATTTCTTTCCCTTACTGAGTATCTGAGCTCACCTCTTCTTATGTTTTATTTTTCCCAGGACATGAAGAGGTATATTATGATTGAATTATAGGGATAATATTAGAGTGGTGGATATTCCCAATGGAACTTATTTATTGTTTTTCATTTCAAGTTGTAATGTTGAACTTATGTATGTATATTGTTTTAAAATCTACTAAACTATTAGTTCCTTCGGGATACGTCTTTCTTGTAATCATGCCAATGTAATGTAATAAGGCACCGACTCCAGGCAACTGGGGTCGGGTCTTTATAGTTAGAATCAGAGAAATTTTAGTAGAAAACTTGGAAACTATATTTAGAAAACATATATTAGGGAACAAACCCCTAATATAGTATTTGAGGATAAACATACAAGAACAAACTATAATATTGGTAAGGAATAGATTATGAAGATCATTCTAGAAAATAAATCCCTATCTGTATACTAAAAGTGGATGTGGTTATGGCGTAGATGTACCTAGGAGTGAAAACCTAGACAAGGAGTTTCGGTCTTGACCCCGGGTATCTTGGTACATGACAATATGCCTTACTGTGCATATGGTTTGATACTACTGGGAGATATGCTTAGAATAATTAAAATTTTCTTTACAATCCATTATAAAGGATTTAAATGTAAATTTTTCCTCAAAGAAACCATGTTTATGATTATGGGATTAGCCATGCATATTATTTCAATTTATGTTAAGTATTTTTTCTAAGTTGAGATAGTAAATTATGATTAATAACTTAATCTAATGTATGCCATTATTTAGAAATGGTGCCTATTGTAAGGAATGGAAACTGCATAAATGCGTGTATCCCATGTAGGGATTTCTCTCTTATGCAAGATAATGATGTTGGATTTGGAGCTATGACTGGTGAGAAGCAACTTATAACTATACTGGGAAAACTTACTTAGGTTATGAATAACAACATTACCCATATGGAGCATCTGGATCCACAACATGGAGGAGATATGTTAGACCACTTTTTGAGACAACAACCTCTATCATTTAATGGGACTACAAACCCATTCGTAGTGGAGTGATGGATAAGTTCCTTAGAGAAGATATATCTCACCTTGGGAAGTAACGAAAGGGAGAAAATTTTTATAGAAGTTTATCATCTTTAGGGAGATACTGATCAATAGTGGTAACTAATTAAAAACACAAAGGACGAGGAAGAGATATAAAACATATAATGGAGTGAATTTAAATAACTTTTCTTAGAAAAATACTTTCTTCATGAACAGCGAGCAGATACAAAAAGACAATTTCTGAATTTGAGGAAAAAGGAATATGAGAATGTTAAAAAGTATGAAGCTAACTTCAAAAGGTCAACAAGGCATGTTGTGGACTATATTCATAATCTAAGGTTCAATATTGATCGATTCTTTGATGGCCTAAAGCCATTCCTTCGGTGGGTGCTGGATTGCCAAACTTTCTCATCATACAAAGATATAGTATCATGCACTATCAAGAAAAAAAATGAGTTCTCTAAGTCTTATGAATTTAAAAGAAAGTAAGAGAAGAATAGGGATGCTGAAAACTCTGGAAAAGTAAATAGGGAAATGGGGAAGAAGGGAAGATTTGACTTTCCACCCTGTGATAATTGTTGGGCGGAAAATGATGGCAAGAGGGGGGGGGGGGGTGAATTGCCTTTTAAAAAATAATTAACAATTTAAAAAAGAGTTAAAAGTGCAGCGGAAATAAATGAGGCAAGACACAAAACATGATAACGGAGTTCGGCTTATACCAAAGCCTACGTCTCCGCTCCCAACTCAACCGTTGAGAGATTTACTACCGCTTGCTTTTTAATGGTTTTAGCAAGAAACCCACTAGACTTTAAGGTAGTCTAGAACCTATTACAGCTTGCTTTTAATGGTTGAGAAAGAACCCACTAGCCTTCTTACAGGTGAAGGCTATCTCACCTTTGATTCAAGCCTTTTACAAGGAAGGCTTGACTAACCTCTTCACACCTTGAAGGTAGTGTGAAAACCCTAAAGAAAGAAAGATGAAAGAAGTGGGGGTTTGTAGGCACAAACCCAAATTAATGCTCAAAAAGATAAACAATAAAAACCGTAATGTGGAGAAGTCTTGGGCGCCAATGGATTGATTGGAGTTGAAGAAGAGCGCTCCCAAGCTTCTATGGTGATGCTCCTTGGATGTGGAATTGAGTTGGAGCAGATGGGGATCCTTGAAGAAATTCACCGGAGGTTCGCCAAATGAATAAAAAATGTTCCCGTGGGCTTCAACAATTTTCCGGGGCTTCCTAGTCCTTTATTTATAGAGGGGGAACCCTCATATGGCCGTTCGGGGTCTTCGGAGCCGTTGGAAAGGTCTTCGGAGCCGTTAGGAGCAGGCTGGTCAAAGCCCAACAGCTAGTTTGACTGGCTCCACCGGCTGACCGGTACAGTGCCACCAGTTGGCCGGTGCTTGGAAAAGGGAGGGGCCTTCTGCCCAGGCACCACCGGCTGGCCGGTGAGGAGGCCACCAGTTGGCCGGTGAGGAGGCCACCAGTTGGCCGGTGAGGAGACAGTAGCTGTCTCTTCTGTCTGGGTTCCACCGGCTGGCCGGTGATGTGACACCGGTTGGCCGGTGGTCTGAAATCAGTCCACTTTTGGCCTTTTGCCTTCTTGGCCCAATTCCTTGGCAACCTGAAATCATGCCTATCATCCAAAAACACTTAAAACAAGATTAGATAAATAAGAGAGTGATTGTGATCATGAAAATTAAACCACGAGGGGTACGAGAGGTACAACAATCTCCCCCTATTTTGATGATCACAATCACCAAAACAAACAATGAAAAAGACTTAAATGAAAGGCATGCTTTAAAGGATAAATTTAAAGGTAAAGCAAAGCATGAGAGAAATATTTCTCCCCCAATCAACCAAGAATTTCTCCCCCTTTGTGATTATCAAAATAGCACGGGGCATAAAACTTGATTGAGGTAAAGGTTAAAAAACAAAATAGAGATTTTAAATCAATTGAAATTTTTGAAATTTGAATTGAAAATGTTGAATTGAAAGTTTTGAATTGAAAGTTTGAATTGAAAATTTGAAGGTTTTGAATTGAACGTTTTGAATTGAAAAAATTGAATATTTTTAATTGAAAATTTTGAATTGAAAGTTTTGAATTGAAAATTTGAATTGAAAATTTTGAATTGAAAATTTTGAATTGAAAAACTTGAATTGAAAAACTCAAAAAGGTTTAAACGATCCTAACTCCCCCTAAATAAAAACAACAAATCACCAGGGAGAGGATTTTAAAACCGAGACAAATTTTGGCCCGGAGAGACTCGCTAAAAGGGATTTTTCAATCCATACTTGTCTAGTGACGGGTCTTCTCCTATAAAATTCATCATTAAAGAAAATTGTTTTGGGCCTTCCATACCGGGCATTTTTGCAATTGCACTCATAAATTAAGTGCCCGAGTTTTTTACAATAGTTGTAAAATTTATTTTGAGAGCTCCCCCTTACAAAAATAGTTGGAGCATGGGAAGAGGAAGCTTGCTTGGAATAGCCAAGCCCTTGGGTGGTTCTAGATATGCGTTGGGAACCAAGCAATTTGGTCAAATTTTGTTCACCTTGGGTGAACTTGGCAAGAGACTCCCTTAGATCTTTAATGGTTGAATTCAAATAATCAAGATTGGGAAGGTTTTGGACCTTGAGGGACAACTCCTCCTTTTCTTTGAGAAGTTGTTCCTTTTCGGAAGAAAGTTTTTTGAAATTCTTTTTTAAAGAAACAAATTTGGAAGAAAGTTCGTGAAAACCTTCCTCCAATTGATCTCTAGCATGTTGGAGATCCTCATAGGATAAATGATTGAAAGAATTGGAAGAACAAGAGGATGAGGAGTCGAAAGAGGTTACCTCATGAAATGACATTAGGAATTTTTTACCGTTGTCACTTGAGGAGGAGGAGGAGGAGGATGTGGAGCTATCACTCCATGTTGCCTTGAATGCCTTCTTCTTTTCCTTTTTCTTGGCCTTTGTCTTGCGGGATTTCTTCTTCTTGTGCTTCTTCATGAATTTGTGCATTTTGCGGGCAAGATTCTCCATTTCTGAATCGCCGCTTGAAGAGGAAGACGATGAGGAGGAGGAGGTTTCTTCTTTTTGAACTTTGAAGGCGATGTTCTTTGGTACTTTGATCGGTTTGCCTTCCTTTTCAGCTTGCCTCCTCATGGTGATCTCGTAGGTCATGAGGGATCCGATGAGCTCTTCGACCGGCATGTTCTTGATGTCTTTTGCTTCTTGGATTGCTGTGAATTTTGGTGCCCATGTGCTTGGTAGGATCCAAAGGATCTTCTTGACCATCGTTTCTGCAGACACATCATCACCAAGGGACTTTCTCCCATTGCAAACGTCAGTAAAACATGTAAACATTTCAGTTATTGATTCATGTGGGTGCATAGTAAAAGACTCAAAATCTTGGCGATACATATCCAATCAAGTATCCTTGACTTTGTTGGTCCCCTCATGGGTAACTTCCAAAAGTTTCCAGATTTCATGTGAAGAGGTGCATGTGGAAACTCGATTGAATTCATTACGATCAAGGCCGCAATGAAGAGCGTTCATGGATTTTCCATCAAGCTCGAAATTTTTAATATCGGCTTGAGTCCATTTGGATTCATCGGGAGAAGATAAAGAATAACCATGCATGACAATTTTATAAATCGGATAACCTATACTTCTAAGAAAAGTAATCATGCGAGTTTTCCAATAAGTGTAGTCGGTTCCATCAAAGAATGGAGCACGACCCAAATAATAGCCTTCGGGGGCGAAAGAGGATGAAGCCATCACAATGGATCTTTAATTTGAAACCGGTGAAGGTATTACTCAAATTTTGCCTTTGATACCAATTGTTGGGCGGAAAATGATGGCAAGAGGGGGGGTGAATTGCCTTTTAAAAAATAATTAACAATTTAAAAAAGAGTTAAAAGTGCAGCGGAAATAAATGAGGCAAGACACAAAACTTGATAACGGAGTTCGGCTTATACCAAAGCCTACGTCTCCGCTCCCAACTCAACCGTTGAGAGATTTACTACCGCTTTCTTTTTAATGGTTTTAGCAAGAAACCCACTAGACTTTAAGGTAGTCTAGAACCTATTACAACTTGCTTTTAATGGTTGAGAAAGAACCCACTAGCCTTCTTACAGGTGAAGGCTAGCTCACCTTTGATTCAAGCCTTTTACAGGGAAGGCTTGACTAACCTCTTCACACCTTGAAGGTGGTGTGAAAACCCTAAAGAAAGAAAGATGAAAGAAGTGGGGGTTTGTAGGCACAAACCCAAATTAATGCTCAAAAAGATAAACAATAAAAACCATAATGTGGAGAAGTCTTGGGCACCAATGGATTGATTGGAGTTGAAGAAGAGCGCTCCCAAGCTTCTATGGTGATGCTCCTTGGATGTGGAATTGAGTTGGAGCAGATGGGGATCCTTGAAGGAATTCGCCGGAGGTTCTCCAAATGAATAAAAAATGTTCCCGTGGGCTTCAACAATTTTCCGGGGCTTCCTAGTCCTTTATTTATAGAGGGGGAACCCTCATATGGCCGTTCGGGGTCTTCGGAGCCGCTGGAAAGGTCTTCGGAGCCGTTGGGAGCAGGCTGGTCAAAGCCCAACGACTAGTTTGACTGGCTCCACTGGCTGACCGGTACAGTGCCACCGGTTGGCCGGTGCTTGGAAAAGGGAGGGGCCTTCTGCCCAGGCACCACCGGCTGGCCAGTGAGGAGGCCACCGGTTGGCCGGTGAGGAGACAGTAACTGTCTCTTCTGTCTGGGTTCCACCGGCTGGCCGGTGATGTGACACCGGTTGGCCGGTGGTCTGAAATCAGTCCACTTTTGGCCTTTTGCCTTCTTGGCCCAATTCCTTGGAAACCTGAAATCATGCCTATCATCCAAAAACACTTAAAACAAGATTAGATAAATAAGAGAGTGATTGTGATCATGAAAATTAAACCACGAGGGGTACGAGAGGTACAACAATAATTGTAGAAGGAAGCACCCTGGTGCCTACTTAAAAGGAAAAGGTGTGTGCTACAAGTATGGACAGGAAGTCCATCATGCTAGTGTTTTCAAGTGGAAGAAAGAAGTTATTAATGTTCAATTCTATAATTTTAAGGATATGGGACACTATGATAATGATTTTCTAAAGCATCAAGGAAACACACCTTAGAAAAGGAAAAGGGAGAAGGGAAAAGCTTATACAATCACAACTGCTGATATTGAAGTTCTTAATGATGTGGTGGAAGGTACTTTAATCATTTACTCAAACTTGGACAATGATTTATTTGATTATGTATCATCTCATTCTTTCATATCCTCCCAGTTTTCCAAGAAAATTAGATATTTCCAATTTGATTTAATAAGGGAGATGTCAGTCAAAACTTCTAAGGGATGTATCATTGCAATAGATTTGTGTCATCTAGTCCCCATCATGGCATATAAACATGCTATATCTGCTGATTTTATTATCATACCCATGATTAAATTTTATATAATCCTAATTATGGATTGGATTTCAAACCATGATGTGAAAATTTAATGCAAGAAGAAGGAGGTTATAATTTTTTAGGATGATGTGGAATCCGTTATATTTAGAGCAGAAACATCACCATCTGATTCTCATCTAGATCCACCCATATATCTCTACTGAATTAAATTATTGGGAAGGAAGGGAATGAAATAACTATGGATAAGTAAAGTAATGTTCAAATATAGTATGTAACTATTATGCAAGAATATGTTGTTGTTTTTCTAGAGGATTTACCTGAACATCCTATAGAGTGGGAAATAGAGTTTTCCATTGAATTAATTTTTAATTCAAGGGCCATATCAAAGACCCCTTATACAATGGCCACTGTGGAATTAATGGAACTGAAGAAACAACTAGATTAATTAAGTAATAAAGGATTTATTTTCCCTAGCATTTCTCCATGAGGAGCCCCTATTCTTTTCATTAAGAAGAAATATAGATCTATGAGGTTATGTATTGACTATAGGGAGATCAATAATATAAAAATAAAAAAGCACCCCTACCTTGTATTGATGATTTATTTGATCAACTTCATGGATCCCAATATTTTTTTAATATTTATCTTTGATATGGACATCATTAATTGCGTTTGAGGAAGGAAGATATTCCAAAGACAGTATTTAGAACCAGGTATGGGCATTACGAGTTTATAGTAATGCCTTTTGGAATGACTAATGTACCCTCTATTTTCATGGATCTAATGAATAGAGTTTTTAAGGAATATCTTGATAAATTTGTGGTGGTATTTATTGATGATATCTTTGTATACTCTAAAAGCTAGTAAGATCATGAAAATCACTTGTACACTATTCTAAAGACTCTTAGAATAAATGAATTATATAGGAAGTTTAGAAAGTGTGAATTTTGGCTTCAATAAATTTACTTTCTTGTCCACATTGTCTCTAAGGATGAAAAATCTGTTGATCTTGCGAAGAAAAAGGTTGTACAAGAATGACCTACTCCAATGAACATAACTGAGGTACATGGTTTTATTATTTTAAAAGGTTATTATTGGCATTTCATTTAGAAATTCACCCTTTTATCCAACCAAATGACCAAGCTTATAAGTAAAGGGGTTAAGTTCATATGGACAAAATAATTTGAGGACTATTTTGAATAATTTAAGAGGAGATTAGTGAATGATCCGATCCTAACTATACCATTGAGGAATGATGGGTTTGTGATCTATAGTGATGCATCAAAGAAATAACTTGGTTGTTTCTTTATGAATAATGATAGAGTTATTTCCTATGCATCAATTCAATTAAAAATTCATGAAAAAAAATATCTTACTCATGATCTTGAGTTAGTAATGGTAATCTTTTCTCTAAATATATGGAGACATTATCTCTATAGAAAAAGGTGTGGGATATATACGAATAATAAGAGTCTAAAATATATCTTCTCATAGAAATAACTCAACACGAGGAAGAGGAAATGGATCTAAATACTCAAGGATTGTGATTTTTCTATACACTACCACCTAGGAAAGGCAAATAAGGTAGCTGATGCATTAAGAAGGAAGGATCATGGATTTCTCAATAAAATGAGGATTGATAAGGATCCTTTGTACATAGATCTAGTGAGAATGGATATGGGAATTATCAAATAAGGTGAAACATCACTACCTTTTAAAATGGTTGCCCAACCATCTTTATTGGAAAGAATTAAAGCTTCATAGTCTAATGAAGAGAATCTTCAAAAGAAAATTAATGCTGCGAAAGATGGGAAGTTGGATGACTTCATGTGTGAAGATGGAATTCTGAAATTTGGGAAGAGGCTATGTGTTCCCTCTATACCTGAGTTGAAAAGGGAGTTATTGGATGATTCTCATAGCTCAAATTTCTCTATACACCCTGGTAGCACTAAAATATGTAAATATTTGAAAGAAAATTTCTGGTGGGATAACATGAAGAGGGAAATTGCTAATTATGTATCAAGATGTTTATTCTATCAACAAGTGAAGGGAGAACGACAACATCCTAGAGGATTCATGAAACCTATACCTATTATCACATAGAAATGGGATGATATGACCGTGGATTTTTTCATTGTATTTACCAAAACTCTGAGAAAGAATGATGCAATATGGATAATTGTTGATCGACTTAGAAAATCTGCACATTTCCTCGCTATAATGGAGGATTTTAGACTAGAGCGCCTAACAAAAATCTATATCAATGAAGTTGTGAGACTTCATGGAGCACCATTCTCAATTTTTTCTGATCATGATCCATGATTTACAATGAAATTTTGGAAAAGTCTTTATAAATCTTTGGATACCTAGATTCGATTGAGTATTGCTTATCACCCACAAACTGATGGGCAATCAAAAAGGACAATCTAAACCTTATAGGGAATGTTAAGATCATTTTCACTTGAATTTCAAGGTATGTAGGATCTTTAGGTTCTGGGCACAGCAGAAGCATGTGGATGGGGTACCCAACTTTAATTTTACCATTAACAATGATCAATATGAGATCCGTCATGATGATAAAATGTCGGATCTTCAAAATAGAACGAAGAATGAAAAGGAAAGAGGGAAGTCCAAAAACCATAGAGAGGATCATAATATGTTGTTTATAATTAATTTAATTAAAAGATAAGAATTACCTTGATGTAATTCTCTCTCCATTGATGCTTTTGGTCATGATCCAATGTGATCCATTGCTGTGTCGCAGAATCCAAGTGTAGAATTCCTCTAGCGGTGATCCACATGCTCTCTACATATCTCTGGACATCTCTGAATAGATCTATGGGTTCTAGCATGAAAGAAACTTCGCTTGCGATGTTTGACTTCAATTTCCTTTAGATTCGCTTCCAAAGTGCTCTCCTTGATCTGGTGGAGGAGGATCTCTCTCGTAACTTGAGAGAATTCTTGGAGGAAGGTAATTCTCTCTTATCTTGAGAGCTTTCTCCAGATCTATTTTTCACAACCAAAAAGAATGGATAAATCTAATGAGAACAATTCAATTGGGATTTATATTACTTAGAATAATAAAATGAATTAATTACCCAAAGGAATTTATTCATTTTATTTAATTCTTAGTAAGACCCCATGCCTAATAATAAAATTTGACTATTATTATCACTTGACTTGCACCCAACAAATTACACATAATATTATTTAATTAAATAAATAATATTATTTCTCAAAAATCCCCAGAAAAACTACACGGTGTGTATATTAGTATACATGATTTGTACTTTTGTTTTTCTATTTTCATTATTTCTTCCACCACATTTATTAGACCTTGAATAATGACTATTTATTTCTTAAATAAATATAACTACATGATTCTCTAATAAATATATTATTTTTCCCACATTATATTCTCTCGAATAACTAGTGTTGAAATAAATGCAAACAATAATCCTTGAATAGTTATTAAACCACAACCGGGAATAATCTTTATTCAACTTGTTAAATGAATATTTAACTGAGATACTTGGATACACTTAGTGTGTGACCCTCTAGGACTCTTTCTCAGTGGAATTAGGCGGAGCCTACCTAAAGTCCAAGGTTAGTGTATAGCAACATGGCAAGACACCTATAAAGAAAGAAGTTAATGCTGCAATGATGTGTCACCTTCTTTGTCTTGATATATCAAATCAAGCAGGTTTCATGCTAGTTTCATTAACCTATGTGCTCGATTACTCTTTCTTTGACCTCCCATAATTGAACTTTCCCATTCCTCACCATGGACATGGATTTATTTAGGCTATATCAATTCCATCAAAGGGCCTGAGATATTAACTTCTGTTATGGAACAGTAGGGACAAATCCTTTCTCACATTATCTATTAATGCATTATTACTCGTGACACACCCAACATATCCTACCTCACTACGAATAGTGTGTCATCAAAATTTTCATCAATACATCTAAGTGCGCAAGTTGTGATACCCATTAATAATAATCTTAAAGTCTAAGGACCAATACACACATCCGTAAATAGGAACATCCAATGAAACTATGAAATTTGGATTTCTAACTAGAAGGTATCGTTCTTATAATATCCTTTTGGATATTACCAAGGGTGTACACCATGAGAAGGTGCCTCAAAGATTTATAATTCCTCGCCCCTAATGGCCTATATTATTTGTGTCCCTCAAATAACATCATCCGATCGTAGAACATATATTCAAGAATAATGTTATGTCACTTCCGGGTTCTCATCACAGTAGGGGGTCTGCTATGCACCTTTAGTGAAACAAATATCCTTATGAAATTATCACATACATTGTCATGGAGAAGAATAATCAAGACGTGATAAGGTATTTATTAATAGTCAAATCCATGAATACAATTTTATCACAAAGTAAAAATTAGTTGGTTCTAGGACATCAACTCCAATAAACTCCCACTTGGACTAGAGCCAACTGCTAATAAAATTTATCCTGCTAGATCTCACATGATATTCATGCTTATGATGATATTGTCCTTTAGTCACGAGGTCCTCCATGTTCTCTTCTATGGAAACGCTACTCACTACAACTTCACCCCTTTGATAGAAATCCCTAAAGAGGTGATATTTCCAGAGAATGTGCTTTGTCCATTGATGTGACCTTGGTCATTTTTCAAGATCCACTACTGCAGTATTATCACAATACAATGTGATAGGGTATCTACTGTTAGGCACCACATCAATCTCCTGGACAAAGTTCAAAATCTATATGGATTCC
Organism: Viscum album; assembly: GCA_963277665.1. Classification (NCBI taxonomy): domain Eukaryota; kingdom Viridiplantae; phylum Streptophyta; class Magnoliopsida; order Santalales; family Viscaceae; genus Viscum; species Viscum album. Next base: position 1,134,929,664 of record OY728141.1, on the reverse strand, counting down.
TTGGATGCATCATAAGCCACTATATATTCATAATCCTCTGTAGAATCGACAACAACTGGATGCTTTGAACTCTTCCAGCTCACAAATCCTCCATTGAGACAGAAAAAATATCCTAATTGTGACTTCAGATCATTCTAATCTGTCTAAAAACTAGCATCAGCATACCCTCTGATGACAAGCTCCTTGTCTCCTCTATACACCAGGAACATATCCTTAGTTCTTCTCAGAAACTTAAGGATAATATTAATAGTAGTCCAATGTTGTTCTCCTAGGTTTTATTGATACTTTCCTACCATGCTCAGTGCATAGGCAACATCAAGACTGGTACATAACATGACATACATGATAGATCCTATAACTGAAGTGTATGGGATCTTACTCATCCTATCTTTATCCTGTTGTGTATGAGCACACATTCTCTTAGAAAGATGTAGGCTATGTTACAGTGGAACCAATCCACACTTGGATTGTTACATACTAAATCTCTTTAGTATCTGGTCAATGTATGTACCCTGACTTAGTCCAAACAGCCTCTTGAATCTATCATGAATAATCTTGATCCCTAGAATGTCGGCTGCTTCACCTAAGTCCTTCATGGAGAAACACTTGTTCAACCAATCCTTAATTGACTGTAAGACTAGAACATCATTTCCAATAAGTAATATTTTGTCAGAATATACTACTAGGATAACAACCATATTCCTATCAAACCTATTATAAACACATGGATCACACTCATTCTTAATGAAACCAAATTCCTTTATGGCTTTATCAAATAAAATTTTCCATGACCTGGATGATTTATTTAATCCATAAATGGATTTCTACAACTTTTAGACCCGTTTGGCTTCACCTGGTGTCACAAACTATTCTGGTTGTGTCATATAGGCATCTTCCTAAAGATTCCTATTAAGGAATGCTGTTTTGACATCCATCTTCCAAATTTCATAGTCATGGTAAGCTTCTATGGAAAATATGATTCTAATAGATTTAAACATGGAAACTGGCAATAAGGTTTCATCGTAGTCATTTCCTTGATGTTTTCTGAATCCTTTAGCCACCATCCTTTCTTTATAGGTTCTAACTTTACCTTTCATGTCTAGATTTCTCTTGAACACCCATTTGCATCCAACAGTCTTTACAACAACTGGCTCATCGACTAGAACCCAAACTCGGTTCTAATATATGGAATCCATCTCAGAATTCATAGCTTCTAGCCATCTTGTAGCTTTTGAGCTCTCTACTCCTTCCTTGCAGGATATAGGTTCATCATTTTCCAATAATAATGATTCACCATACTCGGTGACTAGGAAACCAAATCTCTCTAGTTCTCTTACCTCTATTGAGCTTCTACGCAGTACTTGTGTTTTTAGAACCACTTCCATGGGGACCTGTGGAACTTATTCCTATACCAAATCTCATGTCTCTTGATCATCAACTTCACCGAAGTCAATCTTTCTCCCACTATCATTTTTGAGGATGTGCTCCATCTCAAGAAAGACAGCTTGTCTGGCGATAGTCACTTTCTTGTCTGAAGGGTTATATAGGTAATATTATTTATTTTCCTTGGGATATCCTATAAAGATACACCTCATGCCTCAAGGTGATAGTTTTTTTCCTGAGAAGGCCTTAACAAACACCTCATATCCCCATACACGTGTGTGTGACAAAATGAGTTTTTTTTCCATTCAATAACTCAGAGAGAATTCCATTTATCGCCTTAGTTGGTACTCAGTTTAATGTGTATGCTATAGTTTGTAATGCATATCACCAAAATGATAATGGAATATATAACGCCCTGACCCTAGTTACCCAGAGTCAGTGCATTATTACATAACATTGCCATTATCACAAAAGATCAAGTCTTGAAAGACTGATTAGTTTAGTATCCTTAGAAGTACTAGATACATTCATAAGTTTTACATTACATCATGAAATAAATATATCAAATTTTTTTCCTCTTTTGAACACACTTATATCCTTATCTTATCCTTACAGGTCAACCATAAAATACTTTTTCACATCCTAGAAAAAATAAAACATAGAAATGGGTGAGCTTAGATTCTCAGTAAGGATAAAAATATAGTGGAAACTTTCATAAATAAGTATAAACATTTAAGGAAATGTATAAGACTAAAACAAAATCCTTTTAAACTTAAACTTCATCATAATATGGAAAAGATAAAATCAAATGATTTCATTTACTTTTTCACATGGATATTTTAGTAGTTGAATAATCACATGCAATATCAATAGTCACTTTCATAATGATGGAATTCATAATGCCAGACTTCATAACCACATAGTCAAGGCCTTATGCCAATACTACAAATAATATTTTGTCAAGGCCTTATTCCAAGACACTAGTTTGTCTCATGAGACCTACCGATGCATCGATGAGCTATAGCGGGCTCCACCCATCACTTACTAAGTCCAATGCATTCCTCATATGGAAAGGTTTAAACATAACATAAACATTCGTATTAAAACTAGCATACTAAATGTCAATAATTTATCCATAAACCATGAATGGTATAAAAATAACACATCCACAATCAAACATATCACAAAACCTTCAATACAATATGAAAGATCTGTATAATAAATCAACCTTGATCAAGAATAATATCTCGTAAAGGATGTTGACATAATTGAAAATGATCAGTAAAAATCTTTGAGAGAAATATCCCTTTTCATGAAATAATTTGAAAGTCACATAATTTATAAAGAAATTCATTTAAAAGATAGTTTTGAATCAAAGTGTCTCATACCACTTTGAAACTTTTTAAAGGAATTAACATTTTAAAACATTCATGTCCATATAAATAAATCCTTAAAATCATTTTGAAAATATGGACATTAATGAGAAAGGTTTAGAAGAATAAATCTTTACAAAATTTAAAATGATGTATCAGTAAAAGTTACATTAAAAATAATCCCTTTGAAAACTCTTTTATGAAACATGGACATGGATAATAAATATGTCCCAGTAGATACTTACGTAAAAACAACCTCAAATAATAAAGATATTGGGAAATTAACCCTTACCTTGTACTTTTCCTTAGTCGATGGTATTTTAACCTCCTGTATAATAGTTAAAATATTGTTATTAAATTATACAATAATAATATACATAAATATTATATCTTATATGATCTTATAATATTGATTTGTTAATAATATTTTAGTAGTATCATCTTTTGGGTGTTAACTGATTCATTTTCCTTTATATGTTTGGTTACGTAAGTCATGTTTGTTATGGATAGGATGTATTTGATTCATATAAATAATGATATTATGTTCATAAAAATTATTTTTAATCATAAAATAAAAATTATTCTTGAATGATTACGATGGAGAATGAATCTCATCGCGTTCGTGGAGATGGTAATCTGTACGTACGCACGAGCGACAATATCATTATATTGATGGTGAAATCATATATAATTGGATGATATATAATATATACATAATCATTAAAATTTTATATTTATTATTTACATCATTTATACTCATTATTATACCCATCCAAATAATGAAATGTTTGAATAACAAACTACACCACGACGTGGAGATGGTACGCCATACGTACGCACGTATGGTGACTTTGTCATTCATATGATGGATAGAATAATGAATATGGTTATAAAATTTTTATAATAACATCAAAGTATATATAAGATACTGGATTTATTATTTTATAATGAAAACAACAAAGAAAGAGGAAGTGGAAGAAGAAAAGAACTTGGAAGAGGTGATGAAATATTTACCTCTTCTTCAGGTTCTTCCTTTTGATTTGATCAAAAGGGATTCTTAGGTTGGCTTTCTGACCAAAGGAAGGCCTCTAGGATGAAGGGAGGAAATTTGGGAGGATATTTGGGCAGGTTTTGGACGATCCAAAAGGCTTTGGAGGTGTGAAATTAAGAGAATGAGAAGTGCCCTTTTATAAGAGGGGTGAGGGGCACCTTAGGGAAAGATTGAAATATTATTTTATAATAAATTCATTTTCAGTTTCTAATGGATCAAAAATGATTTATTTAGAGGATAAGGTGGGGATAGGTCAGAAAACACTCAACCAATAGGTTTTATATAGGTTTGGGTTACCATATTAACCTTATCTTTTATATTTAACTCTTAGTTAAATAGTTTGACATTTACCATGTCTCTTTGTATTTTTATATTATATGGTTAAGAAACTTACTATAAACTGCAAATAAAACCCCAATAGGTTAATTAATGACATATATAATATTATTAAGGCCCTTTGGCCTAACCTTAAATTTTTAGGAATATTATATCAACCAATAATATAATATTTTTTTAAAAAAAACTCAATTATGTCAATTTTGACATTATTTAATAAATGATTTTTTTAAAGTCATAACAACTTTATTACTTAGAAATAAATTCATATGTTCAATAATAACATGTCATATTAACCTAAAAAATTAGTTCAATTCATCAAAAGTCTCAAATTACATTTATTTGGATATTTATAATATAAATTATTTTCATATTTCATTATTAAGGTAATTACTGCGTCATCATTGTGTCATAAATAAAATAAATTATATAATGTCTAAAAATTATAAATAAAATATAATTATGTATGAAATATTTTTATATTTATAATGAATATTTATAGTCGAATTTATCTTATGTATAACTCTATATTAAAAATGGTTTAGTTATTAAACTTTGATTTTAACTCTTTTAACTCTTCTTTAAATAAAATAATAATAAATGTCCTAATCTAATACAAGTGGACCTAAAGTATCATATTTTATTCCTAAGGTTTTTTTAGGTCGAATTAAACTTATCTAATAGAATTAGGACATGTGTTAGGATAATAATAATATCATTTTTACCCTTAATTACCCTATTTACTTTTAACCGTGGTAAATAAAAGTCAAAAGTTAGTATTCACCAAAAATTATTTTCATCTTATTGAACCACATTTTACTTAATGATTTAAACCGTTTCTCTAGGAGTTTTCAAATTCAACTCAGAGAAGCGGTAAAATTAAGTTTTATGCAAATTTGTAAATGCTCCTAGAAGGTGGGTAAAAGATAGTAAAAAGTTCAATAAAATTTTATATATCTAAACTCATTATAAAATGACTCCAATGAATTACATTGAAAATATATAGGTATTATGTATATATTTTTACCTAAAATAAATTAAAATAATATAACTAATTATTTAAATAAAAATTCAGTTTTAAACAATAACGCAATGTTTTTCACTATTCATCAAAAATTGAAAGTTTTCAAAAAAATACCAAAAATTCACCCTAATCTAATTTCAATATTACGAATTCAAAAATGAAGTCAATTTTGAAAAATAAAATTTATAAAATTTCAAAAAGTGGATATTAATATTCATAACGGCTAGTTTTATTGGTCGTGGTGTGTTAAAACTCCAAGTTGCGTACAATGCAATCTACTGCATTATTTAAAGGGAAGCGTACTGTGGAAGCTTGGGGTGTTACATTCTACCCTCCTTAAAATAATTTCATCCTCTAAATTTCTAGAATATCTTTAAAACTCCAAGATTTTATGAAAAATATTCTTTCAATTTCATTGATGTCTTGTGTTGTACGCTACACCAAGATTACCTTGCGCTATACGCAACACCGTATTAGCTTGCAGTATACGCAACACTATTCTTGGATCATGTTACACACAATTTTGATAGCATTTATTCTACGCAACATTGAGTGCGTATATACATATATATATATTCAATGTATAAATGAAATATGGTTGGATTCTGTTATACGAAACAACAGAGGATTCTTGCACAACACGCAACCCTGACTTGGCTTGCATTACATGCAATTGCGACCTTCCTCGATAGCGTGTGTTGTATGCAATACCAGGTTTCACTAAACAACGATATATTGTTATAATATTATTATAGACTAGTCGTTATTAATATCATTAACTACATTTTGAATTTTATAACATTATTATTCATCTTACATATTTTCTAGAACATGGTATGAGAATAAAATAAATTTTTTCGGGTAAAATAAGTATTTTTCAAAAAATGCAGTTATGCCGCCTTTTGATGGCGCACCCACTTTAAATATAGTTTTGAAATGTTTATAAGTTCAATTTTACAAAATAAAATTATTCCTTGGAATAAGGATATAAAAATTTAATTTGGATAAATTTTTCATATTATTCTGATAACTTTCATATTTTGATGAATAGTAAAAGCACGCTATATTTTAATTAAAAACAACTTTTTTCATCACAATAATTTATATGGTTAGATTATCTTTTTAATTAGTTTTAAAGTGTAATTATAATAAACTTTTACCATTTAATCCAATGTTTTTCATTGGAATTAATTTCACTTTGAATTTGGACATAAACAAATGTCGATCTTTTGATAGTTATTGTTTCTTAAAAACATGCTATTTGTTTTGATAACAGGAATTGATTTTAAAATTAATTAATTCCATTTCTATGTTTTGAATTTTTAAAAATGGAAATCATTTTTGAATTTGTAACATCAAATATAGATTAGTCTGAGTTTTTGGTATTTTTCTGAAGAACATTAATTTTTGATGAATAGTGAAAACACTGAGTTTTTGGTTAAAACCGAATTTTTATTTAAATAATAATTTATTTGATTTAAATTTATTTTATGTCAAAATAGATACATAATACTTATATAAGTTCAATGAAATTCATTGGAATCATTTTATAATAATTTTAGATTTATAAAAATTGTATTGAACTTTTCACCGTCTTTTACCCACCTCCTAGAAGCTTTTACAATTGTTCATAAAACTTAATTTTACCGCTTCTGTGAGTTGAATTTCGAAAATCCGAGAGACACGGTTAATATCAAGGAGTAAAATGTGGTTCAATTAGATAAAAATAATTTTTGGTGAATAGTAACTTTTTTACTTTTATTTACCACGGTTAAAAGTAAATAGGGTAATTCAAAGTTAAAAGAATATTATAATAATTCAAAATTACCTTAACACTTGTCCAAACATTATTGTATGAGTAATGGCCGACCATGGACATCCTTGGGTCGATTTTGGGACCCCATGGAGCCACTTATGAAAGACAATGACACATTATATTAATTAATTTAATGTAAAGACAAAATTGGCATTAACAAAAATCCTTTAGTAATTAATTTTTATAAGGGGCTATATAAATTATCTTTTCAACTATAAATATTCATTGAAAAGATAAAAAGATTTCCTACATGTTGGTATTTTTTTTATAATTTTTATACATCAAATAAATTAAATTATTTATGACACAATAATGATGTAGTATTTACCTCATTAATAAATGATTTAAATAAATAAGATTATAATGATTAAAATATCATTCAAAACCTGTACAATTCCTATTGGATGATTTTATTTAGAATATGAGTCGTCTTATCTTCTAAATTAATGTGTTTTGGACCTCTTTAAAACGAATATAAGTTTATAATAAAATAATGTTTTCACACTTTCCTAAAGAGCCCCTCCTCTCCCTTATAAAAGGAGACCACTTCTATGCCATTACTCACACCTCTCAAGCCTTTTGGCTCATCCAAAATCTGACCAACTAATCTTCCAACATCTCTCTCCTCCCCCTAGAAGCCTTAAATTAGGCATAAGGCACTTCAAGAAGTCCTTTTGGTTCAAACCAAAGGAAGTTACCCAAATTAAAGGTAATAATTTCTCTTAAGTTGTTTTCTTTTATTCTACTTCTCCAACCCCTAAACTATTTTTAATCCTTTATTTTGTGAAAACACCAGTATCCTAAAAATACTAGGATATTGTTATGAGAATTATTATAACTACACTTACACACACCTCCATCTAATGGATGAAGAACATAATGTTTCTGTGGATGGCAAACTAACGCCTCACGAAATGATGATTGTTTGATTTTCACCTACCGCCTCTCATGGTGGCCATTATGATGGAACTGTATTCATATATGATATATATTATGTTTATTATTTTCTTATGATTCTTTACTTCCCAATTATATCAATCCTTTATGGATTCCATAGTTGGTAAATACTATAATCTCATTTGAGGAAGTGCGGACTACTGCCCCCTCAAAGTGACGTGATTCGTTAATGCCTTATGTGGGATGTATAAAGGATTTAGTTAATGATATTATATATGATATTATTATGGAATTATAATATACCTATGTATCATTATGTTTTAATTCCTTTAAAATAATAAATAGAAATGAAAGTAGCGTTCATGCGTACGTACGGCTTACCGTCTCCATGAACGGTGCATTTCATTTCTTACCTCCATATGTTTTGTACTATTATAAATACATGTATATGATGGATATATAATGAATATATATGATATATAAATCATGATATACATTTTTTAAGTAAGTAAATCATGATATAAGTAATAATAACATCAAGAACAATAAGTCCAAACACGTACGATAAATAAGACGATTTTACCCAAAACATTGCTTTAACATGGGATTTACAAAAGAATGGGTAATATAAAGTCATAAGTGAACCATATATGATATAATAACAATTAATATGATTCTTTAATAATTCAATGACATTATTTAAATCATTATACAAGAGTTTCGGATACGTACGAATCATATCGGACATAAGGTAAGGGATAACTTTTCCAATCTCGTTTTTATCCGAGATTGTTTATTCGTAAGTATTTACTGGGGTTATATTTTTCATCCATGTCCCTGTTTTATAAAAATGGTTTCATGTATGTTTAAATTCCTTCTTACCCATTTTTGACTTTTACTACATGGTTTGTAAGGAATCTTTCTTTTTTTCACCATACGAGGTTCTTTTTGAATTTTCTGACAAAAGTACGAGAAGAATGTTTTTTTAACTTATACGGTATGAATGGATTTTTACGGTTTTATAATGCCTTATTTTTATGAAGTTTACTCTACAATATTTCATTTTTATTTTCAATAAAATCCTTTTCTTTTAATATTACATGGCATTTTGTGAATAGAAAATGATTTTGAAGAAGAAAGGATATTTTCCTCAAGAATTCTTTTCAAGTGTTTTATCAAAAACATTTTCCATCTAAGATGACATTATTTAATATGTGTATGTTTCAAGTATAATTTCTCTATGATTTACATGGTTTCACTTTTCTTATGATGAAATATCCATTTATTTTATATGGATTATGTGATGATGGGATGATGTTTATGAAACCCATTTTATTATTTAGGTTATGATAAATGTTGTAAGTTTATTTTGTGGCACAAGTAATAATGATTTCACTATGAGATGGGTGGGAACTATATCTCCCTCCAATTCATTGGGTAAATATTTATATCTCATGATATAGACATGGCTGAAACGACAAGTAAATCCAGTTCAGTAAGACAGGGCTGGAACGACAAGTAAACCCGGTTCAGTAAGGGACTTTGTCCACTAAGATGGTCTTGGAAGCAATGCCTTGGCTACTATGAAAATCATTACATGTGCTTAATGGATTCCACAATTACATGTTTTATTCCCATGACAGTTTATCATGGTTAATGTTCCTTTATGATCTATGCCTTGTGTACTTCCAAGATTTATGTCATTGCTCATGATTTTGATGTTTAGATTTTATGTTCAAGTTTTTTTTCATTCAAATGTTTATGGATTGTTTTATGTTCTCTATGCTTACCATTACTGAGAATTTGAGCTCACCCTTTTTATTTTTTCTTTTCCCCATGATTTAAAGAAAGTTTTTAGGTAAGAAAACAAAATGGGAAGATCTTTATGGGAGATGTTGAAGATCTTTCACCATGATTAGAAGATTATGTTCCAAGTTTCCAAAGACACTAAACTATTACGATCCTTGAGTGTTGGTTTTTGTTATGTATTATGTATTCTGAAAAAGTAATGTAATGTCCATGTACATCAAGCTTCGGGTCTCTACAATATCACTGCATAAAAAGATTCAGGTGGTTCTTCATCATAAGTTTATCGGATTCCCATGTTTCCTCTTCCATCTTATGGCTTCTCCATAGAACTTTTACCAGATGAGTCATCCGGTTTCTCAGAACTTGTTCTCTGGTATCAAGAACCTTGAAATACTCTTCACAATAAGATATATTAGGTTCTAGTTCAATTTCTTCATAGGTGAGTACATGTGTTGGGTCAGACATGTATTTTCTCAATAGTGATACGTGGAACACATCATAAAATTTGGAGAGACTTGGTGGCATTTCCAAATGGTAATATACAACCCCAATTCGTTCTATAATTTTGAATGGTATGATGTACTTGGGATTCAATTTACCCTTCTTACTGAATCGTATAACACCCTTCCATGGAGACACCTTCAAGAAAACATGATCTCCTACTTGAAATTCCAAATCCTTCCTCCAATTATCGGCATAGATCTTTTGCCTACTTTGAGATGCTTTGATTTGGGTTTGGATAACCTTCACCTTTTCCATTGTTTCCTCAACAAGTTCTAGGCCTACAAGTTTTCTTTCACCAACATCATCCCAAAAATTTGGTGTGTGACATCTCTTTCCATATAACACTTCATATGGTGCCATATGAATACTTGAATGGAAGTTATAGTTATAGGAAAATTCTACTAGAGGTAAATATTGATCCCACATACCTTGAAATTCAAGTGAGAAAGAACTCAATATGTCTTATAAGGTTTTAATAGTCCGTTCTGATTGTCCATCGGTTTGAGGGTGGTGGGAAGTACTCAAATGAAGTTCAGTATCCAAGGCCTTCTGAATACTTTTCCAAAATCTTGATGTAAAACGAGGATCATGATCAGAAACAATTTATAGGGGTACACCATGAAGTCTTACGAATTCATTAATATATAGTATTTATAGATGTTTAGGTGGTAAATCTTCTCTTATAGCAAGAAAATGTGTTGAATTGGTAAGACGATCAATTATGACCCATATTGCATTGTTATTTCTAGGATTCTTTGTTAGCCCCATGACAAAGTCCATCGTAATATTATCCCATTTCCACTCAGGTATGGGAAGAGGTTGAATAACTCCTCCAGGCTATCGCCTTCCAGCTTTCACTTGTTGAAAAACTATACATATTGACACAAAATCAGCAATCTCCCTCTTCATGTTGTCCCACCAAAAACGTTCTTTCAAATCTCTATACATCTTGGTGCTACAAGGATGTATAGAGAAATTGGAGCTATGAGAATCATCTAAAAATTCCATTTTTAGATCCGTTATACCGGGAACACAAAGTCTCTTCCCAAATTTTAAAATACCATCTTTATATATGAAGTCACTCAATATACCATCATTCATAGCTTTAATATTCTTTTGAAACTCCTCATCATCAGCCTGATAACTTTTTATCCTTTCTAGTAAAGATGGTTTGGCAACCATTTGAAAAAGTATTGATGTTTCACCTTCCATGATTATTCCCATATCCATATTTACTAGACCCATGAAAATATAATCCCCTTCAACTCTAATTTTGTTCAAAACTCCATGATCCTTTCTAGTCAAAGCATCTGCCACCTTATTTGCCTTCCCCGGGTGGTAGTGTATTGTGAAATCATAATCCTTGAGTAGTTCAAGCCATCTCATTTTCCTCATGTTGAGTTATTTTTGTGAGAAAATATACTTTAAACTCTTGTGATCAGTATAAATCTCACATTTTTCACTATAGAGATAGTGTATCCATATATTTAGAGCAAATATTATAGCTGCTAACTCAATATCATGAGTGGGATATTTTTTCTCATGAATTTTTAGCTGTCGTGATGCATAGGCAATAACTCTATCATTCCACATAAGGAAACAACAAAGTCCTTTATTTGAAGCATCACTATAAATAACAAACCCATCATTCCCTAATGGTAGAGTCAAGATAAGAGAGTTGACTAATCTTCTCTTCAATTATTCAAAACATTCTTCACACTCTTTTGTCCAAAAAAATTTAACCCCTTTACGTGTGAGCTTAGTTAATGGGTTAGCCAACCGGGAAAAATTATGGAAAAAACGCAGATAATAACCTTCTAAACCAATAAAACTGCGTACCTTAGTTATACTCGTCAGTGCTGGCCATTCTTGGTTTGCCTTGGTCTTTTAAGGATCAACATATATTTCATCCTTAGAGATAATATGGTCAAGAAAAGAAATCTCTTGAATCCAGAATTCACACTTGCTAAACTTCCTGTATAATTCATTTCTTCTGAGGGTTTTCAGAATGGTGCATAAGTGATTTTCATGATCTTAATATCTTTTAGAGTATACCAAGATATCATCAATAAATACCACTACAAATTCATCAAGATATTCCTTTAAAACTCTATTTATTAGATCCATAAAAATAGAGGGTGCATTAGTCAGTCCAAAAGGCATTACTGTAAACTCGTAATGACCGTACTTGGTTCGAAATGATATTTTTGGAATGTCTTCCTTCTTCACACACAACTGATGATATCCATATCGAAGTTCAATCTTTGAAAAATATTGTGCTCCATGAAGTTGGTCGAATAAATCATCAATTCGAGGTAGGGGATACTTGTTCTTTATTATTATAGCATTGATCTCCCTGTAGTAAATGCACAACCTCATTGATCCGTCTTTATTCTTAACAAAAAGGACAGGGGATCCCCATGAAGAAACACTAGGGTGAATAAATCCCTTATTACTAAATTTCTCTAGTTGTTTCTTTAGTTACACTAATTCCTTAGTGGCCATTCTATAAGGGGTCTTCGATATGGGCCTTGAACCAGGAATTAAATCAATGGAAAACTCAATTTCTCGTTCTGGAGGATGTCTAGGTAAATCCTCTGGAAACACATCAACATATTCTTGCACAATAGGTACGTCCAGTATTAGAAAATTCTTTTCCTCACCCATAGTTATTTCATTATATTCATCCCCAATAATTTAACTTAGTAGAGCTACTGGGGGTGGATCTAGATAAGAATCATGTGGTGACATTTCTGCTCTAAAGATAAGGTACTTCTTATCATCATCGAAAATTGTAACCTCCTTCTTTTTACAATAAATTTTCATATCATGGTCCTAAAGCCAATCCATTCTAAGGATTATATCAAATTCAATCATGGGTATGATGATGATATCAGCATATAAAGAACATTTATATGCCTTAATGGGAACTGATTCACAAAAATTTGTTGCGATGATACTTCCCTTCAGATTTTTGACTGAAAACTCCCTTGTTAAGTCAAATTTAAAATATCTAATTTTCTTATCAAATTGGGAAGATATGAAATAATGCAATGATCCAGAATCAAATAAATAATTGGCTAAACTTGATGAAACCATTAAATTACTTGCCACCACATCTTTTGGAGATTTAACCTCAGCAGTAGTGATCACATAAGCATAGAATTTCTCCCTTGTCCTTTTCTGAGGTAAGTTCCCTTGGTGCTTAAGACATTCATTTTCATAATGTCCCTTTTCTCTAAAATTATAGCATTCAACATTGACAGCCTCTTTCTTTCCCTTGTAATCACGATCTTGGTGGCCTTTTTCACCAAACTTGTAACAGAATCCCATTCCCTTTAGGCAAGTACTAGGGTGTTTCTTCCAAAATTTAGTGCAGTATGGATATTAAACTTTTCCCTTCTTCCCCTTATTTACATTTCTAGAGTTTTCAGAAGATCTCTTCTTCTTCTTCTTTGCTTTAAAGTCATAAGACTTAGATAATTCTTTTTCTGTCTTGATAGCATAGGAGACAATATCTTCATATGATGAGAAGGGTTGTGAGACTAATTCTCAACGAAGAAATGGTTTTAACCCATCAAATAATCGATAAATCTTACTCCTTGGGTTACATATATAATCTGTTTCATGCCTTTCTAACCATGTAAAGTTAGCCTCATATTTTGTGACATTCTCATCCTCTTTTTTCCTCAGACTCAAAATTGTCTTTCCATGTCTGCTTGATGGTCACGAGGAAAGTATTTTTCTAATAAAAGTTAGTTAAACTCCCACCATTCCATATTTTATACTTCATAATCTTCCTTTGTGTTTTGAATCATTGATCACCATTGATCTGCATCTCCCGTGAGGCGATAAACTGCCATGACAAATTTTTCCCTTTCCCTACTCCCCAAAGCATGAAATATTTTCTCTAAGGAATTTATCCATTGCCTAGCTACTAATGGATTTGTACTCCCATTTAATTTTGGTGGTTGTTTCCTCATGAATCGGTCTAACATTGATCCTCCACGTCGTGGATCAGGGTGCTCCATACGGGTAAGGTTATTATTCATAACCTGAGTGAGTTGTCCCAGTATAGTGATAAGCTGATCAGCACCAGTTTCTTCACCAGATCCACTATAATTATCTTGAGTAGGAGGGAAATACCTACATGGATTATGTGCATTGATATGATTTCCATTTCTTCCACTAGGTTCCATTTCTAAACAATGGCATACACTAGATTATTTTATGAATCACAATACATAAATCAGAACTTTTAAAACACTTAACATAAATTGAATAGTTTATGGATATAATCCATAATCATAATTTTTTTTCTTTTTGGAGGTATATACTCATAAAACCATCATAATGGTTTGTAAAGAAAATGATAATTTTCCTAAGCATATTCCCAGGAGTGTCGTAACCAAGAGTGCAACAAGGCCCATTGTCGTGCACCAGTTCCTATTTGAGTCAAGCTGAAAGTGATGTTTTCAGGTTTTACCCCTAGGTACATCTATGCCAGATCCACTTCTACCTGCTCGTATCCAGACATGGATTTATTTCTTGGAAAACTCAAAAAATCTCTACAGTACCAAAATTCTAGGAAATTCTTCTATACTAATCCTCAAAGTCTATCTTAGGGTAATGTTCTCTAATCAGAGTTTTTCTAAATCTAGCTTCCAAGGTTTGTACTAAAGTTCCTTTGATACCAACTATAATGCCCCAACCCTAGTTACCCAGAGTCGGTGCATTATTACGTAACATTGGCATGATCACAAAAGATCAAGTCTCGAAAGACCGATTAGTTTAGTAGCATTGGAATTACTAGATACATTCACAAGTTTTACATTATATAATGAAATAAAAAACATCAACAACATTTTGTCCCCTTTTGAACATACTTATATCCTTATCCTATCCCTAAAAGTCAACCATAAAATAATTTTTCACATCCTGGGAAAAATAAAACATAGAAAGGGGTGAGCTTAGATGCTCAGTAAGGATAACAATATAGCAGAAACTTTCATAAATAAGCATAAACATTTAAGGCAATGTATAAGACTAAAACAAAAGCCTTTTAAACTTAAAATTCAGAATAATATGGAAAAGATAAAATCAAATGATTTCATTTACTTATTCACATGGATATTCTAGTAGTCGAATAATCACATGCAATATCAATAGTCACTTTCATAATGATGGAATGCATAATGCCATACTTCATAACCACAGAGTCAAGGCCTTGTGCCAAGAATACAAATAAGATTTTGTCAAGGCCTTGTGCCAAGATACTAGTTTGTCTCATGAGACCTACCGATGCATCTAGGAGCTATATTGGGCTCCACCCATCACTTACTAAGTCCAATGCATTCCTCATATGGAAAGGTTTAAACATAACATAAACATTAATATTAAAACTAGCATACGTAATGTCAATAATTTATCCATAAACCATGAATGGTATACAAATAACACATCCACAGTCAAACATATCACAAAACCTTCAATACAATATGGAATATTTGTATAATAAATCAACCTTGATCAAGAATAATATCCTCTAAAGGATGTTGACATAGTTGAAAATGATCATTAAAAATATTTGAGAGAAACATCACTTTTCATGAAATCATTTAAACATCACATAATTTATAAATTAATTCATTTAAAAGATAGTTTTGAATCGAAGTGTCCCATACCACTTTGAAACTTTTTAAAGTAATTAACATTTTAAAACATTCATGTCTATATAAATAAATCCTTAAAATCTTTTTGAAAACATGGACATTAATGAGAAAGGTTTAGAACAATAAATCTTTAAAACATTTAAAACTATTTATTAGTAAAAATTCCATTAAAAATAATCCCTTTGAAAACTCTTTTATGAAACATGTACATGGATAATAAATATTTCCCAATAGATACTTATATAAAAACAACCTCTGATAATAAAGAGATTGTGAAATTAACCCTTACCTTGTACTTTTGCTTATTAGATGGTATGTTAACCTCCTATATAATAGATAAAACATTGTTATTAAATTATACAAGAATCATATACATAAACATGATATCTTATATGATCTTATAATATTTCTTTGTTAATAATGTTTTAGTAGTATCATCTTTTGGTTGTTAACTGATTCGTTTTCCTTTATATGATTGGTTACGTAAGTCATGTTTGTTATGGATAGTATGTATTTGATTTATATACAGAATGATATTATGTTCATAAAAATTATTTTTAATCATAAAATGGAAATTATTCTTGAATGATTACGATGAATAATGAATCTCATCGCGTTTGTGGAGACGGTAATCCATACGTATGCATGGGTAAAAATATCATTATATTGATGGTGAAATTGTATGTAATTGGATGGTATATCATATATAAAGAATCATTAAAATGTTATATTTATTATTTACATCATTTATACTCATTATTATACCCATCCAAATAATGAAATGTTTGAATAAAAAACTACACCATGACGTGGAGACGGTAAGCCGTACGTACACACGTATGGTGACTTTGTCATTCATATGATGGATAAAATAATGAATATGGTTGCACCACTTTTATAATAACATCATAGTATATAGAACATAATTAATTTATTATTTTAGAATGGAAACAACAAATAAAGAGGAAGTGGAAGAAGAAAATAACTTGAAAAAGGTGCTGAAATATTTACCTCTTCTTCAGGTTCTTCCTTTTGATTTGATCAAAAGGGATCCTTAGGTAGGCTTTATGATCAAAGGAAGGCCTCTAGGATTAATTAAGAAAAGTTGGGAGGATATTTTGGTAGGGTTTTTCTAAGACAAAATTCTTTAGAGGTGTGAAATTAATAGAATGAGAAGTTCCCATTTATAAGAGGGGTGAGGGGCACCTTAGGAAATGATTGAAAAATTATTTTATAATAAAATCATTTTCGGTTTCTAATGGATCCAAAATGATTTATTTAGAGTATAAGGTAGGTATAGGTATAAAACCACTCAACAAATAGGTTTTAGATAGATTTTGGTCACCATATTAACCTTATCTTTTAGATTTAACTCTTAGTTAAATAGTTTGACATTTACCATTTCTCTTTGTATTTTTATATTATATGGTTAATAAACTTACTATAAACTACCAAGAGATCCCCAATAGGTTCATTAATGAAACATATAATATTATTAAGTCTCTTTTTCCGAACCTTATATTTTTAGGAATATTATATCAACCAATAATATAATATTTGTTTTTAAAAACTCAATTATGTCAATTTTGACATTATTTAATAAATTATTTTTGTTAAAGTCCTAACAACTTTATTACTTTAAAATAAATTCATATGTTCAATACTATAATGTCACAGTAACCTATAAAATTAGTGTAATACATAAAAAGTCTCAAATTACATTTATTTGGATATTTATAATATCAATTATTTTAATATTTCATTATTAAGGTAATTACCGCGTCATCATTGTGTCATAAATAAATTAAATTATTTAATGTCTAAAAATTATAAATAAAATATAATTATATATTAAATATTTTTAGATTTCTAATAAATATTTTTAGTCGAATTTATCTTATGTATAATCCTATATTAAAAATGGTTTAGTTATTAAACTTTGATTTTAACTCTTCTTTAAATAAAATAATAATAAATGTCCTAATCTAATCCAAGTGGACCTAAAGGATCATATTTTATTCATAAGGTTGTTTTTGTTTGAATTAAACTTATACAATAGAATTAGGACATGTGTTAGGGTAATAATAATACCATTTTTACCCTTGACGACCCTATTTACTTTTAACTGTGGTAAATAAAAGTCAAAAGTTACTATTCACCAAAAATTATTTTCATCTTATTGAACCAAATTATACTTAATTAAATCAACCATGTCTCTCAGATTTTTTAAATTCAACTCACAGATGTGGTAAAATTAAGTTTTATGCAAATTTGTAAATGCTCCTAAAAGGTGGGTAAAAGACGATAAAAAGTTCAATAAAATTTTATATATCTAAACTTATTATAAAATGACTCCAATAAATTACATTAAACATATATAGGTATTATGTATCTATTTTTTACCTAAAATAAATTAAAATAATATAACCAATTATTTAAATAAAAATTCAGTTTTAAACAATAACATAGTGTTTTTCACTATTCATCAAAAATTGAAATTTTTTAGAAAAAATACCAAAAATTCACCATAATCTAATTTCGATATTCCAAATTCAAAAATGAAGTCCATTTTGAAAAATAAATTTATAAAATTTTAAAAAGTGGGTATTACTATTCATAATGGCTAGTTTTATTGGTCGTGGTGTATTAAAACTCCAAGTTGCGTATAATGCAAGCTATTGCATTATTCAAAGGGAAACGTACTATGGAAGCTTAGGGTGTTACAGATGATCTGCATGAATCATCATCAACCTCACTATGTTCAACAAGGCGCGGTTCCTCCTTTCACTAACACCATTCCACTATGGTGTATAAGGACGAGTGAGTTGAGATAGAATCCCAGACTCCCATAAAAGGTTGATGAACTCTTGGTTCAGATATTCTTCATCTCGATCTAATCAAAGAATATTTATCTTATTGATAAGATTATTCTCTAATTCATTCTTGAATTCCTTAAATTTATCCAAGGACTCTTACTTATACCTCATTAAGTAGATATAACCATATCTACTTAAATCACCATTAAAAGTAATGAAGTAAGAATATCCACCACTAGATTCTACTGGAAATGGTCCACACACATCTGTGTGTACCAATCCTAGAAGCTCCATGGCCCTTTCACCCTATCCACTGAAAGGCAGCTTGGTCATTTTCCCTTGTAAACAAGCATGACATCTATCAAGTGGTTTTGGTTTAGTAGAGTCTAAATAAACATCTTGGTAGAGATTTGTCAAGTGCTTCTCGTTTACATCATTGAGATGGTGATTCCACCACTGGGTGTTATATGATTCATGTGAGTTTATTTCATTATTGATTACCAACACTTGGTTTTAATAATTTAATACATACAAACCATTATTTAAATTCACCATACCATAACATACATTTTTCTTATAAAATAAACAACCCTTATTTCCAAACTTGAAAATAAATCCATCCATATCCAAACATGATACAGAAATTATGTTTTTGGTAACACTAGGTACATAATAACAGTTATGTAAAACCAAAAGCTTCCCAATTGGCAATGAGAGATGGTAATCGCCAATGGCCAATGCAGCCATCCTTGCGCCATTGGCATCTTGAAGATCCACCTATCCTCTTTAAATCTTTCTAAATATTCTTGGTTCCTACATTTGAATATATATGTGAGCCCCACATGCTATATCTAATAACCAATGTGTAGAAATAGAAAGATTACACTTGATAACAAACACACATTTAACGTCCCCATGCTTTTGGGTGCAGTTCCTCTTCTAGTGGCCTAGATTGCCACGTAAAAAACATACTACTTCCCATTCCTTTCCCTACCTCTGGATCTTCACCTTCTTGGAGGGACAATGCTCGGGGGCTTCAGAATATTTATAAACCGTTGTCCCCTTTTCCTTGTCTTTCCTCTTCTTATTCACCATAAGGACTGTGGGTTTGTCACACCCCATTTCCTTATCTACTTGGAGAATCAAGGTTAGAAGTTTTGATAGACTCTTCTCATTATTTATCATGTTTTAGTTGAAAATAAAGATAGATAAGATCTTGGGAAGTGATGATTGGATGAGATATGTACGCAACTCATTTGGGAACTTAATCCCTAAGACGTACAAAAGTTAAATGTAGCCAATAAGCTTTACCACATGAGGCCCAACTGGCACAGACTCTTTAATCTTAGTTGTGAACAAAGTGTTGGAGATCTAATATCTCTCCTGTCTCTTCTTATTTTGATAGAGATCCTTAAGGTGATACATCATGCTATACGCTTCCATGTTTTCATGTTGCTTCAAGAGATCATTAAATATGACCGATAACACGAAACATTGGACATCTATGGAATCATCCAAATGTTTTATATATAGATATTTCCTCATCATTGGCCTCGTTTCCAAGCGCAACTGGAATAGGCTCCTCCAGTAGATAAAATTTTCTCTCATGGCGAAGGATAATGCGTAAAATCCTCTACCACTCCTAGATATTGGTGCCGGTGAGAAGGTTTTCCTTCTTAAGTATGGTTCTCAATGATATGTTTGATATCATTTTTCTTATAGTTTCTAAAAACTAATATGAGAAAAGATTTATTAATTTATCATGATAAAACTGAGAAAAATAAATAAATTAATATTTATTAGTCTCCCACTATTTTATCTAAATCAAATAGCCCTCACTATTGACTTTAGAATATTATGTTTCCAAAATATTATAGTGTAAAAGATCCATATTTCCATTCACGTTACCCTAACTAGGGTTGGTCAAGAAACTTGAAAGGTTTTAGGTAGGCATTCCAAATTCCAATTGCATTAACTTGCAACTCCTTGATCTGCTGAGTAGACTCCCCAATACTAAAATCCTTTTAATTTGGATTTACTCAACCTTTTCCTCTTGGTCACACCAAGTCCTACTGTGGCAGTCAAACCTTTATGTGAACCAAATCAATTCAACCCAAAACCTTGAATTAGAATTCCCTGATAATTGAAAGCACCCCAACTAGGGTTGGTCAAGCACTTTGAACTATGGTTAGATTCAAACCAAGATTATGGAAGGCTATACCGACTTAATATTTCCTTGAGGCATTTTATCCTTATACATAAATTTTCATTTTTATTGTCTTTATTGCATGCTTATTAATATTAATTGGGATATAATTAAGTGATTAAACATGTGTAAGATAATATTTATGCATAATCTGGTCTTATTTTAGTTCCATCTTGCATGCTTTTTAAATTCATTAATTATGTGATTGTGACAACACACCCACAATAAATAAACCATGAAACTGACAGAAATAAAATAAATGACATGATCATGAGATCGTTTTATTGTATAGTTTATCTAGTGGTTGATAAACTAACCCAATACCTAGGGTAGAAACACCTTGAACCTTTTGGGTTTATGTTTACAGATTTCCACCTGTCCACCTTTGTATCTCCTTGGATTGGTTTTTCCTTGGCTCCTAACTTGAGCCGCCTCCACTATCTTGGGATCTCTATCCATTACATATACTTTTATCTCACATGCAAGTGAGGGGTAAAATGGGGTTTTACATAAAATAAACCTTGGGCATGCAAACCCTATATATTAATGAGGATAAGGCTCACATGCCAACAATTTTAATTTAAATAAATAAATTAAAAGAAACCATCCACATAAAAATGGTCTTGGTCAAGCTCATGATCATCCATACATGCAACAATATTTATACATAAATAATACTAGCATTTAATTATTTAATTGTTCTTGTTTAGTATAAATCATGCTCAAATCAATTAATTAATATCTTTAATTAATCAATCCTTTTATCTTAAACCCTTTCCTGAGTTTCCTTGAGATTCTCATCCATCATAATTTCAAACAAATAAATTCATTTCAAATTATCTTTGTACGTAACTTGTACCTTGGAGGCAACCCAGTGAATTCCCGTTCATAACTACCCATTGAGTAGAAATGAACACTATGTAGATGTTAAATTAAACACATATGTACAAAATACCTATCACGTGTTGTGCCCTAGATTTACGCCTGCACCATGGTACACATCTCAAGGGTTCATATAATATAATAATAAATTTTAATAAATATGTATAATTTGGATGAGTACACGATGTGTAGTTTTTACTACATAGTGTGTACTATCGTTCACCATCCATCTGAAGTACACGCCTGGGGATATGGCATGTAGATGTACCACAAAAATTTTTGGAGTACACAACATGTCTAGTGGGATACATGCTGTGTAGTATCCACATTACATGGTCTCCAACCAAGAAATCCACGTACAGGGTACACGGTCCAACCCTAACCTGAAGGGACTACACACCGTGTCTAGTGGGCCACACAATGTGTAATCTGGAAACTGTGTGCCACATGTTCCTGGTCAACAAACGGAGTCATAAAGACTCATATAAACTCCAACACATGGATTGGTTTGGAAGACCAGTCCCAATGCATTGAACCTTGACTACACGGCATGCGAGGTAGAATACACGCCGCGTGAATCCAACTACACGACGTGTGAGTCCAACTGACACACCATGTGTTCTTGTGTTGTACGGACAGGAACCTTTGGCACCTCTAGATGAGATCCACTGTTATTTTTATTTTAATCAAAATCTAAAGAAATAATCATTTTTTAAGGTGAATGAGAAATAAAAGAGGAACAGATCTCGAGATTCAAAATTACAGAATGATTTAATTGAATTGAAACAACTAAATTATGAAATACGTAAATCATCAACGAAAAAATAAATAATTATAATCCACAATATGAACCTTTGATACCACTTGTAGGTTCCGGATGTAGCGGAAGCACATGGATGGGGGTTCCCAACTTTAATTTTACCGTTAATAACAATCAATTCAAGATCCATCACAATGATAAAATTCTAGATCTTCAGAATAGAACAAAGAATGAAAAGAAAGGAGGGAAGTCCCGGAACCATAGAGAGGATCATAATATGTTATTCATAATTAATTTAATTAAAAGAAAATAATTACCTTGATATAATTATCTTTTTGTTGATGCTTACGGTCATGATCCAATGTGATCCGTCGTTGTATCGCAAAAGCCAAATGTAGACTTCCTTTAGCTGTGATCCACACGTGTTCCATGTATCTCTAGACATCGTTGAATGTATCTCCAGGTGCTAGTGCGGAAGATACTTCACTTGTAATGTATGCCTTCGATTTCCTTGAGATCCGCTTTGAAAGTGCTCTCCTTGATCTGGTGGAGGAGGATCTCTCTTGTAAATTGAAGGTGTTCTTGGAGGAAAGTAATTCTCTCTTGGATTGAGAGATTTCTCTAGATCCATTTTTCACAACCAAAAATAATTACTAGATATAATGAGAATAATTTAATTGGGATTTATATTACTTAGAATAATAAAATGAATTAATTACCCAAATACATTTATTCATTTCATTTAATTCTTAGTAAGACCCCATGTCTAATAATAACATTTGACTATTATTATCACTTGACATGTTCCCAATGAATTACACCTAATATTATTTAATTAAATAAATAATATTATTTCTCACAAATCCCTAGAAAAACTACACATCATGTATATTAATATACATGGTGTGTAATTTTATTTTTCATTTTCTTTATTTCCTCAACCACATTTATTAGACCTTGAATAATGACTATTTATTTATTAAATAAATATCACTACATTATTCGCTAATAAATATATTATTTTCCCCATAACACATTATCTCAAATAACTAGTGTCGAAATAAATTTTATTAGGAATCCATGAATAATTATTAAACCACAATTGATAATACTCTTTATTAAACTTGTTAAATGAATATTTAACTGAGATATTTGGATACACTTAGTGTGTGACCCTCTAGGACTCTTTCTCATTGGCATTAGACGGAGCCTGCCTAAAGTCCAAGGTTAGTGTCTAGAAACACGCCAAGGTACCCATAGAGAAAGAAGTTAATGCCGCAATAATGTGTCACCTTCTACAAATGCTTACCGTGTAATATAATCCATTTGTATTAATATCATGATTAAAGTAGGTTGCATACTAGTGTCATCAACCCATGTTCTTTATTACTCTTTCTTTGACCTCCATAAATTAAACTTTCCCATTCCTCACCATGGCCATGAATTTATTTAGGCTATATCAATTCCATCAAAGGGCCTAAGATATTAACTTCTGTTATGGAATAGAAGGGACAAATCCTTTATCTCATTATCTATTAATGCAATATTACTTGTGATGCACCCAACATATCCTACCTCACTAAAAATAGTGTTTCGTAATAGTTTTCATCAATAAATCTTAGTGTGTGAGTTGTAATACCCATTAATAATAATCTTAAAGTATAAGGACCAATACACATGTCCACAGATAGAAACATCCAATGACACTATGAAATTTAGAATTTCTACTGGTGGGTCTCATTCTCATAATATCCTCCTGGATATTACCAGGGGCGCACACCATGAGAAGGTGCCTCAAAGTTTTATGATTCCTCACCCCTAATGGCCTGTATTATTTGTGTCCCTCAAATAACATCATCCGACCATAGAACATATATTCAAGAATAGTGTTATGGAACTTCTGGGTTCTCATCATAGCAAGGATCCGCTATGACCCTTTAGTGTAATAGCCATCCTTAGGACATTATCACATGAATTTTCACGTAGAAGAACAATAAATATGTGATAAGGTATTTATTAATATTCAAATCCATGAATACAATTTTATCATAAAGTACAAAGTAGTTAGTTCTAGGCCACAAAATCCAACAGGATCAATATTACATTTAGTAGAGTTTTCCTATAATAATAGTTTCCATTAAAGTATTAAAATGGCACTATATAAATCATTTTATGGAAAGATATGTCATACACCAACTTTTTGGGATGAAGTTAAAGAAAGGAAGCCTGTGGGACCATATCTTGTAGAGGCAACAACAACGAATGTAAAGACTATTTAAGGTAAGATCAAAGCAGTTCAAAGTAGACAAAAAATATATGATGATAATCAAAGGAAGGATTTGGAATTTCTAGTGGGATATCATGTTTTCTTAAAAGTATATCTATGGAAGGGTGTTATAAGATTTGGGAAGAAATGGAAACTGATCCCTAGGTACATAGTCCCTTTTGAAATTATATAGATAATTGGAGCTGTTGCATATCATTTGGATATGCCACCTAGCCTGTCTAAATTAAACAATGTGCTCCATGTCTTATTGATGAGAAAGTAAATGCTAGACCCAATTCATGTCCTCACTTCTGAAGGTATAGAATTGGAACCTGACCTATCTTACTGTGAAGATCCTATCTAGATTCTGGACACTAAATAACAAGTGTTGAAGAATCAGAGGACTCTAATGGTAAAGATACTTTGGAAAAATCATAAAATATAAGAGGCAACATGGGATCTTGATGATCTTATGATGAAGAACTACCCAAATCTTTTTTTGAGGTAACATTTTGGTAATTTCAAGGGCGATTTTTTTGTAAGGAGGGGATAATGTAACACCCCAATATTTTAAAAATAAATTTAATATTGAATGCATGAAACAATGAGTCTGTACAAAACACCACTTTATTATAACCTAGATAGTAAACATAAATTTTCCACCTCTTTGATTTGAATTTTGAAAAACTGACACACACGGTTGCATTCAGTAAGATATTTAGAGTCTGATAAAACAAACTTAATTTTTGGTGAATAGTAACATACCCTTATGAATAGTTATATGAATAGTAATATGACCCTTATAAATAGTAAATAATAATATTATTTTATTTTCTTAAGGTTATAAGATAATGAGATCTCGATTAAATTTTCAAGGTGATATAAAACGAATTATAGTTTTAAAATTGTTATTTTTTGAATAAATTATTATTTTATTTAAAAATTAAATTAATAATATTTAGAAAATTATTTTTCGAAAAATGGAGTTCATTTTATAATTCTACACATTAAAAAATTATTAGGGTGAATTTTTTTGGATTTTTTAGAAATACTTGAATTTTTTATAAAATACGGTAATTTACCGTATATATACATTATCAGTTTAAGTCACTATTCATAGCATAATGGCTAATTTAAGAACACTTGGTTAAAACTCACATGCACATATTACTAATCTTGGTCCCAAGAATCAATACTATTAGCTGTATTTGGAAAAATAATAAAATAATGAGTAAAATAATGGGAAAACCCTCCTCTCCTCCACTATAAACCCCCACTCACTCTCTCTTCTCTTCACTCTTATCAAGCCCTATGACTTGTCTAAATTCTACTAAAATATCCTCCCAAGATCCTTCCTCACGTCCATCATCCATTGGTCTCATAAAAAGACCAAAACCTCTCCCCTAAAGAGGCTCTCAAGGAAGATTACTTCAAGAGGTAAATTCCTCTTTTCATTTATTTTATTTCAAGTTCCTTTCTTTTATTTTTCTTTACTCACATCCATTCATACAAATTTTGTGATGAATATAGTAACTTAAATATACTAAAGTGTTTTTATGATAAAGGAATAATTCTTCACCATCTCTCCTTTCCCCTTATTTTATACTAGAAATGAAAACACCATCTGAGATGTGTTAATTTATCATATTCAAGGACGATGTGTTTTCAATTTCTATTACCATATTTAATTATGGACATGAAACCATTTTAATGGTTGAAAAATACTATAATATATATATTATAACTTATTTAAGGTTCTGGAATACTTTTTTACACATGATATTAATTTATAAATCAAAATGAGTTTGTTGTGATCAAGAACCGCCAATTAACCCAAGTCATTAAAGTTTTATATAATGATTCATCTTAACTCCCAATAACCAATTTTTTTTATAACCATGTGGTTGTTAAATAATAACATAAAAATTCTATTCTAGACAACCATTCTCATTCTACATGTTTATATATACATGAATATAAGTAAACTGATCATGAAAACCAAGGAAGAAAACACTCCCAAACAATGAAATTGAATCTCTTAACCCATCAAAAGGATATCAATGAACCTAATATGGTTATAATAAATCAATTAAATGTATAATAAGTTTTTTAATAATTAATTTATGAACCTAAATTTTACTATTCATGTCATTAAGATCAAGTGAGGAACACCTTTGGACTTAAGGTAAGGGTTTTCCACCCAAACCTCCATTTTAATTCGGGTTACTTTTATTATCTACTTAAGTCAATTAAATTATTATTCATTGATATTTAATAATCATAAATTCTATGTGAAATTTTTATATATTTGTACCAACTAGAATCCTACCTTCATTTATGGGCAATTATATGTTTTAAAAGGATATTTCAAAAATTCTTCCTGAAATACAATCCCAACTTAAGGAAATTTCTCAAATTCTTACATATTTTTAAGGGCACTATATAATCTATTTTTAGAAACTATTGTCTTTATAAAACCACTCATTTTATTAGGAAAATACCATCTTACTTCATTTCTAGTTTTATACAAACACTTTTCCAAAAGAATTCTTCTTTCCAAAGTAAAAGAGTATTTATCTCAAGAAGTACTTGATGATTTTATAAGGGTATCTTCATTTGTTTCAAAAATACTATTGATTATTATGTAACATTGGTATTAATATTTATTTTATCATCTACCATATTTAATTGAGTGGTTTATGATTAGTTTGACTGTGGATGTGCTATTTTAAAACCATTCAACAATTTACTATGAATGGTTAGGGTTTATGCTTAATGTTGGGGAAAGTTATTTACATTTCATATGATAGTTTTAATATGAATGTATATGTTGTTAATTTTTATCCCCTTTTATATTACTAATTAATTTGATTTATCATGTGATGGGTGGGGCCTTCTATAGCCCCTCTATGCAATGGTAGGTCTCATGAAACAAATAGATATGGACTTGGTCGAGGCCTTTCCCATTTTTAGATATGGTTTTGTCCGAGGCCTTAATCATTTTTAGAGGTCTTGGATGAGGCCTTGACGGTATGTTTTAGAATGTATGATATATACATTTCCCTCATTATGAATCTAGAAATTCATAGATCATGTGGTTATTCAACTAGTATAATACCCATGATTATGTTTTTTTATGGCAATAATTAATCATCTCATATTCCTGCCATAATGTGTTCAAGTTTATTATTTTTAAAGGAATGTGTTTTCAATTATTCACCATGCATAGTTTTTATATTTATGATATATTTATCTGAATTTATTTCCCTTACTGAGCATATGATCTCACCCCTTGTGTTTCATTTTCCACAGGACATGAAGAGGTATATTAAGATTGACTTGTAGGGATAATCTTAGAGTGGTGGATGTTCCAAATGGAACTTATTTTTTTTTCATTTCAAGTTGTAATTTTGAACTTATGTATGTATCTTTTTTCCAAATCTACTAAACTATTCATTCCTTCAGGATATGAATTTCTTGAAATCATGCTAATGTAATGTAATAAGGCACCGACTCCGGAAAATTGGGGTCAGGTCTTTACATCCCACACATCCACCCCAAACACACAAGTCAAAGGGAATTAGTCACCAAACCTTGATATTATCTGCTTTGGGTGGCTCTATCTCACCTGCACAGTTTTAGGCTGCGTCATAAGGAACCATCTTAGTGGGTAAAGTTTCCCTCTTTCTTGAGAGTCTAAGGGTATGTCAAAGCCCATATCTTCACTATACTTCACAATCGATAGGTCATTTCTGAAGGTTGAGGACCCATGCCCAGCTCATCTAGAGGGTTCCACTCTATTCATCGAGTTTCTGCACCCTAGTATGTAAGGGGGGATCATCATTTGAAAGTTGATGGGGACCCACTACCCAGCCCCGCTGAAGGGTAATCCACTAGAGGGCAGTGCCTGAAAAGCATCATTAACGAGACCCACTACCCAACCCTGCTAAAGGGTAGTACGCTAGAGGGTACCCAGAACTGCCATCGGGGAACCCACTACCCATCCTAGTTAGAGGGTAAGCTCGGAACTACCGTCAGGGAACCCACTGCCCAGCCCAGCTGGAGGGTAATCCTGGAAATGCTCTGGTTATCCCTAATGGATGGTACCACTCAGAACGTATCAAGGAACTACACTGTACATCCCTGTTGGAGGGTAAGCCCAGGATACTATGAAGATATAGTAAGATCAAATCTATCATCGTGTGTCGCTCTAGATAATTGTCACACCTTAAACATCTCACATCATATCTCGCAAGCCACTATATATGGAACCATTGTGTTCTACACAAAAAAAATGCTCAGAATAGGCTACTCGTGAGCCAAAATTTGAGTCCAAAAAAATGATATATAGGATATATAAGATTTATTAAGTGGTATACAATGCGTATGGGGTCTATATGATGTGTGAAACCACCTCCTCACCTAGCCATCTTCCTAGAAATTCTCAGGTACTAAACTGTGAACAAGTACCCACTAGGTGTGCTTGTGTACTCTTAGAGTACATGGAACATCTAGCCCAAAAGGTTTATGAGTGCACAATTCTTGTCATTGGACCGAAGGAAAAAATTTAATTTTAATGGAATACCTCCTCAAATGGATTTAGATATCTAAACAGATCAAACCATTGCGATCCTTATAGAAAAGCACACATGATCGACTATTCATTTGCCTGAATCAAACACCCGGTGAATGAGATGCATTTCGCAGCATTGCGCATGAATAGAACCTTGTGGGGACCACATATTGATCCCAAAATAAAATATACTAATTGTACTGTTTCAATCATCATGAAAAAACACATGGGATTGACTATTCATTTATCCAAATCAAACACCCAATGAAAAAGTCACATTTCACCACAATACGTCCGAATCGGGCTTTGTGGGGCCTACACCTTGATCTCAATTTAAATACCCAAAAATGGCCTTGAAATGTCCCCCTTAATTTTAGAGTTGCGATGTCGCTAATGGTTTATTGTTCTGACTCCCTATGAGGGAGATAGGTCAGATACAATATCCTGCAATAATAATAATTTTATTATTATTGGGTGTTTCATTAACCTAAGATAGAAGTCAGAAAAATATATCCAAGATCTATCTTAAAATGACTATCTTGATGATAGGGTCACGTCGCCGCTAACGGCACGTCAATCGGACTTCGCACGGGGGAGTTATGATTGAAATAATATTTGATAACAAAATAATAATAATATTTTATATTATTATCATTATTTGTTATTATTATTATTTTTACAATCATTCAATGCGGGAACTCATGTGACCCCCTTTTTTATCCTCATTATAGGTTTCACATAGA
The DNA here is from genome assembly GCA_963277665.1 of Viscum album. Taxonomy (NCBI): domain Eukaryota; kingdom Viridiplantae; phylum Streptophyta; class Magnoliopsida; order Santalales; family Viscaceae; genus Viscum; species Viscum album. The sequence continues at coordinate 1,134,899,553 of OY728141.1, read as the reverse complement.
CAAAAAACCCTATTAAAAACTCAACGGTGGTATTGGATTTCCAATTCGAGTCCCCATTTAGAAGTTATTCAAATTAACGTCTGAGATAAAATAAATTTATTTATGGTTATGTCCTCCATGACGTTTTCTACAGAATACCTTTGCCAACAAAAGTTATGTCCTACATAGGGTAAATTCCATACTTTGGACTCAACCATAGCCTTATATTTATAATCCAATCTACCATTTGAGAGATATCCTATTTCCTCTGTGTGCATAGTATAAAACTTACATAATATTTTTATAAAATTTATTTCAGGCACATCGGGCCTCGGAATCGCACGCCGTCTTAGCACCTAGCTCTGGAAATATATATAGAAATATTACAAAGTATTTCAAGGAAAAAACCAAGACTCTACATCATTCCCTCCTTTAATATTTTCATCCTCGAAAAGAAAAACTCGGGAAACAACTCGGGATACTGAGCCCAAACCTGGCTCTCCCACTCCCAAGGAAACTCTTACATATTTTTGTGCTACCAAAATATGAAAACCAAAGGGATGGTTCATCCATGTATGTTATTTGATGCTCAATTGACACCAGGTGATCTGAAAAAGTGGCTCCAACTTTAAATTCAAGCTTGACCCAGTCGACGACTTTCATAGGATCACACACGTATCTCCTCAACTGCGACATGTAGGAGACATCATGCATCCACTCTAGATATTGGGGGCAGGGCAAGGTGGTAGGAAACCTTTCCAATCCTATGTATGATCTTGAAAGGCCCGATGTAACTTAGGGGAAAGTTTTCCTCCCCATCTAAACATCTACATCCCACGTCGTGACCAAAATCACTATTTTTTCCTAGAATAAGGTCTTGTGATTCCCTCCTTTAGAATATGAATCTGGTGAAAGAACCATGGACATATGGTCACATAGGATTTCATAGTAGATGTATCACAACCAAGACTCTCTTACACGCTCAAGAAGCAAAGGAGTCAAAACCATCAATTTAAGAAAAACTATACCCTCCTTCTCCACCAGGTTCAATTGTAGGGAATCTAATTTCTCTAAAACTTCCTGCACCAGATGAGCCCGATACTTCCTGCTAAGAGAATATTCTATAACTTTTCCCTTTCCTAAAGTATATACTATCTCAAAGTCATATTCCTACATGAATTTCCAACTAGTGTTTCCACCTCAGGTTCAAGTCTCTCTAGGTGAAGACGTACCTGAGACTCTAGTGGTCTGTGAAAACCACAAAGAGTTCTCATAGAAGGTAGTGTCTCCACATCCTTAGGGCGAAGACTATTGATTCTAGCACCAAGTGGTGAGTTGTGTTGTTCTGCTAATGGGGTCTCCATCACCTAGAACTATACTTGATAAATGCCATATCAAGTTTGACATTGAGCACACGAAGGTACTAATGAACATGGAAGGTGAGTAAACTCATCCAACCATAAGAAGCTATACATGGAAAGCATGTAGCATACCCCATGTGTCTTCGACTCTCTTGGAAGGATAGTAACTCCAAACTGGACATTCTGCTACACCCACTAGAGACATCCTAAGAAAAATGAGGTCAAGAAGAAAAAATCCACTAGAAATTCTAGGACCTACTCTAACACTCCACTGCACAACCCCTAACATGAAAACATAAGTCATAGAGAATCATCCACCACACATTGATACTATCTTCTTTGGGTGGAACTGACTCACCCTCACAGTTTTGTTTGCATCAAAAAATGCATCTCGGTGGGGGAAGGACCCCTCTTCCTCATGCATTCAAAGCTATGTCGAACAACACTGACACCCTGCATCACCCTGGTAAAACCTCAAGCAATAAGAAGGGTGGAAAGAGTACCTTAAATAATGTTAACAAGTTCTACTAAAAAAATTATAAGAGACATAGAGAAAACCTATTATAATCTCATGTGCTATAGGATAATAGATATCCAAATATTGAGGCTGTCCGTGGCCCTAGGTGCTAGCTTCCTGATCTTGACGTGGGCCGCCTGGTGATGGTGGTGGATAGACCTCATGACGTTAGCCCCCACCTCAAGCTCCTCCTGCTTCTTTTCCAGCACCACCTCCCTGGGGACCACCCTGTCCCTACTTGGGGTTCTTAGCTTGTTTGGTAAGGCAGTCTCGTTCCATGTGACCTCACCCATCATAAGCATAGAACCAACCCAATCTAGGATGACCTAGAGCTACCTGACCAAATGCCCGAATCTGATCATGAGAAGAACTCCTATGTTAATATCTTGTCAACCGATGTCTACTAGCTGTTGAAGATTCTTCAAATCTGTTTCACCCATTACCAGCTCTAGCTAACTGGTGTTCCAATGACAGAAATATCTCTGTCACTAGTGCCCACTCCAACACCCCATCATAGGTGGGGATACACAAGGGAACTATGTTGACACATATCTCTTTGCAGAGTCCCCACTCAAAATTTTGTACTTAAAAGTAGCCATCATAGATCATTTCTGGAGAGAAGTATGTATGGTCGATGAGACTATTTGTGTACTCATCCACTATCATCCCTCCCTAATGAATCTCTAGAATCTCTAGAATCTTAATGAAGCATAAGCAGGAGGGGTATTACTCCTCACAGAACAGTTGTTGGAAGTAGTCCCACGAGAGTACCTACTCATCATGTATCTAAGTAAATAGGCTCCACCAATGCCCAACTGCTCCATGGAAAATACTAGATTACAAATTTACCATTTGATTCATTAATGTTCGAATAAACCTAAAGAGGTGAATCACCGAATCTAGCCAAACCACTACTGCCTGGGTATCTGGCTCATTGCGAAACCTCAACAGTCTCTGATGCTGGAAATCACAGAGTGCGCTTAGCTTATGCACATCCTCATCCTGCTCTTCTAGGACTAAATACTACTCAATATCTAGAGGTTCTATCACCTACACACCTGGAGGAAGGGTATCACGTGATGGACCCTGAACTGAGGCCTCATCACTCAAAAAATATTCATCACGAACCAGAGCTAATATCCTAGATGGTTATCATCACAGAGGCATCCTGAACATCATTAAGGAGTACCATGGTCGAATGATCATATATACATCAACAATAGCGGGGAGGTAACTCAAGGAGGACAGTCAAATACTCAATCCTATATGATGCATGTACCAAAGTTCCCTGCAATAAATGCCTCATCATGCCGAGTCGACAAGCAGGAAATTAGGGTCCTGGTGAATGGCTACATCAGCCACCACACCATCACTAGACTCCCTTGCCTGAGAGCCTCTCCCCAGACACATTGACATCGTTTCCCTAAATCTTAACCAATTTCTTTTATGGGAACATTCAAACAATGTACCAAGGAATAAACTACCTTTTTATAAAACTTTTTCATGACCTGACCCATGCCAGGGCTTGAGCCACAATTACCCCAAGCCCGCCTCCATAAGCCAGGGGGTGGAAACAAGGGCCGAAAGCACAAAAAACTCAAGGAGGCCTTTTCCTAAGACCCCCCCAAAACATTCATCCAATTCAATAAAAAAGTTCATAGGTAAATAAAAACAATATACAACACTACTATAAATAAACCACAAACATGCATCAACCTCTAAATAGTACAAGTACTGAAAAGAAAACCGAAAGGGAAAGGGAAAAAATACACACCCAACCAGAAAAGTAACACAACCTGGATGTAACTGAAAAGTAAAACCGCTGAGAGATCCCTGCTTTTGGATCTAAATCTATGAACACTGTACGTGGTCCAAGAACCATGTATCCCAAGGCCTTCGATCCAATTGATTCTCAAGGCCCTCGGGCCACCTTAAGGCCTTCGACCCACCCCAAGGCCTTCGGGCCACATGAATGCAGGCCCCAAACACACTACAAAAAAGGAGTATCCCTAGATAAGGATTCAGAGAAGCTACACTCACCAGAACAGAGCCAAATGGATTGTCAAAATGAGAGGGTATGGCTATGCCATCGGTACCAGTCTGTGCTTGCATAAGAAGCCTAGCCAGACAGTCATGAAAAGGTAGAGAGCTACTATCAAGATGCAGATGCTGGGGATGAGCAGTTCCTTGTAGATACTCTGGTTGAATTCCCTAAGACCTTTGGGTCATGTAATATCCTAAGACTACGGGCCATGTAATCTCTGAGCCTACGGGCCTTGTAAGGGTTCCCCCTCATCCCTTGAAAGAGGGGTTATCAAAAATCAATAAAAATGAAGACCTTCGGGCCATTCAGGTCAAGTGAGTGAAGTAAGATCATCCAAACACAAGGAGCTAGAAATAATGAGAAGATGAACTTCTCATCGAGTCTTCGCTACCTATGGTAGGGGAGTAGACTCATCCAAACATGAGAAGCTAGACATGGAAATCATGTGGAATACCCCATGCATATTTGCTTCTCTAGGAGGGAAAGTAAAAAAACCCCAAGGAGTGGGTACTGAAATAGGATATACAAATATACTTAGTCAAAGAATCCCAAATGATAGACTAAGGGGATCTCAATCTCATAGCTCATCCTAGTAGAAGAGTCACCAAATTTTCTAGGAGTAACCACCAATGACCAACATCCCACACATCTTCCCTAAACACACAATTCAAAGGGAACCAGTCATCACACCTTGATACTATCTGCTTTGGGAAGCTCCGTCTTGCCCGCATGGTTTTAGGTCGCATCACAAGGATGTGTATCGGTGGGGAAAGCATCCTTCTTTATTCAGAGTCTAAGGGTACATCAAAGAATGTCTCTTCATTGTGCCACATAGTTAAAAGGTCATGTTTCAAGGTCAAGGACCCATACCCAACCTACCTAGGGGGTGCCACTCTAGTCATCGGGTATCTGTGCCCTAGTACATCATGGGGGATCATCACCCGGAAGTCGATGGGGACCCAATTCCTAGCCCTACTGAAGGGTAATCCACTGGAGGGTACTACCAGACAAGCATTTTCAATGGGACCCACTACCCAGCCCCGTTGAAGGGTAGTATGCTGGAGGGTACCCGGAACTGTAATCAGGGAACCCACTACCCAGACCAGCTAGAGGGTAAGCCCAGAAATACCATTGGGGAACCCATTGCCTAGACCAACTAGAGGGTAATCCCAAAAATTATCTGGCCATCCTTATTAGATGGTACCTCTTAGAAAGTATCGAGAAACTACACTGAACATCCCTGCTAGATGGTAATCCCGAGATAATCTAAAGATATAGTAAGATCGCTTCTGTCATCTGGTGTCACCCTGGATAGGAATCACACCTGAAACATCTCACATCATATCTTGTAAGCTACTACATATGGTACCATCACATTCTATGTGAAAAAAAATCAGGATAGGTGACTCACATGCCAAAATTTGAGTCCAAAAGAATGAGATATGAGAGATAGAAGATTTATTAAGTGGTACATGACGCGTATGGGGTACACACGATGTGTCACACCACCTTATCACCTGACCATGTAACTAGACATTATTAGGTACTAAATTGTGAACAAGTACCCCCTAGGTGTGCCAGTGTACTCCCAAAGTACATGGAACATCTATCCCAAAAGGTTGATGAGCACATGATTCTTTTCATTGGCCCGAAGGGAAGAAACATAATTTTACTATAATTCCTCCTCAAATAGACATGGATAACCAAATGGATCACACCACTATGATTCTTGCATAAAAACACACATGATTGACCATTCATTCACCTGAATCAGACACCTGGTGAAGGAGCTACATTTCGTAGCATTGTGCACGAATAATGCCTATGTAGGTTTCGAGCGCAGAGGAAGCTCATGGGTGGATGTTCCCACTTGGATTTTTGTCATTAACAATGATCAATCCAGGATCAATACGACAATAAATGCTAGACTCCATGGACCGAATCATAGAAATAGACAAAGAAGAAGAATAGTCCTGGAACCACAAAGGAGGATCATCATATGTTGGATATAATTAATTTAATCAATTAACAAGAATCACCTTGATGAAATTATTTCTTCGTTGATGTCTCCGATCACAATCCAATTTGATCTGTCATTGCGTCATAGAATCCAAGTGTAGGATTCCTCTAGTGGTGATCCACATGTGCTCTATGTATCTCTAGATGTCGCCAAAGGAATCTCCAAGTACTAGCGGGGAAAATCCTTTTCTTGCGTTGTCCGCCTTAGATCGCCTTGATCCAATGGAGGAGGATCTCTCTCAGTCTTGAGAGCATTCTTGGAGGAAGGAGTTCTTTCAGCCTTGAGAGAATTCTCCAGAATTTTTGTGCACAACGATTAGGGAAAAGTGTTGGGGTTGTGAGGATATTTATAATTGGGTTTGAGGTTATAGAGTTATGAAAATAAATAAACGCATTACGCATTTTATTTATTTCATTAACTCTTATTGAAAACCCCCATGTCGAATCATTAATTTCTTGACATGCACCCATGATGATTATAATAAATATCATTTAATAAATTGATATTATTTCCTCAAAATCCCGACTGGAAAAACTACAAGGCATATAATCATTAATACACTGTGTGTACTCATTTTTCATTTACTTTCCAAAATGAAAACTACACGGCATGTACATTCAATAAACACAGTGTGTATATCTTGTTTTCATTTTCTTTCCAGAGTGAAAACTACATGGCATGTACAATCAATGTACATGGCGTGTATATCTTGTTTTCATTTCCTTTCTTCCTCCAACATTAAAACGATTTAGGCTTCCTTGAATAATTATTAAACCACATATGTGAATAATATCTATTCTACTTGAGATACTTGGATACACTTAGTGTGTGACCCTCTAGGCCTCTTTCTCGTTGGCATTAGGCGGGCTTGCCTAAAGTCCAAGATTACTGTCTAGCAATGGGTCAAGGTATCCAAGAGAAATAACTTAACACCACATTGACGTGTCACCTCATACAAATTCTTACCATGTAACTTAATCCCTTTGTCTCAATATCTCGAATCAAGTGGGTTGCATGCTAGTGCCATCAACCCATGTGCTCGATTATTCTTTCTTTGACTTTCTAGAATTTAACTTTCCCATTCCTCACCATGACCATAGATTTATTTATGCTATATCAATTCTATCAAAGATCCTGAGATATCTACTTCCGATATGGAATAGAAGGGAAAAATCCTTTCTCGCATTATATATTAATGTAGTATCACTCATGATGCACCCAACGTATCCTACCTCACTACGAACAATGTGTCGTCACATTTTTTGTCAATACATCTAAGTGCGTGATTTATAATAACCATTAAAAACAATATTAAAGTCTAAGGTCCAATACACACGTCCGCAGATAGGAATATCCAATGACACTATGAAATGTGGATTTCCTACTAGCGGGTATCGTTCTCATAATATACTCCTACATATTACCAAGGGAACACACCATGAGAAGGTTCCTCAATGTTTTATGAGTCCTAACCCCTAATGTCCTATATTATTTGTGTCTCTCAAATAACATCATCCGTCCATAGAACATATATTCAAGAACAGTGTTATGGAACTTCTGGGTTCTCATCATAGCAGGGATCTGCTATGTCCCTTTAATTCAACAACTATCCTTAGGACATTATCACATGAATTGTCATGTAGAAGAACAATCAAGATGTGATAAATTATTCATTAATGAATAAAGTAAAAAGTATTTGGTTATAGGTTACCAACTCCAACATACTCCCACTCGGACTAGAGCTAACTGATAATAACCTTTAACCCGCTAGCTCTCACATGATTTTCATTCTTCTGCTGAGATAGACCTTTAGTCATGGGGTCCACCACGTTCTCTTTCGTGGACACTTTGATCACTGTAACTTCACCCCTTTGATAGAAATACCTCAAGAGGTGATACTTCTAGAGTATATTCTCTATCCATTGATGTGACCTTGGTTATTTTGCAAAATCCACCATTGTAGTATTATCACAATACAATGTGATAGGATATTTACTTATAGGCACCACATCAAGCTCCTGGAAAAATTTCTGAATCCATATGGCTTCCTTAGCTGCATCAGAAGCTTCTATATATTTAGACTCCGCTGTAGAATCAACAACAACTAGCTTCTTTGAACTCTTCTAACTCATAGCTCCTCCATTGAGACAAAAAACATATCTATATTGAAACTTCAAATCATTTTGATCTGTTTGAAATCCAACATCAGCATACCCTCTGACGACAAGCTCCTCGTCTCCTCCATACACCCAGAACATATCCTTAGTTATTCTCAAATACTTAAGGATAGTCTTAACAGCAGTCCAATGCTGTTCTCCTGGATCTTCTTGATATCTTCCTACCATTCTCAGTGCATTGGCAACATCAAGCCTGGTACATAACATGGTATACATGATAGATCCTACAGCTGAAGCTTATGGGATCTTACTCATTCTATCTTTCTCTTGTTGTGTTAGAGGACACATTTTCTTAGAAAGATATAGGTAATGTGACACTATAACCAATCCTCTCTTGGATTGTTCCATACTAAATCTCTTTAGTATTTGGTCAATGTATGTTCCCTGACTTAGTCCAAGAAGCCTCTTGGATCTATCACAAAAGATTTTGATCCCTAGAATGTAGGCTGCTTAAACCAAGTACTTCATGGAGAAAAACTTGTTCAACCAGTCCTTAACTGACTTTAAGACTAGTATATCATTTCCAATAAGAAATATGTCATCAACATATACTACTAGGATAACGAACACATTCCCATTAAACCACTTATAAACATATGGCTCACATTCGTTCTTAATGAAACAAAATTACTTTATGGCTTCATCAAATCGTATGTTCCATGACCTGGATTATTTCTTTAATATATAAATGGATTTCTGCAACTTTCAAACCCGTTTGGATTCACCTAGTGTCACAAATACTTCTGGTTGTGTCATATAGACATCTTCCTAAAGGTTCCCATGAAGGAATGCTGTTTTGACATCCATTTTCCAAATCTCATAGTCATGGTAAGCTTCTATGGAAAGTATGATTCTTATGGATTTAAACATGGAAACTGGTGAGAAGGTTTCATCATAGTCAATTCCTTGATGTTGTCTGAATCCTTTAGCCACTAGCCTTACTTTATAGGTTCTAACTTGACCTTCCATGTCCAGTTTTCTCTTGAATACCCATTTGCATCCAACAGGCTTTACATCAACTGGATCATCGACCAAAACCCAGACTTGGTTCTGATACATGGAATCCTTCTCAGAATTCATAGCTTCTAGACATCTTGTAGCTTCTAAGCTTTCTACTACTTCCTTGTCGGAGAAAGGTTAATCATTTTACAACAATAATTATTCACCATCCTCGGTGACTGGGAAGCCAAATATCTCTGGTTCCCTTACCTCTCTTGATCTCCTACGCAATACTTGTGTTTCTGGAACCTCTTCCATGGGGACCTGTGGAACTTGTTCATGTACCAACTCATGTGTATCTTGAGCATTAACTTCATCAACATCAATCTTGATCCCACTATCATTTTTTAGGATGTTCTCCCTCTTAAGAAAGATGGCTTGTCTGGCGACAGTTACTTTCTTGTATGAAGGTTTATATAGGTAATATCATTTCGTTTCCTTGGGATATCCTATAAAGATACACCTCATTCCCTGGGGTGCTAGTTTGTTGCCCGATAAGGCCTTAACAAACACCTCACATCCCCATACACATGTGTGAGACAAAATGGGTTTCTTTACATTCCATAACATGGAGGGAATTCCATTTCCCACCTTAGTTGTCACTCAGTTTAATGTGTATGCTATAGTTTGTAATGCATATCCCCGAAAGGATAATGGAAGATCTACATGACTCATCATTGACCTCACCATTTCCAAAAAGGTGTGGTTCCTCCTTTCACTAACACCATTCCACTATGGTGTATAAGGAGGAGTGAGATGATATAGAATCCCAGAATCCCATAAAATATCGATGAACTCTTGGTTCAAATATTCTCCACCTCGATCTGATTGAATCTTCTTTATCTTCTTACCAAGATGATTGTATACTTCATTCTTGAATTCCTTAAATTTCTCTAAGGCTTATGAATTATACCTCATTAAGTAGACATATCCATATCTACTCAAATTATCAGTAAAAGTTATGAATTAAGAATATCCACCTCTAGATTCTACTGGAAATGGTCCACACAGATCCGTGTGCACTAATCCTAGAAGCTCTGTGGCCCTTTCACCTTATCCACCAAAAGGCGACTTGGTCATTTTTCCTTTTAAAAAATCATGACAACTATCAAGTGGTTTTAGTTCAGTAGAGTCTAAATAGCCATCTTGGCAGAGCTTTGTCAAACGCTTCTCATTTACATGACCTAGACAGAGATGCCACAACTGGGTGATGTATGAGTCATGTGAGTCTATTTTGTTATCAATTTACAACACTTGGTTTTCATAATTTAATATATACAAACCATTATTTAAATGATTCATACCATAACATACATTGCTCTTATAAAATAGAAAACCCTTATTTACAAACATGAAAATAAATCCAACCATATCCAAAAAAGATACATAAATTATGTTCTTGGTAACACTAGGCACATAATAACAGTTATGTAAAACCAAAATCATCCCAGTCGGCAATGAGAGGTCGTAATCGCTAATGGATAACATAGCCAGCCTCGCGCCATTGGCAGCTTGAAGATCCACCTCTTCTCTGGAAATATTTCTAAATCTACTTGGTTCCTGCATTTGAATACAGATGTGAGCCCCACAAGCTGTATCTAATACCCAAAGTGTAGAAATGGAAAGATTTCACTCAATAACGAATGCACCTTTAGCTTTCCCATGCTTCTGGATGCAGTTCCTCTTCCAGTGGCCTTACTTTCCACATGCAAAACATACCGCCTCACGTTCCTTGCCCAACCTCTGGATCTTCCCCTTCTTGGAGGGACAACACTTGTGGGATTGAGACCGTTTATAATTCTATGGCCACTTTTCCCTGTCCTTCTTTTTCTTATTCACCATAAATACTGTGGGTTTTTCATTCCCCATGTCCCTATCTAACTGGCTAATTAAGGTCAGAAGTTCTGATAGACTCTTCACATTGTTGCTCATGTTGTAGTTGACAATAAATCTAGAGAAGGTCTTGGGCAGTGATGATAGGATGAGATCTGTACGTAACTCATCTGAGAAATTAATCCCTAAGATATCCAAGAATTCAATATAGCCAATAAGCTTGAATAAATGAGGCTCATATATCACAGAATCTCCAAGCTTAGTTGTAAATCAAGTGTTGGAGATATCACATATCTCCTGTCCCACCTTCTCTTGGTAGAGATCCTTAAGGTGAGACGTCATGCTATACATGCCCATGTTTTCATGTTGCTTCAAGAGCTAATTAGACATGGATGGTAGCATGAAACACTAGACATCTGTGGAATCATCCATGTGTTTCATATAGAGAGATAATTCCTCATTACTAGCCTCTTTCCCAAGTGCAACTAGAACAGGCTCTTCCAGCACATATAATTTCCTCTCGTGGCGAAGGATGAAGCGTAAACGCCTCTACCAGTCTTGGAAATTGGTGCCGGTGAGAAGGTTTTCCTTATCGAGTATGGTTTACAATGATATGTTTGAAGTAATTTTCTTACCATTTATACAAATTAAGATGAGAAAAGGTTTATTACTTTATTATAAAAATAAGACAAATAAATAAATTAATACTTATTATTCTCCCACTATTTCATCGAAATCCAATAGCCCTCACCATTGACTTCAGAATATTCTATTGCCTGAATATTCTAGTGGCAAGGATCTATATTTCCCTTCACATTACCCCAAATAGGGTTGGTTAAGAAACTTTAAGGGTTTTAGGTAGGTATTCCAAATGCCAACTGCATTAACTCGTAGCTACTTGATCCGTTGAGTGGACTCCCCAATCCTGAAATCCTTTTATTTTGGATTTCATCAACTTTTGCCTCTTGGTCACACCAAGTCCTGCTATGGCAGTCAACCATTGATTCTAACCAAGTCAAGTCAACCCAAAACCTTGAATTAGAATTCCCCGATAATTGAAAGCACCCCTACTAGGGTTGGTCAAGCACTTTGAACTATGGTTCGATTCTAACTAACTTTATGGATAGCTATACCAAATTAATATTTCTTTGATGGATTTTATCCTTATACATAAATTTATATTTTATTATCTTTTATTACATGCTTGTTAATATTAAGTGGGATATACTTAAGTGATTAACCATGTCTAAGATAATATTTTACACATAAGACGATCTTATTTTAGTTCGATCTTGCATGCTTATTTAATTCATTAATTGTGTGATCGTGACAACACACCCACAATAAATAGACCATGCAACTGATAGAAATAAAATAAATGGTATGATCATGAGCTTGTTCTATTGGTTAGTTTATCTAGAAGTTGATAAACTAACCCAAGACCTAGGGAAGAAACACCTTGAACCTTTCAGGTTCGTGTCTATAGATTTCCACATATCCACCTTTGTATCTCCTTGGATTGGTTTCAACTTGGTGCCTGACTTGAGCCACCTCCACTAGATTGGGAGCTCTGTCCATTACATATGCATTTATCTCACTTGTAGGTGAGGAGTAAAATTGGTTTTTTACATAAAAGAAACCTTGGGCTCGCAGGCCCTACATATTAATGAGGAGAAGGCTCACAATCCAACAAATTTAATTTAAATAAATTAATTAAAAGAAACCATTCACATACATAGGTCTTGGTCTAGATCATTATCATCCATACATGCAATGATATTTAAGCATAAATAAAACTAGCATTCAATTATTTAATCGTTATTTTTTAAGATAAATCACACTCGAATCAATTAATTATCTTTAATTAATCAATCCTTTAATCTTAAGTCCTTTTTATGAATATCCTAGAGATTCTCATCCATCATAATTTTAAACAAATAAATTCATTTAAAATTATCTTTGTACATAACTTGTACCTTAGAGTCAAGCTTGTGAATTTCCATTTATGCAGATATTAAATTAAACACACATATATAAAACACCTATCACGTGTTGTGCCTGATCTTTATTCCTGCACTATGGTACATGTCTCAAGGGTTTGTATAATATAATAAAATTTTTTAATAAATCTGCATAATTTGGATGAGTACACGACATGTATTTCTGACTACACGGCGTGTACTTTTGTTCACCATCCATCCGAAGTACATGCCCGGGGACATGATGTATTTTTGAACTTCGGAAATTTTCAGAGTACATGATGTGTATAGTGGGACACACGCCGTGTAGTGTCCGCGTTACACGGTTTCCAGTCGGGAAAGCCATGTACATGGTACATGGTCCAACCCTAACCCGAAGGGACTACACGTCGTGTTCAATGGACCACACGGTGTGTAATTCAGAAACTGTGTGACACCTATTCCTGGTCAACACACAGTATCATTTATGACTTAGGAATACTCCAATACACAGCCTGATTTGGAAGATCAGTCCGATGTAATGAACCTAGACTACACAACGTGTACTTCCGAATACACATCGTGTATTCTGGTGTTGTATGGACAAGAATGTTTGGCACCTCCAAATGAGATCCTCAATTTTATTTTAATCAAAATTAAAAGAAAAATTCATTTCTTTAAGGTGAAGGAGAAACGAGAGAGGGGGAACAAATCTTGAGATTCATATTTAAATAATGATTAACTTGAATTGAAACAACTAAATTATTAAATGCGTAAATCACCAATGAAAAAATAAATAATTATAATCAACGATATGACTTCCTCTAATACCACTTGTAGGTTCTAGGTGCTATAGAAGCTCGTGGGTGGATGTTCCCACTTGAATTTTTGTCATTAGAAATGATCAATCTGGGATCAATACGACGATAAATGCCAGAATCCATAGATCAAATCACAGAAATAGACAAAGAAGAAGAATAGTCCCGGAACCACAAAGGAGGATCATCATATGTTGGTTATAATTAATTTAATTAATTGACAATAATTACCTTGATGGAATTATTTCTTCATTAATGTCTCCGGTCATGATCCGATGTGATCTGTTGTTGTGTCGTAGAATCCAAGTGTAGGATTCCTCTAGCGGTGATCCACACGTGCTTCACGTATCTCTGGACGTCACCAAAGGAATATCCAGGTGCTAGTGTGGAGAAGCCTTTTCTTGCGTTGTACGCCTTAGATCGCCTTGATCCGATGGAGGAGGATCTCTCTCAGTCTTGAGAGAGTTCTTGGAGGAAGGAGTTCTTTCTGCCTTGAGATAATTCTCCAAAATTGTTGCACACAATGATTAGGGAAAAGTGTTGGGGTTGTGAGGATATTTATAATCAGGTTTGAGGTTATAGAGTTATGACAGTAAATAAACGCATTGCATGTTTTATTTATTTCATTAACTCTTATTGAAAACCCCCATGTCGAATCATTAATTCCTTGAAATGCACCCATGCTGATTATAATAAATATCATTTAATAAAATGATATTATTTCCTCAAAATCCTGACTGAAAAAACTACACGGCGTGTAATCATTAATACACAGCGTGTACTCGTTTTTCATTTCCTTTCCAAAATGAAAACTACATGGCATGTACATTCAATGTACACGGTGTGTATATCTTATTTTCATTTTCTTTCCAAAATGAAAACTACATGGCGTGTACATTCAATGTACATGGGGTGTATATCTTGTTTTTATTTCTTTTATTCATCCAACATTAAAATGATTTAGGCTTCCTTGAATAATTATTAAACCGTATACGGGAATAATATCTATTCTACTTGAGATACTTGGATACACTTAGTGTGCGACCCTCTAGGACTCTTTCTCATTGGCATTAGGCGGGCTTTCATAAAGTCCAAGATTACTGTCTAGCTATGGGTCAAGGCACCCAAGAGAAAAAAGTTGATGCCATACTAACGTGTCACCTCATACGAACGCTTACAGTGTAATTTAATCCCTTTGTCTTGATATCTTGAATCAAGCGGGTTGCATGCTAGTGCCATCAACCCATGTGCTCGATTATTCTTTCTTTGATTTTCTGGAATTGAACTTGCCCATTACTCACCATGGACATAGATCTATTTAGTCTATATCAATTCCATCAAAGGGCCTGAGATATCTACTTTCGTTATGGAATAGAAGGGAAAAATCCTTTTTCTCATTATCTATTAATGTAGTATCACTCGTGACACACCCAACGTATCCTACCTCGCCGCAAATAGTGTATCATCACTATTTTCGTCAATACATCTAAGTGAGAAATTTGTAATACCCATTAATAATAATCTTAAAGTATAAGGGCCAATACACACGTCCGCAGATAGGAACATCTAATGACACTATGAAATGTGTATTTCTTAATGGCGGGTCTCGTTCTCATAATATCCTCCTGGATATTACCAAGGGAGAACACCATGGGAAGGTGCCTCAAAGTTTTATGAGTCCTCACCCCTAATGTCCTGTATTATTTGTGTCCCTCAAATAACATCATCCGACTATAGAACATATATTCAAGAACAGTGTTATGGCACTTCCGGGTTCTCATCATAGTAGGGATCTGCTATGACCCTTTAATGCAACAACTATCCTTAGGACATTATCACATGCATTGTCACGCAGAAGAACAATCAAGATGTGATAAAGTATTCATTAATGAATAAAGTACAAAGTAGTTGGTTCTAGGCCAACAAATCCAACAGCCTCGTGAAGTCCACTTATCAATCCAAAAATAAAATACAATGATCACACTATTGTGATCCTCACAAAAAAATGCATGAGATTGACTATTCATATGTCCAAACCGGACACCCGGTGAAAAAGTCACATTTCACAACAACACGCCCAAACCGGGCTTTGTGGGTCCCATGACTCGATCTCAATTTAAATTCCAAAAATTGGTCTTGAAACATATGCCTTAATTTAAGGGTCTCAACATTGTTGACGGTTCGTTATTTTGACTCCGTATGAGGGAGATATGTCAGATACAATATCCCGAAATAATAATAATTTTATTATTATTGGGTGTTTTTTTGAACCAAGGTAGGAGTCTAAAAAAGATATCCAACATCAGTCTTAAAATGGCCATCTTGATGATATGGTCAGATTGATGATGACACGATGTCAATCAGACGTCGCACGGGGGAGTTTTTACCAAAATCATATTTGACAACATAATAATAATAATATTTTATATTATTACCATTATTTTTTTACAATCATTCAATGAGGGCATGCATGTGCCCCCCATTTTTTTCCTCCACGCAGGTCGTTATTAGGTAAAACACCCCCTTAAGAACTCAACTGTGGTATCAGATTTCCAATCCGAGTCTCTGTTCAGAAGTTATTCGAATTAGCATTTGAGATAAAATAATTTTATTTAATAATTTTATTTACGGTTGCATCCTCTATGGTGTTTTCTACCGAAGACCCACACCGACAAAATTTATGTCCCACCTATGGTAAAAGTCACTCTCTGGACTCAACCATGACCTCACATTTCTAATCTGAGCTACCATTTGAGAGATATCACATTTCCTCGGTGTGTATAATAAAAAAAATACTTAATATTTTTAAAAAATTTATTCTGAGCACATTGAGCCTCAGATTTGCACACCATCTTAGAGCCTAGCTCTGGAAATATATGTATAAATATTCTAAAGTCTTACAAGGCAAAAATGGGTCTCTACATCAAATCAATGATATGAATCCTAAATTACAACACAATAATAGGTAAGTAATAAATTAAATATAGAAACATAAAGCATTATAGATCAACTATACAACCTACTATATTAGTGGCATAACTGATGGAGTGTTAAACAACATGTATCGATGAGATTTAACCCACTCATCATTGTTCATATCAAATGTTATCCCTTCTCCAATTAGATCTCCGTCAACCCGGGAGGGTTTATCTAACTTTGTTTCAATCTCATCAATATATGAAGCACAAAAATTAGTGCACTCATCCATAAAATATCCCTTGTCAATTGAATCTTCTAGATGAGATTTATTGCACACATATTGTTTCAATGTATTTAAATGACTCTCTATTAGATGCATCCACTAGAATTTCACAGGAGTTCCATTAATGACTTCACCAGTTAAATTCATAGTCAAGTGGACCATGGCATAAAAAAAGATGATAGAAATAGTTTCTCTAGGTGACATAGTGAAAGTATAATCTTATCTTGTTTCTTTTTTAAGTCAATCCTATGAAAATTCCTTGAACATATTTGTCCAAAAAAATCAAAAACTTCAATCAATAGCTCAACAACATGGGTAGTTAAACAATCATGAATTGTAATTGGGATTAAATATTGAAAAAGAATATGATTATTGTAACTTTTATGTTGAGTCTAAAGTTATAATTTCTACTTTTATTTTCCCTAGTTTTGGAAATCATAAACACTTTCTTAAAACACTATTTTAATAACTTTATATTTCTCAAGTGTTTTAGTACATTTTTTAGAAAACATTATTTTATATTGAACATAAAAATAGTTATAATATAAAAAGAATATAAAATTTTATTATTAAATTAGATACATTGGACTGAAGGTGAATTTGATACATTGGATCAAATTTTGTTTTTAATAGTGGTTAGACTTATGTAATTTCTATCAGACTGACAAAAGTCATGACCATCATACTTACATCGGTACCGATACAATAGATTGAACTTTTTTTAGTTCATCGGATTGACAAACAATAATATAGTCCATCAGACTATCTAAAGATTATAATAAGAGTGATTAGAATTATATATCTCATACATAATAAAATATATCATTTTAATGGTGATAAAATAAACGTCATCAAAAAAATGAAGTACAACTATTTCTTAGATATAAAGTTTAAGATTCAGATCATTATGAGCCATCAAAGTGAAAGTTGTCTAAGGCCATTGCAACCAACTCAAAAATATGACTATTGGAATAATTTCCTATAAATAGAAGGTCATTTGAAGAGTTGGGAGTAGATGAAATTTCACAACTCAATTCTTCTGAATATTTCTCTACATGAACATATCATTATTATGTTTTGTAATATTTTGGAGAGTTGTAGTTATAAGGAATTTTTTGAGGGTTGAAATTTACTTAGAATGTTTTTGATTTTGCATTCACTATGTCCGATCATGGTATTTATTGAGAGATTTTGGGTATAGGAATATGGTGAATCCAATCCATTGGATTGAGGTCTTTCGAGGCTAGGATGATAGAGACCGATCATCGTATCGAGGGATTTATTATTTAAGAAAGATAGAGATGACACTGATCATCATATCAAGGGATTCCAAGGGATTTGAAGATAGATCTATTCTGATATTAATATCAAGGGATTTCTTGGTAATAAAAATATAGACCTTTATAGTAGGTATTAAAACTGTGGTTATCTTAAGTTAGGATTTCTGACTTCCTCAACTCTTAAGGTTAAAGAGTAAATTCTTTTATTAAATCTTGTAAGTTATTATTACTATTATAATATTTCATATTTCTTGTTTATACAATTTTAATTTTCTACTATTCATGTGTATTATAAATTTATTTTTTTACTTATCTTTTTAATAAATTGTTTTATCAATGTTCCTATAATACTGATAAACAACTCTAATATAATCAAACATTTTCTGGTTCAAATTATAATACTCTGATCATCAGACAATATCTAAGACTGATATTTTTACTTAATAGTATTTGTGTTTTGTGTTTAGTTTAAATTTTTTAAACTAAAATTCACCCCCTCTTGTAGCCATCATAAACTCTTATGATCCAACAATTGGTATTAGATAAGGTTCTACTACTTTACCTGATGAGTTTTTAATTTCTTTATCAATTTCAAGTTATCAATTTTTTCTATAAACTTTGTTACAATAATATGTTTTCATAGAAATTAGTTTCTATAATCTTAATATGGAAGGTATTAATGCTGTAACTTTAGAAAATCTAAATCCCAATTATCCACCTATCTTTTATGGAAATGATTAAGAGTACTAGAGAGACAGAATGAAGATGTTGGTTATCAATAGTGATGTTGATAACTTTTTGATGCTTACTGGTGATTATAAGATACATGATAAGGAAGTTACAACATTTAATCATTAGGAAAATTAAGAATATCAACTGAATTATAGAGTAAGGAGTACTATTTTGTGTTCAATGAAAAGGAATATATACAGTCAAATTTATTCATGTGAAGTAATGAATAGTGCTTGGAAAAATTTATAAGTTACTCACTATGGAACTTCTAAAGTTGTTGAGACTATAAGAGATTTGATGAGAGATGAATATCAAGATTTTTATTCTCTACTTATAGAATCCGTTGTAAAATTCATCAAATATTTATGACTATTATTAATAATTTACATTGTCTTGGTGAAAAAGATTTAACAGATGCAATCTTGGTAGAAAATATTATTGAAATCATTCCCAATGAGTGGGAATCCAAAATAATATCCTTGGATGATACAAGAAAGATTAAAAATCTTACTTTATATGATCTTATGCTACCCTCATGTAGTATGAAGGAATATTTAAAAGGGATCCTAAAAATATGAAAAATAAGAATGAAGGAGTTTCTTTTGCAACTACATCTAATGTTCCTACTAAAGTTTAGTCATCTGAAAAAGTTTTGGAATTTTAAAAAAATAAGAAATTTATTTTTGAATAAAATTCTAGTTCTTAAGAACATATTGGTAAGGAATTGAAAAATCTCTCTAAAAGAATGAATACATTTTTTGGCAAGAAATAATTTCAGTATATATACAAGAAAATCCATAAGGATAAGAGTGATAATAAAGACTCTACATAATTTATTTGTTATGAATTTAATAAGGCATGGAATATTCAATTAGATTTTCCTAAGATTAAAAGGAATGATAAGAAGAAAATAAATTCAGTCAGAAATGCTAATAAGTACTATAATCATAAAGGAAAGAAGAGTTTTAATGCTCCCAAAACATAGAGTTTAAGTGGAGGAGATAGTTCTTCAGAAAATTATTTAGAAAATAAAAGTTCCAGATAAATAAACACTGGTTTATTTGTGAAAATTCCAAAGGTGAACAAATGTTTCATGGATAAGTTACAAACTATTTAATCCCTTACAAAACTTAATTTAAATGAAAATTTTCCTGATAATAATAATTAAAATGATTCTGAATATTTGGATGAATAATCTTTATCATATGAAGAGGATAATACTTTACCTATTTATAATGAAGTATCTATGTTTTCTAAATTACTTGAGAATTAAAACTGTAGTGTTTTTAAAAAACTTTAAGTTTCTTAAGGTAATATTGTTAAAGAAAATTAAATAATTACTATTTTGACTATATAAATATAATATATTTATAAATATCTCGATAAATGTGATTTTGAAAAATATAATCTTTATAAAGACCTTGAAAAATATATTTGTGAGAAAACTAGTTTTCAATCTGATTTTGTAAAACTTAGTTCGAATACTATTTCTATTGAGGATAAGGACATAGTTATGAAACTAAAATCTGAAATATAAAGTTTAAAGAAACTTTTTTCTAATTTTAATTTAGGGAAGGAATTTTTTTACAAAATGTATAAACAAATCATACCTTATAGAGATATATCCTGAATGAGTTTTACTAATAATAAAACTATTTTTAGTAACAATTATTTTGTTACAAAGAGTGATCCATTTTGAAAAAAATGTCAAAGTGGTGGGCATTGGAAGAATTTTTTCTCTTTAAATAGAGTTCAATATTTAGGTTTCTATAAAAAATATTTTTCAAAATAAATGACATTTTCTCAATGTAGTAATGTTTGGAAAATGTGGTTACCAAAAACTTCACTTTATAAAGATACCAGACCTAAGAAGGTTTGGGATCTGAAGCACTAATGTTTTTTATTTTTAGGAGAATAAATAAAGTACCACTAATAAGTATATTTGGTAAATTTATAGTGGTTGTTCCATACATTTTGATGACAATAAATATTTTTTAATAAGATCATAAATATTAAAGGTGGAAAGGTAACCTTCATAGATAATTCTCAAGGATAAATCATTGGTATATATAACATTGTTATTCTTGGAAAAGATTTAATTTTAAATGTTTTATTTGTTGTTGTAATTAAACACAGCCTTATAATCATATGTAAATTATGTGATGAGGGTTATCTTGTGAACTTTAGAAATGATAAATGTATTGTTCATAGTTCTAAATATGAGTTTACTCTTTCTGCCAATTTTCATGAGAATGTTTACACTTTACACTTTGATGACCATATGAGCCAAGACCTACCTTGCCTTAGTGAAATGGAAGACCAATATTGGTTATGGAATAGAAGATTATGACATTGTAACCTTAAAATTTAATCTAAGTTTTCTAAGAAAGCACTTGTTAAGGATTTACTAGAACTTAGGTTTGATACTTAAAAATTCTATGATCCTTGTCAATTTGGTAAGAAACATAAGTCAAGTTTTAAATCTATTAGTGAAGTCTCAACTTATAATTATTTATAGTTAGTACACATGGAATTATTTGGTCCTACACAAACTATAAGTATTGGTTTCAAATAGAATGTATATGTTTTAGTTGATGATTATACTAGATATAATTGGGTCTATTTTATAGTAATAAAATATGAAAAATTAGTTATTTTAAAACTTCTATAGCTAGAGTTAAAAATGATAAAACCCTCTCCTTGATAACTATTCATAGTGATCATGGTGGAGAATTTTTAAATTCTTATTTTTAAACTTTTTGTAGTAAAAAAGGTATTATACATAACTTTTCAGCACCTAGAACTCCATATAAAAATGGTGTAGTTGAAAGAAGAAATTGAGTTCTTCAAGAGATTAATAGAACCATACTGAGTGAATACTAAGTTTCCAAACATCTTTGGTCTGAAATAGTTAGTACTTCCTATTATACTATAAATCAAGTTTTAATTAGACCCTTTATTAGTAAAACTCCTTATGAGTTGTATATAAGAAAAAACCAAAACTTTCTTACTTAAAATTATTTTGATGAAAAGTATCCATTTTGAATACTAAAGATAAATTACATAAATTTTCTCTAAAATATGATGAAAGAATATTTTTAGGTTATTGCATAACTATTAAGTCTTATAGAGATTTTAATAAAAATACAAGTACTATTGTGGAAATAGTATAAGTTAAGTTTGATGAAACTAATCCTTTTGTTTTTAAACAACCTCAACCTACATCTTTAGATACTATTTCTAATTTTTTTTTCAATATATGTTATAGAGTTATTCTCATGAAAGAACAACTGAGAAATATATTTAGGAAGTTATTCCTCAAGAATATTTTCAACCTATTGTTGAATAACAGAGTTTTACAAATCTAATAAGTCAGTTTTTTCTTAGGAATCATCCTAGTGATAACATCATTGGTGATGTAGATCAACCAGTTAAAACTAGAAGTTCTTCGATAAATGAAATTGAACATCTAGTATTATTATAATAATTATATCCTAAGAATAATGATGAGGCTTTAGGTGATGATGGTTGGATAAAATAAATGAAAGATGAACTCAATGAGTTTTAAAGGAACAATGTTTGGACTTCGGTTGAACATCCTAAAGATACTTCTATAATTGGAGTAAAATGAGTATTTTGAAATAATTGTGATGAAAATGTTATAATAGTTATCAATAAAGCTATATTTTTTTATAAGGGTTATAATCAACAATAGGGTATAAACTATGAAGAAACCTATGCACTGGTAGCTTGAATTGAGGCTATTCATTTACTTATAGCGTATACAACATTATTAAATTTCAAACTATTTCAAATGGATATAAAATGGGATTTACTTAATAGATATGTTTAAGAGGAAGGTTATTTAGAACAAAACCATGGTTTTGAAAATAAAAAACATCAAAAACATGTTTATAAATTTACTAAGGCACTATATGGACATAAAAAAGCTCATAGAGCATGGTAAGATAGATTAAACAAGTTTTTGTTAAAAAAATATTTTATTAAGGGATTCGCACAACCAAATATTTTTTAAAAAGAAGTTAATATATATATATTATGATTGTACAAATATATGTTGATGACATTATATTTGGTTCAACTCAAAAGTATTTAACATATTTTTTTTATTGATCTTATGAAATCTGAGTTTGAAATGAGTATCATGGGTGAGTTAATATACTTTCTAGGTTTTAAATTTTACAAAAACCAGAAGGAAATTTTATATCTCAACATAATTATATAAAATATATTATTAATAAATTCAGGTATGAAAACACTAAAAGTATTATCACTCCTATCAAAACCTCAAATACTTTAGATATTGATGAAGATGAGAAACCCATTGATCAAAAAACTTTTAGAGGTATGATTGGATGTTTAATTTACTTAACAAATAGTCATATAGATTTAATTTTTTCAGTATGATTATGTTATAGATATCAATCCAATCCAAAATAATCCCATATTAAATCTATAAATTGAATTTTTCATTATATTAAGGGAACTATAGATTTAACATTAATTTACTCTTGGAAATGATCTTGAGTTAAAAAGTTTTTTGGATTCCGACTTTGGTGGATGTCGAGTGGATAGAAAAGGTACATCCAAAACATTTAATTTATCAAGTGAAGCTTTAGTTTCATGTTCTAGTAAGAAACAAAACTCAGTAGAACTTACCATTACTGAAGATGAATATGTGGCAGCTGGAAGTTGTTGTGCTCAAGTGTTTTGGACACAACACATACTCACTAACTATGGCATGATTTTTACAAAAAATCAAATATTTTTTGATAACACAAGTTCCATTGATTTAATTAAAAACTTATCACATCACTCACATGCTAGGAATATAGACATAAGACACCATTTACTTTGGGATCACACACTTAAAAGATATAAAATTTTACAATTCATCAGAATTCAAGAACAACATGCTGATATTTTCACAAAACCTCTTTTTATGATAGATTTGAATATATTAAATAGAAGTTATGAATGATAAAAATCAAAAGATTATTCATATATACTTATTTTTTAGAAAATATCCTTATATTAATAAACTCTTTTTCATAGGGGGAGTACATGTATTATATTTTTATAAAAAATTTTGTTTCCAAAATATTTTAGTTTTATATATTTTTTTATTTTCACATCTTTAACTTTTTATGGAATCAAAATTTTTATAATTTTTTTGACTCAAAATTTTTATAAAACCTTTTTGGATTCAGAATCCTTTATAAAAAATTTCCAAGATGATAATTTTTATAAGTTTTTTAATCAAATTTAGATTTTTTATAAAATTTTCTAAAGTCAAAATTATTTATAAAGTTTAAAAAATAACAATTTTATGAAAATTTCTCCAGACTCTAAAATTTTTATAAAATTTTTCAAAAAATATTTTTGTCATAAAATTTATCATAATTAGTTTCATTTACAAAAACTAAGAAGAACAGGTTACTCATACCAATGAAATATTTCTACTCCGAAAGGTACTATTATTTTAGTTTTTGTACTTATTCATTACTTTAGTTTATAAATGTTGTTATATATATTATTTTATTTTTATAATTTTTTTATAAAATTGATATTTTTTTCAGATTTTTTCTCATTCTAATAAAAGTGTTCTTAAAAACTTTAATCGTTTAGATTTATTTTTAAATCATTCATCAATTAAATCTAAATCTTCAGATGAAAAATGACTTATAATACGTATAAGGACTCGACCTTAAACATTACATAATCTTGAATTAAGTTAATAATTCACATTAAGGATCTTTTAAAGTTTAGAGATTTAGAGAATTAGGTCATAAAATATACATAATAATTTGAATATTACATTTAGACACTTCTACTCAGTATCCATTTTTTTTCATAAAATAAAAAATCTTGAAAAAAAGAGTCATGTCTAGTTCCATATTTTAGACATCATGACTTTTCCTTGATCCCATCCTCGAACCTATTCATCTTTAAGTATTGTGAAAAACATTTCAAAAAAACTTGGGATGATCATAAAAATCTCAGTAAGGGATACACAAATAAGGAAAACTGTTGGTTTTTCAAAACAACAAGTAAACCATGAATACTTTATCATAAGTAATACTTTTTACCTTCATGAAGTAGTAAATACTCTTAACTAAATAAAAGATCATTTCTTACCCGTTTGTAACAAAAATATTACCATAAAACCCATAGAAAGAACACATAACATATAAAGGTAACTTAGGACATAAACATACTTAAATGGAATAACCATACAGTTGACTTCCACACATATCACTAAATGAAGTATCCATACGACCGACTTCCATACCCAATTAATTGGAAGTTATAACGTAACCAACCATCCTTGTTTATCATGGCACCACCCATCATTTGGTTTATCACATAACCACCCGTCAAATATCCAAGTACTATTATAAAATCATAATACATAAAATATTACAAATATAAACATTTTACAAATAACATTTTATTTCCAATCACAAGAAATCATTTCAAGATATTGAAATAATCAATCCATTTCAGAAAAAAATTTCAATACCAAAACTCCCAAAAATATAATAAGGGATTTATTTTCCTTTTAAAAAAATTAAGGCTTATAGAGGAAGGCAACTAACGATTACGGCGGCAGAGAGGTCATTGTCGCCGCTAACATTAAAAACATTCCTTTTGTTGTTTAGTAAAACACTTCATAAAAAAAATATCCCCTTTGAATGAAATTAAAAGTAAAAGTATTTTATTATATACCGTATAAAATAATGAGGTGTATATTATCAAAACATGCCTCAATGAAAGGATATTGAGACGAAGTCCCTTACCTCGTGTCCGACTTGACCCATTTGTTCTTTAATTTCCTGAATAATAAACTTAATTTAATTTATAATTTATTGATAACATTTTTCAGGATTATTATTCCTTTTATATCACTTATTATCATTCTATAAAAATTAGTTAATTATTTGAGTTCATATGATACATTTTGTTGATGTTCGAAACTTGAGTTAAAAATGAACTTGTTATAATTATAAATAGTTCATGTGGTCAAAATTACATTATCTATAGAATTATATTCATGATTTATATATCATATATATCATATATATCATATATATCTAGTATATATGTATTTATAATAGTCCATATCTTTTGGATATATGAAAATGAAATGCACCGTTCATGGAGACGGTAAGCCGTACGTACGCATGAACACTACTTCCATTTCATTTTATAAGGAATGAAAACCAAATGATACATAGTTATATTATTATTATATTATAATATAATATTATATATATGTTACATAAGTTCATTAAGACCATCCTTTATACATTCCATGTATGGTATGAACGAATCATATCACTTTGAGGGGGTGGTAGTCCGCACTTCCTTAAATAAAATTATCGTATATATACAACATGAAAATAATAAAGGTATGTTATAAAAGAAAATTACAGAAGAATATAGATAAAATAAATATCATATATAATTATAGTTCCATGATAATGGACACCATAAGATGTGGTAGGAGAAGATTGAACAATCATCGTTTCGTGAGGCAGTAGTTCTTCGTCAACTAAAACATTATGTTCTATACCCATTAAATGGAGGTGTGTGTAAGTGTAGTTCGAATACTTATCATAAAAACAAACTATTATATCTAGGATAATGGTTTTTTTATGTAAAAAAAGAATAAAAACTTCACAAGAAGTGAAGAAGTAAAATAAAAGAAGAGAACTCGAGGGAAGACGTTACCTTTAATTCGGGCAACTCCCTTTGGTTTGAACCATAAGGATTTCTTGAAGTGCTTTATTCCTAAGTTAAGGCTTATATGAGGAATATAGGGATGTTTAGGGATTATTGGAACATATTTTGGATGATCCAATGGGCTTGAGAAGTGTGTGTAATTGGTTTGAGGTGGTGGTCTTTTATAAGAGGGAGGAGGGGCTCTTTAGGAAAGTTTGAAAATATTATTCTATTATAAACTGATTTTTGGTTTCAAAAGGTCAAAAACTTATTTAATTTTAATATAATGTGTATATAAGTCGAAATAAAATCATCCAATAATAATTGGACAATTTTTGGATAATTTTTAATCCTTATTTTTTTATTTAACCCTTTGTTAACTTATTTGACTTTTACCATTTTCTCTTATATATTCTTACTATATGGTTATTATAGTTTCCATAAAATAAAAATAGAACCAAAATTGGTTCAATAATGACATTAGAAACCTTATATAAGTAATTTTTCCAAATATTAGATTTTTAGGATTATTATATCATTTAATAAAATATTGATTGATTTAAAAAATCATTTATGTCAATTTAAATACTATTCATATCAAGACTTTTAAAAAATATATAACAACTTGATTATTTCTAAAACCTACAATAATGAAAATATAAAAAGTCATACTCATCCCTAAAATTAGTTCATAACATAAAAAGTTTCAAAATAAATTTATTTTAACATTTATAATCTTATTTATTTAAAACATTCATTAATGAGGTAATCATTACATCATCATTGTGTCATAAATAAATTTATTTATTTGATGTCTAAAAATTATAAATAAAATATCATGATATAAAAAATCTTTTTATCTTTCAAATTAATATTTATAGTTGAAGATATTACTTATATAACCTCATAAAAATTTGTTTTACTAAAATATATATGTTTATGTTATTTTTGTCCTTACTTTAAATTAATTAATATAAAGTGTCATTATCACTCCCAAGTGGATCCATGGGGTCCCAAAATCGACCCAAGGACACCCATGATCGGACATGTATTAACCAATAGGAATAAGACACATTTTAGGGTAATTTAATATTATAATAATAATATTTGTTTACCCTTATTTACCAGATTTATCCTTTAACCATGGTAAATAAAATATTTACTGAAGTAAATATTCATAATGTCTAAAAATAAAAGTTACATATTTATACAATTTGGACCTCCTGATTATAAATATGGAATTAATTTTTCCAAATTCAAAACACATAAGTGGAAGAAATTAACTTAAAATTAATTCCCGTTGTTAAAATAAAAAGCGTGTTTTTAAGAAATAATAGCTATCAAAAGATTGACACTTGTTTATGTTCAATTTCAAAGTGAAATTACTTACAATGAAAAAAATTGGATTAGATGGTAAAAATATAATCTAATTAAATATTAAAACCAATTAAAAATATAATCTAACCATATAAATAAATTAGATTAAAAGGCAGTTTTGAATTAAAATATAATATTTTTCACTATTCATTAAAAAAATGAACATTTTCAGTAAAATACCAAAATTTTACCCAAAGTTAATTTTGATGCCCCGATTCTAAATAATAAGTTTATTTTTTCAAATAGAATATATAAAAGTGACAAAAACTAGATTTAAAAAGGGTTCTCCATCAAAAGGTGGATAAATTGACCTTTTAAAGAATATTAGAGTATTTATGCTTAAAATTGTATTCATTCACATTTTAAGCCTATAAATTTTATTGGATAAATGTAATTTTTTTTAATAAACATGTGTAATCATATTTTAGTTAGTTCTGTTCATTCCCACCAATACAACGACTATGCATTAACTACCTTTTAAAATAATAATATTATATTATTATTTTTTAGTATAATTCAACATTATGTGCAATGTAAGATTTCAAAGAAATACGTTGTTGTGTATCAGGTATGCAATCAAACATAGAATCCACTTTAAATTATAATTAATATTTAATTCACAAATATTAACAAATATGAAAATGTCTTACTCTTTAATTCACAAATATTAATAAAATTTGATTTAGTACCCAATGACTTTTGAAGGCCTTTCCAAAAGATAGAAGTGAACCTGAGATCATGATTGGATACAATGAAGAGGGGAATTCCATGCAACCTGACTATCTATTTAGCATACAACCGAGAAAGTTGATCTAGAGAAAAAGTATCTCTAATAGGAAGGAAATGAGCATATTTAGTCAATCGATCAACAATAACCCAGATTTCATTGTTACCTTGAGATGTCTTTGGTAATCCCAAAATGAAGTCCATGGATATATTTTCCCATTTCCACTATGGCACTGGTAAAGACTGAAGCATCCCTTTCAGTAACTACCACTCTAATTTAACCTGTTGACAAGTCAAACACCTCATAGTAAAGTAAAAAATATCTATTTTCATCCCATCCCACCAGTAATACTCCCGAAAATCTCTGTATATCTTAGTACTACCAGGATGAACTAAAAATGAAGAACTATGAGCTTCACATAACAAATCTTTTTCAACTTTGAATCACAAGGCACACAATATATCTTTCCAAACCTCAAAAACAGACTCTATCAATATTAAACTCAGGTAACTTACCCATCTGAACCAATTCTACCTTTTTCTGCAACTCACTGTCATCTTTATGTGCTTTCTTAATTCTATATATGTAATGGACCAGGGTTTTGGGGTCCATTACTTGCTGAAAATCTAATGTTTGGGGTGTTCTGGGTGGTCTGGAAGACCATCCCAACTTCTCGGTGAAGCTTAAGACTCCTAAAAGTAGCCTCGGCCTACCAGTAGCTCAGTCTACCAGTAGCCTCGGCCTACCGATAGCTCGGACTACCCATAGCCTCATCCTACTGGTATATCAGCCTACTGGTGGCCTCGTCCTACCGGTAGCTCAGCCTACCGGTGGCCTCGTCATACCGGTAGCTCGACCTACCGGTAGCCTCAGCCTACCGGTGGCCTCGGCCTACCGGTGGCCTCGGCCTACCGGTGGCCTCGGCCTACCGGTAGCCTCGGCCTACGGGTAGCTCAGCCTACCGGTAGCTCGGCCAACTGATATCTTGGTCTACTGGTGGACCTTGCCTACCGGTGACCTCTCTATGGGTTTTCCAGTAGTGCCTCCTTTTTTTGGGAATTGGTTTGTACACCATGTTTTGATCCTTTTTTTAATCCTATTTTAAATCTCATTAATGGTTTTTAATTAAATGATTTGTGAGGTGTGCGTCTGTTTTAACCACCCCGAAGGGCGAGGACCTTTTAAGTTACGTGTGGGGTGGCCCAGCTGCGTGGTTAACCCACGATCCCGCTTCTTCCACGGTTTTGTGTTTTTCTCCATATCTTAACCATCCCAGGGATGCTGTATCTCAGCCTTTATAACCTAAAGGCTTCTCTTCTCCCTAGGTTTTTCTCTATCACCCTGCACTCGGAATACCCTTCCTCCGAATGAGTTGTACCACCATGAAGTTTTCCTTGATCGTGTTCCGTGGAGTTCCTACTACTCCTAATTTCTAGTTTCCATGTGAGGACTTAACATTGATCCTTGATCAATCAGGTAGTGATTTTATCTTTTGTCTCTCCTTTTTGTGCATCATGCGGGGTGGGTATGCTTTTGTCTCTGTAGAAATTTATTAAACCAAACTAATGAAAATAATGAACGGACCTCTAAAGAAGGAAAGAGGGGGGGTGTGATCGATGTTAGGATGTACTCTTTTATATTGATATTTGTTGTGAATTATATGGGCCTATGCTCACTAAAAATCATGGCCGTTGGTGGTCTTTCTTTGTGAACTAATGAACCTCAGTTCCCCTGGATATTTAAATAAACATAACATGGAATTGGTTAATTACGTATACTCGGTTAAATAAATTGAAAGCACTAGGATCAACCCTTTTCTGTGATAACTCTGGTTAAATCTCAGTGGAATTGAAACCATGGAGTGTGTTAGATATTTAAATCTGAAAATACCTGCAAGGGCCTGCATTGTGTTGGTGGTAGTGGTTTGGTTGTTTTCTTTCATGGGCTTAGATTGATGGGGTAATATGGGTGGGGATGGGATCCCCTGTTGTTATACTTTCGCTGGCTGTGAATCTGAGGCTGTATGGTTGCTCTTCTGTGACACAAATTTGGGTGGGATCCTCTGTTGTCGAGAAACCATTGGCTCCTAGTTTTTGGAGAAATGGGGCTGTGTGTCGGGGTTTTTTTTTTCCATTACTTCGAGGGATATCACTTGATCCCTAGTTGTTGTGACTTTACAAGAGAACCGAGTGTGAATGCTTAATTTTTTTTAGGATAGTTTTCTTTACTGCTTTAATTGTTGTTTCATCTGTGGTTGTGCCTGTTAGTTGCCCAGTACTGAATGGATTAATTCACTATGAACTGTTATGAAATGATACATGAATAGGGAAACTGGGAATTGTTTGTTGTGTGACTGTTTTGTGAGGCCCAGGTGTGTGCGGGTAGGAAGATCATGGTAGCATCAGCACGTTTGCCATTAGGGATGAGCAGTAAGATATTGGGGGAAATAGGGGTGCAGGGTACCCAAATGCTTTGTTCTTTACTATATCTTACTGTTTGTGTTATTTGGTGAGCGTGGCCGGTGAGGTGTGATGGATAGATTCCTTGTTAGATGATGTTTCTTCTACTTCTCACGAGACTTTAGGACGTCTCCCCACTTGTTCACGAGAGATTTAGGTTTTCCTATTGAGTATACTTTGTATTCTCACCCTATGTTTACTTTCAGGTTTCCAGGAGGGCTTCAGAGGCTGTGCGGGACCTTACTATTCTGGACGTTGGAGTTGCTGTTGGTCGCTGTTGGATTCTGCTTAGAATTTTTCCTTTCCTGTTGGCTATTGTACTTTACCTAACAAGTCTGGAGGTGATTACAACACGCATTTGGCACCCAGATATTCCTTAACACTGTTTTCCACCCTCAGACAGATGGACAAACAGAACAAATGATCCAGATGCTGGAAGACATGCTGCGGGCATGTGTTCTGGATTTTGGGGGATCATGGGTATGACACTTTCCTATGGTTTAGTTTGCTTATAACAATATCTTCCACTCCACTATTGGCATGACACCGTTTCAGGACTTGTATGGAAGGCCGTGTCGTTCACCCGTTTGCTGGACAGAGATTGGGGAAACAGCTGTTCTTGGGCCAGAAGTGGTGCAGGGAACCAATGAGAAGGTTCAGCTCATATGTGAGAGGATGAAGGCAGCCTAGGACCGGCAAAAGTCTTATGTCGATCATAGGAGGAGGACCTTGGAGTTTGAGGTTGGAAATCATGTGTTCTTGAAGGTTTCCCCTCGACGTGGGCAGAGAAGGTTTGGTAAGGGGAGTAAGCTCTCCCCTAGGTTCATCGGACCTTTTGAGGTGTTGGGACGATTTGGTGAGGTGGCGTATCAGCTGGCATTTCCACCTCAGTTGGAGAAAGTTCACGACGTCATTCCCGTCTCCCAGATTCATCGATATCTACACGACAACTCCAAAGTCATCGATTGGGGAGAGTTAGATGTCGAAAACGATGCGACCTTCATAGAAAAACCGATCAAGATCGAGGATCTTAAAGAGAAAGTGCTTCGTGGATGAACCATCCCCTTGGTTCGTGTGTTGTGGAGGCATGGTGGCCTGGAGGAGAGCACTTGGGAGCAGGAGGCCCAGTTACACGTTCAGTACCTAGAGCTGTTTTGACTTGTTGTGTTTGTTCTGAGTTTTGTTGAGATATCTTACCTTGTGCTTTAATATATGAAATGATTGTTCTGCTTGTTTTGTTTCTGAATGTGTGATGATGGGAAAACCTGACTTCTAATAAATGTGCATTAATGTGGATGCGATTAAACCCGTGCGGGCAAGTCAGTTCCACCCAAAGCGGATAATATCCTGACATGTAGGAAGGGACTCCCTGAATCAGGTGTTGGACAGTGTGATCCTTGTGCTTGATGTGAATGTTTGTGGTTGATAACTCTTGGGGGAGTATTTCTGGATGTAGCGGGGTTCTGTTCTAGCTTTTGAACAACTCAGGGGTTTTCCCCTGAGAAGTATCTTTAGAGGGTGGTTGTTTGGACACCTCTTTTCTCCTCTATGGTTGTTCTTATATTCTCAGGGACGAGAATAGTTTGAGAAGTATCTAATGTAAAGGCCTGGGGTTTTGGGGTCCATTACTTGGTGAAAATATGATGTTTGGGGTGTTCTGGGTGGTCTGGAAGGTCATCCTAGCTTCTCGGTGAAGCTTAAGACTCATAACGGTGGCCTCGGCCTACCAGTAGCTCAGCCTACCAGTGGCCTCGGCCTACCGGTAGCTCGGCCTACCGGTAGCTCGGCCTACCGGTGGCCTCAGCCTACCGGTAGCTCGGCCTACCGGTAGCCTCGGCCTACCGGTAGCTCGGCCTACCGGTAGCCTCGGCCTACCGGTAGCTCGTCCTACTGGTAGCTCGGCCAACCGGTATCTTGGTCTACCGGTGGACCTAGCCTACCGGTGACCTCTCCACGGGTTTTCCAGTAGCACCTCCTTTTTTTGGGAATTGGTTTGTAAACCATGTTTTGACCCGTTTTAAGCCTGTTTTAAAGCCCATTAATGGTTTTTAATTAAATGATTGGTGAGGTGTGCGTCTGTTTTAACCACCCAGAAGGGTGGGGACCTTGTAAGTTACGTGTGGGGTGGCCCAACTGAGTGGTCAACCCACGATCATGCTTCTTCTGCGGTTTCGAGTTTTTCTCCATATCTTAACCATCCCAGGGATGCTGTATCTCAGCCTTTATAACCTAAAGGCTTCTATTCTCCCTAGGTTTTTCTCTATCACCCTGTGCTCAGAATACCCTTCCTCCGGACGAGTTGTACCACCATGAAGTTTTCCTTGATCACATTCTGTGGATTTCCTGCTACTCCTGATTTCCATTTTCCACGTGAGGACTTAACGTTGATCCTTGATCAATCAGGTAGGGATTTCTCCTTAGTCTCTCCTTTTTGTGCATCATGTGGGTTGGGTATGCTTTTTTCTCTGTGAAAATTGACAAAACCAAACTAATGAAAATAATTAACGGACCTCTAAAGAAGGAAAGAGGGGTGGGGGGTGTGATCGATGTTATGTTGTACTCTTTTATGTTGATATGTTTTGTGAATTATACAGGCCTATGATCACTGAAAATCATGGACGCTGGTGGCCTTTCTCTATGCACTAATGAACCTCGGTGCCCTTGGATATTTAAATAAATGTAACATGGAATTGGTTAATTACTTATACTCAATTAAATAAATTAAAAGCATCAGGATCAACCCTTTTCTGTGATAAATCTGATTAAATCTCAGTGGAATTGAAACCATAGAGTGTGTTAAATCTTTAAATCTGAAAATACCTGCAAGGGACTGCCTTGTGTTGGTGGTAGTGGTTTGGTTGTTTTCTTTCACGGGCTTAGATTGATGGGGTAATATGGGTGGGGATGGGATCCCCTGTTGTTATACTTTTGCTGGTTGTGAATCTGAGGCTGTGTGGTTTCTATTCTGTGACACAAATTCGGGTGGGATCCTCTGTTGTTGAGAAACTGTTGGCTCCTGGTTTTTGGGGACATGGGTCTGTGTCTCGGGGTTGTTTTGTTTCCAGTAATTTGTGGGACCTCGCTTGATCCCTAGTTTTTGTGAATTTACAAGAGAACCGGGTGTGAATGCTTAATTTTTTTTCAGACAGTTTTTCTTACTGCTTTAATTGTTGTTTCATCTGTGGCTGTGCCTGTTAGTTGCCCAGTACTGAAGGGATTAATTCACTCTGAACTGTTATGAAATGATACGTGAATAAAGAAACTGGGAACTTTTTGTTGTGTGACTGTTTTGTGAGGCCTAGGTGTGTGCGGGCAGGAAGAGCGTGGTAGCATCAGGACGTTTGCTGTTAGGGATGAGCAGCTAGCTAGTGGG
This sequence comes from Viscum album, assembly GCA_963277665.1. NCBI lineage: Eukaryota > Viridiplantae > Streptophyta > Magnoliopsida > Santalales > Viscaceae > Viscum > Viscum album. Next base: position 1,134,864,951 of record OY728141.1, on the reverse strand, counting down.
GTAAATAGGGGTGCGGGGTACCCAAATGATTTGTTCTTTACTATATCTTACTGTTTGTGTTATTTGGTGAGCAAGGCCGGTGAGGTGGGATGAATATATTCCTTGTTAGATGATGTTTATTCTGCTTCTCACGGGACTTTAGTATGTATCCCCACTTGTGTACGAGAGCTTTAGGTTTTCCTACTGAGTATACTTTTTATGATCACCCTATGTTTACTTTCATGTTTTCAGGAGGGCTTCAGAGGTCATACGAGACCTTACTATTCTGGACGTTGGAGTTTCTGTTGGTCACTGTTGGATTCTTCTTAGCCTTTTTCGTTTCCTGTTGGGTATTGTACTTTGGAGTCCTTGTACTTTGTTCAGTTTTCTTTTATTAAAACATGCATGTAGTTTGGTTTTTACCTTGAGGTTTCTATACTTGGTGGTGTTTGGTGTTGACTCATCCTTTCTCCCAATCTTGGTTAACAAAAAAAGGGTAATGCCTCCCACTTTTGTGAAAATGTTATACCCTTGGTACTAGTCGCCACTCCGGGGCCTATTGGAGGCGGGACTCGGGGGTCATTATCTCTACTTCAACTTAAAGAAGGAAGGGCCTGGAAATCTGCTGCCCCTTCCCTCCTTTTGGTGAAGGCGAGTCGTGACAAAATGGTATCAGGGGAGAGGTTGAGGGATAGGATAGAGTCTGAAGTTAGGCACAACGAGGATTGCATGGGATAGTAAGGAAACAATGTTAGGTGATCTTGGTTCATGAAATAGTCCAGGGAGGACCGGTTAGGACACAGGATTTTAGGGCCCCCCGTGATCCGATGCAAGGACTTTGAGCCTATCAAATGACCAAGTGAGACTACATTTATTGTAGTGTAGAGACCCTAGGGAAGGTACATGCATCATACTGATCGTGTTTTTAATTGATTTGGGGAACCTTGGGGAGAAAAATTTAATAATGATAATAATAATTCCCTTGCTACTCGGGCTTAGGCATTCCTTGTTTACCTTGCAGCTATGGCACCCGGACGTTATCCACGAGTGAATCGGGAAGTTGAGGCCCAGTGGATCGAGGCAATTGACCAGCAGAGGGTTGACTGACATGAGGAGGATGACTTGTGGCATAGGACTCTGTGATCCTTCCAGCGACAAACCCTCAAGAAGTACGAGGGAAGCGTTTCTGACTCAGTAATGGAGGGATGGCTCAAGGAGATATCCATCACCTTCTCTTTGATCCGTGCTATGAGGGAGTACTGGGTTCCGTTGGCCGTCAGTCAGCTGAGAGGAGCAGCACGTTAGTGGTGGACGTTTTTCCTGGGAGAGAAGATAGAGGCAGAGGTTTCATGGGTCAGTTTTGAGAAGGAATTTTATGAGGAGTTCCTATCCTCTACGGTGAAGGCTGAGAAGAGATAGGAGTTTCTCTCCCTTTAGCAGGTAAGCATGTTAGTGAGGGAGCTGGGGATCAAGTTTAAATATCTCTTGCGCTTTGCCCTAGATCTCTTTCCGGATGAGGAGTCTTGGGCAAGACGGTTAGAGGAGGCACTCTATCCTTCTCTTCAGTACGCTGTCACTCCCTTCACTCTTCTGACGTACATAGTAGTACAAAAGAAGGCCGAGATAGTAGAGAGGATGCACTTGAAGGGAGGAACACCACGAGAAGGGAACCATCTGAGTTCATCAAAGGGGAAGGTGGTCAGTAGCAGGTCTCCAGTGACAGGGCCTTCCAGGTTTCGACAAGCAGGGTTTAGGCCTCATCAGTTCCATTCCCGAGCTTCTAGCCCTCGCCCCTTTTCCATAGGGCCAAGACTGAAGTGTTTCTCTAGCAGAGTTTTCGGGCATGTCCAGAGCAGGTGTCTGACTCAAGCTCCACATGGTGGAGGTGGGCAGTTTCAACACCCACCTCAGTAGAATCCGTTGCTGGTGAGGCCTTTCCAGCAGTAGCAGTAGGCCGCTGGCCCTCTGAGGGATGACCTTGTGGGAGGAGAATGACACCAGGGTGCTCCTCAGGGACCTCGACTAGGGCGTGGTCAGGGAGGTGGTCAGCAGCAGCGAGGCAGAGGAGCTAGGCGTGGACAATTGCACATGGCAGAGTTAGTATCTCCGGCAGGACCAGATGTCATTCGAGGTACGGTCAGTTTATTCAGCACTCTTGTTTCTGCCTTGTTTGATTCAGGAGCTTCGCACTCCTTTGTTAAGCCCAAATTAGCCCATGCTCTGGGTCTTGATGCTGTGAGACTTTTTGTTCCCCTAGTGTTGAGAACACCAGTTGGGGGTCAAACTAGCGTATCTTACTTTTTCTGGGGATGTAGACTGATGTTGGAACCGCATCAGTCTAGTGGAGACCTTCTTTCATTATAGATGCAACAATACGATGTCATTCTAGGCATCGACTGGTTATTCTCCATGCATGCCATCATCGACTGCTATCGAAGAAGGATTGAATTCTCCAATGAGGATGGATGGCATGTGGCTTTTGTTGGGTAGTGGAGTTATCAGGTGGGGAGTCGACACATGGAGCCACTCCTTTCTATGTTGGATGGGGTATCAGTGGAGTCGGCGGACGCAGGAATAATGGATGTCCCAAAGGTCATAAGAGAATTCCCTAATGTCTGTCCCGATGAGGTTGTGACTCTACCCCCTCAATGTGACATTGATTTTGGGATAGAATTACATCCTGGTGCCCACCCAATCTCGATGGATCCTTATAAGATGGAACCTTCTGAGTTGCGGGAGTTGCGGATTCAGATTGACGATCTAATGGAGAAGGGCTTTGTTTGACCTAGCGTGTTGTCGTGGGGTGCTCCAGTTTTGTTCATAAAGAAGGCAGATGGTAGTCTATGACTGTGCATAGACTACCGGAGCTTGAATCAAGTGACGATCAAGAATCATTACCCCCTCCTGAGGATAAACGATCTTTTCAACCAGCTGAGGGGAGCAGGTTGGTTCTCTAAGATCGATCTGCAGTCTAGATACCACCAGTTGAGAGTGAAGGGAAGGTGATATCCCGAAGATGGATTTCAGGTGTAGATATGGCCAATTTGAGTTCGTGGTCATGCCGTTTGGCGTTACGAACACACCATTTATGTTCATGAACCTCATGAAATCTGTCTTCCGAGAGTTTCTGGACCAATTCATTGTGGTGTTCATCGACTACATCCTTATCTACTCAAGATCAGAGGAAGATCATGTTGATCATCTTAGAGCAGTTTTGGGAGTCCTTCAACACCACCAACTTTATGGGAAACTGTCTAAGTGCAATTTCTTAACGCGATAAGTACATTTCCTTGGACACGTAGTGTCTCAGAAGGGAATAACAGTAGACCAGTCTAAGGTCGAGGAAGTCGTTTCAGGGGAAGCACCCAACAATGTGACAGAAGTTCGTAGTTTCCTGGGTTTGTCAGGCTATTACTGGAGGTTTGTGCCTGACTTCTCTTTATTTGTAGCTCCATTGACAGCTTTGACTAGGAAGGACTAGGCCTTCGTGTGGAGCGACCAGTGCCAGACAGCTTTTGGCTACCTAAAAAAGAAGCTGGTTAGTGCTCCAGTACTCAGATTACCAGAGGAAGGGGTGTTGTTTGAAGAGTTATGTGATGCTTCTAGCCTTGGGTTAGGATGTTTACTGATTTAGCAGCGATGAGTGATCTCTTATGGGTCTAGGAATTTATGTCCTCATGAACGTAACTATTCCACCCACGATCTGGAGCTTGCGGCCATGGTGTTCACATTGAAGTTATGGCGGCATTATCTCATCGGAGAGTACTTTGTGGTCTTCTCAGATCACAAGAGCTTGTGTTATGTCTTTTCCCAGTGGGATCTAAACTTGTGGCAGTGGAGATGGGTTGAGTTCCTCCAAGATTATGACTTTGAGATCTCTTACACTGAGGGAAAGGGAAATGTTGTGGCTGATTCCCTGAGTAGGAAATCACATAAGAAAGTAGTTCGGGAATCTGTAGATGCTTGGAGAGTGATGGAAGAATTAGTATCCTTACATTTGGATGCAAGGGTGGAAGGTGGAAGAGGCTGTCTGTTTCAGATGACTGTAGTTTCCTCTTTAGTGGTGCAGGTGGAAGAGTCTCAGTGGGGGGACTCAGAGGTGGAAGTGATTCAAGATCGTGTTTATCAGGGAAATGCTCCCGAGGGATGGTGGAAGGATGGTCAGCATCAGATTCTTTTCCGTGGAAGGCTTTTTGTTCTGGAGATGATGTGTAAAGTTGTTCTCCATGAGTTCCATGGCTCGGATTTAGCGGTAAATCCTGGGGTCTCAAAGATGTACCAAGGCCTGAGAGGACAGTTTTGGTGGCCTGGGGTAAAGCGGGTGGTGGCAGAGTTTGTGGCTTAGTGCCTAGTGTGTCAGCAAGTGAAGGCTGGACACCATTTTCCTGGAGGGTTGTTACAACCTTTAGATGTTCCCGAGTGGAAGTGGGATGACATCTCGATGGACTTTGTCACAGGTCTACCCAGGGCTCAGGGAGGCTATGATTCCATCTGGGTAGTGGTGGATCAGTTGACAAAATCAGCACACTTCTTGGAGATTAAGGAGACGAGCCCGATGAGCACCTTAGCCTAGAGGTACGTTGATGAGGTGGTGTGGTTGCACGAGATTACGAGATCTATTGTCTTCGATCGATACATGCGGTTTAACTCACAAGTATGGAGGTGATTACAACATGCCTTTGGCACCCAGATATGCCTTAACACTGCTTTCCACCCTCAGACAGATGGACAAACAGAACAAACGATCCCGATACTGGAAGACATGCTGCGGGCATGTGTTCTGGATTTTGGGGGATCATGGGTACGAAACTTTCCTCTGGTGTAGTTTTCTTATAACAATAGCTTCCACTCATTGGAATGACACCGTTTCAGGCCTTGTATGGAAGGCCGTGTCATTCACCTGTTTGCTGGACAGAGATTGGGGAAATAGCTGTTCTTGGGCCAGAAGTGGTGCAGGGCACCAATGAGAAGGTTCAAATCGTACGTGAGAGGATGAAGGAAACCCAGGACCGGTATAAGTCTTATGACGATCGTAGGAGGAGGACCTTGGAGTTCGAGATTGGAAATCATGTGTTCTTGAAGGTTTCCCCTCGACGTGGGCAGCAAAGGGTTGGGAAGGGGAGTAATCTCTCCCCTAGGTTCATCGGACCATTTAAGGTGTTGGGACGAGTTGGTGAGGTGGCGTATCAGATGGAATTGCCACCTCAGTTGGATAAAGTTCACAACGTCTTTCACGTCTCCCAGCTTCATCAATATCTACACGACAACTCCCAAGTCATCGATTGGGGAGAGTTAAATATCGAAAACGATGCGACCTTCATAGAACGACCGATCAAAATCGAGGATCATAGATAGAAAGTGCTTCATGGACAAACCATCCCCTTGGTTCGTGTGTTGTGGAGGCATGGTGGCCTGGAGGAGAGCACTTAGGAGCGGGAGGCCCAGTTACGCGTTCAGTACCTAGAGCTGTTTTGACTTGTTGTGTTTGTTTTGAGTTTTGTTGAGATGTCTTACCTTGTGATTTAATATATGAAATGCTTGCTCTGCTTGTTTTGTGTCCGAATGTGTGATGATGGGAAAACATGACTTCTAATAAAGGTGCATTAATGTGGATGCGATTAAACCCGTGCGGGCGAGTCAGTGCCACCCAAAGCGGATAATATCCTGACATGTAGGAAGGGACTCCCTGAATCAGGTGTTGGACAGTGTGATCCTTGTGCTTGATGTGAATGTTTGTGGTTGATAACTCTTGGGGGAGTATTCCTGGATGTAGCAGGGGTTCTGTTCCAGCTTTAGAACAACTCAGGGGTTTTCCCCTGAGAAGTATCTTTAGAGGGTGGTTGTTTGGACACCTTTTTTCTCCTCTATGGTTGTTCTTATATTCTTGGGGACGAAAATAGTTTGAGAAGTATCTAATGTAATGTCCTGGGGTTTTGGGGTCCATTACTTGGTGAAAATATGATGTTTGGGGTGTTATGGGGGGTCTGAAAGGTCATCCCAGCTTCTCGGTGAAGCTTAAGACTCATAACGGTAGCCTCGGCCTACCAGTAGCTCAGCCTACCGGTGGCCTTGGCCTACCGGTAGATCGGCCTACTGGTGGCCTCGGCCTACCGGTAGCTCGGCCTACCCGTAGCTCGTCCTAATGGTGGGCTCAGCCTACCGGTCGCCTCGGCCTACCGGTGGCCTCGGCCTACCGGTGGCCTACTGGTAGCTCGGCCTACCGGTGGCCTTGGCCTACCGGTAGCTCAGCCTACCGGTGGCCGCGGCCTACCAGTGGCCCCGGCCTACCGGTGGCCCCGACCTACCGGTGGCCCCGACCTACCGGTAGCTCAGCCTGCCGATGGGCTTGGCCTACACGTGGGCTCGACCTACCGGTCGCTCGGCCTACCGGTGGCCTCGGCCTACCGGTAGCTCGGCCTACTGGTGGCATCACCCTACCGGTAGCCTCGGCCTACCGGTATCCCGGCCTACCTGTGGGATCGGCCTACCGGTGGCCTCGGCCTACCGGTAGCTTGGCCTACTGGTAGCTCAGCCAACCGGTAGCTTGGTCTACCGGTGGACCTAGCCTACCGGTGACCTCTCCACGGGTTTTCCAGTAGCGCCACCTTTTTTTGGGAATTGGTTTGTAAAACATGTTTTAACCCTTTTTTAAGCCTGTTTTAAAGCCCATTAATGGTTTTTAATTAAATGATTGGTGAGGTGTGCGTTTGTTTTAACCACCCCGAAGGGCAGGGACCTTTTAAGTTACGTGTGGGGTGGCCCAGCCGCGTGGTCAACCCACGATCCCGCTTCTTCCACGGTTTTGAGTTTTTATCCATATCTTAACCATCCCAGGGATGCTGTATCTCAGCCTTTATAACCTAAAGGCTTCTCTTCTCCCTAAGTTTTTTTCTATCACCCTATGCTTAGAATACCCTTCCTCCGGACGAGTTGTACCACCGTGAAGTTTTCCTTGATCGCATTCTGTGGATTTCTTGCTACTCTTGATTTCCAGTTTCTATGTGAGGACTTAACGTCGATACTTGATCAATCAGGTAGACATTTTTTCCTTTGTCTCTCCTTTTTGTGCATCATGCGGGGTGGGTATGCTTTTGTATCTGTGGAAATTGATGAAACCAAACTAATGAAAATAATGAACGGACCTATAAAGAAGGAAAGAGGTGGGGGGGGGGTGTGATCGATGTTATGCTGTACTATTTTATGTTGATATGTGTTGTGAAATATACGGGCCTATGATCACTGAAAATCATGTCCGTTGGTGGTCTTTCTCTATGCACTAATGAACCTCGGTGCCCCTGGATATTTAAATAAATGTAACATGGAATTGGTTAATTACATATACTCGGTTAAATAAATTAAAATCACCAGGATCAACCCTTTTCTGTGATAACTCCAGTTAAAGCTCAGTGGAATTGAAACCATGGAGTGTGTTAAATATTTAAATATGAAAATACCTTCAAGGTCCTGCCTTGTGTTGGTGGTAGTGGTTTGGTTGTTTTCTTTCACGGGCTTAGATTGATGGGGTAATATGGGTGGGGATGGGATCCCCTGTTGTTATACTTTTGCTGGTTGTGAATCTGAGGCTGTGTGGTTGCTATTCTGTGACAAAAATTCGGGTGGGATCCTCTATTGTCGAGAAACTGTTGGCTCCTAGTTTTTGGGGACATGGTTCTGTGTCTCGAGGTTGTTTTGTTTCCAGTAATTTGAGGGATCTCGCTTGATCACTAGTTTTTGTGACTTTACAAGAGAACTGGGTGTGAATGCTTATTTTTTTTCCAGACAGTTTTCCTTACTGCTTTAATTGTTGTTTCATCTATGGTTGTGCCTGTTAGTTGCCCAGTACTGAAGGGATTAATTCACTTTGAACTGTTATGAAATGATACGTGAATAGGGAAACTGGGAACTTTTTGTGTGTGACTATTTTGTGAGGCCTAGGTGTGTGCTGGCAGGAAGAGCATGGTAGCGTCAGGACGTTTTCCGTTAGGTATGAGTAGCTAGCTAGTGGGGTAAATAGGGGTGCGGGGTACCCAAATTCTTTGTTCTTTAATATATCTTACTGTTTGTGTTATTTGGTGAGTGTGGCCGGTGAGGTGGGATGGATAGATTCCTTGTTAGATGATGTTTCTTCTGCTTCTCATGGGACTTTAGGACGTATCCCCACTTGTTCACGAGAGCTTTAGGTTTTCCTACTGATTATACTTTTTATGATCACCCTACATTTACTTTCAGGTTTCCAGGAGGGCTTCGGAGGTCGTGCGAGACCTTACTAGTCTGGACGTTGGAGTAGCCGTTGGTTGCTGTTGGATTCTTCTTAGCCTTTTTCGTTTCCTGTTGGGTATTGTACTTTGGAGTCCTTGTACTTTGTTCAGTTTTTTTTATTAAAACATACATGTAGTTTGGTTTTTACCTTGAGGTTTCTATACTTGGTGGTGTTTGGTGTTGACTCATCCTTTCTCCCAATCTTGGTTAACAAAAAAAGGGTAATGCCTCCCACTTTTGTGAAAATGTTATACCCTCGGTGCTAGTCGCCACTCCGGGGCCTACTGGAGGCGGGACTCAGGGGTCATTATCTCTCCTTCAACTTAAAGAAGGAAGGTCCTGACAAACTGCTGCCCCTTCCCTCCTTTTGGTGAAGGCGGGTCGTGAAAATATACTATGGAAAATTGTACTAAAACCTAAAACAAAACATAGAAATTTCCTACACCAACAACTTCCAATCCAAAATTCATCAAATCAAAAAATAAGAGGATCTCGTTACAAACATAGCATGGTTAAGGCAGCATTACTCTTCCGACTCAAATCATCAACCACTTTATTTTCCTTTCCTAGATGGTAATAGATCATGAAATCATAATCCTTGATTAGTTCTAACCATATTTTCGGTCTCATGTTTAATTTATTCCGAGTAAATATATACTTCAAACTTTTGTGGTCAGTATATATTTCACATTTTACTCCATACAGATGATGCCTCCAAATTTTTAAAGCAAAAACAACAGTAGATAATTCTAAATCATATGTAGGGTAATTTAACTCATGAGGTTTCAACTAATGTGAAGCATAAGCAATTACCTGATCATTATACATTATAAAACAACCAAGTCCTTTCGATGATGCATCACTATAGATAACAAATTCACCATTTCTGGAAGGCAGTGCAAAAACTGAAGTATTCAAAAATCTTCTTTTCAATTCCTAAAAACAATCATCACATTATTTTGTCCAAATGAACTTAACACCTTTTCGAGTTAACTTAGTCATTGGGATAGACAACCGTAAAAAAATTTCAACAAACCTCTGGTAATAACCTGCTAAACCAATAAAACTACGAATCTCTATGATATTGGTAGGTCTTGACCATTATTCAACAACGTTTTTTAGTAGGATCAATAGTTATGACATTTTTTTGAAACAATGTGACCAAGGAAAGAAATTTGTTGTAACCAAAACTCACACTTGGTTAATTTACCATATAGTCTCTTTTATTTTAAGGTTTTATAGACAACCCTTAAATGACTTTTGTGTTCTTATTTAATTTTATAATAAACCAAAATATCATCAATAAACACAACCACCATTTATCACCTGAGTCAACTGTTCCATCACTGCAAAAAACTGTTCAGTTCCGATTCTGACCATCCCAGGTTGCTTATTTGGAAGGTTATTCTTCTATGTATTCCTTTACAACATAGCTTCCCTGTTTCCTCTGCAAAAAACCATTCTGAACATAGAAATATCTTAGGCAAAGAAACATGGTAATCTGTAAATGCTATATCCTTTCAATCTTACTATAAATTAATTTATGGATATTATTTTAACAATACCCTAACTCCTAAAGTTGTCTAAACCGACCTCTGATACCAACTACAAGGAGCCAACCTTAAACATTACATAATCTTGAATTAAGTTAATAATTCACATTGAGGATCTTTTAAAATTTTGAGCTTTAGAGAATTATGTCATAACACATACATAACAATTTTAATATCACACGTAGACACTTGTACTTAGTATCTATTTTTTTCATAAAATAAAAACTCTTGAAAAAAAGAGTCATGTTTAGTTCCATATTTTAGACATCATTAATTTCCCTTAATCCCATCCTTGACCCTATTCATCTTTATGTCTTGTGAAAAAAAATTTCAAAAAAACTTGGGATGTGCATAAAAAGATCATTAAGGGATACACAAAGAAGAAAAACTGTTAGTTTTTCAAAACAACAAGTAAACCATGAATACTTTATAATAAGTAAAACTTTTCACCTTTATGAAGTAGTAAATACTCTTCACTGAATAAAAGATCATTTCTTACCCTTTTTTAACCAAAATATTACCATAAAACCCATAGAAAGAACACATAACATATAAGGGAACTTGATACATAAACATACTTAAATGGAATAACTATACGGTCGACTTCCACACATATCACTAAATAGAATAGCCATACAGCCAACTTCCACACCCAATTCATTGGAGGTTATAATGTAAACACCCATCCTTGTTTATCACGACACCACCTATCATTTGGTTTATCACATAACCACCCTTCAAATGTTTAAGTACCATTATAAAATCATAACACATAAAATATTGTAAATATAATCATTTCACTAATAACATTTCATTTGAAATCACAAGAAATAATTTTAAGATATTGAAATAATAAATCCATTTCAAAAAACATTTTCAATACCAATGCACCCAAAAATAGAATAAGGTATTTATTTTTCTTTTAAAAACATTAAGGCTTATAGAGTAATCCAACTAACGATTACAACAACGGAGAGGTCATTGTCACCACAAACATTAAAAAAAATTAATTTTGTCATTTAGTAAAACGCTTTGTAGAAAAAAGATTCCCTTTTAATGAAATTAAAATTCAAAGGGGTTTATTATATACTATATAAAATAAGGAGGTGTATATTATCAAAACATGCCTCAATTAAAGGAGATTGAGATGAAGTCCCTTACCTCATGTCCGACTTGACCCGTTCGTTCTTTAATTTACTGAATAATAAACTTAAGTTAATTTCTAATTGCTTAAGAAAACTTTTCAAGTTTAATATTTCTTTTATATCACTTATTACCTTGATATAAAAATTAGTTAATTATTTGAGTTAATATCGGACATTTTGTCGATGTTCAGAACTTGAGTTAAAAATGAACTTGTTATAATTAAAAATTGTCCATGTGGTCGAAATTCCATTATCTATAGAATGATATTCATTATTTATATATCATATATATCATATATATCTAGTATATATGTATTTAGAATATTCCACATCTTTTGGATATATGAAAATGAAATTCACCATTCATGGAGACGGTAAGCCGTACATACGCATGAATGCTACTTCCATTTCATTTTTTTTTATTTTAAAAGGAATGAAAACCAAACGATACATAGGTATATTATTATTCCAGTATAATATAATATTTTATATACATTATGTAAGTTCATTAACACCATACTTTACACGTTCCATGTATGGTATGAACGAGTTATATCACTTTGAGGGGGCGGTAGTCCGCATTTCCTCAATTAAAATTATCATATATATACAATATGAAAAGAATACAGGTATGTTATAAAAGAGAATTAAAAAATCATAGATATAAGAAAATATTGTAAATATCATAGATAATTACATTTATATCATAATGGACACCATAAAAGGTGGTAGGAGAAGATTGAACAATCATCGTTTCATGAGGCAGTAGTTCACCGTCCATAGAAACATTATGTTCTATACCCGTTAGATGGAGGTGTGTGTAAGTGTAGTTAGAATACTTCTCATAAAAACAACCTAGTATATTTAGTATACTGGGGTTTTTATGTAAACAAATAATAAAAATAGCATAGGTACTGAAGAAGTAAAATAAAAATATAATCTAACCATATAAATAAATTTTATTAAAAGGCAGTTTTGGATTAAAATATAGTATTTTCACTATTCATTAAAAAATGAACTTTATCAGAAAAATACCAAAATTTTACCCAAAGTAAATTTTGATGTCCCACTTCTAAATAATAAGTTTAATTTGTCAAATAGAACATATAAAAGTGATAAAAACTAGATTTAAAAAGGGTTTTCCATCAAAAGGCAGTAAATCGACCTTTTAAAGAATATTAGAGCATGTATGCTTAAAATTGTATTAATTCACATTTTAAGCCTATAAATTTTATTGGATAAATGTAAAAACATTTAATAAACATGTTTAATAATATTTTAGTTAAATCTGTTCATTCCCGCCAATACAATGGCTATGCGTTAACTACCATTTAAAATAATAATATTATATTATTATTTTTCAGTATAACTCAAAATTTTGTGCAACGTAATATTTCAAAGAAATCCGTTGTTACGTATCAGGTATGCCATTAAACATAGCATCCCATTTAAAGTATAATTAATATTTAATTCAAAAATATTAAAAAATATGAAAATGTCTTACTCTTTATTTACCTGGTATGTTACAATATGATTCATTCATTTATCTAGAATATGAACTGTCACCTTCCATGCCTATATAAGGGTGGGTCACCATATTTCCCATATTGGTCTTTAGAGTTTTTGACCCCAAATCTTTCCAACTCTTTTAGTACCCATTCATATCTTTTGGAATCAATTTGATCTCTGACATCACTTTCAGGAAGATGGCCACTACTGAAGATTTTATAAATAGGGAAGTTGTCAAATAAAGACCCTTAGAGAAATCATGGTATGGGAAATAAAATTCCTTTCTAAAAAGATTTATAAATATTTAGTGTTGGGAAAATATTTGTGTTTAGAAATATGATTTCGAATTGTTTCATCCTAAAATAATTAGAGTTTTATACTTCAGTTGAATTTCATTTTGAGGATGATAAATAGGAAGTTTCTTTTACTTTATTTGAAGATAAGTATAAAATTTCTTATGAATAAGAAATTGAGTTAATGGAAGTAATCCTATAGGGTGAAGCATATATTCCTTCATAAAAATTACATGATAATCTTGGAAGTTTTTTAAATTTGAAGGATGATGAATCTTTGTTCACTTATTTCGATAAAGTCAGAATGATTTCTCATCTAACACCATATGATAGGGTTGTAACAACATGGATTCAAGGATATTTGATTCCTAGTAAGGGTGATTGGGATACCCTTATGGTTTTGGATATTTTTGTGTTATATTTTGTGATAAATATGAGCCAAGTAAACCTTTTTAAGTTTATTTTTTCTTAGAGTGGAATCAATTAAGAATGATTCAATGAAATCAAAGTTTTTTATGTTTCCATGTTTTATCAAAAAGTTGTTAGTAAATTGTATGGAAGTTTTTCATATAAAGAATCAGAATAATACTATGAGGGAAAATATTTCCCTGATCGATGAAGAAAAAATATTTATAATGATGTTAGTTTTTTGATTCTATGTTGAAAAAGTTTATGGATAAAGTAGATAGAGGTGCATCCAAGGTTTCATCACCTAAGAAGAAGGATGTTCTAATAGAAAAAATAAAGGCAGAATCACCACCCTTGAAAAATAAAAATAAACTGAAGACAATTTCAGATAATGAGTTTAAAAAACCGATGGATCATAATCCCCAAAAAAAATTTAGTTATCCCAAATTTGGTATAAATAAGTCTGAATCCTTGGCCTTAAAAATTCAAACTGAAGAAGAACTAAAGTAATATGAGAAAAGGAAGAAACATAAGAAAAGTTTAGCTGAAGAAAAATGGTTGAAAATTTAATGAAGGATGTATAAATTTTTTCATAAAATCCAACACTATTCATATGTCCTCTATCAGTTGTACAAAAAAGTCAACAGTACAAAATAGTTCCTCACATTTATCAAACTCTACCAGATGCCGATATAGAATTAGTTGAAACTTCAGTTATTCCTTTAGTAGTTCCAATATTTGGATATAAAGGGAAATATAGAGAGATAGTACAAGAGCCTTAAGTATCGGTCCCAGTTCATGTTCAAAAGAAAGATGAGAAGAAAAAACCTAATTTAGTTAAGAAAGTTGGAAAAGCTATGCTAAAAACTGATAGGTAGTTATAAAAATAATTATGAGAGGAAGAGTAAGAGTAAGAAGAAGAAGAAGAAATGTAGACTGAGGAAGAGTCAAATAAATAGAAAAGTACACCAGTGGATTCTTTTAAAACCACTTCATTACCCTCTCAATCCGATAAGAATATGGAATTAGAATATTTAGAAGAAGAAAAGTCATCTTCTAATGAGAAATAAGAATAATGGAAAAATTTCATGAAAGTTTCTGAAATGGTTGAGTCATATAAAGAAATAGATATTTTGAAAGTTTTATAAGATACAAAAGTTTAATAAAAAGAGAAGAAGTTAGATGTTGGTCATTCTAAACCACATGTTTAAGAGGTTAAATCAGAGTCATAGGACTCTTCAAAAATAGAGAAAAAACTAACATTAATTATATTTTCCTAACTCTGAAAAGGTTATGTGACACAATTCCATACATTCCAAACATTGAAGTGAGAATTAATCAAATACAAAATTTATTAAATGAAAAATCCTAATCATTAAATATGTTGACTAAAATGGAAATTTAGAATGAAGCAGAAGTCAAAACCATCAAAATCAAAAAAAATATCACAAGATACATTTAAACTCAATGGTTAGATGGTCGAGACAAGTTGAAATTGATTTTAAGGACTAAGAGGATTAGTTTATAGAAATGAAGAGAGTTTTACTTAACTTTACTATTTTTTTTGATAAACTATCAATTGATGTTTCAGATAGAGATAATTTTGGTGAAGAGTTTAGTGACATGACTAATAACTAGGATGAGGAAGTTAGAGTTTTAAAATATAAAGTTTATAAGTTGGAAGTTGAATACAACATACTCCATTCCAACTAATATGATATAATACTTGTTAAGGAATAGAATAAGAAGATTAGTAAGGAGGTTGAAAGGTTTAATGAAGAGGTTTGGAAGAAAGCAGTCATGGAGGAAAATATTATGAAGCTTTAGTCTTCTGTTGCTGAGGCTAAAAAAGACCATGAAGATGTGAAAAAGTCTAAGGTGATCAGGAATTTTTTTTAAAGAAATAATGAACATTTTCATTTGAAATCTTGATGTAATTTTTGAAACATTTTGAATGAATGTTTAAAGTAAATTAATTTTTATCCAAATTCTATACGTCTGAATGTATTCTAATTTCTTTTTGGATGTATGTCATTTCTTTATTATCTTTGATAAATAGTTATTTAACATAAATTTTTTTCATACATTACACTTTTCTATCTTTTTAAAATCCATATAATTTCACTATTCTTTTTTGTAAATCACAAAGGGGGATAAGTTCTGAGAAGTTTAAGGGGAGAATTTTTGAGAATTTTTTTGAATATTTTCTTCAAGGGGGAGAGTTTAAAAAAAATAAAGGAATAGTTACAAGGGAAGAATGTTTCTAAGTAATATTTTTATTAAGGGGGATAACTCCAAGTTTTATTTATTTTCATTGGATAAAAAATTTAAAAGAAAAATAAGGTATTAACTTATAGAGAGTTTAAATATGATAAAGAAATAAATTTATTTTTAAAGTATATCTTTGAAGTTCCTAAAAGAACAAAGGGTTGTAAGTTTTTCAAAGTTATTATTTTTCATTTTTTTAAGTGTTGTGTTTTTTACATTATAAAAACGGGGATATTGTTGAGTTAAATGTTTTACTTTATAATTTTCCTTTCCTTAGTTTTGTAAATCACAGATACTTTCTTAAAACACTATTTTACTAACTTTATATTTACAATGTTTTAGTATGTTTTTTTAGAAAACATTATTTTATACTGAATGTATAAATAGTTATAATATAAAACAAATATAAACTTTTATTATTCAATCTGATACATTGTATTGAAGGTGAGTCTGAATCATTAGATCAAAACTTGTTTTGACCAGTGGTTAAACTTATGTCCTGTCTATTAGAATGAAAAAAGTCATGACCATTATAATGATATTGGTACCAATACATCGAACTAACCTTTATTCATTTCACCATATTGATAAAAAATAATATAGTCCATCGGCCTATCTAAATTTTATAATCGAATTGATTATAATTATATATATTGGATGGAATATAATATAGAATTGTAATGGTGATAAACTAAACGATGTTAGAAAAATGGAGTGAAACTCATTATTAGTGCTCAAGTCAAAGATCCAGATCATTATGAGATGTCAAAGTGAAAGCTATCTAAGTCCATTACAACCAACTCAAAAATATGACCATTGGAAGAATTACTTATAAATAAGAGGTTATTTGAAGAGATGAGAGAAAATGAAATTTCACTACTCAATTCTTCTGAAGATTGATCTATATAAACATATCATTCTTAAGTTTTTTTAATGTTTTATAGAGTTTTAGTTATAAGGAATCATGTGAGGATTTTAATTTCCTTAGAACATTTATGATTTTTTTATTCGCTATGTCCAATCATGGTATTGATTGAGGGCTTCTGAGGATAGGAAGATAGTGATTACGATCCATCAAATTGAGAGATTATAGGGATATAAAGATAGATACTAATAATCATATTTATGGATTTCTTATTTAAGAAATACATAGATAACACTGATCATCGTATCATGGGATTCTAGGGGATTGAAAGGCAGAGTTATACCGATATTTGTATCGAGGGATTTCCTGGAAAGAAAAGACATAACTTTATAGTAGGTATTAAAACTGTGGATATATTTAGTTAGGATTTCTAACTTCCTTAACTCTTAAGGTTAAAGAGTAAATTCTTTTATTAAAGGTTGTAAGTAATTATTACTATTATAATATTTCATATTTCTTGTTTATACAAGTTATATTTTCTATTGTGCATGTGTATCAGAAAGTTATTTTTGTAATTATCATTCTAATAAACCATTTTATTGGTGTGTTTGTGATACTGATAAATAACTCTGATATAATCAAACAATTTCTAGTTCCGATTCTAATAATTTGATCATAAGACAATATTTGAGTCCAATCTTTTTACTTAAGAAGATTTGTGTTTAGTTTAAATTTTTTAAACTAAAATTCACCCTCCTCTTATAGCCATCGTAAACTCTTACAATTGAATATTTTCAACCCCTATAATGTAATGACCGTCATATTGACATGATTGGAAATATTAGAGCAATATCTATTAGGAAACTTTATAGTCTTCAAAATTGATAGAAATGTTTATTTATATTTTTTACTCATTGTGTACTTTACAACAAGCATGTATGCCTGATTACCATCACCCAACTTTAAATATAAAAGTTTTTTCAAACCCATTTCTTACAAATCACATCAAGCGTTAGAAATGTCCTTTTATTTCCCCTTGACACCTAAAATAGTTCACATTATACTATCATACACATTTTTTTCAATTTGAATCACATAAAAATTATGTCTTAAAATATTATATTTCCAATAAATAAATTTGAAGAGAATACTCCATTTATTCCAATTACGACTGCTTTGTTTATTTTCAGTAGGAATCTAATTAAATGAAGAAGCCAATAAATATTGAAGATCATACATTGTGTGAATGTTTTCTTGATCATGTTGTGTAAGAATTTGAACCTTTAATATTATTTGTGGTTATGGGACATGCTCTCTATTCCCACAAAATGAAACACTATCTTTTCTGAACCTATGAAATGGAGGAAGAAGAAATTTGTGGCCAAATTATGACCACTTTATATAGTGCTTAATCCATATATATTTATTAATTTTATTATAATAAGGGTAGGAAAATTATTATTTTATACTCCAACCTGATAAGTTAGTATATGTTGGAAAGTTATTAATTGTCCATAATAAAGCATCCCAAAGTTTAAACATTTCATTAGATGCCGAGTCAAAATTCATTACACCATTTGCCCAAAATTATTATAGATCTTCAATCAATGGTTTCACATTAACATTAATTTTATCATCAGGTCCTATCAGTCCATCAATTAGATATTAAATTAATAAAAATGGTTTCACCATACATACCCATGGGTGAAGGTTGTGTGGAACCAACACCACTATCCACGTACTATGTGTTGCACCAACCATGGACCTGAATGGTTTAAAACCATCTGCTGCCAAACCCAGTCGAACATTACGACTATCCTTGGGTGTATTTGATTAAATTATTTCCATGAAAAATAATTTTTTAGGTGATTTAATTTATCAACCTCTTTATTTCTCTATGAATTCCAAGTCATAATTTTAGAAATTTTATCTGACATGAAGAATCTCTTCAGCCTCAGTTTCAATGGGAAATAATGCATATTCTTAGTGGAAACTTATTTCCCTTGATTCAAGACCCTTGGAAGAAGAATCTAACTACCTTGATTAATATTATTTTCCTTCCACCTATATGAATAGAAAATAGTACAAGTATTGAGTTGTTCATTCTCTTTTTTGAACAGAATAAAATTATTAAAGCATGCATCAATGGTATCATATGTGAAACTAAGGTCATCGGTCAACTTATGAGATTGATAGTATGAATCTAGAATCATTACTCCATCAGAGAGTACCTTCTTCAATAGTACCAATAACATATCAAATGAGGTGTCTGTCCATTGATTAAAGGCCTTTAGGTGTAAAAGTTCATTGATGAATGACATTTTACTAAATTTAGTGTATCTATGATATAATTTTGTGTGTGAATCTTCAATAATTTCAAAGAATTTCAATGATTCTTCATCTATGGAGGAATAGGGATTACTCCCTATAACATTTTTATTTACATCCTTACTGTCTTCAGGTTGAAACTAACACATCAAATCATTGAGAATTATATTCATCAAATCAACTACTCTCAAATAAATATCCATATTAATACTTAATGATTGGTGAAATGGAACAAAATATTATCTATTATGTGTCCATGTCTTATAGTTTTTCAAAAACCCATTCATAAATTGATGTTCCCTAATAGTATCTCATTTGAAGATATATCTATTTACTAATTTTTTCATGGAAAACTTATCAAATTACTTTGAAATCTGCTGGTGAAATAAATAAATCTCTTAATCCCATCATAATATTTAGTAGAAAACCTATCTGGCATATCAATACATATCTTATCCATATCTTTATTTAATATAAATAAAATAATTGAAATATATTATTTAAATTATAAATAAACTCATATAATCAAAAATAAAAACCAATGAAGCCACGGTCTGAGGAAAATTTTGAAGGAGATGATGAAAAAATACCCAGTGATACCAAAACAGTTGGATAAGTTATAAAATATAGAAAAAATAATATATGAACAAATAATAAATAATAATAATGATATATCAAGATTTCATTATATCAATATGAAAAACATACCTTGAAAAGGGGTGATGACTGTTGAGTGGTATGGGTTCACTATGTAGAATAAGAATGAAGGGGAAGGGGGTCATTGCACAGAAGAGGAATCCATGGGAATGGGTCCCTTTGTAGTAATTGAGGGGAAGGGGTTGCTATATAAATGGAATTGAGGGAAGGGAAGTAAGGGGCTACCATTTCACTTCACGAGAGAGGGTCTAAAGATGGGGGGGTGTACCAGGGGCACAATGGTGGGTGGGATGTAGGGGGGCTCCAAAGTAGAGGAGGGGGGATTGAAAGAAAGGGGAGAAGGGGGGTTTAATGGCGGGGGCGAGGAGGGGGCTCAATGGTAGGGGCTTGACGGTAGGTAAAGGAGGGAAGCAGGATGAGGGATTAACAATGTAGAGAGAACACAAGTGATATGGGGGATCAAAAATGAGGGGGGAGGGGGATGAGGGGGGAATGATGGTGGGGAGAGGAGGGGTGGGATGGGGGATCGATAGTGGGGAGAGGAGGGAGAGTATTGGGGGATCAATGGTGGCTAGATGGAAGGTGGTGAAACAAAGATATGGTGGAGAGGAGGGTGAAGGAGGGGGAATGAGTTCTTGATGATAGTTGTACGGTAGAGGTCACAACATAAAGGTGGGGAAGGGGAGTAATTTCAATGAGGGAAGTGTGTGTTGAACAAGGTAATGTGAAGGAAATTAGGACGGCGAGGAAAAAAATCCTAGTGATCGCCATTTGGTAGTCGCTAATAGGGTCAATAGCGACTTTCAAACGGTGGCCACTCGAATCCAACCTCCACAGATGGCCATTTATCTACTAGTGATACTATAAATATAAAGTTGTGCCTGAAGCATCTTTTTTATTATCAAACAAATTAACCACTTTTTTTATGTAGAGGGAAACCCATTACATGACCTACAGATGTAAGGGAACCAATTCCCAAAGAAACTAGCCCTAAGTCTCATAACCTGCAGGTCCAAATACATTGTCCAAAGGACCCACAAATAATAGGCCCAAACCAGTCCCTCCTAGCCCACATGATGCCCCTACCAGCTTCATATTCACTCTACTAGCTACCATGTATCACCCTATGCCACTGGACTAGAGTTTTCTTCCTACGACGCCCCATCATCGTCCTCGATAGGTATGAAGGCTGATACCTATGGTGTCCCACTATCGCCCCAGCTTTTCCCCATCATCAGCATCACCCGTCACCACCCTCGTGTTCCCACAACCACCTAGTATACATATATTTATCTATATGTTTTATACTATGTGTGAGTGTGTCTGCATGAGTAAGTTTTATACATTGTTATATTTTATACCTTAATATTATTTATGTGTGCAATTTTTAAGTAATTAATGAATCATAATTGAATAAATTCATGGTCGAAAAGCGATGGATATGAAAAAAGGGTTGATGATATCTTGGAATTTTATAAATAGAATATATAAAAATGAGACATGTTTTACTATCTATACATGAACTATTTAAATATTAAAAAATTAGGGTCTAGAGAAATTAAGGATCATTTTATTTTCTATAGTTTTAATCTGATTTATATTCATTGGATCATGTATGGTAAAATAACATGGAATTCAAGATATAATGATGATGGAGATTTTATGTTGGGATTATTCAGGTTTTAATAAAAATTATTAGATCATGTAGAAACTTAAAAAATACTTTATTGTGGATCTACCATACAAGAAATTTTAAAAAATTCATAAAAATAGAAATGAATAAATACTGTAAATCATGCATACCATTCACTGAAGAGAATCTGCATCATAAATATCACCAATGAATGGGTTTGAGATAGATCACTAAAGTGGTAGGAAAAATCATACCACCTCCATAGGTATCCATGAGTAGAATGGATATCTCATCATATGAGAGGGGTTATTATTCACTCAAGGTGTGTTAGAACCTCTCAGTGTAAAGTTTGAAGAATATGAGAGATTCAGTTTATAGATAGGTCTATCTAAGTATAAGGATTATCCCATGTATTTCCATCTTATGTAAGTGTCTTTATATAGCATATGAGGATGATTCTTTGTTCTATTTGGCACTATTTCATTTACTTATTCATTTAATCATTCATAAAAAGAATAGAACTACTCTCAAATGTTTCATATTATAAAACAACCTGATAAATAATAATTTAGGTGGACAATGGATCTGATCTTTAGGCTGTATGAAATAACATACCTTATTTATGTGTGAAAATTATAATTTTAATATAATTAAAAATATAACTTATATATATCATATATGTTTATAAGGATTTAGGGAATATATCCACCAATCCCCCACTTTCAGTAAATCCTAAAGAGTCTTTGTTCCATTTCACATTACATTTCATCATATACAATAACTTGTGAAACCATATCAAAAAATCCTTCTGGATATCTTATTTTTTTAGAAATTTATCATTAACTTTACCTGTATCACATTATATGTAATACATTGTGAATTATCATCCAAAATACTTTTTAATTAGCTATTCGAGTAGTTCTATGGGTCAAACTCAATCCTCATTCAGTTAATCATAAAGTGTGACCACACAAGTCTTTATAACATCAGAAACCAATATAAATTTCTAAATACATAAGTGTAATAAAATAGAGGCCTCTTAAAAAGAATAAATACTAATCAAGATCTAAATTGATTTGATGTGATCTCTATCAAAAAAATATATCTTTATACCTATTTCCACCAGTCTGTATCATATACAAACATGCATTCTCATATTTTCTCTATCCAAGACATCGAGTGACCATGAGACACAGAGTATGTCAAGCCCAAATAGACCACTCATATATTCTAGATCCTCATAGTATAGAATGAACTTATCAATGAATACATTACATGAAATTCACCCTTATGGAAAAGTACATCACTTTCCCCTTATTCAAATAAATAAGAACATCATATTTATTATCTAGGTGTAGTTTCACCCTCCACAATCTATCTCAATAAAGGGACCAGATATTTACTCATCATATGAGAGATAAAATCTCATATCTAGTTGTGCTTGAACCGGGAGATATGATCAACAACATTCCCATCCACTCTTATATTAGCTATGTTAACATGTAGAATTGTGTAAGTATGGAATCAAAGTATAAAGGTTATCATGCTAGGTATCTCACTAACCATGGGTAATGGGGACAAAAATATGATCCATGCACCACAATTATACCATATATATCTGTATAACACTAAATGTGGTATACTTAGTGGGTCCATCCCTCACTCACAAAGAATCATATTATTTTGTTGTGCCTCATGAACATATTTTGTATCTCTGTACAATAATCCTACTCATTCCAAACCTAACATTTCATTATAACATATAATACTCCATTATGAACATTATTTCGGAATTAATTAAAGGTTTTCTTTAAGAGGTCAATTATTATCACACTTCATGAAATTTATATCAAAATATACACATATTAAACCAACGGGAAATAATGATAAAGTGGAGATTACCTCTAATATGATACATTTTTATATCCTTAAAAACCTTTAAAGAATATTTAACAAACCCAACATAAGAACCTATCTATCATATCATATATGATAAAATTATAAATCTACCATATGTATATTTCCCTTTTAGGGATTTTGTTAACTCATTACATCATATATAATTCTTGTCACATCTCTATGTGACCATATGATAAAACCCTCCCACTAAACTCCTTTAGTGATTAATATTTATAAAGAAATAAAGTTTGAATAATGGTGATATTTAGGAATCACATTACTAACAATAAAATATTTGAACATATTCAAACTTCTTAACCTCATCACATAAAATGATACTCTTTCAACTTATGTTGTCTACTTTGAACTATTTCTAAGTGAATCATCATTATCCTTGGAAATCCTTCCATCAAAATTTTTCCTTGAAATAATGTAACTACTTACATTATTGTTCACCAGTATATCCTAATATCTTTTAGGATAAATTGATATTCATTTTTTATGGTTACTAATATAACTATTTAAATTTCTCTTTAACATAATATCCTAAACTTTTTTAGGATATCAAGTGTAATGAACTTTATAATATTGAACAGTATTAACCTTATAGGGATATTCACTTTCTCTTTGTACCTAAATGTAACTATTTACATTTTTCTTTACCATCACATATCTAAAAAATCTTTTAAGATATTAAGTGAAAAACAAATTATTCTCCAAATGGTATAATACATTATAAAAAAATTATGTTCACTTATTCACAATAACTAAATATAACTCTTTAAATCTTTCTTTATCATTACATATCTTAATCTTTTTAGTATTTCAAATGAAAACACTTAAATCTTAGTATGATATAATAATTTATTTTTTAACTTTGAGCTTTATAAATCCAAACAAAATCCCAATATCTCCTTAGATACTATGTTCCTTCAGAATATTTTTCTAAGATATGAAAATTCTTTTGAATCAAGAAATAAAGTTTACTTCCTCATTGTAGGAATATTTAGAAAATAAACTATTGTCTCCATATCATAAATGATATTATATGTTTTTGAATAATTTTTCTTAAAATGAATATAGTTATTTAAAATATTCCACTAATGGGTTTCAAAATCACATTCCTTTATATTTTAACAAATAACTAGATAAAAAATTTATCTTGGATAAACACTTTTATCCATATCTTATTCTCAAAATATTTTATATAATTTGATGTATCACAAACCATGTGTATATATTTGATCATATCATTTTTTCATAACAACTCTTTATTAGCTAACAAATTCTCTTATCATATAAGAGAAAAGATGAAGACACACATACTTTACTAAGATCCATTATTTCTTGACATATTCTTTTACATTTGATATTTTAATGTAGTAACTCATTGATTAATATAATGAATGTAAACTACATACTCCCTTTATATTTATAACACTTGTAAAATATAAAATTGGTATCATATACCCTTAAAAATTGAAGAATTTATTTTTATAAAACCTAAACCTAACATGGGAATTCTATGGAGTTTCCTAAACCCCATTAGGTATTTTGGATAATCCAATATATGGAATTATTACCTCTCCTTCCTCATAACCCTAGGTTTAGATAACCTTGAATGGATTATTGAAGATTTTTTTTGAACTTTTCAACAAGCTTTTATTCTTTTGGTTTGAATTTTAACCAGTAGTACTAACCATAAAATACTTGGAACCTAGAGATCATATGCCAAGTCCATCTATTCTCAATAATTTGAGAATATCAGGTAAACTTTTCTTAATTTCATTCACATTGTCAGAACATTTACATAATTAATAATAATATTAATTCCCTAACGCTAACAAGAAATTTCATTCCCCTTTTAAATCATGTTATATAATTAAAAAATAATAAATTATGTGTATTAAAAACAACCCATATCATTTTATTAAACACCAATTGTTTACATTCTCTTCTCAAGATAAAAATAAGATAATACACATCATATGATAAGTTTATCCAATCTTGAAGCATCTAAGTTATCAATATAGAAACTACTTTACTCCATTAGTTCAATATTCATTCTTCATTTAATCTATCTTTCTGAAATTATATATATTTACAACATTTGTAAATCATACAATTAATATTATGTAACTGTTATAATAAGAGAATTTAATTTTATAACCAATAAATCTTTAAGGAAACATTTAGTTTCACTAATTCATAATCATATTCAATCATGTTGAATATAATTTATAATACCCAATTATATTGAGAATATAAGACTAAAATTACTTAAATCACTAACGTACCCAATCATATTGAGTACAAAAGTAAAGACTATGATTCCTTTGGTCACTTAACATCTAATGATTTTGAGACCTTATATGAATCATTATATTCTTCTATAAATATCTATATTCATATGTTGAATAATTTAAATACTTTATTACTCAAGAACATGTATTGATCTAACATATATAATATTTATTGTACTTTAAGAACTTTTAAAATTACCTTTCTAGGTTAAATTTTTTTCTTAAGTTACCACTCTTAGGAGTAACTTACATTAAGATTATCCATCCAAGTATTAATATCAAAGTGGCTTTAATTTATGGTTACCACTACCATAAAGTGTCTTTTTAGAAAATTCAAAAAAAAAAGTTTGATTATTAAAAAAAAGTACCAATATCAAGGTTTATTTTGATGATGATAACATAATTATCTATAGAAGAAGCTTTTATCGTTTGAGAATCATGTTTTATAACCATTTAATAAAGACTTATATTAAATGGAATCCCCCTAAAATTATAACCCCTTTTAAAATCCATTATATCCATAAGTGGTCCAAGATCCATATTCCACTAAGAAAATGACCCTACTTTGGCATGAAACTCATCACTTAGTTATTTTGGTAGGGAATCATCGTAATTATATCATATATGAATATTATATAGTTAAGAAGAAAACACTTTGTTCAATAAATCATATAGATAATACCAAATTCATTCCTCTAGTATCCTAACCCTTAGGGTTTCCTAGCAAGTGTAACCTAAATAAAACATCAAAAATAGACTTACACAAGATAATCCAGGGGAAACATACTTTGGCATAAAACTAATTGTTTGGATGATTTAGGTCATAACAAGTGATGCTTTGGAAGTAATCTCACACTTATTATTTGGAAGGGGTTTTAATATCACTATGTCATCTCATTTTGTTACCATTATGTATTCATGATTATAGTGATTTACTTTGAAATCCTATTCCCTCCACCAAATCAATATGTTCAAACCATATTGATGTGTATCTCTTTACACAACCCACAAGTTTGTGTTACTCACCCAAAGATAAAAGTCAAGTATATCTACACATATTCAACTGAATCATATGCCTAATGTATATGAAAATTTCATTTAAATTCATATATTTATATGAAATTTTCAATCTCCACTTGAGTAAGCCTGGAGAAATAGATAGACAACCCCATTTACTTTTTTAGACAAGGAATATGCCTCTAGGATAGTAGGTAGTTTGACCCTAAGTCCCTCTACCTAAAGATACTTTACTCAAGATATAATTAAATTAATAATAACTCTAGAATCTAATACGCATAAATTATATTCAATAGATAAATTCAAGTTCAGAACCACAATTACAAACCAAGGTCAATGTAGATGAAAAAATTAATTCATTTTCATACCTAGAATGTAATCGAAGGCTCTATTTATTATAAATAGTTTTAAATTTATACTAAATCATACATGATTCATAATATAAATAGTTTATAACTATAAATAAAATAGTTAATAACATTTAAATAAATTAAAAATTCAAATATTTAAACATGAGGTAACCATTTATGAAAAATTCATAAATAAAATATAACTATAAAAATTTTATAATCAAGATTATCATTATGTACATTCCATAACTTTGAACATAATTTTTTTATATTATTTATAATATTAAATCATTCATATTATTTTTTATATGTAATTTCATTTTAAATACATGATATTTTATGAATTATAAATAATTTTTTAATCTGTTTTTTATTATTTAACATTTTACATCATCTAAATATCATATACCTAATTATTATTTAAACCACGATCATATAAATTATAAAAACTATTTTTATGTAGTTTAAATAATATCTAAATAACACCCCTTTAATTTTAACAATTCAAATTAATTAGTCATGAACAATTCATATTTTAAATATAAGCATCTTTATATTTTGGCCTTATTTCTGAAATTTATGAACACTTTATTCTTTTTTATTTTCAAATAAACACTTTTATTTCTAGATCATAATACATTCCATATAATTTTATTAAAACATATTTTAAATATTAATATTTAATATTTAAGTAATATTTAACAATAAATGTTCCATAAACATTAATTAATTAATTATAAACCCTTTATAATTAATTAATTTATAAACACTTTATAAATTAAAAAATATCCCCAAAATACCTTTTATAATTATTTACAAACAATTTATAAATAGTTAAATTCAATTCATAATTGAAAAATGAAACAAGTAAATCTTGTCTATTTAGCCTTATGTAGAATCCCTATTCTCTGTGAGGGCAATCACTGTGACTTTTATACAGAATAATCTATGTAAAGGTAATCTAATATTCATAAAATATATTCTATGTAAAGGTAAATTATAATGGAATTTATACAGAATGAATTCTTTAATGGTAAATGGAGATTACCTTTATACAAGCATATCTATGTAAAGTTATATTGGGGCCAAATTTACATAGACCTAATGAATTAAGGTAACACTCTGGTTACCCTTACATAAACCAACTATGTAATAGTATCTATCTTGGTTACCTTTATGAATCTTGGATATGTATATGAAAACCCTGATATTTTATTACACAATTAAACATAATTTATTACATAAAATTAACTTGATACAACATAGAATATAGAGAGGTCTAGTGTCTTTGGGGATTAGGATCATTACATAACAAATTAAAACATGAAATACAACATCTTTATTGAAAACTTCCTTTATATGACCACTATATTCCCTCGTACTTAGCATTGCATAGGATAACCTGAGGACATGTATAAGAAAAGGGTGAGCTATAAAGCCCAATAAGAGAATAATCATGGAATAACATGAGGAATACAATACATGTTAGAAAATAGGAATATCAATAGATAACAATAGAAGCATAAACATAAAGGCATGATAAAGTATGATAATCATAACATTGAAATGTGGCAACAACACTTAATATGGAATTAGCATGAGCTAAGGCTCATTGCACATGGGGCATGAGTAAACCCTCATTGCACATGAAGCATGAGTAAACCCTCATTGCACTTGAATTATCATGAGTAAACACCCATTTCACATGAAGTATCATGATACTATACTTTACCCAATGCATTGGAGCTCTATAAGGGCACACCCTTCTTAAATATTTTATTTCATGCATAAGTGTGCCACATGGATCATAAAAGATTGAATCATTCAACATAATCTTTTATTACACAATAAATGAATGTGGATACATACATGAAACTATTTAAACAATAAGTAAATGTGCATAAAGGTGAATACCCTTGATAGAGAAATGGTCATGGTATTCACTACACAATGACTTTGGCTTGGAAAAGCGCGGTGCAATTTCAGCAGCATAACGACATGACATAAGAACTCATAAAAATGGTTGATGAGAGAGAACGAGGTGTCTCATAATATTTAAATGACATTTAAATAAATGGGGTAATATAGATACATGTCCCAAAAAATGTAATTGAATTTAGATTCATGATACAAAATAATTGCTTGAATGTAAATGGGGAGAGAGAATTTTTTTTTCAGAATTTCGGCATAGTAACAGATGTACATGGGAGGAATTTAATGAGATAGAAAGGGGTATCCCATCATTAAAACATAAATAGGGAAGTATGAGGGAGGTGAGAAACTATACCCTAACATTTATAATTGAAATTAAAAGGGAATAACCATTTAAATAATATTGGACAAAAATAAGAAAGGAAGAAAAATCCTTACTTGGAAGTGTGCTTTCAAAGGCTTGAGAGAGGCTTGAGAGAGGATTATTGGGAGTTTGGGGAACCTTGGGAGGATTCTAGAGAGAGGTGGTCAGAGTTTTTACGAACTCTAAAGGCTTTGAGTGATGAGTAAGTGAGAGCTTGGGTGGGTTTATATAGGAAAGACGAGGGAATTCTTTATTATTTAGGTTTGGGACCCTCACATTAAACTAATCCAAACCAAAAACCAGACCATATTTTTTGCCCATGGTTTTTGGCAAAGGGAAGTGTAAAAAAATATTTTATAAGGTCAAAGTCCTAACTTATTAAAATAATGGGGTTGCTTATGTGGAGGTGAGTCACACTCCCAAGAAAAACAATTTAAAAAGACAAAATGTTTAATAAGTCTTGAAGGGTTAACTAAAGCTTTGTAAAATAAATCAAACAAACCCAAAATTACATTATTTTAATGGTAAAACCTATATTGGCAGAACATGAAGTTTATAGTATTTTATTACATCACTATTGGGTCATTATGATGTCATAAAACACATTATATATTTAAACGATATTTAATTTTTACCCAAAAATTTGATTGTCTCAGAAAATTATGAAAAATTCACCATTGGATAATTTTGAAGTCCTTATTCCAGAAATAATATTCATTTTATCTAAATAATTTTCTAAATATGTTAATTTTCACTTTTAAAATAAAAATCGACATTTATCGAAAATTCATGGGTTTTGATAAAAATGGCTTTCAAACCTTAATAAAAATTACAATTGCATTCAAAAAATTATACGATCATTTATATTTAATAAAAATTAATTTAATAATAATAATAATATTTTATTAAAATTTTATTTAATTCAAAAATCCATTAATTCATCAAAATATATTTCTTAGTTGAACATTAACTAAAAATACTATTTGTTCTTTAAAAACTATTTACAAGGTAACAATAATAAAATGAAAGTATATTTATTATTATATAAAAAAATAATGTACATAACCATAGTGCTAAGTTATTGTTACATAAAATCTTATAACACCTGCATAAGACCGAAGAGTAAGGTGTGCAATGGTGATAGACTCTTGGGGTTGCTCATATAACATTTCTCGGGTGGTAATCTCTATCAACTTCCGCTTCTCTCATAGGCGGTTCTGCTCGAGATTAACATATTCAAGTTTAGCTTGGGCTTGGTCAACAGCGAAGCCCAATGATTCCACCTCACTTCCAAGCTCTAATAGGTGGGCTTCATATGAGGCACGTCTACTGGATGAGGCCATTGCTTCCTTTGTCTGAGTAAATTGGATTTGTTAAAACCCTATATTTATACTAATCATGTGATCACTGTTTAATGACTCTATTGAAAACGGTCACAATTATTTACATAAAACCAAATAATTTGACATTTTATATAAACATTTTACATAAATATACATTTAATTAGATCAAGAGGGATTTCCATTAATGAAAGTTTTGGTCGTTACAATCTTCCCCTCATATGAAATTTCGCCCTCAAAATTTCCTTTTCCCACACTAAAATAGATGTGGGTAACTCTGCTTCATCATTTCCTCTGATCCCCACATTTCTTCTTCAAACTTTTGGTTTCGCCACAACACCTTGATGAGGGTCATTGTCTTATTTTGTAGAAAATTTTCTCTACAATCTAATATCTTCACTGGTTTCTCCTCGTAAGAAAGATCATCCTCTAGCTGTACCACCTCTAAAGAGAGTACATGTGAAGGGTATGGTATGTACTTACTTAAAATGGATACATGAAAGACATCATGTACTTTATCCATGGTAGGTGGAATTGCTAGTCGATAGGCCACAGCCCCGACACAATCAAGAATATTGAAGGGGCCGATGTACCTTGGAATTAACTTCCATTTCTTTCCAAACCTCATGAACTTATTCCATGGAGATATTTGTAGAAATACCATGTCTCCAACCTTAAACTAAAGGTCTCATCGACGGTTATCTGCATAACTCTTCTATCGACTCTGGGCTGCCTTGATATGCTGCTGAATGGTTTTCACCTTCTCCACCATTTCTTTGACTATTTCTGGTCCAAGCAGCTTACGCTCACTAACCTCATCCCAACATGCTGGTGTTCTTCACCTTTTCCTATAAAGGTCTTCATATGGTGCCATTTGGATGCTCAAGTAGAAACTATCATTATAAGAGAACTCAACCAAAGGAATATGTTGATCACATCCCCCTTTAAAGTCCATTGAGAACACTCTCAACATGTCCTCAAGTGTTTGGATAGTTAGCTTGGATTGGCCATCAATTTGAGGATGATAGGTCGTACTGAAGTTCAGTTTAGTATTCAGAGCATATTGAAGACTCTTCCAAAACTTAGAGGTGAATCTTGGATCTCGATCAGACATAATAGATAGTGGTACTCCATGCATCCATACCACTTCCTTGATATATATCTATGCTAGTTAATCCAATGATAAATCCTCCCGAATAGTAATGAAATGTGAAACCTTGGTAAGATGATCCACAATAACCCAGATTGTATTGTTGCCTTTGGATGTCTTCGGAAGTCTAGTGACAAAGACCATGGTGATGTTCTCCCATTTCCATTCTGGTATGGGAAATGGCTGCATCATCCCTTTAGACTTCTGCCTCTCTGCATTCACTTTCTGACACACCAGACAATTTGATGTATATTTAGCGATCTCCTTCTTAATATTATCCCACCAATAATGATCTCGTAGATCTTGATACATCTTTTTGTTTCCTGGGTGAATAGAGAAATTTGAACTATGTGCATCATCAAAAAGTTCCTTCTTTATCTCCAGACTTGATGGAACACATAGTCTTTTCCCAAATCTCACAATTCCCTCTTCGTTAACATTAAACTCTAAGGATTTCCCTTTTCCGATAGCTTTCACTTTTTCCTCAATTCCCACATCATCATTTTAAGCATCCTTTAACCTTTCCAAAAGTGACGGTTGAGAAATAATTTGTGAAAGGATTGATGATGTTCCCTTCTTTATGATTCCATGTCCATCTTCATCAAGTCTAAGAAGATTGGATCCTTTTCAATTCTCATCAATGATATAATCGCTGGGTCCTTTCTACTTAAAGAATCTGCCACCTTATTGGATTTCCGAGGGTGGTAATGGATTGAGCAGTCATAGTCTTTGATCAGATCTAACCATCTTCGTTGTCGCATTTTCAACTCTTTCTGTGTGAATATATACTTGAGGTTTTTGTGGTCCATATATATTTCACACTTCTCCCCAAATAGATAATGCTGCCAAATTTTCAAAGTGAAGATCACTGCAACTAACTCAAGGTCATGTGTTGGATAGTTCTATTCATGAAATTTAAATTGCCTTGAAGTATAGGCAATGACTTTGTCATTTTGAATCAACACACATCTCAGGCCCTTCTTTGAAGCGTCACTGAATACCACAAAAATTTCTTCACTTGTGGGTAATGTGAGCACGGGCGTAGAGATAAGCCTCCTTTTCAACTCCCTGAAGCTTTCTTCACATTCATCACTCCAAGAAAACTTTACTCCCTTCCAAGTTATCTTAGTAAGAGGGTTGGACAATCCTGAGAAATTTCTCACAAATCGTCGATAATATATAGCTAACCCCAAGAATCTACGGATATCTATTACCAATGTTGGCCTCATCCATCCCTCAATTGCTTCTGTTTTTTAGGGATCCACAGATATCCCATTACTTGTGATGATATGGCCCAAGAATGAGACCTCCTTCAACCAGAACTCACACTTTTTGTACTTTTCATAGAGCTTATCCTTCCACAAGGTCTCTAGTATAGTTCTTAGATGCTCCTCATGATCATCCTTGGTTTTGGAGTATATCATAATATCATCTATAAAGACTACCAAAAATTTGTCTAGGTAATCTATAAAGACTATATTTATCAAGTCCATGAAGATTTTTGGAGCATTAGTGAATCCGAAAGGCATTACTATGAATTCATAGTGCCCGTATCTTGTACGAAAAGCAGTCTTGGGGATATCTTCCTTCTTCACCCTTACTTGATAATATCACGATCGCAAATCTACCTTGGAGAAGTATTTTTCTCCACACAGCTAATCGAACATGTCATTAATTCATGGGAGAGGATACTTGTTCTTTATTGTGATTTTTTGAGCTCACGATAATTGATGCAAAGGCGCATTGACCCATCCTTCTTCTTGACAAAGAGGACTGGTGCACCCCATGGTGAAGCACTTGGGCATATAAACCCCTTTTCCAGATTCTCCTATTGTTGTTTCTTCAGCTCCTCAAGCTCCGCAATAGCTATTCTATACTGATTCTTGGATATTGTCAATGCCCCAGGTATAGGATCAATTGAGAATTAAACATCTCTTCTAGGAGGAAGACCAAGTAATTCCTCGGGAAACACTTCAGTGAATTCCCTCACAATAGGCATGTATTCAAGGATGTTTTCTTCCTTGGACTCAATCATCTAATCCAGATACGTGTTCTCATATGGCAGTAATATCCATGCTTGAGTGATGGAGCTAAAGAAGATTCATCTTCCTCCTTCCACTTGTATAGAATCAGGGGTCGATTATCCACATAGAGAGTGATTTCCCTCTCACGACAATTTATGTTGGCTCAATATAAGGAAATCCAATCCATGCCAAGAATTGCATCAAATTACACCATAGAAAGTATGAATAGGTTTTACGAGAATTTAAATCCATATATTATGATGGGGGAGGAGTTATATTCATAGGATGCAATGATTGCCCCATTTTATCTACTCACCGACATCTTTACTTCCATGATTTTTGGTGGTGCTGAGATTGTTCTACTAAACTTTCGAGATATAAAAGAATGCGTAGAACCTGAATCAAAAAGTACGTTCGCTATTATTGAATGAATAACTAGTGTACCTGTCACCACTTTGTTTTCGGGGTTCTCTTCGGCAGTAGTGATGGAAAAAGTTCTCCCTTGCTTCCTTGGAGGTTGTTGGTTGCCTCTGAAGACCCTTGTCTTAGGGAACTGATTTGAAAGATTCCCTGGTTCTTTGCAGTTGTAGCAATGAACCATGTGTTGAGGTTCAAATGGAGCGTTCTTCTCCTCTGTCACAACCACAGGTCTTTCTTTACAATAGTTAACAGCTAGGTTCCCTTCTCTTCGACACCTAAAGCATTTCCTCATCCCCTTCAGGCAGTTTTTGGGGTGCTTCTTTCTGAACCTTTGGCAAGTGGGGTGCTAGATCTTCTTAGAACCGTTGGATTTATCTATCGGACCGCCAATATTGAATTCCACCTTACGCTTATTATCCCCTTGATACCCTTGATATTATATGATCTCCATTTCGACCTTAAGGGAACACTGGACAATTTACTCATATCTATCGAAGTCATGGATCGCCAGGGATTTCTGCAGGATAGGTTTTAGCCCACCAAAGAAGTGGTCAACCTTGCATTCAGGGGTAACAACAAAGCCAAAATCATATCGTGCAAGCCTTGCAAAGTTTTCCTCATACACTCCAACAGATTCGTCATATTTTTTCTTGAGGTCAAGGAAGTCCCTTTCCATCTTAAGCTGGAGGGTGCACGTAAAATATTTATCAAAAAAAATCTTCCATAAATCCTTCCATTCCAACGCCTCGATCTCCTCCTCAAGCTTCATATTTTTGATCAACACCCACCATTGATCAGATTCACCCTCCATATTATAAGCATCTAGGATAACCTTCTCTTGTTCAGAACATTGAAGGATGGAGAAGATATTTTCAATGGAGTTGATCCATTGTTCAGTGATTGAGGGATCAGATGATTCATTAAAATTATGAGGCCTTTGTCTCATGAAGCTCTCGATAGTGACTTTTTCTTTCTTAGGGGGGGTTGAACTTTCCTCTTGACCCATGTTTCTATTCAATGTTTGAGTTAGCTGAGAGAGAAGCGTGATAAAGTTCACGATTCCTGCTCCCATTGTATTGGGCATCTCATTAGTACAGTCATCACATTGATCTTCACATTGGTTGTTAGCCCGAGTACTTCTATTACCAGCCATTGGTTGGAATAAAAGGAAAGTTAGGGGTAACAAATAAAGGGTAATACAAGGACAAAACTGATGACTTATAAATAACTTTTATTTCCTTAACATATGAATCTATTGGCTTCTGTCTATGTTATCCATGATCTACTTTCTAACATATATTCTTAGGGAATTTTTTTTGTCCCTTAATAATAGTTCATACTAAAATTGTGAATTTACAAAAGAATATCCCCCGGGAGTGTCGTAACCAAGAGTGCAGAAAGGCCCGTTGTCATGCACCAATTCCTGTTCAAGTCTAGCTCAAAGTGGTGTTTTCAGGTTTTACCCCTAGGATACATCTGTGCCAGATCCTCCTCTACCTACTTGTATCTAGATAGGGATGCATTTTCTTGATAAACCACTTAATCAATACTCACCAAAACATAGGGATTCTTTTATTATACTTAGTCTTATATCTAAGACTTTACTAGGGTTTTCTAATCCTAATCCCAAAAATAACTAAACCTATCCTCTGATACCAACTATGACAACCCTGATCTTTTATTACACAATTAAACATAATTTATTACATAAAATTCACTTGATACAACACATAATATAGATAGTTATAGTGTCTTTGGGGATTAGGATCATTACACAACAACTTAAAACTTTAAATACAACATCTTTATTAAAAATTTACTTTACATGACCACTACATTCCCTCATACTTAGCATTTCATGGGATAACCTGAGGACATTCATAAGAAAAGGGTGAGCTATAAAGCTCAGTAAGGGAATAATCATGGAATAACATGAGGAATAAAATACATGTTAGACAATAGGAATATCAATAGATCACAATAGAAGCATAAACATAAAGTCATGATAAAGTATGATAATCATAACATGGAAATGTGGCAACAACACTTAACATGGAATTAGCATGAGCTAAGGCTCATTGCACATGGAGAATGAGTAAACCCTCATTGCACATAAAGCATGAGTAAAACCTCGTTGTACTTGAATTAGAATGAGTAAACACCCATTGCACATGATGTATCATGATACTATACTTTACCCAATTCATTGGAGCGCTATAAGGGCACACCCTTCTTAAATATTTTATTTCACGCATAAGTGTGCCACATGGATCATAAAACATTGAATAATTCAACATAATATTTTATTCCATGATAAAATAATGTGGAATACATACATGAAACTCTTTAAACAATAAGTAAATGTGAATAAAGGTGAATACCCTTGATAGAGAAATGGGCATGGTATTCACTATACAATGACTTTGGCTTGGAAAAGCGCGGTGCAATTTCGGCAACATAATGACGTGACATAAGAACTCATAAAAATGGTTGATGAGAGAGAACGTGGTGTCTCATCATATTTACATGACATGGATAGAAAGGGGGTCATATAGATATGTTGGTCGGAGTGGATACTCAAGAGGGGGGGGGGGGGGGTGAATTGAGTTCCAATAGAAATTTCTGTTAAAAATATTTCTATTAAAATCCCCCAATTCAAAAACTAAGTTAAACTGTATTGAATTTGTAAAAATTTAAGGGTTATATTAGGTTCTCAAAAGATTGATTAGGTCTCATTTAATTTAATCAGAAGATTAAATTAGCTTTTGAAACTAATCTACTGATTTACAAGAGTTATAAACACTTACTAATTTAACTATCAGAGTAACTTTAAAATAGATTTGTATTTCAAAGTAAATAGCAGTGGAATATAAAATATATATTATATTTTAGACTTAATATAAAATGAACAAATGATATAACCAAGAGGTTCAGTCTCTGGACGAGACTTAGTCCTCTCAAACAATTTATATAAATTTTGATCCACACCCTGGATCGGGGTAAACAACAGTACAAATACTGTCCAGGTACTAAGACCTCTACCACAGTTCTTCGTGGGAAAACAAAACAAAAGCACACTGGATATCCAGGTCCTACTTGAACTCTACCACTATCCACAGTGGGATACAAGAGAGTTATAAAAGGTTTGTGTGAGGATTTAGAAATCCTCCAGTTTAGCACAGGAGATAGTGTGTGTATAAAATATACAGAGTATACACACTACTCAAAAAGTAAATAAAAGAATCACTGAGAGTGGATATGAGTTTTAGAATTCTCTAGTGATTTGAAGTGAAACTCTAGACTCCTTTGATTAATCAGGAATGATTCTGAGTCCTTCTCCAGTTTTTTTTTGAAAAACAGAGGGTCGTTTTCTTCAAGTTCAGTTTGATCAGATCGAGTGTATAAATAGCTCGTTGTAGTTCTTCACGCTTTGACTAAAGTTTATCTTCTGCTCTTTTCTTGTATGAATGGCTTCTTGTATGTACAGTGTCCTTAAAGTATGGATGTAGCCAACTTTTCAACACTCTTCAGCCCTTGTTTTTTTGCCCTTATGCCCGACCATTGTCCTTCCTTTTATAGCATTCAGCTCCAGTCAATGGGAATGATTACCCTTTTACAAATACAAGGTACAGTTCCATGACATGCCAAGAACTATAATTAAATAACATTAATTTCATTAAAATCATCAAATATGACCGTTTCTAAATAAAGAAAAAGAAATATAGTTTAGGGACAATGACTGATTTTCAATCGGTAGCTCCTTGTATCAGTGAGCTTGTATCGGTGGCTCCTCTGTATTAGTAGCTATCTCTCCTTGTAACAGTAGCTCCTTGTATCAGTCAGTGGCTCATTTTATCGGTGAACTTATATCAGTATACTTGAGTAGCGGTGAGCCTTTTTATATCGGTGAACTTCATAGCGGTAGACTTACTTATACCGGTAGACTTACTCTAATGGCAGTTCTGGTGTAACGGTAGCTCGTATCGGTATAATTTTGTATCGGTAACCTATGCATATCGGTATCTCTGTTTTTTACCAGTGATTAAGTCCATACTAGTAGAATTACTATGATGGTAGCTCTTTGTAACGGTGACTGTTTGTACCGGTGTACTTCATATATCAGTAGCTTGTCTATATCGGTCGACTTGATCTATTTTGTTTACCGGTGGACTTACACATATCGGTAGCTATGTGTATCGGTGACCTTTCTATAACGGTGACCATGTCTATCAGTAGACTAAGTACCGGTAGGTCTCTGTAACAGGAGATCTGAGCATATTAGTGACTTAACACTTATCTATTCTAGGCAAAACATATCTAGATTGAGTTAGAATTATGTCAAAGTATGATTAAACATAGATAAACATTGATTTACATATTCCAATGATTATTTTGATATTCAGCATATATATATATATATATAATTATAAGCACGCATCAAGATTATCAAAACATGTTAAGGCATGATTGGGATTATCAAAACAGGTGAGGTCAACAATCTCCCCCCTTTTGATAATCACAACTCATGGTATTATAAACAAAATCAATAATGTATCAGAGAGTTATAGACCAAAAGTATCATAGGTAAAATAGAATGGTATCAGAGGAAAATAAAAAAATGTATCAAAGGTAAGATGGCAATGAAACATATTAAGCTCATATTTTTCCCTTTGTGTACAACAGATGGACCCTTCTATATCATAGGTAGAGTTATAGCATGAAGTTTATATGTTCATACTTTTCTCTTTTATATTCTCCCATTTATACATATATTCTCCTCTTTTATATTCTCCCTTTTATACACATATTCTCCTCTTTTTTATTCTCCCTTTGTATATACATATTCTCCCCCTTTATGATTAGAAAAAAGGAAGGGTGAAAAGAATGTATCATAGGAAATGAGAAATAGAGAAAAGAAAACAAGATCATATATATATGTCATGTGACAAAGAGCACCAGTGAAATACAAAAGTAATAAAAATAAAATACAAATTAAATACAATTGATTCCTATCAAAGGGCTTAGCCAGTAATCAATCCACCTCTTGAATGTCCATGTGG
This sequence comes from Viscum album, assembly GCA_963277665.1. Taxonomy (NCBI): domain Eukaryota; kingdom Viridiplantae; phylum Streptophyta; class Magnoliopsida; order Santalales; family Viscaceae; genus Viscum; species Viscum album. The sequence goes on along the minus strand of OY728141.1, from coordinate 1,134,826,195 downwards.
GATTTTCCTTTTGGATCCGAGGTAGACTCAGACTGTGGGAAGTCAGGTGGAGGCTTAGGAACACTAGAAATGATCAGAGGAGGCCGAGCTACTGAAACTGTTTCTGGCCTATAATATGTAGCTTTCTGAGTGATCATAGGAGTAAGGCTGCGAATGGCTTGGACTGGAGTCATATGAGAAGGAGAAATAGTAGAGGCAGATGTAGGTAAAGCTGGAGGTATAATTATGGGCCTAGCATCAACATGCAAGAAAGGAAACAAGAGATTTATGAAATTCATAATGATTCCTCCTCCCCTCTCCATAGGAGATAAAAAGTAATCTTTTCTTTCCAAAAACTTATCCAAGGCTGGAGTCATCTACCTGAGTTTTCTTACTTTTTCCCTGAAGGCTTGATTGACTGGTGGTAGCTTCATTTTTTCTAACATAAGATTGAAATGATTATTGAGCTGATGCTTGGTGTAAACCCTTTGGAAATAATAATCCACTTTGTCCTTGACTTCCTTTTGAGAAGAAGTAGCCTCATTTATAAAACTCTGAACGATTTTTCCAATATCCTTAGTGGTAGACACCACCTGACTTAGGGAAGATGAGTCTATAGAGCCACTGGTTGAAGCTGAACCAAGCTCCTCCTTAATCAAAGCTCTAATCTGATCCAAATCTATTGAAGGTTTGGAAGTAATAGAACCAATAGAAAAAGCCATAGTTTCCTTGAAACTCTTAGTTAGGCCACTGATAAGATTCTTTATAAGAGAATCCTGAGTACTGACATGATTCTCCACTGACTTCTTAAATCCCTCAAAAACTAAAACCATATGGCTCAGAACACTTTTTACATAGGCCAAATCCTTATCTGCTTGAGATTTTGAACTCATATAGGATTCCAGAGAGACAACTGATTTCTTTAGAAATTCAACATCCTCTCCCAAGCTAGACATCTGATTCTGGAAAGCTGTGATTCCATCCACCATCTCAGCTACAGAGGTTGACACACAACACCCAAGTGATAGTTAAAAAGATCTTTCCAAGATGCTCAGCTCCCCAACAAAACAATTCTTTAACTCAACAACAGAAGAATTTAAAAACTCTTTCATTTCATCCTTCAAAGATTCTAAATCATCCAAAGTGATTATATTAGTAGGCACAATAACGGGAGCTCTTTCAGATACTATACTGGCTATAGAGTCATTCATAACAGTCTGAATAGATGACACCAGTGAAACTTCCATTCTCCTTACTTCTTCCACAAAACTGGCTTTAAGATCAGACTTTAACTTATCCAGATCATGTTTCCTTACCACATCTTCAGGTAATATCTCAGAAATAATGTCATAATTGACTTTTGGTCTCCGAAGGGATGCCTCATTATCAGAATCTGGGTAATCTAATCCACAAACCACAAAACCTGGGTCTTCTGCCCAGTCCTCAATATCATTTTCCACTAAAACAATGCCAAGCCTAGTTTGATGCTCCCCCTCAACTGGTGCATTTTCCTGTATAGCAATAGTACCCTCAGCTGCTTGGTCTTACTCATCAGAATCCTTCACAACCATCTCCAATTCTTCAACAGCAGGAGGATCCTTAGGAATAGGAGTGGGTCTATCCACTTCAACAAGAACAACCTCTAAAGGAACATCAGAACTTCCAATCAGAGGACTCAAACTCAAGGTGGCAGAAGCAGATGCTTCAGTCTCAGATTCTCTTTCTTCTTCCTCATTCACTGGGGAAGCCTCTTCCTGATTTGATCTCTACTGAACTTCCTTTTCTTATGACACAATCTCATAAGATGGTCTAAGAGGAAAGTCTGGATCTCCTCCATCTGCTACAAAGGAATCCTCCTCTTCTAAGTCATCACTATACTGTGGCTCTTCCTCATCAGGTCCTAGACCTGGATCCCTCATATCCTTAGGCCTAAAAGGATGATCCACAAGATTAAACTTATCATATAACTTCTTATAATAACTAACCCACTCTCTTTTCCATGGATTACAATTAATATTCATGTACTTACACACTGTGCTTGTGACACAGAAGTTGTTCTTTACCAACACTGTCTCATCCTGAGACTCAGATACTCATTTCACTTTGATCATCATTAAGATCAACTTGGAAAAGAATAAGGCATTGGTTTTTGACTTTGACCTGGTCATATCCTCAATCTGAACCATTAATAGCCTACAAAAATTTATCTTAACACCATGTCTAAACAGATGCATCAAGTAAATATCCTGGTATTTAATATTTGAAAACACCCCTCTCCTTGGAATTAAAACATGCTGAATGAACTTAAATAGCAGCCGGTTCTCTCCACTCATTTCTACAGCCACTACTTTTCTAGGGGTGCCATCTCCTGTTAGCTCTTCCAAAGTAGTTTCATACTTAATGATATTACTGGTAGGAGGTGCTGATTTTGAGAAATATCCAAAAAAAACTTCGTGTGGAACCTTCAGGCATTCAACCCACTCAATAGAAGAAAAAGATATCTCCTTTCCATTCACAACAGATACCATCCTATTCTCGACTTCTGATTTCTCAAATCAAACATACTCATATAAATCTTTTACCAGCTTCAGACAGTAGGGTTAATTGTTGTTTAAGAAGCATTCTATCCATTTCTAATCTTCCAGAACTTCCAGAACCAACGATTCACTTGAAATTAGCCATTTTGTGCACAACTCCCTTTCAACTACAATATCCCTTTCAACAATATGTGGATTTGTGGGTTTCTTCACTTCACTTCCACTGCTAGACTCGCCTTTGAGTCTCTTATCACTTGGTTCATCTCCCTTTCCACTGATTGAAGGTCTCTTTACTCTTTCCATTGAATCGCGAGGCTTAGGGTTCAAAGGTTTGAGAGAGGTTTGAAGGTAAGGGTCTTGAGGTGGATCGAGAGAGGTTAAGACTTGTGTTTTATCATTTAGGAATCATAAAATAGATAATTAAAATATAATAAGTAAAGTATAAATGATATAGATTCTGGCGGCTAGACAGAAGTTTAAAATATCACATACTTAACGGTAGGGTATACCGGTGAGAATTCCTAACAGTAAGGTTTATCTATCAGTGTGGTCCACTAATGGTGAGGTATAACAGTGAGGTACATACCGGTGAGGTTTCTAACAATGATATATCATTCCTAACTCATGTCTAATGTAACTTAGCCTATCCGAACTTAAAGGTTTGGTGAAAATGTCAGCTAATTGATGTCCAATACCTATAAATTCAAGAGTAATATCACCTTTTTGGTAATGATCTTTTAAAAAGTGATGCCTTACATAAATGTGTTTAGTTCTAGAGTGAGATATAGGGTTCTTTGAAATTTTAATTGTACTAGTGTTATCACAGTTAATACATACATGTCTAAAATCATATCCACAGTCTAAAATAGTGTGTTTCATCCACAAAATTTGTGCACATCAACTACCAGCAGCTATATACTCTTCTTCAGCAGTAGACAATGCAACTGCATTTTGTTTCTTACTACACCAAGATACTAAGGATTTTCCCAATAAATTACATGTTCCAAATGTGATTTTTATATCCAACTTGCAACCAATAAAGTCAGCATCTGAATAACTCATTAATTAAAAAGATTGTCCTTTTAGATAAAACAAACCTAAATTTACAGTATGTTTAAGATATTTAAAAATTCTGTCAACATCAAGAAAATTTGATTATTTTGGATTATCTTGAAATCTTGCACACATACATACACTAAACATAATATCTGGTCAACTAGTAGTAAGGTAAAGTAAGCTTCCAATCATACCTCTATAGTTGGTTTGATCCATTGGTTTTTCAGTTTCATCAGCATCCAACTTACAAACAGTACTCATAGGTGTATCACTTTCCTTAATACTATCCAAACCAAAATGTTTTAATAGATCCTTTTTATATTTAATTTGATTCAAAATAATACCATTTTCATTTTGAAAAACTTGAAATCCAAGAAAATATTTGAGTACTCCCATTAAAATCATTTCAAATTCATTTTGCATACTCTTTGAAAAATCAGTACATAAAGAATGTTTAGAATATCCAAAAATAATATCATCAACTTAGATTTGTACTATCAAAACATATTTATAAATTCTTTTAATAAAAAGAGTTGGATCAATAATCCCTTTAGTAAAACCTTTTGAAATATCCTTGGTATTGAGAATAAAAACTTTTCATTCAAAAACTCTGAAGTAATTAACCTTAGGTTTCCTATGGTTCCACAACTCATAAGGGGTCTTGTTGAGAAAATTTCTAATCAAGACTCTATTTATAATATAACAAGCTGTGTTTATAGCTTCAACCCAAAAGTAAATAGGCAGGTCATACTCATTAAGCATGGTTCTTGTAATTTCTTGAAGAGTTCTGTTTCTTCTTTCTACTACACCATTCTACTAAGGTGTCTTAGGGGCAGAAAAGTTGTGATTATAGCCATTGTGTGAGCAGTAAGATTCAAACTCATGATTTTCAAACTCACGACCATGGTCACTTCTCAAGGTCTTAATCTTAAGTCCACTAAGGTTTTCTACAGACTTGGAGTATTTAATAAAGTAAGAACAAGCTTCACTCTTGTGATCTAAGAAGTATACCCAAGTGTACATAGAATAGTCATCTACTAATACATAGACATAGTGCTTTCCATTTAAACTAGAAACTCTAGAGGGTCCAAAAAAATCCATGTGAAACAACTTGAGAGGTTGAGAAGTTGAAACTTCTTTCTTTGATTTAAAAGAAACGTTGTGTTGCTTTCCCTTTTGACAGGGATTACAAACTTTGTCAGCTGGGAATTCAAGTTTAGGTAGGTCTCTAACTAAGTTATTCCTAGTCAGTTTTCTAAGTGAATGAATGTTGTAATGTCCTAATCTTATGTGCCATATCCAAGATTCTTTATGAAAATCATTTAAGCAAGTAATGTTTTGTTTAGCTAAAGAATTCAAATCAACTGCATAAACATTTTCATTTATCAAAGAAGAAAATACTAAAACATTTTTAGAATTAAAAACATTACAAGAATCATTTTCAAATTTAACATTGAAAACATCATCACATAACAGAGAAATACTTAACAGATTATATTTAATTCCATCAACAAACAAAACTTTAGAAATCAAAACTGAATCAGTGTTACTAATCTCGCCTAGGCCGATGATTTTTCCTTTAGAGTTATCACCAAATGTGACATGGCCTCCATAAATTTTGATTAAACTCTTGAAGCATGAGTAATCTCCAAAAATATTCCTTGAACATCCAATGTCCAAGTACCATACCTTCTTATGAGAACTCTTCAAGAAAGTCTCCTACAAAAAAGGTTTAAACAGAAAATGATTTTGGTACCCATATTTTCTTGGGTCCAGACAGGTTAGAAATAAAAGCTTTAGGTACCCAGATTTTCCTTATGGGTCTCAAATAATTTACAGAATCAATATATTTTGAAAGATAAACTTTATTTGATCTATAAACAATTGAATAACTAGACGAAGCATACGAATTTCCAGAATTATAACTAGAAGTATTCTGTCCAGATTTAGGAATAAATCTATTTTTAGTGATCTGTCTCTGTCCAGGCTGATAGCCTATTCCCGTGGTATATTTTGGTACCACTTGTTTTCCTAACATTTGTGTAAGTTTGTCTTTTCCATTTGTGAATTTCTTTAAGTCCTTCCTTAATTGATCATTGGACAATTTTAGTTCAGTTTTCTTCTTAAGTAATTGATAATTCTTTTCCTTTTCGATATCAAGGGAATATTTAACAGAACTGGTCAAAGCATGTTGTTTCTTTAAAGCTTTATACTTGTCATTCAATTCATTACAGGTTTCTTCTAGTATATTACAATATTAAAATATTTATTCACTAGAAATATTTTCATATTCAGAATCAGAATCAACTCCATAATAATATGAATTTAAAGCAGGAGTATCCAATGTTACCTCAGATGTGTTTGTCATGAAACACATATTAGCACGATTCTTTTCAGAATCAGAAACTTCAGACTCACTTGTGTTGTCTTCTGAAGCACTCCAGGTAGCTTTCATAGCTTTCTTGTACTTTTTGTCCTTGTAGTCATATTTCTTCTTGAACTTTAACTTTGGGCAGTCTACTTTTACATGTCCTTTCCTTTTGCATTCATAATAGATAATCTCATCACTTTTATCAGTATTTTTCTAGTCCTTCTTCCAATGACCTTTGTTGTCATATTTTCCTTTTTAGTTTGATTTTCTGAAGAATTTATTCTTCCTATAAAACTTTTTGAATATCCTGGCTATTTGATCCATATCTGTATCACTGTCAGATACACTCTCTTCACTGCTTGAACTATCACTTTCACTTTGAATTTTCCCTTTGTCTTTGCTCTTTGAAACAATAGATTTAAATGCCACTGACTTCCTTTTTGGTTCATCATCTTCTTCCATGTTGATTTTAGTTCTTACTCATACATCATAAGCTTACCAATTAATTCCTTAACAGGTAGTGAACTTATATCATAGGATTCTCTTATTGAAACAGATGTGCCTCTCCATATTTCTGGCAGACATATTAATATTCTCATGATCTGTTCTTTTGCAGGAACAACTTTTCCAAGTGATCTCATAGTGTTGACAATCTCATTGAACCTTAGATAAATGTCAGATATAGGTTCATCAGGCTTCATTTTAAAATTATAACACTTAATAGTATAGGTATTCAATCTCATTTCCTTAACATTGGTTGTTCCCTCATGTGAAACAGCCAAAGTGTCCCAGATTTCATAAGCAGTTTTTTAAGCAGATATGCGATTAAATTCTTCATCTCCTAAAGCACAATACAGAGAATTAATTGCTTTAAATTTATTATTATAAGCAGTTTTAGTAGGTTCATCCCAAGTAGTTCATTCAGTTTATAGAATCTTATATTGAGTCTCTATAGCAGTACAGATGTCGAAACCCATACTCTCTAAGTGAATTTTAATTTTAAGTTTCCTTTGAGCATAATTAACACCATTAAAGAAGGGTGGCTTGTTGGTAGTAGCACCTTATAGTCTATTATCCATAATAAGATTTTAGAAAATATATTAAAGAGATAAAATTTAGAACTAACATAAATTTAAGATCTTTAAGATACAACTAAAATCACAGTTGAAAAATAGAGTGTTCGAAAACCTTTAATAATAAACTAATCCTATGATACCAAATGTTGGTTAGAGTGGATACTCAAGAGGGGGGGGGGGGGTGAATTGAGTTCCAATAAAAATTTCTGTTACAAATATTTCTATTAAAATCCCCCAATTCAAAAACTAAGTTAAACTGTAGTGAATTTTTAAAACTATAAGGGTTAAATTAGGTTCTCAAAAGACTGATTAGGTCTCATTTAATTTAATCATAAGATTAAATTATATTTTGAAACTAATATACTAATTTACAATAGTTACAAACACTTGATAATTTAACTATCAAAGTAACTTTAAAATATATTTGTATTTCAAAGTAAATAGCAGTGGAATATAAAATATATATTATATTTTAGACTTAATCTAAGATGCACAATATATATAACCAAGAGGTTAAGTATCAAGCCGAGACTTAGTCCTCTCAAACAATTTATATAAATTTTGATCCACACCCTGGATCGGGGTAAAAAATAGTAAAAATATTGTCCAGGTACTAAGACCTCTACCATAGTTCTTCGTGGGAAAACAAAACAACAACACACTAGCTGTACAGGTCCTACTTGACCTCTAACACTAACCACAATGTGATACAAGAGGGTTATAGAAGGTTTGTTTGAGGATTTAGAAATCCTCCAGTTTAGCACAGGAGACAGTGTGTGTATAAAATATACAGAGTATACACACTGCTCAAAAAGTAAATAAAAGAATTAATGAGAGTAGATATGAGTTTTAGAATGCTCTAGTGATTTGAAGTGCATCTCTAGACTCATTTGATTAATCAGGAATGATTCTGATTCCTTCTCTGGTTTTTGTCTGAAAATCAGAGGGTCATTTTCTTTAAGTTCAGTTTGATCAGATCGAGTGTATGAATAACTCATTTTAGTTCTTCATGCTTTGACTAAAGTTCAGCTTGTGTTCTTTTCTGGTATGAATGGATTCTTGTATGTCCAGTGTTCTTCGAGTATGGATGTAGCCAACTTTTTAGCACTCTTCAGCCCTTGTTTTTTCACCCTTATGCCCGACCTTTGTCCTTCCTTTTATAACATTCAGCTCCGGTCAATGGGAATGATTAATTTTTTATAGGTATGAGGTATGGTTCCTTGATATGCCAATAACTATCATTAAATAACATTAATTTCATTAAAATCATCAAATATGACAATTGCTAAATAAACAAATAGAAATATAGTTTAGGTACAGTGACTGGTTTTCAATTGGTAGCTCCTTGTATTAGTGAGCTTGTATTGGTGGATCCTTTGTATCGGTAGCTATCTCTCCTTATAATGGTAGCTCCTTGTATCAGTCAGTGTCTCATTTTATCAGTTAACTTCTATCGATATACTTGAGTAGCGATGAGCCTTTTTATATCGGCGAACTTCATAGTGGTAGACTTGCTTATACCGGTAGACTTACTCTAACGGCAGTTCTGGTGTAACGGTAGCTCGTATCGGTAGACTTTTGTATCGGTGGCCTGTGCATATCAGTATCTCTATTCTGTACCAGTGATTAAGTGCATACCAGTAGACTTACTCTAATGGTAGATCTTTGTAATGGTGATTGTTTGTACCGGTGTACTTCATATATCAGTAGCTTGTCTGTATCGGTAGACTTGATCTATTTTGCTTACCGGTGGACTTACACATATCGGTAGCTATGTGTATCGGTGACCTTTCTGTAATGGTGACCATGTCTATCAGTAGACTAAGTACCGTTAAGTCTCTGTAACAGTATATTTGAGCATATCAGTGACTTAACACTTATCTATTCTATGAAAAACATATCCATATTATGTTAGAATTATGTCAAAGTATGATTAAACATATATAAACATTGATTGACATATTTGAATGATTATTTTGATATTCAGCACATATATATATATAGAATTAGAATCACACATCAATATTATCAAAACATATTAAGGCATGATTGGGATTATCAAAACATGTGAGTCCAACAAGATACATGTCCCAACAAATGTAATTGAATTTATATTCATAATACAAAAGAATTTCTTGAATGTAAATGAGGAGAGATAAATTCCTTTCAGAATTTCGGCATAGTAACAGGTGTACATGGGAGGCATTTAATGAGAGATAAAGGGGTATCCCATAATTCAAACATAAATAGGGAAGTATGTGGGAGGTGAGAAACCATACCCAAACATTTATAATTGAAATTAAAAGGGCATAACAATTTAAAGAATATTGGACAAAAATAAGAAAGGAAGAAAAAACCTTACTTGGAAGTGTGCTTCCAAAGTCTTGATAGAGGCTTGAGAGAGGATTATTGGGAGATTGGGGAACCTAAAGAGGATTCTATAGAGTGTAGGGAAGAGTTTGGATGAACTCCAATGGGTTTGAGTGAGGATGAAGTGGGATATTGTGTGGGTTTATATAGGAAAGGTGAGGGAATTCTTTATTATTTAAGTTTGGGACGCTCACATTAAACTAATCCAAATCACAAAATAGCCCATGGTTTTTGCCCATGGTTTTTGGAAAAGGGAAGTGTAAAACAATATTTTATAAGGTAAAAGTCCAAGATTCTTAAAATAATGGGGTTTCTTATGTGGATCTGAGTCACACTCCCAAGAAAAACAATTTAAAAAGACAAAATATTTAATAAGTCTTGAAGGGTCAACTAAAGCATTGTAAAATAAATCAAACAAACCCAAATAACATTATTTTAATGGTAAAACCTATATTGTCCGAACATAAAGTTTATAGTATTTTATTAAATCACTATTGGGTCATTATGATGTCATAAAACACATTATATATTTAAATGGTATTTAATTTTTACCCAAAAATTTGACTGTCTCAGAAAATTATGAAAAATTCACCGTTGGATAATTTCGACGTCCTGATTCCAGAAATAATATTAATTTTATCTAAATAATTTTCTAAATATGTTAATTTTTACTTTTAAAATAAAAACTGACATTTATCGAAAGATTCATGGGTTTTGACAAAAATGGCTTTCAAACCTTAATAAAAATTACAATTTCATTCACAAAATTATACTATCATTTATATTTAATAAAAATTAATTTAATAATAATAATAATAATTTATTAAAATATTATTTAATTCAAAAATCCATTAATTTATCAAAATAGATTTCTTAGTTGAACATTAACTAAAAATACTATTTATGCTTTAAAAACTATTTACAAGGTAACAATAATAAAATGAAATTATATTCATTATTATATACAAAAATAATGTACATAACTATAGTGCTAAGGTCTTGTTACATAACCCCTTATAAAACCTGAATAAGACCGAATAGTAAGGTCTGCAATGGTGATAGACTCTTGGGGTGGCTCGAATAACATTGCTCGGGTGGTAATATCTATCAACTTCCACTTCTCTCATACGCGGTCCCACTTGAGATTAAAATATTCAAGCTCAGCTTGGGATTTTTAAAGAGTGAAGCCCAATGACACCACCTCACTTCCAAGATCTGACAAATGGTCTTTGTGTGGGGTACGTCTGCTGGATGAGGCCATTGCTTCCTTTGTCTGGGTAAATTGGATTTGTTAAAACCCTATATTTATACTAATCATGTGATCAATGTTCAATGGATCTATTAGAAACGGTCATAATTCTTAATATAAAACCAAAGAAGTTGACATTTTATATAAAATTTTTACATAAAGATATATTTAATTAAATCAGGAGGGATTTCCATTAATGAAAGTTTGAGTCGTTACAATGTAAAGGTAACATATCAGGTACCTTTATAAATCCTATCTATATAAAGGTTACAAATTAATTGTGATTTTTTTTAAACCTGAAACACTACTATATTTTTATTTTCTTCTTAATTTTATATAAAATTTCATAAATCTAATGCATGGAATGACTATGATGTAACAAACCCAACTCCAGTAACCCAGAGCTGGTGATTACTTTATTACATTGAGATAAATACAAGGTATCTAATCCTAAAGGACCTATCATTTTAGTAGTATTGGACAACCAAATACATATATTATTTCCATTTTACATTGGGAATAGAATATAAAACATAACAAAAGAAAAAGTGTGTCATCATTAAAAATCATTAAAAGAATAATTCTTTATATCACAGGGAAAGGAAACAAAATAAGGGTGATCTAAAATGATCCATAAGGGTTATGTACATTAGAATCTATCACGAGTAAATAAGGAATAATCAATATTTCAAGGTAAATAACTAAAAACACATAACATTTAAACAATAACTTGAGCATGAAATACATCTATGGATAATATCAATGCAATAATCACATGGATCATAAAAACTGAATTCTCAATGAAGGAAATAATTAATATTGTATGTAATGATCTCATAAATCATGATATCTATACTATCAAGACCTTGAACCAAGATAGTTTAATCAATGGGTAGGTACACACCAAAAACCCATTTAATTTGGCCAACTCATTTGTAACATGAGACCTTTCGATGCATCGAGGGGATATATATAAAAAGAACCCATGCATCACTACATGTCCCGTGAATTCTTCATTTATTGAATGATAAATTCAATTCATGAACAATATTAATTATTAATAAATAACCATATTTAATAAATAATAAAGAATATCAATATTTCCATAGTCAATCAAATAAAGTTCAAAGTAAAACACCGTATGTAGAAATGGTATATAGTTTATTCATCAGTCATATCCATGATACAAATATTGTGAATATTTAAAAGAAATTTTATGTACAATGATCCCAAGAAAGTTAATGTTTAATGAAAAGTTTAATGACTATAAAATTAATAAGAGATAAGAGATGACCATCGATTCATCGTAAATATAAGTTTTGAAATAAAATAATGTCTTGTGAAGAAATAAATAAAATAAAAGTGAAATATTAAAATAATATTTCATTAAATATTTTTCTTTGTAAAAAAATTTAAAGTGTGTATAAGAATCTAAATATCCAAAAAAATTTATGGTGGTGGGGAAGTTTGTTAACGTCGTATACGTTAAAAAACAATCATTTTGACTTTTTACTAAGAAAGTCGAAAGAGACCCTTTTAAAAAAATTAATAAATATTTCTTTAATACATTTTAAAAAGTAAAATATAACTTAAAATTTCCTTAATAAATCATTTGACTAATAAAATGGAATTTTTTGAAAACAATTTTGAAAAATATAGACATGGAAGAAAAATATATCTGATTAAGAGAGAAATAAAATCAGATTTTCTTTTAAACATTTATTTGATTGATTAAAGTTAAAAAGAGTGGAAATTTCGAATAAAATATGGTAAATACTTAAATATCCAGAGGATAATAAAATTATCAGAGCTTATAAAGGATAAATTATAACATTTCTTCAACAAAAATATAAGCAATTCCAAAAAAAAGTGAGATTGTAAAATAAATTCTTACCTCTTTGGAAAGTTTTAAATTATAACCCATTGAGAGAATAAAATAGAATGAAAAAATTAATAATAATGAATAAATATGTATTAAAGTAAAATATATCAAAGGTTTAGTATATACATCACATAAAATTTAATAGGTACATAATAACAATTATGTCCCTGTGGAGTGGAAATTGACATGAAATTCCCTTACCACGCACTTTCCTTTAGTTGAATGTGTTTTAAACTCATGTATAATGGTTTTAAACATGTTATTAATTTATAATAGAACTATATTAATATTTATAATACCATATATGATCTTATTATATCATATTGTCTTCTATTCATTAATAATATTTCATTATTACCATTGTTTTGGGTGTTAACTGCTTCATTTTCTCATGCATGTTTTGTCCTGGAAGTTCCAGTTTTTGTACACAAGATATAGTTTAATATTATAAATAATTATATAAATTTTATTAATATCATATTTATTCATTAGATACATTTTTATAATCATTCTTAAAATTTGAACATGGAAAATGAATCACATCGCTTCGTGGTGACGATAGGCCATATGTATGCACAAGCGACATTATCATTTCCTTAATGGTTGAAAGGGTAAGAAATTATATGATATATTAAATTTAAAGAATAAATATTATTTCATAATTATCATATATATTTATTTGTTCCATAATTATGACTATGTTTGTGGGACGGTGATGGAAACCAAATTACATCAGTTCACAAGGTGATAGTCCTCCGAACACAAGAGTGATGGTTTTGCTTCCCATTTTATAAAGAAAGAGATGGATAATTTTTATGGAATAAACATAATAAAATATAATTATATGATATATAATTTTTTTATTATATTGTAATTTTTAATACGTAATTGAAGTTGGTAAAAGAAGAAGAAAAAAGAAAGATCTTTGTTAAGACGATTACCTTCTCTTAGAGAAACCTACTTTGGATCTCTTTTTAAAGACCCTAGGATTGGTCTTTATGGAAGAAAAAAACCTATATAATATGAATAATGATGTTGGGTATATATTGTTTTAGGTTTTGGTTGATCTAAATGGTTTTATAGGTGTGAATAAGTTAGGGGAGGAGGAGCACTTTTATAATTGAGGCGAGTGGAACACTTGTAAATTTTTAAAGTTTTTCAATAATGTCATGTAAATTTCTTAGAAATATGGATCCATAATGGATTATATTTTAAGGGTAAAAGTATAAGGTATAAATAAAACAAACCAGTGGGGTTTCCTTAATTTTTAGTTCATTTTTACCCTTATCTTTTTTAGATTAACCCCCAGTAAACTAGTTTTAACCTTAACCATGATAATTAATTTTTACTATTCATTATGAGAAAAAATTAAGTTATAATTAGTAAATAATATTAATTATTATGAATCCAAAAATGGAATATATTTTTATCAAATTAAATCCATATAAGTTTCAAAATTTAATTTAAAAACAAACACGCAAAACATGTTGAAAAAATATTTTTCAAGAAATGCAACTTCAAGCATAAGATGATCTTATATTAACTATATGACTAGTAATAATTATTATATATATTATAATTAATATAATTATATAAATAATATATAAATTTAATTTAAATCATTCATCATTAAATATTATTTTAATTAATTAAGATGGGAAGACATTATGGCTTTTTTTAAAAACAGTTTTCTGGAAAATATCCCTTTTCACCTCCAAATGATCTTAACTTTATTTTCTAAAATTTATAGTAAATAAATTTTTAATTACACATATTATAATAAATTATTATAATTAAAATAATTAATAGTTTAATACTACATTTTTAATTATTCATAAAATATTATTTTTAAGGGAAAATTTCAAAAATTCATTTTACGCTTTTTTTGACCAACTAAGTTCAAAATCGATATTTATCCTATCAAATTATAATTTTTATGCCATTAAATATTAAAATGTAAATTGTATTATAGTTTTATTAAAAAATAATGTTCAATTTATATAATTGAGTCTTGGGAGTTACATTCTTCCCTCCTATAAAAATTTCTTCCTCAAAATTTTCATGGATATCACTTTCTAAACAAATGAGGGCGGTTCTTACTCATAACATCCTATAGTTCCCATGTTGCTTCCTATATTTTATGACTTATCCAAAGTAAATTTACCAGTTGATTTATATGATTCTTCAATACTTTATCTATAGGTTCAATAATCTATATATTATCTTTATAGTAAGATATATAATTTTCTAATTCTATTTATTTATAGGTGAGCACATGTGTTGGGTCTAGTATGTACTTACTTAAAAAGGATATATGAAACACATCATGTACTTTATAGAGGCTTCATGACATAGCTAAATGGTAATCCAAGACTCTAATTCTTTCCAAAATTTCAAAAGGTCTGATTCACATGGAGCCGAGTTTCCCTTTATCAAATAACCTTATAACACCCTTTCATAGAGATAATTTTAAGAAAATATGATCCCCCAAATGAAATTACAAATATTTCCTCTAGTTTCAGAATAAATCTTTTTCCTTATTTGATCTACTTTAATACTAGTATGAATAGTCTTTACCTTTTTTGTTGCCTCCTCAACAAGTGTTGTTCCTACAAGTTTCCTTTCACCAACTTCATCAAAAAAAGTTGGATTATGATATCTATTTCCATATAATGCTTCATACAAATATATTTGAATACTTTAATGGAAAATATTTTAATAGTAAAACTCTAACAGAGGTAAATACTAATCCCACATACCTCTAAATTCAAGTGAGCACAAACTCAACATGCCTTCTAATGTTTGAATAGTCATTTCAGACTTTCCATCAGTTTGAGGATGGTAGGTGGTGCTCAAATGAAGCTCAGTATCAAGAGCCTTATGAAGACTCTTCTAGAATTTTTATGTAACTCTTGGATCACTATTAGACACAATTGAAAGTGGTGCACCATGAATTATTACAAATTAATTAATATAGAGTAATTCGATGTGTTAAAGAGGTAAATATTATCTTATAGTGAGGAAATGTGCAGATTTGGTAAAGTGGATGATAATAAACCACATTGCATCATTCTTTCTAAGAGTCTTTGGTATTCCCATGAAGAATTCCTTAGTAATGTCATACCATTTTCACATAGTAATAGGAATAGGTTTCATGACTCCTCTATGATGTTGTCTCCCAATATTAACTTGTTGAAAAAATAAATATATAGACACATAATCAGTAATTTCCCACTTTATATTTTGCCACAAAAATGTTCCCTCAAATCCCTATACATATTGGTGCTACTAAGGTGTATAAATATATTTTAGCTATGAGAACCATCCAAAAAGTCCATTTTTGGATTAGGTATATATGTAACACATAGTCTCTTTACAAATTTTAGAACACCATATTCAAAAACAAATTATTTCAAGTTCCCATCATTCATGACTTTAATTTTATTCTAAAAATTATCATTATCATATTGGGAAGTTTTTATATTTTCTGATAAATATGGTTTCACAGTTATTTGAAAAAGGAGTGATTCTTAACCATCCTTAATAATCATCATATACACCTTTACTAGATTCGTGAATATAGTATCCTTATCAATCCTCATTTGGGTCATTATATTTCTTACTCAATGCAAATGATACCTTATTTTCCTTCCTTAGGTGGTAGTGTATTGAGTAATTATAATCCTTGAGTAATTTTATCCATTACCTTTACTTTATATTGAGATATTTATTTGAAAATATCCATTTTAGGCTATTATGATCTATGTATATCTCACATATTTCACCATAGAGATAATGTCTCCATATCTTCCAAGAAAAGATTACTATTTCAAACTAAATATCACTATTTGGATAGTTCTATTAATTATTCTTTAATAAAATTTATGAATAGGTAATAATTTTATCATTATGAATAAGGTAACAACCAAGTCCCTTATTTTATGCATCATTATATATCACAAACCCATCATTTTCTGATAGTAGAGTCAAAATCAGAGTATTGACCAATATTATATTAAATTATTAAAAATGTTCTTTAAATTCCTTTTTTATGTAAAGTAAACCCTTTAATGGTTAATATTGGTTAACTGGTTAGTCAATCAAGATTTTTTTGAACAAATTGTTGACAATAACCTGCCAAACCAATGAAACTACATACGCCAATTATGTTTGTTGGTGTAAGCCATTATTTTACTGCCTTTTTCTTTGTAGGATCAACTGATATTCCATACTTGGAGACAACATGACCAAGAAAAGAAACATTCTAAAGTTATAATTCACACTTTCTATATTTACCATATAAATCTTTTCTTCTAAAAGTCTCAATAATGATTCGCAAGTTATTATCATGATCCTCATAAATTTTAGAATACACCAAGATATTATCAATGAATACCAGAATGAAATTATTAAGATATTCCCTTAATAATATATTTATTAGATCCATAAAAATAGATAGTTAATTAGTCAATCTAAATGGTATTACTATAAACTCATAATGTCTATACCTCATTTTAAATGTTGTCTTTGAAATATCTTAACTATTTACTCATAACTGATGATACCTAGAGTGAAGGTAAATCTTTGAAAAATATTGATCATTGTGAAATTGATCAAATAATCCATCAATGTTATGTAGAGGATAATTTTTCTTTATAATAATAGTATTTATTTCCCTATAATCAATGAACAACCTCATGGATCCATCTTTCTTATTAATGAAAATAATAGGGGATCCCCAAGGTGAAACACTAGGGAGAATAAATACATTATCAAAGAACTCCTATAGTTGTTTATTTAACTCTAATAATTCCATAGTGTCTATTCTCTAGGGATTATTTGATATAGGTCTTTCACCGAGGATTAAATCAATGGAAAACTCAATTTCATGCTCTGGTGGATGTCCATGTAATTCCTTGGGAAATACATTAATGTATTTCTGTACAATATGTACATCCTAAATTTAAAGATTACTTTTCTATATATAGATTGTTTTTTATATTTTTCCATAATAATATTATTTAGAAATACTATTTGGGGTGGATCTAGGCATGAATAAAATGATGAATTATCCACTTTAAAGATAAGTAATTCCACATCTTCATCATGAATCATAATTTCCTTCTCTTTCTAATAAAAATTTTCTTCATATTTTGAAATTAAATCCATAAAAAGTATTATATCAAATTCAACCATATATTTAATAGTAAATTCCAAAAATATGGAATGTTTATATCTCATAATGGTCACCTCCTGACACATCTTTTTTGTAGTGATATTTCCACTAGGTGTTTTTACCAACAACTCCCTTATTAAGGTGATAGGGAAATATCTAATTTTATTGGAAATAATGGAAGATATAAAAGAGTACAAGTATCTGGAATCAAATAAATAATTGGATAAATTTTAAGCTATGATTAAAGTACATACCACCATATCTTTGGTAACTTCAACACCAACTGTAGTGATCACATAATCCTGGACTTCCACCCTTGGCCTATTTTATGGTAGATTACCTTGATGCTTGGGAAATTGGTTTAAATAATTACACATTTATTTATAGTTGAAGCCTTATATAGGGGTGGCCTCTTACTTTCCCTTACATTAATGATCCATATGACCCTTGTAATCACACTTATAACACACTCTCATTCCCTTTAAGTATTTTCCAGGATGTTTCTTTCCATGATTTTTACATGATGGAAATTTCTTCATTTTATTATTATTCTTTAATTCATTCTCATTTTCTTGGTGTTCTAACAACCTATTATTCTCTTTATTCCCCTTTAATATATAGGATTTAAAAAATTCCTTATTTATTTTGATGGTGTATATAACTATTTCATCATATGATGAAAAAGTTTGAGAAACCAGTGCCCTCTGGAGACTTGTCTTAAGAACTTCAAATAATTGTTCAATATTGCATTATGTATTTGGTATGTAATCTATATCATACTTGGATAGTCTTGTAAAGGTTTCCTTATACTCAGTAACAATTTATTATTCTTTTTTTCTTTAAGTTGAGGAACTTTCTCTTCATTTTAGTTCATTTCTCACAAGGGAAATATTTTTCAAATAATGTTTATTTAAAATATTTGTATTCCATGTGTTTAATTTCATCTTATTCCCTATTATTCTAGATCAATGACCACCATTTATCATTATCTCCCTTTATATAATATACCATTAGTATAACCTTTTACTTTTCATTACATCCCAATGATAGAAATATATTTTCAAGGGAATCAATCCATTTCATAGTTACTACTAGATTCGTAGTCCCACTAAATGATGGGGTCTTATATCGCCTAAAGAAATACAAAGTAAGAGAATCACACTCTGGAATAATAGGTTGTTCCATTTGGGAAATTTTATTCATCATAACCTAATTAATCTTCCATAATATAGCTATGATATTATTAGTTCCATAACAGCTATATTGGATTGATCAACATAGAAATTTATACACTGAACATGAGTGTT
The DNA here is from genome assembly GCA_963277665.1 of Viscum album. NCBI lineage: Eukaryota > Viridiplantae > Streptophyta > Magnoliopsida > Santalales > Viscaceae > Viscum > Viscum album. Next base: position 1,134,807,192 of record OY728141.1, on the reverse strand, counting down.
GATACCGTTATTTCATCCAGGTTTCATTTCTAAACAATTTCATATACTGAATTAGTTCATAACATTATGAATTTTAAATCATAATGTATAATTATAAATCTAGTGTAACACTTAACATAAATTAAAAATTTATGTACTATTAATCTTAGAAACATAAACTTGGTTTATTTAGGAATATATTTAAATCATAAAAATATCACTACTACAAAACTCCCATTAGAGACCACCAAAAGCAGTCGCTAAATGGTTTTAGTGACTGTTAGTGGGCCGCCTTTGGCAGTCATGGTTGGCCCGATGATAAAAGACATTAGAAACCACTAAAGGTAGTCGATATATTCCCTCCATGGATGACCATGGTAGATATCACTAGGAATACTATAAAAAATTTATTTTTTGGTCACTGATGCCTCAACAATCACTTTATTGGTCACTGATACATCAACAAACTGAATGATACAACGACCGCTATTGGTGGTGACTAATGATCTCTAAATTTTTGAGAATTAGAGACCACCAATATTTGTCACTAACATGGAGTTTTTTTAAAAAAAATTATAATTTCATATAACCATATAGAAAAAAAACAACATAAATGAGAATACACCAAACATCAAAAATAAAAAATAATAATCACACGAATGCAATCAAATCTCACCAAAGTACCTATCCACTAGATGACGTTTTCCACCAACACTACCACAAGACCAGAGAAACTAGGGAATGTAGAAGAATCTACAATCATATTTCATAAACCCAAAATGAGAGAAAAAAACCAAAGAAACCATAAAATGAAAAGAAAGGATAATCATTGACAAAAAATAGAGAACATAGCGATTTTTTACATGCTTTGATCCAAATTATACCTATATGAACATAGTGGTGTCGAAGATTCACTTTGTAAGAAATATAGATCAGATTGCAAGTGAAGACTAGATTAGTCCAATGCCTATTCAAAAAACCTAAATTGTTATATACATGAGGATAATATAATTGAAATAAAAATAAATGAAACACTTTTAGAGTTTGGATTCAATTACCAATAACTCAAGTATTCTTAAAATAGACCTGTTGAAAATGAAGGCCTCCTTGATCACATGGTTTTTAAATAAAATGTTTTCTAATATATAGGTTTTCAAGCCACAAGCTAACTGGATCCACTCTAGCATCACTAAAATCTCCAAGGATCATGCTCACATGAACCAACACATCAACAATTCAAATCAAAACCCTTCTATCTCTTATTCTCTTTAAAAAACCATCAAATAAATTCTAGAATCAAAAAAAATAGTGAGAACCCCAAAATTTACTCTTATTCTAAGAAAACATGAAGCACCTCCTTGATGGATAATTATTTTTCATAGTAGACACTCAAGGAGACACTGATAATAAGGTTTGATCATTCAGTTACAGAAAACCAACATCCAACCATATATGTGGATTTCAAAGATTAACCTGATGCTTCATGAAGTAATATAAGAGAGAGTAGAGTGGGATATGTGGCCATGGTAGATCAAGAAATAAATTAAGTAACGGATCTAGGGTAAGAATCATTGAGAAATAATATGCGATGAAACACAAATCGAATCATTCTTGACCATCAAATTAATAGGGATCAAATACTCAAGTTATAACTGAGAAAAGTGGGAAGATAAACACTACCTATTGAATGTCCCCCCCATGAATAAAGAAAGGCCATCAGATAAAATAAAACCAAGACATAAAATGGATTTACTTTATAAATCGAGTGAATTAAAATTCACACACTGCTTTAAATTCTTATCCCCAGTGAACAATGCTAGCTACCTTGTTAAAAAGAGAGAAACCAGAGTGGGAGGTGTTTCTTGAGACTAAGATAAAAAAGTTGATGAAACAATTCTATTTTCACATGATTATTTTGGTTTCTTTATACTTATATAGTTTCATTCTAACTATCTTATATACAAGTGAGAGAACTTTGTATTTCATACATGAGGGTTGGAACTTATAAAACCATATGTGAAGAAGAAGTTAACTTGGATAGTTATCAGTGATAATTGGTATAGTTTTTTTTCTTTGATTTGTGAATAACAAAGACATTCTAAAAACTGTATTTCAAAAACATCATATAAACTTAAGTATTCAAATATAAATTGTAGTGAGTGGAGTTTGTGTGTGTACATTGATGTGCTACATGAATAAGGGTCCCATTTCCTTATAGTAGCTTGAAGAAGGAAGAAAATTCGTGTTCAATGTTCAACTACCCAAAGAATAAGATATGGAATATGTATTTTATGAAAGTTATTTTTCTATTTGAAAAATGGAATTCATCCTCTAATGATATTTTGTCAAGTGGTTCTATTTTTCTGTGTCGACCTAGAGTTATGATACAAATAAAAGAAAATTAAATACTGATGAATGTGTCAAGAATTTATTGAAAGAGACCCTGGATAAGGTGTAAGAGGAAGTTGTTAACTACAAAACTTCAAAATAAATATGGGTAAAGTTGGAAGATATATATGATAAAGAATCTATCTTTAAGGATAAATATGAATCTACTAAAGATCAAATTTTTAAGTCTCTTGAAGAGGAGTTTCACCTGTCCAGAAGCTAAAAAAATAAGAATAAGTCCAAAAAACTGGGTTCACCTATTTAGGTAAACAAAAATGAATCATTATGCATATCAGAGTCTAACCCAAAAGAATATATCTCTTGTAAATATGAAGATAAAGATTTTATATCAACATAATGTGTTAAGGATATAACAACAACTTAATAAGGTAAATCAAGAAATTTTTTGTGAAACCCAACAAGAGGAGACTCAATAATTGTGATATGAAATTCAACACTTGAAGGATGAATATGAAAGAAACTATACTCACATAACAAATTTGGAGGAAATCATTACATAAATGGAAAATAAATTAAAATAGAAAAGTGATGTGATTGATGGACCAATTCATGAGTTAAAAGTACTAAAAATACTATTATAGGGACACTGAATTGTATTATAGAATGTTTAGTGGTAGATAAATTTCATGTGAAACTAAAAGATGTTAGGTTTATAGAAGATAGAGAGAAGATCCATATGAATAGAGAAGTTTATTCAGTCGATGAGATCAACCAAAATCAATTGACGAGTTCAGTGATTTAGGGATAACATTAATTTTCATCTTTTAATGGATATAAGTAAAACTAAATTCCTAAAATAAGAATCATCACATAGTGACTCAAAATAATGGTATTTAATAAAGAATGATGAAATTAAATCATTTATTTCTAATGAAATGTTGCATTTGAGTGACATACAATAAGGGAAATGACCACTTTAGAAAAATTCAGTTGATTGTTTGATGAAAGAAGTTGATGAGGAGAAGTGTTACAAGACATTGATAGTGGTAAAATGGTTTTAATGATAGGAAGGGTTTTATTTCTTAGATATATTCTCATCAATATTTAAACTTGAAACTATTAAAATAGTGTTAATAATTGTGGCATCAGAATGCAAGTACATGAAAAATATGGATATAAATATATATTTCCTTAACAGAGATTTATTAGAATTAATTTACATGATGACACAAATAAGTTTAGTGGAAGAAGAGAACTAGAAAATATTTTGTAAATAGAAGAAATGTCTCTATGATTTGTGACTTTACTAAAAAAACAAAATGTGATCGTCAATTTGAACAACAAAATAGAAAGAAAAAACAAATCATACCTCTTGAATATAATGTGTGTCATGACCCCCTCCCCACAAGGTGTACCCCTCCTGGGCCAACAATGTGATAAGGGAGATAGTGACCCTCGATTCTCACCTCTAGTAGGCCCCAGGTTGGAGACTAGAACTGACGGTATAGTAAACACACAAATGGGAGGAATTACCCTCTAATAGAACACATACGAAAGAGAGAGATAAGAAATACACCAAAAAACTCCAACTGAGACTGAAATATAAAATAAAACCCAATTAAACATATGTAATGTTATGCAAGAACTAATATAACTGAAAGGAAAAACTAAAAGTACAAAAATAAAGTAAAAACAGCAACAACCACGAAGCCTGAACTTCTCCTGCAACCCCAAGATAGTAGTAACCATCCTGATCTCCAACCTGCTCCAAGTGACCTGAAGAACAGTTTATATATATGTAGGGTGAGTATAAAAGTATAATTAGTAGGATCCTCCCTAGATCCTCTCATAAAAAGTAATGAAATCATGATAAAGCATAGTGAACAACAACTGAAACTAACTCATCAGCTAAACAAGTATACTAAGTTACCAGCCTCACCGTGGCTACTCTCATCAAGTATCACATAAAATAGTATATTATATACTAAATAATATCAAGGGTACCCCATTATTGCTTCTCCATTGGTTTTCTTCTTTTCCCCAACATCGCATGTCCTAAGCATATCTCTCCAAAAAGTCTTACCCGCAGAAACCTGGGTGAAGCACCACAACATGCACCTCATGCAACACAACCACCACGTCTATGTAACCAAAGTAACCTGGTAGTTTACGAGATCCACCAAAACTCAGATAACATGTATCATACATCGGGCATTATAACTCAATCCATTACAGCCCATACACCAAATGAGGATCCCCAAGCCATCATAACCTATACATGTTAGACCTATAGTAGTCCATAGGAAACTATATCCAGAATATATGTGAGTGAATAACCAAAATACATTATAGCCCTCTACACACATATATGAGGAAAACTAACTATTGTGCCTACCATCACTAGTAACTACCTAGTGAAGAGAGTTGGAAAAAAGGGGGTAGTCATCCATCCATCCTCCCAACATAATGTTAGGGAAAACACCCCCCAGGGCTTAGAATCCCTGGGGTGTCAGTTTCCCTAACTGACAGGGTGGAGTATCATATAGAAACACAAAAAGTAAAGAATATACTACAACTCACAACCACACTATGGGAATAACCTATTATTAGACTCAACTATAGCTAACATCTCTCAGACTCCCTACTGATAGTTCTAAGACTAGGTATATTATAAGCACACAACCATTTAAAGAGCTACATTAGATTACATTATCCATTTTTATCAGTTTCACTTTATGTTAATTAATTATTTAACCATTAATTAACTCTTATTAATTCCACATTACATTTCATTAGCATCACACCCAAATTACACTATTACTTTAAATTGCAACCTCAGAATTGTGTCCCAGTAAGCTCTAACCCCATGGGTTAACATCATTTATTCAATCATTTATTAACAACATTATCACTTTCCCATATTTCCAATCATTCTAGAAAAACATTCTAAGATACAAAACACAAGGGGCTCAACACAGTGAGTATATGGGATAACTGTCAAGTATTTTCCTCCTATAGTAGGAGCATAGACCCATCCATCCTTGAGAATCTAAACATGGAAAGCATGTGGTATACCCCACATGTCTTCGCCTCTTTTGGATGTAGGGTAAGAAAGACCAGCTGCCTCAAGTAGCGGGGAAAGTAAAGTAGATAAACAAAAAAAAGATTCAATAAGCGACCAAATTCACAGTAGTGGGTAAGCCCAGCTTCAACCTATTTCATCACCTCTAGTGTCCTCCCCAACACCCACTTACATAAACTGATGCACCTCGCCACTCTGGGCATCAACTTCTCCCACAACCACTGGATCTCCTTACCCCCACATCTCACAAAAGCCATCCAGGATCACATCACATCACAGTAGTGGGAAACAACAAGGAAACTTGGCTCTTGGCCTTAACTAAGGAATTATTCCTTCATAAGCAATGATCTCTCACAACTCCAAGCATAATGATCTTTGGCCTTTATAAGCAAGAGGGTAACTCAAGACCCTACTAGGAATTATCTTTTATCAAAAAATTGGTTCATTAATCCATCTGGAATTAACCGATTCATTATTAGTAGGTTCCAACTATGTGAAACCAAAATAGAAAGCTATCATAGCTATCAAAAATAATTAAATATGAATACTACATCAATTTGATTAACATCAAATTACAACAACAACCAGATTCATTTACATGCCTCTTTATCTTTAGCCAAATAATTATAAATTAATCATGGATTTATGTTCTTTACCAATTTCATCAATAAAAACATGCTAACAAGAAAATCATAGATATCACACTATCCAACAAATCAAGAGGCAACCCATTATCATGGTGAAAATAAAAAACATGCAATCAAACCAATTATTTTAATCTAGTTCAAGTATTTAATTAGGTCAATTCCATTGCGATCCAAAGGGATAAAACATGATAACTCTATAGTTGCATGTAAAATAATAAAGAAGCAACAAATCCCCTACCTCAAAAGGTTTCTGATGTTCTTCACTCGAGAATAGATCAAGGAAATAGATCAAGATCACCTTTCCTGCAACAACTACATACACCTGAGGATGTCATGGCACAACCACATCAACAACAACCAAAAGAAACTCCCATAAAACCACGGAGATCAAACACCATAGCATAGAAAAGAGAAACGGGAGAAAATAGATTGAATAAAACCAAATAACAGAGGTAGATATTTACTCATATTGATGATGGATAAATAAGGAAGCAGGGAACCAATCTAGGATGAAGGAATACCCAAACTTTGAAGAGGGAGGCTTCTGGTTTGTCTGGGGTCGAGAGAGGGTGCACTAAAGTCATAGGGTTTGAAAAACCCAAGCGGTTGGGTGTATTTGAAACACCCAGCGGTGGGGTATTACACAAAGTGTACCTCCTCATCACACTATGTACCGCCTCGAGGTGACTTATGCTGAAAAAATGCATTTCCTCCTCACTTTGTTTTATTTTTCTAAAACCTGAACGATACACGTTTTCCCCCTTGGTCATGTCGTGTACCCCCTATTTTCAGATTCTCATGACCATACCCCTTAGACTTCATATGATCCTTCTCCAAGCACCTCGGTCTTTGAAAACATGCAAATGGTCGATCTACGTGGATCCATGCCCTTACATTAGATACCTCTCAAAAAATTCTCATCCTCGAGAATAAAAAACCAACCCATAGTGGAAACAGAAAAGGGGTTGTCCAAACAAACACCCCATGAGATACCTCTCAAGGATTTCGCCACCACAGGATCTCAACCAAATCAAAAGAACAGTGAAAAACCTCATGAAAACCACATCTAGATCCTAAATGATCTCCTGGGGGAGATACCTCTCAAAGAGATAAATACACAACAAGGAAAAAAAGAAAGCCATCTCATAGATAGAAAAGGTCTACAACCACAAAAAAAAACACCGTCACATAGAAAGAACCAAACATCAAACAACCCAGGATATTGAGTGTGTATCTGTGTCTCATGTTCCTAGGTACTCTCCTCCATGCCACCATGATGCCAAAAGACATGAACCAAGGGGACAAAACACATGCACAACACCTTCTACTTATAATCCTGAATCTCCATAGTCTGCTCCTCGAATGTTGTATCATATTCAACATTGATCTCTCCCCAATCAATGATGTGAGAGTCATCATAAAGATAACTACGAAGATGTGAGACATGAAAAAAATCACATACACTGATCATATGTGGGGGAAGTGATACTCAATATGTTACGACTTTAACATGATCCAACACCTCAAAAGGCCTAAAAAACCGAGGATAAATCTTATTCCCATGACCAAACCTTCACTTCCCATGATGGGGAGTCACCTTAATAAACACATGATACAAAAAATAAAACTCTTAAGGTATACTCCTTTGATCGAAATATGATTTCTGACTATCTTTCTTTGCCTTCATCCTCTCACAAATCACCTGAACTATCTCTGTTGTATTCTGCACTAGTTTTGGTCTAAGAATTACTGACTCTCCAACCCCAATCTAGCACAATGGATAATGGAAAGGTCGGCTATACAAGGACTCAAACGGCACCATAATGATAGTGTAATGAAAACTATTTTTATAAGAGAACTACACCAAGGGTAAGGGTATCATCCACAAACCTCCAAAATCTAGAACATAAGAGCACAACATGTCTTTAAGAGTATGGATGGTCCACTTTGTCTAACCATCATTCTGCGGATGTAAAGAAGTGCTAAGAAATAGATGAGAACTAAAATCATTCTTGAGACCTATCCACACCCTAGAGGTAAAATGAGGATCTCAATCATCAATTATCTTCCTCAGGACTCTATGGAGTCTCACCACCTCCTCTAGATACTTCCTTGATAAAACCTCTACTGAGCTTGATTCCTTAATTACTATGAAGTGAGATGATTTTGTCAAATGATCCACCACCACCCATATAGCATCATGGAATCCATGAGATCAAGGTAAGCTAGTAAAAAATCCCATTGATGTGTCCTTACACTTCCACTGAGGAAAATCTAATGGATGGATAAAAACACTAGGAACACGATGCTCGACCTTCAGCTTCTAGTAGACCAAACATTGAGACACAAACTCCGCAACTGCATGTTTCAACCTAGGCCACCAAAATTGACTCCTTAAGGCTCGATACATATTTTTCATGCTAGTATACATAGCTAAAGGTGAACTATGGAAGTCTCTTAGAAATATCTCACACATCTCCAAAGGAACAAAAATACTTCCTTGATACAACACTCAATGTTTTTCATCCTTAGACCAATCATCAAGGGCCTTGCCACAAAAAAATCAGTCTCTCCATACCTCCATCTCTAGATCCCCCAACTGGGACTCTTCTACCTGCTGCACTTGGGATGAATGCACCATCATCTAAAAAAGACAACCTCTACCCCCAACTTCTCCCATATCGAGACGTAATTTTGAAAGTTCTTCCATCACTCTCCAAGAATCACCAAATTCATGCACTGCTTCACTACGTGACTTCCTGCTTAGCGCATCAGCTACAACATTCCCCTTTCCAGGTGTATACAAGATTTCAAAGTCGTATTCCCGTAATAACTCAATCCACTGACATTGCCAAAAGTTCAAGTCATGTTGGGAGAAAACATACCTCAGGATCTTATGATCGGTGAAAACTACAAAGCACTCACCAATAAGTTAATGTCTCCACAACTTCATATCAAATACCACTGCCTCTAACTCAAGATCATGGGTGATATAGTTACATTCATGGAGATGAAACTTCCAAGTCCCATAAGAAACAACTGATCTCTACTGCATCAGAACACAACCTAACCCTATATGTGAAGCATCTCAAAAAACCTCAAACTGAACTCCCTTTGCTGGCATACAAAGAACTGGAGAACTTACTAACTTCTCCTTAAAATACTCAAAAGCTTCCTGAAACTGATCAGTCCACACGAATGCCTGATCCTTCCTGTTTAATGCTATTAGAGGAGTCAAAATTTGAGGAAAATCAGACACGAACCTCCTATAGTAGCATACAAGACCAAGGAAACTTCGCCTCTATCACTATCTTGGGGGATTTCTAAGACACAACCACTTCTATCTTCGACGGATCCACAACTACTCCCTATTGGGACACCAAATTCCACAAGAAACAATCTTCTTGAGCCCAAAAATCACACTTAGACAACTTTCCAAACAATTGTTGTTGATGAAGAACTCCCAAAACGACATGAAGATTCTATGCATGATCCTCCTTAGACATGGAGTACATAAGTAATTTTTCAATAAAAACCACCATGAACTTATCTATGAACTCATGCAACAAGGCATTCATCATTTCCATGAACACAACTAGAGCATTCATCACATCGAATAACATTACAACGAACTCGTAATGCCCATGACGGTAACAGAAAGCAGTCTATATCCTCATATTTCAAATGAATCTAATGATATCTTGACTGAAAGTTTATCTTTGAGAACCAACTTGAACCATTCAGTTGATCAAATAAATCATAAATCCGCAGAATAGGATAACAATTCTTCATTATCACTTTGTTTATGCGATGATAATTGATAAAAAACCACAAACTGCCATTATCCTTCTTTACGAACCAAACTGGTGTGCCCCATGGTGACACACTCATCCAAACGAAAATGCACTATAACAAACTATTGAGCTGTATACTCAGATCCCGTAACTCAAAAGGGGCCATCCTATATGGAGACATAGAGATAGGGGACATTACTGATAGTAGCTTGATCCCAAACTCAATCTATCGTCAATGGGGTAATGCTAAAACCTCTTCTGGAAAGACATCAAGGTACTCTTCTATGACCCTAGGAAATTCCAACTATTAAACCTCCAAAGAACTCAGCAGCAGCTTAGCCATTAAGGATGACAAGGAAAGAACATGCCTCTAACCCATCCGAGGGTCTTGCTCACCAACAAACATTACTGTCTCTCCATCAGCATCAAAGAACTCCACCTTCCTCTGGAAGTATTCTACAATATCCTTCACCGAATACAGCCAATACATGACAATGGTGACATCATATGGTTGTATCTTAAAACATAATAAATCCCTCCAAGAATGGTGCTTCTCCAACACTAGCTCACAATCTCTACATACTTCAAACAAGTCAGCTAGACCTTCAACTGGCATAGTCAATGCCAAGGGCACTAGAAGCCTCTCTACATCATGTCCCAAATCATGGAAAAGGGAAGGTGATATCAAGGATTGTTTTTATATTGAATCAAACAAGGAATAAAACCAAGTAGAAAACAAGGAAAGGGTACCCCGAACGACGTCTGGCTCACCTGGCGCTAGCAACGCTAAAGCTTGAAGCTGACCATGACCTGCTCCACAACCTCTTTGACCCTGATGATAACCAACACCATGGACACACTATACTCTCTGAGTATGGATATAATCATGTGGATATCCTCTTCCTACCCCATCTACTCTCTACTGATCCTAATTTGGTGCAACCTGTTGCTACTAGCATGGCTGGAACTACCTCAATAGAGGAACCTAGAGAGGAACACCTGGTACATGGTGACTACTCTGAAAGGTAGGACACTCTTTCTATTGATGACCTCATCATATATAATAAAAACAATAACTTGATCCCTTAGCATAGGCCTGAGAGCCACCACCCCCAGAGAAACGAGATGCTGAGGGCTGGGACCTACCCCCGGTCAAACAAAAAATATTCTGTCCTGAAAACCAAGAACCCCAAACCATAGCTCTGCATCATGAGGAATCCTAAAAACTCCCCTCTCGTGATGATCTAGTTCTGGCTAACATACTCTCGATAACCTCTTCCCTCTCTATCACCTAAAGATATGTCTTTATCATAAATGGGGTGTCCTGGAGTTGAATCTTTGGATGCAAATCCTCCTCAAAATGCCTTTCCCTAGCCTCCTCATCTGGAAACAGGTCTGAATAATATCATAAAAGGTTCCTAAAATGGATTCCAAACTCTCACACACTAGATTTCACCCGTCGAAGGGTAATTAGCTCCTAGAGACTAGACACCTTCATAGTCGAAGAAATAAACTCAAATCTGAACTTGTATCAAAACTCCTCCCATGAGATTTCTAACTCCTCGCAATACCTAAGAAACAATAACCACCACTACCTTGTTACCCCATGCAGCATTGTCATAACCAAAGCCACCCAGTGCTCCTTCCAAGCATGGATCGAACTGAAGGCTATATCATCCTCATCTAACTAGTCTTCTTTGACTACATCTGAAATGGATCCCTCATATTCCTGTTGACTCTGGTGATGAAACTCTCAGAGTTTCCTCCTCCAAGTGTCGTCATCATCAACCTCTACCCTACGACGATCTGCTAGCACAAACTTCTGGACATATTTTGTGAAAACCTAATGAGGACACCAATCTAGAGCCATACCTCCAAAATAAAAAACAATTATAGCTCCTAAAACTGGAATATAGAAGACTTGAAATTAATTAATTATTTTCTTTTATTCATTTTAGGTTAACATATCCCAAGGTCTACCCATTAAAACATAGGAACAAATAATTATTATGCATGATCCTTTCATAGGTCTCTACCCTGCAACCAGTATCACCTCATTTAATAGACACTGTAAAATTAAAGGTCCGTGCATCAGATCACTAGGGGCCCTAAACACCTATGTCTCAGTTGGTCTCCCGTTTTTAAATCCCTTTCTAAACTTGACTGACACTGTTACCCTACCAACCCACACAACCTCACCTATTCCTAACACTAAACTCCATCCTATCCTTCAAACTAACCTCTGATACCAATTTTTCATGACCCCTCCCCACAAGGTGTACCCCTTCTCGACCGACAATGTGAGAAGGGAGATAGTGACCCCCGATTCCTACCTCTAGTAGGCCCCAAGTTGGAGACTAGCACCGAGGGTATAGTAAACCCAAAAATGGTAGGCATTACCCTCTAAGATAACACATAAAAAAGAGAGAGATAAAATAGACACCAACCAACACCAAATCAGACTACAAAATAAAATAAAACCCAAGTACACATATGTAATTTCATGCAAAAAATACTATAACTGAAAGGAAAATCTTTAAGAACCAAAAGAAAGTAAAAACATCAGCAACCACAAAACCCGAACAACTCCTACAACCCCAAGCTAATAGTAACCAGCCTGATCTCCAACCTGCTCCAAGTGACCTGAAGAATGGTTTATATATATTTAGGGTGAGTATAATAATATAATTAATAGGATACTCTCCAAATCCTCTTATAAAAAAGTAAATAAAGCATGCTAAAGCACATTGAACAAGAATTGAAACTAACTCATCAGCTAAACAGGTATACTAAGTTCCCAGCTTCACCATGACTACTCTCACCAAGTATCACATACAAGATTATATAATATAATAAAGAATATCATGGGTACCCCACTACTATTTCCCCACTGGTTTGCAGCTTTTCCCCAACGTCGCATGTACTAATCATATATCTCTAAAAAGTCTTGCCCATAGACACCTGGTAGAATCACTACAACATGCACCTCATGCCTCACAACCACCACATCCATGAAACCAAAGTAACCAGGTAGTTTCCGGGAGCCATCACAGCTTGCATAACATGTATCATACGTCGGTAATTATACCTCAATTCATTACAACCCATACACCGAGTAAGGACCCTCAATCTATCACAACCTATACACGTTACACTAATAGTAGTCCATAGAAAACTATATCTAGAATATATGTGTGTGAATAACCACAATACATTACGGACCTCTATAAACATATATGGGGAAAACTAACCGTTGTACCTATTAGTACTAGTAACTACCAAGAGAATAGAACATGGCCAAAGGGGGTTGTCATCCATCCATCCTCCAACTAAAATGTTGGGGAAAACACCCCCCAGGGCTCAGAATCCCTGGGGTGTCAGTTTCCTTAACCGACGGGGTGGAGTAGCATATAGAAACACAAAAAGTACATAATATACTATAACTCACAACCACACTATGGGTATAACCTAGTCTTAGACTCAACTGCAGCTAATGTCTCTCGAAATCCTAGACTCTACTGCTAAGACTAGGTATCCTATAAGCACACAACCATTTAAAAAGATACATTAGATTACTTTATCCCTTTTTATCATTTTCACTTTAACTTAATTATTTCTTTAACCATTAATTAACTGTTATTAATTCCACATTACATTTCATTAGCATCGCACCCAAAGTCCACTATTCCTTTTAAATTTCAACCACAACATTGTATCCCAGTAAGATCCAACCCCATGGGTTAACATCATTTATTCAATCAATTTTTAACAACATTTTCACTTTCCCATATTCCCAGGAATTCTAGAAAAACATTCTAAGCTACCAAACACAAGGGGATCAACACAGTGAGTATATGGGATACCCATTGAGTATTTTCCACCTATATTAGGATCGTAGACCATCCATACTTGAGAAGATAAATACATAAAGCACATGACATACCCCACACATATTTGCCTCTTTTGGAAGGATGGTAAGAAAGACCAATTACCTCAAGTAGTGGGGGAAGTAAAGTAGATAAAAAAACAAGAGATTCCACAAGAAACCAAATTCAAAATAGCGATTAAGCTTAGCTTCAACTCATTTCATCACCTCTAGTGTCCTCCCTAACACCCACCCACATAAACCAATGCATCTCACCATTATGGGCGTCAAATCTTGCCACAACCACTAGGCCTCCCTGCCCCCACATCTCACAACAGCCATCCAGGCTCACATCACATCACAAGCAGTAGGAAACAATAAGGAAACTGGGATCTTGGACCTAACTTAGACATTCTTCCTTCACAAGCAATGATCTCTCACAGCTCCAATCATAAGGCTCTTTGGACTTTACAAGCAAGAGGGTAACTTAGAACCATACCAAGTATTATCTTTTATTAAATATCTGGTTCATTAATCCATATTAAATTAACTGATTCATTATTATTAGGTTCCAACTATGGGAAACCTAAAAAGAAAGCTATCATGGCTATCACAAATAATTAAACATGTTTTATGTATCAATTTGAATAACATCAAATTATAACAACAACCAGATTCATTTACAAACCTCTTTATCTTTACCCAAATAATTATCAATTAATTCCAGATTTATATTCTTTACCAATTTCATCAAGAACAACATGCTAAAAATAAAATCATAGATATCACACTATCTAGAAAATCAAGATCCAAACCATTATCACAATGCAAATCAACAACATGTGATCAATCCAATTCTTTTAATCCGGTTCAAGTATTTAATTAGGTCAATTCCATTGCAATCCAAAGGGATAAAACATGATAACTCTACCGTTTCATGTAAAATAATAGATAATCAATGAATCCCCTACCTCAAAAGGTTTCCAATGTTCTTTTTTCAAGAATGGATCAAAGCAACGGATCACGATTGCCTTCCCCGCAACAACTACATCCACCCGAGGATGTCGCAACGCAACTGCATGAAAAAAAAACAAAAATAAACTCCCTTAGAACCATGGAGTTCAAATGCCATATCATGGAAAAGATAAAAGGGAGAAAACAGATTGAAGAAAACGAAAGAATGAAGGTAGATCTTACCTCATATTGAAGATGGATTGAAGAAGGAAGTGGGGAACTGATCCAGGATGAAGGAATCCCCAAACGTTGAAGAGGGAGGCATCTAAGTCATCTAGGGTCTAGAGGGGGTGTGATCAAGCCATAGGGTTTGAAAAAACCAAGCGGCTGGGTGTATTTAAAACACCCAGTAGAGAGGCAGTAAATGATGTGTACCTCCTCGTCATGTCATGTACCACCTCAAGGTGACTTATGCCAAAAAATGCATCACCTCGACGCTTTGTTTTATTTTTTTGAAACCCGAATGGTACACGTAGTTCACCCCTTAGTCACGTTGTGTACCCCCTATTTCCAGCTTCTCATAACCCAACTCCTCATACTTCCTATGAGCCTTCTCCAAGCACCTTGGTCTTTGAAAACACGCAAACGGTTGATCCATGCAGATCTAGTCCCTTACAATGCATCATGCAGGGCCATGGATTCTACCTACATATGATGCGGTAGGGACCTAAAACAAATAAAAATTATGAAAATAATAATAATTAATGTAATAAATAAATAAATAAATAAATTTAGTATAAACATGTGTCATATGATCACCTACACCATCTCCCCGGTGCATATATTCTCGTCGTACGTGAACCTCAGTCAATAGCTGTGAATTTACCTCATCAGAAGTGCACATTCGTGCCTCCAAATCTGTCACCTATTGTTTCATCCCATAAACAATAGGGTCAAAAACCTCAATGCTTGAAACTATATAATTAAAAATCCCTATTCCATACATCAAACTATATCCATGTCCATCACGACCAATAATGCTATGAAATATCTCATCACTTCGTATGAAAAGTTTTCACTGGTCCGCTAGGAGATACGCTAAATCAACCTAAAATTTATCCTTTGTAATATATAAATATAAATATTTATGTATTTACATATGTATTTAGCTATTGATAATTAGTACAAGAACTTACTATAAGAGTTGTAACCTCCTGATCATTTCAATCATGAGTCATCATCCACACCAACATTTTATCAGTCGATGCACCTTACTCCTATAACTGTATACCAATAAGATATAAATATATAGCACAAAACCATATTAAATAATAAATTTAAAAAGTGAATAATAAATAAATCATGTTAAATTTGGGACACATGAAAAGTACTAAGCCTATGAGGTGGTCCCAACAATGCATGGTTCTTAGAATGACGTGCTGTCACCTCTTATATTCAATTAATTCAAATTTAAAACATGTAAAAGGGAAAAAATTATTAAAAATATATAAAACAAAATAAATATACTCACCATTTTAGCATCATTGGACAAATATGAAACATAGTCATGACACTAAGATGGGAGAACACCTCTCAGGACTCCCTCCAGAATGTCTAGGGCACCCACATTTAGAACCCAGTGCTCCCTCTTGACTCTCCCTTTATGATCTTTCCACATTTTATGATATTTGTCCATACAAACTAGCCGAAACTCATTGGGGAAATACTCTAAGATTATTCTATTTAAGAAAAAAAATCATCACACATGTTAGTATTTTTTAAACATTTCTAAGAAACCAAAATGGTCCTCTTACCTGAACTTCACTCCATAGCCGATCTAATTTATCAGGGGAATAAAGCCCAGTCATGTGTAGTCAATTAAAATATGTGTGGGTTGCATATAATATGAACTAACTGGTGAATAAATGTAGGGTAACCCACTCCCATAGGATGGTATGTCTCATCAAATGATACGTCAAGGGTCATGTTAGAATTCAAAGATGAAATACCATAACAAAGTCCTCTCCTATGAGAGGAATAAGTGGTCGAGTTTGGTCCTATTGAAAATAATTTCATACATAATTAGACATATGTTCATAGATATTTTTAACGATTAATTAAAAAAATGAACACATTTACATTAACATATACCTTGACCCTTAGATGTAGATGGCTCTGCATAATGATGTGGATCTAGTGCATGTTCCCTTGACATGTCTAGATTCATATAAATAATTAGTAAAGAAAGGATTCATTTACTATTATAGTTCCATATAATGTAAAATACAAATGACTCTTGTAATTTTTCTTTATTGCACACATATTTTATCATGACACCCTCCCCAAAAAGTGTACCCCTCCTGGGCCGACAATGTGAGAAGAGAGATAATAACCCTTGAATCCCAACTCCAATGGGACCCAGGTTGGAGACTAGTACCGAGGGTATAATAAAAACAATGATGGGGAACATTACCCTCTAAGAGAACACATGAAAAAGAGAGAGAGAGAGATAAGACAGACACCAACCAACTCCTGGTCATACTAAAATATAAAATAAATTCCAAGTACACATATGTATTTTCATGAAAAACTACTACAGCTAAAAGGGAAAAACTGTAAGAACCAAAAAAAAATTAAAACGACAGTGACCACGAAGCCCAAACAACTCCTGCAAAACCCCAAATCCAGTAGTAACCATCCTGATATCCAACCCTCTCTAAGTGACCTAAAAAATAGTTTATATAACGTAGGGTGAGTATAAAATTTTACTCAATAGGATCCTCCCCAGAGCCTCTCATGAAAAAGTAAAGAAAGCATGCTAAAGCATAAGGAACAACAAGTGAAACTAAATCGTCACCTAAACATGTATACTATATTCCCAGCCTCACCGGGGATACTCTCACCAAGTATCGCATATAAGAGTATATAATATAATAAAGAATATCAAGGGTACCCCACTATCACTTCTCCACTGGTTTTCCTATTTTCCCCAATGTCAGATGTCCTGATCATCTCTCTCAAAAAAGGCTTTCCCACAGACACCTAGGTGAAAAACCACAACTTGCACCTCATGCATCAACATGAACCTCATGCATCACACCACCGTAACCATAGAACCAAATTAACTAGTTAGTTTCTGGGATCCACTATAGATCATATAATGTGTATCGTATGTTGGGTATTATACCTCAAGCAATCACATCCCATACATCGAGTAAGGATCCTAAATCCATCACAACCTATACACATTACACCTATATTAGTCCATATAAAACTATATCCAGAATATATGTGTGTAAAATAACCACAGGCCATTACACCCATCTACACACATATATGGGAAAAACTAACCACCATGCATACCAGCACAATTAACTACCAAGAAAAGAGAGCGAGGCCAAATGGGGTAGTCATCCATCCATCCTCCCATCAGAATGTTGGGGAAAACACCCCCTAATGCTCAAAATCCCCAAAGTTTTAGTTTCCCTAACTGATAGGGAGTATTAGAATATAAAAACACAAGAAGTATAGGATATAATATAGCTAAAAACCACACTATGGGCACAACCTAATCTTAAACTCATTTGCAGATAACGTCTCTCAGACTCATGACTGTCAAGGTTAAGACTAGATATCCTATAAGAACACAACCATTTAAAGAGCTACATTAAGTTACTTTATCCCTTTTTTATCAATTTAAATTTATTTTAATTAATTATTTAACCATTAATTAACCATTATCCTTTTCCACATCACATCCAAGTTCCATTCTCTCTAGGAAAAACCAAACCGAGTCCATATCTCCTCAGAAACATAACCTCAGCATTTCATCCCATCAAGCTCCAACCCCACAGGTTAAGCATTATTTATTCATTTATTTAACAACATTCCCATTTTCCATATTCCCAAGCATTCTATAAAATTATTATAAGCTACTAAACTCAAGGGGATAAACATGGTGAGTAGATAAGCTACCCATCGAGTCTTTTCCACCCATAGCAGGAGTGTAGACCCATCCATCCTCCAGAAGCTAAACACAGAAAGCACGTGGCATACCCCGTGCATCTTTGCCTCTTTTTTAAGGAGGGTAAGAAAGAAAATATACCTCAAGCATTTGGGAAAGTAAAATAGATAAATAAAAAACATATTCAACAGCAACCACTTTCACATAAACAAGTAATCCCAGCTTCAACCCGTTCCATCGTCCTTGGTGTCCTCCCCAACACCCATATGAATAAACTAATGCATCTTACCTCTCTAGGCATCAAATTATACCACAAACACTGTGTCTCACTACCCCCACATACCACAATATCTCTCCAGGATCAGCCATCTTAGGCTCACATCACATTCGGGCCTCTCTTCCCCCACAACCACAAGTCTCATATCCAGAGCACATCACAAGCAGCAGGAAAAAACATAGCAATGGGATCTTGGCCCCAAAGCAAGACATTCATCCTTCACACACAATGAGATCTCATGGTTCAAAAGCATATGCACTCATCCTTTACAACTAATTGGACAACTCAGGATCTAAAAGGCATTAACTTTATCACACAACTGGTTCTTATTCCATCTTGAATTAACTATTTCGTTATTCATAGGTTTCAACTACAGGAAACTTAAGCAACAAGCTATCACAAGTTGTCACCAATTTAATTAAATAATTTATTTATCATTACTTTAACTCTTTTATCAAAAAGAATCAACGTGCTTTAGGTTCATCAATCAATTCAATTAAACATTTCATCAATTTGATTACCATAAAATTACATAATAACAACAACTGGGTTCATTAAACATGCCTCTTTATCATTTAGCCAATTGATTGTCATTTAATTATGGATTTAAATTTTATACCAATTTACATCAAGAAAAATATTCTAACCAATCAAGGCATAGATATCACACTATCTATAAAATCAAGAGGTAAATTGTTATCATGGTATAAAACAACAACATTGCTATGCAATCGATACCAATTTCTTTAATCTAGTTCATATAATTATTAGGTCAATTTTATTATGAACCAAAGGAATAAATCAGGCTAGCTCTATGATTTCATGTAAGTAAATAAAGAAGAATATAACCCCCTACCTTAAAAGTTTGTTAACATTCTTCACATGAGAATGGATCAAATAAACGTATCATGATCACCTCTCCCTAAAAAACTACATCCACCTGAGGGTACTGCGGCACAACTACACCGACCAACCACCAAGAAGACTCCATTAGAAACATGGAGATCATGCACCATCACATAGAAAGGATAAACGGAAGGAAATAGATTGAAGAAACCTCAAGAATAGAGGTAGATCATACCTTATATCGAATATGGACCACTACAGATCAAAATAGGGAGTTAGGGATCATTCCTTGATGAATGAATCCCCAAAACACTAAAGCGAAGGTCATTGGGTTGCCTGAGGTTGAGGGAGATTTTCTACAACCATAGTTTTGAAAAAACTAGAGCAGTTGGAAAACACTTAAAACATACAAAATCAGGGAATTAAACAATGTGTAATCTACTTTCACATCATGTAATGCCTCATGGATGAGTTATGCCAAAAAATAAATAACCTTAATGATTTATTTTATATTTCATACCCCAAAGTATTTCACATCCTGAACCCTTATTTCACACTGTGAAACAACTCGTGAAACATGATGTCACATTGTGTAATGATATTACACAACGTGTAATATCCTCTTTCTAGATTTTACTTAACCAAAGTTATCCAAACTTATTCTGAGCCACCTTTGAGCACTTTTAACTTCAAAAAAATGCAAAGGGTTGATTCATGCAGATTCGGTCCATTACATATTTCATCAAATACTGGATCAAAACACATGTCTAGAACAAGTTATGAAATTTCATTATTTCATAACATTAAAATTCCATAAAAAGGATAAAGATACAATACCCATTCATTTCATACAATAACAATAACAATAATAAATTAATAAAGGATAAGTTTTCTCAACACCATAAAATAAAAGGCATTGAATGTTTCTTTCTACTACAAACAATTAAATATTATCACTATCATATAATGAACTAGAGGCATATACATACATGAAAAAAATATGATGTCACTATCCATTCACTATCCATTAATAAAGAGAGACATACATAAAGGCATATGATTTCACTAACCATTTACTATCCATTCATAAAGAGAGGCATAAATAGAGGCATATGATTTCACTGTCCCTAAAGAGGGACACTACTAGATGAGAATTGGGATTTGTGAGATATGAACTAATCTCAACGAATGGTATCCATTTTTTATGAATTTGATGGTGTGTAGGACCACTATACATTTTATTTAATTGGTGGAATTCTTATGTGGATTTGAAGTGTGATGAATAGGAAATGAGTGTTTAGTGTGGTTTTTTGAGTACAATCTTCATCAGTTTCTATCCATGTTTACTAGTATATATAGGTTCTAAGTGTATAAGTGGTTTGTTATGATGTTTAATTCTACATGGGGGTATGGTAGGCCTACTTATTGGATATAATATTTGGCATTTGGATTTTTCTAGTTATTAACATGACAGATTCTGTAGGTCTATTTATATGATGGTGTTCGATGTAGGTTGTAGTCACTAATATAGTTTATACTATTATAGAAGATGCAAAGTTTAGTGATTTTGAAAAACATGTGATTGATCAATAAATTTGGAAAGATAAGTTGGAAAATTACATGCATCCTTATAGTCAAGGGAATAATGAGTTTTTACTATATTTAGTCCCCTTGAATCATAGAATGTATAAGGAATATTGTAGTGTGAGAGTTATGGTGTAGGGTGATCCGGTGAAGTTGTGTAAAGGTGGGTGATTGAGGAGTTTACATGTTTCTTTATTCATGTTTTGAAAATTAAGGTACCTTACTTGGAGGATTTATGTGAAGTTTTTTTCCTAGCATATAGTCAGACATACATATAAATACTTCATGATTCATTCTAAAAAAATGGGGTCTATATTTTTGTATCTGTTTTTGAATAAAAGAAGGGAAAATTCATCTAGATATCTGAAAAAGAGATGAGCCTAAGCTATTGTTCCATATCAGACCTTTTAGATGAATATGGGGACATAAACCCCATTTCCAAACCTGGGTCTTCTAAGAAAGAATAGATATTAGTGCTATATTTTAGAAACATGGTTTGAATATAGAGAAGTTTCACTACATGGAGATATTGGATTCTAAATAAAAAAAGAGATGGATGGATAGGGGATTGGATTTTATTGTCTGAGGAGATTTACTCCACAATATTTTCTTGTACTGTAGGAGGAATAAAATGAAGTAGAGTTTAGAACTTTCATGAAGTACTATAGAGTAGTATATTTCTACACCATGGATTGAGAGAGAGACTTAAATGAGGTAGATAGATGTGAAAAGATGATCTCATTTCTATTGTAGGTGGGAGATAAAGGTTATGGTGATTTTCATGGAGAGAAAGGTTACGATGTAGGGTTTCACTACACATTGGAGGTGTTTAATTTTGAAATAACTCGATGACGAGGTCTCTAAAGTTTTATTCCATAGTATTGGTTCCACCCTTCAATGTGGTTTTGTGAAGAAAAAAATGAGATCCAGACCTGAATGAGGAGGATAAATCATTAGATATTTTTACTACATGGAATAGGACTACACCATAAAGATTATATCTATTACAGATATATAGTAGTTTGACCACTTCTTATTCTCTAGGTAATATTGAGATATGTTATTTGGGAGTTTGAAGGAATATTTCATGTGGGTTTTTCACTTATCTAAGGAAGTTTTAGGCCACTCAAAATTGAGGAAGATATAGAGAAGATATATGAAGATATGATGGAGATATAATGATATTGAAGATTTTGTCTATAAATACATGATAGTGTTTAATATAAAATGGGTTGAATCTGGAGGAAAACTATTGTAATTTGTATAGAGTTTGTTAAAGGGGACCAGTTTGTAATAATAGGGGGACACATTTACAATAATAGGGGGGTAATAAACATCATTGGAAGGACCCAACCATAGGACCAACATGAGTTCAAAATAGCACCAGCAATAGGAAAACAATTATCAACATTTAAAAAAAGTTAATAATGAATGAATAAAAATAATAATTAGTAAATTTGATTCCAAGAAATAATTTTTTTATCAAATATATATCAGTGATAAAAAATGGAATGCACTAACAAAACTAAAAACAACCATACCTTTTATTAAACATGTAAATCAACTGTTTCTCCTTCAACAGTCTCACTGAACCAATGAATGTATTCTCTATATTGAACTATAGTGTATTGATCAAGTTGTTGTGAAAAAAAGGCAATAGTATTGGGTTAATCTCATTCAATTGAAAACACTCCTCACCTTGAAATTTTCACTTCAACTTTCCAATTCAGATTAGATGGAAAGGTAATGAAGAAAAATTTCTCTTATTATGATGTCAAAATGAAAGGTTCATTACTAACTCGTTCATATCGATATAAAATATTATTAAAATTCACCAATATAAACTGATATTGATCGAATTTAGTTCCACAAACTAGATCAACCCAATTACACTTTAATAATATGTGTTTCAACCCATGCCTGTATAGAAATTCAATGATGTCTTTCAATTGTCCATAGTAATAACTAGAATCGATATATGGACAACCAATTTTACTTTTTTGTATTTCTCATTTGTCATCGACATCTTTAATGAGAAACCAAAAGCCATTAGAATATAAAGATTTGTAATGATGGACCATTATATATGGAACCTCCACTAGTTGGTTGATTTCTTCTATTAGTGTTGGGTCACCTAACTCCTGTAGGTTATGGACCTATATATTTCACAGATCTCAATAAAAAATTATGAAAAAATAAATTAGTATTATACTTCAATCATAATGAAAATACAATTATACTTAAAAAATCCTTGAACCAATCATGAAATGATGCATAATGAGTCTGTTGAATTTGATAATCACTTGCACGAGATATATCTTCTTTTAACTCATTAATGTGTTTCCTAAAAATGATAACGACATGTTTAAATGATCAACTATATATATACAAACAGAACATGTAAATGTTAAACAATAAAAGTGACAAGACACTTATTTTATCAATGGTGAAACTGATGGATTATTGAACAATATATATCGATGAGCTTGTATCCACTTGATGTTGTCAATATAAAATATAGTTCCTTCTCCAACTAGACCACCATGAATCCAATAGGTCCTATCTAATTTTATTTCAACATCCATAAGATATTATGCACAAAAATTATTACAATCATCCATAAAATAACCATTGGATATCGATGCCTTTAGATGAGATCTTTTATGTATGAACCATTTCAATGTATTTAGATACTTCTCAATAGGATACATACACCAAAATTGCATTGGACAAAAAATAATTACTTCATCAGTTAGGTTCACTATCAAGTGAACCATAACATTGAAAAAAGATGGTGGAAATAATTTCTCCATGTGACAAAGCATAAGTACAATTTTTTCCTATAAAAATTTTAAATCACCCATTCATTGATTTCTTAACAAAATATATCTAGAAAAATTACTCATCTCAATCAACTATTGAACAACATTGGGAAATAAACAATCATAGATTGCGATTGGAATCAATTGTTGAAGTAGTATGTGATTGTCCTGACTTTTCAACCCTTGAAATGTCCCACTCATCACATTCACATGCTTGGAAATATTAGAAGAGTAACCATCAGGCACCTTGAAAATCTTCAAAAAAGATAGAAATGTCTTTTTCTCTTTTTTTTCTCATCGTATATTGTGAAGAATTCATGTATTTATTATTTCCCTCAACCAATTATAAATGCAATTGTTTCCTTAAACCCATTTATTCTAAATCACGTCATGCATTGGCATAGTCCTTTGATTTCCCATTGAAACCTAAAATGGTCCACAATATATTATCACAAACATTTTTTTTTCAATTTCCATGACATCCATATTATGCCTTATCATGTTAGTTTTTCAGTAAGGAAGATTAGATAAAATACTTTTCTTCTTCCAATTACAAATATTCTACCTACCTACACCATAAATATTGGGTAATGGATGATCCACCAAATCTTAAAATTCATATACCATGTGGATGTTTTCTTCTTCAATATGTGATAATATTTCTACTCCTATTATAACCTTTGGTGCTGGGTTGAATTCTCTAGAACTATAAAATTCTACTCTTTCCTTTCTAAAACTGTTATGAGGGGGAAGAAAATGTCTATGAACCATGTATGTTTACTTTTTAAAATGCTTAATCCATGTATAATTTTTACTTTTATTGAAGTAAGGACAATAAAATTCCCCTTTCATACTCCAACCTGACAAATTTTCATAATATAGGAATTCATTGATTATCCACAATAAAGTAGCCTGCAGTATGAACATTTTAATCATTTCACAGTCATAAGTCATCACACCATCACCCCAAAATCCATTAAACTAATCAATTAATGTATGAAGGTAAATATCAATCTTATCCCAAGAACTTATAAGTCCATAAATAAGAGTGTAAAGTAATAGAATTTTTTGTTTCATACAAAGATATAAAGGACGATTATATAGAACCAACACCATAGGCCATGTGCCATGAGTTGCACTAACCATAGACCTGAATGGATTAAAATGGTCTGCTACCAATCCAGATCAGAAATTATGACTATCTTTAGAAAAATCAGGGTATCTATGATCAAAATATTTCCATGCAAGAGAGTTTTCTGGGTGGTTTATCATATCACTTTACTTATTTTTTTCCACATTCCATCTCATTAATTGAGAAAATTTAGATGAAATAAATAATATTTTCAACCTCATCTTCATTGGAAAGTAACACATTTTATTTATGAAAATTGATTTCCCCTTTTTTACAGTCTGACTTTGATTAGTCTGATTTCCCCTATTATCTTTTCACTTGGAAGAGTAATAGACTCAACAATTATCCAAATGCACGATTTCCTTTATAAACAACATACAGTTGTTCGCACATGCATATATAATATCATATGTGAAACCTAAGTTCTCTTTCAACTTATGATCATGATAATACAACTCAGGAATATTAGTGTCAGCAAGAAATAATTTTTTTAATAACACTGACATCATTTCAAACGATTATATGACCACTAATTCAAATTCTTCTAGTGAAACAACTCCATGATAAATGAAAATTTACTATAAGCAGTACACCCAGAATAAAATTAAGTTTTTTCATCATCAAGTATTTCATTAAACTTCAATGAATCACAATATTCACCAAAGCATAGATTGATCTCACTCGTCTCAACATTTTGGATGTTAATTCCTTCAGGATCCAAATCACATACCATTTCAGTAAGCATTTCATGCATAAGATTATTCTTCCTCACACCAACATCCATATGAATGGTTTTTGTATGATGAAAATGAATATATTTTTCCCCATGAAGAGTCCAACTCTTATAATTTTTCAAAAAACCATTCAAGAATAGGTTCTATCTCATGGTATCTCATATGAATTGATATCTTTTTGTATATTTTCTACATGTACAACTGATATAGTCACTTTGAAATCCTTTATTGAAATTAATAAATTGCATAATGCCTTAAAAATATTCTCTATATGTTATATTTGGAAGATCAATCCAAATCTTATCCATATTTGTATATGTAAAACAAGCAGTAACATTTACACAAGACTTAATATTTCATGCATTTTTAGAATTTCATACCAAAAAATATATTTAAAATAAATACCAGTCAATTTCATGTGGACTTCAATTCATACTCATCCAAAAAAACAATTAAAAAATGACATGATCATTACATTATATTTAATTAACTATACATTTTATTTTTAAAACTCTTATTTTGTACATGAATAAATATTTTGTAGAGAGGTGAATATAAAAAATTTCTAAATAAAACAAATATTTTTAACAGAAATAAAATGTTTATCAAATGAATATATAAAATAAAACTCAACTAAGATATATTTTTGTTATGAAATGAGAATTTTTTGTTAAAATTTTTAATATGTAAGGAAATCGAAATTGAGAGTTAAATGACAAGTAAATATAAAGACAACATTCAATATTGATTATAATATATGAATAAACACATTTTCAAGAAATTCATTTTCAAGAAATTTTAAAAAACTCACACAAAATAATTTATCAAAATAGATATGTACTCTAAGATGTTTTTAAGAAGTACCATCAAATAGATCCTAAATATTGATTTATTTCTAAAAACCAGTTTCACATAATTTTCATATAAATTTTATAAGAAACCCACTTAAATAATATAAACACATTTTCCAAGTGTGTTAATAAGAAAAGTACTTCTAGGTGAGAGGCCTTATAAAAAAAATTAACATTTTCTATCATTTTGAGAAGGATACATTAAATTACATTACATTATAATTTTATGATTAATAACATTTAATTATATGCACCAAATCCTCTATATAAAATAGTTAATAATTAATTTTAGTGGATTCTTAATAGTCACCTAATATCTACACCAAATAGTTATATAATGAATACCTTATTCACCATTAATAGTTGTTTAATTAATAACTTACAATAATAAATTCTGTTAAATTATCTAAAATATAATCTATAAAACCATGATTTTCATTCCATTTTTTTATTTTAATGATTTTAATTTCCTCTGAAAATTATTAGTTTAATTCTAAAAGTGTTTTTATTAATATTGTGATATTTCTAGACATCCTCTTTATTAGTGAATACCCACTATGTGATACCCAAATCAATATCACTATGATTATTTTTACTTGATGTTCTTTTTTTTCTATATTATGATTATGATGGATTCATATTATTATTCTTTAATTTCATATTACAATAAAATAATTTTTATTTCTTATCATTTCTATAGTGGTTCATTATAACAAATATTTATTTATTATTTATGGAAAACCCATTTATAAGTTATTTTAGTTCTCACATTATTCTCCCATAAAAATTATACACATGTATTTTAATCAAATATCAATTTTTGAAAAAGTGTGATTATTATTCCATCATATCCTACTCTAACTCCCAAATTGTATCTTATAATTTTTGATTCATTCACAACACCACCACTAATCGAGTCACTCTATTTCTCACCACCGTATTTCTTTGTTCAAAGATTTAGAAAATTTATTCATTATATATAAAATAGTGTTTTCTTTTAAATCATATAGTGCTATGGACATGCATTGTATATACCATGTACGTCTATAAAATTATTACATGAATAATGTTATATAGTTTAAAAAGACTGGGTTATATGTAGCCACATTTTCATTAAAAATAAAATTAATAAGTTTATAAACTAAACACATTATATAGGATAAACTCTAGGTCTTCTATTTAATGATTTTGTTGGGATCCAATATGTATTTATCATAATTTCCCCATAAATATATTTTATGGTAGACCATACCAAATATCCAAGGAAGAAGTGATTCCCCATTTGAAGGTGATCGATGACTATGGTACTTTTTAACTTAGAGGAAGCCTAAATTGATCTTATAATATTCCATGTATAAGTGACCACTAGTGACCAATTCAATAGATTTAAAATTTTAATGCCCACTCCTCCCATATCCCTTGTCCTAAAACACTTTTTTTGGAAACTATGACTAGATTCCATTCATAAGTGTAGGAATACCACATGAAATTTATAATTTATGAATCTAGGATATAGATCACCCCCATTTCCTACATATACAACTAAAATAGAGTATACCATCATTAATAAGATAAAATAATTCCCTAGAAATATTCTACCCAAATTGTATAATGTTCTCCCTTTCCTAATTAAAGAGTTGAGAAGTGATCTCATTAGAAATTCCTTTTAAGTATTCAAGTCAAACATTTCATGAGAATAGGTTTATACCCAAGTAAATTAAGAGAATATCCCCTTTAATGACATATTAAATGTTTATAAAATTCCTTTTCCTACCTTCAAATAAACTTTACCAATGATAACCATGGATTTTTCCATGAAACTACTTATTCATACACTTATTGATAATGAAAAAACATGTCCCTAATAGCATTGATAGAACCATCATCATATTCATATAATATGTGGATATCATTTTCATAAAAGAGGGGTGTGGAGACCATGATATTCTGGGAAACCTTAATCATATTTAATTACCTATTCTCAATATAATTAATGAGGAATATATTAAGGTAGTACTCAACTAGGAATAAATGTAATAATGATAATGGATCACCCTATCTGGAACCTCTAGAGTAGTTAAAGAAACCATTGGGGGTTATTTGAGAAGGATATAAACCATGTAACTCGGTAAATGAGAGTGGAAAAAACAAATAAATGTTTGAGAGAATCCAAATTGATAATGAACCTTATGAATGATGTCACATTTTAGGGTGCCAACGGATATATAAATTTTATTGATCAATGAAGTATTCACATGATTTTATTTCCTCTATATAATGTTGAAACCCTATTTTGTAGTATACATAAAATATTGGTTCATCCACTAAGGTATAAAACCAAATTTATTTGGAGTGACAATATCATAAGAAATATGTTTAATCCCAGTAACCAGAATTTTCTTAGTAATAATAGTAAGAGTAATCACAATGACAACTTGTCTAAATACTATCACATGAATTTCATGATCAACCATTTGAATCAAGATGATGAATTGATCATTATGAATTGGATTAAGGATCCACTTTTTAAATAACCCTTTGATAGCTTGAATGAAATCTGGTTGAAAAATGTCCCAAAGTTACATATGCATTTATTTTTATAACAATCATGCCTTGATGTGTTGTTATAATTGAGATAGAAGAGGGGTACTTTGATCTCATCATGAAAATGGGAAGCATTGAGAAAATAATTTTACAAGTCATTCAAAGAATAGTTGATCACATCAGGTAAAAGAGGAAAAGAGGAGCAAGAGATATCATCATTTAAGACTTTAATAAAGTGATAATCACATCCATTAATTATATCATCATAATATGTGGGAATATATCCATTAATGTTGATTAAAGATATAAACTTATTAAATTTCTTATGACTATGAGTAAGGTGAGTGAATTTTGAGTTTTTAACCCCTTTTAAAATATATTGAAATATGAGTTGAACCTTGAGAAAAACTTTTTAAATTTGTATGAGAATATCATGGGTGAGAATATACTCAATCATCAAATTGGATGTGGAATCCTATTTAGAGTTCCTTTCCAATGTCTTTAGGAACTCACTCTTATCCCTATTAATGTTAATGTTGATGTTAGAGAACATAACATTACTCCAGAATCCCAAATCCATCGTTGTTCTTTTAATTTTCTCAGAACACCATTGAAAGTATCCCCGGTTTCATTCAGTGACCATTCATAAGAAACAACCTCCCTACAGTATTCATAAGATATCCATGGATTATTAAATCTTATGACACATTCACTCTTCTATTCAGATAAAATCAATGGGAAAATGGTTCATAAGTGGTAATTATGGAATCATTGTAAGGATTTATCAGATAGGGATCGAATGGAATCTCTAAATGTAAGGGAGATACATGATCTTTTAATTTTTCTAGTATTAATTCCATAAATAGTGTATCTAGTCCATGTGTTGCATTACCTAATAAATATCATCTCTGATAATAAGAATAGATCAATAAATATTTGAAATTCTATAGAGGCCACCCTCAGAATATTTTTCCATGTATTTTCATGAGTATTTGAGACATAATTAAAGTCTCATATAAGGATCCACTTTCTCCATTATTGATAGGATATGGTAGATAATTCCACCAATAACTCTCTTATCTTGATTTCAAAATTGGAGGCATACCCAAATGAGACATGGTTAAAGGGGTTTTTAAGGTATATTTTAATACTGACATACTACTATCTATATTGAAATAAATAATCTAAAACACTCTTCCTCTTATAAACCCAAAATGTTTCAACTTTTAAAGTTATATTATTACAAGACATCCACTCAAATCCAATCTTACCCAAAACAATGATATTGAAATATTCAATCTTGAAAATGGGCTCTACAATTCCAATGATAATTGTTTAGTGCTATGAAATGAGGTGCCTATGTGAATAGGACATGTCAAATTTCTTTAGAACTGGGAAATTTTAAAAAATAGTGCATTAACTTAGATGAAGACATACCCCTTATCTTTGGACCATTTTTATGTTCCATTATCCAAGGTGTCTTATTATCCTTCTCTGTAACTTTATCACCCTTCATCAGAATTGGTTTATCCATAGGAAATATTTTTTCCCTTGTATAAAACTTTTATGGGGATTTTGTTTTGAATAACCCTATTTCATATATTATAAAAATTTACACACCTTTATTCATACTCATGCTCATTATGAATTATGTTCCCAAGATCATTAAAGAATAACCCACCAAATATCATAGTATATATAGTAAAAAACACACCCTCATAATAATGAAGGGTCATCACAAACCAACTCCCACCAATATAGTTTCAAATATGAGTGATGGAAGTACCCAGAATCAAAACCCTAAGACCAAAATTTGGGATTGCCTGATAGAACAAAAAATCCAGAACCAAGTTAATGTAAAGATGGATTTGGAGGACCCGTGAGATGCGAGGGAGAGGTGACAGTGAGGGTGGATGGGTATCACACATCTCTAGGTCAGTTGTGATGATGAGCGAGGCACGAGTAGAGGGAGTCAGTGCATGGGAGGTGGGGAGGGGAGTCAGGGAGGGAGAGGGAACCTGAGCTAGAGGGATCCAGAGTTGAAGGCGTAGGCGGGTGTGGAGAGGGAGAGGATGGGAAACAGAGGTGAGCTGGAGGCGGAGGCGGGTGCAGCAGGGGAGATTAAGGTTGGTGAGGGAGAGGATGGGAATCATAGGGTTTGATGAGGGAGGTAGTTCATGAGGGGGGGCATGGAAGGTGTCATTTTTAAGGTCTAAAACCACCATAGGTGGATGACCTCTCTAGTGGCTCCAAAGCCTTAATTTCTAGTAGTTTATTTTCAAATACCTCATAATAGTTTGTAAAAAATGTGAATTAACCAAAGAATATCCCTTGGGAGTGTCAAATTGGGTGTGAAATAAAGTCACACTCACCGTGAAATAGAATTATGGTCGATATATACTCAAACCAAATATTTTCAAGGTTATTACCCCTAGATGCATCTATACCAAAACCATATCCACTTGTAGTATCCAAACAAAGATGTATTTCTATGAAAAACCATATAATATACACCTTACCAAAACTTTATGTTTTTATTCCACAATTAGAAATATCATCAACGTCTGTCATAGGGTTATGTTCTCTAATTTGTGTTTTTCTAAATCCAGTTCCCATGGTTTCTACCAAACTTTCTCTAATACCAACTATAATGACCTCAAATCTAATAATTCAAAGTTGGTGGTTACTTTATTACATTATCATAGATACAATGGATCTGATCTTAAAGGATTGTTCTATTTAGTATTATTGGATAACTAGATACATACATGATACCCATTTTACATTGGGAATAGAATATAAAACATAATAAAATAAAAGTTAATCATCCTTGAAACTCATTCAAATAATTATTATTCATATCACGAGGAAAAGAAATAAAATAAGGGTAAGATAAAATGATCAGTAAGGTTTATATACAATGGAATCTATCATAATACATAATCAATATGTTAAGGTAAATAACTGAAAACACATTCCATTTAATCAATACCTTGATCAAGAAATAAATCAATGGATAATATCAATGCAATGAAATCATGGATAATGATAAGTAAATTCTCAATGAAGGAAATTATTAATATTGGATTTCATGATCTCAGACATTATGATATCTATACCATCAATACCTTTCATTAAAAAAGTTTAATCGATGGGTAGGTACACAAAAAAAACCCATTTAATTTTGCTAAATAATTTTCTCATGAGACCTATCAATGCGTTGAGGGGATATATATTACTAGGCCAAAACCATCATTTCATGTCCAATTAATCCCTCATATATTTAATGATCAATTAAATTCATGAATAATATCTTATCAGAAAATAACCGTATTGAATAAATAATACAAAATATCAATATTTCCCTAGTAAATAAAATAAATTTCAAAGTAAAACACCATATATATAAATGGTATACGATTTAGGAAATAATAATATCCATAATACAAAGAATATGAATATTTAAGACAAATGTAATGTCCAATGATTATAAGAAATTGAATGTTTCATGAGAAGTTTAATGACCACAAAATTAATAAGAGACAATATATGACCATATATTCATAGAAAATATATGTTTTGAAACAAAATCACACCCTTTAGAGAAATAAATAAAATTTAATAAAAATATTAAAATAATATTTCATTAAAGAGTTTTATTTTTAAAATAATTGAAAATGTGTAGAAGAAGATAAATTTATTAAAATGGTTACAACGATAGGGAAATACCTTAACTTTGTATACGTTAAAAAACATTCCTTTTGATATTTTTTAAATAAATTCAAAAGAGAAAATTTAAGAAATAAATATAAATATTCCTTTAATACATCTTAAAAATTCAAGGATAACTTAAAGTTTCCTTAATAAAACATTTGAGTAATAAAAAAGGACTTTATTAAAACAATTTTTAAAAATATGTACAAGGAAGAAAAATATATCAGATTAAAAGAGAAATAAAATTGGTTTTTATTTTAAATAATTATTTTCTAGATTCGAGTAACAAATAGAGGAAATGTCATAAGATAATATGGAAATTCCTTAAATATCCAAAATATAATAAAATTATTGGATCTTATGAAGAATAAATGAAAATATTTCTTCAATAAAAATATAAGAAATCCCAAAAGAAATTGAGGTTGTAAAATAAAATTCTTACCTCTTTTTTAGCTTTTAAATTATAACCCCTTGAGAGAATAAACTTAAATTTAAACATTAATCATTATTAAAAAATATGTATTAATATTAAATATATAAAATGGGTATTATATACACCACATAAAAGTAAATAAGTGCATAATAAAAAATATGTACTAATGGAGTGGAAATTGAGATGAAATTCCCTTACCTAATGCTTTCATTTAGTTGAACATGATTTCACCTATTATATAATGGTTTTAAAATTTTTATTAATTTATAAAAAATTATATTAATATTTAAAATTTCATATATGGTCTTATTATATCATCTTGCCTATAACGAACGAGGTATTTATAGAATCATACTTTTTTGATATCTATTAGTATTTATAAATATGATATTAATTTTATGTCAAAGAGGACACTTTGTATGATGGAAAACTCAACACGCAACAACAGGTTTCTTTGAAATCTTACGTTTCACACAACTTTGAATTATACCAAAAAAATAATATAATATTATTATTTTAAATGATAGTTAACACCTAGCTACTGTATTGGAGGGAATGAATAGTATCAACTAAATTTTGAAATATGCTTTACACATGTTTAAATAATGATTCATTGGTTACCAAATTTATTATAAATTGAAATAAAAACCTATTGAATATACATGACGTGTTTTAAAGAGAATAATTGTGTTTTAATATCACTATTTATGGATTTGTATTTAATGGAAAATATATGATATATATTCAATGTAATGTTTTAAATTCATATTATATTTTTTCTAGATATGATATAAGAACAAATTCATTTTTTTGAATAAAAGAAGTATTTTTCTAAAAATGCAGTTTTACCACCTTTTAATGGAAAACCCATTTTAAATCTAGTTATTTTAACTTTTATTTGTTCCGTTTGAAAAAATTAACTTATTATTTATAATCGGTACATAAAAATTTACTTTGGGTAAAATTTTGGTATGTTTCTGATAAAGTTCATTTTTAATGAATATTGGAAAATACTGCATTTTAAGTTAAAAACTGTCTTTTCATATGATTTATTTATATGGTTAGATTATCTTTTTAATTGGTTTTAAAATTTAATGAGATTATATTTTTATAATTTAATGTAATTTTGTTCATTGAAAATAATTTCACCTTGAAATTGGACATAAACCCATGTCAATCTTTTGGTAGTTTTTACTTCTCAAAAACCCGCTTTTGGGTTTTGACAACAAGAATTAATTTTAAATCAATTTCTGCAACTTTTTTATTTTTAATTTTGGAAGAATGGATTACATATTTGGAATCAAGAGTTCCAAATTGTGTAAATATATAACTTTTATTTTTTGACATTATGAATAGTAACTTCAGTAGATATTTTATTTACCATGGTTAAAGGGTAAATATAGTAAATAAGGGTAAAAAAATAATATAATAATAATTTTAAATTACCCTAACATGTGTAATAACACTATTTGATGATACATTTCTAACCATGGGCATTCTTGGGTCTATTTTGGGACCCCATGGAGCCACTTGTAAGTGAAAATGACATTTTATAAAAATTAATTTAAAGTTAGGGAAAATGCAACATAAACATATATCTTTTAGTAAAAAAAAATTTATATGGGGTTATATAAGTGATATTTTAAACTATAAATAATAATTATAAATCTAAAAAGATTTACTACATAATGGTAATTTTTTTAAAATTTTTAGACTTCAAATAATTAAAATTATTTATGATACAATGGTGATGCAGTGATTACCTTATTAATGAAATATTTAAATAAATGAGATTATAAATATTAAAATAAATTAATTTTTAAACTTTTTATGCCATCCAATAATTTTATGGATTATTATAACCTGCTATATTTTAATTAATTTCGTTTTTTCTAAATAATAAAGTTGTTATAGATTTTTTAAAAGTCTTGATATGAATAGTTTATAAATTGACATAAATGAGTTTCTAAAATAAATACTATTTTATTAAATGATAAAATAATCATAAAAATCTAATATTCATCCAACTTATATATATTATATTAAAATTTTCATTAATGATACATTTTTGGGTCTATTGTCATTTTATATTAAATATATTAACCATATAGTATGAATATACAAGAGGACATGGTAAAAGTTAAATTAGTTAACTAAAGGTTAAAGCTAAAAGATAAGTTTAATTTTATGACCTAAAATTGTCTAAAAGTAACTAGTTTAGAGGATTTAGATCCATCCTAATCTTATATTTATATTAACTAAATCTTTAGCCTTTATAAACCAAAAATAAAATTTTAATAAAATAATATTTCTAGACTCTTCTAAATAGTACCTCTTACCTCTTATAAAAAGGCTTTACGCCAACCCATTTAATCACTCCTCTAAAGACCCTTGGATCATCAACCCTCTGTCCAAATAATCTTAAAAAATCCCTATATTCCTCCTAGAAGCCATAACTTAGGCATAATACACTTCAAGAAAGCCTTTTGGTTCAAACTAAAGGGAGTTACCCGATTTAGAGGTAACGTCTTCTCTCAAGTTCTCTTCTTTTATTTTACTTATTCACTCCATATTCTATTCTTATTATTTTATTACATAACAACAACAGTATACTCAATATACTAGTATTTTTTATTATAAGTATTCTAACTACACTTACACACACCTCCATCTAATGGATTTAGAACTTACTGTTTCTATGGACGGAAAACTACTACCTCACGAAAGGATGATTGTTCGATTTTTCTGTACCACCTCTCATGGTGGACATTATGATGAAACTATAATTATATATGATATATATGATATTTATTTTATCTCTATTCTTACTTAATTTTCATTTATAACATACCTTTATACTTTTCAGGCTCTTTAAATACGATAATTTCATTTGAGGAAGTGCGGACTACCGCCCTTCAAAGTGATATGACTCGTTCATGCCATAAATGGAACATATAAAGGATGGATTTAATGAAATTATGTAACTTATATAAAATATGATATTATAATTTAATTATAATATACATATTTATCATTTGTTTTTCATTCCTTTAAAAATGAAAAGAAAATAAATGAAAGCAGCGTTCATGCGTACGTATGGCTTAACGTCTCCATGAATAGTGCATTTCATTTTCATATATAAAAATGATATGGACTATTATAAATACATATATATACATGATATATATGATATATATGATATATATGATATATGTGATATATAAATCATGAATATCATTATGGAGATAATGGAATTTTGACCACATGGACTATTTGTAATTATAACAAGTTCATTTTGACTCAAGTACTGAACATCGACAAAAAGAAAGATATGAACTAGAATAATTAAATGATTGTTATATAAAGGTAATAATTAATATAAAAGGAATAATGAACTTGAAAAAATTTCTAAAGCAAGTAGAATTAACTTAAGTTTATTATTCAGGGAGATAAAGAACAAACAAGACAAGTCAAACACAAGATAAGGGAAACATTCATCCTCTTATTTTAGTCAAAGACTTCTTTTATGTCATGTATTTTAATTTCCATTTTATTATTTTTTGTTATGTTCTTATATATCCTTATTTATTTACATTTTATGTTCAAGTGATGAGATACCCTTTTCTCTCTCATCAACTAAATTTCTGATTTTTTAAGTGATGCTGGTAGGCTACCAAATTTTCGTAAGGGACTTCATCTCATTCTCCTTTCATTGAGGAATATCTTGATATTGTGCACATTTATTATCCTAGAAGGTTTATATACTTCCCTTTGACATATTATATCATGGAACTTCTTATTCTCATGATATTATAAGTTTTTTTAATGTTATTCTTTAACTTTTTTTATCCAAGTATTTTCTCAAGTGGTAAGAGACTCTTTAACTAAAAAATTGTTTTAAATGTTTTAATGATATAATTTTATAAATATTTCTCATTAATGACCATGTTTTCAAAAAAAATTATAGATTTATTTATATGAAAATTAATGTTTTAAATTTTTAATTCATATAAAAGTTTCATAGTGGTATGGAACACTTTGATTCAAAAATATACTTATTAAATGTTTTAAATGTGTTTTAAAAGGAATATTTTTATACGAAGCATTTTACTAAAAAAAGGAATGTTTCTTTTTAACATACAAGGTGACAATGACCTTTCTTCCACCATGATAATTATTTTATATTTGGATTCCTTAACAATCCATAATGTGTTTAAAAGGAAAATAAATACCATATACTATTTTTACGTATTTTGGTTTTGAAAGTGGTTTTGAGAATGGATTTATTATATCAATATATTGAACTAATATATTATGATTGTAATATGGAAATTATATCTTTAATTATTTATACTTGTGTTATGTGTTATGATTATTTTATGGTTATTGGGCATTGTTTATGTATACAGGTGGTTTCATGATAAACCTAGGGTGGGTGAGCCTGATATAGCTCTCTAATGGATTGGGTGACATTATAGTGGTAAACATTAATGTTTCTACTAAGATATTTAGGGGATATAATGTGATGGGTATTCCAAACATAACTCCCTATGTAGCTATGAAATATAAAATGTAAGTATGATATGGATTCCACAATTTACCTTTATGATTTATGATTTCTATATGTTATTCATAAATCTTATGATTTTGTGAAGTATTTCAAATAGATTATGTTTTATGATTGTAAATTATGATTTAATTGATTTATATGTATTGATAGATTAATGTTTTCTTTCTTTATTTTATAACCCTTACTGATATTTTTATGCTCATACCAAGTTTTTGAAATGTTTTTCATAGGGTATTAGGAAGGGTAAGAGAAAGGAAGAATTCAAGAAGATTTATATCAAGAAAAGAATTCTTGTATTATTTAAGGAGTGTTATTGTTGTGAAAAAGAATTAGTTAGAGTAGAAGTATCTACTTTGTAATATTTGTGATGTAATGTAATAGTTATGACCTAATTTTCTAAAACTCTAAACCTAAAAAGATCATCAATGTGAATTATTGAGTTAACTCAAGATTAAGTAATGTTTAAGGATTGTTTCTTACAGTTGGTATCAGAGGTCGGTTTAGATACCTTTAGAGGTTAGGGTGTTATTTAAGAATAAGTGAGATAACCATAATGGTTAGCATATTAGAAAGAGTCATAGTTATTTTAGATAAATTGAATGATTTTAAGATAACATGAATAAGTATATCTTAGTGTTTACCCTCATAATCAGATAATATATGATGATTTCACTGATATACTCACACTGAACTTTTTGGTTTTAGTAAATGTATGGATTTAGCAGGCACCAAAGTAAAAAATGAATGTGAATGAAACTTTGGTAGTTTTTGAATGAGAAACCTAATGAAATGGGAGCTACAATGAGAACTCTTGTGGTTATTCTTAACCAACTATCTGGAGTTATGATTGACCACTTAAACCTTGGTGATTTTTCTAGGGCATCATATATACATGGAACGAATCCCAATGGAAGTTTATGTAATAATAATAAAGGTAAGTATATTCAAAAACCTATGTGTCAAGCATGTGGAAAATAAACAACTAGAAAAATGTTTCAAAGGGATCAGAAGATGTTTCAGATGTGGTAATGAATTTCATAAAGTGATAACCTATCATGGAAAAAGGAAGCAACTATTTGACTCTAGGAAATGGAAATAAGTTCTTTTCGAAGGATCAATTGAATGTTTTAAATGTGGTGCGCATGGTCATTATACAAATATATGTCTTATGAAGAAGGTTCAGGAATAGGATTAGAAGGATCATATAAATATATGTTTACCAATTCCTAATTTCATTCCAATTGAAGGTAAGGAAACTGAAAATGACCTATGAAAGGTATAGATTATTTCTTAGCTCATGTTTTGACATTACAAAAATATTAGGAAATTATGCATGATTTTGTTTGTAGGAAATAAGTATAAAAGAATAATATATAAAAACATGGATAAAGGATCATGAAGAATATTCGATGATTGAGATGTCTAGGAATTGAAGAGTTATATTGGATCTATAGATGATGGTATGTTTAAATGTATTAATGATAGGATTACTTTGGAATAGTTTTTCTAGTATGTGTAACCATGAAATTTGATATGTGAGAATGCTATTCAAAGAAGATTTATCTTTTCTTGTGTGGACATAATGGATAGCCTTAGGGGTTCATGTGATCTTTTGTTTTTGAGGAAATTATGGGTTATTAGTTTTTGGGATGCAAAATGTGAGGTATAAAATAAACTTTGTGGTTAAAACATGTTATGGATATTTTTAAGGATTTTATCTCTTTTTGTTAATGTTATTATAATTATACCGTTTTTGAAAAGGGACAACATGCAGACCGTGTGACTACCCATCGCGTCGGACAAAGCTACGAGAATTGATCCCACAAACAAAGTGCGACTAGGATTTATCACCTACCACTAGACTACGTGAAGTCCCTAGTTAGTATGACTAATTATTTTTAGTGAAATGATTTTATGGACCAAGAACGAGTTGATTTTGGGAACTTATGATTTATCAAATGGATATTATTAGTATAAGAAAATTATTTGGTGATTAAGTGATAAAGGTTATTTTGGAAGACATTTTCTCTTTTGGGAACACTATATGCCTAAAGAAAATAGAATAATTTGGGATTTCATTTGAGGAGTAGTGGTTGAATTTTATTTTGGAAAAATCTATGTTTTTATTGTGGACGTATAGAGATTTTGGTTATTTATTTAAATGATTAACGTATCTTTTAGAATATGTGATTAGGTTAATTACTTTTAAGTATGATACTTTAAGAGTAGCCGATGTTATTTGTATATAAATGTTAAGATTTACTATAGAAGACTATGTGATTAAATTATTCTGACTTTTGGGTTTGAATCTGAGTTTGGATTACTTTGAATAATTTTAAGGACAATTATGTATTGAATGGTCATTATTTAACTTTGGGTATTGTTTGTTGAATTTTAGATATTATGAGTAGTATTTATTTTTTAAAGGATTATCCATTTTGGGAATTATCTGATCTTTTACTAACTATTTTGGTTTTGGTTAATGCCTA
The DNA here is from genome assembly GCA_963277665.1 of Viscum album. Lineage (NCBI taxonomy): Eukaryota > Viridiplantae > Streptophyta > Magnoliopsida > Santalales > Viscaceae > Viscum > Viscum album. The sequence continues at coordinate 1,134,766,562 of OY728141.1, read as the reverse complement.
AAGATAGGGGAAATATATACTTAATATTTTGTGGATTATGTAATTCTCTAGAAGTTTATTCTAGTGCTTTAGGTGTGATCAAGTTATCTTGAATACTCATCATTTGGAGAAAAGATGAGTTTTTGGTAGAAAATTATTAAAGATGAAAATCTACTTGAAAAGTAAGTATATTTTCTTATGTTATTATTAAATCTCATAAATAAATTCTCCAAATTTATAAAAGGGAACCTAAAAAAATGTTGTCTGTTTACTTTTCCTACTGGGGAATCAAAGACCGTTTAACCCATCACAACTTTGTGGTTTTACGGTGGTTAACTTTCTCTTGATCATGATTTCTATCACTCTCCATTAGAACTTGAAACTTATTTTCTCATTAATATCCATGTTTTCATGGAATCCTAGTATGTGTTATCTCAGGTGACCTTTTTACTTATCTTTATTTCCTTTAAAGTGATAGTTTTGTTGACTCTTTTTCTAATGTGGGACTTTCAATGAAGTTTCCAAGCCCAATTTTAAAATTGCAAGGACATAATTTCCAAAAGGGGAAAAGGATGTAATGACCTAGGTATTTATAGAATGATAATTTTTTATATCTATTAATATTTATAAATAATATATTAATTTTATGTTAAATAGGACACTTTTTATGATGGCGTACTCAACACGCAACAACAGGTTTCTTTGAAATCTTACATTGCACACAACTTTGAGTTATACCCAAAAAATAATATAAGAATATTATTTTAAATGATTGTTAATGCCTAGAAATTGTATTTTAGGGAAATAATAGTATCAAATATATTTTTAAATATTTTTTACACATGTTTAAATAATGATTCATTGGTTATCAATTTTATTAGAAATGGAAATAAAAACCATTTGAATATAAAGGATGTGTTTTAAATAGAATAATTGTGTTTTCATATCACAATTTATGGATATGTATTTAATGAAAAATATATTATATATATTCAATGTAATGTTATAAATTAATATTATATCCTTTATAGATACGATATAATAACAAATTCATTTTTTTGAATAAAAGAAGTATTTTTCTAAAAATGCAGTTTTACCGCCTTTTGATGGAGAACCCCTTTTAAATATTGTTTTTGTCACTTTTATATGTTACATTTAACAAAATAAACTTATTATTTATAATCGGGATATCAAAATTTACTTTGGGTAAAATTTTGGTATTTTTTTGATAAATTCATTTTTTAATGAATAGTGAAAAATACTGCATTTTAAGTCAAAACTGTCTTTTCATCTGATTTATTTATATGGTTATATTATATTTTTAGTTGGTTTTAAAGTTCAATTAGATTATATTTTTATCATTTAATTCAATTTTGGTCATTTAAAGTAATTTCACTTTAAAATTGGACATAAACACATGTCAATCTTTTGGTAGTTTTTACTTCCTAAAAACATGCTTTTGGGTTTTGACAACAGAAATTAATTTTAAATTAATTTATGTAACTTATGTGTTTTGAATTTGAAAAAATGGTTTAAATATTTAGAATTATGAGGTCTAAATTTTATATATATTTAACTTTTAATTTTATACATTATGAATAGTAACTTCAGTAAATATTTCATTTACCATGGTTAAAGGGTAAATCTAGTAAATAAGGGTAAAAAAATAATATTATAATAATATTAAATTACCCTAACACATATATTATACGATGAATGTCCGAACATGGGCATCATTAGGTTGATTTTGGGACCCCATGGAGCCACTTGGAAGTGAAAATGTCATTTTATAAAAAATAATTTAAAGTTAATAAAAATGTAACATAAACATATATCTTTTAGTAAAACATTTTTTATATGGGTTTTTGTAAGTGATATTTTAGACTATAAATATTCATTATAAATATAAAAATATTTCCTATATCATGGTTTTTTATTTAAAATTTTTAGACATCAAATAAATAAAATTATTTATAACACAATGGTGATGTACTGATTACCTTATTAATGAAAGATTTAAATAAATGAGATTATAAATATTAAAATAAATTTATTTTGAAACTTTTTTTTCCATAAAATAATTTTATGGATGATTATAACTTATTATATTTGAATTAATGTAGGTTTTTCTATAGAATAAAGTTGTTATAGTTTTTTTAAAAGTCTTGATATTAATTGTTTATAAATTGACATAAATGAGTTTTTAAAATAAATACAATTTTATTAAATGATAAAATAATACTAAAAATATATGATTCGGCCAATTGACATATATGATATTAAAAATATCATTAATGATTTATTTTTGGGTCTATTGGTATTTTATAGTAAATATATTAACCATATAAAATGAATATACAAGAGGACATGGTAAAAGTTAAATTAGTTAACTAAAGGTTAAAGATAAAAGATAAGGTTAATTTTATGACCTAAAATTGTCTAAAAAATAGTTTTTGAGAGGATTTAGATCCATAATAATATTATATTTGGATTAACTAACTTTTTAGCCTTTAAAAACCAAAAATTAAATTATAATAAAATACCATTTCTAGACTCTTCTAAATAGTACCTCCTCCCTCTTATAAAAAGGCTTCACCCCAACCCATTTAATAACTCCTCTCAAGCCCCTTAGATCATTAAAACACTGCCAAAATAATCTCAAAACATCCCTATATTACTCCTAGAAGCCTTACCTTAGGAATAAGGCACTTTAATAAAACCTTTTGGTTCAAACCAAAGGGAGTTACTCGATTTAGAGGTAACATCTTCTCTCAAGTTCTCTTCTTTTTTTTACTTCTTCACTCCATATTCTATTCTTATTCTTTGATTACATATCAAAACTAGTATCCTAAATATACTATGATTTTTTTATGATAAGTATTCTAACTAAATTTACACGCACCACCATTTAATGGATTTAGAACATACTATTTCTGTGGACGGAAAACTACTGCCTCACAAAATGATGATTGTTTGATTTTTCCATACAATCTCTCATAGTGACCATTTTTTGACAATATAATTATATATGATATATATGATATTTATTTTATCTCTATTATTCATTAATTCTCATTTAGAACATAAATTTATACTTTTCATGTTCTATAAATTCGATAATTTCATTTGATGAAGTGCAGACTACCGCCCCCTCAAAGTGATATGACTCGTTCATGACATACATGGAATGTATAAAGGATGTAATTAATAAAACTATGTAACTTATATAAAATATAATATTATACTGGAATTATAATATACATATGTATCATTTGGTTTTAATTTCTTTAAAAATTAAAAATGAAATGAAAGTAGCGTTCATGCTTACATACGACTTACTGTCTCCATGAACGGTGCATTTCATTTTCATATATCCAAATGATATGGAATATTATAAATACATATATATAATGGATATATATGATATATATTATATCTAAATAATGAATATCATTTTGGAGATAATGGACTTTTGACCACATGGACAATTTTTAATTATAACAAGTTCATTTTGACTCAAGTACCGTACATCGACAAAAAGACTTATATGAACTTGAATAATTACATGATTGTTATAGCAAGGTAATAATTAATATAAAAGGAATAATGAACTTTAAAAAGGTTCTAAAAGATGTATAATTAACTTAATTTTATTATTTAGTGAGATAAAGAACGAACAAGACAATTTGAACACAAGTTAAGGGAAACATTCATCCTCCTCTTTTAGTCAAAGACTTATTTTATGTCATGTATTTTAATTTCCATTTTATTATGTTGGGATATGATATTATATATCATTATTCCTATAAATTTCATGTTCAAGTGATGAGAGACCATTTTCTCTCTCATTAACTTATTTTCTGAATTTTTTTAAGTGATGCTGTTAGGCTGCCAAATTTTCGTAAGGGAGTTCATCTCATTCTCCTTTCATTGAGTCATATCTTGATATTATGAACCTTTATTATCATATAAGGTTTATATAATTATATTTGACATATTATATCATGAACCTCCTTATTTTTATGATATTATAATTTTTTATTATTATTATTTAACTATTTTTATTCAAGTATTTTCTCAAGTGGTAAGAGACTCTTTAACTAAAACATTGTTTTAAATGTTTTAATGATATAATTTTCTAAATATTTCTCATTAATGTCCATGTTTGAAAAAAAATTAAGGATTTATTTATATGACCATTAATTTTTTAAAATGTTAATTCCTTTAAAAGTTTCAAAGTGGTGTGGTACAATTTGATTCAAAAATATATTTATTAAATGTTTTAAATGGTTTTCAAAAGGAATCCTTTTCTACGAATAATTTTAATAAACAAAAAAAAGAATGTTTCTTTTAACATACACGGTGACAATGAACTTTCTACCGCCGCAAGAATTATTTGATATTTTCCTTCCTAAACAAGCCGTAATGTGTTTAAAAGAAAAATAAATACCATATATTGTTTTTACATATTTTTGTATTGAAAATGGTTTTGAGAATGGATTGATTATGTCAATATATTGAACTGATATATTATGATTGTAATGTGGAAATGATATCTTTTCTTTATGCTTCTTTTATGTGTTATGATTATGTTATGGTTATTGGACATTGTTAACGTATACAGGTGGTTAGGTGATAAACCTAGGGCGGGTGATCCTGAGATATCTCTCCAATGCATTGGGTAATGTGATAGAGGTAAACATTACGGTTTCTCCTAATAAATTTAGGGAATATACTATGATGGGTTTTCCAAACTTAACTCCATATATAGCTGTGAAAGATATAATGTAAGTATGATATGGATGAAACAAGTTGCATTTATTATTTATGATTTCTATGTGTTATTCATAAATTTTATGATTTTGTGAAGTATGTTAAATAGATTATGTTTTATGATTGAAAAGTATGATTTCATTGATTTTTATGTATTGATGGACTAATGTTTTTTTTCTTTATTTTATAACCCTTACTGAGTTTTTTATGATCATCCCAAGTTTTTTAAATGTTTTTCATAGGGTATTAGGAAGTGTAAGAGAAAGGAAGAATTCAAGAAGATTTCTATCAATAAAAGAATTATTGTATTATTTAAGGAGTGTTATTGTTGTGAAAAAATTGGTTAGAGTAGAAGTATCTACTTTATAATATTTGAGATGCAATGTAATAGTTATGGCCTAATTCTATAAAACTCTAAACCTAAAAATATCCTCAATGTGAATTCTTGAGTTAACTAAAGTTTAAGTAATGTTTAAGGCTGGGTCATTACATTTCCAGTCAATCATTAATAACATTTCATTATTACCATTGTTTCGAGTGTTAACTTCTTCATTTTCTCATGCATTTTTTGTTATGGAAGTTTCAGTTTTTGTGCATTGGATATAGTTTCATAATATCTATAATTATATTAATTTTATATATATATATATCAAATTTATTCATTAGATACATTTTTAGAATCATTGTTAAAATTTTAACATGGAAATTTATCACATCACTTTTTAGAGATGGTAGGTCATATGTGCAAACGACGTTATAATTTCCTTAATTGTTGAGAGGATATGGAAGTAGATGATATATTAAATTTAAAAAATCAATATAATTTCATAATTATCATATATATTCATTTTTTCCATCATTATGTCTATTCATGTGATTTAGTGACAGAAAAAAAAATTACATCAGTTCATGTGGCGATAGTCTGTCGTACACATGAGATATGGTTTTGTTTCCCATTTTATGGAGAAGGAGATTGATAAATATTATTCCATAAATATAATAAAACATTATTATATGGGATATATGTTGGATTTGGTGACCTATAAACAGATTTCATGTAGTTTAGGAAAACCTGTATTCATTTTTTAAAATATTAATAAACTCATTATCATATCATGATTTTTTTATGCATAGCATAGTATGTGATAATAACCTAAGAGTATTCATTGCATTGAAAGGTCATAAAAGTTATCCTCTATGATGAGAACCCAAAATTTCCATGATAGTATTCTTAAATATATTTTCTATAACCGGATGATATTATTTTAGGGACACAAATGATACAGGCTATCAGGGGTGGAGACTCGTATGATTTTGAGGCAACTTCCCATGGTGTATGCCCTTAGTAATTTCCAATGCAGGAAGTTATGTGAATGAGACCCTCTAGTGAGAAATAAACATTTATATGTGTCATTGGATGCCCTATCCATGAACGTGTTTATTGATCCTTATACTTTAAGATTATTATTATTGAGTATTATAAGTCATGTAATTTTATGTATTGATGAAAACCATGATGACATATGTTTGTGGTGAGGTATGATATGTAAAGTGCATCACGAGTAATATTTAATTAATAAATAATGTGATAAAGGTTTTTTATCTTTTTTTCTTTGACATAAGTTGATATCTTAGTCCCTTTGATGGAAATTATATAGCCTAAATAAATCCATGGTAATGGTGTTCTATAGGTAAGTTTTAATTTTGGAAAGTTAAATATAGAGGCATAGAGAACATAGGCTGATGGCACTAGCATGCAACATGCTTGATTAGAGATATCGTGATAAAGGGATTATATTAAATAGTAAACATCCGTATGTGGTATTATATCATTACAACATGAAATTATTTATCTAAGGGTGCCTTGGTGTGTTTCTAGACACTAACCTAGGACTTTAGGCTACTTCATTTAATGCCAATGAGAAAGAATCCTAGAGGGTCCCACACTAAATGTATCTAGAACCTCAGTTAAATAATAATATTATTTAACAAGTTGAATAAATATTATTCCCAGACATGGTTTAATAATTATTCATGTTTTCTTGATCATGTATATTCCATCACCAGTTATTTAATAAAATATTTTGTGAAAAGAATATAATAAATATTTATTTTCTATTTAGTGAATATAATATTTATTTATTTATTGGTGAATAATGAAGTGATATTTATTTATTAAATAAGTATTCATTATTCAATGCCTGATAATTATTGTGAAGGAATGACAGATCAAGTTTAGTGGTCTGGTGAGAAATATTATATATTGAATATTATTTGAATAAATAATATTTAATTTAATTCATGAGTTTAGTGAATGTCCAGAAATAATAATAATACTATTTTTATTATAGAAACGGTGTTCCACAGGGTTTACAAAAATTATAAGGGTACATGTGCAATTATTATTTTCTAAACCTAGTAGTATATAAACCCAATTATATTATTTTTTTAATAGAATAATTTCATTTTTTGTTCACAATAAGATCTAGAGAGATTCCTATAAAAGACTTAGAGATCTCCCTCTCTAAGAATGATCTCAAGAATGAAGATCGATTATCCTCCACCACCACTCTCAAGTATAGAGAGATCGAAGAGAAACCTTCCTTGAATAAATTCTCAGGGTGATCAATGGCGAACAATTCAATTATTAGGATCTTCCATTCTAACACCTGAATATTCCTATGGTGAAATTTGAGGGTTTGTAGAACATGTGTGGATCATCACTGGTGGTAATCTACTATTAATTACTACAAAACAACAATGTTACGATGTAGAGACATTTTCAGATCCATCAATGAAGAAATAATTCACTAAAATCTAATTATTCAATTACTTAAATTAATTATAACTAATACGTGATGATCTTTTTCTTTGGTTCTATCATTTTTTCAATTGTCTATATTCTTTGATTCAATTCCATTGATCATAACATTTATCATCATGTTAATATCAGATTCATCATCGATCATGAAAAAAAATATGAGTTATGCACACCCCATTCACTACTTTTACTATACCCAAAACCTACAAGTGGTATCAGAGTGGTTTCATAATTATTAGTAATTATTTAAATATCATTGATCAATTTAACCATTATTATTAGTTTTCAATTGTATTTTAATTTTTATTTAATCTGAATTGTGAGATCAACTTTCTTCTTTGTTTATCACAAATATAATTAAACATATTAATTTTATGAATGAAATAAATTGAAATATCTCATTTATATATTTCGAGGATTCTAGCTGGACAACACAAGAGTACGCGCTGAGTAACTCGAAGGTACACATCATGTACAAATATTTAATGCACCCTGAATTAATTCAAAATTAATTCAAGCCATGTAAATTTATTACATGCGGTGGATTTAACTACACACCATTTGTTGAATAGGTCATCTTGGTGCACGGTAAATGGGAGTATACATCATTTAACTTTTGTACATGACTTGTAGTCTTTTAGTCATAGACGAGCCGCATATCTTCTTACATAGCCTATATAACTCATGATCGTGTAACTTAGAGACCACATTCTGTTTAGCCCATGTACATTCCATGTAATCCAATATTTTCCATGACATGGTTATACACCGAGTCCCTAGGTGCGTGTCACAAATAGATGGTGGGAATAATATGTGATGTGTAGCTGCCATGTACACACCGTGTACATTTACCAAATTACACTTAATTAAAAATTAATTTATTACACTATTCAAACCTTATCAACATGTGTTTTGTGTGTTCATTAAGTTGATATTACACACCATGTGATGGGTTATATATATAAATTTATAATTGTTTTCTATGTAATGTTCGGATCTACATAGCCTATATAATTCATATTACAGTTATTACTCTATGCACATTGAAGGATAACACACTATATAAATACAGTGCGTTCCATGTGGTCATTATGTTGATAGTAAATGACATGAAATTACATGATAATTCATGTATTACACATGTCATAAGAGTAAAAAATATATGAGTATAATACACGTTGGGTAGTTCAGATGGGTACTCACTGTGTTGCCTCCAAGGTACATTTTTTTTGTACACAGTTATCTTTAAAAAATTATTTAATTTTTTTAAAATTATGATGGATGATAATCTCAAGAAAATTTGGATATGAACTAATATAAAATAATTGATTAATTAAAGATTATAATTAATTTATTTGAGCATGATTTATCTAAAATAATAATGATTAGAATCGAATGGTAATTTTTATTAAATGCATAATTCATTGTATACATGTGAATGATCATGATACTAGACCATACCTTTATATGTGATTGGTTTCTTTTAATTTATTATTAAATTAAATTGTTTTCTTATTTGTCATCCCTCCTCTCATTATGTAATGGAATATATTCCCATGGTCTCTTTTATGTAAACCCATAACCAATCCTTTGGTTCCCCCACCTACATGTGAGTAAAATCATATGTAATAGATGGAGATTCAAATATAGTTGAGGTAATTAAAGTTTTTAGTCAAGGTTAAACCAATTTAAGGTATTTTCCCCTAGGTCCTCAGTTATTTTAACATCCTTTAAACAAACTGAACATTAGTAAAATATCATGATCATACCACTTTATTATTTTATTTCTATAAAATTTCATGGTAATTTCATTATGGATGTTTTGTTGTGATCAAATGAATTAGTAAATTGACAAGCATGCAAGATAGAACTAAAATAAATCGACTTATTTGTAAAAAATATCTAAGTCATGGTTAATGACTTAAGTAAATTCATTTGATATTAACAGAAATGTAATAAAGATAATAATTGGAAAGTTATGAAAAAATATAAAATCCCATAAATATATATATTGATTAATTATATCCTTACACTATTTAAGTTAAAATCGAACCACAATTCAAAGTGCTTGACCAACCAAATTTGGGGTGATTTCAATTATTAGAGAACTAGAACTTGAAATTTTGGGTTGACTTAACTTAGTTCACATTAAGGATTGACTTCCAAAGCAGAACTTGGTGTAACTGAGAGGAAAAGTTTGAGGAAATACACTTTAAGGATTTCAAGATTGGGGAGTCCAATAAAAAGATCAAGGAATTGTGAGTTAATGTAGTTATCATTTGGAATGACTACCTAAAACCCTTTAAATTTATTGACCGACCAAATTTGGAATGATGAGAAGGGGAATATGGATACTTGTCACTAGAATATACAAGAAATATGATATTTAAAATCCAATGGTGAGGTATATTGGTTTTTAATAAAGTAGTGGGATATTAATAAATATAATATTTATTTATTTGTCTAATTTTATTAGATAAAGTACTAAAATTATTCTCTTCTTATTTGTAGAAATGGAAATAAACATCTCCTCAAACATATCGTTGTGATCCATACTTGATAAGGATAACCTTCTCATTGGAAAAAATATCCATGAGTTGTTAAGGTGATTACGTGTTATCCTATTCCATAAAAGGAAATTGTATGTGATGGAATAACCTATTACTAAAGTTCTTAGTAAAGATGCTAGTGAGGAAGCGTTATCTCTCTATGATAAATATTTGAATGATTCCACATATGTTTAGTGTTTCATGCTATCATCCATAACCATTGATCTTATGAAGCAACATGAGGACACAAATGCACATAGTTTTATGTCTCAACTTCAGGATATCTATCGAGGGAAGGAAAGACAAGAGAGATAAGAGATCTCCAATAATCAGTTTACAATTAATCTTGTAGATTCAGTGCCAGTTGGTCCTTATGTATTCAATATTACTGGCTACATTGAAAACTTATACATCTTAGGGATTAAATTCTTAGATGAGTTGCATGTATATCTTATACTTTCCTCACTACCCAATTACCTCTCAAGTTTTATTATTACTTATAACATGAAGAATGACAAGAAGATACTTTTATAACTTATTACTCTGATTTTTCTAGTTGAAAAGGACATGGGTGTGAAAAAATCACAATCCTTATAGTGAATAATAAAAGAAAAAACAAGTATAAGGGGGACAAGACTCATAAAAAGTATAAAGATCTCAAGAAACATCCTTCTAAGAAGAGGAAAATCTAGAGGTAGTCCAAGGAAAAGGAAACATTATGTTTTTCATGTTACAATAAAGGAAACTATATGAGAAACTTCATCCAAAATAAAGGAGAAGCTAAAGGTGTGTTTGTTATCGAGTGTAATATTTAAATATCTACGCATTGGGTATTAGATATATCTTGTGGTGCTGACATATGAATCCAAATGAAGGAACCATGTAAATTCCAAAATATTTCTAGAGGATAAATGGATTTTAAAGCTGACAATGGTGTGAGGATTGCTACTCTAGCCATTGGTGACTACCATCTTTCATTTATAACAAGAATGATATTGGTTTTAAGAAATTTGTATTATGTGCTAACTATTACTAAGAACATAATTTCAGTATCATGCCTAGATATATATGATTTTAATTTCAAATTTGGAAATAATTTTTTTTCTTTTATAAATAAACATATGTTATGGTATATAAAATTTAAATAATGGTATTTATGTATTAAATTAAGAAAACCAAGTATTGGAAATAGATAAAGAATCATGTTCACATGACTCATATGACACCCAACTATGGAATCACTATATTGGTCATATAAAAAAAAAGTGTTTGAAAAATATCTATCAAGATGGTTATTTAGACTCTTTTGAACTAAAAACACTTGAAATATATCGTGATTGTTTACAAGTAAAAATGACTAAACCACCATTTGGTGGATAGGGTGAAAGGGACATGGAGCTTCTAGGATTGGTAAACATTGATGTCTGCGGACCATTTCCAATATAATCTATAAGTGGGTATTATTAATTCATAACTTTTACTGATGACTTGAGTATATATGACTATGTATACTTAATGAGGTATTAGTCCGTGTCCTCTAAGAAATTTAAAGAATTCAAGAATGAAGTAGAGAATCAACTTTACAAGAAGATAAAAAATATTCCATTGGATCTAGGTAATGAATATCTTAACCAAAAGTTTATTGGCTTTCTATGGGAGTTTGGGATTCTATATCAACTCAATCCACCTTACATGCCACATTGGAATAGTTTTAGTGAAAGGAGGAACCATACCTTTCTAGACATGGTAAGGTTAATGATGAGTCATGTTTATATTTAATTATCCTTTTGGGGATGTGTATCACAAAATATGCTATACGCACTAAACTGAGTACCAACTAATGTGTAAAATGTGATTCCCTTGGATTTATAGAGTGGAAAGAAACCTACTTTTTTGCATACACATGTATGGGGTTATAACACCGTTGTTAAGTACTTATCAGGAAATAAACTAGAACCCTAGGCCATAAAGTGTATCTTTATAGGATATACTATGTAAAAAAGGGATACTACCTATAAAAACCCTCATAAAAGGTAGTGATTGTCATTGAACAATCCATCTTTCTTGAAAGGGAGCACATCATCAAAAAGGATAATGGGATAAATATTGAATTCAATGAAGTTGATTCTCAAGATACACAAAAGTTCGTAAAAGAAAAATTCCATAGGTACTCATGGAATAAGTAGTTCCCAAAACATTAATACTGCATAAGAGAACTAAAGAGGTAATAGAACTAGATATATATGGTTTTATAGTCACTATAGATGGTGGCTCATTATTATTTGAAAATGATGAAAATCTCCCCTATAAAGAGTAAGTAGAGAGTTCATAAGCTTCAATATGGAAATAATCCATAAATTATGAAATGGATTCCATGTATTAGAAACAAGTTCGGGTTATGGCCGATGTTCCTATTGATGTAAATATCATAGGGTGTAAATGGGTATTCAAGAGAAAACTGGACATGAAAGGTAAAGTAATGCCTATAAATCAAGGAAAGTAGCTAAAGGGTTTAAATAATGTTAAGTAATTGACTATGATGAAACATTGTCACTATTTTCTATATTTAAATCCGTTATAATTCTAATTGCTATAAAATTTTACCATGACTCTGAAATTTGGAAGATATATGTCAAAATATATTTCCTTAATGGGAACCTTTATGAAGAAGTATACATGACACAACTTGAAGGGTTTGTGTGTCCAGATGATGCCAAAAGAGATATTCAAGTTACAGAGATCCATTTATGGAATGAAGTAAGTATCAAGGTCATGAAACATTTGATTTGATGAAGCTATAAAATAATTTGGTATCATTAAGAATGAATGTGAGCCATGTGCTTATAAGAGGTTTAGTGGGAATATAGTCATTATTATAGTAGTATATGTAGATGATGTATTACTAATTGGAAACGATATACTAGTCTTATAGTCTATTAAGGACTAGTTAAATAAGCATTTATCCATGAAAGAATTAGTTGAATAAACCTATATTCTAGGGATAAAGATCATTCATTATGGATCCAAGAGTATTATTGGACTAAGTAAAAGTACATACATTGACTAGATACTAAATATATTTAGTATGAAAAAATCCAAGAGGGAATTTACTTCTGTGTCACATGGTATACATCTTTCTAAGAAAATTTGTCCTCAGAAAAAACATTATAAAGAGACAATGAGTAAGATCCTATATGTTTTAGAAAAAGGATCAATCATGTACATCATGTTATATACTATACTTGATGTTACCTATGCATTAAACATAATAGGAAGATATCAAGATAATCTAGGAGAACAATATTTGTCTACTATTAAGGGTATCATTAAGTATCTATGAAGAACTAGGGATATGATCATGGAATATGGAGGAGATAAGGATAAAGTAATTAGGGTTTATACTGATTATAGTTTTCAAATAGATCATAATGATCTGAAATTGTATTCATGATATGTTTTTTTCTCGATGGAGGATCTGTGAGCTGGAAGATTTCAAATCATCCAATTATTGCTGACTCTACAACAAATTCTGAGTATATAACAACTTCTAAGGTATCTTAAGAATATATTTAGATATTAAAATTTATCTAGGAGATTGAGGTAGTACCTATAATTAAATACCCTATCACACTGTATTGTGATAATACTATATTGGTGGCTCTTTCAAAAGAGACATGGTCACATCAATAGACAAAACACATACTCTAGAAGTATCACCTCTTGAGGGATTTTTATTAGAGGTGTGAAGATATAATAATAAGAGAGAACATAGAAGAAATCATGGAGGAACCAAATAAATTAACATCTCATCATAAGCATAAGTATCATGTGAGAGTTAACATACTGAAGGTTTTTAGCAGTTGGCTCTAGTGCAAGTGAGAGTTTGTTGGAGTTGGTTCCCTAGAACCAAATTCTACTTACTTTATGATAACATGTATTCATTATTTTTAATATCAATAAACTCCCTATAAAATAACGATTTTTATTCTATATAACATAGTCTGCGATAATTTCCTAAGAGTAGTTTTCACATTGAAAGGTCATAGCAGTTCCCCACTCTGATAAGAACCTAGAAGTGCTATGACAATATTATTAAATATATATGTTCTATAGATGGATGAAATAATTTTATTTGAAAAATGATAGAGTATATCATGTTTGGAGACTCATAGTACTTGAATGTTCCTTCAAATGGTGTACACCCTCGGTAATTTATAGTGTAGGAAATTATTAGAACAAGACCCACTAGTAGGAAATCCAAATTTATATGTGTCATTGTATGTTCCTATCTACGGATGTGTGTATTGATCCTTAGACTATAATATTATTATTAATGAGTATTATATGTAATGTACTTTGATGTATTGATGAAAACTATGATGACATATGTTCATGGAAAGGTAGGATACATTGGGTGTGTCATGAGTAATATTTCATTAATGAATAACGCAAGAAAGGATTTTTCCAATCCATTCTTTAACAAAAATTGACATCTCAAGACCTTTAATAGAAATGATATTGCCTAAATAAATCCATAAAAATGGTTTTATATAGTCAATTTATATTTCTATAAATTCAAATGAATATACATAAAGCACATAAATTAATGGCACCAACATATAACCTTCTTGATTACATATATCACAATAAAGGGATTATATTACAAAGTAATTGTCTATATGAGGTATTATGTCATTGCAACGTTAAATTATTTCTCTATGGGTGACTTGGTGTGTTTCTAGATAATAAACTTGGAATTTAGGCTACTTCACCTAATGCTATTGAGAAAGAGGCTTCGAGGTCTAGACATTAAGTGTATCTAGAAACCCAGTTAAATAATAATAATAATATTTAACAACTTGAATAAATATTATTCCCAAACATGGTTTAATAATTATTCATGTTTGTTTGATTGTATATATCCAGTCACCAGTTATTCAAGATATATTTTGGGACCAGAATATTTAATAAATATTTATTTTCTATTTAGTGAATATAATATTTATTTATTTTTTAGTAAATAATGATGTGATATTTATTAATTAAAAAATAGTCATTATTCAAGGACTGATAAATATTATGGAGGAATGAAAGACCATGTTTAATAGTCTGTTAAGAAATAATATATATTGAATATTATTTGAATAAATAATATTTAATTTAATTCATGATTTTAGTGCATGTCAAGAAATAATAAAATTATTATTATTATTATAGACATGGGGTTCTATAGGGATTACAGAAATAATAAGGGCATATGTGCAATTATTATTTTCTAACCCTAGAGGTATATAAACATAATTATTTTATTTTATTAATAGATCCAATTTATTTTTTGTGCATAATAATATCCATAGATAATACTCTCAAATACCTAGAGATATCATTCTCCAAGAACACTCTTAAGAATGGAAAGCAATCCTCCTCCTCCGCCACTCTCAAGTTTAGAGTGATTAAAGAGAACCATTACTTGAAGTGATACTTAGGGTGATCAAAGGAAAAGGATAAAAGTGTTAATATATACCGTAATAGCACCCAAATATTCCTATAGAGATTCTCAAAGGTTCGTGGAACACATATAAATCAAAATTGGGGGTAATATATTCTTGATTCCTATAACATAACGATGGTACAATACAGAGACGTTGTTAGATCCATCAATGAAAATATAATTCCTTGGAAGGTAATTATTGTACTGGTTAAATTAATTATAAATAATATTTTATGATCCTACACTTTGGTTCCATTTTTTTCCATTATCTATATTCTTTGATTCAATTCCATTAATCACAGCGTTTATCATTGTGTAAATATTGAATTAATCATCAATCCAAAAAAAAAAACAATTTGGGAATTCTATATCCACTAACTCCACTATGATCAGAACCTATAATATATTATTTTTATTATATTTTAATTTTAAATAAATAATTTAAGGCGGTAAAAGAATAAATAAAAAATAAAGAGCTTTGTTAAGAGGATTACCTTGTCTTAGAGAAACATCTTTTGGATCTCTTCTTAAGGACCCCAGGGTTGGTCTTTTGGGAAGACCAGTACCTCTAGAATGTGGATAATGATTTTGGGGAGATATTTTTGTAGGTTTTTTTCGAGTTGTATTTTTACAGGTGTAAATAAGTGAGGGGAGGAGGTGCCCTTTTATAATTGAGGCGAGTGACACACTTGCATTTTTTCAAAGTTTTTCAATAATGTCATGTCACTTTTTTATACATATGGATCCAAAATAGATCATATTAGAAGTATACAAGAATAATTTCTAAATAAAACCAACTAATTGGGCTTCATCAAGTGTTTAGGTTATTTTTACCCTTATCTTTTTTGCTTAACTCTCGGTAAACCTGTTTTAACCTTAACCACAGTAATTAATTTTTACTATTTTTACTATTAATTATGAACAAAAATTAATTTGACCTTATTACCTTATATTAATTATGATGATTCTAAATATTGGATCCATTTTAAGAAATTTAATTAATATAAGTGGAATAATTTAATTCAAAAATAAACCTGTAAAACATGTCGAAAAATGGTTTTTTAAGAAATGAATTTTTCAAGCATAATATGGTCTTATATTAACTATATGACTAGTAGTAATCATTATATGGATTAAAATTTATATATTTTGATATTTTATATATAAATTTCATTTAAATAATTCATCATCAAATATCATTTTGATTAATTAAAATGGTAATACTGAAGGTTCTGGGCATAGTAGAGCCATTTGATAGGGCATGCCCAACTTATATTTTTGTCATAAAGGATGATTAATACAAGATTTACATGATAAAAACCATGATAAAAGGAATTGAATAAAAGAATATAAAAAATGGACAAATTCTAGAACCAAATAACAAGATCATCACCTATTATTTATAATCAATTTAAGCAATTAAAGATTTAACTTGAAATAAATTATTTCTTCATTGATAGACCAGAAAACATATCTACATCATACCATCATTTAATTATAGTAATCAAGAATATATTCCCCCCATAATTGATCCACACATATTCCAAACACCTCCAAACATTGTTGTAGGAATCTTTGAGTGCTAGCATGACAGATCCTAATGCTTGCATCATTCGCCGTTGATCACCCTGAGAATCCCTTGAAGGAAGGGTTCTATTCGATCTCTCTAGGATTGAGAGTGGTGTTGGATGAGGATCGCTCTCTTTTATTAAGAGAATTATTAGAGAGGTATATTTCTAGTTCTTTGAGTGGATTCTCTCCATATCTTGTTTTTCACAACACAAATGAATCTTATATTTTAAGAAAATAATAAAATTGGGTTTCTATACAGATAGGGTTAGAAAATAATAATTACACATGAAACTTTTATTATTTATGTAATCCTTATGGAACCCCATGTCTTTAATAATAATAATAATAATATTTCTTTATATGTACGAATCTCATGAATGAAATTAAATATTATTTATTCAAATAATATTCAATATATTTTTTTATCACCATACTATTAAACTTAGTCCACCATTCCTTAATAATATTTTCCAGGCCTTAAATAATGACTATTTATTTAATATAAAAATATCACTACATTATTCACTAATAAATTCACTAAATAAAAATTAAATATTTATTAAATATTTTTCTCACATAATATTCTATCAAATAACTGGTGACATAATATATAAAATAAATAAAACATAAATAATTATTAAACCACATCTGAGAATAGTATTTATTCAATGCGTTAAATAATAAATAATAATATATTATTTAACTGAGATCATGGATACCCTCAGTGTGTGACCCTCTATTCCTCTTTTCAGCGACATTAAGCGAAGCAACCCAAAGTCCAAGGTTAGCATCTAGAAACACAACAAGGAGCCCATAAAGAAAGAAGTTAATGTCACAATGATAGAATAACTCATATAAACGCATATTTTGTAATATAATCCCTTTATCATGAGATCAATAATCAAGAAGGTTTCATGCTAGTGCCATCATCCTATGTTCTCGATGTCTTTTTTTTTTTGAATTTATGGAAATTGAACTTTCTTATAGAACACCATGGACAAGGATTTATTTAGGCTATATAATTTCCATCAAAGGTCATATGATATAAAATTATGTTAAATAATAGATGGTAAAAATACTTTCTCACATTATTCATTAGTGAAATATTACTCGTGATGCACCCACCGTATCCTACATCACTGCGAACATATATCATCACGGTTTTCATCAATACATTAAAGTACATGACTTATAATACTAATTGATAATAATATTAAAGTCTAATGATCAATACACATGTACTCATATAGGAACATCCAATGACACGTATAAATGTGGATTTCCTACTGGCAGGTCTCATTCTCATAATATCCTACATTGGATATTACTAAGGGTGTACACCATGATAAGGTTCCTCAAAGTCATATGAGTCTCCACCCCTGATAGACTATATCATTTGTGTCCCTAAAATGATATTAGTTAGATATAGAATACATATTTAAGAATACTATTATGGAACTTCTGGGTTCTCATCATAGTAAGGAATAACTATGACCTTTTAGTACAAAAACTACTTTTAGAACATTATCAAAAACTTTTTTATAAATAATAATAATCATGATGTGATAAGGTCTTTATTAATATTAAAAAAATTAATATAGTTTATCATAAATTACAAGGAAGTTGGTTCTAGGTTTCTAACTCCAACAGACTCTCACTTTCACTAGAGATGATTGCTAACAACCTTAAGTCTTCTAGCTCTCACATTATACTCATGCTTCTGCTAAGATTAGATTTTAGTCAAGGGGTCCTCCATGATTTATTATATGAGAACTTTTCTTACTACAACTTCTCCCCTATGAGAAAAATCCTTCAAGAGGTGATACTTCTAGAGTATATTATTTTTCTCTTAGTGTGACCCTAACTCTTTTTTAAGATCCAAAACTATAGTATTGTCACAATACACTGTGATAGGGTATTTACTACTAGGTAACACATCAAGATTTTGGATAAAGTTTTATATCCAAACAGATTCCTTGGATACACCAGAAGCTTCTATATATTTGGAACCCACTATAGAATTAGTAACAACTGGATGCTTTGAACTCTTCCAGCTAACAGGTCCTCCATTGAGATAGAAAACATATCCTGACTGTGACTTCATATCATTATGATCTTTCTGAAAACTAGAAATAGTGTAACCCCTAACAACTATCTTCTCATCTCCTCCATACACTAGGAATATATCCTTAGTTATTCTCATATACTTAAGGATAATATTAACAACAGACCAATGTTTTTCTCCTATATCATCTTTATATCTTCCTAATATTCTCAATGTATATGCAATATCAAGTCTAGTACATAATATTTCATACATGATTGATCCTATCACTGAATCACATGGGATCTTACTCATTCTTTCTTTATCCTATTGTGTATGAGGACACATTTTATTAGAAATATATATACCATGTAACACTAGAACCAATTCCCTCTTGGATTATTCCAACCTAAATTTATTTAGTATCTGGTCAATATATGTACTTTGAATTAGTCCAAAAATCCTCTTGGATCTATCACAAATGATCTTGATCCATATAATATATGCTACTTCACCTAATTCCTTCATAGAGAAACACATATTTAAAAATTCCTTAATAGACTGTAATACTATCATGTCATTTTCAATAAGTAATTTATATCAACATATACTACTATGATAATGAATGAATTTATATTAAACATGTTGTAGATTCATGTATCATATTAATTTTGAATGAAACAGAATTCTTTTATAGCTTCATCGAATCAAATGTTCTGGGATATAGATGATTTCTTCAATCCATAAATGGATACATGTAACTTTCATATCTTTTGGCATCACTTTGAGTCACAAACCCTTATGGTTGTGTCATGTAGATATCTTCCTAAAGGTTCCCATTAAGAAAATATGTTTTGACATCCATCTTCCAAATTTCATAGTCATGGTAAGATTCTATATTAAGTATAATTATGATGGATTTAAACATGGAAACTAGTGAAAAGAATTCATCGTAGTCAATTCCTTGATTTTGTTTAAACCCTTTAGCCACTAGCCTTGATTTATAGGTATTTACATTACCTTCTATGTCCATTTTTCACTTGAATAACAATATTCACCCTATAGACTTTACATAAACTGGTGCATCAAACAAAACTGAAACTTAATTCTAATACCTGGAATCCATTTTATAATTCATGGATTCTTTCCATTTTAAAACTTTTGAGCTCTCTACTATATATTTGTAGGTAATAGGTTCATTATTTTCAACCAATAATAATTCATCGTGTTTGATGACTAGAAAACCATATCTCTCTAGTTCTCTTATCTCTATAGTCCTCCCACATAGTTCTTGTGTTTTAGGAACTATTTATTTTATGAGGACCTATGAAACCTATTCCTATAACATCACTTGTGTATCTTGAGCATCAACTTCATCAACTTTAATCTTTCTCCCAATACCATTTTTGAGGATGTTCTCCCTCTCAAGAAATATGGATTGTATGGAGATAGACACTTTCTTATCCAAGGGGTTTTATATTTAGTATCCATTTATTTTCTTAGGATACCCTATAAAGATACACTTTATGCCTATGGGTTCTAGTGTTCTTCCTGAAAAATTCCTTAACAAACACCTTATAACCCCTACATGTGTATGTGACAAAATGAGTTTCTTTTCATTCCATAACTCGAATGAAATTCTATTTTAAACTTTATTTAGTACTCAATTTATTGTGTATTATATAGTTTTTAATTCATATCCTCAAAAGGATAATAGAAAATCTACATGACTCATCATCAAATTTACCATGTATAACAAGGTATGGTTCTTCCTTTCACTAACACCATTCCACTACGGTTTGTAAAGTGGAGTGAGTTGAGATAGAATCCCAAACTCCCATAAATTTTTTATAAACTCTTGTTTAAGATATTCGCCACCTCAATATGGTTGAAGCTTTTTTATCTTATTTACAGGTTTATTCTCAACTTCATTCTTGAATTCTTTGAATTTCTCAAAGGACTCATACTTATACCTCATCAAGTAGACATAGTCATATCTACTCAAGTCATAAATAAAAGTTAGGAAGTAAGAATATCCACCTCTAGATTCTTCTAGAAATGGTCCACACACATCAGTTTGTACAAATCCTAAAATCTATGTGTCCCTTTCACCCTATCAATTGAATGTTGGTTTGGTCATTTTTCTTGAAAACAATCATGACACATTTCAAGTGGTTTTAGATCAAAAGAGTCTAAAAAATCATATTGAAAGAGCTTTTTCAAAAAATTCTCATTTACAAAACCATGATTGTGATTCCATAACTAAGTGTTATATGAGTCATGTGAACATGATTCATTATTAATTTCCAATACTTGGTTTTTGTAAGTTAATACATAGATACTGTTATTTAAATTCACCATACCATAACATATGTTGTCTTTAGAAAAGAAACAAATTTTATTTCCAAACTTGAAAATAAAACTATATGCATCTAGGCATGATAAAAAATTATATTCTTGGTAATAGCTGTTACATAATAAAAATCACTTAAAAAAATATCATTCATGTTGGTAATGAAAGGTGGTAGTCACCAATGGCTAGAGAATCCAACCTCACATTATTGTCAACTCACAAATCCACCTATCCTCTAGAAATCTTTCATAATATACTTAGTTCTTGAATTTGGATATAGATGTGAGCACCACACATTATATCTAATACCCAATATATAGATATTGAAATATTACACTCTCTAATGAATTCACCTTTATCTTCTCTTTGCTTTCGGGTGCAGTTTCTCTTTTAGTGGCCTTATTTACCATATGAAAGACAAACTACCTCCTTTTCCTTGCCCTACCTATGCATCTTACTCTTCTTGTAAGGATGGTGATCTGGATATTTATACTTGTTATGAGTCTTAATCCCTTTCACCCTTTTCTTCCATTTCTTATTCACCATATGTAACATGGGGTTTTCATGAACCATGTCCTTATCCACTAGGAAAATTAGAGTAAGAAGTTATGAAAGACTCTTCTCATTATTTATCATATTATAATAAATAATAAAACTAGAGAAGGACTTGGGTTGTGAGGAAAGTATAAGGTCTGTCTGAAACTTATCTAGGAATTTAATCCTTAAGAATTATAAGTGTTCAATGTAGCCAATAATATTGAATACATGAGGCCCAACTAGCATTGAATCTTCAAGTTTAGTTGTAAACAGATCCTTGGATATCTTATAACTCTATTGTCTTGCCTTCTCTTGATATATATATTGAAGGTGAGACATCATGTTATACACATCCATGTCCTGATGTTCCTTTAAAATATCATTGGTAATGGATGATTTCATGAGTCACTGAAAATATGTGTAATCGTTCAAATGTTTCTCATATAGAGATAAATCTTCCTCACTAGCCTCATTACTAGGAGAATCTATAATAGGTTCTTCCATCACATACAATTTTCTTTCATTGCATAAGATAATGTGTACATGATTTTTATATTATTGGAAATTAATGTCGATGATAAGGTTATCCTTATAAAGCATGTATCACAATGATATGTTTGATTTCATTTTTATTACTATTTATACAAATAAGATTATCATAGTTTTAGTACTTTATCTGATAAAATTATACAAATAAATAAATATTATATTTATTAATCTCTCACTATTTTATTGAAACCCAATGGTCCTCACTAGTAGCTTCAAAATATCCTCTTTCTTGGATATTCTAGTGTAAAGGACCCATATTCCACTTGTCATCACCCTGAATCAAGATAGATAATGAATTTGAAGGGTTTTAGGTAGATATTACAAATTCTAACTATATTAACTCATAGTTCCTTGATCTATTGAGTGGACTCCCTAATATTGAAATCTATTAATTGAATTTCCTCAACCTTTTCCTTTCAATTACACCAAGTCTTTCTTTGGAAGTAAAACCTTGATTCAAACTAAGTTAAGTCAACCCAAAACTTCAAGTTGGAATTCTCTGATAATATAAATCATGCCAACTTTGGCTGGTCAAATACTTTGAACTATGATTTTATTTTAACTAAAGTAGTGAAAGGCTATACCGAATTAATATTTATAATTGATAGATTTTATATTTTATGTGTAAATTACCAATTATTTTCTTTATTACATTCTTTTAAATATTAAGTGAATTTATTGAAGTGATTAACCATATATTAGATAATGTTTACACATAAGACAATTTATTTTAGTTTTATCTTACATGATTGTTAATTAATTAATTCATGTGATCATGATAAAACATCCATAAAGAAATAATCATAAAATTTAAAGAAATAAAATAATAAAGTGGTATGATCATGAGCTTTTACTAATGGTTAGTTTATCAAGTGGATGATAAACTAACTGTCGAATTAGGAGAAAAACCTTGAACCATTTATGGTTCATGTTACATCTTTCCACCTATCCACCTATGTATCTCTCCTAGATTGGTTTCTCCTTCACTCCAAACTCGAATTGCCTCCACTGTATTGGGATATCCATCCATTACATATGCTTTTACCCACATTCAGGTGAGGGAACCAAATGATTGGTTAAGGGGTTTACATAAAAGAAACCATAGGCACCCATGCCCTTACATAATGAGAGGAGATATGACAAACATACCAAAAATTTAATTTAATAAAAAATTAAAATAAAATTATCACATAAAAAAGTTCTGGTCTAGGATCACGATCATTTACATGCGTTCAATGAATTACACATTTAATAAAATTAGAATTCAATTATAATCATTCTTATTTAAGATAAATCACACTTGAATCAATTAATTATCTTATTTAATTAATTAATTATTTTATATTAATTATCATCCAAATTTTCTTGAGATTCTTATCCATTATAATTTTTAACAATTTAAATAAATTTATTTAAAATTAAATATTTACAAAAAATGTACCTTGGAGGAAATATGGTGAGTACCTGTATGAATTACACAACATGTATTATACACATTTACTGTTTACTATTGTGACATGTGGCATACACAACTTATCATGTAATTTCATGGAATGGACTATAAACTTAATGACAACACAGAACACATGGTATTTACATAGAAAATTATTCTTAAATGCACGTAAAGTAGTAATTATAATATGACTTATACATGATATGCTGATCTGACCATTATATATAAATTAATTATACATTTATATATATAACCTATTTCATGGAATTTAATATCAACTTAATGACCACACAGAACACATGTTGATAAGGTTTGAACAATATAATAAATTAATTTTTTAATTCTCTGTAATTTGGTAAAAGTACACAGCATACATATTACAGTTTACATGATGTGTATTATTCTCAACATCTATCTGTGGCACACGCCTAGGGACTTAGTGTGTAACTGTTCCATGAAAAATGTTAGAGTACACAATGTGTACATGGAATACACGGTGTGTGGTCTATGAGTTACATAACAACCAGTTTTATAGGCCATGTAAGAGGATACATGCCTTGTCTATGACTAAAGTACAACATGTCGCATACGAAAGTTATAAAGCATGTACTTCAACTGACCATGCCCCATACTGTCCTAGTCATCACATGATGTGAAATTTAATTCACCGTGTATAATAAATAAATAAAATCTTAAATTAATTATGAATTAATTCTTGGTAAATTAAACACTAATACATGACATGTACCTATAGGTTACTCAACATATACTCTTGTATTATCCGGTTATACACCTCAGTACCTACAGATGAGATCTTTGAAATTATTTCATCCATAAAATTAATTAATTTAATTATATTTATGATAAATGAAAATGAAGAAAGTAGATCTCATGGTTCAGAATAAAGAATGATTAAACTTTAATTGAAAACTAATGACAAATGCATAAATTAATCAATGATTTTTAAATAATTATAAATAATTATGAGACCGCTCTGATGCCACTTGAAGGTTTTAGGCACATCAGAAGCATCGTATGGGGCATGCCCAACTCATATATTTGTCATGATCTATGATTAATCTGAGTTTTATATGATTATAAATGTTTTTATCAATATAATTGAATCAAATAATATAGAAAATGGATAAGCACTGTAACCAAAGCAGAGGATCATCACATTTTTTTATAATTAATTTAAGAAATTAAATAATTACCTTATGAGAAATCATTTCTTAATTGATGGATCTGACAAAATCTATACATCATACCATCATTTCATCATAATAATCAAGAATATATTCCCACAAATGGAGATCCACATAAGTTCCATGAACCTTAGAATGTCATCATAGGAATCTTCGGGTGCTAGCATGAAAAATCTTAATGCTTGAGTCATTTTCCATTGATCAACCTGAGAACTGCATCAAGGAATAATTCTATTTGATCTCTATAGGTATGAGAGTGGTTGTAGATGGGGATATATATCTGTTCTTGAGAGCGTTCTTAGAGATGGATCTATTTAGGGCTTTGAGAGGATTCTCTCCAGATCTGGTTGTGTACAACACAAATTAATTGACTCATTTATAAAAATAATATAATTGGGCTTATATACTGCCAGGATTAGAAAATAATAACTTCACATGATACCTTTATTATTTTTTTAATCCCTGTGGAATTTTATTTCTATAATAATAATAGTATTATTATTTCTTGACATGTGCTAAACTCATGAATTAAATTAAATATCATTTATTCAAATAATATTCAATATATATTATTTATCACTGGACTATTAAACTCAGTCTTCTATTCATCCATAGTATTTATTAGGCCTTGAATAAGAAATATTTATTTAATAAATAAATATCACTTCATTATTTTCCAATAAATAAATAAATATTATATTCACTAAATAACAAATAAATATTTATTAAATATCATGGTCAGATAATATTCTACTGAATGACTGGTGTTGAAATATATGAAATCAATAAAACATGAATAATTATTAAACCATATGTAGGAATAATATTTATTCAACTTGTTAAATTATAAATAATAATATATTATTTAACTGAGATTTTGGATACACTTAGTGTGTAACCCTATAGGCCTCTTTTCAATGGCATTTGGAAAAGCATCCCAAAGTCCAAGGTTAGATTCTAGTAACATGCCAAGGCACCCATAAAGAAATAATTGAATGTTGAAATGACATAATACCTCATACAGATTCTTACTGTGTAATATAATCCCTTTATAATGATATCTCTAATCAAGCAGGTTGCATGCTGGTTCCATAAACCTATGTGCTCGATGTCTCTTTCATTGAATTTATGAAAATTGAACTTGCCTATAGAACACCATGGACATGGATTTATTTAGGATATATCATTTCAATCAAAGGGACTAAGATATCAACTTTTGTTAAATAACTGAAGTGACAAATACTTTGTCATATTATTCATTAATGAAATATTACTCATGATGCACCCAACATATCCTACCTTACTATGAACATATGACATCACAGTTTTCATCAATACATAAAAGTACGTAGATTATAATACTCATTAATAATAATATTAAAGTCTAAATATCAATACACTTGTTTGTAGATATGAACATCCAATTAAATATATAAATGTGAATTTTTTACTGGTGAGTCTCATTCTCCTAATATCCAACACTAGATATTACTAATAGAGTACACCATGAGAAGGTGCCTCAAAGTCCTATGAGTCTCCAACCCTAATATCTTGTATCATTTTTTCCCTCAAATTATTTTGTCCATCTATATAACATATATTTAAGAATACTTTCATGGAACTTTTGGGTTATCATCATGGCATGAAACTGTTATGACCTTTCACTGCAACAACTACTCTTAGGAAATTATCACATACTATGTTACACAGAAGAGCAATCATGATGTGATAATTATTTTATAAATATTTAAAAAAATCAATACAAGTTACCATTTAGTACATAGAAGTTTATTCTAGGGCACTAACTCCAACAAATACATTATTCATTTTAAAGACAAAGTTTTCTAAAATATATCCCCTTTTACCTCCAGATGATCATATATTTATTTCTATCAAATTAATAGTCAATAAATTGTTAATTACACATATTATAACACATTATCATAATATTATCCCATCGAACCCCTCATCCTCATAGAATACGGATGGAGCTCGCGAAAGCGCTGCGGTGAAAAACCCTAAACCTGGTTTTGACCTAATCTTCGTCAATGGTTAGTTTTGATCTGTAATGGGAATCCCCCCCTTGGCCACTCCGGCGACCTTAGATGCTGAATATTCCAAAATCAAAGTGGGGAATCTTGAGGTTCTACTTCGGACATTACCTGTCTCCTTCCACGATGCACTTCAAGGATCAGATCTCAATAGCGTGAAGGAGCATAGACCTCCACTCTTAAAAAAACTAGAGGATGGTGGATTCTCCGTTGAGGCAGATCTCGAAGAACTGAAGCAAAGGGAATCATTGTGCAAATACTCGGTTCTTGGTCGTGTCGTCTACAGCATAGGTGACCGACCCTGGTCTCTAACAGATCTCAAAAGCAGAATTGCACATTGCTGGAATTTGGCCGATTGGAAGATGATCCCCATCGGAAAAGGGTATTATCATATTCTTCTCAAATCTCAGGAGAAACTCGAACAGGTTTGGAGATTAGGTAATATTCATCTTAAACCAGGTCTCCTTAGAATTTCAGATTGGGATGTATCTTTTAATCCTCACACACATAGGAACTCTTTGGCACAAGTCTGGATTCGTATTCATGGTCTTAACTGGTTCTTTTGGCACCCTAAGATCTTAAATGACATAGTTTCCTACATAGGTTCTCCCATTAAAATTGACCATAGAACGTTGAATGGAGACCTTGGAATTTTTTCTAGAATCATGGTTGAGGTGAATTTAGCTTCTGAACTGCCTTTGGTCATAAACTTAAATGCTCCCAACTATAGAACTGATATCAGGGTGAATATGAAAGGAAACCTCCTTTTTGTGAGGTCTTCAAATTGATAGGGCACAATGTTGCTAACTGTAGAGTGGTTAGAAAGAAAGTTGACCCCTCTATTGCAAATGATTTTAAAGAAATCAAACATAATAAGAAAGGTAAAGCTATGATAGAGAAAACTGACCCACCTAATAAGAAACATGATGTTTGGGTCATGAAATCTAATAGCTTTGCCTCCCTTGAGGGGAAATCTTGGGGAAAATTAGTGGAAGAAGAAGAAAATATGGGGGCTGAAACTTTTAACAACTTACAGGTAAATGGAACTACTATTGACAGCAATAAGCCCCCCACTTCCCCCCTTTTGACTCCTAATGACCCTGCACATAATGCCTCTACTTCGAAGATGACCTCTTGTAGGATCATTGAGAACTCTGGAACTCCATCTGGTCTGGATGGGGCTGGGAAAGATCTCAAATATCTGAATGTTACAGGAAGTCAGCAAGAGGACCCCTCCTCTCAGGATGACCCCACTGATTTACCTGGTAACTTGAAAAAATCACCAGAAAGAGGTAACTCAGTTATTATTCTACATGATTCTGCTGATAACAGTAATACTACTGCCGGTGTGAACTCTAATATGACTGCCAAGATCACAAACTCTATTTCTTACATGCACATCAATGAGAACCACAACAATTTCCCTACTGAAACTCTTAATGATGTTAATGATTCTGCTGCTAAAACACTTATCACTGTCCCTGAAAAATCGAATATGATTGATCGGGCTGTATATCCTATTTCAAGCATGCAGATTGAGGCAAATTTCAACACTGTTTCTATTGTATTAAGCTCTAATTTTCATGCTCCTGACCCCCCCTCTACTGAAAAATCTTTGCATGTCTTACCTCTGTCTGATTACCCCCACAGGGAGACATCCACACCTCCTTTAGGGCAGCATGACTCTTCTTCTAGACAGTTACAAATTTTCACCCCTGCTTCTCTCCCTTTGTTGGATGACTCCCCCTCTCCCTTGACTAAATCCCCTAATCTCCTTTCCCCTAAATACAAATCTGCTCCGGACTCAACTGGAGCTCTAAAACCTAATGCTGATCCTGCTGAAAAAACAGATCCATAACACTCTCAGAATTGTTCTACTCAACCTGTAACTCCCGATACCACTGTTTTGGTTCATTCTGTTGAGCCTTCTATGCTTAAATCCTCAACTTCCAATGTCAAATCAATTGAGAACAAATCAAAATCTACTTCCCCCCCTCTTATTAGAAGATCTAAGAGGAAGAAGAATTCTGGGAAATCCTATAAAAGGGTTTCTAACCCAAAACATAAGTAATAATGAATCTCTTATTTTGGAATTGCCAAGGCATCGCCAACAATGACACCTCCATAACTCTTAGGAGGCTCTTAAACACTCATAAACCTCATCTGTTTGCCATCTCTAAACCCAAGGTCAATTTCAATCCTAATTTCATGAGACTTGGCTCTCTTCATTACAACTTCTTAGGATCCTGAAAAAATGGTCCTTTGACGGACTCTATGTTGATCTTTTATCACTCCTCCCTTAAAAACATCAATGTTTTTAAAACCGATGAACAACATTATACTTGTGATTTTATCTAGAATGATCAGCATATCTATTGCACGATGGTCTATGCTAATAATAGGTATCAGCAAAGAAGAAATCTTTGGCAATATCTTCTTGACATGGATAACTCAATTCAGGATCCATGGGTGATTAGTGGTGACTTCAATGTTATTCTTAGTCCCACTGAAAAAATTGGACCCTCACATCTTTCTATATCCACAAGAGAATTTAGATCTGCTATTGAAGACTGTAATCTCTTTGAAGTTAACCTTACTAGGGTGAAATACACTTGGTATGGAAGAGATTATAATAAAACTGTTTCTAGTAAGCTTGACAGGGCCTTTGTTAACATGAAGGCCCTGGACCTCTGGGATAATGTCTCTTGTATAACGCTTCCCAGGCTCAATTCTGACCATCATCCCATATTACTCAACTCCCTATCTAATGAACTCAGAACTACCCTTCCTTTTAAATTCAATAATGCTTGGTATCTAGACCTTGACTGTGTCACTTTGATTAATAACACTTGGAATTCTATGAACCATCATCATGACTCTTTTTCCTGTATCTTCAAATTGAAAATTTTAAAACAAGATCTCAAAGGTTGGTGTAAAACCAAGAGCTTTAAAATGGATTCTGACATCACCTCTCTTAAAGATGAGCTTAATCAAATCCAAATTTGTAGTACCAACTCTGATTTTACCCGTGACCCTCAACTGGAGGTCAATACAGCTCTTAATCTAAAAACTTTACTCACCTTCAAGGATAAAATTCAGAAGCAAATGTTTAAGACCAGATGGCTGGCTGATGGGGATATAAATACTAAGTTTTATAACTCTCTCCAAATAACCAGAAAATCCAATCATCCACTTACTAAACTGATTCAAAATGACTTTATCATTGACTCAGAAGAGGCCATATCAGATCATGTTGTCTCTTACTTTAATTACATTTTCAATGGCCTTGAGATAAACATTGATCTCGATCCCAATATTATTCCCTTAATGGTGGATGAGAAAGACAATGAATCTCTCTTAGCTATTCCATTGAGCATGAAATTAAAGACACCGTCTTTAGCTTAAATCCAGAGAGTTCTCCCGAACCAGATGGCTTTAACAATGGTTTCTATCAAAATCACCGAGACACCCTTCATTCAGATGTTTGTAAACTGGTAAGGTCCTTTTTCACTCACGGATCTCTTCCTCAGGGTATCAATGCTCAATTCCTCATCTTAATACCTAAGGTTGATAATGCTTCGGAAATTCATCAATTTAGACTGATTTCTCTTATCAATACCCTATACAAGATCATTACCAAAATCATTGCCAACAGATTGGTTCCGATTTGTAACAAAATTGTTTCATGGAATCAGTTTGGATTCATCAAAAGCAGATCCATCCAAGACTTCATTTTTCTTGACTCAGAATGTACCAACATCCTCAATAAAAAAATAGAGGAGGTTGTGTTACCATCAATATTGATATTAAAAAATACTTTGATACCATTTATTGGGGATTTATATTTGGAGTCTTGAAAAACTTTGGTTTTCATGAGATTTTTATCAAGAGAATCAAGACCTTATTTCAATCTGCTATCATTTCCATTTTAATAAATGGAACCCCTCGAGGTTTTTTCAAATGTTCTAAATGTGTTAGACAGGGAGATCCTCTTTCTTACATTCTTTTTGTTATTGCAGAAGACTACTTTAGAAGACTCATTCATAATCTGGTCGATCAAAATAAACTTAAACCCATTAAAGCCTCTAGAAACCTCAATGTCCCCACTCACCTCCTCTATGACGATGATATTATTTTTTTTAAAGGGAGATCAAAGAAATATTCAATGTCTTAATCAAGCTATCTCTCATTACGAGAACATTTTTGGCCAAACTATTTCCTGGAAAAAATCTCATATTTTCTTTGGAAAAAATTTCCCTATTATAAGGAAAACCACTATCACTAGTAACCTTGGAATTAAAGAAGGTTTATTTCTCTTCACGTACTTAGGCGTCCTGATTTTCTGGGGACGTCCTAAATCATTTTATTTCTCTAATATCACTGATCAAATCATAAATCAACTCTCTACTTGGAAGGGGAAATCCCTTTCCATGGATGGTAGAATTTGTCTTGTCAAATCAACCATTTTCTCTAAGTTGGTTTACTCACTCATGATTTATAAATGGCCCATAGGTACTTTCAAGAAAATCAATACCTATATAAAAAGTTCATTTGGATGGGAAGTATCTTTGAAAGGAAACTCGTCACCATCCCATGGAAGACCTATTGTAAACCTCTTGATAATGGAGGCATTGGCATCAAAAACTTAAAATTGTTCAATGATTCCCTGCAAGTGAGATTCACTTGGCGTCTCATTAATAACAACTCTAAAACTTCTGAATTTTTAAATCATATATTCCTAAATAAACTTTTAAAATGAAATTTTAATTTCATTAACTCCTCAATCTGGCCCTCTGTTTGAAACTCTTATCAGAAGATTATGGCTAACTCTAGATGGATGGTCAGCACTGACTCCAACATTAAATTTTGGTGTGACAACGGGATGGGTAATCCTTTAATTTCTATGCTGCCTCCCAATAACACTTCTGTAGACACCAGCCATACTATTAAAGATGTTATGCAGCTTCATAGGCATGATCTCCCCAACAACATTGCTCAAATCATTGAAAATTATACCTTCTCCATTTCTGGGGACTTCCTTGTTTGGGAACCTGCTCCCAATGGAATACTTGACTCAAAAACTTTCTACATGCACAACTTCTCTGGCAATGAACCTAATTATAAATGGGTGAGCACCTTCAATAAGACTTGGATCAAACCCTCTAGGTTCACCCTTATTTGGCATATTTCTCATAATAGATTGCCCTCTGAAACTCGACTTCAAGCCTTTGGCATTCAACTTTTCTCAAAATTTCATTTATGTAATCAGTACAGGGAGGATTCTGATCATCCTTTCTTGTCTTGTGCTATGGCCTCGGCTCTATGGAACTACATCTTTGAGCTTTTTAATTGTTCATAGTTTTTATCTGACCCAATTTGTTTGCTTTTGAAGAAATGTACTAAACATGAAGCCTCTCAGCAATTCAAAAATTTGTTTCTTGCGGCAGTGGCGGAACTACTACATGAAATCTGGTATGTAAAAAACGATCTTATCCATAATAATCACTCTTTCAGTCTCAATGCAGGAAAAGCTCGAATTCTCATTGCGATATATGAATCTGCCTCAATTAAAATAGATTCTTGCAACAATTATATTAAAGACTTTGAGATCCTCAGACGTATCCGTGTCCTGGGTATTTTCCCGAAGACCAAGCATCCCTTTGAAGTATTCTAGCAACCTCCGATGCCGGGTTGGATTATAGTGAATGTCGATGGTGCCTCAAAAGGAAATCCTGGACCTGCCAGCTGTGGGACCATTTTTAGAGATTCTACTGACCATTTCCAAGGTTGCTTTTACAGTGAGTGTGGGATTGCCTCATCCATTGAAGCAGAGATTCTAGGAGTCATCCATGCTGTTGATTTTGCTCTCCAAAGAGGATGGCGAAAACTGTGGATTGAAAGTGATTATACCACAATTTTTCAAGCCATTTGGAACAGAGTTATTCATCTTGCCTGGCCTCTCACTACGCGTTGTATGAATTGCCTGAATTCACTTCAGAAGATTGAATACATTGCCACACATGTCTTCCGTGAAGCAAATGATGTTGCTGATGCCCTTGCCAACAAAGGTGTCCACCAGAGCATGATTTGGTTTGATGCACTGCCAGCTGATTTACTTCACCTCTTTGAAAGAGATTTTAATAAAATCCCATCCTTTCGACTCATGTAAACTTTGTTTATTTAATTAATAAATGGTGCTTCGGTCTTTGACCGAGGAATTACCTAAAAAAACACATTATCATAAATAAAAGTATAAATAGTTGGATACTACATTTTAAATTATTCCTGAAATCTTATTTCTAAGGAAAAATTTTAAAAATCTATTCTATGATTATTTTGACCAAGTAAATTCAAAATAAATATTCATCCAATAAAATTAGATTTTTTTGCTATGAAATATTAATATGTTCATTTTATTATAGTTTTATTAAAATAGAAAGCTCACTTACAATAATTGAGGATCGGGTGTTACATCTAATAACACTTTTAGGATTCATTAGGATCTAATAACACTTATTAGATTATGAATAAATGTATAAAATCCATTATACAAGGATCTACCATGTTATAAATATGAAAGAATTCATAAAAATAGAAATTAATAAATATTTTAAATCATGTCTATAATTTACTTAAGAGAATTCACATCATCTCAATCATCATCGAATGAGTTTGAGATAGATCTCTAAAGTGGAAGACAAAATCCTCACATCACCAGAGGTATCCACATGTAGAATTAATCTCTCATCATAAAATTTGGATCCTTCTTAACTCGTGATGTGATACCACATCATAGTGAAAATGGTGAAGAATGATATTGCTTTATGTTATATAAAAGTTTTTATAAGTATAAAGAATCACCCATGCACTTCCATTGCATAACAGTGGATTTATATAGCCTATGAGGATGCTCCTTGGTGATATTTCATTTACTCATGAATTTATAATGCATGATTAAATTCCAAAACCATTTTATAAATAATCACATGAATATAAGTCCTCTTCAACATTTCATCTTATGAAATGAACTGTTAAATGATAACTTAGGTGGAAGATGGATTGGGTGTTTAGGATTCATGGATAACATACCTTATTTATGCATGAAAATCAATATTTTCATACAATTATAAATATATATATTATATATATATCATATATATATTATATATATATCATATATATATATAAGGATTTAGGGAATATGTTAATTATTTTAAATATAATACATCTGATCATATTGAATAATTAATTCATCATGTAGGAGTGGAAACCATTGAAAAAAATATTGATGGTTGAAACATTGTATAAAGATGATGAAAAATAATTATACCTAGGTTGTAATAAATTTATAGTTATAGAAATAGTACCAATATTGGTTAAACTAAATGTCATAAATGGTTGGAGTGATAAGATACTGACTGAATTTCTTGAACTTTTGAAAGAGATGCTTCCAGAAGGCAACGACCTTCCAAATTCCCATTACAATGATAAAAAATTATTTTCTGATGATACTAGAGAATAAGATGATACATATTATTATAAATAACTTTTGGTTCAATATTATGGAATATAAAAAAATTGTAAAAATGTACTAAATGTTGTACATAATGGTATAAAATGGATGGAAGATCAAATTTTAATTCATATATGGGTCCAATTTCAAAACCTTCCACTAAGGAAATCTAGTATTTTTTAATAATTCCATGTTTGAAGCATTTATTCATAAATTAAAATAATATAAAGTGGTTGAGATGGTATATATATGAGAAAATATATTATGGAAACCTATATCACCTAGAAGATTCACCAAAATTGAAATGATTCGATCGAAAATATTCAAATTTTGGAAAATGAAGTTATAAATCTTAGATTGGGACTATGTATAGATAGAATGAATGTGTATTAGATCCTTAGTGTCCATAATAGTCCATGACAGGTTATGTTAGAAGTTTACAACCTATTCTTATATATTTATATGAAGTTGAAATATGTTATGATGAGGTTAATTATTTCTGAACTAAAATTTCCTGGTAATGATATTGATGTTTACTCATCAACATTAATTTAATATTTGAAATGATTATGAGAAGAAGGTTTTAAAGTGATGATGTATAAAAGAAATATTAATTCCAAGTGAATTCTATGATAATTTTCAATATAAAAAACTTTCTGCATATAGAAATTTATTTGTATATTGTGTTAATGGATATAAATCTTGTTTAGTTTTTGAAGAAGAGACTTAATATCATCAAATGAAACATATTTTATAGGAGTATGATTACCCCCCAATTTTTTGAAATTGATTAATGTAATGAAAAGGTGGAAAACATCAATTTTACATTTGGGAAGATACAATGATTGAGTAATGAAAGAATAAATGGATGAAATTGTCTATCTAATTCAATTTACCTCAATATAAATTTTCATGGGTAAAACAAAACATTGATGTTATATATGTTGAGAAAAACATATGTGATGGCTTGATCAGAACATTGTTATATATAAAAGGATATAATAACGATGAATTTTATACAAGATTGTACTTGATATCTATGAGAATATTTATTGAGTTAGCTCCCACTAGAAAAAATAAAAGAACAAACTTTCTTACTACATTACATATATTATAAAAGAGTGAAAAAAATTATTTTTTAAATCTTTAGAATGTATTAAATGTTGGAGTTAGCTGTGATGGTTGTTTTTTAATAAAATTAAACACTACTTATAGAAGGATTGATTTTAAAATTTATATTATAGAACTGGATGGTGGCAGTTCAGTGGAATTAGGGAAGTCCAAAGCAATAGGAAGCAATGTTAGTGATGACTAATTATGGATGATGGAAGTGTGGAGGAAGTGATTGTCTTGCATAAGTGTAAGGATATGTCATTAAAACATTACATAATCTTGATTTTAAGTCAATAATTTTAGTTTCTTTCACATTGAGGATATTTTCAAGTTTAAAACTTTTGATAATTAGGCCATAACTCATACATAAAAAAACCATAACAATATAAAGTGGACACTTCCAAATAGTATCCATTTTTTCCATAATCTAAAAAATTTAAAATAAAGAATGATCACTTATAGGAAAAAATTTCATGTCATTCAACATGAAATCTCCAAATCCTTACTCATCCTTAAGTCTTATAAACAACATTGAAAAACATGGGATGAGCATAAAAAGTTTAGTAAGGGATATAAAAAGAAAGAAATCATCATTCCATTTATAAACATTAAAACCCCTAAAAACTTTATCATATATATTAGATGTTTGGAGGTACAATTAAATTAAACACACACACAACACATACACACGGGCCTTGAAAGGCAGGTCATAGCCCCCCCAAGGGATAACCCACCCAACGACCTACTTTATTACATTATATATATTTGGCACGAAGGCCCAATGGGAATGTTTCCCATTACATGGCCCATATGACTGAAATTTTGGCCCAAGTCCCATTCTGTGAATAATATCGCTATAGTACCTTAGCTACTATAGTACCTCTATAGTACCACCACCACTACAGTACTTTCATAGTACCAACCATTACTACCTCTATAGTTCCCACCACTGCTACAGAGTTGTCGTTGCTATAGTGCCTCTACTGCTATAGTAGTGCGACAGTGCTGCTATAGCATCCTATGCCCAATGGGTTTTGAACCCCTATTTATCATAAAGTAATAGTTTTCACCCTTAATAAGTAGTAAATAATTTACTTTGAAAATAAACTCATTTTATACCTTTTTGATCAAAATATTACCATAAAACCCATAATAATCATAGAAAATACACAAATTTACCTTGGTGCATAATTATACGTGTCACTCTTATAAATGGAATAACCTTGTGTTATACTTCCATACTTTCCACTCTTATAAATGGAATATCCATACAGCTGACTTCCATACCCAATACAATCGAGGTTATAACGTAATGAGCTATCCTTGGTTTATCATAGAACCATCAATCCTTGGTTTATCATGTAACCACCCATTAAATTTTCAAGTACCATTATATAATCACAACACATAAAATCTTTTAATTTTCAAAATGTCACTCTTAACATTTCATTTTAACTCATAAGAAAATATTTCATGTTATATAAATGATCAATCAATTTTCAAAATCCATTTTTAATAAAAAAATACAAAAAAGAAAAGAAAAATAGGGTTTTATTTTTATTTTATAAACATGAAGTCTTATAGAGGAATCCAAATATAAAATTATGGTAATAGAGGTGGAGAATTTGTGGTCAATGTGTATGTTAAAAATAATATTCGTTTTGTTGTTTGTAAAGAAGGTCAAGTATTCCATACAAAAAACATAAAAATATTACCTTTTGAAAACCTTTAAATTAAATTCAAAATAGACATAAAATGTACTTTATAATCATTTTATATCCATATATGTAGAATAATACAAGAATATTGACATGGATAAAAATATTTGATAGTTAAATATTTAAAAATTCAAAGTGTCCCATACCACCTTGAACATTTAAATCAAAATTACAATGAAATAATAAAATTTAAAAAAACATTAAATATTCTATTTCAAATGGATCCAAATTGATTTATTTAGAATATATGATTATTTTGGGTTGAAATACATTCATCCAATGATAATTAGACAAGTTTTGATTTTTTTAATCCTTATATTTTTTAACCCTTATTTAACCCTTTTAACTTTAACTGTGATATTATGTAATTTACACTTTTGATGGTTAAAATTATTTCTATAAAATGCCAAAAGGCCAATAAATGAGTCTTTGATGAAATTTGAAGGTTTATAGCAATCATTTGGCCTAAATTGAGTTTTTTTGAAACTTTATATCATTTAATAAAATATTATTTATTTTAAAACATCAATAATGATGATTTTGACACTATTCATTACTTGAATTTTTAAAAATATCATAATTACATGATATCTTCAAACTGAATCTTTCAAATCATCAATAAAATGGAAAATTAATCTATAAAATTCAGGTATAACACTAATTATATTAAATTATACTTATTTTAATATTTTTAATATCATTTATTTGATTCTTCCATTAATTAAACAATTATTTCATCATCATTGTGTCACTGTTTAAGGTAATTATTTTATCACCAAAAATTATAAATAAATTACCATGATGTATATATATTTTTTAGATTTATAAATACTATTTATAGTCAAACATATCCCTAATATAATACCATATTTAAAATATTTCTCTTGTTAAAAACAAAAGTATGAAAAAATTGACTTTTCTTTGAATATAATATTATAAAGGTAATATTCTAATCTAAAAGTATATAAATGGTCTCATAATTGATAATTTAATTCTCAGGGAAGAAAAATACTCATCTAATAAAATTATAACAAGTTTTAAGGTAATTTTCTAATATTTATAATATTATTTTTATGCTTAATTACATGATTTACCCTTAACTGTGGTAATACAAATTTTTACTAAAGTTACTATTCATATTTTTCTAAAAATAAAAGGGAAATATTTAATAAATGTGGCCCTTATGATTCTAAATATCAAAATTCAAAACTCATAAATTGTATAAATTAATTAAAAATTAATCTCGTTGATGTAATGAGAAAACATGTTTTTAAAATAAAAACATTCAAAAGTTCACAAAGTTTTTATATCCAATTTCAATGTAAAATTGATTAAAATGACATTAATTAGATTAAATGATAAAATATTTATCTAAATATACTTAAAAACCAATCTAAAATATAATCTAACAATATAAATAAATCAGATGAAATATAAGTTTTCAATTAAAATACAATATTGTTTCACTATTCATCAAAAAATGAATCTTATCAGAAAAATAACAAAATTAAACCAAAGTAAATTTTGATACTACAATTTCAAATAAGAAGTTTATTTTTTGAAATTTATTTTATAAAAGTGTCAAAAACTA
This sequence comes from Viscum album, assembly GCA_963277665.1. Classification (NCBI taxonomy): domain Eukaryota; kingdom Viridiplantae; phylum Streptophyta; class Magnoliopsida; order Santalales; family Viscaceae; genus Viscum; species Viscum album. The sequence continues at coordinate 1,134,727,250 of OY728141.1, read as the reverse complement.
GATTTAAAATTGGTGCACCATGAAAAGGCGGCGACTATGCCTTTTTAGAAAAATACCTCTCTTATCCGTAAAATTAAATTTGTTCTTATATCTTGTCTAGAAAATACATAAGATTAATGTTAAATTTTATATTTAATATATATATATATATATATTTCATTAATATAATCCAATAAGAGTGATTTTATTATTTATTGGTATAAAACACACTTACACACATTTAAATAGTTTTTCGGAGAAAACATTTCCTTTTTTTAAAAAGAGTTTTATTTTAATATATAATTAATTAGTCACCAAATATTTAATAATATATACATGTATAAACCATATTTTGATAATTCACTTAATCCTGTTTGTTCCCTCCATTCTAACGACTATACAATAACTACCATATTAAATAATAATATTTAGTTGTTCCCTTAATCTTAATGTGGTGTATCATATATGATATCAAACAGAGTATTTTTTTAACTTTGAATGTTACATTATACCCCCCCCCCATTTGGAAATTTCTTCCTTGTTATTTTGAATTCGGTATTGGTAACTAAGGATTGACTTTTCAAAATACCTTTATTGAAATATCACATCAAAACAAGGGTTAATAAAACTTCCACTTTAAAATAAAGAAAGGGAAGTATGATAGTAACATTATATAACAAATAATAGAATTCCATGTACTAAAACATGGACATGGAAGAGAAAACTAAATATCAATTTCTTATGGAGAGTGATAGAGGACATGGTTATGAGAAAATTAATGATAAAAAACCATAAATTTGTGATGTGTTAAAATACTATAGAAAAAAAATAAAATGATAAAGTTTTTATTTCAAGAAACATTTCATAGAGTTGAGGAATTATTTTACAACCTAGATTAATAACATGAGGAAACATACTTACTTGAAAATTAGAGATTTAAACTTTAATCAATTTCCACCACAAACTCATATTTTTCTCCAAATAATGAGTATTCAAGATGATTTTTTCATGCTTGAAGCCCTAGAATCAACTTCTAGAGAATCACATAATTCACAAAAGATTAAATATATATTTATCCTATATTTATACTTTCACCAAAACCAATTTTTTTAGTAAAATATAATACAATTCCCCAAAAAGAAAAAACCTTTATGTGATGAAAAAATACATTAATCTCCAAAGTTCAATAGTAATACATAAAGTTCAATGCAGTCTATTTAATAAAAAACTATCCCAAAAATTACTCAAAAATATTATAACTAAGATTAAAAGCCAAAAATTATAAGGATTTAATCACATTGTTTTCCAAGATAAATTTTAACATTTATCTCCAAATAACATTGACCCCTCTTAAAGTCTCATAATAAAAATTAATTTCCCTAGTAATATTCAAGATACAATAACCATTTTCATAAATTACCATAAGTCCAAAAAAATCATAGATTCTTTTAATATATAATTAAACCTTTATTCCTCAAATAAAATCCCACAGTATTCTATTTACCTTGATAATATAGGATTCCCAAAATAGTGAACATCTCCTAAAATAATATTATTCAATTAATACACAAATAATTTTCCAATGCCATGGTAATATATTCGATAAAACATATGATACCAAAATAAACTTATTCTTAATACATAAAATAATTTAAATAAAAATAAAAATTCATACTAACTAGGAATTCACGTATGCCAGTGGTAGTTGATGCACCATCATCGCCTTTCAGTTGTGGGTTCAATTCTCATGGCCTTTCCGGATATGTTGGGTTGTCACCCATCTTGTGGGTTTTTATTTTTCTAAAACTATATTAATATAACAATTATAAAAATCTAAAAATTTCAGAATCATCCTAAAAAATAAGCTTAATATATTTTATCCTCAAAGGTTTTCTAATAACTTTCATTTTCTACCCCAAAATGTAATTACCCAAAATTACCTCAAAAATAAATATCTCCAAAAATATTGTTCGTCACTTTAAAATTTCATAACTCAAAGCATAAAAAGGGTTTATAAGACATTAAAATTAGGATAAACCATAAAATTGAAAACCCATGATTATATCCATTACTCTTAAGAAAATATCCTAATCTCCAAAGTTGTCTAAACCATCCTTTGATACCAACTATAAAAGACCCAACCATAAAACATTACATAATCTTGAGTTATGTCAAGAATTTCAGTTTATTTCACATTGAGGATCTTTTCAGGCTTAGAGTTTAAGAGAATTAGACCATAACTCATACATATAAAACCTTAACAATACAAAGTGGAAACTTCCAAATAGTATCTATTTTTTCCATAATCTAAAACATTTAAAATAAATCATGATTTTTTTTATGAAAACTCTTCATGGCGTTTAATGTAAAATCTCCAAATACTTACCCATCCTTAAGTCTAATGAACAATATTAAAAAACATTTTATGAGAATAAAAATCTTAGTAAGGAATATAAAAAGATGAAAACCATTAGTCCATTAATAAACATTAAAACCCATTAAAAATTTATCATAAAGTAATAGTTTTCACCCTTAGTAAGTAGTAAATACTTTCCTTTGAAAATAAGATCATTTAATACTTTTTTTAAACACAAGATTACCATAAAACCCATAGAAATCATAGAAAATACATAAAGGTACCTTGGGACATAATTATACTTTTGACACTTATAAATAGAATAACCATGTAGCCAAATTCCATACATGTCACTCTTATAAATGGAATAGTCATACAACCGACTTCCATACCCAATGCCTTGGAGGTTATAACGTAAACACTGACACTTGGTTTATCATGGAACCACCCATCCTTGGTTTATAACATAACCACCCATTAAATGTCTAAGTACCATTATGTAATCATAACACATAAAAGCGTGCAATTTTCAACATGTCACTCATAATATTTCATTTACACTCATAAGAAAACATTTCATGTTATAGAAATAATTGATCCATTTTCAAAACCCATTTTTAATAAAAAAAATACACATAAAATAAAAATAGGTGTTTATTTTTATTTTAAAAACATTAAGGATTATAGAGGAATCCAAATATAAAATAATGGTCATGACGATGGAGAATTTGTTGTCTCCGTATACGTTAAAAAGAACATTGTATTTTTTCATTTGTAAAGGAAGCCAAATGTTCCGTACAGAAAAAATAAAAATATTATTTTTTAGAAACCTTCAAATGAAATTAAAAATAGGCACAAAATGTTTTTAAAATCCTTTTATATCCATATATGTAAAATAATATAAATAATATTGACATGGAGAAAAATATTTGATAATTAAATATTTAAAAATTAAAATTTTCCCATACCAACTTGAAAATTTAAATAATAATCTCCATGAAATAATAACATTTTAAAAAATACATTAAATAACATGAAAATAAATAAATTCATGATATTATATGTCAAAGGGTATGTATATACACCTCATAAAAGAATGTGGGTGTATAACAATACTCAGTAGAGGACCCTGAAAACCAAAAAGCAATATACAGAGTAAAGGTATAGTCATATCTACACAATATATGTCTATAGAACATATAACAAGGAAAAAATATCTAGATATAATCGAAACCTAGACCCATAATCTAGAGGTAAGTCACAACGACCGTATACCCATGATAGAGATTCAGTTAAAAGATTCCACAAAGCACTCATCTGGGAGAACTCACTCCACAAATCTAGTAGCTTTGATGACATTTTTCTGAGAAGTAAGTTCTTCGAGAAGTGTCACAAGAGAGATAGAAGCAATAATATATCTGAAGAGAGAAATTATGAACTCATTTTGGGAGAACTTACTTCTAAGTGGGGAAAGATCATGATACACGAATGAGGATCACTTCTAGGGACTTGGAGTATACCATGACTCATCTAGATTCACCTAATAAGTAGAGGATCAAAATCTTATAGGATTGGTCATGTTGATACCTGACTCTACATAGGGCTAAGAATGGTTAGAGGATCTCGCTCTAGGACTCTCAGAGGGATTTTGAATCTATCTAGAAAGTCTTGCTGAAGGGATCATACTCTTGTGGATGGAAACAATACCTAACCTTCAGGGGAACGACAAAGGGGAACTAACCCAAATGGAACTTTTCCAAGGAACATCGGACAAGGAGATCAATCCATGTAAAAGAAATTACACAGAGTGTAGAAGAGTCACATGACATGTCTCTTGACTCTGGGTACTGCCTATGTGAAATGTCCTAAGTCAGAAGAAAATTTACTATAGAAAAGGTATACACGGTGTGTATAGGAGTAACACACCGTGTCCTACCATCCAGGGGTCGCTCCTTATATGCTGGTTGTGTTCACGTACACGGCTTTAACCCATGTATTCCAACCGGTGTACTTGTACATGGGGTAACCCATCTAACGGTCTGGTCTAGTCAAGTGGTGGAGTACATGTCGTGTACTCCACCCTGTGTTTGTGTATCATCTAAGATACGCCCCAAGTCTTGCGTAAGTACCCACATGCCATGTGACATCTATCACACATCGTGTCATCACTTTCTATCACCCAAAACCCTAGCTGTTGCTCAATGGGGCCCACATGTCGTGTAGTCCGAACTACACGTCGTGTACATCACAATTTTCCAAAAACCTAGTTTTTCACCAGTGCACCTCAGGTGATTATCCAATTTTTTATCTACTATTTGATCACCTCAAAATTGAATATCTAGAGTTTCCCCACTATAGTAACATCAAATCGGTAGGTTTTGGGTGTTCGATCGGCCCCAAAACTTTATTTCGAATATCCACACGAAGAATTATTGATATTATATTTCTCCCGAACCACATTGATTCATCCACCTCCATCATCTTCTCACCTCTACTGGGTCATCATGATTTTTGATATCTAATTTTGGATCATTTTGTTAAGAAATAGATGTGCAACTATCCATTTTTCATAACCCCTTGAAGAACACAAAGAATGCGAGGTCAAAAAAGGGAAAGAAAATAAAATAAAGTAATTAAGAACAAAAATTTTCCATCATTCATCATAGTGTTGATCTGATCCTATTAGAGGGATCAAAAAGAGAAAATCAAAATATAAATAAAATTAAACATGGATTAATTCCCCAAAATAAACACGATAAAAGACCCTCCTATAAGAACGAGAATCTGCGGGTCAACCTGTTCATGGGATGATCCACATTCATCGTTTGAATCCAAGAATGGGGAAAGAAGAATTGAAATAATAACCCATACCTTGATTATCAATGAAGAGGGAGATCATTCATCGGTCGGGATTCAATCTTGCTGCACAATTATCCACACGTCGTAGTTCATCGAGAATTCTTTGGGGTGTCTCCTCTCCAAAGTTCCAGTGGATTCCAGGGAAAGTTTCTAGGGTTATGATCATGGGATCCTGGTCATTTAAAACCAATTAACACATAGCTACATTTTGAAAATGTTTAAAATAAATAAATTATTAATTTATTTTATTTCCTTTAAAATGAACAAAAACTAACTTCTGATATCGACCCGCAATGATTGGTGTTAGGTCTCGCTTAAGGTAAAGTCTCTACTCTGAATGCAACAGTGCCCTCATATTTCTGATCCAGGCACCTGTTTAAAATTTATTCCACTTTTTTAGGAAAACCAATCACATGCACTATATAAAAGTTTTTTTTATTTCCAAAATTTATTCAGGACACTTCGGGCCTCAGAATTGCACATCGTTTCAAAGCATGGTCCCGTAATAATTCCATATAATATTTAAAAATAAAACACAGAAAATCAAATACATTAAATTTTAACCACCTTAGGGCCTTATGTCTCCAAAAAGAAAAAACAAAAGGCTAATTAAACAAATGTGGGTATTGCGCATGAATCTAAGCCTCCTGCTCCCACATGCGCTCCTGAAGGTTCACGTGCTACCACTGGACACCTACCAAGGGAATTGATCACCCACAAAGGATCCTCTCCGGTTGATCCTCGATATCCACTTGGTACTCTATAAAGGTCGCTACGTCCTTGATGTCCATCTCACCCTAGTCGATGACATGAGATGGTTCATGCATGTACCTCTTCAACTGTGACATGTAGAAGACATCATGTACCTGGTGCAACTACAACAGTAGATTTAGGCGGTATGCCACCAAGCCAACTCTGTGCAGTATCTAAAAAGGGACGATGAACCTCATAGACAACTTTTCACCCCTAAAAAATCTATTCAACCCTCAACGAGGTGAGACCTGAAGGAATACATGGTCTCCCTCCTTGAACTCTAGAGGTCTCTATAGTTTGTCATCATAAGACTTCTTTCAGCTCTGTGTAGTTTTCATCTACTCCAAGATGATATTCACTTTCTCATTGGTAGATCATTCCAAATATGGACCCATGAGTGTTGACTCTCCAGGGTCGGTCTAGCAAAGTGGTTACTAGTGGGGTCACTCATACAAAGCCTTAAACGATGCCATACTGATGGTGGAGTGGTAGCAATTGTTGTATGAAAAATCCACTAGTGGTAGGTGGTCCTCCCAAATACAACCAAAATCCAATATACAATCCCGTAACATATCCTCCAAAACATGAATGGTTCTCTCCATCTGACCATCTGTTAGGGAATGTAACGATGTGCTCAAGCATAGATAGGTCCAAAACACCCCCTACAATCCCTTCTACAACTGAGATGTGAAACGAGCATCATAATATGAGATTATCATTGAAGGGACTCCATGAAGCTGAACTATCTCCTGCACATATAGGCATCGCGAGCTCTCTATGGAGCTCTACTCCATAATATCTAGGGAGTGGAACAACTTGGTGAGTCATTCAATGATCACCCAGACAGAATCGTGTCCCCTATATGTTCCTGGTAATTCTGTCAAGAATTCTATTGATATTCCATTCCACTTACACTTTGGAACTTCTAGGGGGTGAGATAACCCTACTAGCACATGGTTCTCAGCCTTCACCAATAGGCATGTAAGGCATCAAGAAATTAACTCTGTCACTATCTTGTTCATACCTGTCCACCAGAACTGACGTCAGAGGTCCCAGTACATTTCTTCCACTCCAGTATATACTTCCAAGGGGGATGTATGAAACTCCCTTAGAACCTCCTCCCATAATGCCACTGGCACAACTGTGCATCCTCTGAAAAGGAAGATGTACTCCACACCTTGAGAATATCCATTAGAATCTTGTCATGTGGACAAATGAGAATTTAAATTCTCATAGTTGACATCCCCTTGTTGTGCCTCCCCGAATTTTCATAAGATTGGAGGGGTCAAAACCATTGATTAGAAATAATATACATCATATCCATCCACTAAGGATAAATATAGCAAGCCCAAATACTCTAAAACCTCGCTCGAAAGATGTGAACTCGATCTATGACTGAGATAATTAGATACTATGTTTTCCTTCACAAGAGTATAGACGTTCTCAAAGTCATAATCTTAGAGGAACTTTATCCATCACATCTGCCTCAGATTCAGATCCTTTTGCGAGAATATGTACTTGAGGCTCTTGTGGTTAGAGTAAATGATAAACCATTCACCCATCAGGTAGTGTCACCGCATATTCAATGCAAAGACTGCCACTACTAACTCAAGATCACAGGTCATGTATTTTTTCTCATGTGGACTTATCTCATGTGAACTATAAGAAATCACCTCCTGTATTTTCATCAGGATATAACCAATCCTAGTCCCTGATGCGTCACAGAAAACTACGTACTCAACACCCTCTTTTAAAAATATCAAGATCGGTGTGCTCATCAAAATCTACCTCACCTGATGTAAATCCTATTATAACTTCTCTATCTATATAAAAGGATGCCTCGTTTGGGTCATGGTTGTCATCGATGCTGATATCCCAGAGAAATCGGGGATAAATATATGGTAGTATCTAGTAAACCCAAGGAAGATCCTCACCTCTTTCACACTCCAAGGTGTCTCCTATGCTAACACATCCTCGACCTTGGTTGGGTCCACTACTACTCCATATACTGAGATAACATGTCCTTGGAAGTGGAACTTCTGTATCTAGAACTGGCACTTTGAGAGCAACCTATAAAGTTGGTGCTCTCGGAGAATGTTTAGAACAATACACAGGTGTCTCGCATGCTCCTCCTCTGATGCTGAGTAAACAAGGATGTCATTGATGAAGACCATTATGAACAGGTCTAAGTATGGCTAGAAGATCCAATTCATAAGTCCCACAAACACTTTAGGGTATTTTCTCATGATGAAAGGCATCACCAAGTACTCATATTGATTGTAGCAACATCTGAAATCTGTCTTCGATATATCCTCATCTCTTACTTGTAATTGGTGGTGACCTGATCAAATATCAACCTTAGAGAACCATCAATCCCCTCTTATCTGATCGAATAGGTCATTGATCCTTGTTAGTGGATACTAGTTCTTCACCATTATCTGATTCAGGCACTAGTAATCCATACACAACCGCAAACTCCCATCCGCCTTCTTGGAAACAAAATTGGGGTCGTCCAGGGTGAAAAACTGGGTCATACAAATCCCTTCCTATGTAGTTCCTCTATCCACACAATCAGCTCGTGAAGCTCTATGGGAGCCATCTAATACGACAGTGAGGATATTAGTGTCATCCCAGGGTGTCAGTCAATGCAGAAGTCGATCACTCGGTGGGGAGGTAATCTTGAAAGACCTTTTGGAAAGATGTACTCGTACTCTACCACTAATGCTAGGAATTGGAAGCTCACAACATCTTCTACTCTGAGGGTAAGGCTAGCCAACTCATGAGTGATCAGTTGCACCATCCTAATAATGATCCCATTTTGTGCTTCCTAGGTTTCCTTTTCACAAAAAAAAAAAGGAAAACCTCATTCCATCGTTGTGGACACACAACCCTCTTATCCCGAGGCATTCAATATAGACATGGACCTAAGATAACCAATTCATACCAAGAATGAAGTTGTAAGGCCTCAACACTGCTACCAAGAGGTTACAACTAAAACTCTCTCCTCCAAGGGAAATATCACACTGTCGGAAAAGATGCGTGATCATTGAGTCTCCTCCCGTAGGTGTCTCCAAGTGTAAGGGTCAAGTAAACGGCTCCACCGGAATCTCAAGGTTTTGCACAAGACATGTGGTCAGGAAATAATGACTATAATCTGTGTCTACAAGTACAACAAATAAGGTAGAAAAGATATAGATCTTACCTCAAATCATCCCTAGAGTCCCTAGGTCGTATGCCTTAACCGCATGTAGCTACCCCCACCCTTGTCCCCTAGCTCCCTGAGCTCAGTGAGGACCTCTCAGGGGTGGTGGTGGAAGTAGGTCAAAGCATCTGCTACCTTCTTTGTCTATCCTGGATCTTCTACCATGTCCACCTCCGGGCGGGTCTGCCTACTCCACTCTCTACCTCTGCCCCAGTGGTCCAACCATCACCTCTCTTTCAGTAGATTGATGGGTTGGGAAATCTCTAGCGAGATTTCACCTACCGCAGAATGAGTATCATCACCTCTCTCTAGGATGACTAGATCCATCCTGAGAGCCCTGGACCACAGATCCCCTGTCTTGGGTCCTCCTGTGACATCTCCCACATCCTGATCCCTTTTCCTAGCATCGACTCTCTATTTCCGAGGTCTCTATACTAGTCTTCTTGCTACTGATTGCCACTAGAAATCTCTGCTCATCCAAGAATCTCTCGACCACCAAAGCTCACTCGATCACCCCTACATAAGTTGAAATTCATAGAGGAACAACACTATCTCAGATGTCCCATCGTTGAACTCTCTCAAAGGTCTGAACTATGAAGTAATGATCCCTGACTATATCCATAGAGTACCTAAAAAGGTTGGTGAACCTCGATGAATAGTCATCCACTATAAAACTTCCCTCCTTTAGCTGAAGAAGCTTCTAGATATGCACTTCTCTCAGTGTAAATGGAGAGAACTCCTCCCTAAAGAGTCGCTCGAACTCCATCCAAGAAGGATTCTCCTCATTGTGAGTTTGCATGGTCAAACTCTACCATCGTCCCACCGAACCCTGAATAAGGCTCAATACTAGGATCACCATTTGGTCTGCTGGTTTCCTCACTAAACAGAAAACTCTGGTCACCGCCTCAAGACATCCCTCAACCGTCTGAGTGTTGGGCTCTCCTTAGAACCTGAGGGGTATCTATCTTTGAAACTCATCAAGAATTCTTATCATACACTCCTCATCTATCGTTACTATAGGTACCACCTTTTGCTCCACTGGTTGTGGTATAGAAGGTGTACCACCAGGAGGTAACTCCTCAATAACTTCTCCCTGAATCGAAGCCTCGTCACTGAGGGGGTCATCCTCGTGATCAAGTCACAGAATCCTAATAGATATGTGTCACAGAGGCACCATTTAAAGAAAGAAGATGCACCATGGCCAAAGAGTATATCTGGATAGCTAACACAAAATTATATGGAAAACACAACCCATTCCTATATGATTCATGTACCTTTACTTTTTTCCCTGTAACTAGTTTTATTATGTACTGAATCGAAAAGCAGCTTATCAGAGTCCTGATGTATGGATACATTAGCTGCCTGCACCAACACTGAATTCCCTAGGCTGAAAGCAGAGCTCGAAACACTTAACACTATTTCCCCAAACCAATATTATAGACACTCATTCCTAAGGTAGAACTGACTAGCTTTGATACCACTATGTCACAACCCATCCTAGTGGGGCATGTTCTGTGACTCCCCAAGCATACCTCCCATAGGCCAGGGGCTGGTGACTAGCACCAAGTAGGTATATCACTAACGTGGGAGGAATTGTCTAAGTACATGTACACATGCACACATCTCCAAGTCCACCACAAATTATAAAATGTAAAAAACACTAAGGAAAAAAATGCATGCATATGACTGAACCCAACCAATATTGTAAAACAGAAAGTAAAGTGCAGAAAATAAACTTGTCCAGAATATAAGCTCACCAAAATAAAGAGTCTATAAACTACAAAGTCCAAACTCTAAGTAAGAAATTGGTACTGGGAAAACTTATCGTAGATGAAGGAACACCTAAGCCCATAGGGAAGATCAAAAATCTCGGTCCGGTCCTCGTCCGCCCTGGACTCCATTAAAGGGTCGCTCATCTGCACAAGACATGACACGTGAGGGTAAGGCCCTTGAAGAGGTGAGTATAACAATACTCTATAGAGGACCCCAAAAACCACAAATAAATAAAAAAGTAAAGTTACGGTCATATAAACACAATATATTTCTATAGAATATATAACAAGAGAAATATATATAGATATACTCAAAACCCAGACCCATAGTCTAGAGGTAAGTCACAATGACCACATGCCCATTCTAGGGATTCTGTTTGAAGATTCCATGAAGCACTCACCCAGGAGAACTCACTCCAGAAGTCTAGTTTATCTGATGACATCCATCTGAGAAGTACGTTCATCGGTAATTTTCATGAGAGAGATATATGTACTCATATATCTGAAGAGATAACAGAAGTACTCTTTTCGGGAGAACTCACTCATGAGTGGGGAAAGATAATGATACAATGATAAGGATCACTGCCAGGGACTTGGAATATACCACGAATCATCCAGATTCAACTAATAAGTAGAGTATCATAATATTGTAGGATTGATCATGTCGATACCTGACTCTACCTAGGGCCAAGAATGGGTATAGGATCTCACTCCAGGCCTCTTGGAGGGATTTTGACTCTAAAGGGGTCATAATTTTGTGGATGGAAATGATACCTGAATTTATTGGGAATGACAAAGGGGAACTAACCCAAAAGAAACTTATTTAGTGAATGGTGTAAAATTAGATCAATCCATGTAAAATAAAGTACACAGTGTGTGGAAGATTCACATGTCATGTCTCTTGATTCTGAGTAATGCATGTGTGCAACGGCCCGAGTCAGAAGAAAATGTCATGTCAAAAAGGTATACATAGAATTTAGAGAAGTAAGACATCATTTCCTACCATACGGGGTTTGCTCTGTGTACGTTTTCCACATGCCCATACACAGCTTCAACCTGTGTCTTCCAACCCGTGTACCAGTACACGGGGTAACACGTGTAACGGTCTTGTCTAGCCATGTGGTGGAGTAAATGTCGTGTACTCCACCCTGTGTTTTTGTATCATCTGATATACATGTCAAGTCATGTATAAGGATCCACACACCATTTGAAATCTATCACATGTTGTGTTCTATCTTTTTGTCACCCAAAACCCTAGCCTTCACTCAATAGGGCCGACAAGCCGTATAGTTCGAACTACACGTTGTGTTCATCTCAATTTTATAGAAACCCAGTTCTTCATTGGAACACCTCATGTGATTCTTAAATATTCAATATGAATGTTTGATCACCTCAAAATTGAAGATCTATAGTCTCCCCGCCATGGTAACACTGAATTAGTAGGTTTCGTGTGTTCGATCGTCCCTGAAAACTTGTTTCAATTATCTCCAGGAAGAACACTTGGAGGAAGATTTCTCCCAAACACATTGATTCATATACTACCATCATCATTGAACCTTCGTTGGTTCATCACAATGTTGAATCTCTAATTTGGTATCTTTGCATTGTGAAAAGGACATGCAACAATCCGTTATTCATAACCCTATGAAGAACCCGAAGAACGCAGGGTCAAAAGGGGGAAGAAAACAAAATAAGAAACCGAGGAATGAACCTCCACTATCAATTGCCATGGAATTTATCCCCTACCATTAGAGGGATAAAACTGATCAAATCAAAATATAAATCAAATTAAACATGGATTAATTCCCCAAAATAAACCCGATAAAAGACCCTCCCATAAGAATGACGATCTGCAGGTAAACCTATTCGTGGGGTGATCTATGTTCATCATTTGAATCCAATAATGGAGAAAGAATAATTGAAATAAAAACCCCTACCTCGATCATCAACAGAGAGGGAGATTGGTCGTCAGTCGGGATTCGATCTTACTACGCAATGATCCACATGTCATCATTCGTCGAGAATTCTCTAAGGTGGATCCTCTCTAAAGTTCCAGAGGATTCTTGGGAAAGTTTCCAGGGTTATGAGCCTAACCCCAGGATCCTATACATTTAAATACAATTAAAGTGCTGATGCATTATGGAAATGTTTAAATTAAATAAATTATTAATTTATTTTATTTCCTTTAAAACACCCCAAAACTAACTTCTACTACTGACTCGCACTGGTCAATGTTAGGTCTCTCTTAAGGTAAAGTCGCTGCTCTAAACGCAATAGTGCCCTCATATTTCTGATTTGGGCACCCATTTAAAAGTTATTCCACATTTTCAGGAAAACCGCTCACACATGCTATATAAAAGTTTAATTTATTTCAAACATTTATTCTAGGAACTTCGGGCCTCAGAATCACACGCCATGAAAAATCCTTGTCCCATAATAATTTCATATAAAATTTAAAAATAATACATTTAAAATCCAAGACATTACAATAGTTGACCGACATAGGCCATAGTGTAATTGATGAAAATTCCTTACCCATAGGTCAAACAATGAAAATGATTTAAGTGAATATAGTTAACTAATAACACCCATTTTATCTCTTATTTACCTTGTTATTCATTTAGTGCATGTATACACTATATATTTAGATTGGATATTTTCAAACACCATTAGTGGTGGCCTATTGAGTTGTACTCACACCTTTCTTGTACTTCTATTGGGTACACAAGTAGATTTCATGGTTGCAGGTCTAGACAAGGGTAAGGGCCCCATGCTAGATAGTTCGGTTGGGCTTGGGATGTGCATGGATGAGGGATCTAGGATTAGAGTTAGGAATAATTTTTGGGATTCTTCTATTTGTATTTATTTTTGGTATTTCCTTATACTTGGCACTGTATGATCACGTATAGAATATATAATATTTGGTTGTGGGCTTGTACCCAGTTTTGGGAAGTGTTTGGTAATGTATTTTTTATTGTTTATTATTTCATTTATTTCATATTATATATGTTGTGGATTACTTGATAAAGAGTTTATAATCTCTCCATGTGATCTATTAGACCCTCACTACTAGTTGGTAGCCTATGGTGTATAGGGAGGTGCACCTAAGGTCATGCGGTGACCCAGATTGAGGCCCTAGTTTAGTGTCTCCTAGGCCAGGGATGTTACAAAGTGGTATTAGAGCGGTTTTATTTTATATTACCTTAATATTTGGGAATGGTAGATAAGATAATATGATGTTTCGAGTCTTGATAATGAACTCATGCATGGGAGTATCTAACCCACGTATGAGGGAAAACCCAAGTAACAAGGGTGGGATTACTATTCTTGATGTGCGTTGTTATGGTTGAATGACATTTCACCATTGGGTGATGCACTTGTTGTGTGATGTGACTATTTTATGGTATTTTAGATCATTTCTGAAATGGAATGAGTTTTTTTATACATATATCATTTTCGGAACTTGGGAATATATGTGAAATACATCATGATATAAACACATGAGAAATACATACAGGATATAAGGGATAAAATGTTTCCTCTTCCCTTAAAATTTGAAAGAAAAATTGTATAATAAAGATGATGAAAATAGGTAAATAGAAATAAAGGTATAATAATAGTTCCTAATAAGTAGTTAAAAATGGGTTAAAATTTGGTTGTGATAATTTGTAAAGATAGTAAGGTTCCTAAGTGAGAAAGATTTATGTTGTGATGGTAAAATGGTAAAAAAAGGTGTCTAATAAAATACTTGTCACTATGTTAGTTGGTTTACCCCACATTGACAATGATCGGCAGTGGAGATGGATAAGTTTATTGATTGAGACATGACTATATCCCTTGGGATATTGTTGAAAAAATGAGTTGTTCATGGCTAGTAGAGATCCCTGTTTTTTAAAAACTATGGAAGTTTTATGTTATATGTTCCAAGATATGTGTTTGTCATTGTAGAGAGATTCCACCATGATGATGTGTGCTTGTTGGGCGACATGAGGATATTGCGGAGAACGCTCTACAAGTATCAAAGTAATAAACCTTGTTGGTCCAAGGTAATTTAAGGGAGGAGAAGTTCTATGAGAAGTTTTCTCAATTTATACAGATTATGGAATGAGACCCATGGTGGGTCATACCAAGTATGTTTTATCTGATTATAGAGTTTCATTTGTAACACCCTCCAATGTTTTCTAGAGAGGGTGGACACGAGGAAATCTAAATTATTTTGTATCACCTATATACTCCTCATAATAAGTGATTCAAGTTGGAATCTTGTATGTTTCAAGGACCGGAAAAATTCTGGTGGGATATTCTAGTTCATACCTAGCAGGATGACGGTATGTTGTGGAAAATTTTCCAGGAAAAGTTTTCAGAACATTTCTATCCAAATATGTTCATATAGAAGAAGGCTACAAAGTGAATGAGGTTGACCCAAGGGAATGTTTTAGTAATGGATTATGTTAGCCGCTACACTGACTTGAAATGATTTGTTCCGGCATTGACAGGGTATGAGGTAGCTACAAAGAGACTTTTTTAGGATGGGATTATACATGAGATCAATTCTCAGGAGAATATCTTCCATTTAAAGAGGTTTGTTGAAGTTTTTGACCAGTACCTTATTTCAAAAGGGAACCTCAAGGAGGATTCTGGTGGTGGATATGTGGTTCCATTTGGGTGATTAAGTAGTGCATCTCCCAAGGTTGGAAGAACCATTTTTAGATTCTTCACCAGGGTGTTTGTGCAGAGAGTAGTTAGAGAATAGGATTATCCTCTCAGGGTAGTGAAAATTTGTTTTTCTATCAGTGTGTAAGTTCGGGACACATTCATTGTCAGTGCCCTTGACCACCATTTGAGTGTCGAGCATGCAACAAGATGGTTCATGTGAAAAGATTTTGTAGAAACCCTTGATATCTAGGCACTTATATAGTATTCAAACTAATGTAGAGTGTTGGTAGGTGGTTGGTTTCCCCATACCAGGAAAGTAGTTGGAGTTCTACGAGTCATACCAGTTGAGGTGGAGAACATGGTACTCCGAGACGAGAGTGTCCATATCAGCAGGGTAGTGCAGTGCCAATAACTCAGGCCAGAGCCAAGAGTATAGGGGTAGGTTAGCTTCATGCAGTTTAGCCAGAACCTAGAGGTGGTGAGGCTGAACCATAAATAGTTCGAGGTATGATTCTTGTAGATTCCATCCTTACTAATACATTTTTTGATACTAGAGCTTCACATTATTTTATATTTGCCAAATTTTTGAGTGTGTTTGGTATAGTGTTGGAACACATTTGTGGGGTAATATTGATTGATACACCTTTTGGAGTATGAGTTGAGAATATATGGAAATGTAAAGAGTGTTCCCTTGAGGTTTGTGGGTACTCACTACTAAAAAACTGGCCTTTAACAGCACTGAAATATAGCAGTGCTAGAAAAATGCACTGAGAAATTCCATCTTTATCAGTGCTAAAATAAGAAATGATAAAGGATCCCCTTTTTCAATGCCTTTTATTTAACACTAAAAAAGGTCTACTATATCTGTGCTTTATTTTAACACTAATAAATATATTTTTTATCAGCACTTTCAGAGCATTGATAAATATAGATATATATTAGTGCTTTTTTAGCACTGATAAACATCACTTTTATTAGCACTTACCAATTTAATGTTGATAAAAGGGATATTTATCAGTGATTTTTTAAAATTACTGTTAAAAGTTTCACTGGTCTATTTTAAAAAACCCTAACATGCACTCAGTCATCACGATTCTGAAACTCTTGAAGATCTCCTCTGCTGTCGGTGTGACTCCACTATGATCCATCAAACGAATCAAGAATAAAATCCAAGGTATGTTATTTTCTACTTTTCATATATCATTGTTTGATATTTTGTGTTTTGTGTTTTTTCACCGTTACGAACCCTACATCTCATCTCCTCACTGATGCAAGTGCGACTCCTCTAGAGGAACAACCAAATTACTTTATTAAGATAGAATAATTAATAATGATGTATTTTGGGATGAATGACCATATGTAGTCATTTATATTGTGTATAAAAAATATGATGGAGTCTCATGTATGTTCTCCATGGCAATGACTGACTCAAATAATATTTTTTATTGTTTTCTTAACGGCCTTGAAGAATAATCCTTATGTTTACCTCATGTAATTTCATTGCGGAGGTCTATCGGTAAAAATTTTATTTTAGCCACTATCCTTAAACTCGTTTACCCTCCATAGAAGCCACTCATTGACATAATGAATTAAATTATATATAGTCTGTTGGATTCCTAAATAATTCATTTCCCTATATAATGTGAACCACCTCTTTATAATATTTGATCAAGGATGAACCCTTCGTAAATGATCCTTTATGTGGTATACAAAAATATCACTCTAGTATATTATAAATATATTTATAAAAATATATATAAATTATAGATGAATACTTTATCCGCTCAGGTCTCCCACCTTAGATGATCTTAATACCTATGCGTTTATGGATCCAAAGACCTTTTAGACAATTTATTTACTTCTTTAAAACCACTATAAGTGTAACGCCCCAACCCTAGTTACCCAGAGTCGGTGAATTATTACATAACATTGGAATGATCACAAGAAAGATCAAATCTCGAAAGACCGATTGGTTTAGTAGCCTTGGAAGCACTAGATATATTCATAAGTTTTACATTACATAATAAAATGAAAAACTACTACAGCAACATAATGTCTCCATAATCCACACTCATATCCCCACATAATATCCCTGAAGGTCATTCATAATTTACTTCTTCACTTCCTGGGAAAAATAAAACATAGAAAAGGGGTGAGCTCAAATGCCCAGTAAGGATAACAATATAGCGGAAACTTTCATAAATAAGAATAAAAATTTAAGGCAATGTATAACTAAAACAAAAGCCTTTCAAACTTGAACTTTCAACATTGTATGGAATAAATAAAATGAAATAATTCCATTTACTCATTCACATGGATATTCTACTAATCGAATAATCACAAGAAAAATCAATAACCACTTTCATAATGTTGGAATGCATAATGCCAGACTATCATAACCACATAGCCAAGGCCTCGTGCCAAGACTACAAATAAGATTTTGTCAAGGCCTTGTGCCAAGACACTAGTTTGTCTCATGAGACCTACCGATGCATCGAGGAGCTATAGCAGGCTCCACCCGTCACATATTAAGTCCAATGCATTCCCATATGAAAAGGTTTAAACATAACATAAACATTCGTATTAAAACTAGTATACGAAATGTCAATAATTTCACCATAAACTATGAATGGTATAAAAATAGCACATCCACAGTCAAACATATCAAAAAACGTTCAATACAATATAGAAGTTTTGTATCATAATAAATCAACTTCAAATAAGCGTAAAATCCATCAAAGGATGTTGACATAGATGAAATCAAAACACCTTTTAGAGAAATATCTCTTTCTATTTTTGAAAGCATTTAAGAGCCATATAAAATAAAACAATTTCTTTGAAAATATTCTTATATGATTTTAAGGAAAGCTTTGAATATTTTATAATGGCAGAAAATAACCGCACCCGCCGTATAAGTTAAAAAAAACATTCTTACCTTAATTCTGTCGAAAAGGTTAAAAAGGACCTTGTTTTGAAAACGACGGAAAGATTCATCTTATAAAAAGTCAAACAAGGGTATAAATGACTTTAACCCATATTCTTGAAAATAATAAAAATGTTTTGAAATAAATTTTTAATAAAACATGGATGTGGATGATAAAGATATCCCAGTAGATTATTACATATAAACAACCTCGGATAATGAAGAGATTGTGAAATAACCCTTACCTTGTACTTTTCATTGGTTGGGGTAGGTTAAACTCCTGTATAATGGTTAAATAATTGTTATTAAATTATACAATAATCATATACATTAATATGATATCATATATGATCTTTTAATATTGATTTGATAATAATATCTTAGTATTATCGTTGTTTCGGGTGTTAACTTACTTGTTTTCTTTTATATGTTTTGTTACGTAAGACATGTTTGTAAAGGATAGGTTGTATATTATTCATATCCAGAATGATATAAAGTCCTTAAACATCATTTTTTAAATCATCAAATGATAATTATACTTGAATGGATAAGATGGAGAATGAATCTCATCGCGTTCGTGGAGACGGTAGTCCGTACGTACGCACGAGCGACAATATCATTCTTTTGATATTAAAATAATATATAAATGGATGGTATATCATATACACAGAATCATTAACATGTTATATTTATTATTTACATGATTTACACATCATTATTATACCCATCCAAATAATATTATATTGAATAACAATTACACCACGACGTGGAGACGGTAAGCCGTACGTACGCACGTATGGTGACATGTTATTCAAAGGGTGGATAGAATACTGAATATGGTTGTACCATATTTATAATAACATCAAAGTATATATATGATACTGGAGTTATTATTTTATAATGGTAACAAGAAAGGAAGAAGAAGTGGAAGAAGAAAGGAACTTGGAAAAGGGTGGTGAAATCATTACCTCTTCTTCGGGTTCTTCCTTTTGATTTGATCAAAAGGGCTCCTTAGGTTGGCTTTACGATCAAAATAAGGCCCCTATGTTGTAGTGAGGGAAGTTGGTAGAGTATTTGGGTAGATTTTGGCCGAACCAAAAGGCTTTGAAGGTGTGAAGAAGTGAGAAGGAGGAGTGCCTTTTTATAAGAGGGGTGAGGGGCACCTTTGGAAAAGCTAGAGATATTAGTTTATAATAAATTAATATTCGGTTTCCAATGGCTCCAAAGTTTATTATTCAAAGGTTAAGGTGGGTATGGGTCGAAAAAAACTCAAACAATAGAATTTAGACAGGTTTAGGTACTTATATTAACCTTATCTTTAAGTATTAACTCTAAGTTAATTAGTTTCACTTTTACAATGTCTCTTTGTATTTTTATACAATATGGTTAATAAACTTACTATATACATCCAAGAGACCCCCAAGTGGTCTATTAATGATGAAAATATCATGATATAAGTCCTTTGGCCGAACCTTAGATTTTTAGAAATTTAATATCAATTAATAATATAATATTTGTTTTAAGAACTCTTTTATGTCAATTTTGACACTATTCAATAGTTGATTTTTTTGAAACTCATAACAGATTTATTACTTCAAAAAAAGTCAATTAAATAAATCCTAATATATCATATTATCCTATAAAATTAGTTTAATTCATTAAAAGTTTCATATTATATTTATTTTGGTATTTATAATATCAATTATTTTAATTTTTTACTATTATAGTAATTAATTCATCATCATTGTGTCATAAATAAATTAAATTATTTAATGTCTAAAAATTACAAATAAAATATAATTATGTAGGAAATATTTTTATCTTTCTAATGAATATTTATAATCTAAAATCCAACATATATAACCCTATGTAAAAATTGTTTTTCTAAAAGCTATATGCTTGTGTCATTTTTGTATTCATTTTAACTTAATTAAAATAAAATGTCCCTATCACCTACAAGTGGCACCATGGGGTCCCAAAATCGACCCAAAGATTCCTATGGTCGAACCTATATCAACCAATAAGGCTAGGACACTTTTTAGGGTAATTTAGTATTATTATAATATTATTTTTTAACCCTTATTTACCGGATTTACCCTTAACCATGGTAAATAAAATATTTACCGCAGTAATTATTCAAAATGTCTAAAAATAAAAGTTACCTATTTACACAATTTGGACATCCTGATTCCAAATATGGAATCCATTTTTCTAAATTCAAAACACAGAAGTGGCAGAAATTAATTTAAAATTAATTCCTGCTGTCAAAACAAAAAGCGTGTTTTTAAGAGATAATAACTATCAAAAGTTTGACACTTGTTTATGTTCGGTTTAATTGTAAAATTATGTCCAATGACCAACATTATATTAAATGGTAAAAATATATTATAAATATACTTTAAAACCACTCAAATTCATAATATATCACTATTAATTATTTTGATTAAAAAAGTTGTTTTTAATTAAAATTTAGTAATTTTCACTATTCATCAAAATATTAAAGTTATCTGAAAAGTACCAAAATTTCATCTTAGGCTAAATTCAATATTCTGAATCCAAAAATGAAGTCCATTTTGAAATATAAAATATATATAATTTCAATCATAACGACTAGTTTGATTGGTTGTTAGAACTCGGTGTTTCGTACAACACACGCTATCACATTATTCAAAGAGAAGCGTACCGTAGAAGCTTGGGGTGTTACATTCTCCCCTCCTTCAAATAATTTCATCCTAGAAATTTCTAGAATACTACCACATGAGAAGACTCGGGTGGTTCTTCATCATAAGTTCCTCGGGTTCCCACGTTGCCTCTTCCATCTTATGGTTTCTCCACAAAACTTTTACCAGATGCGTCGTCCGATTTCTCAGTACTTGTTCTCTCGTATCAAGAATCCTGACAGGCTCTTCACAATAGGAAAGATCGGGTTCTAGTTCTAATTACTCATAGGTGAGTACATGAGTTGGGTCAGGCATGTATTTCCTCAACAGAGATACGTGGAACACATCGTGAACTTTGGAGAGACTTGGCGGCATTGCCAATCGGTAAGCTACAGCCTCAATTCGTTCTAGAATTTCGAAAGGTCCGATGTACCTGGGACTCAATTTACCTTTCTTACCAAAACGTATGACTCCCTTCCATGGTGATACCTTCAGGAAAACATGATCACCAACTTGAAATTCCAAATCCATCCTTCGATTATCGGCATAGCTCTTCTGCCTACTTTGAGCTGCTTTGATGTGATTTTGGATTACCTTCACCTTTTCCACCATTTCCTCCACCAGTTCTGGGCCTACAAGTTTTCTTTCACCAACGTCATCCCAACAGGTTGGTGTACGACATCTCTTTCCATATAACGCTTCATATGGTGCCATCTGAATACTCGAATGGAAGCTATTGTTATAGGAAAATTCTACCAGTGGTAAATATTGATCCCACATACCCTGAAAGTCAAGTGAGCAAGATCTCAACATGTCTTTTAAGGTCTGAATAGTCAGTTCTGATTGTCCGTCTGTCTGAGGGTGGTAAGCAGTGCTCAAATGAAGTTCAGTATCCAGGGATTTCTGAAGACTTTTCCAAAATCTTGAAGTAAAACGGGGATCACGATCAGAAACAATCGATAGGGGTACTCCATGAAGTCTCACAACTTCATTAATATATAGTCTTGCTAGACGTTCCAGGGGTAGATCTTCTCTTATAGCAAGAAAATGTTCTGACTTGGTAAGACGATCAACAATAACCCATATTGCATCGTTCCTTCTAGGAGTCTTTGGTAGCCCCATGACAAAGTCCATCGTAATATTGTCCCATTTCCACTCTGGTTTGGGAAGAGGTTGCATGACTCATCCATGCTATTGCCTTCCAGCTTTCACTTGTTGACAAACCATACATCTTGACACAAAATCAGCAATCTCCCTCTTCATGTTGTCCCACCAAAAATGTTCCTTCAAATCTCTATACATTTTGGTGCTCCCAGGGTGTATAGAGAAATTGGAACTATAAGCATCATCCAACAATTCCCTTTTTAGATCAGGTATATCGGGAACACAAAGTCTTTTCCCGAATCTCAAAATTCCATCTTCATACACAAAGTCTCTCAATCTCCCATCATTCACAGCTTTAATCTTCTTTTGAAATTCTTCATCATAGGTCTGAGAACTCTTAATCCTTTCTAGTAAAGATGGTTTGGCAACCATTTGAAAAAGCATTGATGTTTCACCTTCCCTGGTTATTCCCATGTCCATCTTCACTAGATCCATGAAAATTGGATCCCTTTCAATTCTCATATTGTTCAAAACTCCATGGTCTTTTCTACTCAAAGCATCTTCCACCTTGTTTGCTTTCCCCGGGTGGTAGTGTATCGTGCAATCATAATCTTTGAGTAATTCAAGCCATCTCCTTTTCCTCATGTTGAGTTCTTTTTGTGAGAAAATATACTTAAAACTCTTGTGATCAGTATAAATCTCACATTTTTCACCATTGAGGTAGTGCCTCCATATCTTCAAAGCAAAGATCACAGCTTCTAACTTGAAATCATGAGTAGGATAGTTTTTTTCATGAATTTTCAACTGTCGTGATGCATAGGCAATAACTCTATCATTCTGCATAAGGACACAACCAAGTCCTTTCTTTGATGCATAACTATAAATAACGAACCCATCATTCCCCGATGGTAGAGTCAATATGGGAGCATTGACTAATCTTATCTTCAGTTCTTAGAAACATTCTTCACACTCTTTTGTCCAAACAAATTTAACCCCTTTACGTGTGAGCTTCGTTAATGGGTTAGCCAATCGGGCTAAATTCTGGACGAAACATCGATAATAACCTGCCAAACCAATAAAACTACGTACCTCATTTATACTCGTAGGTGCTGGCCATTCTTGGATTGCCTTGGTCTTAGAAGGATCAACAGATATTCCATATTTAGAGACAATATGGCCAAGAAAAGAAATCTCCTAAAGCCAGAATTCACACTTGCTAAACTTCCCATATAATTCATGCCTCCTTAGATTCTTCAAAATAATGCGCAAGTGATTTTCATGATCTTCGTAGGTTTTGGAGTATACCAAGATATCATCAATAAATACCACCCCAAATTCATCGAGATACTCCTTGAAAACTCTATTCATCAGATCCATGAATACAGAGGGTGCATTAGTCAATCCAAACGGCATTACAGTAAACTCGTAATGCCCGTACCTGGTTCGAAATGCTGTCTTCGGAATGTCTTCCTTCTTCACACACAACTGATGGTATCCAGATCGAAGGTCAATCTTTGAAAAGTATTGAGCTCCATATAGTTGGTCAAATAAATCATCAATACGAGGTAGGGGATACTTTTTCTTTATTGTTATAGCATTGATCTCCCAGTAGTCGATACATAACCTCATAGATCCATCTTTCTTTTTAACAAAAAGAACAGGGGCTCCCCATGGAGAAACACTAGGGCAAATAAATCCCTTATTACTCAATTTCTCTAGTTGTTTCTTTAGTTCAACTAATTCTACAGTGTCCATTCTATAAGGGGTCTTTGATATAGGCCTTGATCCAGGAATCAAATCAATGGAAAACTCAACTTCTCGTTCTGGAGGATGTCCAGGTAAATCTTTCGGAAATACATCTACAAATTCTTTCACAACAGGTACATCCTCTATTTGAACATTCCTTTCCTCTCTGACAGTTATTTCATTCTCTTCCTCCCCAATAATTGAATTTAGTTGAGCTATTGAGGGTGGATCTAAATAAGAATTAGGTGGTGACAATTATGCTCTAAAGATAAGGTGTTCCTTATCATTATCATCAAGAATCGTAACCTCTTTCTTCTTACAATAAATCTTCACATCATAGTCTGAAATACAGTCCATACCGAGGATTATATCAAACTCAATCATAGGTATGACGATGAGATCAACAGATAAAGAACATTTATGTGCTCTAATGGGGACTGATTCACAAAACTTTGTTGCAATGATACTTCCCTTAGGAGTTTTAACTGACAAATCCCTTATTAAATCAAATTGGAAATATCTAATTTTCTTAGAAAACTGGGAAGATATGAAACAATGCGATGATCCAGAATCAAATAATTCATTTTCTAAACTTGAGGAAACCATTAAATTACCTGCCACCACGTCTTTAGGAGCTTCTACCTCAGCAGTAGTGATAGCATAAGCCTGGCCTTGATCCCTTGGACTTTTCTGAGGTAAGTTCTCCTGACGCTTAGGACATGCATTTTCATAATTCCCCATCTCCCTGCAATTATAGCACTGAACGTTGGTAGCTTCCTTCTTCCCCTTGAAATCACGAGCTTGGTGTCCTTTTTCACCACACTTGTAACAGACTCCCATTCCCTTCAAGCAAGTACCGGGATGTTTCTTCCCGCATTTACCACAAGATGGATATTCAACCTTTCCCTTCTTCCCCTTATTTCCATTCCTAGATTGATCAACAGGTCTCTTCTTCTCTTGTTTTGCGTTAAAGTCATAAGACTTAGAGAATTCCTTTTCGGTCTTGATAGCACATGAGACAATGTCTTCGTACGAAGAAAAGGATTGTGAGACTAATGCTTGACGAAGAAATGGTTTTAATCCATCAAAGAAATGATCAATCTTACTTCTTGGGTTACGTATATAATCTCCAGCATACCTTGCTAACCTTGTAAAGTTAGCCTCATACTTTGTGACATTCTCATCCTCCTTTTGTCTCAGACTCAGAAATTGCCTTTCCATATTTGCTCGATGGTCGCGAGGAAAGTATTTTTCTAAAAACAGATCTTTGAACTCCCTTCATTCCATATTTGATACTTCATCATCTTCCTTCATGTTTTGAATCAATGACCACCATTGATCAGCATCTCCAGAGAGGCGGTAAACTGCCATGATAACTTTTTCCCTTTCACTGCTCCCCAAAGCCTGAAATATTTTCTCTAGGGAATTTATCCATTGCTCATCTACTAAGGGATTTGTACTCCCATTGAACGTTGGTGGTTGTTGCCTCATGAATCGATCTAACATTGATCCTCCACGCTGTGGATCAGGGTGCTCCATACGGGTAAGTTTATTATTCATAACCTGAGTAAGTTGTCCCAGTATGGTGATTAGCTGATCGGCACCAGTTGCATCACCAGCCCCACTATAATTATCTTGAGCAGGAGGGAAATCCCTACATGGAGTGCGTGCATTGATACAGTTTCCATTTCTTCCACTAGGCTCCATTTCTAAACAATGGCATAAACTAGATCAGTTTATGAATCAAAATACATAATCCCATACTTATAAAACACTTAACATAAATTGAACTATTTATGGATATAATCCATAATCATAAAAAAATTTCTTTGAGGAATTATATACTCATAAACCCTTCATAATTATTTGTAAAGAAAATGAGAGTTATCCTAAGCATATCCCCCAGGAGTGTCGTAACCAAGAGTGCAGTAAGGCCCGTTGTCGTGCACCAGTTCCCGTTCGAGTCTAGCTCAAAGCGGTGTTTTCGGGTTTTACCCCTAGGTACATCTGTGCCAGAGCCGCCTCTACCTACTCGTATCCAGACAGGGATGTATTTCTCAGAAAACTCACAAAATCTTTACAATACCAAAATTCTAGGAAGTTCTTCTATACTAATCCTCAAAGTTCATCTTAGGTCTACGTGCTCTAATCAGAGTTTATCTAAATCTAGATTCCAAGGTTTGTACTAAACTTCCTCTGATACCAACTGTAACTCCCCGACCCTAGTTACCCAGAGTCGGTGCATTATTACATAACATTGGCATGATCACAAGAAAGATCAAATCTCGAAAGACCGATTGGTTTAGTAGCCTTGGAAACACTAGATATATTCATAAGTTTTACATTACATCATAAAATGAAAAAATACTACAACAACATAATGTCTCCATAATCCACACTCATATCCCCAAATAATATCCCTGAAGGTCATTCATAATTTACTTATTCACTTCCTGGGAAAAATAAAACATAGAAAAGGGGTGAGCTCAAATGCCCAGTAAGGATAACAATATAGCGGAAACTTTCATAAATAAGAATAAACATTTAAGGCAATGTATAACTAAAACAAAAGCCTTTCAAACTTGAACTTTCAACATTTTATGGCATAAATAAAATTAAATAATTCCATTTACTCATTCACATGGATATTCTACTAATCGAATAATCACATGCAAAATCAATAACCACTTTCATAATTTTGGAATGCATAATGCCAGACTATCATAACCACATAGCCAAGCCCTCGTGCCAAGACTACAAATAAGATTTTGTCAAGGACTTGTGCCAAGACACTAGTTTGTCTCATGAGACCTACCGATGCATCGAGGAACTATAGCGGGCTCCACCCGTCACATATTAAGTCCAATGCATTCCCATATGAAAAGGTTTAAACATAACATAAACATTTGTATTAAAACTAGCATACGAAATGTCAATAATTTCACCATAAACTATGAATTGTATAAAAATAGCACATCCACAGTCAAACATATCACAAAAACTTCAATATAATATAGAAGTTTTGTATCATAATAAATCAACTTCAAATAAGCGTAAAATCCATCAAAGGATGTTGACATAGATGAAATCAAAACACTTTTTAGAGAAATATCTCTTTCTATTTTTGAAAGCATTTAAGAGCCATATAAAATAAAACAATTTGAAAATATTCTTATATGATTGTAAGGAAAGCTTTGAAGATTTTATAATGGCGGAAAATAACCGCACTCGCCGTATAAGTTAAAAAAACATTCTTACCTTAATTCTATCGAAAAGGTTAAAAAGGACCTTGTTTTGAAAACGACAGAAAGATTCCTCTTATAAAAAGTCAAACAAGGGTATAAATGACTTTAAACCATATTCTTGTAAATAATAAAAATGTTTTGAAATAAATTTTTAAGAAAACATGGATGTGGATGATAAAGAGATCCCAGTAGATTATTACATATAAACAACCTCGGATAATGAAGAGATTGTGAAATAACCCTTACCTTGTACTTTTCCTTGGTTGGGGTAGGTTAACCTCCTGTATAATGGTGAAATAATTTTTATTAAATTATACAAGAATCATATACATTAATATGATATCATATATGATCTTTTAATATTGATTTGATAATAATATCTTTGTATTATCGTTGTTTCGGGTGTTAACTTACTTGTTTTCTTTTATATGTTTTGTTACGAAAGACATGTTTGTAAAGGATAGGTTGTATATTATTCATATCCAGAATGATAACAAGTCCTTAAACATCATTTTTTAAATCATCAAATGATAATTATACTTGAATGGATACGATGGAGAATGAATCTCATCACGTTCGTGGAGACGGTAGTCCGTACGTACGCACGAGCGACAATATCATTCTTTTGATATTAAAATAATATATAAATGGATGGTATATCATATATACAGAATCATTAACATGTTATATTTATTATTTACATGATTTACACATCATTATTATACCCATCCAAATAATATTATATTGAATAACAATTACACCACGACGTGGAGACGGTAAGCCGTACGTACGCACGTATGGTGACATGTTATTCAAAGGGTGGATAGAATACTGAATATGGTTGTACCATATTTATAATAACATCACAGTATATATATGATATTGGAGTTATTATTTTATAATGGTAACAATAAAGGAAGAAGAAGTGGAAGAAGAAAGGAACTTGGAAAAGGGTGGTGAAATCATTACCTCTTCTTCGGGTTCTTCCTTTTGATTTGATCAAAAGGGCTCCTTAGGTTGGCTTTCCGATCAAACTAAGTCCCCTAGGTTGTAGTGAGGGAAGTTGGGAGAGTATTTGGGCAGAGGTTTTCCGAACAAAAAGGCTTTGAAGGTGTGAAGAAGTGAGAAGGAGGAGTGCCCTTTTATAAGAGGGGTGAGGGGCACCTTTGGAAAAGCTAGAGATATTAGTTTATAATAAATTCATATTCGGTTTCCAATGGCTCCAAAGTTTATTATTCAAAATTTAAGGTGGGGATGGGTCGAAAAAAACTCAACCAATATAATTTAGACAGGTTTGGGTACTTATATTAACCTTATCTTTAAGTATTAACTCTAAGTTAATTAGTTTCACTTTTACAATGTCTCTTTGTATTTTTATATAATATGGTTAATAAACTTACTATATACATCCAAGAGACCCACAAGTGGTCCATTAATGATGAACCTATCATGATATAAGTCTTTTGGCCAAACCTTATATTTTTAGGAATTTAATATCAATTAATAATATAATATTTGTTTTAAGAACTCTTTTATGTCAATTTTGACACTATTCAATAGTTGATTTGTTTGAAACTCATAACAGATTGATTACTTCGAAAAAAGTCAATTAAATCAATCCTAATATATCATATTATCCTATAAAATTATTTTAATTCATTAAAAGTTTCATATTATATTTATTTTGGTATTTATAATATCAATTATTTTAATTTTTCACTATTATAGTAATTAATTCATCATCATTGTGTCATAAATAAATTAAATTATTTAATGTCTAAAAATTATAAATAAAATATAATTATGTAGAAAATAGTTTTATATTTCTAATGAATATTTATAATCTAAAATCCAACATATATAACCCTATGTAAAAATTGTTTTTCTAAAAGATATATGCTTGTGTCATTTTTGTATTCATTTTAACTTAATTAAAATAAAATGTCCCTATCACCTACAAGTGGCACCATGGGGTCCCAAAATCGACCCAAAGATGCCTATGGTCGAACCCGTATCAACCAATAAGGCTAGGACACGTTTTAGGGTAATTTAGTATTATTATAATATTATTTTTTAACCCTTATTTACCGGATTTACCCTTAACCATGGTAAATAAAATATTTACCGCAGTAATTATTCAAAATGTCTAAAAATAAAAGTTACCTATTTACACAATTTGGAAATCCTGATTCCAAATATGGAATCCATTTTTCTAAATTCAAAACACATAAGTGGCAGAAATTAATTTAAAATTAATTCCTGCTGTCAAAACAAAAAGCGTGTTTTTAAGAGATAATAACTATCAAAAGATTGACACTTGTTTATGTTCGGTTTAATTGTAAAATTATGTCCAATGACCAACATTATATTAAATGGTAAAAATATATTCTAAATATACTTTAAAACCACTCAAATTCATAATATATCACTATTAATTATTTTGATTAAAAAAGTTGTTTTTAATTAAAATTTAGTAATTTTCACTATTCATCAAAATATTAAAGTTATCCGAAAAGTACCAAAATTTCATCTTAGGCTGAATTCGATATTCCTAATCCAAAAATGAAGTCCATTTTGAAATATAAAATATATATAATTTCAAAAAGTAGGTATTACTATTCATAACGGCTAGTTTGATTGGTTGTTAGAACTCGGTGTTGCGTACAACACACGCTATCACATTATTCAAAGAGAAGCGTACCGTAGAAGCTTGGGGTGTTACAATAAGCATATTTTATTAAGGCCTCCTCTAAATAAACTTTACTTGGATGGGTAGTACTTAGTTCCCAAGAACCAAATAACTTTTTACATTTGATCACACAAAATATTAATAATTATTTTATAACATTATGAGTTTTCTTATTTGTAACATTAATGTTATAATGTATTTATAATATCTATCACATCGAAATGTTATATGATTTACCCAATATAATTTGATCCATGAAAAGTAATGGAAATATTCATAAACATATATCCAGTGATCTAGATTTCATTTTAATGAACATACAAAAATGATTTTTGACTATTAGGTGTTGGATGCTTATAGGTACAAGAAAACTATTCTCATGAATTTTAAACCTTATAATCCTCAAGAAGGGGGTTATGAGGACTGGCCCTAAAATAATAATT
The DNA here is from genome assembly GCA_963277665.1 of Viscum album. Taxonomy (NCBI): domain Eukaryota; kingdom Viridiplantae; phylum Streptophyta; class Magnoliopsida; order Santalales; family Viscaceae; genus Viscum; species Viscum album. The sequence goes on along the minus strand of OY728141.1, from coordinate 1,134,696,863 downwards.
CCCCTTATTATATGCATCATTAGGTATTTCTAACTATATATGTGTGTATTTAATTATATATAAGATTTTATTAATGATGTATACTATAATCAACATAAATTGACATTTACATGTAAACAGTGGAAACATATTTCCATGGTGTGTTAAGATATATTCGTTTTTTCATAAGTCATATGACATTAATTAGATAATTCAAGAAATAATTTTTTTCTTTAATGTTATAGAAGATGAAATCTCTACCATTTTTTAGAAATTAAACTATCTGATTAAATCCATAACCCCCATAGTTCATTGATGAGTTCACATCAGAAATTCAAATAAAGATAAATCAATAATATAGGTTAATAACAAAAGTATGAAACATTTATTATGAGATATAATTATAAATGGATTTCATTGAATAGTAAGCTTTCATATGAGATGGTTATCATTGTGAAATTATCTTATATCTCTATGGGTTTCTTATTGTATTTATATATTACAATCATAGACTTTAGGAAATTTCTACTAATTGAACTAATAAATTTTCCTATAAGGTGACACAATAACTCCATCCCCAATCTTAGAAAAATTTATTTTAAATTTAATATTAAGAATATATATTATTATTGATTTTGATAGAAAAAACATAAACCAGAATTAAGAACAAAGAACGTAGATAGAATGAAATAAAACCATAAAGATGGAGTTTAAAAACTAATTCATAGGATGTTCATAGATCTTGATGACTCGGATAAATTTTTTTCTTGGTCCAGTATCCTCATATGTGCTCCTCATCCTTGGTTTAAATTTGTTTTTTGGATTGTTATACAATTTTTTTTGGCCTAAGATGTTTCTTTAGGTTGTGTTTTAGATTGATTATGAACCTGATTTTATGATTTTTGTGTTATTCAGAATATTCCACCCAAAAAGGTCCCTGAAGTTCCTAGTAGTTCTTGCTCTGTTTTTGGTTCTACTCAGTTGTTACCCATATTCCATGGAAATCGAGGCTTTTTAGTGGTATTTAAGTGGGTTGAGGAAGTTTAGAATATCTTCAGAGTGTTTGGAACTCCAAAATTTGTTAGAGTTCATGATGTTATGGGTCTTCTTGAGGGTTCATCTTTGGAAGAATGAAAGTTTTTTTTCCCCACCAATGATGCAATTTGGGATGATGTTGGAAGATTTTAAGCCCCTCTTTGTGTGATGGTTTATACCTGATTATGTGAAGAAGAAGAAAAGGGAAGATCTCATGAGTTTTCAATAGGGTCATCAGGTGGTGAAGGATTATGTTGAACACTTCAAAGACCTGGTTTCATTTTGTTCGGAGGTGGTGTCATAGGATCTATTGAAAGCTTCTCTTTTCATTGGGGGTCTTAATCCAGATATCAAAGAGCAAGTCCTATTCTCCAAGGATCTCTATTTTGAGAATTTTGTAGAGGAAACATTTTTGGATTTGTGGTTGTGAAAGAAGCATAAACACATTGGCTGAGTTGTTGTCTCCCATGTTGGGGTGCTCTGTCCTACAATTGGGATTGTTTTTTAATTTATGTAAAAATTTGTATTTATGTAATTTTATAAACTAATGTTTGAAATGTTTATAATATATATTTTTCCTAGTATTAGAGTTATAAATTTAATTTCATTTAAATTCTATATTGTGACTTCTTTTTATTGATATCTAGTGGGTTTTTGGTGGGTTTTTGGTGTGTTTCTGGTGTTTTTTTGGTGCTGCATTATAGTGTGTTTTAACAGCACACAATAGTATCTCCCTTTATTAGCACTTTTAAAAACATTGATAAAGAAAACATTTATCATAGTTTTCAAAATCATTGATAAAAAATCCTTTATGAGTTCTTAAAGGATATCTTTAGTTGTGCTAAAAAAGCACTCATAAATGGGACCTTTATCAGTGCTTTTAAAAGCATGGATAAAGGTCCTATTTATTAGTGCTTTTGTTAACGCTGATAAATGTTCCCTTTATCTATTCTATTTGAGCACTGATGAAATTCTTGGGATTTTAACATCTCTCAAGTAGTTATCACTTTTCTAGAAATGATAAAGTCCATTTCTAACGCTGTTAAAGGCCAGTTTTGTAGTGGTGACTTCTTCTATGGGAATTTCTTGTGCTTGCGACGCCGGGTAATGATCTGATTTTGAGAATAGATTGGATGGTGTTGTACTAAGACCATATTAACTATTACCACCATAGAGTAATGTTCACATCCCTATAAGTTAATACTTATGTTCACCGTGGGGAATGGGATATTCGTGCAGATCAAGAAGGGCTGGTCTATCCGTAGTTGGGTGAACTCATAGCCCAAGTGTCTTTTATTATTCTTGATGGTGGGGGAGTATAGAATCTTTTCTTTTCTCCTCTGGTGGATTATTTTTATGATGTGTTTCATGAGGACTTATTAGGGAAACCACCCAAGAGAGATGTTGAGCTCACAATAGAGTTGATACTAGAAACAGAACTGGTTTATATTCCTCCATATAGAATGGAATTGGAAGAACTCCAAGAGATTAAAATTCAATTTGAAGAACTAGAGAATAAAGGGTTTATTTTTTCAAGTATGTCACCTTGGGGATATTCATTTTTGTTTTCCAAGAAGTTTGATGGGACATTGTGTTTATGTATTGATTATTAGATGTTGAATCAGATGACAGTTAAGAATAGATACCCTCTTACTCGAATAAAAAATATTTTTTAATAGTTTAAAGGTTCTTCGGTGTTTTCCAAAATTTATTTGAGATTGGGGTATCATCAATTGAGGGTGAGACCTTCTTATATACTTCATACTTACTTCAAGAGAAGGTATGGTTTATATGAGTTTGTTGTGATGTAGTTCGGGTTAACAAATGCAACAGTAGTGTTCATGGACCTAATAAACTAAATATTTTACCCTTACCCAGATCAATTTGTAGTTTTCTTTGTTGATGACATCTTGGTGTACTCTAAGACTCATGACGATCAGGACAATCATTCTGACATCATCCTGATTACACTAAGAGATCATAGGCTATATGCCAATCTATAAAAGTGTAATTTTTTGATTGATAAGGTAAATTTCTTGGATCACATCATCTCTTAGGAAGGTGTGTATGTGGACGTAGATAAAGTGAATGTCATTGTATCTTGGGAGTAGCTTGATAATGTTTTTGATGTCTATTTTTTTGGTAGGTTATTATCAAAGGTCATAAAATACTTTTCCTATTTAGAAACTCCACTCTTGGGCTAGACCAATAAGGGCATCAAGTTTGAATGGTCTAGGGCACGTGAGAATGCTTTCCAAAAGTTAAATAAGTGGTTAACTACCACACTGATTATGTTCTTACCCAATCTATATAATAAGTATACCTTATTTTGTGATGCATCTAGTGTTGGTATTGGGGAATTTTTGATGTAGGATGATCGGGTTGTGGCATATGGGTTACAACAGTTGAGGCCTCATGAACAAAATTAACCTATGCATGATCTTGAGTTGGTCATGGTGGTTTATGATTTAAAGTGTTGGTGACATTACTTGTTGGGAGAGAGTTTCATGGTGTATACTAATCATAAGAGCCTTAAATACATCTTTTCCCAACATGATTTGAACCTCAGACAATGAAGGTGTTTTGAGTACATTAATTCATTTGATTTTGAGCTGGTATATACACCAGGAAAGGGGAATAGTGTTTTGGATTCTTTTAGTTAAAAGATTAAAAATTATATGGTTTGGGAATCTAGTTCTGAGTGGAGGATGATGGCGTTGTTTTTTGAGATGCATCTGGAGGTTCAGGTTGGGAAAGGGAATATGACCCTTGCATCCTTGGTAGTTGAGACCATGATTTTGAGCCAGAACAAGGAGAGGTATTATGAGGATCCAGAGTGTTTGTCTCTAAGGGAAATTATTAATGGTAGGGGGCCACCTTCTGGTTGGACTATTGGTGAGATCGTTTATGTTCATGGTTGTGTTGTAGTTATTATATCTATGTGGGAAGAGTTGATGTGTGGGTTCCATGCTTCAAAGTGGGTGATGAGTATTGGTTTAACTAATATTTATCATGATTGTTTTAGATAGTATTTGTGGACAAAGATTAAGAAAGAGGTTGTAGGTTTTGTGATGTGATGTTTTACCTATCAGCGGGTAAAGGAAAAGCATCAGCAACTAGGTGGTTTATTACAGCCATCTCCCATTCTAGAATGGAAATGGGATGATGTGATGATGCATTTTTTTATGGGTCTTCTGTGGATCCCTCAAAATAATTATTCAATATGGGTAGTTGTGGATTGGTTGACCAATGAGGCACATTTCTTACCGATTCTAGAGACTTTCACCATTTACCTGATAGGTGAGTTGAATGTTTGGGATATAGTATAGTTTCACAGGGTGGTGTGAACTATAGATTTAGATTGTGATCCAAGATTTACTCCATGATTCATAGATAGTGCTTGGTACTCTAGTGTTTTTGAGTACGGCTTTCCACCCATATACAGACGGATAGTTAGAGTGTATTGTTCAGGTTCTAGAGGACATATTGAGGGTATGTTACCTAGATTTTGGTGGATCATGGGAAAATAAATTGGTTATTGTTGAGTTTCCTTATAACAACAGTTATTAGGTGATGATTTAGATGGAACCATATGAGGCTCTCTATAGTAGACCGTGTAGATCTCTGTTATGTTGGATGTAGGTTGGGGAATCAGATTTGTTGGGACTGAGACTCATGAAGGAGATGTCAAAACATGTCCAGTTGATTTGAAAACATATGAATATAGCTCATAGTAGGAATAATTTTTAAGATGATCAGAATATACAACCTCTTGAGTTTATGGTGGGTGATCATGTGTTCTTTTAGGTGTTTCCAAGGTTGGGTCACCATCGGATTCAGAAATAGGGTAAGTTGGCACCTAGGTACATGTGGCTGTTTGAGATAGTGGAGAGGATCAGACCGATTACATACCAATTGACTCTTCCACAGTGGTATAGTGTCATGCATGATGTTTTTCATGTTTCATAGATTCAAAAGTTTCACCTTTATCCATATCATGTGATGTATGTTGATGATGTTGATCTTGAGGCTGATGCATCCTTGAGGAGCATCGGGTTTGTATTGTAGATCTTAGTGAGAAAGTCACACGAGGAAAGACTATGCCATTGGTTTTAGTGTTATGGAATCATGGAAATGTTTTGTAAGAAACTTGGGAGAGGGAGAGGGATATGTGGGTTAAGTTTCCTGATCTCTTTACTTTTCAAGATCAATGATTCTTGAGAAGATCGGCTCGAGGATAAGTCATTATAAGGTGGGAAGGTTGTAAGATTTAGGACATCATGGAGGTATGTTTCTATTTAATTTTTGGTTTAAATCCCTTAAATTTAATTATTGATATGTTTCTTGATTTTATGAGGAGGATCAAGGGTTTTATAGGGGTTTAGAAAATTAAATAAGGGAGAATAGGTCCATACGGTGCATGTTTCATGGTTAGTGCATAGTTAGTAGTAACAGTGAACCCTAACTGCGATTTCCTGGAGGTGGGGTACATGGTTTAAAGAAACTGTGCTAGGGAGAAGGAAAACTTATGTGAGCATGGATAGATCCATCCCATAGGGTCGGTTCATGGTTTTTCAAACCATGTGTGAACCCTAGGAAACCGTGCAGTCTAGCCCCCTCTTGGATAGAGGGTGGTTCACTATTCGCACACGGTTTGGCCAACCGTGCAGCCAAACCATGCACCCATTTAAAAGTGGGTTTTTATCATTTTTTCATCTCGATACTTAAGTGTTCTAACTTGGTATTTTTCTCCATTCTTTCCCTAGTATCCCTAGTGATGAATAAAATTTTCCTAGACTTATCAAGGATCAATCTACATCATTTCTAAGATGTTTGGAGCACCATTGGGTGTGTATCAAAGCTCTGGGTGAGTCTAACACTCATATTCCTTATTTTTCAGATTAGGGATTCTATCAATGTTCTTCTTCTTCTGAATCCCTAAAAACTCTTTTTTATATAGGATCTTAGGTTAGGGCTTGGAAGGGTGTTCAAATATGAATCAAAGGCTAAGGTTGAGCATGTGGTTTTCTTCAGAATCAAGGTAGGTGGTCTACAAGTTATATACCATAATATTGTGGTTAAATTCATGTATATGTGATTGTGATATTGTATCATTGGGATATTCTCTTGGTTTTACATAGTTGAAATGATAAATTAATTGTTTAATTGAAAAATTAAACCCCTCAAGATCCTCGTGGGATGCGTTGAGGTTGAATAGACTAGGATATAGGCTACCCATGGGGTGTTCCATATTCATGAACTTTGGATTGGGTTATTTAAATATGAAATTAAAGTGTTTAAGAGATTGAACCTATTTTTGTTATGTTTAGCATGTTAACACGGGTTGATAATGGAAATATATGAGATTTTTGTTTAGTTGGTTAACATGGATTGTGAAATGAAATTGATTTTAATTATTTTTAATTTATAACATGGAATAAGGGATCATTTGGTATAATGTTAATGGGTTAATCAGTCATGAATTGTAAATGGTAAATGTTTTAATGGGTTAAGTCATGAAGATGATTTATATGTTGAACGAACTATGAATTGTGAATGTTATGTATAAGGACCAAGCCTTAAACCTTACATAATATTGAATTAAGTTAATAATTCACATTGAGGATCTTTTTAGGTTTAGAGTTTTAGAGAATTAGAACATAACTATTACATCTCAAAAGATTACAAAGTAGACACTTCTACACAGTTTCCATTTTTTTTTTAAAACATGAACTCTTGAAAAAAAGGAGTCATGTCTAGTTCCATGTTTAAGATAACATGACCTTTCCTTGATCCCATCCTTGACCCAATTCCACATTATGTCCTGTGAAAAACATTTCAAAAACTTGGGATGAACATAAAAAGCTCAGTAAGGGATACACAAATAAGTAAAACTGTTAGTTTTTCAAAACAACAAGTAAATAGTGAATACTTTAACATAAGTAATACTTTTCACCTTTATGAAGTAGTAAATACTCTACACTGAATAAAAGATCATTACTTACCCTTTTGTAATCAAAATATTACCATAAAACCCATATAAAGAACAAATAACATATAAAGGTAACGTGGGACACAAACATACTTAAATGGAATAACCATACGGTCGACTTCCACACATATCACTAAATGGAATATCCATACGGACGACTTCCATACCCAATGCATTGGAGGTTATAAAGAAACCACTCGTCCTGGTATTCACGACACCACCCTTCATTTGGTTTATCACGTAACCACCCATCAAATGTCCAAGTACCATTATAAAATCATAAGACATAAAACAAATATAAAGGAAAGAAAACATTTCCACATTTCAATCGAAATATATCACTTAAATATACTGACATAAAAAATACATTATCAAAACCATTTTCAATACCAAAATACATAAAATAGTATATGGTATTTATTTTCTTTTAAAAATATTACGTCTTGTTGAGGAAGCCAAAGATCAAATAACACTCGTGGCAGTGGAAAAGGTCGTTGTCACCGCTTACGTTAAAAGAAACATTCTTTTTGTCGTTTAGTAAAACACTTTTTAGAAAAACGATTAATTTTGAATAAAAGTAAAAGTAAAAGGTGTTTATACAGATTATAAAAGAAAATCTTGTATTAAAACAAAATATTCCTCAATGAAAGGAGATTGAGACGAAGTCCCTTACCTCATGTCCGACTTGACTCGATCATTCTTTAATCTCCTTAATAATAAAATAAAGTTAATTTATACTTGATTAAGAACCTTTTTCAATTTTATTAATCCTTTTATATCACTTATTACCATGTTATAAACATTATTTAATCATTTAAGTTAATAATGTTCTTTTTGTCGATATTTGGTACTTGAGTCAAAAATGGACTTCTTATAATCACATGTTGTTCATGTGGTCAAAGGATCATTATATCCAGAATGATATTAATGATTTGGATATCATATATATCATATATATATACAGAATATACATGTATTTATAACAATACATAACATTTAGAGGTAAGAAATGAAATGCACCATTCATGGAGACAATAAGCCGTACGTACGAATGAACACTACTTCCATTTCTATTTCATATTTAATGGAATTAAAAAATAATGATACATATTTGTATTATAATTCCAGTATTGTATCATATATAACATCATTAAATATATCCTTTATACATACCACATATGGTATGAACGAGTCATATCACTTTGAGTGGGCGGTAGTCCGCACTTCCTCAAATGAAATTATCGCGTTTACCCATAATGGAAACCATAAAGGTATGATATAAATGGAAATTATAGAAGCATAAAGAAAACATAAAATAATATATAACATATATAAATACAGTTCCATCATAATGGCCACCATGATAGGTGGTTGGAGATATTTTAACAATCATCGTTTCGTGAGGCGTTAGTTTGTCATCCACAGAAACATTATGTTCTTCCTCCATTAGATGGAGGTGTGTGTAAGTGTAGTTATAATAATTCTCATAAAAACATCCTAGTATATTGAGGATACTGTTTTTATTACAAAATAAAGTAATAAAAATATTTTAGGGGTTGGATAAGTAAAATAAAAGAAAACAATTTAAGAGAAACAGTTACCTTTAATTTGGGTAACTCCCTTTGGTTTGAACCAAAAGACTTCTTCAAGTGCCTTCTGCCTAAGGTAAGGCTTCTAGGTGGAAGAGAGGGATGTAGGGAGATTAATTGGGCAGAGTTTGGATGATCCAAAAGGCTTCATATGTGTGAGGAATTGATTAGAAATGGTCTCCTTTTATAAGGGGGGAGGGGCTCTTTAGGAAAGTGTGATAATATTATTTTATTATATAACGGTATTCGGTTTATAAAGGTCCAAAAATAATTAAATTAGAAGATAAGATGACTCATATTCAAAATAAAATCATCCGATCATAATTGGACATGTTTTGGATAATATTTTAATCATTATAATATTATTTATTTAAATCATTTATTAATGAGGTAAACAATGCATCATTATCATGTCATAAATAATTTAATTTATTTGATGTCTAAAAATTATATAAAAAATACCATGATTTATGAAATCGTTTTATCTTTCCAATGAATATTTATGGTTGAAAATATAATTTATATAACACCATATAAAAATTAATTTACTAAAATAATTTTGTTTATGTCATTTTTTCCTTTACATTAAATTAATTAATCTAAAGTGTCATTATCTTTCATAAGTGGCTCCATGGGATCCCAAAAAAAACCCAAGGATGCCCATGGTCAGACATGACTCATCCAATAAGTTTTGGACAAGTGTTAAGGTAATTTTGAATTATTATAATATTATTTTTACCTTGAATTACCCTATTTACCTTTAATCGCAGTAAAAAAAAGTCAAAAGTTACTATTCACCAAAAATTATTTTCATCTTATTGAACCACATTTTACTTCTTGATAAAAACCATGTATGTTTTTTTTCAAAATTAAATTCATAGAAGTGGTAAAAATTCATTTAAATGAAAAAGTCAGTTTTTTTAACTACTACTAAGTGGTTTCACTATTCATCAAAAATTGAAGTTTTTCAGAAAAAAATACCAAAAATTCAGCCTAAGACATATTTGATATTTTGAATTAAAAAATGATGTCTATTTTTTCAAATTCAAAACATAGAAGTGGCATTAATTAATTTTAAAATTAATTCCTGTTATTAAAATAAATAGCGTGTTTTTAAGAAACTATAACTATCAAAAGATTGATACTTGTTTATGTCCAATTTCAAATTGAAATTAATTCCAATGACCAACATTGGATTAAATGGTAAAAATTTATTTTAATTAAACTTTAAAACCAATTAAAAAGATAATCTAACTATATAAATAAATTATATTAAATCACAGTTTTGAATTAAAATACAATATTTTCACTATTCATTAAAAAAAGAACTTTATCGGAAAAAATCCAAAAACTTACAAAAAGTAAATTTTTATGTCCCCATTCTAAAGAAGGATTTTATTTGGTCAATTATAATGCATTAAAGTGAATAAAACTATATTTAAAGACGGTTCACCATTAAAAGGTGGTAAATTGACCTTTTAATGTAAATTATGCTTAAAATTAGATTCATTCACATTTTAAGCCTCTAAATTTTATTGGATAAATGAAAATACATTTAACAAACAAATATAATAATATTGTAGTTTGTTTTGTTCATTCCTTCCAATACAACGGCTAGGAGTTAACTACCATTTAAAATAATAATATTATATTATTAGTGTGCAACGTAAGATTTCAAAGAAACCCATTGTTGCGTATCGGGTACGCTATCAAACATAGAAACCCCTTTAAAATAAAATAAATATTTAATTCACAAATATTAATAAATATTAAATATGTATTATTCTTTATTTACCTGGGATGTTACATCCTTCCCCCCTTTTGGAAATTGTGTCCTCACAATTTTACTTATCAATAAATGGGGGTATTTATCCCTCATAACATTTTCAGATTTCCACGTTGCCTCTTCAACCATATGGTTTTTCAACAAAACCTTTAACTAGTGAATTACCTTATTCTGCAACACTTTCTCTCTATGGTCAATAATCTGAACTGGTTGTTCTTCATAAGAGAGATTCTCTTCCAACTGAACTACCTCTAGGCTCAAAACATGAGATGGATCTAGTATATACTTTCTCAACATCGAAACATGAAAAAAATTATGTACCTGGGATAAACTTGGAGGTAAATCCACTCTGTACGCAACTGATCCAACTTTCTCCATAATTTCATATGGTCCAATGAGCCTTGGACTCAACTTTACCTTCATACCAAAACGCATCACACTTTTACATGGATAAACCTTGAGAAATACATGATTACCTATCTCAAAAGAAAGATCTTTCCTTCGGTTATCTGTATAACTTTTCTGTCTGCTATGAGCTGTTCTCATGTTCTTCTGAATCAACTGAACTTTCTCTACCATCTCTTCTACTAATTCTAGTCCCATAAGCTTCCTTTCACCTACTTAATCCCAAAAAGCTGGAGTTCAACAATGCTTTCCATATAATTTCTCAAATGGATCCATCTATATACTGGAATGAAAACTGTTATTATATGAAAATTCAACCAAAGAAATATGTTGGTCCGAACTTCCCTGGTAATCTAGTGAACATGCACCTACAATATACTCCAAGGTATGAATTGTTCATTCTGATTATCCATCTGATTGAGGATGAAACGTTGTACTAAAATTTAATTCTGCACCGAACGACTTCTGAAGGTCTTTCCAAAAGTTATAAGTAAACCTGGGATCACGATCAGATACAATAGAGAGGGGAACACCATGCAACCTGACTATCTCTTTAACATACAACCGAGAAAGTTGATCTGGAGACAAAGTATCTCGAATTGGAAGGAAATGAGTAGATTTATTCAATAAATCAACTATAACCCAGATTGCATTATTACCTAGAGATGTCTTCAGTAATCCCACAACAAAGTCCATAGATATATTTTCCCATTTCCACTTTGGCACCGATAAAGGCTGAAGAATCCCTTTCGGTAACTACCACTCTACTTTAACCTGCTGACAAGTCAAAAATTTCACAGTAAAATCAACAATATCTCTTTTCATTCCATCTCACCAGAAATACTCCTGAAGATCTTTGTACATCTTAGTACTACCAGGATGAACTGAAAACGGAGAACTATGAGATTCACATAAAAACTCATTCTTCAACTCTGAATCACAAGGCACACATAATCTCTTCCCAAACCTCAAAACACAATCATTATCAACGTTAAAATAAGGAAACTTACCCTTATTAACCAAATCTACCTTTTTCTGCAACTCACTGTATTCTTTCTGCACTTGCTTAATTCTGTCTGATAGAGATGATTTCACTGACACCTGAAACAAAACAGAAGAATTTCCTGCACCAACAACTTCGATGAAAAATTTCATCAAATCAAAAACCAAAGGATCTTGTTCCAAACGTAACATATTTAATGAAGCATTACTTTTTCAAATCAAAGCATTAGCCACTTTATTTTCTTTTCCCAGATGGTAATGAATTGTGCAATCATAATCCTTGATTAATTCCAACTATCTCCTCTGTCTCATGTTCAATTATTTTTGAGTGAATATATACTTCAAACTTTGGCGATCAGTATATATTTCCTACTTCACTCCATAAAAATGATGCCTCTAAAATTTTAAAGCAAAAACAACAACAGCTAATTCCAAATCATGTGTAGGGCAATTTAACTCATAGGGTTTCAACTGATGTGAAGCATAAGAAATTACTTGATCATTCTGCATAAGGACACAACCAAGTCCTTTCAACGAAGCATCATTGTAGTTAACAAACTCACCATTTCTAGAAGGAATTTCCAAAAATTAAGCATTCACCAATCTTCTTTTCAATTCCGAAAAACAATCATCACATTCTTTTGTCCAAATGAACTTAACACCTTTTCAAGTTAACTTAGTCATTGGACTAGATAACTGTGAAAAATTTTCAACAAACCTCCGGTAATAACCTGCCAAACCAATACAACTACGAATCTCAGTTATATTTGTGGGTCTTGGCCATTCTTCAACAACTTTTATTTTTGTAGGATCAACAGTTATTCAATTTTTTGAAACAATGTGACCAAGGAAAGAAATTTGTTGTAACCAAATCTCACACTTGCTAAATTTCCCAAATAGTTTCTTCTCTTTTAAGGTTTGCAAGATAACCCTTAAATGACTTTCATGTTCCTCCTTACTTTTTGAATAAACCAAAATATCATCAATAAACACAACCACCATTTATCACCGGATTGAATTGAGCCATCACTACAGTAAACTGCTCAATTCTAATTCCAACCATCTCTGGCTGCTGATTCGGAAGGTCACTTTCCTCTGTATGCATTCCCAGAAAAGCCACTTTATTTCCTTTACGAAAAAGCATTCTTAACATAGACATATCTTAGACGAAGCAACATGGTAATCTGTAAATTCTATATGATTTCAATATTAACATAAATTAATTTATGGACATTTATTTAACAATACCCTAACTCCCAAAGTTATCTAAACTGACCTCTGATACCAACTATAAGGACACGACCTTAAAACTTACTTAATATTGAATTAAGTTAATAATTCACATTGAGGATCTTTTCAAGTTTAGAGTTTTAGAGAATCAGGATATAACTATTACATATCAAAAGATTACAAAGTAGACACTTCTACACAATTTCCATTTTTTTACAAAACATGAACTCTTGAAAAAAAAAGTCATGTCTAGTTCCATGTTTAAGACAGCATGAATTTTCTTTGATCGCATCCTTGACCCTATTCCACATTATATCCTATGAAAAACATTTCAGAAACTTGGGATGAGCATAAAATGCTCAGTAAGGGATACACAAATATGGAAAATTGTTTGTTTTTCAAAACAAGTAAACTATCAATACTTTAACATAAGTAATAATTTTCACCTTTATGAAGTAGTAAATACTTTTCACTGAATAAAAGATCATTACTTACCCTTTTTTAATCAAAATATTACCATAAAATCCATATAAAGAACACATAACATATAAAGGTAACTTGGGACAGAAACACACTTAAATGGAATAACCATACGGCCAACTTTCACACATATCACTAAATGGAATAGCCATATGGCCGACTTCCATACTCAATTTATTGGAGGTTATAATGTAACCACCTGTCCTAGTATTCACGGCACCACCCGTCATTTGGTTTATCACGTAATGACCCGTCAAATGTCCAAGTACCATTATAAAATCATAAGACATAAAACAAATATAAAGGAAAGAAAACATTTCAACATTTCAATCACAATATATCACTTAAATATATTGACATAAGAATCCATTATCAAAACCATTTTCAATACCAAAATACATAAAATAGTATATAGTATTTATTTTCTTTTAAAAACATTATGGCTTGTTGAGGAAGCCAAAGATCAAATAACACTCACGGCGGTGGAAAAGGTCTTTGTCACCGCTTACATTAAAAGAAACATTATTTTTATCATTTTGTAAAATGATACGTAGAAAAAAGATTCCTTTTGAATAAAATTAAAAGTCAAAGGTGTTTATACAGAGTATAAAAGAAAATCATGTATTAAAACAAATTATGCCTCAATGAAAGGAGATTGAGACGAAGTCCCTTACCTTGTGTCTGACTTGACTCGATCGTTCTTTAATACCCTGAATAATAAACTAAAGTTAATTTATACTTTCTTAAGAACCTTTTTCAAGTTTATTCTTCCTTTTAAATCACTTATTACCATGTTATAAACCTTATGTAATCATTTAAGTTAATAATGTTCATTTTTGTCGATATTTGGTACTTGAGTCAAAAATGGACTTCTTAAAATCACATGTTGTTCATGTGGTCAAAGGTTCATTATATCTAGAATGATATTCATGATTTGGATATCATATATATCATATATATCCATCATATACATGTATTTATAATATTACATATCATTTAGAGGTAAGAAATGAAATGCACTGTTCATGGAGACGGTAAGTCGTACGTACACATGAACGCTACTTCCATTTCTATTTCATATTTAATGGAATTAAAACATAATGATACATATTAGTATTATAATTACAATATTGTATCATATATAATATCATTAAATCTATCCTTTATATGTACCACATATGGTATGAACGGGTCATATCACTTTGAGGGGGCGGTAGTCCGCACTTCCTTAAATGAAATTATCGTGTTTACCCATAATGGAAACCATAAAGGTATGATATAAATGGAAATTACATAAGTATAAAGAAAAAATAAAAATAATATATATCATATATAAAGACTGTTCTATCATAATGGCCACCATGAGAGGCAGTTGGAGATATTTGAACAATCATCGTTTCGTGAGGCGTTAGTTTTCCATCCACAGAAACATTATGTTCTTAATCCATTATATGGAGGTGTGTGTAAGTGTAGTTTGAATCCTTCTCATAAAAAAATCCTAGTATATTTAGGATACTGGTGTTTTTACAAAAGAAAGGAATAAATCTAGTTTAGGGGTTGGAGAAGTAAAATAAAAGAAAACAATTTAAGAGAAACTGTTACCTTTAGTTTGGGTAACTCCCTTTGGTTTGAACCAAAGGACTTATTAAAGTGCCTTCTACCTAAGGTAAGGCTTATAAGTGTAAAATAGGGATGTAGGGAGCTTAATTGGGTAGATTTTGGATGATCCAAAAGGCTTTATATGTGTGAGGAATTGGTTATAAATGGTCTCCTTTTATAAGGGGGGGAGGGGCTCTTTAGGAAAGTGTGATAATATTATTTTATTATATAAAGATATTTGGTTTCTAAAGGTCCAAAAATCATTAAAGTAGAATATAATATGACTCATATTCGAAATAAAATCATAAAATCATAATTGGACATGTTTTGGATAATATTTTAATCATTATATTCTTATTTTTTTAAATCATTTATTAATGAGGTAAACACTGCATCATTATTGTGTCATAAATAATTTAATTTATTTGATGTCTAAAAATTATAAAAAAAATACAATGATGCAGGAAATATTTTTAGATTTACAATGAGTATTTATAGTCAAAAATATAATTTATTTAACACCATATAAAAATTAATTTACTAAAATATTTTTGTTTATTTCATTTTTTCCTTTACATTAAATTAATTAATCTAAAGTGTCATTATCTTCCATAAGTGGATCCATGGGGTCCCGAAATCGACCCAAGGATGACCATGGTCGACCATGAATCATCCAATAAGTTTTGTACAAGTGTTAAGGTAATTTTGAATTGTTATAATATTCTTTTTACATTGAATTACCCTATTTACCTTTAACTGCGGTAAAAAAAGTCAAAAGTTACTATTCACCAAAAATTATTTTCATCTTATCGAACCACATTTTACTTCTTGATAAAAACCATGTATGTTGGATTTTTGAAATTCAATTCACAGAAGTGGTAAAATTTTATTTAAATGAAAAAGTCAGTTTTTTTAACTACTACTAAGTGGTTTCACTATTCATCAAAAATTGAAGTTTTTCAGAAATAATACCAAAAATTCAGATGAATATATATTTGATATTTCAAATTCAAAAATGATGTCTATTTTTCCAAATTCAAAACATAGAAGTGGCATTAATTAATTTTAAATTTAATTCCCGTTATCAAAATAAATAGCGTGTTTTTAAGAAACAATAACTATCAAAAGATTAATACTTGTTTATGTCCAATTTCAAAGTGAAATTAATTTTAATGACCAAAATTGGATTAAATGGTAAAAATATATTTTAATTAAACTTTAAAACCAATTAAAAAGATAATCTAACTATATAAATAAATTAGATTAAAATGCAGTTTTGAATTAAAATACAATATTTTCACTATTCATTAAAAAATGAACTTTATCGGAAAAATTCCAAAAATTTACACAAAGTAAATTTTGATGTCCCCATTCTAAAGATGGATTTTATTTGGTAAATTAGAATGTATTAAAGTGAACAAAACTATATTTAAAGAGGGTTATCCATTAAAATATGGTAAATCGACCTTTTAATGTAAATTATGCTTAAGATTAGATTCATTCACATTTTAAGCCACTAAATTTTATTGGATAAATATAAATACATTTAAAAAACTTGTATACTCATATTGTAGTTAGTTGTTTTCATTCCCGCTAATACAATGGCTAGGAGTTAACTACCATTTAAAATAATAATATTATATTATTAGTGTGCAACGTAAGATTTCAAAGAAACCTGTTGTTGTGTATCGGGTACGCTATCGAACATGGAAACCCATTTAAAGTAAAATTAATATTTAATTCACAAATATTAATAAATATGAAATATGTATTATTCTTTTTTTACCTGGGATGTTACATTATGTGTCTTAAATGGGTATGCTTTATGAAATGGTATATGTGGAAAATGGTTAAAGAATAATTTTCACATGTCTTGGTGGTATGTGGGGTATCAGACTTGAGGATCTACTCCCACGGGTCTGTTTGGACTGAGGCTCTAAACCCCACCCCTATAATGTACAAGTTGGGGAGATGTAATGAGGCTCTATGCCCCTGAATGTTTCATTTTATGAGACTACCTAGACCGAGGTTCCAAGGTAAGTGTGGTGTAATTGTTTGTGTAATATTTTCCCTAGTGAGATAGAGAAATTTAGTTATCCCCTTATGCATAATAGTTGACTGTTATAGGCCATAGTGTAATTGATGTAAATGCTTAACCCATGGAAAAAATTATGAAAATGGTTTAAGTGAATATTTTTAACTAATGTAACCTGGTTTATCTCTTACTTACCTTCTTATTCATTTAGTGTTTTCATACGCTATCTATTTAGACTAGATATTTTGTAGACACCATTGGTGTTGGTATACTAAGTTGTACTCACATCCTACTTAGTACACCATTGAGTATGTGAGAACATTTCATGGTTGCAGGCAAGGACAATGGAAAGCACCCTATGCTAAATGGTTGATTTGGGCATGGGATGTTCATGGATGAGGAATCCAGACTTGGAGTTAGGACCCTCATTTTTATTCTTCTATTTGTCTTTATTTTGGGTTTTCCTTATACTTAGCACTGTATGACATGGCATAAAATATTTACTATTTGGTTATGGGATTGTACCCTGTTTTTGTAATTGTTTTCTATTGCATGTTTATTGTTTATTGTTTCATTTATTTCATAATTTATATATTGTGGCTTACTTTGATAAATAGGGAATGCCTCCCCATGTGATCTATTAGACCTTCGCTGCTAGTTGGAAGCCTCTAGCGTATGGGGAGGCACGCTTGAGGTCATATGGAGACCCAACTTATTGAACTGGTTTAGTGGATCCCTAGTCGGAGATGTTACAATACCCTATGGACAACCATTTTTTGCCATGAATCACAACCTTCACACCATGAATGGATGTAGTTTACAACCGATTTGGCTACAGGCCTACTCGATCCTCATGAAACTCTTCTTGAGCCACCCCTGAGTCCTGAAAACTTTATAAAAAAGTAAAATAAACATGTTTCAGTAAACTTTAACTGAATTTTTACCTCAAAAAAGGTTTGGGGTTTTATGAACTCCCCACCATATAAGAGCTCATCATAGACCTACTCTCCTAGGAATTTCCAAGACCCATCCGTAAACAAATTTTATTTTGGGCCCATATAATAGACTCTTAATCTCATTTATCCTCTAGGATACACCCATGTTACCAATGTACACACCCCAAAGAAACTATTTTGCTGTGAAGATCCTTTTCACTATAATCCACTATAAAAATTAGATGCTCCTCAAAGGATGTGCCAACCTCAAGATCAATATCATTGATATCGATCATGTGAGAGGGATTGGGATAATATCTCCTTGGTTTTGATATATGGAAAACATTTTTCATATCACTAAAACATTATAGAAGGTCTAACTAGTATTCCAATGGAACAATCCTCTCCCCTATCTCGAATGGCCCCACATATCTGGGTGTTATCTTTCCCTACCTTTAAATATGGAAGTTTCCATAAACTCTGTGACACCCATAAGAATACCCAATCACCCACCTCAAACTCAAGATATCATAATTTTCAGTATGCATAAGATTTATGCCTACTTTGGGTAGTGGCCATCCCTTTCCAAATAAAGTGGATATGATTTGAAGTATCCTATATGAGACTCGACCCATTCATCACTACCCTCACCTACCTCCAACCAACACATAGGTAAATGGCATGATCTACCATATAGATCCTCATAAGGTTCCATCTATATCAATTCCTATTAACTATTATTATATGTAAATTCTATTAGGTCCAAGTGGTTATCCCAACAACCACTAAAATCCAAGATGCATGATCACTACATGTCCTCAAGATACGAGTAATAATATCAGACTACCTATTTGTTTGGGGATGAAATGTAGTGATCAGATTCACCTGCATACCAAGTGATTCTATAACCCTTTCCAAAGTCTCCTCATGCATCTTTCATGAACCACCATAATTATCAAGCCCAAATGCATGAAAAAACTATATTCCTTTGGCTGGTTATGGTCATGCCAAAATTTCACCCAAACTAACTCTACTTTTCAAAACCTCATTAGACCATGCATCATAATGTTGATTATTTCAACAAACTATATCATGATTCCCAACTTTTGGTGGCATAAATGAACTCCAAAATTCACCAACATCACACCTTATTAGTTGATTCCATATATCTATACCAATCTATTTCTCACTCAACCATCTTCATCGGGACCCACATTCACACTCTAGAGACTATTCATAACATAAGTTCTTATCTCATTATTCACATTGGTGGGTTATCCCATAGCACCTAAATATCATAGACCTGGTCACCCTACCGAGATACTTTTCAACATTCACACCCCATCATACCACCTGATTGTTATCCCATATCCAGAGGTTGTCAAATACTGATCATACTAACTCCACCAACTCCCATTAACTAATACTCATAGATGGATACCTTCCATTTTCTAAACCTAACTTGAATGATTATACTCAAGCTATGTCACAAAAATTAAACCCCCTCTAGGTTGGGTTTATCAACATGTCACTTTCAAAGTTTACTGAAAAAATATAAAAATGTGCCCTATATTCTCAATAATTCCATAGTACACTCCCCACCATGGGACTTCCATGTTATTTATCTATGATCATGATCCATATCAATATCCACCATCATCCAAACACCACAATTCTCAATCCTCAATCATTTTACTTGAATAATTTCCCATCTTTAGACCTTCTATAGACTCTATTAATATCACGGTTTCCTACCCAACTATTTTCCAATACTTTAGAAAAAATTTGATTATACACCAGGTCTTGAAAAATCTACCTCAAGGACTACAACCTTTCTTTCCATAAAAAAGATCTCACATTCCACCCTATTGTGATCCCTTACTAGTCCAATGAGTAACTCACAACCCTAAAAATTCATAATTCACCATAGTTGAGGAACTTATTGATTCTATCACAACCATGTCAAGCCACTCATCCCCTTGATGTTTCATAAGACCCTACAATAATCACATCACAACTCACACTTTTTATAAAGGTCGAAACTAATCACTCACATGATATTAACATCTCAACATTTACAAAGTTGGTTAGTTCATCATCACTTAGAGAGACCTTGTCTCATGCATCAGTCACACTTCAATGCATCCACCCTCTAGGATGAATCTAACCTAGTCATACCCTAGAACAACTCATACACTGACCAACATATGTTATAGTATCAAGGTTCTTTACCCTCTTATTAATACTAGATCAAAAATTTGTTTCATACCTTTATAACGTTGCCTCACATCTGATCATCCACTGATCCCATTGATAACCCGTGACCTCACTTAACATTGTTAGGGAAACTAAGGAGTACTAGACCACATTGAAACATATCGGCCCCTCATAAGGTTCTAACCTCAATGGGTATATATGGTTTAAACAAATACATCTCAAAATGGTCTATCTACTTTATAGGAGGAAATAAAATGTAACTAGCTTGAATTTTTTTTATCACAACCTTAACTCATGAGTCACATACTTACCCAACTAATCCTCTATATCCCAAAGATTGCTTAAAATATTCCAATCGACATGTCTCCCATTCCATACCAAGACATCCACATAAATTTACATACCAATCTTACATATTTAATGCTAGGATTATGTTTCACCAACCCACTTACCGTGATGTTTAAATAAAATCCCACACACTTAGTGTACGGTAAGAGAGTTCCCCATTTAACCTCTCACAATGGTGCTCAATAGATCCTATTTACAACCACGCATACCCAGCTAGAATAAATCCTATCATTACTCTATTATACCATCTAAATAAACTATATCGAGTCATAACCCTTCAATAATATGCTCACATGCTTAATAACCTGATGACCATGGTCATTGTACGTTGATCTCATCTAACTGAGTGCATCTCACTCGATGCTTTCTTTACAATAAGCTTAGGGAATCTCACCCATGCCAAGGATAACCATGTGATCACCATCCACTATGAGAGTCACAATAAAAACACAAGAATCTACCCATGATCTAACCATTCTAGATCCAATCATCTAGGATCACATATCCAATAGGTTTAGACATCTAGCTCATCTTATCCTTCAAAATCTAGAGACAACCCACAACATTAAGTATATGCATCTACATATGCAACACACAAGTCATCTACAAGCCTATATCAAGTATTTCATAGAACTCTCATATATAAATATAAATTGATATCATCTATAACACTTATTTACTCAATGTAATCCACAATTTTGGTTTAACTAATCTCTTATGTCACCCTTATATATAACATCTATTTGCAACAATAATAGGAAAACTCTCTTCTACATATTCACAATGCTCAACTTACCAATATCCTGAGTCACTTTTGAACATCATAAATAAACTCACCAGTAATTACACCCCCTATAGGGTTCTCATACACACATATATATATCAAGAATCTTATCCTCAATCCAACTACCCACTCCATGGTTATCATCAAATCATATTCCAATATAATATAATAAAATTAATAACAAACAACATGTCTTCCAACCTCGATAAATATTTATAGGATAAGGGTCTCATATACAAGATAAAATCTATTCTACCTTACCCATACTCAGGTCAAGAATAATCCCACAAGTGTCACAGATAATCATGAAATATCTCAATTATCAAAGTCACAGTTCAAAAAAAATCGCAATAGGTATAGTGTCTTATTGTCTTATACACCATGTGTCGGGAAGGTCTCACAATAAAGGATCAATCTATAGACCCATTTACCCATTATCAAGATTATTTCATTCACAAATAATACCCACAGTAGAAAATATTTTTATTAAAATCCTTGATATCATATTTTAAGTAAAGTGATAATAGGAATAATTCCCTACTGTTCTCTATATCTCATATCATAGGAATATTATAACCTAGGAACTCTCACTAGCCTCATATACCCATACATGGATTTAACATCATATACAAATAAAGTCCACATTTTGCGCAAATGATTCATATCATCAAACTTTTCTATTTTACTTTAACCAAAATTTTCATAATCAAGTATCAATTAAAGGAAATTTCATTTACAAGTTATAATAGAAAACTCTTTATAAGTTGTAATTGGAATTTTATTTAGTTTAATCCACATAATAACTAAGATAATAGATAATTCAATATTCTTTCTAACCATTTAAATGATTTGTTATGTAAGATTCCATCATAAATTTATATATTAAAACACCATATAAATTACTACTGACACTTGATACAATTATCCATTATCATATTCCAAGTATCCAATCATAAGAAATCAAAAAAATAACATGTGAATACTACGTGCTTGATATTATTCATGAATTCAAACCCTATTGTTGTTATGAACAAGATATAACATCCCATAAATCACAAATCACAAATCATTTATATCACTCATGGATAAATAGGTCAATGGTAAAAGAAAAAATCAAAAAAAATCATATCCCTAGAAACATAAAATTTCATCATAAGTGGGTTAGCTACTCCTAAGAATTAGTTATATAACAAGTTCCAAAAAGACCCTATCTATTTTCCACCTTACCCAAATAGTCATATAAAAATAAAGGACTCTAATACAACTTTATAATGTCCTAGTTTGGTCTTTGTAAACTAAACAGTGACCAGACTGGAGAATTCGACATTGGGGACCTCAGGCATGACTCCCCATATGCCAGAGGCTACCGACTATCAGTGGGGGTATAATGTGGTACTATGGGTAGAATATAACCCTATATCAAGGTAAAATAATATTTAAAATAATATAAATCATATACATCATCCAAATAAATCGATAAATAAAAATTATGATAATTTTAATAAATAAACACATCCCATACTATATCAAATTGAACTATATACATGTTAAGTAGTCATATGTCCCAAATCCAATCATACACATAAAAATCCCAAAAAGAAAAAAAACTGGAGACTCCCAAAACTGGTCTCAAGTCCAAACCTAATCCCACCCCCCATCCTATTATTACGGATCAAGAATAAGTTATAGGGTGTTTTCTCTTGTCCCATCATGTAGTCATGAAGTCTTCTTGGGTAACAAATGGTTGTTTGAGTAGGGTGTGAGTATGACTCATTAATCCACCACCAATAGTGTCTAAAATATTATCTAGACTGAGTATATAGTATATTCTGATATTCATGATAAAATAAACGAACAATATAAATAAATAAAACTACCATCAATCCGTGATTCCACGGTGACTCTTAGGATCAACCATACCTACAATGACCCAATATGGATTTTTATGTCTATAGTAAGTCATAGAAGTGAAATGAACCCAATGAACATATTCAAGGAATTCTAAACCATGAGTCATAATAAGTTCAGTTGGGGTTTCCCCAAGTCACTCTAAACTATGAATCATAACAAGTCGAAGGGGAAATTTCCCCAAGTCACTATGATCCATGAGTTTTAATGATTCCTAGGGGGGTTTCTCTAAGGCACTCCAAATCATGAGTCATAATGAGTCTAAGGGGGAATACCCCAAGGCACTCTAAATAGTGATTCATAATGATTCCAAGGGGAATTTACCCAAGGCACTTCAAATATAAGTTATAACGAGTCCAAGGGGGGTTTATACAAGGCACTCCAAACCATGAGTCATAACAAGTCAAATAGGAATTTCCCCAAGGCACTCCAAATGATGATTCATAAAGATTCTAAGTGGGTTTCCCTTAAGTCACTATAAATCATGAGTTATAATGAGTCTAAGGGGGTTTCCCTAAGGAAATGCAAACCATTAAGCCAAAAATAAAGTACTTAGGAAATTTAATTAAAAATTATTTAAATTCATTTTCAATAGGTCTCACATAACAAACATGTACCCCAGATTCTAGAGAATGATCTAGGTATCCCAAACCATTAGTTATAATTCATGTACACTAAAAATTCATATAATTAAACCTTTTTAATCTAGTTATATCAGGTCTCATAATATAGACATGGCATTGGATTCAAAGTCCCATCCTTGGCATCCTTTGTTCCACACACAAGTCACATTTTAAACCCAAGGAACCCCTAGGATCGCCCTTTTAATTTCACCAACTCATTTACCAAGTTAAACACACCTTAAGTAGTTGATAAAGTCCTAGTATACTCTCCAACAGACTGTTTATGGCCCATGGAGAGGTTCCAATTCATATTTTTAGGTTAAAAACATTTAATTATTAATTTAGGTTAAGAATATGGTATGTCGGTGAAACCACACATCATAATCACAGTGGAAACTTGGGGTTTTCAAACCTAACCTGACCTGATCGACTTAACCTGATCCAACCAGGATGGGTTAGGTTACACGAGGGAAATGGGTGGTCTAGGTTAGTTTGGGTTGGGTTGGGATCGGTTTAGGTTGAGTCATAGGTTGGAATTTTTTTAACCCTACCCATCCTGACCAACCCAACCATATGTATATATAATAAATAATAACTAGAAAATAATATTTATTGATAAATAATTAGTAAAAATAACTAGTAATTGAAAATTAATTAGTAATAGTTTCTAATAAATGATAACAGTAAATAATAATTTATACTAAATAATAAATATTAACTATAAATAATTAATAATAATTAATAATTAACAGCAAGATTATATAACATAAATATAACATAAATATAACATCATATTTACATTATATTGATGTTATATTTAAATTATATTAACATTATATAACTTTATATTTATGTTATATAATATTATATAATATTATATTCACATTATATAATTTTATTTTTACATTATATAACATTTTATTTCCGGAAATATAATGTTATATAACATTTTATTTACATTATACAATGTTTCACAACATATATTTACATTGTATTTATGTTAGATTTATCAATCAATATTAATTTTTAGTTGCTATTATTTATTTTATACATATAAAAAAAATTACATGAATGCTTTTATGTTTCATTTGATGATCTAAATTTGTTTAGATTTAATTTAATCAATAGTTTTATAGTTTTTATGTTATTATTTATTGTAATTTTTTTACCTGACCTGATCGGCCTGACCTGACACAACCAATCCCACTACGAGTTGGGTCATTATAGAAAAATGACTATGACTTGACCATACTTGACCAATTTTGATTTTGTTGGGTCCAAAATCCTCTCAAACCCAACCTGAACCAACCCATGGACACAAGTAACCTAAATAATGAGACTTTTAAGGGAAAGATTCTAGGACACCTACCTTATACTCTTAACACCAACTTCTGATTTGAGCCCAATTGGTAGAATTTGAAAAAACATAATAATACCATGAAAATGGGGAATAATAGATGAAAATAATGTGGGATAAATTAACAGGGTAATAAACCAATAAAATACAGAGATAGGAAGATAGAATTACCAATAGAAATCAATCACACCAAACAACACTCGATTCCACTGATGTACAAGGTAGAAATCCTTATTAGAAAAGGAGAGGACCAAAGGGAGAGGGGTTCATTATGTGTATAGTCCAAGGGAGGATACCCCATTCTAATTTAAAACCCACTTAAATAATTAATTAATTTAAACTAAAAAAACCCATGCATTCATAGTTCAAGATGTGACCTTAATGTTGACATCATGAACCCTTTAAGGCAGGGGGTCATCCCCTCTGTTTGACCTTTTCATGGTGTGAATCATAGCTCTCACACTATTAATGACTATTTTTTTATCCCTTTTATCTAAAATCATGCCCAATCCACCTGAAACTCTTCTCGAGCCACCCCCAAAACCTTAATAACTAAGTAAAATACACATGTTTCTGCAAAACCTAAGAGAATATATACATCAAAAAGGGGGTTGAGGTTTTATTTGATAACTTTGGTTCAAAACAATACGGATGAAGGTTCAATAAAAAAATTCATTCCTATCTCAAGTATTTCTTGAAAGTTTTTAATAGTATAATAAATATGATAGTTGGTTCAAGGCTATGCATAAAGAAATTGAGGTTGATCTCCTTATAGATCTTAGATTTCTGAAAATCTTCTCCAATATTTTGTGATCCTAGATCATTCTAGTACATCAAACCTTGGTGCTTATAAAACTTGATTAATATCTTACATTCTAGAACTTTACTGTACCTCTCAAACTTTAGTGCTCCATGAACTATCCAAAACCACCACACTTCCTTTCAAATCAACTTGAATGTATTCCATTATTGATTTTCTCCTAAGTCCACCTTCCACCAAATTATGATCCTTCTGCAGGATATTCTCAATGAAGAGTTCACTCCATATTATGATAAACCTTACCTAATTATTATCCTAGATTTGAAATCAAAAGAATCATTATTATACCCAATAAAGTAACATGTTCTGGTTATAAATTCTAACTAATCACTTTCCTTAGAAACAATATTGACGTATGAGATGCCTCTGAAAACTTTGAAGTGAGACATATTTACCTTCCTTTTAGTTTATAGTTATTCTATAAGTTCTTGAACCATTGGACTAAAAGGACCCCAATTTATATGATATTCCACATAGTTAAATGATTCTTCCTAAAATATCTTTAGGAAACCAGAAAGTAACCTCATGTTTATGGGTCTCTGATTAAAAAACTGAATCATTTGTTCCACCACATCTTTCTACTCCAGTGTCCTAGGTATAATATTATCTATCAGGATTCATTTCATCCAATAGAAATTATAAAACCATTTTCTTCTATAACCAACTTTTTATTATACCTCAAAAGCTTAATCTTCATTTCAGTCTTATTCTCCAATATGGATCTCCACCTGATGGAAGTTATAAAAACCTTGGACTTCTATTTTAGTAAAAAACACCCACACCTTCCATGTTGAATAATCAATGAAGGTAACATAGTATATTTCACCCTCATGAGACCAAAGTGGCATTGTCCCACATACATTTGAATGAACCAACTCAAGCTTATAATTATTTGGTGCCTCTTTTAATAATAAAAAGTACATCTTTCACTTCTTATTGAGGATAAACTTATTTCATGTTCCATACTTCACATGATCAAGTTTCAGTATTCATATTTTGGAAAATATACCTATACCTTTCTCATTAATGTATCCAAAGTTCTCATGAAACAAATTTTCATTTCCAAAAGTTGTTGCTCTAACATTCATTTCATATTCAAAATTATTGGATAGGTATAAAGTTTCATCCTTAATACCTTGGGCCACTACCACAAAATCCTTTGTGGTTTTCTATGCACCATATGTAAATTTCATACAAGAACATGTATCATCCATCTGATCAATTGATATTAAGTTATTCTGTAATCTTGATATGGGATGAAGGCCCTAAAATTTCAGCATGCATCCATTCTTAATTTGGACATTCACATCACCCTTTCCAACTATCTCAAGTTATTATCCATCTACAAGGTAAACCTTAAAGAATATTCTAGATACATAATTCCATATACACCCATTCTCAAATGTTTATTGGAAATATTCCCCAAAGATAAGGATCCATAACTCTAATGATTTCACAACAGTTAGAATCAAATTTACATATTCCTTATCCATGGAGTTTTTAGATGAACTATAATCATAATTTCTATAATTTAATCTTCTATCATGATATTCCTTCCATAAATTCCTAATTTTTTATAGTGTTGGCATGAATAATCAACTAGGTCGGTCGATTTCCCTTAACTCATTTCTAGTTTTTCTCTCCCTTATTCTAAATTTATCCTTTCCTTAGAGAAGAATACCCCTACATTCCATACTAATCATAGTTTTAGTATCACCTGATACTACATTAATTTATATCTCTTCATTAAAAAATAGATCTTCAATCTCCTGAAACACTAATTAATTCTTACTACTGGAGTTACTCACTATGGTAATCATCATATCTCATGATTTTGGAAGTAATGACAGGAGGATAAACTCCCACACTATCCCAAATAACTTCACTCTAATTAATTATAACTTACTCTAAATCATGTTAAAGTTATTGACATGATCAATCATTTCCCTTCCTTTTTATATATTCATGTCATGAATTCACTGCATCAGAGACACATTTTTCATTATTGTTATCTTCTTATAAATTTTGTCTAGCGTGGACATAAGTGTTTTAAATACTAATTTTATTCCAACATATATCAATATTTCATATGTTTTTATTCACAAAAACTACTATTTTTTACTAATGAACTTATCTTGACTTTTTTCGGGAAATTAATACTTTTTCTCATTAATATTTCATTCTGGGGAATTTTTTGTGAAATATATAGTTCTCATGTTTGGATAAATTTTCTTAAGAAAAATATAATACAATCCGACAAATTATCATATGAAATGATAATTTATCATATAATCTATCGATTTTCATACACTACTAGGAAATAAATTTCCTATTAAAGAAAATTTTCTTACAAATGGATAGACATATTCACACTAGATTTTAGATTTTTTTACAAAGTAAAATATCCTATGAAGGTATCATGTAGGAGAATTATTACATCAGGAATAAGAGATTCATATGAGTTGTGATATTTAGCCAAGTCATTTATCATAAAAAGAATAAATTACTATATAAAGCATCAATTTATCCAATGGGCTTAGAAAGCAAAAATACTAATATTTAAAAAATAAAAAAAACATATAAAGTTAATAATTATTACATATAGATCAAAAACATCATATGAGGATTGATATTATCTTATGGAATAGTGTTTCTAGTTTATTTATCCAATAATGATTGGATTATATTAAAAAAAGATAAAATATCATACAAAATAGACTATATTACAAATTTGAAGATTTATTTAAAATAAAAAATGTTATATGGAGTTAAAATTTAAGTATTTATCTTTCTCTAAAGTATTATAATGTTTTGAAGATATAAATTAATTGTGAGGAATGTAATTTCCTTTGAATCTATAGTTATTTGAAAGGATAATTTTTAGGTCTATTTGTTTTCTATTTCAAAGAATTTATTATTATTGTAGGAGTTTGAGTGAATTCCGTAGAAACTTTTAGTTTTTTCATAAATTTTGGTGGATGGATGAGGAAAGAATAATTAAATAATCTAATTCTAATAATTGGGCTTGTAGCGGTGGCATGAAACTGCAGCGGTGGCAAGACAATGTAGTGGAGGTAAGGTACTATAGTAATAGTGGTACTGTAGCAGTACTATTCACATAATGGGCTTTGGGCCATAAAATTGGGCCTATGGGCCATGTAATGGGCTACATATCCACTGGGCCTTCAGGCTATGTAATGGGTCTCCCTCTACCCAGTTTAAAGAGGAATTTTCTTTGATTTAATAATAAATGAGGCTTTGACCCTAACCTTTTAAAAAAAATCTTCACTAATTCTAATAATTCATGTAGTTTCAATAAATATCACCTTTATAATATGAAGTGATCACTTCTTTTTCTATTTTTAAAAATGAAAGTCAAATGAAAGAACATAGCCTGTTTTTTGGATTATTATATTTTCTATTAACCATTAGAATATATATGGGAATTTTAATTCAAAATTAAAGACAAATAAAACGATAATATTTGAGTAATATAGTACTTCCTGAAGAACACGTACGATGCTCTGACTTTCTGTATAGAAAAGCTCTTATTTATTTTATGTGAAGAAGAAAAACTTATTGTAGCTATTATTTGAAGAAAAAATCAACTATAGTCAAGTGATATTTTATAGATCCTCATTGAATCCTTATTCGTTTTCTCTATAAGAACCTATCATCTTTTTTCATGTTATCTCTTACAACTGTGAGCCGAATCTGAATCGAATTACTATAACTTTTTATCTTATGAAAAGATAATACTCCTTGTTCTAAGTGTTTGAAGGATATGGATAAGTCTTATAAAAAGGTAGATCTATATAAAATATATTAGATTTTTTTTAAAAAAATTAGGTTATTTCACTCAACTATCAAGGTCCCCAAAAAAAGGACATGCATAGTGAAATTCACCAAGCTTGAAGAGACAACATTGGTGGAGTGAACTATGAGATCTTTGTTCCCTGAACCATTATAAGTCCTCTGTGTTCTGATATATTTTTATTTACACATCCTATCTAATAAAAAATTAAGTAATACTTTGATAGATTATTTTAATAGGGGTTAAAATTTTAAAGAACCTAATTCACCCCTTCTTGAGTCATTGTGTATTTCAAATTGGGAAAACAATTAGAATCAAATTTGAGATTCTTGAGTTGTCAATTCTAAAAAGTTAATGTCATAAATATATCTTTAAAATGGTTGTAATTTATAATAATACAAAGGGAATTTTTATGGTTAGGGATCCATATTTTAATGGAGAAAACTATGGGTGTTTGAATTCTTGAATGATTATTTATCTAAAAAATATTTGTCTAAAGGTTTATTTGAAAGTTATAAATCCATATAAAATCCATGAAGGAGAACCAGATAAATAAGATGCTACTATGGAAGAAGATTATAACCTAAAATACAAGGATGTGAATGATATTATATATGGATTGGGTCTCGATGAGTTCAACTGAGTTTCACAATGTGATACAACACATGAAATGTGTACAACTATATATGTTTTCAATGAAGGTACTGATAATGTAAGAAAAATCATATACAACACTAACAAATTAAATTTTGATACATTCAGAATGGTTAATGCTGATCGAATCACTAAGATGAATGGAAGGCTTACTAAAATTTTAAATAATGCATCTACCTTAAGAACGTCAATTCTTTAACTTGATCAGGCTCTCAAAGTACAAAGATTTTTTTCTATATGATGAAGAGACTTCAATAATCCTAGATTCAAGTGATGAGCTCGATAAATTTCACAATAATTTAAATAATTTCTATTATAAGATAAGTGTATTCATTAAATACTTTAATAAGTATAAAAATATCAATGTAAATACCAAATAAGTAAGATGCTATGAGTATAAGAAGACTTAGTATATCAAGCCTAATTTCCCTCAGCTTAAGGAGAAGAAAAATCATGAAAATAATTATATGAATATATCAAATTATAATAAACAGAATAAAGTAATGGAGGGTATATGGAGTGACTCATAGGAATATATTGATGTCTCAATTTCTAATTATGAAGCTGAAGTATCGAACTAGAAGGTAAAAAAGTGCTTCATGGCACAAACTGATGATGTACTTCCTATTTATTATTCTTCCTCTGAATCTAAATATGAAAACTCTTCTTTTGATGAGTTAAATGAATATTGTTCAATGTTATAAGATAAATATGAATAATTAAATAAAAATAACAAGTCACTTAGGAAATATTATGTTGTTTTTTCAAAATAAAAAATCTAAACCAACCCAACAGATTTCATAATTGAAATCTAATTTAGAAAAATCTATATCAAGTTGTGTTGTCCCTGAAAAAAAATTAATGTATGAAGAAAAATATTTAAAATATGCCTCTAATATTTTTTACTAATGGGTAGAATTATCTAAATCAAATTCTTGGTAAGAAAAAATCACATAAATAAAAATATGGAATAGTAAGTAAGGGGAAAACCTAAACTATATAAGAATTATTTTGTGCCTATATAAAAAAATAGAAACATGTCTAATAGCACTTCTTTCCACTATGGAATAAATATTCATATTGAAAAATGATTTTTTCTATGATATCATTATATATGTATAAAAAAGAATGAATTTATTTTTAAAAACAAATATAATTTTAATTCTAAATTTTTTGGATATTCTGGAAAGTATAAGTTGATTTAGGTTCCCAAATATTTTTAAGCAAACACTACTATACCCAAGATCATTTGGGTACCAAAATAAATTTTCTTTTAAATTTCTTTTTAGGAAAAAATCCAAAATAATATTAATAAAAAATGTATTGTAGATAGTGGTTTTCAATACATATGAGGGTAATTTTTTCCAACTTCCACTCACTATCTAAAATTGATGGAGGATATGTCACATCTTCTAATAATACCAAAAGAAAAATTGTTGTCATTGAATCTATTAAATATTCCCATTAAGTTCTCCAAATAAAAATAATTTATATTGAAATATTAAAGAACTGCCTATTAATTATTTATCAACTCTATAATGATAGATTTTCCATTTATTTTTCTAATGATTCTTATTCTATTTTTAAAGAAAATTCTCTTAAATTTAGTCAACCAATAACTAAAAGTTTTTTACATGCTATATATGTATTCCATGTGTTAAAAAATGTGAGATTTTTTAATAATAAAATTAATAAATCTTGGATTTGGAATAGGATACTTGTACATTATAATATTTATTCTCTAAAGAGATTCTCTAAAATAATAATAATTTCTGATTTTCCCAAACTAAAATTGGAGAAAAAAATTATGTGATTCATGTTAAATGGGAAAGTAATAAAAATAATCTTTTAAATCAATTTAAAAAATTTATTATATCTATACCACTTGAATTTTTTCATAGGGATCTGTTTAGAACTTATAGGGTATCAAGGCTTAGTGGTAAATCATTTTTTATATTTTTTTAATGATTTTTCATCATTTTCTTGGCTTTATTTATTAAGACATAAAAAAATTGAATCTTTTGGTTTTTTTATTAATTTTTGTAATCTTTTTAAAAATTAAAAATGTTCTAAAATTATTTCCTTAATAAGTGATCATGAGGGAGAATTTGGGAATTATAAATTTTATTCATTTTTCTCAAAATAAGGAATTAAACAAACCTTCTCTTACCCCCAGAACACCTCAAAAGAATGATGTTATTGAAAATAGAAATAGAAACTTATAAGAAATTGATATTAATATGTTGTCCTCATATAGTTTATATAAGATCAAAAATTAGGAAAAAAATAGACTATTATTCATTAAAAATACATAAAAATTTAATTAAAATCCATGATAAATTTGTAATTTATTGTAACCACGAATTCTGAAAATAATTTTTAATTGGATCAAAACATGGTTCTTAGTGATTTATTAATTTATTTAATTACAATGTGAATCCATATTTTGATTTTGATTCTAAAATTTAAAATTATAATTGTTTGATTCTGAAAATGAAATTCATGAATTTGCTTTTTTAGTTTTAATTTATTTATTCAATTTTAAATGTAATGGAAATCCATTTTAAAATTAATTTTTCAATTTGGATTAAAATGTGAATTTTTAAGGTTGAAAATACTATGATTTGGAAAATCTGAATTGAATTGGTTTATTTTTATTTTTAAAATGAATTTTAAATTTAATCTTGGATTTTAATTATGAAAAGGAATTAATTTTTTATTTTTTTGTTTTATTGTTTTTTGAATTTAATTAGAAATTTTATGCACTAAAAAATTATGTTTTGTACATGGATAAATCTTATGTCCCTGCCTACTTATGTCAACTCCTGCTACAGCTTGAAATTTTTAAAATAGAAAAATTGTGCTCCCTTCGGGTCTACATCTGATCCCCAACATCTACCACCAGTACCCGATTTTTCAACCACCAACTTTTCTACCATCAATGGTAGCACCCTACTACTACTACCTCAAGACCTTACAACTATCCGCCTACTACCGCTAACTTCCACCGATGCAAATATCGGTACCACTATTCCGATAACACTAGATTGATTTTTTTGCTACCACTAGAAGTGAAAAAATTTCTATTGTCAATAAAATACATGTTACCATTAATGATAAAAATTCTTTCTTTCATTAGTGAAAAATATTTACTAACGTTAAAAGTGGAGGTTAGCTACCACCAACCCACAACTGCCCTATTTTGTTACTACGAGAGGCACCCCATGATACAACCACACTACCACCACTATCAATCAAATTATATGACTCCAACTTGATATATACCATAATTTAAACTTCCAATTTAATATTATAATATTTCCCTCAAAGATAAATAATATGTTAAGGTCGATCCACTAAATCTCTCCACCCCATTTTTGAAGAAGAAAAATGTTGATAGAGAATCAAAATGGAGTTGTGAAACTATTAAATCCTAAAAAAAGATTACTCGAGAAAATGAATCCCATAATACTCAACCCATACTACTTGAATCTCCACTATTTGATATGAAACCGGAAAAATATCCGTAGTAATGACCTCAATTTCATGTGATTCAAAATTTGAAGAATCACACTGATCCAAAGCATTCGACAACTAAACTTCACTAACTAGTAAAATTGAAGATCAAACCTCCTATTATCACTAATTAAGAAACCACTTGAATATAATCCATATTAAATCCAATGATCATTGAGAAGAATACTAAATTCTCTATTTTATTTTATAAATATGAAGCGCATTGATTACTAAAAACCAAATTAGATGCCAATGAGCACTATTGAAGGTAATGAAATGAAACTGATGTTGTCGTCCAGAATTGGAGTGCTTTGAGGATGAATTAGAACTCTGATGAATTAAAGAACCATTGAAAATGAAGTATCACCCTTAGAAAAACCATTTGAATCTGGAATATTTTCAAATCCTCATCCTCCATTGTAAAGATGGTCTACTGAGATTATACTGCAACTGGTCAAAAAATATATGATGATCGGGCTACTAGTGTATAAAGAGATTTGTGATCTAATTGAAAAATACATAATGGTTTATATTTTATTCATTATAGGATTAAAATGAGAATATGATGAGGACCTCAAGATCTTGAATGCTCTGACTGCAAGAACAATGATATATTGACACAACCTTTTTGAAGAAAGGCCCATGTTTACTTGTTACTCTCCATTTTTTCCCTAAATCTTTGTGACAACCCTAAAGAAGTCGTGGCTAGATGTTCAATCTCCCTTATGGATGAAAATATTTAGTGCTTCCAGACACATTAAACAAACTTGATTCCAATTAAAACCTCATTGAGCCACAAGTTTGTATCCTATCATTCCCAATAAAGACTATTTGAAAATACAATTCATGCATGAGTAGCTTAGGAAGATACTAGATCCGCCAATGCATCACCCAATACCAAGAACTAGTGCTTGTGTTCTCACTTAGACTAGTACTAATCAAAGAACAAATGACACCACATTTATTACCCACTATTCAACCAACCAACCATAACTCAATCTCATAACCGTTCCCACATGCAAGCATATTAGATCAGTAATTCTCTACCAAATTCACAGTAGTTCCCCTAGATTCCAAGTACAGTGCATACTCCTAGCCTCATTTGTTTTTTCAAGAAATATAAACATCCAGACTCCATGCACACACTTGATCAAGTGAACACACCCTAGTCTAGGATAGGGCCCAAATACTTTCAATCCCACTTGGAATTATGAAGATACAATCAGCACATACGTTACTAAAAAATTACACAAAACAAAGCGTGAATTTTCACTGAATCCATAAAGCACTGAAACTTTCCAACCTAAACTTAGTCATTGGAGGGAATAGTTTCCAAGATGGAAGAATTAATGAAAAAATTATCTTACTAAATCATTTAGACCCTCAATTTTGGACACATTTCAATCACCCAATAATGAATTTTACACTAGTTGGTACTTAAAATGAGAACTTTCTTCAAGTCACTTGAAGAAGTTTAAGATACTTGTGCTACTCACGTGGTGAATTTTGAAGCATTCCAAGTATCTATGATTGTTCTTCTTTAAATAGTTTACTATTCACTAGGATTAGGGGGACACTCTCTCTTTCCCATTCTGGGAGGATTTTTCTAAGATCAATCACTACTACTATTGTTGTTTATTTCTTCCCTTTATTTCTTTTTATGAAAACTCTGGTGATGGAACACTAATCCATTAGTAGCTGAGATGAGGAGATTATCTCTATACCCATGTTAATGAATTCTTCATTTTAATTGTTAAATCAGTTATAATTTTATCTTTAGATTAATTTGAAGTGTATATACATTATGATATTTCCTATTTCTTTCATTTTGAATTCATCTTCCCTTCTTCAATGGATCACACACACAGGCCACTTAGGCCCTATCCATTTCTTGTGATCATGAGAAGTGGGTTAACTTAAGGGTAATTAGAGATCTATGATTACTAGTACATGGTGTATTTAAGGTTGTAGTGGACATTAAATCCCTCCATCTAGACTAAAAATTCCAATATAGGGTAATCAAGTCATATTTTACTTGAATAGAGATAAAACAGGAGAATATAAATTGAAATACTTATTTAACATAAAATATAAGGTGATTATTTGAGGTTAGGCCACTACTTTTACCATTAAATTTAAAACTAATCCAATTTAATTCCATTACTATTTTCATCAATTTAACCCACAAAACAAAAGAGAAACACAATAATAAAACTTTTCTCTTTGAATAAAAACATGATTCCCACTATTAATACATTTTACTTAGGTTCAAAAAATTGTTTTACTGAGCGTCACGTGACAGGTGCCCATCAAACTTGATGAAATTTTCAAGGAGGACAATATTTGGGTTTTGAATGTGTTTTTAAAATGATTTCAACAAATAAACAAATCTAATTAATATCAACTTCTTGGTTTTTATTTTGAGGTTGAGAAAACTATTCTGGTGAGAATTGGTGTGATCTAACTCCTTCCTAAGTTTCTTAGCATGGTAGGAGAGGACCTTAACTAGAATCTAGGATAATTTTATAATGTTTTCAATAATTTCAAGCCCAAAGGATTATCAGAGGATCAAGTGAGATGGAAGGTTTTCCCCTTATATCTTAAATGGGTAGCCAAGGAATGGATTTATTACCTCTAGCCCAGGGAAGTTACCACATGGGATATGCTACATAATGTATTCCACTAGATTTACTTCCCTGCCTCAAGGAGAACTCAAATAAGGAAAGAGATTTATGCGATCATACAAGCAAGTAGAGGGACTCATTATGATTTTTAGGAAATATTCAAATGATTGACATCTTACTACCCACATAAACCATTTATAGATCACCATTTCTTGGTTTTTTTACCATGGGATGATGTAAAATGACAAGATTCTACTAGATTATTACTTCGGATGATAATTAATAGACAAGTCACCCACCAATATTAGAGATTTGATTGAGAGGATCGCCCAACACTCTCAAAAATTTGGTATAATATCTACAGAAAGAAGAGTATATTAGGTAAAAATTTATAAGTCCCCTTTACTTGAAAATAGTATTTAATAACTAACCTCTATTGTGAGATATATAGTTGTGAACAAAGTATAGGAAATATCATCTCCCATGCCTCTAATGGTCTCCCAGCTTTTCTATTATCAGGATAACTTCACTGATGGATGCCCTCAAGTCCACGTAACAGAGATTTGTGATTCTATTAAATAGAGACAGTTCTAGTATCAACAAAAAAATAACCAAGGATTTATATAATTTTTTAATACTTAGTTTATAGTTGGGAAACAATAGGAGTAAAGATAACCTTTACAATAAGGCTTTTAACTATCCTTCCAACCTTTACGCTTCCAAAGAGGTGGCTCTCCATCCTCTATATGCTACCAATGGGAAAAGAATCAATATCCCACCATGTAGGACTTTATGAAATGTCTTGTGTCATATCACACTACCTAAAAAATACTCTAAAATCCCACTAATAAGCATTGAAGGAGATACAAGGAAATTATATCCAAATTATGATTACCATTAATGATTTGAAGAATCAAGGAAAAATCAATATTCCTACACAATCTATTCCTAAACCCAAAAGAAATGTTATTTCTATTACTTTAAGGAGTGTAATTGGGTTGGGAATCCATGAAGAATCACCATCTCAAGAGGGAAATGGAAGTGAAAAACCCACTTTACCTTATAAATTTACCCAGGAAAAAAATACAAAGCATTAGTGGAAAACCCCCTATGAAGAAATGAAAAGGGAAAACTAAGATATAAGACTCAAGTCAACCCCAACCACCCTTTAGTATAAGGACTAAACTGCCCAAGAGATCCAATAATGATGCACTACTATAGAAGATTCTGAAAATATTAAACAAAATGGAGATCAATATCCCTTTGTTGGAAGCTATCCCCCAAATTCCTTAGTATGAAAATTTTATCAAATACATTTGCACTGGGATAAGGAGGTTATGATAAAATGAAGAGGTAATATTGGGTTAAAATGTTTTTTCCCTTATTACCCCAAAAATCCCCCATAAATTTCAAGATCTAGGTATATTCTCTATCCCTTATACCATATAATAACTTAAATTTTCCAATACACTATGATTTAGAAGCATCAATTAATATTATTACTTACTAAGTTTTTTCATCTCTATAGTTAGGATAACTCAAAACAACCCAAGTGGTTGAATATATTTCCAAATGAGCCATTTCCTACGCAATAAGTGTTTTAGAAGATATTCTAGTAAGTGTATAAGGATTTTTGTTCCCTGTTGATTTCTATATTCTGAACATAGAGGAAGATAAAGGTAATACTCATTCCTCAATCATCTTAGGTAGGCAATTTCTCAAGACTTATATAAAACCATAATAAATTTAAATTATGGAACTCTTCCCATGACCTTTGGTGAAGAAACAATGGATTTTGAAATACTTGATTTGATAAAATACAATCACGAGGAAAAAAATGTTTTACCATGAACCATTTTTAATTTTCATGTTTCTATGAAGAAGAAATTAGAATTTTGGATGATATGATTTTATTGAAAGAAAATTTGGAATCTCATGATTTTACCGCTAAATATATTTTTTAAAATGAGTTTAATCTAAAATCTATTTCATGTGATGAATATATTTAGAAGATTAGTGATAAGTATTCAGATAATTCACTCAAATTTTCTATTGACACCTTAACCATGCCAGTGATGGCTATAAGAAATAACAAATTGTTTGTTGAGTTGTAGAATAAAGCCTATTGGGATTCCAAAAGTAAACCAAAAACTTGGAAAGATAAGAGATAATTATAAGCTACATAAGATGGAGTTGAAGAAACTAAGACCAAAAGAATATGAGAATCCCCATCTGTGCAAGTAAAAGACTGGTTCTATCTATGATAGGATTTCCCAGAATAGAAAATTTAAAATTGGATACAATGTGTTGCTAAACTCTTTAAAAAGGAAGATGGTGGTTATGAAAACCAAGGGAGATGAATCACAAATCCCTTTCCAGGTGAATTACCATAAGCAGAATCATTTTCCTGAAGATCCTTGGAAGGAAATAATGGATAAGTCCATATTCCTCCATACGACCATCAAATAAAGAAATCCAAGGTTATTTCTTTCCTCTATATTTATCAGGAAACTCATTTTCAATTATAACTTCTCTAAAAGAATTCATGTTGAACATAAATAGAATGGTGTATGGAAAAAGTGTGGTATAGAGGGACAAGGTATCTTAGGATTTATATTTTAAGAAAACAAACCAAAAAAATCCAAATCTCTTTTAGGAATATGTGCACAGTTTTTTTATATTTTTGTTTTTTAGATTTTTTGGAGTACAAATAAATAAATTGATAAAAATAGAAAGAAAAAAATAGGGATATGAAAATTGAAATTTAATTTGTCTTTCCTAATTAATGTACCAATATGGATGAGAGGATTTATTAATTTAGAATTACTGAATGCGACTGATTTCTGAGTTAACATAACCTCAGTTCTTATGGAAATTTTGTTTGAAGACTGGGAAAAAGGAGTGAAAACTAAAAAATCATTATGGAATGAAAATTATAACATGTGGTTAATGGAATTTTAAACTTAATCTCGAGTAACCCAACCATTTTAATTGAATATATCCTTGGGGATCCTCCATAAAACAAATTAATATGAGTACTTTAAAAATAGAGTAAAATGAGAAATTGGGTTCCCATAATGACTATCTAAGACAATGGAACTAGGTGAGTGAGTTTAATACATCTGTAAAAATTTCAATATGTGCCTTTTCACAGTTCTCTACACATAAAAGGCTATAAAAATTAATAATTTCAATTTATAAAAAAATAATTCATTCAAGTGAGGGTAATATTGAACCCAGATGAAGAAAGGGGTAATTGAATTATAAAAATTTTATTTTGGAAGTATCAATGAATTGTAAAAATGAACTCGGATTTAGTACGCTAAGGAATGAGGGAAGAATGGATGTGATACTTGTTAAAGTTTTAATTATGCTTAAATATATCGAATTCACTCATGGAACTATAATTTGAATTTCTATTGGAATAAAATAGTGTGTGGAAGTCACATAGGTGGCATGGCCATTTACTAGAAGAATTATTTGACCAACTTTAGTTTTGGATTGTTTATATAAAGTTAGGTAAGATAATAAAAAAAATTTAATTAAATTATAAAATTACCCAAGAGTGAAATAGTCCAAGTGTGGTGGAGTAATGCGATCTAAAAATTTGAAAAAAAAAATTGTCTGTTATTTTTTAAAAATACCCCTTCATTTAATTAAAATATTGGGTAAATTTGGGATTTTTGTGAATTTTTTAATTTTAAACATAATTTTTAATTGAATAAAAATATTTTTTAGTGATTTATTATATTTTAGAATTATAATGTGAATCCATATTTTGGTTTCAATTTCAAAATTTGAAATTATAATTGTTTGATTCTAAAACTAAAATTCTTAAAGGGGTTTTATTTTTTGAATTTTATCTGATTTATTAATTTTTTAATGTAATTGAAATCCATTGTGAAATTTAATTTTCAATTTGAATTAAAATGTAAATTTTGGATGATGAAAATATTATGATTTGGAAAATACGAATTTAATTGGTTGGTTTTTATTTTAAAATGAATTTGAGATTTAATCTTTATTTTTAGTTTTGAAAAGGCATTAAATGTTTTATTATTATTATTATTATTATTATTATTATTTTGAATTTAATTAGAAAATTACTGCACTAAAAAAATATTATATTTTCCACTAGGAAAAATATGCTATCATCTTCTTCTTATATCACCTCCTGCTACCTCTAGAAATTTTTAAAAGATAGAAATTGTGCTACCGTCGGGTCTACATCTGGTCCCCTATATCTACTACTAGTCCCTTGTTTTTCCCCACATGATTTTATACCATCAATGATATGATCCTACTATTACTACTAGCATACTGAAGGTGGTTATGGGCATCATAAGTGGACACAAATTCAACCTTTTCTGATACAACTGATTTTGGATTCAATGGACCACACACATCAGTGTGAACTAGCTCCAGTGGCACTACAGCTTTCCAGTTGGCCTTCATTGCAAAGATATTTTTATGTTGTTTCCTTAGAAAACAACTTTCACATATTTGATTCATGTTTCAAATGATAGGAATCCCATTCACCATCTTCTTTCTTCCTAATAATCATAAACTTTCAAAGATTAAATGCCTAAACATGAGATGTCATATCCAGTCTTTATCATCATGTACCATCGTAAAACATCATGCTATATCAGGTTGGATCATAAGTAGAAACATGTGGTTCTTTTACATTGGTACTTTTGTGATCAACCTTCCTCTATCATCGGCAATCACCATTTGTTTATTTTACAGGGTTATGTGAAAGCCTTTTTCCATCAACTTCCTAACGCTCAAGATGTTGGTCTTCATTTCGAGTACACAGTAGATGTCGGATATAAAAGCATGATTTCTATATTTTTGCTTGATCAAAATATCTCCTCTTCTATAGACAAATATTATTGAGAGATCACTAAATGAAATATCTCCTCGAACACTCTCATCTAGGTTTGTAAACAAGTGTTGGTGCCCTGTCATGTGGTTGCTAGCTCCAAAATCAAGATACCACATACCTTGATTTTGTGTCCATGTTTGTGTCAACATCACATGAGACTCGCAAAAAGGATCTTCTTATTCGACGATATGTGCCTCCTTGGTGTCATTCTCCATGGGTTTCTTGTACCAACATTCATTGCTATAATGTCCATATTTTTACAATTATAGAATTTAATGTTTCTTTTATCAGGTTGGATATTATTGAATCCTCCTCTTCTTCCTTGTCCACATTCTCGTGGAGTATAGTTTTGATATTCACATCCTCCTTGACTTAGGATTATTCCACCTCATCCTCCTCTTCTTGAATCAAATCCATTTCCATGGAATCCTCAACCTCGGGTTCTTTGAGATGCCCCCCTTTCTCCTTTCCAGAGTTTTTAAGGTACAACTTTGATTGCAGATCATGTTTCACTCCATTGGTATCGCTCTGGTGGTTCACCTTCAATTCATGGGCTTGAAGAAACCCCATGAGTCCTTCAATAGAGATCATATGAAGGTACTTTGATTCTTCTAGGGAAATGACTATGTAATAAAATTTTGGATCAATAGATCACAAAATTTTCTCACATACCTGCATATCAGCAACATCTCCTCTATTTATTCGCAATTGGTTCACTAAAACCATTACACGAGTGTGATACTTGGCAACAGTTTCAGAAGTTTTTATAAATAGGGATTCAAACTCACCTCAAAGAGATTGAAGACGAATCTGATTCACTTTTTCAGAACCTTGGAATGTTTTTCAAAGAGTATCCCAAATATCCTTCGATGATTTCGAAGAAGTTATTATTTCAAAAAAAAATTGTTGAGGCCTTGATAAATGTTAGATTTCACCTTGCAGTCCTGCGTTCGTCCCACCTGAAGAGTGGATTTTTGAACATCCGGTAGAGTAGCCTCTGCTACTTTAGATTCCAACTTGGTGTATCCATCCTCCACGATGTCCATGACATCAAGGGTTCCAAGTACCATGCACATTTGGATGCACCAATTATCATAATTTTTCTTCGTCAGCTTTGGGATCACATCTTGTGAAAATGCATTCACCATGGAAAAAAACTATTTTTTTTATGGAAAAACAGATGAAAATATCCAGAAGTGGTGCCTATTATTTTTTTTAATTGCAGGCTGATATTTTAGCAAGAATTGCACAAATTTTTTTTGGATCACTCAACTAATTTTTTTAGAATACAAATGGATATTTTTTTTAATTGCACACTATTTTTGTATAATACAAATGTAGGGGAATTTTTTTTTTTTTTTTGTAATAGTAAAGCATGAAATGTGGATAAAAAAAGAGAGAGATGAGATTTTTTTTCTTTAAAAAGGATATATGTGGTGTTGTTGGGAGTAAGAGGAGAGAGGGAATATGGAGGTTAACAAAAAAAGGTTAAAAGAGAGAGATGCCTTTTATGTTTATTTTTTATGATTTCACACCACCTTTGATAATTGGAGAGAGGAAACAACAAGACTTAGATTTAGTTAAGATAAAAAAAATTTATCTTCTTCTTCCTCCACTGCTTAAATTTACAGGTTGAAAATCTCACCTTAAACCTCTATCTTCTTCTGCTGTAGGTCGATAAAAACACCTTTAACTTCCTCTGATACCACAGATGGAGGATAAGTGCAGCAGAAGCATATGAATATCACTGGAGGTGATATTGATAAATTCACGGGAATAAAAATAGTAGCATGAACACATGATTTTATTTCTTATCTCTTCTAATGAAATAAAAAACACAACATGCATATTTTTATAATTTAAAACCACGCTCCAAACCAAATGAAAAATAGAGATACAGAGAATTATGTAGAGTAGGTGCCTCCCAATATTGATTTTCCAAGCAGCCTTCATTGAAAACTTCAAACCTCCATCACAACAGTAGATGTTTGGAACTGTCCCAGAACTAACGAGTTTAATATCCAACATAGACCCCATGACTGTCATCCTACTACCATTGTCTTATATCGGTGAAAATACAGGTACCAATATTTTTCTACCTCTAAGTAAAATTTTTATGATACCGATAGAAGAGAAGCCCTGCCAATTATGCTACTCCAAATTGATTCATCCCCTACTTTATACCACCAATTTAATAACTAAATATTTCCATTGAATCCAAAGAAGATGTTGTGACTGATCCACCAAATCTCATCATTCCATTGTTGATGAAAATTAATACCAATGGAGATTCTAGTCGGAGATGCGCCACTATCAAATCCAAACTAAATCTTATTAGAGAAGATAAATCCCTAAAGAATCAATACCCACTACTTGAAGATCCACTATTTGAGATGATACCAGTCATAGCTCAATGGTGATGACCTCAATGTCGCATGATTCCAAAATTGAAGAATCACACCAAGCCAAAGTAGCTGATGATTGAACTCCACTACCTAGTCAAATCAATACTT
Source organism: Viscum album (assembly GCA_963277665.1). Taxonomy (NCBI): domain Eukaryota; kingdom Viridiplantae; phylum Streptophyta; class Magnoliopsida; order Santalales; family Viscaceae; genus Viscum; species Viscum album. The sequence continues at coordinate 1,134,652,730 of OY728141.1, read as the reverse complement.
AAAGCACCCATTATCACTAATGAAGAAACCGCTCAGAGATAAACCCTATTTTTATGATGATCCTTGTTAATTTATAATTCATTTTATTTTTTTAATTAAATTATTATTTTAATATGCCTGTTTTGAGCATCTGTTACGCAGTTTCAAAGTGAGAACTGCCCACTCAAGCTTCACCATCCATGTGTCCACTCCAACCTGAGATTCATTTTTCATCTACCCAGAAATACATCACACTCCTGGAATAGATGATGGGGTTCACAACTATGAGGGATGCGCTGGCAGCCGAGGAAGGTAGGGTGCTCACGGTGGTGGAGGTTCTTGAAGGGGGCTCGCCTCTGAGCCGGGAGCACGCAGTCGGTGTGCTTCTCACCATGTGTCACTTAAATTGCCAGAAATAGAGGGAGATTGGATGAATATATTCCTGAATAGGGGTTCTCTTGGATTGTCAGAGATCTTTCCCTATGTTTTTGATTCTTGGAATCCAGAGTAAGAGGCTATAGAGGCAGTGACTTCCATTCTTGAATCCATTGGTCGTTGAATCTAGGACGACCCTCGATCATCAATTTGACCTTCATCTAAGCAGCATGGAGTAAAGTGGTGATAGAGATAGGGTTTCTCTTTTTTGAACCCAAGGATTGAGAAATTTGAATTCCACACCGATGTTGGATTCCACCACCGGTCTCAGATAATGGCACTAGAGTTGGACAACAAGAATACCCTCACAGAGTGGCATCACGCACGGACAGAGTTGTTGTGATACCTTACTCAATTATGGCTGATGATCATGGATTGTGACAAATCGGGGCAACTTGGACAGACCTAAATAGGTGAAAATCCCAATTATATACCTTTTAGAACTCCAAAATTATGATTTTAGTGGGTCGCAATAGTATTATTCAATGATAAAGGTTTGGCCAAACCCCAGTAAGGGGGATCGGGACCTATTTCAGTTTTTTCTTTTTTTCTATTTTTATTCTATTTCCTAATGGATTTGTTGTGTACCATCCGTGTATTGTTTATATGGTAGTCTTTGTACTTCTGTTTTCTTACATAGTGAAAAAACCATAATGATCCTTCCCCGTGCACATAGGACATATGGTTGAAGAACATAAATCTACATGTCCCTTTTACTACTTTCAATTTATGCATTTTATTCAACCTGTATACTGCTGAACTTCTCTGCTTATTATGTTAATTATAGAATCTATTTGAGCATTGTTTTATATCAGCTTTATCATTTATGTTGCATCCTTATTTTATCATTTTTTCTGGTTTTATTAAATCAGTTTGTTACAGATTTTTGTGTTCTTTTTAATGAGAAATATTGAAAGCTTGATTTTTTTAATTTCCATTGCCAGTGTGTTGTTCAATTCTATTGAATTATTTTAAATATATTCGTTTAATGTTAGGGAATTGAAAGTCAAACATTATTTGTTTATTAGTTTTCATGTATTAGACTATCAATAAGCATCGTTTTCTCATTTCGAATTTTAATTAACCAAAACACCCAATAGATCCTAGGCTATTCTGTGCAGACCGTCTCCTACAAAGGGGTACTTCCCACAATAAAGTGGTATCAGATCCTAATTGAGTTTAAGTTTTTCTTAATTAAAATTTAAAATCAATTTTCAATTTCTTTCAAATGATTTTCTAGTGTCTTTTACCTATTTCATCATGCTTTGATTGTTTTGTTAAGCTATTTCATTGGTTGTCTTAGGCTATAATTTCATTCTATTATTGATAGTTTGTTTCCTCACTATTTAACTATTTCCTTTTCCTATCTGAACCTCAAAGATTCCTCTTGGTAGTTTCTACCTATGTGTGTCTAGAGTTTTGGGATAGGAATAGGTTCTATGTGAGGTTTGCCTATGTTTGAGAGCTGGTTAGTAGTAAGGTTTGGAAAGATCTTGTGTCTCTAGTGTCTACCTTTTGCCTTAAATATGAGCTTATGTTAGCTATGTTGGGTTCCTACATATCCTTTAGGACTGTTTACTCTGAGTATGGTCTCGTTGTGAGTTTGGTGTTTATGTTTGGGTATCTTGTGGGTACAGCGTCTCTTTCCTAATCACCAAGATTCTTTTTTTAATATTCAACCCTGTTTAGCGGCTTTTTTGGTTTCCTAGGAACTGTGTGTCGTTAGTAAGTCTAGACTAGGATGTGTGGCCCTTTAGTGTCTTGTTTTCCCCTAGTTTCTAGCTATCTACTAGACTTTTTTCTAGCATCTTAGATATGTATTAGGATGTTGGTAATGCTTTCATGTGTCCTTACAATTTCCCTTTTGTGTGAGGATGTCTCCTTTTGAATTTTTTTAGGCGATCATATCCTATAGTGGAGATTCTGAATCCATCTTTTGAGGATCTTCTAGTGCCTTGCATCGAAATTCCAGGTGGCATGTCTCAGTTTTTAAAGTCGACGGTGCTCGGTGCTTTGGTCTTGATATGTCATTGAGGGTTCAGGTGGAGACCTCTTTGGTTGTTTCATTTATTATGTATGTTATCTCTTTGTTTCACTCTCTTTTCTATTTGCATGATTGTACTATTTTATACTAAGTTATATTCGATGTGAATTTCTATGAGTTTTTTTTTTCATGTTTTGTGTGAGGATGGATACTACTCTATTTATTTGTGTTCTCCAAGCACATATGAGCTAGTTTGTGGACATGTTGGCATGTGATTTTCTGGTCTATGATTTCCTCGTTATCATTATCTGAGAGTGAGACTTAGGTAATTGGATTTATGAACCTCTATCATGTAGTTGTTTAGAATTGTTCTGAACATGTTTAGTAGATATTTATAATATCATTCAACTTTGGGCAACATGTTTCGTAGTTGATACATGGTAGGGGGACTATTTGGGTCATACCCTGTAGTTTGTTTCCTGTTTAGGATTTTCCCAAGTTGGTGATGTTAGGTGTTTCATAATCATCATGTGGTTTATTTTTTAATTTGCAATGTGGATTGTGCAATGTTGTTTCATATTAAAAATTTTCATGCATTTAATTTCCAATGTGGATATTTGTGAATTTTTTAATTCATTTTATTTTTTTAATTAAATGATTATTTTAATATTCCTATTTTGAGAATTTGTTAAGTAGTTGAAAAGTGGGAACCACCCACTCAAGATTCCCCATACTCATGTCCACTCCAACCTAATATTTATTTTTCATCCTCCCAGAAATACATAACACTTCTGGAATTGATGATGTGGTTCACAGTTGTGAGGGTCATGCTGGCAGCTGAGGAAGGTGGGGTGCTCGCGGTGGTGGAGGTTCTCGAAGGCGGCTCGCCTCCAAGCCGGGAGCACGCAGATGATGTTCTTCTCACCATATGCCACTATGATCATTGTAAATAGAGGGAGATTGGAGGAAGTTGTGACCAACTAGGGGTTTTATTGGCTTTTTAGAGATCTTTCCCTATGCAGTTGGTTCTTGGTATCTTGGGCGAGCAGTTACAGAGGCAGTGACATCTGTTCTTGAATCCATTGGTCGTCGAATCTGGGACGACCCTTGATCGTTGATCCGACCTTCTTCTAAGTAGCGTGGATTGCATCATTGATGGAGATAGGGTTTATCATTCTTGAACCTAAGTATGGAGAAATATAGATTCTGCACTGGTCTCAAATTCCACCACCAGTCTCATATAGTGGCACTAGAGTTGGACAGAGAGAATACCCTCGCATAGCGGCATCGCGCATAGACAGAGTTGTTGCATTAACTTTCTCAATTGTGGATGAAGATCATGGATTGTGATGAATTGGGACTACTTGTACAGACCTCAACAAGTGATTATCTTGATGATATACCTTGAAAAACTCCACGATGATGATTTTAGTGGGTCGTAATAGTATTCTTCAATGATAAAGGTTTGCTCGAACCCTAGTAAGGGGGCTCAGGACCTATTTCAGTTTTTTTATTCTATTTCCTATTATCTTTTTTGTGTACCATACATGTATTGTCTATATGGAATTCCTTGTACTACTATTTTCTTGCATAGTGAAAAAACCATGATGATCCTACCCCACGCACATAAGCCATATGGTCGAAGCACGTAAATCTGTGTGTCCCTTTTACTAATTTCAATTTTCACATTTTATTTGACCTGTATACCACTAAACTTCAATGATTCTTATGTTAATTATAGAAGCTATTTGAGCATTGTTTTGTCTTGGTTTTATCATTGATGTTGCATACTTAATTTCTCATTTTTTTCTGGTTTTATTAAATCAGTTTTGTACAGATTTTTTGTTCTATTTAATGAGAAATACTGAAATCTTGAATGTTGTAACTGCCACTGCAAGTGTGTTGTTCACTACTGTTGAATTATTTTAAATATATTCATTTGATGTTATGTAATTTCAAGTTTAACATTATTTTTTTATTAGTTTTCATGTATTAAACTATTAATAAGTATCATTTTCGCATTTCAAATTTTAACAAACCAAAACACCCAATAGATCTTAGGCTATTTTGTGGGGACCGTCTCTCACGTAGGGGTGCTCCCCACAAAAATCCTTAAGAATAAAACTAAATCCCATGTTCTAGATGATGAATATAAATTTTTTAGGTGACCATAACTCAAATTAGATGTTGATGAGCATTTTTGAAGATGACAAGACAAAATTGATGCATCCAACTTAAATTGGAATGCGTCAAGGTTGAGTTGGAAATTCTATGTATTGAAGAACAACCGATAATGAAGGAAAACCCTCAGAAAACCCATTTAAAGATTTAATATTTTCAAATATGCCTCTTATATTGTAAATATGGTCTACTAATATTTCACCACAATTGGTTGGAAAACATATGTTGATTGAGTTACTAGTTTAGAAGGATATTTGTGATCGAATTGAAATAGACATGTTGGTTATTGTGGTTTTCATTACAGAATAAAAATGAGAAGATGAGGACCTCAATATCTTGAATTCTATAACCACAAGATTGATGATAGATGCATATAACCTTCTTGAATAAAGGTCCATGTTAACTTGTTAATCCTAATTTCCACCCCGAATCATTGTGTCATCCCTGATGAATTCATGGCTAGCCACCTGATCTCCCTTATGGGTGACAATCTTCACTGCTTCTACACATAGAAACCAAAATCAATTATAATTACAGCCTCATTATTCCATGAGTTTGGGTCCTATATTTCCTAATAAAATACTCTTTTTTAAAATCCAAGTCATATTTTGGAATCCTTATAAGATACCATAACCACCAATGTAGCACTCAAGTTCGACCACCAGTTCCATTTTTCTCACTTGGACCAGTGCTAATAAAAACAAAAAATCACCTTTCTCCACCACTATGCACCCAACCAAAAATATATTAAGCTCATTATTACTCCTATATGTGAGATGGTTGGATCAGTAATTCTATTCCAAATTCACACCAGTTCCCCTAGATGCTAATTACAGTGCATACTCCCAACCTCATGCCATGTTAAAAGCAACATCAACATCTAGACTCCACACACACACCCAATCAAGTGCACACACCCAAGCTCAGGATTGAGATAAAATATTTTAAATCCAACTTGTAATGATAAAGATCTAGTTTTCACATATATTACTCAAAAATCACACAAAAATAAACATGATTTTCCACATGATCCATGAATCATTGAAACTTTCCATCCCAAACTCAATCATAGGAGGGAATAATTTCCAATATATAAGAATTCATGAAAATATTCTCTTATTGAATCATCCAAACCCTTAATATTGGAAACATTTCAATCATATAACGATGAATAGGGAATTTTTTTACACTAAAAATGAGAACATTCTTAAAGACACTAGAAGAAGTTGAAGTTTCCCATGATGATCAAATGGTGAATATTGAAGTGAACCAAGGATCTATGATAATTATTCTTTAAATAGGAAACTCTTCATTAGGTTTAGGATGGAACTATCTCTTTATTTTTCTTGAAGTTTGTTTCTATGATCACTCACTATTTTTGTTGTTTCTTTCTTCTCTTTATTTCATTTCATAATAACTCTAGTGATGGCACACTAAGAAATTAGTGGTTGAGAGAAGGATATTCTTTTGATCCCTCAGTTAATGAAATAATTATTTCAACTGTTCAATATCTTATGATTTTTTCACATGATTTATTCAAATTCTATAGGCATTGGGATATTTCTTATTTTTGGTATTTTGAATTCATCTTCCCTTCTTCACTGGATCACACACACATGCTACTTAGGCCATATCCATTGCTTGTGATCATGAGTAGTGGGTTGAATTAAGGGTAATTAGTGATCTATGATTACTAGGACAGGGTGGATTGTATGTTGTAGTGGAAATTCCATCCCTCGTCTAAACCAAAAATCTAGGTGAGGGTAATCGAGTGTGATTTTACTTTATTAAAAAGAAAATGAGAGTAAAAATTATAATAATTGTTTAATAGGAAATATAAGGGGATGATCTAAGGTTATTCCACTAATTTTAAATTTTAATTTAAAACTAATCCAATTTAATTATATTACTATGTTCACTAATTAAACCACAAAAAAAGAGATACATTGTCATAACATTTTCCTCTCCAGAGACAAACCTGAGTCCCACTACTACTAATTTTACTTGTGTTCAAAAAATATTCTAATCACCCCACAACAGGTGATCATCAATAACATGCCCATATAATTTTTGGATGAAGTTTTTAATACAACATATTATATAATCAATAGAGTTATAATAAGGATTATCTTGATGAAAACACTATATTAACTATAGAATAATAGGAAACCAAAGGTTGGATTATTTAAGGTTTTTAGATGAAAATTTTATATCTTTAACACTGAGGATAATCTTTACAATGTTCACTACTACAAATTCAGGCTATAGACAAGGTTTATAATTGTGGCTATAGGTCAAGAAACTATGGATATAGGTAATAGCCATGGTTTGGTGGACCATGGATCCTATTGGTGTGGAAATAGGGTCACGACTATAGCCATAGTTTCCACTGTGGCTATAGGTCTACTACAATAGTTTCCAATCGTGTATATAGCTACTACCATGTAAGATTATATCCATGATTCAAAACTGTGGCTATAGGTATACTACCACGGTTCAAAACTATAGACATAGGTCTACCACCATAGTTTATAACCATGGATATATCCTGCAGATACAGTGAAAAATAGTAATTTCAAAATTCTAATACAAGGTTAATACTAAAAATAGTTATCCAATGCCTCTACTACATGACCCGAAATTATAATATAAGGTTAATACTAAAAAAAATTATCCAATACCTCTACTACATGATCTGAAATTCTAATACAAGGTTAATACTAAAAATTTGTATCTTTTATGATTTTACATTATTAAACAAGATTAAAATACTAACATAAAAATGAACTTATACTACATAGAAACACAGTACTCCACCCACTAAGTGTCGAGAAAATTGTTGAACTGAAGGCTGAATAAAACTCCAGATGATTAGGGTTACATGAAAGTAGAGAGGATGTTATTGAGAGAGAACTCATATGATTTAGTCGGTCGAATCAACTTTCCAAGCATGCATTCTATGCCTTTATACAAGGTGTTATTTTTTAGACTTCAGGTAGATCTTTTCATATCTAGCAGCAGATCCATCCACCTTTACTGCTTCCTTTTCTATCCGACTCAACACAACCCTATTATCATCATCACTAGCACTTAAAAACTCCTTGGAGAACTTCTCCAGGATCTCCACAATGTTAACCTTTAAAGTGATACATCCCTTTCCATCACAACTCAATCCACACTTATAGACACCTGCAAGACAAACCACAAAACTACATATCCACTAGAGTACACCTACAGAGTTTGATTATATAATACTCATTAGGAAACCACCATGTTTTTAACATATATGAAATACATGCATATATATTATTTTGATCAATTTACTCATTTACATGAATATAGATGAGAACAAATTTACATCTAGTTATCAATAAAATCAAATTAGAAGTAGATAATGAGTAACTTAAAGATCAATTTCAACTATAAATGAAAACTTCTTATATTGAAAGGATTCATACCTCACATACCATTTTCAATCCTAACACTTCGAAAATAATATAAATAGGATAATACAATGAGGATTCCCTCCTTAATGAGCTAACCTCATCATACTTTAGTTAGTGGTTGAGTAACGGGTAAAACCCCATCTCATAGAAAATTCAACACAAAAATTAATTCTCAGGACCAAAAGAACCTATCATTATGGTTATATATAACCCAACATCCCAATCTATTTTTACTATAGAAGAAGCTTAAATAGGAAAACCATTTTTAATACATTAAATTATAGAATAATAATTACATAGGTTTAAAAATTAATATGGGAAGAGAAAGAATAAAAAAATGATAATTAGAAATACAATTGTAATGGGAAGCTCAATTTTCATACCAGAAACCAAATAGAAGTAGTTTCACATATTGTGAATGCATAATGGCCTAAGAAATTTTCACCTTCCAAGATTGAGGTTAATTTAAAAAATTAGACCCATTGGTTGAACTATGTTTTCCAAAAAGAGTTGTATTGAACAAAGTTACCAAATAGTGGAAAATAAATAATTCTATTAGATGAAGAATGTCTTTATAATTTTTAGATAGGAAATTTTTGTGGGAGTTTCATATAGAATAAAGCTTGAAGATGAACTAGGCTAAGAAATATGGATGTTCTAAATGAATTTTTACCAAAAAAAGGTTTTCAAATTAAACTATATTGAAAATAAGTTTTTGAGTAAAGGATCCAGAAAGAAATTTTTTAGAAAAGGCATCAAAAAAATTTCCGATTGAAGCCATAGGAGATATTCCTCCAAATATAATCCACCCGATAGATAAAAAATTATGATGAAATTATAGAGAGGTTTCTAAGAGGAGGCATTAAACATAAGTTTCCAAGTGGAGTCATCATATACATATTTTCAAGCAAAGTCATTAGTCATAGGTTTTTAAGTGAAGACTTCAGAAATAATCATCATACATAGTAAATCAAAGACATTGGACACAGTAGTATGAATTCATAATATTGTGGTTTTTTATTAAGGTCATTAAAAATAATATTTTTAAAATAAATCCATCAAATATAGACTATCAGGTAACAATTTTCAAGTTCAAAAAATGAAGAAGTTCCTTTGAAGAAGTACCAGAAAGAGGGTTGAGGATCTTTTCACTATTTGGAGTATTACATGATGGATTAGTTACTATAAATATGTATCATAATCAGTTATAATAATATTTATAAATACTTTTGTAAAGTTCTATGTTGTGATGATATTGAGTTGAACATTCAATGTTTTAATAACCATAAAGAAAAAAATCATGATTCAAGATCATATTTTAGGAAGTTTGGAGATATTGTTAATACCAATATTTAAGGAAGTTCCTATAAATATTATTGAATTATATTTGTGTGGAGGTTTGAAAGTATTCAACTAAAGAAAGAGTCGAGCATTTAATTCAATGTTTGAGAAAGAACATTTAATTTTATGTTCATGATACTCCCTTTGTTTTTAGATAAATGATAACTATATAAAGAGGAGAAGGTCAAATGATAAGGTTTTATTTTTTTTCTCATGTTTTTGTAGCTAAGTTTTTTATTGATGAAGTGTTTTTTGAAGTACGGTTCCAAATAAAAAGACTGAGATTCATTATCTTTTTCATTGAAGTATAAGATATATAAATAATAGATATAAAGGTATTAGATAGAGTAGTTATAGATGAACATATACTCGATGAAGAAGGTACTAGATGAAGAAGAGAATAAGGGATCATATGAACTAGTATAAAATAGATAGTAATTAGACTGAAAGGTATCAGATAAACTAATATCATATGGTAAAATTTAGAATGGACATGTGTTGAATAGGGAAGTACCTAATAAAAAGTATCAAATGAAGAATAACTAGTGAATATTATTTAGAAATATTCACCTAAATCCCGTATTATTGAGTATTTTAGACTGGGATATCAATTTTAATTGCTTTTCAAAAATAAATACTAAAGATCAGGTTTGGATAAGACTTCATGCATTGAGTTGGGTATTTTGGAATCCAAAAATATTAAATTACATTGCATCATGTGTTTTTATTCCTCTGAAATTGTATCAACACACCCTAAATGGTGAGCTGAGTCATTATGATATGAAACAAATTGAAGCTAAATTAGACTCAAAACTACTAGATGCCATTAAATTCATTTTTAATGATCACAAGGATGACATCAATGTTTAGTATGAATTTAAACCCACCTATTGTGATGTATAAAAAAAATTTGGGCACTCATTTTCCAACTGTAGGGTAGATTAGGAGTAGGATAAACCTCCACCATATGTAAATGATAAGAAATAAGTGAATAAAACAAAGAAACACACAACCAATCATTAATATAGGGGAACCATCAAACATAATGGCTGATGCTAAATGGGTTAAGAAATAAAGACCTTCTTTAAATGCTAGAAACATGAAATCAAGGGATTCCCAAGAGGAAGAAGAAGATAATGAAAATGATTAGAGAAATTTAGTTCTTGATCTTGATTAGGATATTCTGAATTTTATCAAATCCATACAATCTAGTAGTGAAAAAAAGATTGTAACAAGATGACTATTTTAATAACATTCAAGGAGAAGGATGTGTTGGATCTCCTAATGTTGTGTATATTGATAATGAAGCTAGAAATGTGGTTCCAACCATAGGTGAGTGTACACACCAACTAAATTATTGAACTCTATATCCTTAAAAATTTCATCCCAAGTAGGTGGTATGAACTATTGATCTATTTGTGAGCACACCATCAGAACAATATACTAAAATACTTCTTACTATCCACTCTCTAAATCAACAGTCACCCTATCGACATATCTCAAATGTTCACAAAAACTACACAAATGATACTACGACTATATCTATGATCCAATATGTTATTCAGAAAAATGAATACTCCCAAAACATGGCACATGACTACTGTATTGATCCGAATACATCATAAAATAAAAACATGGGATGAGAATAAAAATCTTAGTAAGGAATATAAAAATATGAAAACCATTAGTCCATTAATAAACATTAAAACCCCTTAAAACTTTATCATAAAGTAATAGTTTTCACCCTTACTAAGTAGTAAATACTTTCCTTTGAAAATAAGATCATTTCATACTTTTTTTAAACACAAGATTACCATAAAACCCATAGAAAGCATAGAAAATACATAAAGGTACCTTGGGACATAATTATACTTTTGACACTTATAAATAGAATAACCATGTAGCCAACTTCCATACATGTCACTCTTATAAATGGAATAGTCACACAACTGACTTCCATACCCAATGCCTTGGAGGTTATAACGTAAACACCCACACTTGGTTTATCATGGAACCACTCATCCTTGGTTTATAACATAACCACCCATTAAATGTCCAAGTACCATTATATAATCATAACACATAAAAGCTTTCAATTTTCAACATGTCACTCATAATATTTCATTTACACTCATAAGAAAACATTTCATGTTATAGAAATAATCAATCCATTTTCTAAACCCATTTTTAATAAAAAAATACACATAAAATGAAAATAGGTGTTTATTTTTATTTTAAAAACATGAAGGATTATAGAGGAATCCAAATATAAAATAATGGTAATGATGATGGAGAAGTTGTTGTCGTCGTATACGTTAAAAAGAACATTGTTTTTCTTCATTTGTAAATGAAGTCAAATGTTCCGTACAAAAAACATAAAAATATTATTTTTTATAAACATTTAAATGAAATTCAAAATAGGCACAAAATGTTATTTAAAATATTTTTATATCCATATATGTAAAATAATATCAAGAATATTGACATGGAGAAAAATATTTGATAATTAAATATTTAAAGATTAAAATTTTCCCATACCAACTTGAAAATTTAAATAATAATCTCCATGAAATAATAACATTTTAAAAAATACATTAAATAACATGAAAATAAATAAATTCATGATATTATATGTCAAAGGGTCTGTATATAAACCTCATAAAAGAAGGTGGGTGTATAAAAATACTCAGTAGAGGACCCTGAAAACCAAAAAGAAATATAAAAAGTAAAGGTATAGTAATCTCTACACAATATATGTCTATAGAACATATAACAAGGGAAAATATCTAGATATACTCAAAACCCAGACCCATCATCTAGAGGTAAGTCACAACGACCGTATACCCATGATAGAGATTCAGTTCAAAGATTCCAAAAAGCACTCATCTGGGAGAACTCACTCCACAAGTCTAGTAGATTTGATGACGTTTTTTCGAGAAGTAAGTTCTTCGAGAAGTATCACAAGAGAGATATAAGTAATAATAGATCTGAAGAGAGAAATTATGAACTCATTTCAGGAGAACTCACTCCTGAGTGGGGAAAGATCGTGATACACGAATGAGGATCACTTCCAGGGACTTGGAGTATACCATGAATCATCCAGATTCACCTAATAAGTAGAGAATAAATATCCTATAGGATTGGTAATATTGATACCTAACTCTACATAGGGCCAAGAATGGTTAGAGGATCTCTCTCTAGGACTCTTGGAGGGATTCTGACTCTATCCAGAAAGTCTTGCTGAAGGGATTATACTCTTGTGGATGGAAACAATACCTAACCTTAAGGGGAATGACAAAGGGGAACTAACCCAAATGGAACTTGTCCAAGGAACAGTGGACAAGGAGATCAAGCCATGTAAAAGAAAGTACACAGAGTGTAGAAGAGTCACATGCCATGTCTCTTGACTCTGGGTACTGCCTATGTGAAATGGCCTAAGTTAGAAGAAAATATCCTATAGAAAAGGTATACACAGTGTGTATAGGAGTAACACACTGTGTCCTACCATCCAGGGGTCGCTCCTTATATGCTGGTTGTTTGCCCGTACATGGCTTCAACCCATGTATTCCAACCGGTGTACTAGTACATGGGGTAACCCATGTAACGGTCTAGTCTAGTCATGTGGTGGAGTACATGTTGTGTACTCTACCCCGTGTTTATGTATCGTCTAAGATACACACCAAGTCTTGCGTAAGTACCCACATGTCATGTGACATCTATCACACATCGTGTCATCACTTTATATCACCCAAAACACTAGCTGTTGGTCAATGGGGCCCACATGTCGTGTAGTCCGAACTACACGTCGTGTACATCACGATTTTCCAAAAACCCAGTTTTTCACCAGCGCACCTCAGGTGATTATCCAATTTTTTATCTATTGTTTGATCACCTCTAAATTGAAGATATAGAGTTTCCCCACTATGGTAACATCAAATCGGTAGGTTTTGGGTGTTCGATTCGCCCTAAAAACCTATTTCGAATATCCGCATGAATAATTATTGATATTATATTTCTCCCAAACCACATTGATTCATCCACCTCCATCATTGTCTCACCTCCACAGGGTCATCATGATTTTTTATATCTAATTTGGGATCATTGTGTTACGAAATAGATGTGCAACGATCCATTTTTCATAACCCCTTGAAGAACACAAAGAACCCGAGGTCAAAAAAGGGGAAGAAAATAAAATAAAGTACTGAAGAACAAAAATTTTCCATCATTCATCATGGTGTTGATACGATCCTATTAGAGGGATAAAAAAGAGAAAATCAAAACATAAATAAAATTAAACATGGATTAATTCCCCAAAATAAACCCGATAAAAGACCCTCATATAAGAACAACAATCTAAGGGTCAACCAGTTCATGGGATGATCCGAATTCATCATTTGAATCCAAGAATGGGGAAAGAAGAATTGAAATAATAACCCATACCTTGATTATTGATGAAGAGGTAGATCAGTCATTGGTCGGGATTCAATCTTGCTGCACAATTATCCACACATCATAGTTCGTCGAGAATTCTTTGGGGTGGCTCCTCTCCAAAGTTCCAGTGGATTCCAGGGAAAGTTTTTAGGGTTATGAGCATGGGATCATGGTCATTTAAAACCAATTAACACATCGCTTCATTATGGAAATGTTTAAAATAAATAAATTATTAATTTATTTTATTTCCTTTATAATGAACAAAAACTAACTTCTGATATCGACCCGCAATGATTGGTGTTAGGTCTCGCCTAAGGTAAAGTCTTTGCTCTGAATGCAACAGTGCCCTCATATTTCTAATCCAGGAACCTGTTTAAAATTTATTCCACTTTTTTAGGAAAACCAATCACATGCACTATATAAAAGTTTTATTTATTTCAAAAATTTATTCAGGACACTTCGGGCCTTAGAATTTCACGTCGTTGTAAAGCATGGTCCCGTAATAATTCCATATAATATTTAAAAATAAAACACATAAAATCAAATGCATTAAATTCTAACCACCTTAGGGTCTTATGTATCTGAAAAGCCAAAACAAAGGGCTACTTAAACAAATGTGGGTATTGCGCGTGAATCTAAGCCTCCCTCTCCCACATGAGCTCCTGAAAGTTCTCGTGCCACCATTGGACATGCACCAAGGGAATTGATCACCAACAAAGGATCCTCTCAGGTCAATCCTCGATCTTCACTGGGTACTCTATATAGGTCGCTCCATCCTTGATTTCCATCTCACCCTAGTCGATGGAATGAGATGGGTCATGCATGTACCTCTTCAACTGTGACACGTAGAAGACATCATGTACCTGGTGCAACTACAGCGGTAGATTTAGGCGGTATGCCACCAATCCAACTCTGTGCAGTATCTAAAAAGGGACGATGAACCTCATAGACAAATTTTCACCCCTACCAAATCTATTCAACCCTCAATGAGGTGAGACTTGAAGGAATACAAGGTCTCCCTCCTTGAACTCCAGAGGTCTCTATAGTTTGTCATCATAAGACTTCTGTCAGCTCTGTGTAGTTTTCATCTACTCCAAGATGATATTCACTTTCTCAGCGGTAGATCATACCAAATATGTACCCATGAGTGTTGACTCTCCAGGTTCAGTCCAACAAAGTGGTTACTGGTGGGGTCGCTCATACAAAGCCTCAAACGATGTCATACTGATGGTGGAGTGGTAGCTATTGTTGTATGAAAAATCCACTAGTGGTAGGTGGTCCTCCCAACTACGACAAAAATCCAATATACAAGCCTGTAACATATCCTCCAAAACATTAATGGTTCTCTCCATCTGACCATATGTTAGGGAATGTAACGATGTGCTCAAGCATAGCTAGGTCCAACACACCCCCTATAATCCCTTCTACAACCGAGATGTGAAACGAGCATCACAATCTAAGAATATCATTGAAGGGACTCCATGAAGCTCAACTATCTCCTGCACATATAGGCATATCAATCTCTCTACGGAGCTCTGCTTCATAATATCTAGGGAGTGGAACAACTTGGTGAGTCATTCAATGATCACCTAGACATAATTGTGTCCCCTAGATGTTCGTGGTAATCTTGTTAAGAATTCTATTGATATTCCATTAAACTTACACTTTGGAACTTCTAGGGGGTGAGATAACCCTACTAGCTCATGGTTCTCAGCCTTCACCTACTGGCATGTAAGGCATCAAGAAATGAACTTTGTCACTATTGTCACGACCCGCCCTCGGGGTCCGTGCCGTGACTACCCCAAGCCCGCCTTCCAAAGGCCAGGGGCTGGCGACTAGCACCAAGGCGTAAATCCCGGTAAAAAGGGAAGGCATTGCCTTTGAAAAGTAAACACACACAACAGAGTAAACAAGCGGAAAGTAAACACTAAGCAAGCAGAGTACAACTGAAAGTGCGGAAAAGTAAATGGGCCAGAATACAAACCCAAACTGAAAGTAAAGTACAACTCGAAAGGGGAAAAACAGCAACTGTAAAGTAAAAGCCGCTACTCCGAGCTGTCCACCGGAAATCCCACCTGAAGGGTGGGTACAGATAGCTCCTCTGCTCCACGGGTCCCGCCGTCCGCTCCGTGCACGTCCCGCCCAGTGGTCCACCTCCGGGTACCGTCCCGCTCTACAAGCCTTAGCTAAGTCAACGCTGTCCGTCGTCTGCAACCAACACAACGTAGTGCGGGCGAAGCCCGTGCAGGGGTGAGTATAAGCTACTCAGTAGGGACCCCGAGACCCCTGAAGGTCTCTCAAATCCACAGAGGATAAACTATGAAGAAAAGTACAATCACGAAGTAACAACCGACACTGCTTAGGTATATGCCCATACATATACCTAAGTCATCAATTAAAATACGCTCCAACCTCCGAGTCCAAGTACAACCCAGTCCACGCAGGAAAGTATAGGTATTCCACATAGGAAAGCAAAACATAATCCACACAGGATTGCATAACACAATCCACACAGGAAAGCAACAGGATTCAGCTCACACAGGTATACTTCTTCAGAGGACGATAAAGATGATCACTGATCCATCTAAGTCGTCGGACCCACGAAGGATCGATAGGTAACTAACCCCCGCAGAAGACCCACACAGGATCGGGCTCACACAGAACCTGTAGGCGCTGGCTCACACAGAACCGCTGAGCGCAAGGACCCACACAGGATCGGGCCCACACAGGACATGTAGCACTGATCCACGTAGGATCGCTGAGTGCTGAAGTCGTCGTCGTCGAATCCACATAGGATCTCTGTACTGTCGTCGTCAAATCCACACAGGATCTCTGTACTGTCGTCGTCGCAGTCACAGTAGCAGTCGTAGCAGTAGAACAGTCGCAGCCAGCACTAGGGTTCCCGCACACAGCAAACTCGTACGGAGGGTCCGCTCCACGAGCCGAGAGGCTGATACATCAACTGTCACGAAGACCGAAGTTGATGTATCCAAAAGTT
Source organism: Viscum album (assembly GCA_963277665.1). Lineage (NCBI taxonomy): Eukaryota > Viridiplantae > Streptophyta > Magnoliopsida > Santalales > Viscaceae > Viscum > Viscum album. The sequence goes on along the minus strand of OY728141.1, from coordinate 1,134,635,935 downwards.
CCGTATCGTCAACAGGAACTCAACGTAACAGACGGCGCGTCGATCGGACGCCCGGTCTGAGAGTTATTGGCATTTTCGTCTCCGGGGCCCGGTTGGTTTTTAAGGCAAAACCAACCCGACCATACTCCACCTGCGTCCAAACCTCGGGCGGAGTATGCCAAAAGATCCGTCTCACTAATAGGAACACTACGCGACTGACGGCACGTCAATCGGACGTCCGTAGCTCAAGATATGAGCGTTTCCGCTCTGAAGGCCCGGTTGGTTTCGTGAACGAACCAACCCGGCCGAACTCAAAGTAAACCGAAACCTTGAGTGCGATATACCGAAACGACCGTCTCGATCCAAGGATCGCGTTGCCGCAGACGGTTCGTCATTAGGAGGTCCGAGGCTCAAGTTATGGGCCAAAAACCAAAACTGGTTCGAAACGGGGGGGTCCGGGTCCGGGCCGACCCGGCCCGACCCCCCCCCCCCCCCCCTGGGCGGCGCGGTGGCCGGCGGCGGCGGCCAGCGGCGGCGGACGGCGGCGGCGCGCGGCGGCGGTGGGCGGCGCAGCGGCGGCGGCGCGCGGCGGCGGTGGGCGGCGCGGCGGCGGCGCGGCGGGCCGCGGTGGCGGCGGGCCGCGGCGGCGGCGCCTGGCGCCGCTCGTGGGTGACACGCGGGGGGCAAGGCCCCCGCTTTGCTGGAGGGCGGCGCGGCAACTGGCCGCGCCGTTTTTTTTTAAAAACCGCCCCCCTCACGTGGGGGGCCTGCTGGCGGTGAACCAAGGGGGCCGGCTGCCCCCTTCCCTCATGAACCCCCCCCCCCCCCTCATTAAGAGGGGGGTTTTGTTGAACCGGCCGGGGAAATTAATTCCCCGGTTTTATGACATCCGGCCGGCCAGATGGCCGGCCGGTTTTTACCAACGGGACCGGAAATTCCGGTCCCGCCTTCGACTTCCGACGCCGGCGGCCCGGCCGCCGGTCTTCCCTTCCGCCGCGGCCTGGAACCGGCCGCGGTCTCCTCGTCCCGCCGCGGCCCGGAACCGGCCGCGGTCTTCTCGTCCCGCCGCGGCCCGGAACCGGCCGCGGCGTTCGTCATCCGGCGCGGTGCGACGGCACCGCGCCCCTTCGCCGTGCTTTGACATTCATTTCAACGCGGCGCGACGGCGTCGCGTTCTTGAAGTTTCTACCTCGGCGTGGCGCGACGGCGCCGCGTAAAATAAACGTACGGTAATCCGCGTGGTACGACGGCACCACGCCACTTTGCTTCCACCGCAAGAATTAAACAAGAACGATGGAGGGGGGGGGTTCGGCCGTGTTCGTGCGGTCCGACCCCCCTCGCGTTAACAAAATAACGCAACTTAAAATAAATCAAGTCACACGTTAGTCTTGATAAAATCACGATCAAGAATAAAATAAGGAAACCAAAAGAAATCGACAACCCTACCTCGGGTTTAAGATTCGAAGATTCGTCTACGTTCCGCGGAAGACGGCGTCGCGGAGGTCGGGCGTCGCGGTCGTCGTTCGTCAAATCCGTTGACGAAGAGATATGCCCGAAGAGACACGACGTTGGCGGATCTTCGTTTGCCGACGAAGAAGGTCCGAGGAGAAAGAAGAGGTCCGAAGATACCGGGTCGCCGAGTCGATGATCCTTGACGAAGTGTTGTCGTTCTTCGTTGAGGATGAAGACGTTCTTCGCCGGAGAAGATGAAGAGGAGCTCTCAAAAAGACAAACAAAGAACTCCAAATAAAATAAGACTACCTCTTATTTTATTAACACAACACAAAAGAATTTCAAAGTTTGAAATTCAAAAAGACTTAACTCCCACAATTAATTAAGAGTAACTTAAGCCAATTAATTAGGGGTTAAGTATGTTGAGAGAATTTGAAAAGGTTAGGGGTTCGTGTGGGCCCCACCACACTTAATCCTCCCAAGGGAGGTTAAGTGGGTGTGGGTCCCACTTCCAACCTCCTTTGATAGGTTTTAACTTGTTGTAATAAAATTGTTCTTCACAATTTTATTTAACTCAAACTAAAAACCCCAAAACGTAACTTTCAACCCGCAACAAACGCAACTCCCGAAAAGGTCTCTTTAAGCGAATATCGGCGCTGCGAGTTCATCGGTGCCCTCGGATTTCAATTCCGAGCACCGGATCAAAAGTTAGGAATTCCCGCTCGTTCGTTCACTGAACGTACCCGAGCCAAACTTCGGAAATTAATTCCGGGCACTCCGGGCCTTGGAATCAGGTGCCGTCTGAAACCGCGCTCTTGTAAAATTCTAAAGAAAATTAAGAAAAAATTTCCCTTGAATTTTACGGGTCTTTACAACTATCTTGTTCATACCTGTCCACCAGAACTGACGTCAGAGGTCCTGGTACATTTTTTCCAGTATGTACTGCCAAGGGGGATGTATGAAACTCCCTTAGAATCTCCTACCACAATGCCACTAGCACAACTGTGCGTCCTCTGAAAAGGAAGATGTACTCCACACCTTGAGAATATCCATTAGAATCTTTTCATGTGGATAAATGATAATTTAAAGTCTCATAGTTGACATCCCCTTGTTGTGCCTCCCTGAATTTTCATAAGATTGGAGGGGTGACAACCATTGATTAGAAATAATCTTCATCATATCCATCCACTAAGGATAACTATAGCGAGGCCAACTACTCTAAAACCTCACTCAGAAGATGTGAACTCGATCTACGACTGAGATAATTAGATACTATGTTTTCCTTCACAAGAGTATAGATGTTCTCAAAGTCATAATCTTGGAGGGACTTCATCCATCGCCTCTGCCTCAGATTCAAATCCTTTTGCGATAATATATACTTGAGGCTCTTTTGGTTAGAGTAGATGATAAAACATTCACCCATCAGGTAGTTTCACCGCATATTCAATGCAAAGACTTCCACTACTAACTCAAGATCATAGGTCATGTATTTTTTCTCATGTGGACTTATCTTGTGTGAACTATAAGAAATCACCTCCTGTATTTTCATTAGGATACAACCAATCCCAGTCCCTGATGTGTCACAAAAAACTACGTACTCAACACCCTCTTTTAAAAATCCCAAGATCGGTGTGCTCGTCAAAATCTATCTCAACTAATGTAAATCCTATTATAAATTCTCTGTCTATATAAAAGGATGCCCCTTTTGGGTCATGGCTCTCATAGATGCTGATATCCTAGAGAAATCAGGGATAAATCTCTGGTAGTATCCTGTAAACCCAAGGAAGCTCCTCACCTCTTTCACACTCTAATGTGTCTTCTATGCTAACACATACTAGACCTTGGATGGTTACACTACTACTCCATATACTGAGATAACATGTCCCTGGAAGTGGAACTTTTGTATCTATAACTAGAACTTTGAGAAAAACCTATAAAGTTGGTGCTCTCGGAGTATATTTAGAACCATACACAGGTGTCTCGCATGCTCCTCCTCTGACGGTGAGTACACAAGGATTTCATTGATGAAGACCATTATGAACAGGTAGAAGTACGGCTAGAAGATCCAATTCATAAGTCCCACAAACACTTTAGGGGATTTTCTCGTGATGAAAGGCATCACCAAGTACTTATATTGACTGTAGAGGCATCTGAAATATGTCTTCGATATATCCTCATCTCGTACTTGTAACTGGTGGTGACCTGATCAAATATCAACCTTCGAGAACCATCATTCCCCTCTTAGCTGATCGAATAGGTCATTGATCCTTGGCAGTGGATACTAGTTCTTCACCATTATCTGATTCAAGCGCTATTAATCCATACACAATCGTAAACTCCCATCCGCCTTCTTGGAAACAAAATTGGGGCCGCCCAGGGTGAAACACTGGGTCTTACACATCCCTTTCTATGTAGTTCCTCTATCCACACAATCAGCTCGTGAAGTTCTATGGGAGCCATCTGATACGCCAGTGAGGATATTAGTGTTGTCCTAGGGTGTAAGTCGATGCAGAAGTTGATCAACCGGTGGGGAGGTAATCTTGAAAGATCTTTTGAAAAGATGTCATCGTACTCTGCCACTACTACTAGGAATTGGAAGCTCACAACATCTTCTACTCTGAGGGTAAGGCTAGCCAACTCATGAGTGACCAGTTGCACCCTCCTAATAATGAGCTCATTCTGTGCTTCCTGGGTTTCCTTTTCACAAAAAAAAGGAAAACCTCATTCCATCATTGTGGACACACTGCACTCTTATCCTGAGGCATTCAATATAGACATGGAACAAAGATAACCAATTCATACCAAGAATGAATTTGTAAGGCCTCAACACTGCCACCAAGAGGTTACAACTAAAACTCTCTCCTCCAAGGGAAATATCACACTGTTAGCAAAGATGCGTGATCATCGAGTCTCCTCCCATAGGTGTCTCCAAGTGTAAGGGTCAAGTAAATGGCTCCACCGAAATCTCAAGGTTTCGCACAAGACATGTGGTGAGGAAATAATGACTATAATCTGTGTCTAAAAGTACAACAACTAAGGTAGAAAAGATATAGATCATACCTCAAATCATCCCTATAGTCCCTAGGTCGTATGCCTTAACTGCATGTAGCTGCCCCCACCCTTGTCCCATGGCTCCCTGAGCTTAGTGAGGACCTCTCAGGGGTGGTGGTGGAAGTAGGTCAAAGCGTCTTCCACCTTCTTTGGCTATCCTGGATCATCTACCATGTCTACCTCTTGGAGGGTATGCCTACTCCACTCTCTACCTCTGCCTTGGTGGTCCAACCATCACCTCTCTTTCAGTAGTTTGATGGGTTGGGAAATCTCTAGATAGATTTCCCCTACCGTAGAATGAGTATCATCACCTCTCTCTAGGATGACTAGATCCATCCTGAGAGCCCTGGACCACAGATCCCCTGTCTTGGGTCCTCCTGTGACATCTCCCACATCCTGATCTCTTTTCCTAGCATCGACTCTCTATTGCCAAGGTCTCTATACCAGTCTTCTTGCTACTGATTTACACTATCTATCTCTACTCGTCCAAGAATCTCTTGACCACCAAACTCACTAGATCACCCCTACATAAGTTGAAATTCATAGAGGAACAACACTATCTCAGATGTCCCATCGTTGACCTCACTCAAAGGTATGAACTATGAATTATTGATCCCTGACTATATTCATAGAGTACCTAGAAAGGTTGGTGAACCTCGATGAAAAGTCATCCACTGTTAAACTTCCCTCCTTTAGCTGAAGAATCTCCTAGATACGCACTTCTCTCAGTGTAACTGGAGAGAACTCCTCCCTAAAGAGTCGCTCAAACTCCAGCCATGAAGGAGTCTCCTCGTTCTGAGTCTGTATGGTCAAACTCTATCATCGTCCCACCGAACCCTGAATAAGGCTCACTCCTAGGATCACCATTTGGTCTACTGGTTTCCTCACTAAACAGAAAACTCTGGTCACCGCCTCAAGACAGCCCTCAGCCATCTGAGGGTCGGGCTTGCCTTAGAACCTGAGGAGTCTCTATCTTTGAAACTCATCAAGCGTGATTATCCTGAACTCCTCATCTGTTGGTACTATAGGTACTACATGTTGCTCCACTGGTGGTGGTATAGAAGGTGTACCACTAGGAGGTAACTCCTCAAGAACTTCTCCCTGAATCAAAGCCTCTTCACTGAGGGGGTCATCCTCGTGATCAAGTCATAGAATCCTAATAGATATGTGTCACAGAGGCACCATTTAAATAAACAAGATGTACCATGGCCAAAGAGTATATCTGTATAGCTAACACAAAACATATGGAAAACACAACCCATTCCTATATGATTCATGTACCATTACTTTGTTTCTCTGTAACTAGTTTTCTTATGTACTGAATTGAAAATCTGCTTATCAGAGTCCTGATGTATGTATACATTAGCTGCCTGCACCAACACTGATGTCCCTGGCCTGAAAGAAGATCTCGAAACACTTAACACTATTTCCCCAAACCAATATTATAGACACTCAGTCCAAAGGTAGAACCGACTAGATCTGATACCACTCTGTCACAACCCAACCTAGTGGGGCCTGTTCTGTGACTCCCCAAGCCTGCCTTCCATAGGCCAGGGGCTGGTGACTACCATGAAGTAGGTATATCACTAACGTGGAAGGAATTAACTAAGTACCTGTACACACGAACACATCTCCAAGTCCACCACAAATTCTAAAATGTAAAAAACACTAAGGAACAAAATGAATGCATATGACTAAACCCAACCAACATTGTAAAACAGAAAGTAAAGTGCGGAAAATAAACTGGGCCAGAATATAAGCCCACCAAAATAAAGAGTCTATAAACTACAAAGTCCAAAATCTAAGTAAGAAATTGGTACTGGGAAAACTTCTCATAGAAGAAGGAACACCTCATCCCATAGGGAAGATCAAAAATCTCGGTCCAGTCCTCGTCTGCCCTGGACTCCATCAAAGGGTCGCTCATCTGCACAAGACACGACACATGCGGGTAAGGCCCTTGAATAGGTGAGTATAACAATACTCTATAGAGGACCCCAAAAACCACAAAGCAATAAAAAAAGTAAATTTACGGTCATATAAACACAATATATGTCTATAGAATATATAACAAGAGAAATATATATAGATATACTCAAAACCCAGACCCATAGTCTAGAGGTAAGTCACAACAACAACATGCCCATTCTAGGGATTCTGTGTGAAGATTCCATGAAGCACTCACCTAGGAAAACTCACTCCACGAGTCTAGTAGCTCTAATGACATCCATACAAGAAGTACGTTCATCGGTAATTTTCATGAGAGAGATAGATGTACTCATAGATCTGAAGAGATAACATATGTACTCTTTTCAGGAGAACTAACTCATGAGTGGGGAAAGATAATGATACACTGATAAGGATCACTTCCAGGGACTTGTCATATACCACAAATCATCTAGATTCAACTAATAATTATAGGATCATCATCTTGTAGGATTGATCATGTTGATATCTGACTCTACCTAGGGCCAAGAATGGGTAGAGGATCTCACTCCAGGCCTCTTGGATGGATTTTGACTCTATCCAGAAAGTCCTTCTAAAGGGGTCATACTTTTGTGGATGGAAATGATACCTGAATTTTAGGGGAATGAAAAAGGGGAACTAACCCAAAATAAACTTGTCCAATGAATGGTGTAAAATGAGATCAATCCATGTAAAATAAAGTACACGGTGTGTGGAAGAGTCACATGTCATGTCTCTTGATTCCGAGTAATGCATGTGTGCAACGGCCTGATTCAGAAGAAAATGTCATGTCAAAAAGGTATACATGGAATTTAGAGGAGTAACACATCATTTCCTACCATATGGGGTTCATTTTGTGTACGTTGTCCATGTTCCCATACACAGCTTCAACCTGTGTCTTCCAACCCGTGTACCAGTACATGGGGTAACACATGTAACGGTCTGGTATAGCCATGTGGTGGAGTAAATGTCGTATACTCCACCCTATGTTTTTGTATCATCTGAGATGAATGTCGAGTCTTGAATAAGTACCCACACACCATGTGAAATCTATCACAAGTTGTGTTCTATCTTTTTGTCACCCAAAACCCTAGCCTTCGCTCAACAGGGCCGACAAGCCGTATAGTTCGAACTACACGCTGTGTTCATCTCAATTTTATAGAAACCCAGTTCTTCATTGGCACACCTCATGTGATTCTTCAATATTCAATCCGGATATTTGATCACCTAGAAATTGAAGATCTAGAGTCTCCCTGCCACGGTAACACTGAATCAGTAGGTTTCATGTGTTTGATCGTCCCTGAAAACTTGTTTTGATTGTATCCATGAAGAACACTTGGAGGAATATTTCTCCCAAACACATTGATTCATATAATACCATCATAATTGAACCTCTGTTGGGTCATCACAATGTTGAATCTATAATTTGGGATCTTTGCATTTTGAAAAGGACATGCAACAATCCGTTATTCATAACCCTATGAAGAACCCGAAGAACGCAGGGTCAAAAAGGGGGAAGAAAATAAAATAACAAACCGAGGAATGAACCTCCACCATAATTTGCCATGGAATTTATCCCCTCCCATTAGAGGGATAAAACTGATCAAATCAAAACATAAATCAAATTAAACATGGATTAATTCCCCAAAATAAACCCGATAAAAGACCCTCCCATAATAATGATTATCTACAGGTCAACCTATTCGTGGGGTGATCTATGTTCATCATTTGAATCCAATAATAGAGAAAGAAGAATTGAAATAAAAACCCATACCTCGATCATCAACGGAGAGGGAGATCGGTCATCAGTCGGGATTCGATCTTACTATGCAATGATCCACACGTCATCATTCATCGAGAATTCTCTGAGGTGGATCCTCTTTAAAGTTCTAGAGGATTCATGGGAAATTTTCCAGGGTTATGAGCCTAACCCTAGAATCCTGGAAATTTAAATCCAATTAAAGTGTTGTTGCATTATGGAAATGTTTAAAATAAATAAATTATTAATTTATTTTATTTCCTATAAAACACCCCAAAACTAACTTCTACTGCTGACTCGCACTGGTCAATGTTAGGTCTCTCTTAAGGTAAAGTCACTACTCTGAACTCAATAGTGCCCTCATATTTCTGATTTGGGAACCCATTTAAAAGTTATTCCACATTTTTAGGAAAACTGCTCACACGTGCTATATAAAATTCAAATTTATTTTAAACATTTATTCTGGGAACTTCGGGCCTCAGAATCGCACGCCATTATAAATCCTTGTCCCATAATAATTTCATATAAAATTTAAAAATAATACATGTAAAATCCAAGACATTACAATAGTTGACCGACATAGGCCATAGGTTAATTAATGAAAATTCCTTACCCATAGGTCAAACAATGAAAATGATTTAAGTGAATATAGTTAACTAATAGCACCCAATTTATCTCTTATTTACCTTGTTATTCATTTAGTGCATGTATACACTATATATTTTGATTGGATATTTTTCAAAAACCATTAGTTGTGGCCTATTGAGTTGTACTCACACCTTTCTTGGAATTCTATTGGGTACACAAGTAGATTTCATGGTTGCAAGTCTAGACAAGGGTAAGGGCCCCATTCTAGATAGTTCGGTTGGGCTTGGGATGTGCATGGATGAGGGATCCAGGATTAGAGTTAGGAAAAATTTTGGGGATTCTTCTGTTTGTTTTTATTTTTGGGATTTCCTTATACTTGGAACTGTATGACCAAGCATAGCATATATAATATTTGGTTGTGGGCTTGTACACAGTTTTGGGAAGTGTTTGGTAATGTATTTTAATTGTTTATTATTTCATTTATTTCATATTTTATATATTGTGGCTTACTATGATAAAGAGTTTATAATCTCTCCATGTGATCTATTAGACCCTCACTACTAGTTGGTAGCTTATGGTGTATAGGGAGGTTCACCTGAGGTCATGCGGTGACCCAGATTGAGGCCCTGGTTTAGTGTCTCCTAGGATAGGGATGTTACAAAGTGGTATTAGAGCGGTTTTATTTTATATTACCTTACTCTTTGGTAATGGTAGATAAGAGAATAGGATGTTTCGATCCTTGATAATGAACTCATGCATGGGAGTATCTAACCCACGTATGAGGGAAAACCCATGTAACAAGGGTGGGATTACTATTCTTGATGTGCGTTGTTATGGTTGAATGGAATTTCACCATTGGGTGATGCACTTGTTGTGTGATGTGACTATTTTATCGTATTTTAGATCATATATGGAATGGAATGAGTTTGTTTATACATGTATCATTTTAGGAACTTGGGAATATATGTGAAATACATCATGATATAAACACATGATAAAGACATGCAGGATATAAGGGATAGAATGTTTCCTCTTCCCTTGAAATTTGAAAGAAAAATTGTATAATAAAGATGATGAAAATAGGTAAATAGAAATAAAGGTTAAAGAATATTTCCTAATAAGTAGTTAAAAATGGGTTAAAATTTGGTTGTGATAATTTTTAAAGATAGTAAGGTTCCTAAGTGAGAAAGATTTATGTTGTGATGGTAAAATGGTAAAAAAGGTGTCTAATAAAATACTTGTCACTATGTTAGTTGGTTTACCCTACATTGACAATGACCTACAATGGAGATGGATAAGGGTATTGATAGAGACATGACTATATCCCTTGGGATATTGTTGAAAAAATGAGTTTTTCATGGCTAGTAGAGATCCCTATTTTTTAAAAACTGTGGAAGTTTTATGTAATATGTTCCAAGATATGTGTTTGGTATTGTATAGAGATTCCACCATGATGATGTGTGCTTATTGGGCGACATGAGGATATTGTGGAGAGATCTCCACCAGTATCAAAGTAATAAAACTTGTTGTTATAAGGTAATTTAAGGGAGGAGAAGTTCTATGAGAAGTTTTTTCATTTTATACAGATTATGGAATGAGACCCATGGTGGGTCATACCAAGTATGTTTGATCTGATTAGAGAGTTTCATTTGTAACACCCTCCAATGTTTTCCAGAGAGGGTGGACCCGAGGAAACAGAGTTTTTGATAGACTCCATCCAAATGATTTTGGATCACCTATATACTCCTCATAATAAGTGATTCAAGTTGAAATATTGTATGTTTCAAGGACCGGAAAAGTTCTTGTGGGATATTCTAGTTCATACCTAGCAGGATGACGGTATGTTATGGAAACATTTCTATGAAAATTTTTCAGAACATTTATATCCAAATATGTTCATATAGAAGAAGGATACAAAGTTTATGAGGTTGACCCAAGGGAATGTTTTAGTAATGGATTATGTTAGCTGCTACACTGACTTGAAATGATTTGTTCTGGCATTGACAGGGTATGAGGTAGCTACAACGAGACTTTTTTAGGATGGGATTATACATGAGATCAAGTCTCAGGTGAATATATTCCATTTAAAGAGGTTTGTTGAAGTTTTAGACCAATACCTTATTTCAGAAGGGAACCTCAAGGAGGATTCTTGTGGTGGATATGTGGTTCCATTTGGGCGATTCAGTAGTGCATCTCCCAAGGTTAGAAGAACCATTTTTAGATTCTTCACCAGGGTGGTTGTGTAGAGAGTAGTCAGAGAAGAGGATTAGCCTCTCAGGGTAGTGAAAATTTGTTTTTCTATCATTGTGTAAGTTCGGGACACATGCATTTCCAGTGCCCCTAACCACCATTTGAGTGTCGAGCATGCAACAAGATGGTTCATGTGAAAAGATTTTGTAGAAACCCTTGATATCTAGGCACTTATATAGTATTCAAACTAATGTAGAGTGTTGGTAGGGGGTTGGTTTCCCCATACCAGGCAAGTAGTTTGAGTTCTACGAGTCATACCAGTTGAGGTGGAGAACATGATACTCCAAGACGGGAGTGTCCATATCAGCAGGGTAGTGCAGTGCCAAAAACTCAGGCCAGATCCAAGAGTATAGGGGTTGGTTAGCTTCATGCAGTTTAGCCAAAACCTAGAGGTGGTGAGGCTGGACCATCAATAGTTCGACGTATGATTCTTGTAACTTCCATCCTTACTAATACATTTTTTGATACTAGAGCTTCACATTATTTTATATTTTCCAAATTTTTGAGTGTGTTGGGAATAGTGGTGGAACACATTTGTGGGGTAATATTGATTGATACACCTTTTGGAGTATGAGTTGAGAATATATGTAAATGTAAAGAGTGTTCCCTTGAGGTTGGTGGGTACTCACTACTAAAAAACTGGCCTTTAACAGAGCTGAAATATAGCAGTGCTAGAAAAATGCACTGAGAAATTCCATCTTTATCAGTGCTAAAATAAGAAATGATAAAGGATCCCGTTTTTCAATGCATTTTATTTAACGTTGATAAAAGGTCTACTATATCTATGATTTATTTTAACACTGATAAAGAAATTTTTTATCAGCACTTTGGGAGCATTGATAAATATAGATATATATTAGTGCTTTTTTAGCACTGATAAACATCACTTTTATTAACACTTACCAATTTAATGTTGATAAAATGGATATTTATCAGTGATTTTTTAAAATTACTGTTAAAAGTGTCACTGGTCTATTTTAAAAAACCCTAACATGCACTCACTAGTGGAAATACGGGCTTTAACGTCGTCGTAATAACGTCGGTTTTTTAAAAACCGACGCGAATAGTATATGCGGGGAATTTTTGGCGTCGGTTTTACACAAAACCGACGCCAAAAATAATTATGTTTTTATTTTTCGCGTCGGTTTTTCTCAGAACCGACGCGGAAAATCCTGTTATAATCGGTTTTCCGCGTCGGTTTTTAGAAAAACCGACGCGGAAAATCCGGTCGAATAGGTTTTCCGCGTCGGTTTTTCTAAAAACCGACGCGGAAAATCCTGTTTTAATAGGTTTTCCGCGTCGGTTTTTAGAAAAACCGACGCGGAAAATCCGGTCGAATAGGTTTTCCGCGTCGGTTTTTAGAAAAACCGACGCGGAAAACCTCTTCGACTATATTTTCCGCGTCGGTTTTCATGAAAACCGACACCGAAACTCATAAAAAAAATATATTTCGCGTCGGTTTTAATGAAAACCGACGCGAAAAGTCTTTTAAAAATATTCACGGTCAGAAACCCTCATTTTGTTCGTCCGTCGAAATCGCGTTCCGCTGTGGCGCTTCGGACTCCCGACGACCTTCGAACTTGATTTGCGATCTTGAACGGCCATTGTTGAAGGTTTTTTGTCGTCTGCACGATTTTGGGTATGTGTTCTTCCTATTTATCTCTTGTTTCATATCCCATTGTTTATTTCTTTATCAATAACCCTATTTTGCGTGATTTGGATTATTGGTTAGATTTTAGTTGTAATTTATCATTATTTTTTGTTTGTATTATCATTGTTGGTGTAGATTTGATATTGTTTGTTTTTGGAAGTAATTATACCGTTCGCAGTTTGGATTTAACATCTCAATTCGGGTTGAATAATTATGTAAGATTTTATATTATGTTGGATTTTAAATAATTATGTAAGATTTTATTTTATTTTATTTCAAACTAGATTAAAAGGGGCTTTAATTAAAAGTTAGAAATTTTGTAAGGTGAGTAGTGGCCTAATTAGTATTTGTATACTCATGTTTATCTACATTTCAGTTTTAGGATCTTATCCAGTTCTTTTTCCCTCTTAGGATGCATTCTGTTTCAGTTTGGGTTAGTGATTAGTGGGGACTTGAGCTCAGTTATTGTTTTACTTATCAAATTATCCCAAGTGTGCCTATTATAGGTTTTTTACGGATTTATTTAAATAGAATATGTGTAAATTTTTTCCATTTAAATGATGTTTTTACTACTTAAAATTATGGTTAAAAGTGTATTGAATTACTTTTGTGAGGACTAGGTGATTTAGGAGATGAAGTGTATTGAGGGAATTTGTGGGTGAGTAGAGGGAGTTGGCTAGGTGAGGGGGTTTAGAAGGTGAAATAAGGGATTAGTTTATATCTATTTATAGTTATTCTTTATATTATTTCTACTGATTCAAATTTTGTGTTGATGTATAACCTATGGATAGGTCATTTCAGATTTCTGATAGAAATATGATGTTAATTACACTATGATTAATGGGTGAAATCATACCTAGTGATTGTTTTAGATGCCTATAATGCTTATTGTTAGTCTATGAGGATTAGGTACTCCCCTCAAGTATGTCATGGTCTAGTTTAGGTGTTTAATGGATAGATATCTTGGGTTGGTTCATGAAAATGGTATCAAAACCAAGATTTTTCAGAGGGTTTGGGTTTCCAAGTTCCCTTTGTTATTTGGCATTATAATGTTATTATGGATATAGGTTATAAAAAATCTAGTGCTACACATTGGGAAAAGTGTCATAATATCTTTTCCATTGGAATCCTTGAGTGTTTATGTAATTCTAGGATTTATTGTTGGATTTTGATATTGATTTTGATTGGTTTTATGTGTTTGATATAAAAATGATGATTGAATTACCAATGATGTGTAATCTATTTGGGGGTTCACTTAATATTGGGGTGATGGTGGATGAAGATTTGTAGCTATAGGTCTATCCCCCATAGTTAGGCCAACCATATGGAGCCCTTTTGAATAGTTTTAATGACTCTTCAAATCCCACAAGTAGTTTTGTTAATCGAGTTCCACATGTGTGTTTTAATACACATTTTTTTAAATAAGGATAGTTATTGCACTATTTTTCACATTAATTTTTCCATGATTCATTCATGTTACATCAAATGAATAAAAAAATAAATATAGTGTGATCAATAGTAGTCATAGTGAGAAATCATATTATCTTGTATGTCATTCATATAATATTTATATCATGAAACTTTATTTTCAAAAAATGAAACCTTTGATTTAACCATTTTGTCCTTGTATTTCAATATAACACACATGTATATAATATTAAAATTAACTGTTTACTATATTTGTAAATGTGTTTCATATCTGATGTCTTTTATCTGATTATCAATAGTTTTTATGGAATATGTTTTTGTTTACAATTTATCTGATAGATATTTAAATGTTTTTATGTTTTAATATATTCATCAATTATATTGTGATATCAGGTATTAATATGGATCATAATTGGATTTATCTACGAAGAACTACTAGTGAATATGAAAGAGGAGTTGACAATTTTTTGGAATTTGCTAAACGGCATAATCAAAATATTGATTTGATTTTCTGTCCATGTGTGAAGTGTGTAAATATGAGAAAGTTAAACTTCAGAGAAATCAAAGATCATCTCATTTGTTATGGTTTTAGCCTTAATTATACACGTTGGATCTTGCATGGTGAAAGAACTGAAAATTCAACATCCAATGTTGATGACGATATTCATAATGAGGCAGAGGATCGTATTGAAGAATTAATTCATGATTTAGGTGTTGAAACCATCGAAAAAACACCAACTGTTGAACGATTGTATGGAGATTCTGAGAAACCATTATTCCCAGGTTGCAGTAAATATACAGTGTTATCAGCAGTTTTGAGATTAGTTAACTTAAAAGCAAAAAATGGGTGGAGTGATAAAAGTTTCTCCAGTTTACTTGAGCTTTTAAAAGAGCTTCTTCCAGAAGGCAATGGGCTTCCAGATTCCAATTATGAGGCGAAGAAAATATTATGCCCAATGGGATTGGGGTATAAAAAGATACATGCTTGCCCCAATGATTGTGTACTGTATAGGAAAGAAAATGAACATTTATCAAGTTGTCCTACATGTGGAACATCGCGCTATAAGATGGATGAGAAAGTCAACTCAGATTCATTTTCAGGTGATGTCATGTAACTTTATGAAAAATCAATTTTTTTACTTTCCAATGATATCATCCAATATTTTTTTAAAACAATTCTGATAATTCAATTCTGGTTTATTTTTAGGTACCAAAATCAAAACTCCATCTAAAGCATTTTGGTACCTTCCAATTATTCCTCGTTTGAAGCGTCTATTTGCAAATTCAAATGATGCAAAAAGGTTAAGATGGCATTCAGATGAGCGCATTTCTGATGGTAACTTACGTCACCCTGCCGATTCACCACAGTGGAAGAGTTTTGATAAAAAATTTCATGATTTTGGAAGTGAAGTTAGAAATCTCAGAATGGGATTGTGTACTGATGGAATGAATCCATATCGGAGCCTCAGTAGCCAACATAGTTCATGGCCTGTTTTGCTGGTACTTTACAACTTGTCCCCACATCTATGTATGAAGAAAAAATATGTTATGATGAGCTTGATGATTTCTGGACCAAAACAACCAGGAAATGATATTGATGTGTATCTTACACCATTGATTGAGGATTTAAAACTGCTATGGGAGAAAGGTGTTACAGTTTTCGATGCATACAAGAAAGAGTATTTTCTTTTGCGTGCTATGATAATGTTCACTATAAACGACTTTCCTGCGTATGGAAACTTATCTGGATATAGTGTTAAGGGACATAAAGCATGTCCAATTTGTGAAGAACAAACTTCATATTATCAATTGCAGAATGGAAGAAAGACAGTGTACATGGGACATCGAAGATTTTTGCGAATTGATCATCCTTATCGTAGATTGAGAAAAGCATTTAACGGTTTACAAGAATTCAACCTCCCCCCTCAACCATTGTCAGCTGAAGAATATTATGACAGAGTGAAAGATATTGATTCAACATTTGGAAAGAGAAAAAGTTCTGGTTTACAAAAACATATCTGGAAGAAGCAGTCTATTTTTTTCAAACTACCTTATTGGAGATTTTTAGAGATAAAACATAACATTGATGTTATGCATGTTGAGAAAAACATATGTGATAGTTTGATTGGAACTTTGTTAGACATAAAAGGAAAGACAAAAGATGGATTACATGCTAGATTGGACTTGATGTTAATGCGAATACGTTTGGAGTTAGCTCCCGCTGTGAAAGGAAAAAGAACATATTTACCTCCGGCTTGTCACACATTAAGCAAGATTGAAAAGATGAATTTTTGTCAGTGTCTTCATGGTATTAAAGTACCCAGCGGTTTTTCTTCAAATGTGAATAATTTTGTGTCATTGAAGGATTGTAAATTAATAGGTATGAAATCACATGATTGCCATGTGTTAATGCAACAAATTCTACCAGTAGCAGTGCGTGGTATATTACCGAAAGCTGTCAGGAAGACAATCATCAGGTTATGTAATTTCTTTAAATCCATTTGTAGCAAAGTCGTTGATCCAAATTTGTTAGATTTGTTGGAGAATGAAGCAACTCTTATTCTTTGTCAACTAGAAATGTATTTCCCACCCACATTTTTTGATATAATGGTTCATCTATTGGTTCATTTGGTGCGTGAGATAAGAATGTGTGGGCCTGTTTATTTAAGATGGATGTATCCTTTTGAAAGATATATGAAAATTTTGAAAGGATATGTTAAAAATCCTTATCGACCAGAGGCCTCTATTGTTCAAAAATATGTATCAGAAGAGGTGATTGAGTTCTGTACTGATTATTTGAATGAAGTGGAGCATATTGGTCTCCCTCTATCTCGACATATGACAATTGACAGAGAAGGTAGAGGGGTTCGAGGCTTAAAGGTAAAGTTCATTCCACGTGATGAAGTGATGCAAGCACATTTATACATTTTGAACAACACAGATGAGGTTCAACCATATATATCCTCACATATTGCTGAATTAAAGTTACGATATCAGAAAAGAAATGAAAAGTGGTTGATGATTGAGCATAAGAAGACATTTGTTTCATGGTTTAAAGAGAAAGTCACCTCAGATATATCTGTATCAGAAACATTGAAGTGGTTATCAGGGGGACCATCTTTTAATGTGATCACTTGGTCTGGTTTTGATATCAATGGCTACACATTTTACACAAAAAACCTGGATGACAAGAGTACCGTTCAGAATAGTGGTGTGATGGTATTCGCTGAAGCAGTGCATTTTTCGAGTGCCAAAGATAAAAACCCAATTTCTGCATCAACATCATATTTTGGAGTTATTGAAGACATATGGTAAATTGATTATATTAAATTTCGAGTCACTATTTTTAAGTGCAATTGGGTTGATAGTAATAGTGGCGTGAAACATGATGAATATGGGTTTAAACTGGTTGATTTGAAAAGATTTAATCACAATGAGGAACCATTTATCTTGGCGACACATGCAAAACAAGTATTTTATGTCATTGATCCGTCGAATGATCAGTGGTCAGTTGTTTTGCAAGGGAAAAGATATCATTTGGGTGATGATGATGATTCTGATGATGCTAGTGATTTACATGAGCGTTATTCATCTATTATGCAATTTTCAGATGATTACAATGAATATAAGACAGACATAGTGCATGCAGTACGTACCGATCATGATGAAGGGACGTGGGAAAACACTAAATTAGTCTCCTAATTTTTCTGGTAAATATTTAAATTTTGTGTCTATTTTTAAAACTTACAAATGCATGCCTCTATTTTTACATATTTATTTTTCATTTCCTTGTTTCTAATTATTCAGTTTTCTAATGATATGCAGGTACCCAAAATTTCATTACACTTTCTAGTAGCAATGTCAAATACAGATAGAGATGAGCAGTTACCGAGGTATATCTATTTTGACATATTATTAAATATTCAGTAATATACATATTTAATGAAATAAAACTGTTAATTTATTAAAAAAAATTGCAGGACTACTGATGCGTCCTCGGCGGAGGAGACTTCTCCAGTTACTACTGAAAAATCAAGTTCTCTAGTTGGTAAACGTGGTATTACACGTTTACCAAAACTATCACTCGCTCGTGATGATAACAAATTACACATCCGTTTTGATGATAATAATAATGCAGTTGGCCCAAATGCAGTTCAGTTTGTCAGTTATATAGCGATGCAGAGCCGTTGCAGGATTAGTATTTTATATCCTAATTGGAAGTCAGTGGACAGGACGGCGAAGCAACAGCTTTGGGAGGCCGTGACGGTAAAATATCTTTATTTATTTATTTTATCTCATTTTTTTAATATTATATAGTTTAAATGACATATTTTATTTTTTCAATTACAGATGACATTCAATTTTGAGGAAACCAAAGAAATTAGGAAAAGACATCTCTCTTTAGCGGCGGTTCGATGGAGAGATTTTAAAAACAAACTGACGAAAGATTATGTTTTTGGAAAGAGAAGGTTTGAAAGCCCATGTCTTAAGTATCCATATATAGATGAAGAAACATGGAAGAGATTTGTTGACAGTCGTCAGGAAGAGAAATTTCAGGTATTGTAATTGTTTTATATTTTAAAATTTATGCTATATTTTCCTTATTACTTATGTGTTTATTTTTATGTAACAGGCCTCCAGAAGATCTCATCAGGAGATCCAGTTGAAAAACGTATACCCTCATACTTTATCACGTGGAGGATACTCGTATTTGGAGCAGAAAATTATTGAAGAAAAATTTGAAGCATTAAGAGCTCGATCAAGTAGTGGTTCAGAAGAGGTCCAGTATGGTCCTCCATCTCCTCCCACTCGCCATGAGAAATGGAAACGAGCAAGAAGAAAAAAAAATGAACAATATCTTACAGACGAAGCTCATCAAGTGGCTGATAGAATTGTAAGTAAATATTAATTCTTTGTTAACAATTTTCCTTTTTTATAATTTATAAACACTAATATAAATTTTTTATTTTTCATTTCAGGATGAACTTCAGGAGAAAGAGACACAGGGCTCTTTTATCCCTGAGGGTAGGATGGATATCCTAGCCACTGCTTTGGGAAAGACTGAACACCCCGGCCGTGTTAGAGGATATCAGGCGGGTGTTAGTATTCGGAAGGTTTTTGGTAAGAGTAAGCAACCAAGAGACCCGGAAATTGAATCCTTAAAAGAAGAGCTGCAGGATATGAAACGGTCTATGGGTGATCAAATTCAAGCAGCAGTACAGAAGGCTTTATTAGAACACTTGGCAAGACAGTCACAGTCTGCTCATCCTTCCGAGGTATATTATTTACTGTTAACAATTTTTCTTTTCTATAAATTATAAACACTGATATAACTTTTTCATTTTTCAACATTCTCAGCCTACTCACTCAGACTATCATGCCTCATATGCTTACCCAACACCGTCTGGGCAGCCTTCCGAGGTATATTATTTAATGTCATCAATTTGTCTATTTTATAAATTATAAACACTGATATAACTTTTTCATTTTTCAACATTCTCAGCCAACTCACCCGGACTACCCTGCCTCATCTGCTTACCCTGCCCCGTCTGCGCAACCATTTGAGGTATATTATTTAATTTAATTTTTAATCAATTTTTCTATGTTAAAAATTTTAAACACTAATATACCCTTTTCATTTTTCTGACTTCTCAGCCTGCTCACCCTGACTACCCTGCCCCACCTGCTAACTTTGAGCCTCCACCTCCTCCATCGGATCAAACCTTATATTGTGAGTTGTTTGCGGGAGATCCTCATGTACATATTGTTGCGTTAGGACAAGTGTGTTTTTTGGGGGACTCGGTACATCATCAGCCTATGCAGATGGGTCAGGTTAGAGTATCAGTACTTTTTATTATAGATCCTACTACTCTACTACCATTTCCTACTGCGGAGATCACCAGTGTTGGGGAATGCATGGGCCATTTTTTACTTTGGCCAACTGCACTTCTTCGTTATATTTCACATGAGGTATGAGTTTTTTTAACTAGTAATTAGAAATGATTCCAAATTACTTATAATGTTTTCTGACATTTAACTTATATAGGAATATCTGAAAGCAAAAGAAACTGTACAAATGCAGCAAAATGTTCAAAAACAGTCGGCTGTAGATACTTCTGATATTTCTTCTGGGTTGAAAAGATTATCTCAGTGCTCTTCTTCCTTGAATTTTATCTATGAGTTTCGGATGACGCCCGATATATGTGGAAGAAATTATAAATTGAGAATATTGAAAGAAGATATCATGAATTTAGTTAATTTTGAAGAGATCGGGCTGAATGTGGTGCAGTTGTTTTCCATGTAAGTAAATTGACGTCTGAATTGCTATTTCTTTACTAAAATATTGTTATGTCATTGACTAACTATGTTTTCTTTTTAAATTAGGTATCTATACAGGATTCTTTTACAAAATGAAACTACAAGCATTTATAGCTTTATAGATCCAGAGTACATTTCCTCGGAAGTCAAACATGTGAAAAATGATGAAAAAGTTAAATATATATCCGAGAGATTATCACAAACAGAGATTCAGTGCTGGTTTTTGCCATTTGTTGATAAGTAAGAATATCAACATAATTTTGAACTCATGATCATTATAATGTCATTAATTATGAACTTTTTGTATTATAGGGGGCATTGGATGTTAGGTGTATTTTGCCCAAATGAATGCACCTTATATTGGTTTTGCTCTTTATTAGGAAAAGTGCGTAAAACGTTTTCCAACTTATTAAACAGGTAAGTTGTTTTTTTATTTTTAGAAGTTTGTTATGTTTAATTTTAATTGTTTACACAAGTTTTATTAGTTCTTATATAAAACAATGCAGTTCATGGAAACATTTTACAAATGAAAAGAAACCAACGAAAATCAAATATGTGGAAGTACAGGTAATTAGTTTTTATATTTTTGTTATATATTGGGTTTCATTATTAGTTAAATGTTTTATAACTGCAGTGTCATCGTCAAAATGGAAGCGTTGAATGTGGTTATTATATTCTACGATTTATGTACGAGATAATCACAACTGGGGAAACTACTGATTTTCATAAGGTTAGTTGTATTAACTTTTTTATATATTTTCATCCACTTTCTTCTATTTATTAATTTCATATCATTCAATATTATTGTAGGTATTCAATGATTCACAGTCATATTCTCAATCTGATATGATTCATATTCAATCTACTTTTGCGGACTATTTGTTAAGTCTGATTAAGATTTGAGGTATGTATACTAATATTTATAAATAATATTATATATGGGTTTAAAAAACTAACTCTTATGATATATTAGGTGTTTGAACCTACTAATAATCAAATGAATGCTTCAACAATAACAAACAATGAGCATGTCATATATTTCAGGTACGTGTATTTTAATTCTGATTTACTGAGTTTTCTCAAGTGCCTCTGCAAAAACTGTTTTATTGAATCTACTAATAATCAAATGAATCCTTCAACAATAACCAACAATAAGCATGTCGTATATTTCAGGTACGTGTATTTTAATTCAGAATTAGTTATTATATTTCTTTTCATTGTTATTTCTTAAAATCATTTGTCTGTACAGTGACAAATCTGTAGGGTGGTACTTGGATCATGAACATAGAGATTCGTATAGCGAAATAACATTCACAAACACTAAAAATTGTCTCCCTTGAATGCACAGCAATATCTTCTAGGCCTTTTTATTTTTTATGCAAATAAATATCGAAAAATGATTGCCGAGAAGCATATCACATAATACCTGAAACAGCGCTTAGTGGGTTTGCACAAAGATAAAATAGAAGGCGTCAATTTTTAAGGTATGTTTCTTTATGTATCTTCAATCTGCATTTGATTTCAATTTTCTAACCTATTTTTTGCACTCAAATTTATTTCTCTGTTATTCCATAACTTAAACAAATAACAATAGTGAATGGGTAATGCACGTCTATACAGAGCAAATATAAAAACCTGAGGTTGGGGGTGGTGGGGATTCTATGGTGAAAAGACACCCCCAACATCTTCAGTGGGGGAGGTGAGGAAGAGGTTGCATCGGCTGAGTGTTCCTGGAATTTTGATCAGGAGTCGTAACATTTCATTTTGGTAATTTACTTTGTGAAAAAATGAATGATTCAAATAAATTACACATTTTCATTTAATGTTTATTCATTGCACTAATAACTTGGATTGATTTTTTCACTCACATATCCTTAGTTTCATTACTGTTTTGACAGGATTGGTGCTATCTATGGGAGGAAACTTACAATGATTGATACTGAGTATGGTTAGATTAAGAAAATGCACCATGTAGGTACGTGTATTTTAATTCTGCTTTACTTTGAGTTTTCTGAAGTACTTCTGTTAAAGCTGTTTAATTGTTTTTGTATACTTCGTTATTTTTTTTCAGGGTTCCGATTTGTTTGGAGGAGAAAATATATGTATTTTATTTAAAAAAAAAAAAAATTTACGGCGTCGGTTATTTTAAAAACCGACGTCGATAGGGTTTTCCGCGTCGGTTTTTCTAAAAACCGACGCGGAAAATCCTGTTCGAATCGGTTTTCCGCGTCGGTTTTTAGAAAAACCGACGCGGAAAACCTCTTCGACTATATTTTCCGCGTCGGTTTTTTAATGAACCGACGCGGAAAATAATGTCTAAATGTAGCTTCGGCGTCGGTTTTATAAAAAACCGACGCCGAAGCTCATAAGCGAATTAATTTTCACGTCGGTTTCTATGAACCGACGCGAAAACTCTATTTTTAACGTCGCCTATAAAGACGTCGGTTTATAACCGACGTTAAAAATTAAAAAAAACCGACGCGAAAAAGTGTTTTTGCACTAGTGACTCAGTCATCATGATTCTGAAACTCTTGCAAAACTCCTCTGTTGTCGGTGTGACTTCACTGTGATCCATCAAACGAATCAAGAATAAAATCCAAGGTATTTTATTTTCTACTTTTCCTATATCATTTTTTGATATTTTGGGTTTTGTGTTTTGTGTTTTTTCACCATTACGAACCCTACATCTCATCTCCTCACTGATGCCAGTGCGACTCCTCTAGAAGAACAACCAAATTACTTTATTAAGATACAATCATTAATAATGATGTATTTTGGGATAAATAACCATATGTAGTCATTTATATTTTGTATAAAAAATATGATGGATTCCCATGTATGTTCTCCATGGCCATGACTGACTCAAATAATATTTTTTATTGGTTGCTTAACAGCCTTGAAGAAGACCCCTTTTGTTTACCTCATGTAATTTCTTTTCGGAGGTCTATCTGTAAAATTTTTATTGTAGCCACTATCCTTAAACTCGTTTACCCTCCATAGAATCCACTCATTGACATAATGAATTAAATTATATATAGTCTATTGGATTCCTAAAGAATTCATTTCCCTATATTATGTGAACCACCTCTTTATAATATTTTATCAAGGATGAAACCTTCGTAAATGATCCTTTATGTGGTATACAAAAATATCACTCTATTATATTATAAATAGATTTATAAAAATATATATAAATTATAGATGAATAATTTATCCGCTCAGGTCTCCCACCTTAGATGATCTTAATACCTATGCGTTTATGGATCCAAATAACTTTTAGACACTTTATTTACTTCTTTAAAACCACTATAAGCATATTTTATTAAGGCCTCCTCTAAATAAACTTTACTTGGATGGGTAGTACTTATTTCCCAAGAACCAAATAACATTTTACATTTGATCACACAAATATTAATAATTATTTTATAACATTATGAGTTTTCTTATTTGTAACATTAATGTTATAATGTCTTTAGAATATCTATCACATCGGAACGTTATATGATTTAACCAATATAATGTGATCCATGAAAAGTAATGTAAATATTCATAAACATATATCCAGTGATCTAGATTTCATTTTAATGAACGGACAAAAATTATTTTTGACTATTAGGTGTTGGATTCTTATAGGTACAAGACAATTATTCTCATGAATTTTAAACCTTATAATCCTTAAGAAGGGGGTTATGAGGAGTGGCCCTAAAATAAGAATTCCCCTTATTATATGTATCATTAGGTATTTCTAACTATATATGTGTGTATTTAATTATATATAGGATTTTATTAATGATGTATACTATAATCAATATAAATTGACATTTACATGTAAACAGTGGAAACATATTTCCATGGTGTGTTAAGATATATTCGGTTTTTCATAAGTTATATGACATTAATTAGATAATTCAAGAAATAATTTTTTTTCTTTAATGTTATGGAAGATGACATCTCTACCATTTTTTTGAAATTGAACTATCTGATTAAATCCATAACCCCCATAGTTCATTGATGAGTTCATATCAGAAAGTCAAATAAAGATAAATAAATAATATAGGTTAATAACAAAAGTATGAAACATTTATTATGAGATATAATTATAAATGGATTTAATTGAATAGTAAGCTTTAATATGAGATGGTTATCATTGTGAAATTATCTTATATCTTTATGGGTATCTTAATGTATTTCTATATTACAATCATATACTTTAGGAAATTTCTACTAATTGAAATAATAAATTTTCCTATAAGGTCACACAATAACTCCATCCCCAATCTTAGAAAAATTTATTTTAAATTTAATATTAAGAATATATATTATTATTGATTTTGATAGAAAAAAAATAAACCAGAATTAAGAACAAATAATGTAGATAGAATGAAATAATACCATAAATATATAGTTTAAAAACTAATTCATAGGATGTTCATAGATCTTGATGACTCGGATAAATTTTTTTCTTGGCCCAGTATCCTCATATGTGCTCCTCATCCTTGGTTTAAATTTGTTTTTTGGATTGTGATCTAGTTGTTTTGGCCTAATATGTTCCTTTAGGTTGTGTTTTAGATTGATTATGAACCTGATTTTATGATTTTTGTGTTATTCAGAATATTCCACCCAAAAAGGTCACTGAAGTTCCTAGTAGTTCTTGCCCTGTTTCTGGTTCTACTCGGTTGTTGCCCATATTCCATAGAAATCGAGATTCATTAGAGGTAGTGAAGTGGGTTGAGGAAGTTAAGCATGTCTTCAGAGTGTTTGGAACTCCAAAAGTTTTTAGAGTTCATGATGTTATGGATCTTCTTGAGGGTTCATCTTTGGAAGAATGGAAGTTGTTTTCCCCACCAATGATGCAATTTGGGATGATGTTGGAAGATTTTAAGACCCTCTTTGTCTAATGGTTTATACCTGATTATGTGAAGAAGAAGAAAAGGGAAGAGCTCATGAGTGTTCAACAGGGTCATCAGGTGGTGAAGGATTATGTTGAACACTTCAAAGACCTGGTTTCATTTTGTTTGGAGGTGGTATCATAGGATCTATTGAAAGCTTCGCTTTTCATTGGGGGTCTTAATCCAGATATCAAAGAGAAAGTCCTATTCTCCAAGGATATCTATTTTGAGAATTTGGTAGAGGAAACATTTTTGGATTTGTGGTTGTGAAAGAAGCATAAACACATTGTCTCAGTTGTTTTCTCCCATGTTGGGGTGCTCTATCCTACAATTAGGATTGTTTTTTAATTTATGTAAAAATTTGTATTTATGTAATTTTATAAACTAATGTTTGAAATGTTTATAATATATTTTTTTCCTAGTATTAGAGTTATAAATTTCATTTCATTTAAATTATATATTGTGACTTCTTTTTATTGATATCTAGTGGGTTTTTGGTGGGTTTTTGGTGTCTTTTTGGTGTTTTTTTGGTGCTTCATTATAGTGTGTTTTAACAGCACACAATAGTATCTCCCTTTATTAGCACTTTTAAAAACATTGATAAAGAAAACATTTATCGTAGTTTTCAAAATCACTGATAAAAATCCTTTATGAGTGCTTAAAGGGTAGATTTAGTAGTGCTAAAAAAGCACTCATAAATTGGACCTTTATCAGTGCTTCTAAAAGCATGGATAAAGGTCCTATTTATTAGTGCTTTTGTTAACGCTGATAAATGTGCCCTTTATCTATGCTATTTGAGCACTGATGAAATTATTGGGATTTTAACATCTCTCAAGTAGTTATCACTTTTCTAGAAATGATAAAGGTCATTTCTAACACTGTTAAAGGCCAGTTTTTTAGTGGTGACTGTCTTCTATGGGAATTTCTTGTGCTTGAGATGTTAGGTAATGATCTGATTTTGAGAATAGATTGGTTGGTGTTGTACTAAGACCATATTAACTGTTACCACCATAGGGTAATTTTAAAATCCCTAGAAGTTAATACTTATGTTCACCTTGGGAAATGGGATATTCGTGCAGATCAAGAAGGGCTGGTCTATCTGTAGTTGGGTGAAATCGTACCCCAAGTGTCTTTTATTATGCTTGATGGTGGGGGAGTACAGAATCTTTTCTTTTCTCCTGTGGTGGATTATTTTTATGATGTGTTTCATGAGGACTTATTAGGGAAACCACCCAAGAGAGATGTTGATTTCACAATATAGTTGATACTAGAAACAGAACTGGTTTCTATTCCTCCATATAGAATGGAATTGGAAGAACTCCAAGAGATTAAAATTCAATTTGAGGAACTAGAGAAAAAAGGGTTTATTTTTCCAAGTATGTCACCTTGGGGATATTCAGTTTTGTTTTCCAAGAAAGTTGATGGGACATTGTGTTTGTGCATTGATTATTAGATGTTGAATCAGATGAAATTTAAGAATAGATACCCTCTTCCTCGAATCAAAAATATTTTTGAACAGTTTAAAGGTGCTTCGGTGTTTTCCAAAATTTATTTGAGATTGGGGTATCATCAATTGAGGGTGAGAACTTCTTATATACTTCATACTGCCTTCAAGAGAAGGTATGGTTTATATGAGTTTGTTGTGATGTATTTCGGGTTAACAAATGCAACAGTATTGTTCATGGACCTAATAAACTAAATCGTTTACCCTTACCCAAGTCAATTTGTAGTTTTATTTGTTGATGAAATCTTGGTGTACTCTAAGAATCATAACGATCATGATAATCATTCTGACATCATCCTGGGTACACTAAGAGATCATAGGCTATACGCTAATCTATCAAAGTGTAATTTTTTGATTGATATGGTAAATTTCTTGGATCACATCATCTCTTAGGAAGGTGTGTATGTGGACGTAGATAAAGTGAATGTCATTATATCTTGGGCGTAGCTTGATAATGTTTTTGATGTCTATTTTTTTTTGGTAGGTTATTATCAAAGGTTCATCAAAGACTTTTCTTGTTTAGAAACACCAATCTTGGGCTAGACCAATAAGGGCATCAAGTTTGAATGGTCTGGGGAATGTTAGAATTCTTTCCAAAAGTTAAATAAGTGGTTAACTTCTACACTAATTATGTTCTTACCCAATCCATATAAGAAGTATACCTTGTTTTGTGATTCATCCAGTGTTGGTATTGGGGAATTTTTGATGTAGGATGATCGGGTTGTGGCATAAGGGTCACGATAGTTGAGGCCTCATGAAAAAAAATTACCCTATGCATGATCTTGAGTTGGTCATGGTGGTTTATGATTTAAATTGTTGGTGACATTACTTGTTGGGAGAGAGTTTCATGGTGTATACTAATCATAAGAGCCTTAAATACATCTTTTCCCAACATGATTTGAACCTCAGACAATGAAGGTGGTTTGAGTACATTAATTCATTTGATTTTGAGATGGTATATACACCGGGAAAGGGGAATAGTGTTTTGGATTATTTTAGTTAAAAGATTAAAAATTATATGGTTTGGGAATCTAGTTCTGAGTGGAGGATGATGGCGTTGTTTTTTGAGATGCATCTGGAGGTTCAAGTTGGGAAAGGGAATATGACCCTTGCATCCTAGGTAGTTGAGACCATGATTTTGAGCCAGAACAAGGAGAGTTATTATGAGGATCGAGAGTGTTTGTCCCTAAGGGAAATTATTAATGGTTGGGGGCCACCTTCTGGTTGGACTATTGGTGACAATGAGATCTTTTATGTTCATGGTTGTGTTATAGTTATTACATCTATGTGGGAAGAGTTGATGTGTGGATTCCATGATTCAAAGTGGGTGGTGAGTATTGGTTTAACTAATATTTATCTTGATCGTTTTACATTGTATTGGTGGCCAAAGATTAAGAAAGAGGTTGTAGGTTTTGTGATGTGATGTTTTACCTTTCAACGGGTAAAGGAAAATCATCAGCAACTGGGTGGTTTATTACAGCCATCTCCCATTCCAGAATGGAAATGGGATGATCTGATGATGCATTTTTTTATGGGTATTCTTTGGATCCCTCAAAATAATTATTCAATATGGGTAGTTGTGGATTGGTTGACCAAGGAGGCACATTTCTTACCGATTTTAGAGACTTTCATCATTGACCTGATAGGTGAGTTGAATGTTTGGGAGATAGTGCAGTTTCACAGGGTGCTGTGAACTATAGATTCAGATCTTGATTCGAGATTTACTCCATGATTCATAGATAGTGCTTGGTACTCTAGTGTTTTTTAGTATGGATTTACACCCATACACAGACAGGTAGTTAGAGTGTACTGTTCAGGTTCTAGAGGATATATTGAGGGTATGTGCCCTAGATTTTGGTGGATCTTGGGAAAATAAATTGGTTATTGTTGAGTTTTCTTATAACAACAGTTATCAGGTGATGATTTAGATGGCACCATATGAGGCGCTCTATAGTAGACCGTGTAGATCTCTGTTATGTTGGATGGAGGTTGGGGAATCAGATTTGTTGGGACTGAGACTCATGAAGGAGATATCAAAACATGTCCAGTTGATTTGAAAACATATGAATATAGCTCATAGTAGTAATAATTTTTAATATGATTGGAATATAAAACCTCTTGAGTTTATGGTGGGTGATCATGTGTTCTTTTAGGTGTTTCCAAGGCTGGGTCACCCTCGGATTCAGAAATAGGGTAAGTTGGCACCTAGGTACATGTGGCTGTTTGAGATAGTGGAGAGGATCAGACCGATGACATACCAATTGACTCTTCCACAGTGGTATAGTGTCATTCATGATGTTTTTCATGTTTCATAGATTCAAAAGTTTCACCTTTACCCATATAATGTGATGTATGTTGATGATTTTGATCTTGAGGCTGATGCATCCTTGAGGAGCATCAGGTTCGTATTGTGGATCTTAGTGAGAAAGTCACATGGGGAAAGACTATGCCATTGGTTTTAGTGTTATGGAATCATGGTAATGTTTTGTAAGAAACTTGGGAGAGGGAGAGGGATATGTGGGTCAAGTTTCCTGATCTCTTTACTTTGTAAGATCAATGATTCTTGAGAAGATCGGCTCGAGGATAAGTCATTATAAGGTGGGGAGGTTGTAAGATTTATAACATCATGGAGGCACTTTCCTAGTTAATTTTTTTTAAGTCCCTTGACCCTATTCCTCATTATGTCCTGTGAAAAACATTTCAAAAACATGGGATGAGCATAAAAAGCTCAATAAGGGATACACAAAGAAGGAAAACTGTTAGTTTTTCAAAACAACAAGTAAACAGTGAATACTTTAACATAAGTAATACTTTTCACCTTTATGAAGTAGTAAATACTCTTAAATGAATAAAAGATCATTACTTACCCTTTTGTAATCAAAAGATTACCATAAAACCCATATAAAGAACAAATAGCATATAAAGGTAACTAGGGACATAAACATACTTAAATGGAATAACCATATGGTCAACTTCTACACATATCACTAAATGGAATAGCCATACGGACAACTTCCATACCCAATGAATTGGAGGTTATAACGAAACCACCCATCCTGGTATTCACGACACCACCCGTCATTTGGTTTATCACGTAACCACCCGTCAAATGTCCAAGTACCATTATAAAATCATAAGACATAAAACAAATATAAAGGAAAGAAAACATTTCCACATTTCAATCACAATATATCACTTAAATATATTGACATAACAAATACTTTATCAAAACCATCTTCAATACCAAAATACATAAAATAGTATATGGTATTTATTTTCTTTTAAAAATATTACGGCTTGTAGAGGAAGCCAAAGATCAAATAACACTTGCAGCGGTGGAAAAGGCCGTTGTCACCGCTTACTTTAAAAGAAACATTATTTTTGTCATTTAGTAAAACTCTTTTTAGAAAAAAGATTACTTTTGAATAAAAGTAAAATTCAAAGGTGTTTATACAGAGTATAAAAGAAAATTGTGTATTAAAACAAAATATTTCTCAATGAAAGGAGATTGAGACGAAGTCCCTTACCTCGTGTCCGAATTGGCTCGATCATTCTTTAATCTCCTTAATAATAAACTAAAGTTAATTTATACTTGCTTAAGAACCTTTTTCAAGTTTATTATTCCTTTTATATCACTTATTACCATGTTATAAACATTATTTAATCATTTAAGTTAATAATGTCCGTTTTGTCGATATTTGGTACTTGAGTCAAAAATGGACTTCTTATAATCACATGTTGTTCATGTGGTCAAAGGTTCATTATATCCAGAATGATATTTATGATTTGGATATAATATATATCATATATATCATATATATCCAGAATATACATTTATTTATAACAGTACATAACATTTAGAGGTAATAAATGAAATGCACCGTTCATGGAGACGGTAAGCTGTGCGTACGCATGAACGCTACTTTCATTTCTATTTCATATTTAATGGAATTAAAAAATAATGATAAATAGTTGTATTGTAATTCCAGTATTTTATAATATATAATATCATTAAATCTAATCTTTATACATACCACATATGGTATGAACGAGTCATATCACTTTGAGTGGGTGGTAGTCTGCACTTCCTCAAATGAAATTATCGTGTTTACCCATAATGGAAACCATAAAGGTATGATATAAATGGAAATTACAGAAGCATAAAAAAAATAATATATATCATATATAAATACATTTCCATCATAATGGCCACCATGAGAGGTGGTTGGAGATATTTGAACAATCATCGTTTCGTGAGACGTTAGTTTGTCATCCACAGAAACATTATGTTCTTCATCCATTAGATGGAGGTGTGTGTAATTTTAGTTATAATTCTTCTCATAACAACATCCTAGTATATTTAGGATACTATTGTTGTTACAAAATAAAGTAATAAAAAGATTTTAGGGGTTAGAGAAGTAAAATAAAAGAAAACAATTTAAGAGAAACATTTACCTTTAATTTGGGTAACTCCCTTTGGTTTGAACCAAAGGACTTCTTGAAGTGCCTTCTGCCTAGGGTAAGGCATCTAGGTGGAAGATAGGGATGTAGGGAGATTAATTGGTCAGAGTTTGGACGAGCCAAAAGGCTTCATATGTTTGAGGAATTGGTTAGAAATGGTCTCCTTTTATAAGGGGGGAGGGGCTCTTTAGGAAAGTGTGATAATATCATTTTATAATATAAAGATATTTGGTTTCTAAAGGTCCAAAAATAATTAAAGTAGAAAATAAGATGACTCATATTTTAAATGAAATCATCCAATCAGAATTGGACATTTTTTGGATAATATTTTAATCATTATATTCTTATTTATTTAAATCATTTATTAATGAGGTAAACAATGCATCATTATTGTGTCATAAATAATTTAATTTATTTGATGTCTAAAAATTATATAAAAAATACCATGATTTAGGAAATATTTTTATCTTTTGAATTAATAGTTATAGTATAAAATATAATTTATATAACACCATATAAAATTAATTTACTAAAATAATTTTGTTTATGTCATTTTTGCCTTTACATTAAATTAATTAATCTAAAGTGTCATTATCTTTCATAAGTGGCTCCATGGGGTCCCAAAATCAACCCAAGGATGCCCATGGTCATCCATGACTCATCCAATAAGTTTTTTACAAGTGTTAAGGTAATTTTGAATTATTATAATATTCTTTTTACCTTGAATTACCCTATTTACCTTTAACCACGGTAAAAAAAAGTCAAAAGTTACTATTCACTAAAAATTATTTTCATCTTATTGAACCACAGTTTACTTCTTGATAACAACCATGTATGTTTTATTTTTGAAATTAAATTCACAGAAGTTGTAAAATTTCATTTAAATGAAAAATTCAGTTTTTTTAACTACTACTAAGTGGTTTCACTATTCATCAAAAATTGAAGTTTTTCAGAAAAAAATACCAAAAATTCAGCTTAAGATATATTTGATATTTTTAATTAAAAAATGATGTCTATTTTTTCAAATTCAAAACATAAAAGTGGAATTAATTAATTTTAAAATTAATTCCTGTTATTAAAATAAATAGCATGTTTTTAAGAAACAATAACTATCAAAAGATTGATACTTGTTTATGTCCAATTTCAAAGTGAAATTAATTCCAATGACCAACATTAGATTAAATGGTAAAAATTTATTTTAATTACACTTTAAAACTAATTTAAAAGATAATATAACTATATAAATAAATTAGATTAAATCACAGTTTTGAATTAAAATACAATATTTTCACTATTCATTAAAAAATAAACTTTATTGGAAAAATTCCAAAAATTTACACAAAGTAAATTTTGATGTCCCCATTCTAAAGAAGGATTTTATTTGGTCAATTAGAATGTATTAAAGTGAAAAAAACTATATTTAAAGAGGGTTCTCCATTAAAAGGTGGTAAATCGACCTTTTAATGTAAATTATGCTTAAAATTAGATTCATTCACATTTTAAGCCTCTAACTTTTATTGGATAAATGTAAATACATTTAAAAAACATATATAATCATATTGTAGTTTGTTTTGTTCATTCCCTCCAATACAACGGCTAGGAGTTATCTACCATTTAAAATAATAATATTATATTATTAGTGTGCAACATAAGATTTCAAAGAAACTCATTGTTGTGTATCGGGTATGATATCGAACATAGCAACCCCTTTAAAGTAAAATTAATATTTAATTCACAAGTATTAATAAATATTAAATATGTATTATTCTTTATTTACCTGAGATGTTACATCCTTCCCCCCTTTTGGAAATTGTGTCCTCGCAATTTTACTTATTAATAAGTGGGGGTATTTATCCCTCATAGCATTTTCACATTCTCACATTTCCTCTTCAACCATATGGTTTTTAAACAAAACCTTTACCTAGTGAATTACCTTATTCAGCAACACTTTCTCTCTACGGTCAATAATCTGAACTGGTTGTTCTTCATAAGAGAGATTCTCTTCCAACTGAACTACCTATAGGCTCAAAACATGATATGGATCTGGTATATACTTTCTCAACATCGAAACATGAAAAACATTGTGTACCTAGGATAAACTTGGAGGTAAAGCCACTCTGTATGCAACTGATCCAACTTTCTCCAGAATTTCATATGGTCCAATGAACCCCGGACTCAAATTTCCCTTCATACCAAAACTCATCACACTTTTCCATGGAGAAACCTTGAGAAATACATGATTACCTATCTCAAAAGAAAGATCCTTCCTCCGGTTATTCGTATAACTTTTATGTCCGCTCTGAGCTGTTCTCATTTTCTTCTAAATCAACTAAACTTTCTCTACCATCTCTTCTACTAATTCTGGTCCCATAAGCTTTCTTTCACCTACTTCATCCCAAAAATCTGTAGTTCGACAATGCTTTCCATATAATTCCTCAAATGGATCCATCTATATACTGGAATGAAAACTATTTTATATGAAAATTCAACCAAAGAAGTATGTTGGTTCCAACTTCCCTAGTAATCTAGTGAACATGCACCTAGCATATCCTCCAAGGTTTGAATTGTTCGTTCTGACTGTCCATCTGATTGAGGATGAAAGATTGTACTAAAATTTAATTCAGTACTGAATAACTTCTGAAGGCCTTTCCAAAATTTAGAAGTAAACTTGGGATCACGATCAGATACAATGGAGAGGGGAACACCATGAAACCTGACTATCTCTTTAACATAAAACCGAGCAAGTTGATCTGGAGACAAAGTATCTCGAATAGGAAGGAAATGAGTAGATTTAGTCAATCAATCAACTATAACCCAGATTGTATTATTACCTATAGATTTCTTCAGTAATCCCACAACAAAGTCCATGGGTATATTTTCCCATTTCCACTTTGGCACCGGTAAAGGCTGTAGAATCCCTTTTGGTAACTGCCGCTCTACTTTAACCTGCTGACAAGTCAAACACTTCACAGTAAAATCAACAATATCTCTTTTCATTCCATCCCACCATTAATACTCCTGAAGATCTTTGTACATCTTAGTACTACCAGGATGAACTGAAAACGGAGAACTATAAGCTTCACATAACAACTCATTCTTCAACTGTGAATCACAAGGCACACATAATCTCTTCCCAAACCTCAAAACACAATCATTATCAATGTTAAAATCAGGCAACTTACCCTTATGAACCAACTCTACCTTTTTCTACAACTCATTGTATTCTTTATGCACTTGCTTAATTCTGTCTGATAGAGATGATTTCACTGACACCTGAAACAAAACAGAAGAATTTCCTGCACTAACAATGACTATGAAAAATTTCATCAAATCAAAAACCAAAGGATCTTGTTCCAAATGTAACACAGTTAATGAAGCATTACTTTTTCAACTCAAAGCATCAGCCACTTTATTTTCTTTTCCTGGATGGTAATGGATCATGCAATCATAATCCTTGATTAATTCCAACCATCTCCTCTGTCTCATGTTCAATTATTTTTGAGTGAATATATACTTCAAACTTTTATGATCAGTATATATTTCACACTTCACTCCATACAAATGATGCCTCCAAATTTTTAAAGCAAAAAACAACAACAGTTAATTCCAAATCATGTGTAGGGTAATTTAACTCATAGGGTTTCAACTGATGTGAAGCATAAGCAATTACTTGATCATTTTGCATAAAGACGCAACCAAGTCCTTTCAACGAAGCATCATTGTAGTTAAAAGAATCACTATTTCTAGAAGGTATTTCCAAAAATTAATCATTCACCAATCTTCTTTTCAATTCCTGAAAACAATCATCACATTATTTTTTCTAAATGAACTTAACACCTTTTCAAATTAACTTAGTCATTGGACTAGATAACCGTGAAAAATTTTCAACAAACCTCTGGTAATAACCTCCCAAACCAATACAACTACGAATCTCGGTTATATTTGTGGGTCTTGTCCATTCTTCAACAACTTTTCTTTTTGTAGGATCAATAGTTATTCCATTTTTTGAAACGATGTGACCAAGGAAAGAAATTTGTTGTAACCAAAATTCACACTTTCTAAATTTCCCAAGTAGTTTCTTTTATTTTAAGTTTTTCAAGATAACCCTTAAATTACTTTCATGAACCTCCTTACTTTTGGAATAAACCAAAATATCATCAATAAACACAACCACCATTTATCACCTGATTCAACTGAGCCATCACTATAGTAAACTGCTCAATTCTGATTCTGACCATCTCTGGCTGCTGATTCAGAAGGTCACTTTCCTCTGTATGCCTTCCCAGAAAATATGCTTTGTTTCCTTTATAAAAAATCATTCTTAACACATACATATCTTAGATGAAGCAACATGGTAATATGTAAATTCTATATGATTTCAATGTTAACATAAATTAATTTATGGACATTTATTTAACAATACCCTGCCTCCTAAAGTTATCTAAACTGACCTCTAATACCAACTATAAGGACGCGGCCTTAAAACTTACTTAATATTGAATTAAGTTAATAATTTACATTGAGGATCTTTTCAGGTTTATATTTTTAGAGAATTAGGACATAACTATTACATATCAAAAGATTACAAAGTACACACTTCTACACAATTTCCATTTTTTTTACAAAACATGAACTCTTGAAAAAAAAGAGTCATGTATAGTTCCATGTTTAAGACAGCGTGACTTTTCCTTGATTGCATCCTTGACCCTATTCCACATTATGTCCTGTGAAAAACATTTCAAAAACTTGGGATGAGCATAAAAAGATCAGTAAGGGATACACAAATATGGAAAACTTTTTGTTTTTAAAAACAAGTAAACCATCAATACTTTAACATAAGTAATACTTTTTACCTTTATGAAGTAGTAAATACTTTTCACTGAATAAAAGATCATTACTTACCCTTTTGTAATCAAAATATTACCATAAAACCCATATAAAGAACACATAACATATAAAGGTAACTTGGGACATAAACATACTTAAATGGAATAACCATACGTTCAGCTTCCACACATATCACTAAATGGAATAGGCATACGGCCGACTTCAATACTCAATGAATTGGAGGTTATAACGTAACCACTCATCCTAGTATTCACGGCACCACCCGTCATTTGGTTTATCACGT
This sequence comes from Viscum album, assembly GCA_963277665.1. Taxonomy (NCBI): domain Eukaryota; kingdom Viridiplantae; phylum Streptophyta; class Magnoliopsida; order Santalales; family Viscaceae; genus Viscum; species Viscum album. The sequence goes on along the minus strand of OY728141.1, from coordinate 1,134,599,512 downwards.
AACGACCCATCAAATTTCCAAGTACCATTATAAGATCATAAGACATAAAACAAATATAAAGGAAAGAAAACATTTCCACATTTCAATCACAATATATCACTTAAATATATTGACATAAAAATCCATTATCAAAACCATTTTCAATACCAAAATACATAAAATAGTATATGGTATTTATTTTCTTTTAAAAACATTACGGCTTGTTGAGGAATCTAAAGATCAAATAATACTCACGGCGGCGGAAAAGGTCGTTGTCACCGCTTACGTTAAAAGAAACATTCTTTTTATCATTTAGTAAAATGATACGTAGAAAAAAGATTCCTTTTTAATAAAAGTAAAAGTCAAAGGTTTTTATATATAGTATAAAAGAAAATCATGTATTAAAACAAATTATGCCTCAATGAAAGGAGATTGAGACGAAGTCCCTTACCTCGTGTCCGACTTGACTCGATCGTTATTTAATCTCCTTAATAATAAACTAAAGTTAATTTATACTTTCTTAAGAACCTTTTTCAAGTTTATTATTCCTTTTATATCACTTATTACCATGTTATAAACATTATGTAATCATTTAAGTTAATAATGTTCGTTTTGTCAATATTTGGTACTTGAGTCAAAAATGGACTTGTTATAATCACATGTTGTTCATGTGGTCAAAGGTTCATTATATCCAGAATGATATTCATGATTTGGATATCATATATATCCATAATATACATGTATTTATAATATTACATAACATTTAGAGGTAAGAAATGAAATGCACTATTCTTGGAGACGGTAAGTCGTACGTACGCATGAACGCTACTTCCATTTCTATTTCATATTTAATGGAATTAAAACATAATGATACATAGTAGTATTATAATTCCAATATTTTATCATATATAATATCATTAAATCTATCCTTTATACATACCACATATGGTATGAACGAGTCATAACACTTTGAGGGGGCGGTAGTTTTCACTTCCTCAAATGAAATTATCATGTTTACCCATAATGGAAACCATAAAGGTATGATATAAATGGAAATTACAGAAGCATAAAGAAAACATAAAAATAATATATATCATATATAAATACAGTTCCATCATAATTTCCACCATGAGAGGAGGTTGGAGATATTTGAACAATCATCATTTCGTGAGGCCTTAGTTTTCCATCCACAGAAACATTATGTTCTTCATCCATTAGATGGAGGTGTGTGTAATTGTAGTTAGAATCCTTCTCATACCAACATCATATTATATTGAGGATACTGTTTTTTTTACAAAATAAAGGAATAAAAATATTTTAGGGGTTGGAGAATTAAAATAAAAGAAAACAATTTAAGAGAAACTGTTACCTTTAATTTGGGTAACTCCCTTTGGTTTGAACCAAAGGACTTATTGAAGTGCCTTCTGCCTAAGGTAAGGATTCTAGGTGTAATAGAGGGATATAGGGAGATTAATTGGGTAGATTTTGGATGATCCAAAAGTCTTGAGATGTGTGAGGAATTGGTTATAAATGGTCTCCTTTTATAAGGGGGAGGAGGGGCTCTTTAGGAAAGTGTGATAATGTTATTTTATTATGTAAAGATATTAGTTTCTAAAGGTCCAAAAATCATTAAAGTAGAATATAAGATGACTCATATTCGAAATAAAATCATCTAATCAGAGTTGGACATGTTTTGGATAATATTTTAATCATTATATTCTTATTTATTTAAATCATTTATTAATGAAGTAAACACTGCATCATTATTGTGTCATAAATAATTTAATTTATTTTATGTCTAAAAATTATAAAAAAAATACCATGATTCAGGAAATATTTTTATATTTCCAATTAATATTTATAGTCAAAAATATAATTTATATAACACCATATAAAAATTAATTTACTAAAATCTTTTTGTTTATGTTATTTTTGCCTTTACATTAAATTAATTAATCTAAAGTGTCATTATCTTTCATAAGCGGCTCCATGAGGTCCCAAAATCGACCCAAGGATGACCATGGTCGACCATGACTCATAAAATAAGTTTTGGACAAGTGTTAAGGAAATTTTGAATTGTTATAATATTCTTTTTACATTGAATTACCCTATTTACCTTTAACCGCGGTAAAAAAGTCAAAAGTTACTATTCATCAAAAATTATTTTCATCTTATCGAACCACATTTTACTTCTTGATAAAAACCATGTATGTTGGATTTTTGAAATTCAATTCACAGAAGTGGTAAAATTTTATTTAAATGAAAAAGTCAGTTTTTTTAACTACTACTAAGTGGTTTCACTATTCATCAAAAATTGAAGTTTTTTAGAAATAATACCAAAAATTCAGCCTAAGATATATTTGATATTTCAAATTCAAAAATGATGTATATTTTTTAAAATTCAAAACATAGAAGTGGAATTAATTAATTTTAAATATAATTCCCGTTATCAAAACAAATAGCATTTTTTTAAGAAACAATAACCATCAAAAGATTGATACTTGTTTATGTCCAATTTCAAAGTGAAATTAATTACAATGACCAAAATTGGATTAAATGGTAAAAATATATTTTAATTAAACTTTAAAACCAATTAAAAAGATAATCTAACTATATAAATAAATTAAATTAAAATGCAGTTTTGAATTAAAATACAATATTTTCACTATTCATTAAAAAATGAACTTTATTGGAAAAATTCCAAAAAATTACACAAAGTAAATTTTGTTGTCTCCATTCTAAAGAGGTATTTTATTTGGTCAATTAGAATGTATTAAAGTGAACAAAACTATATTTAAAGAGGGTTCTCCATTAAAAGATGGTAAATTGACCTTTTAATGTAAATTATGCTTAAAATTAGATTCATTCACATTTTAAGCCTCTAAATTTTATTGGATAAATGTAAATACATTTCACAAACTTTTATACTCATATTGTAGTTAGTTTTGTTCATTTCTACTAATACAACGTCTAGGAGTTAACTACCATTTAAAATAATAATATTATATTATTAGTGTGCAATGTAAGATTTCAAAGAAACCTATTGTTGTGTATCGGGTACGCTATCGAATATGGAAACCCCTTTAAAGTAAAATTAATATTTAATTCACAAATATTAATAAATATGAAATATGTATTATTCTTTTTTTACCTGGGATGTTACAATATGTGTCTTAAATGGGTATGGTTTATGAAATGGTATATGTGGAAAATGGTTAAAGAATAATTTTCACATGTCTTGGTGGTATGTGGGGTATCAGACTTGAGGATATACTCCCACGGGTCTGTTTGGACTGAGGCTCTAAACCCCACCCCTATAATGTATGAGTTGGGGATACGGAATAAGGCTTTATGCCCATGAATGTTGCATTTTATGAGACTAGCTAGACCGAGGCTCCAAGGTAAGTGTGGAGTAATTGTTTGTGTAATATTTTCCCTAGTGAGATAGGGAAATTGAATTATCCCCTTATGCATAATAGTTGACTTTCATAGGCCATAGTGTAATTGATGAAAATGCTTAACCCATGGAAAAAATTATGAAAATGGTTTAAATGAATATTTTTAACTAATGTAACCTGGTTTATCTCTTACTTATAGTCTTATTCATTTAGTGCATGCATACGCTATCTATTTAGACTAGATATTTTGTAGACACCATTTGTGTTGGGCTACTAAGTTGTACTCACACCCTACTTGGCCCACCATTGAGTATGTGAGAACATTTCATGGTTGCAGGTCGGGACAATGGAAAGCATCCTATGCTAATTGGTTAATTTGGGAATGGGATGTTCATGGATGAGGAATCCAAACTTGGAGTTAGGACCAATTTTTGAGATTCTTCTATTTTTCTTTATTTTGGGTTTTCCTTATACTTAGCATTGTATGACATGGAATAAAATATTTACTATTTGGTTATGGGCTTGTACCCAGTTTTAGTATTTGTTTGGTATTGCATGTTTATTGTTTATTGTTTCATTTATTTCATATTTTATATATTGTGGATTACTTTGATAAATAGGGAATGCATCCCCATGTGATCTATTAGACCTTCTATGATAGTTGGAATCCTCTAGCGTATGGGGAGGCACGCTTGAGGTCATATGGAGACCCAAATTATTGAACTGGTTTAGTGGATCCCTAGTTGGAGATGTTACAATACCCTCTGGCCAACCATTTTGTGCCATGAATCACAACCTTCACACCATGAATGGATGTAGTTTACAACCCATTTGGATACAGGCCTACTCGATCCTCCTGAAACTCTTCCCGAGCCACTCCTGAGTCCTGAAAACTTTATAAAAAAGTAAAATACACATGTTCTAGTAAAATTTAATTGAATTTTTTCCTCAAAAAAAGGTTTGGGGTTTTATGAACTCCCCACCATATAAGATCTCATCATAGACCTACTCTCCTAGAAATTGCCAAGATCCATCGGTAAACAACTTTTTCTTTTGGGCCCATATAATAGACTCCTAATCTCATTTATCCTCTAGGATACACCCATGTTACCAATGTACACACCCCAAAGAAAATATCTTGCTGTAAAGATCCTTTTCACTATAATACACTATAAAAATTAGATTCTCCTCAAAGGATGTGTCAACCTCAAGATCAATATCATCGGTATCGATCATGTGATAGGGATTGGGATAATATCTCCTTGGTTTTGATATATGGAAAACATTTTTCATATCACTAAAACATTATAGAAGATCTAACTAGTATTTCACTGGAACAATCCTCTCCCCTATCTTGAATGGCCCCACATATCTGGGTGTTATCTTTCCCTACCTTTAAATATGGAAGTTTCCTAAACTTTGTGACACCCATAAGAATACCCAATCACCCATCTCAAACTCAAGATATCATAATTTCCAATATGCATAAGATTTATGCCTACTTTGGGTAGTGGCCATCCATTTCCAAATAAAGTGGATATGATTTGAAGTATCCTATATGAGACTCGGCCCATTCATCACTACCCTAACCTACCTCCAACCAACACATAGGTAAATGGCATGATCTACCATATAGAGCCTCATAAGGTTCCATCTATATCGATTCCTGTTAACTATTATTATATGTAAATTCCATTATGTCCAAGTGGTTATCCCAACAACCACTAAAATCCAAGATGCATGCTCACTGAATGTCCTCAAGATACGAGTAATACTCTCAGACTACCAATTTGTTTGGGGATGATATGTAGTGATTAGATTCACCTGCATAACAAGTGATTCTATAACCCTTTCCAAAGTCTCCTCATGCATCTTTCATGAACCACCATGATTATCAAGCTCAAATGCATGAAAAAACTATATTCCTTTGGTTGGTTATGGTCATGCCAACATTTCACCCAAACTAACTCTACTTTTCAAAACCTCATTAGACCATGCATCATAATGTTGATTATTTTAACAAACTATACTATGATTCCCAAATTTTGGTGGAATTCATGAACTCCAAAATTCACCAACATCACACCTCATTAGTTGATTCCATATGTCTATGCCAGTATATTTCTCACTCAACCATCTTTATCGGGACCCACATTCACACTCTAGAGACTATTCATAACATAAGTTCTTATCTCATTATTCACATTGGTGGGTTATCCCATAGCACCTAAATCTCACAGACCTGGTCACCCTACCAAGATACTTTTCAACATTCACACCCTATCATACCACCTGATTGTTATCGCATATCTAGAGGTTGTCAAATACTGATCATACTAACTCCACCAACTCCCATTAACTAATACTCATAGATGGTTACCTTCCATTTTCTACACCTAACATGACTGATTATACTCAAGCTATGTCACAAAAATGAAACCCCCTCTAGGTTGGGTTTATCAACATGTCACTTTCAAAGTTTACTGAAAAAATATAAAAATGTGCCCTATATTCTCAATAAGTCCATAGTACACTCCCCACCATGGGAATTCCATGTTATTGATCTTGGATCATGATCCATCTCAATATCCACCATCATCCAAACACCAGAATTATCAATCCCCAATAATTTTACTTGAATAATTTCCCATCTTTAGACCTTTTATAGACTCTATTAATATCACGGTTTCCTACCCAAATTCTTTCCAATACTTTAGAAAAATTTTGATTATACACCAGGTCTTGAAAAATTTACCTCAAGGTCTACAACCTTTCTTTCCATAAAAAAGATCTCACATTCCACCCTATTCTGATCCCTTACTAGTCCAATGAGTAACTCACAACCCTAAAAATTCCTAATTCACCATAGTTGAGGAACTTATTGATTCTCTCACAACCATGTCAAGCCACTCATCCCTTTGATGTTTAATAAGACCCTACAATAATCACATCACAACTCACACTTTTTGTAAAGGTCGCAACTAATCACTCACATGATATTACCATCTCAACATTTACAAAGTTAGTTAGTTCATCATCACTTACAGAGACCTTGTCTCATGCATCAGTCACAATTCGATGCATCCACCCTCTAGGATGAATCTAACCTAGTCATACCCTAGAACAACTCATACACTGACCAAAATATGTTATAGTATCAAGGTTCTTTACCCTCTTATTAATACTAGATCAAAAATTTGTTTCATACCTTTCTAACATTGCCTCACATCTGATCATCCACTGATCCCATTGATAACTCGTGACCTCACTTAACATTGTTAGGAAAACTAAGGAGCACTAGACCACATTGAAACATATCGGCACCTCATAAGGTTCTAACCTCAATGGGTCTCTGGGGTTTAAAAAAATACATCTCAAAATGGTCTATCTACTTTCTAGAAGGAAATAAAATGTAACTAGCATGAATTTTTTTTATCACAACCTTAACTCATGAGTCACATACTTACCCAACTCATCCTCTATATCCCAAATATTTCTTAAAATATTCCAATCGACATGTCTCGCATTCCATACCAAGACATCCACATAAATTTACACACCAATATTACATATTTAATGCTAGGATTATGTTTCAAAAACCCACTTACCATGTAGTTAAAATAAAATCCCACACACTTAGTGTATGGTAACAGAGTTCCCCATTTAACCTCTCACAATGGTGCTCAATAGATTCTATTTCCAACCAGGCATACCTAGCTAGAATAAATCCTATCATTACTCTATTATACCATCTAAATCAACTATATCGAGTCATAACCCATCAATAATAGGCTCACATGCCTAATAACCTGATGACCATGGTCATTGCACGTTGATCTCATCTAACTAAGTGCATCTCACTCGATGCTTTCTTTACAATAAGCTAAGGGCATCTCACCCATGCCAAGGATAACCATGTGATCACCATCCACTATGGGAATCATAATAAAAACACTAGAATCTACCCATGATATACCCATTCTAGATCCAATCATCTAGGATCACATATCCAATAGGGTTAGACATCTAGCTCATCCTACCCTTCAAAATCTAGAGACAACCCACAACATTAAGTATATGCATCTACATATGCAACACACAAGTCATCTACAAGCCTATATCAAGTATTTCATAGCACTCCCATATATAAATATCAATTGATATCATCTATAACACTTATTTACTCAATTTAATCCATAATTTTTGTCTAACTAATCTCTTATGTCACCCCTATGTATAACATATATTTGCAACAATAATAGGAAAACTCTCTGCTACACATTCACAATGCTCAACTTACCAATATCCTGAGTCACTTTTGAACATCATAAATAAACTCAATGGTAATTACACCCCCTATAGGGTTCTCATACACACATATATATATCAAGAATCTTATCCTCAAGCCAACTACCCACTCCATGGTTATCATCAAATCATATTCCAATATAATATAAGAAAATTAATAACAAACAACATGTCTTCCAACCTCGATAAATCTTTACAGTATAAGGGTCTCATATACAAGATAAAATCTAGTCTACCTTACCCACACTCAGGTCAAGAATAATCCCACAAGTGTCACAAATAATCATGAAATATCTCAATTATCAAAGTCATAGTTCAAAACAAATTCGCAATAGGTATAGTGTCTTATTGTTTTATACACCCCGTGTCGGGAAGGTCTCACAATCAAGGATCTATCTATAGACCCATTTACCCATTATAAAGATTATTTCATTCACAAATAATACCCACATTAGAAAATATTTTTATTAAAATCCTTGATATCATAGTTTAAGTAAAGTGATAATAGGAATAATTCCCTACTGTTCACTATATCTCATATCATAGGAATATTATAACCTAGGAACTCTCACTAGCCTCATATACCCATACATGTATTTAAAATCATATACAAATAAAGTCTAAATTTTTCGCATATGATTCATATCATCAAACTTTTCTATTTTACTTTAACCAAAATTTTCATAATCAAGTATCAATTAAGGGAAATTTCATTTAAAAGTTATAAAATAAAACTCTTTATAAGTTGTAATTGGAATTTTATTTAGTTTAATCCACATAATAACTAAGATAATAGATCGTTCAATACACTTTTTAACCATTTAAAAGATTTGTTATGTAAGATTCCATCAGAAATTTATATATTAAAACACCATATAAATTACTACTGACACTTTATACAATTATCCATTATCGTATTCCAAGTATCCAATCACAAGAAATCAAAAAAATAACATGTGAATACTATGTGCTTGATATTATTCATGAATTCAAACCCTATTGTTGTTATGAACAAGATATAAAATTCCATAAATCACAAATCACAAATCATTTATATCACTCATGGAGAAATAGGTCAATGGTAAAAGAAAAAATCAAAAAAAATCATATCCCTAGAAACATAAAATTTCATCATAAGTGGGTTAGCTACTCCTAAGAATTAGTTATATAACAAGTTCCAAAAAGACCCTATCTATTTTCCACCTTACCCAAATAGTCATATAAAAAGAAAGGACTCTGATACAACTTTATAATGTCCTTTTTTGGTCTTTGTAAACTAAGCAGTGACCAGACTGGAGAATTCGACATTGGGGACCTCAGGCATGACTCCCCATATGCCAGAGGCTACCGACTATCAGTGGGGGTATAAGGTGGTACTATGGGTAGAATATAACCCTATATCAGGGTAAAATAATATTTAAAATAATATAAATCATATACATCATCCAAATAAATCGATAAATAAAAATTATGATGATTTTAATAAATAAACACATCCCATACTATATCAAATTGAAATATATACATGTCAAGTAGTCAAATGTCCCAAATCCAATCATACACATAAAAATAACAAAAAGAAAAAAAAAACTGGAGACTCCCAAAACTGGTCTCAAGTCCAAACCTGATCCCAACCCCCCCCCCCCCCATCCTATTAGTACTGATCAAGAATAAGTTATAGGGTGTTTTCTCTTATCCCAAAATGTAGTCATGAAGTCTTCTTGGGTAACAAATGGTGGTTTGAGTAGGGTGTGAGTATGACTCATTAATCCACCACCAATAGTGTCTAAAATATTATCTAGACTGAGTATATAGTATATTCTGATATTCATGATAAAATAAACAAACAATATAAATAAATAAAACTACCATAAATACTTGATTCCACGGTGACTCTTGGGATCAACCATACCTAAAATGACCCAATATGGATGTTTATGTCTATAGTAAGTCATAGAAGTGAAATGAACCTAATGAACATATTCAAGTAATTCTAAACCATGAGTCATAATAAGTTCAATTGGGGTTTCCCCAAGTCACTCTAAACTATGAATCATAACAAGTCGAAGGGGAAATTTCCCCAATTCAATATGATCCATGAGTTTTAATGAGTCCTAGGGGGATTTCTCTAAGGCACTCCAAATCGTGAGTCATAATGAGTCTAAGGGGGACTATCCCAAGGCACTCCAAATAGTGATTCATAATGAGTCCAAGGGGAATTTACCCAAGGCACTTCAAATATAAGTTATAATGAGTCCAAGGGGGGTTTATACAAGGCACTCCAAACCATGATTCATAACAAGTCCAACAGGAATTTCCCCAATTCACTCCAAATGATGATTCATAAATATTATAAGTGGGTTTCCCTTAAGTCACTCTAAACCATGAGTTATAATAATTCTAAGGGGGTTTCCCTAAGGTAATGAAAACCATTAATCCAAAAATAAATTACTTAGGAAATTTAATTAAAAATTATTTAAATTCATTTTCAATAGGTCTCACATAACAAACATGTACCCCAGATCCTAGAGAATGATCTAGGTATCCCAAACCATTAGTTATAATTCATGTAAACTAAACATTCATATAATTCAACCTTTTTAATCTAGTTATATCAGGTCTCAAAATATAGACATGGCATTGGATCCAAAGGCCCATCCTTGGCATCCTTGGTTCCACACACAAGTCACCTTTTAAACCCAAGGAACCCCTAGGATCGCCCTTTTAATTTCACCAACTCATTTCCCAAGTTAAACACACCTTAAGTAGTTGATAAATTCCTAGTATACTCTCCAACATATTGTTTATGGCCTATGGAGAGGTTCTAATTCATATTTTTGGGTTAAAAACGTTTAATTATTAATTTAGGTTAAGAATATGGTATGTCGGTGAAACCATGCATCATAATCACAGTGGAAACTTGGGGTTTTCAAACCTAACCTGACCCGATCGACTTAACCTGATCCAACCAGGATGGGTTAGGTTACACGAGGGAAATGGGTGGTCTGGGTTAGTTTGGGTTGGGTTGGGATCGGTTTAGGTTGAGTAATAGGTTGGAATTTTGTAACCCTACCCATCCTGACCAACCCAACCATATGTTTATATAATAAATAATAACTAGAAAATAATATTTATTGATAAATAATTAGTAAAAATAACTATTAATTGAAAATTAATTAGTAATAGTTTCTAATAAATAATAATAGTAAATAATAATTTATACTAAATAATAAATATTATCTATCAATAATTAATAATAATTAATAATTAATAATAATATTATATAACACAAATATAACATAAATATAACATCATATTTACATTATATTGATGTTATATTTATATTATATTAACATTATATAACTTTATATTTATGTTATATAATATTATATAATATTATATTCACATTATATAATTTTATTTTTACATTATATAACATTTTATTTCCAGAAATATAATGTTATATAACATTTTATTTACATTATACAATGTTTCACAACATATATTTACATTGTATTTATGTTAGATTTATCAATCAATATTAATTTTTAGTTTCTATTATTTATTTTATACATATAAAAAAATTACATGAATGCTTTTATGTTTCATTTGATGATCTAAATTTGTTTAGATTTAATTTAATCAATAGTTTTATCGTTTTTATGTTATTATTTATTGTAATTTTTTTACCTGACCTGACCGGCCTGACATGACACACCCTATCCCACTACGAGTTGGGTCATTATAGAAAAATGACTATGATTGGACCATACTTGACCAATTTTGATTTTGTTGGGTCCAAAATCCTCTCAAACCCAACCTGAACCAACCCATGGACACCACTAACCTAAATAATGAGACTTTTAAAAGGAAAGATTCCAGGACACCTACCTTATACTCTTAACACCAACCTCTGATTTGAGCCCAATTGGTAGAATTTGAAAAAACATAATAATACCACGAAAATGGGGAATAATAGATGAAAATAATGTGGGATCAATTAACAGGGGAATAAACCAATAAAATATAGAGACAGGAAGATAGAATTGCCAATAGAGATCAATTACACCAAATGACACTCGATTCCACTGATGTACAAGGGAGAAATCCTTATTAGAAAAAAAGAGGACCAAAGGGAGAGGGGTTCATTATGTGTATAGTCCAAGGGAGGATACCCCATTCTAATTTAAAACCCACTTAAATAATTAATTAATTTAAACTAAAAAACCCATGCATGCATAGTTCAAGATGTGACCTTAATGTTCACATCATGAACCCTTTAAGGCAGGGGGTCATCCCCTCTGTCTGACCTTTTCATGGTGTGAATCATATCCCTCACACTACGAATGACTATTTTTTTATCCCTTTTATCTACAATCATGCCCAATCCACCTGAAACTCTTCTCGAGAAACCCCCAAAACCTTAATAACTAAGTAAAATACACATGTTTCTACAAAACCTAAGAGAATATATACATCAAAAATGGGGTTGAGGTTTTATTTGATAACTTTGGTTCAAAACAATAAGGATGAAGGTTCAATAAAAAATTCATTCCTATATCAAGTATTTCTTAAAATTTTTTAATAGTATAATAAATATGATAATTGGGTCAAGGATATGCATAAATAAATTGAGGTTGATCTCCTTATAGATCTTAGTTTTCTCAAAATCTTCCCCAATATTTTTTGATCCTAGATCATTCTAGTACATCAAACTTTGGTTCTTATAAAACTTGATTAATATCTTCCATTCTGGAACTTTACTATACCTCTCAAACTTTAGTGCTCCATGAACTATCCAAAACCACCACACTTACTTTCAAATCAACTTGAATGTGTTCCATTATTGATTTTCTCCTAAGTCCACCTTCCACCAAATTATGATCCTTCTGTAGGATCTTCTCAATGAAGAGTGCACTCCATATTATTATAAACCTTACCTTATTATTATCCTAGAGTTGAAATCAAAAGAATCATCATTATACCCAATAAAGTAACATGTTATGGTTATAAATTCCAACTAATCACTTTCCTTAGAGACAATATTGACGTATGAGATGCCTCTGAAAACTTTGAAGTGAGACATATTGACCTTCCTTTTAGTTTATATTTATTCTATCAGTTCTTGAACCATTGGACTAGAAGGACCCCAATTTACATTATATTACACATAGTTAAATGATTCTTCCTAAAATACCTTTTGGAAACCAAAAAGTAACCTCATGTTTATGGGTCTCTTTTTAAAAAACTGAATCATTTGTTCCACAACATCTTTCTACTCCAATGTCCTAGGTATAATATTATTTATCAGGATTTATTTCATCCAATAGAAATTATAAAACCATTTACTTCTATAACCAACTTTTTATTATACCTCAAAAACTTAAGCTTCATTTCAGTCTTATTCTCCAATATGGATCTCCACCTGATGGAAGTTATAAAAACCTTGGACTTCTATTTTATTAAAAAACACCCACACCTTCCATGTGGAATAATCAATGAAGGTAACATAGTATAGTTCACCCTCATGAGACCAAAGTGGCATTGTCCCACATACATTTGAATGAACCAACTCAAGCTTATAATTCTTTGGTGCCTTTTCTTATAATAAAAAGTACATCTTCCACTTATTGTTGAGAATAAAATCCTTGCATGTTCCATACTTCACATGATCAAGTTTCAGTATTCATATTTTGGAAAATATCCTTATAATTTTATCATTAATGTATCCCAAGTTCTCATGAAACAACTTTTCATTTCCAAAAGTTGTTGCTCTAACATTCATTTCATATTATAAATTCTTGGATAGGTATAAAGTTTCATCCTTAATACCTTGGGCCACTACCACAAAACCCTTTGTGATTTTATATGCACCATATGTAAATTTCATACAAGAACATGTATCATCCATCTGATCAATTGATATTAATTTCTTCTGTAATCTTGATATGGGATGAAGGCCCTAAGATTTCAAAATGCATCCATTCTTAATTTGGACATTCACGTCACCCTTTCCAACTATCTCAAGTTCTTATCCATCTACAAGGTGAACCTTAAAGAATATTCTAGATACATAATTCCATATACACCCATTCTCAAATGTTTATTGGAAATATTCCCCAAAGATAAGGATCCATAACTCTAATGATTTCACAACAGTTAGAATCAAATTTACATATTCCTTATCCATGGAGTTTTTAGATGAACTATAATCATAATTTATATAATTGAATCTTCTATCATGATATTACTTCCATAAATTCCTAATTTTTTAATAGTGTTGGCATGAATAATCAACTAGGTCAGTCGATTTCCCTTAACTCATTTCTAGTTTTTCTCTCCCTTGTTCTGAATTTATCCTTTCCTTAGAGAAGATTAACTTTAAATCCATACTAATCATAGTTATAGTAGCACCTGAGACTACATTCATTTAGATCTCTTCATTAAAAAATAGATCTTCAATCTCCTGAAACACTAATTAATTCTTACTACTAGAGTTACTCACTATGTTAATCATCATATCTCATGATTTTGGAAGCAATGACACGAGGATAAATTCCCACACTATCCCAAATAACTTCACTCTAATTAATTCTAACTTACTCTAAATCATGTTAAAGTTATTGAAAATATAAATCATTTCTATTCCTTTTTATATATTCATGTCAAGAATTCACTGCATCAGAAACACATTTTTCATTGTAGTTAGCTTCTTATAAATGTTGTCTAGTGTGGAAATAAGTGTTGTAAATACTGATTTTATTCCAACATATATCAATATTTCATATTTTTTTATTCACAAAAAAAATACTATTTTTTACTAATAAACTTATCTTGAGTTTTTTCGGGAAATTAAGATTTTTTCTCATTAATATTTCATTATGGAGAATTTTTTGTGAAATATATGGTTCTCATGTTTGGATAAATTTTCTTAATAAAAATATAATACAATCCGATAAATTATCATATGAAATTATAATTTATCATATAATTTATCAATTTTCATACACTTCCAGGAAATCAATTTCCTATTAAAGAAAATTTTATTACAAATAGATAGACATATTCACACTAGATTTCAGATTTTTTACAAAGTAAAATATCCTATGAAGGTATCATGTAGGAGAATTATTAAATTAGGAAGAATAAATTCATATAAGTTGTGATATTTAGCCAAGTCATTTATCATAAAAAGAATAAATTACTATATAAAGCATCAATTTATCCAATGAGCTTAGAAATCCAAAATACTAATATTTAAAAAATGAAAAAAACATATAAAGTTAATAATTATCATATATAGATCAAAAAAATCATATGAGGATTGATATTATCTTATGGAATAGTGTTTCTAGTTTATTTATCCAATAGTGATTGGATTATATTTAAAAAAGATAAAATATCATACACAATAGACTATATTACAAATTTGAAGATTTATTTAAAATAAAAAATATTATATGGAGTTAAGATTTAAGTATTTATCTTTCTCTAAAGTATTATAATGTTTTGAAGATATAAATTAATTGTGAGGAATGTAATTTCCTTTGAATATGTAGTTATTTGAAAGGATCATTTTTAGGTCTATTTGTTTTCTATTTCAAAGAATTTATTATTATTGTAGGAGTTTGAGTGAATTCCACTGAAACTTTTAGTTTTTTAATAAATTTTGGTGGATGGATGAGGAAAGAATAATTAAATAATCTCATTCAAATAATTGGGCTTATATCGGCGGCATGACACTATAGCAGTGGAAGGATACTATAGCGGCGGCAGGGTACTATAGTAGTAGTGGTACTGTAGCATTACTATTCACATAATGGGATTTGGGCCATAAAATTGGGCCTATGGGCCATGCAATGGGATACATATCCATTGGGCCTTCAGGCTATGTAATGGGTCTCCCTCTACCCAGTTTAAAGAGGACTTTGCTTTGATTTAATAATAAATGAGTCTTCGGCCCCAACCTTTTAAAAAAATCTTCACTAATTCTAATAATTCATGTAGTTTCAATAAAGATCACCGTTATAATATGAAGTGATAACTTCTTTTTTTATTTTTAAAAATTAAGGTCACATGAAAGAACATAGCCTATTTTTTTGGATTATTATATTTTCTATTAACCATTGGAATATATATGGGAATTTTAATTCAAAATTAAAGACAAATAAAACGATAATATTTGAGTAATATAGTACTTCCTGAAGAACACGTACGATGCTCTGACTTTCGGTATAGAAAAGCTCTTATTTATTTTATGTGAAGAAGAAAAACTTGTTATAGCTATGATTTGAAGAAAAAATCAACTATATTCAAATGATATTTTATAGATACTCATTGAATCCTTATTCGTTTTCTATATAAGAACCTATCATCTTTTTCATGTTGTCTCTTACAACTGTGAGCCGAATTTGAATCTAATTACTACAAATTTTTATCTTATGAAAAGATAATACTCCTTGTTCTAAGTGTTTCAAGGATATGGATAAGTCTTATAAAAAGGGAGATCCATATAAAATATATTAGATTTTTTTAAAAAAAATTAGTTTCTTTCACTAAAATATCAAGGTCCCCAAAAAAGGACATGCATAGTGAAATTCACCAAGCTTGAAGAGACAACATTGGTGGAGTGAACTATGAGATCTTTGTTCCCTAAACCATTATAAGTCTTTTGTGTTCTGATCTATTTTTATTTACACTTCCTATCTAATAAAAAATTAAGGAATACTTTGATAGATTATTTTAATTGGGGTTAAAATTTTAAAGAACCTAATTCACCCCTTATTGAGTCATTGTGTATTTCAAATTGGGAAAACAATTAGAATCATAGTTTGAGATTCTTTAGTTTTCAACTCTAACAAGTTAATGTAATAAATATATCTTTAAAATGGTTGTAATTTATAATAATACAGAGGGAATGTTTATGGTTAGGGATCCATATTTTAATGGAGAAAACTATGGGTGTTTGAATTCTTGAATGATTACTTATCTAAAAAATATTTGTCTAAAGGTTTATTTGAAAGTTATAAATCCATATAAAATCCATGAAGGAGAACCATATAAATAAGATGCTACTATGTAAGAAGAGTATAACCTAAAATCAAAGGATATGAATGCTATTATATGTGTATTGGGTCTCGATGAGTTCAATTGAGTTTCACAATGTGATACAACACATGAAATGTGGACAACTATATATGTTTCTAATGAAGGTACTGATAATGTAAGAAAACTCATATAAAACACTACCAAATTAAATTTTGATACATTTAGAATGGTTAATGGTGAGAGAATCACTAAGATGAATGGAAGGTTTACTAAAATTTTAAATAATGCATCTACCTTAATAACTTCTATTCTTTAACTTGATCAGGCTCTCAAAGTACTGAGAGTTTTTTCTATATGATGAAGAGACTTCAAGAAACCTAGATTCAAGTGATGAGCTTGATAAATTTCACAATAATTTAAATAATTTATAATATAAGATAATTGTATTCATTAAATACTTTAATAATTATAAAAATATCAATGTAAATACCAAATAAGTAAGATGCTATGAGTGTAAGAAGACTTGGTATATCAAGCCTGATTTCCCTCATCTTAAGGAGAAGAAAAATCATGAAAATAATTATATGAATAGATAAAACTATAATAAATAGAATAAATTAATGGAGGGTATATGGAGTGACTCATAGGAATATAGTGATGTCTCAATTTCTAATTATGAAGCTGAAGTATCTAACTAGAAGGTAAAAATGTGCTTCATGGAACAAACTGATGATGTACTTCATATTTATTATTCTTCCTCTGAATCTAAATATGAAAACTCTTATTTTGATTAGTTAAATGAATGTTGTTCAATGTTAGAAGATAAATATGAATAATTAAATAAAAATAACAAATCACTTAAGAAATATTATGTTGTTTTTTCAAAATAAAAAATCTAAACCAACCCAACAGATTTCATAATTGAAATCTAATTTAGAAAAATCTATATCAAGTTGTGTTTTCCATGAAAAAAAATAAATAATTAATGGATGAAGGAAAATATTTAAAATATGCCTCTAATATTTTTTACTAATGGGGAGAATTATCTAAATCAAATCCTTGGTAAGAACAAAGCACATAAATAAAAATATGGAATAGTAAGTAAGGGGAAAACCGAAACTATATAAGAATTATTTTGTGCCTATATAAAAAAATAGAAACATGTCTAATAGAACTTGTTTCCACTATGGAAAAAATATTCATATTGAAAAATTATTTTTTCCTATGATATCATTATATATATATAACAAAGAATGAATTTATTTATAAAAACAAATATAATTTTAATTCTAAATTTTTTGGATATTCTGGAAAGTATAAGTTGATTTAGGTTCCCAAATATTTTTAAGCAAACACTACTAGACCCAAGATCATTTGGGTACCAAAATAAATTTTCTTTTAAGTTTTTTTGTAGGAAACAATCCACAATAATAGTAATAAAAAATGGATTATAGATAGTGGTTTTCAATACATATGAGTGTAATTTTTTCCAACTTTCACTCACTATCTAAAATTGATGAAGGATATGTCACATCTTCTAATAATACAAAAAGAAAAATAGTTGTCATTGAATCTATTGAATATTCCCATTAAGTTCTCCTAATAAAAATAATTTATATTGAAAGCTTAAAGAACTGCCTATTAATTATTTCTCAACTCTGTAATGATAGATTTTCCATTGATTTTTCTAATGATTCTTATTATATTTTTAAAGATAATTTTCTTAAATTTAGACAACCAATAACTAAAAGTTTTTTACATGTTATATATGTATTCCTTGTGTTAAAAAATGTGATCTTTTTTAATGATAAAATTAATGAATCTTGGATTTGGAATAGGATACTTGTACATTATAATATTTATTCTCTAAATAGATTCTCTAAAATAATAATAATTTCTGATTTTCCTAAACTAAAATTAGACAAAAAAATTATGTGATTCATGTTAAATGGGAAAGTAATAAAAATAGTCTTTTAAATCAATTAAAAAATTTATTATATCTATACCACTTGAACTTTTTCATAGGGATCTATTTAGAACTTATAGGGTATCAAGGCTTAGTGGTAAATCATTTTTTATATTTTTTAATGATTTTTCAATATTTTCTTGGGTTTATTTATTAAGACATAAAAAATTGAATCTTGTGGTTTTTTTATTAATTTTTGAAATATTTTTAAAAATTAAAAATGTTCTAAAATTATGTCCTTAATAAGTGATCATGGGGGAGAATTTGAGAATTATAAATTTTATTCATTTTTTCTCAAAATATGGAATTAAACAAACCTTCTCTTACCCCCAGAACACCTCAAAAGAATGATGTTATTGAAAATAGAAATATAAACTTATAATAAATTGATATGAATATGTTGTCTTAATATAGTTTATATAAGATCAAAAATATAGAAAAAAATAGACTATTATTCATTGAAAATACCCAAAAATTTAATTAAAATCCTTGATAAATTTGTAATTTTTTGTAACCATGAATTCTGAAAATAATTTTTAATTGGATAAAAACATGGTTCTTAGTGATTTATTAATTTTTTTAATTACAATGTAAATCCATATTTTGATTTTGATTCAAAAATTTAAAATTATAATTGTTTTATTTTGAAAATAAAATTCTTGAATTTTTTTTTTTTGAGTTTTAATTTATTTATTCAATTTTAAATGTAATGGAAATCCATTTTAAAATTCAATTTTCAATTTGGATTAAAATTTGAATTTTTAAGGTTGAAAATACTATGATTTGGAAAATCTGAATTGGATTAGTTTATTTTTATTTTAAAATGAATTTTAAATTTAATCTTAGATTTTAATTATGAAAAGGAATTAATTTTTTATTTTTTTGTTTTGTTATTTTTTGAATTTAATTAGAAAATTTATGCACTAAAAAATTATGTTTTGTACATGGATGAATTTTATGTCGCTACCTACTTATGTCAACTCCTGCTACAGCTTGAAATTTTTAAAATAGAAAAATTGTGCTCCCTTTGGGTCTGCATCTGATCCCCAACATCAACCACCAGTACCCGATTTTTCAACCACCAACTTTTCTACCATCAATGGTAGCACCCTACTACTTCTACCTTCAGACCTTACAACTATCCGCCTACTACCGCTATCTTCCACTGATGCAAATATCGGTACCACTATTCTGATAACACTAGATTGATTTTGTTGCTACCACTAGAAGTGAAAAAATTTCTATTGTCAATAAAATATATGTTACCATTAGTGATAAAAATTCTTTCTTTCATTAGTGAAAAATATTTACTAACGTTAAAAGTGGAGGTTAGCTACCACCAACCCACAACTGCCCTATTTTGTTACTACGAGAGGCTCCCCATGATACAACCACACTATCACCACTATTACTCAAATTATATGACTCCAAATTGATATCTATCGTACTTTAAACTTCCAATTTAATATTATAAGCTTTCCCTCAAAGATAAATAATATGTTAAGGTCGATCCACTAAAGCTCTCCACCCCATTGTTGAAGAAGAAAAATGTCGATAGAGAATCCAGATGGAGTTGTGAAACTATTAAATCCTAAACAAAGCTTACTGGAGAAAATGAATCCCATAATACTCAACCCCTACTACTTGAATATCAACTATTTGAGATAAAACCGGAAAAATATCGATAGTAATGACCTCAATTTCATGTGATTCAAAATTTGAAGAATCACACTGATCCAAAGCATTCGACGACTAAACTTCACTAACTAGTAAAATTGAAGATCAAACCTACTATTATCACTAATTAAGAAACCACTTGAATATAATCCCTATTAAATTCAATTATCATTGAGAAGAATACTAAATCCTCTATTTTATTTGATAAATATGAAGCGCATTGATGACTAAAAACCAAATTAGATGCCAATGAGCACTATTGAAGGTAATGAAATGAAACTGATGTTGTCGTCCAAAATTGGAGTGCTTTGAGGATGAATTAGAACTCTGATGAATTAAAGAACCATTGAAAATGAAGTATCACCCTTAGAAAAACCATTTGAATCTGGAATATTTTCAAATCCCCATCCTCCATTGTAAAGATGGTCTACTGAGATTATATTGCAACTGGTCAAAAAATATATGATGATCGGGCTACTAGTGTATAAAGAGATTTGCGATCTAATTGAAAAATACATAAAGGTTTATATTTTATTCATTATAGGATTAAAATGAGAATATGATGAGGACCTTAAGATCTTAATGCTCTGACTGCAAGAACAATGATATATTGACACAACCTTTTTGAAGAAAGGCCCATGTCTACTTGTTACTCTCCATGTTTTCCCTAAATCTTTATGACAACACTGAAGAAGTCGTGGCTAGCTATTCAATCTCCCTTATGGATGAAAATATTTACTGCTTCCAGACACATTAACCAAACTTGATTCCAATTAAAACCTCTTTGAGCCACAATTGTGTATCCTATCATGCCCAATAAAGACTATTTGAAAATACAATTCATGCATGAGCATCCTAGGAAGATACTAGATCCGCCAATGCATCACCCAATACCAAGAACTAGTGCTTGTGTTCACACTTAGACTAGTACTAATCAAAGAACAAATTACACCACATTTATTCCCCACTATTCACCCAACCAACCAAAACTCAATCGCATAACCATTCCCACATGCAAGTTGATTAGATCAGTAATTCTCTACCAAATTCACAGTAGTTCCCCTAGATTCCAAGTGCAGTGCAGACTCCTAGCCTCATTTGTTTTTTCAAGAAATATAAACATCCAGACTCCATGCACACACTTGATCAAGTGAACACACCCAAGTCTAGGATAGGGCCCAAATACTTTCAATCCCACTTGGAATGATGAAGATCCAATCAGCACATACATTACTAAAAAATCACACAAAACAGAGCATGACTTTTCACTGAAACCATAAAGCACTGAAACTTTCCAGCCTAAACTTAGTCATTGGAGGGAATAGTTTCCAAGATGGAAGAATTAATGAAAACATTATCTTACTAAATCATTTAGACCCTCAATGTTGGACACATTTCAATCACCCAATAAGGAATTTGACACTACTTGGTACTTAAAATGAGAACTTTCTTCAAGTCACTTGAAGAAGTTGAAGATACTTGTGCTACTCATGTGGTGAATTTTGAAGCATTCCAAGTATCTATGATTGTTCTTCTTTAAATAGTTTACTATTCACTAGGATTAGGGGGACACTCTCTCTTTCCCATTCTGGTAGGTTTATTCTAAGATCAATCACTACTACTATTGTTGTTTATTTCTTCCCTTTATTTCTTTTTATGATAACTCTGGTGATGGAAAACTAATCCATTAGTAGCTGAGATGAGGATATTATCTCTATACCCATGTTAATTATAGCATCCCACCTTTTTATCACATAAACTTTCATTACATTTTACAAAACCAAGGATCTTTAAGGTTTAGTGTCCTGGAAACCAGGAACTTAAAACATGAAACAAAAAAAAACATTCTTCTTAAACACTTGAAAGGCTTCTCCTTATGTTCATCCTAGGTTCGTTACTGCATCTCATAACCTGGGGACATACATCAAAAGAAGGGGTGAGCAGAAGGCCCAGTAAGGGAAACAAGAGAAACATATTACATGTTAACTTGAGATACTTCAATAAGGACATGAAAATAACTTTAAGGCATGAGAAAGAAATCATGAGATACATTATAATAAAAATAACATTTTTCATAACTTGAAGATGTGGCTACAACATTTAATATTGACAATCATTTCGTTTCACCAAGGTCCATCCCCAAGGTGTCGTTAAAAATTACCAAGGTTATTCACCATGGTGTAATTAAAAAAAATGGTCATCTCTAGAGATTAAGTCTTTACCCAATGCATTAGAGCGCTATCTGGGCGCACCCTTAAACTGTAATCTCTTGTGGTTACATCATTATCCAATGCAATGGGGCGCTATTAGGGCGCACCCTTAAATTTGAATTTATTATCATGTGAGACACATATATCATCATCAATAATTTCATAAACAACCCATATAGAATAAAATAAATGGGTTTCATTCCATAATCATAATGTTTTAAAAACTGCTTTAAAGACATGATCTTTATGTCACTTTAAACCCACGGAAAGGGAAAGAGGGTTTCATGTATGTAAATCCCAGAATTTAAAATAGAACATTTTGATATATATGTGAATACCCATGTAGAAATAAGAGCTTTGAGTATTCACTTTATAACATAAAATAATTTTTAGAAAAGAGAGAGAGGCACTTTGAGACGAAAATTCTGCAGCATAACGGCTATGTTACAAGGTTTTAGAAAACATTGAGAAGAGAGGGTACATGGGTCAAACATTCATAAATGACCCATAAAACAGTAGAGGGACAAAATATAAGGGATTTAAGAACATGGTAATGAAATTTGAAAATATACCATATGAAATGAAGAATATTAAAGGAAGACAAAAATAAGATTTCTCTTGTGAGAATTCGGCAGCCTAACGGCGTCACTTAAACTTCAACAAAAATGAATTGACAAGGTCAAATAGGGTATCTCATCATATGAACATAAAAGATCAGTATGATAGATATAGATATCATACCCCAACATAATAAAAAAGAACTTTCAAGACTTGACATGGAATTAGAACTTTGAAAAGGGATAAAGGTGCAAGGACCACTTAAAAATTCAGCAGCCTAACGACGCCACTTAAACTTCAAAATACTGAATTGAAGAGATCAAATGGGGTCTCTCACCATATGGTCATAAAAGATCAGTATGATAGATATAGATATCATAACCCAACATAACAAAAAGTAACTTGAAAGAATTTACATGAAAGTATAACTTCAAAACGAGAAGGGTGAAGAACCACTTAAAAATTCGGCAGCCTAACGGCGCCACTTAAAACTTCAAAATACTGAATTGAAGAAATCAAATGGGGTCTCTCATCATATGATCATAAAATATCAGTATGATAAATTTAGAGATAATACCCCAACATAATAAAAAGTAACTTGAAATAATTTACATGAAAATAGATCTTGAAAAAAGAGAAGGGAGAAAGAATCCGTTACAAAAATTTCGGCAGCCTAACGGCGCCACTTAAAACTTCATAAAACGAAATAATGAGAGTAAGAGGGGATATCTCATTATATGAACATAAAAAGGGAAGTAAGAGGAGTATAAAAGAACATCCTCCAACATAAGAACATGGAGCATAAAAGGAATGACATAAAAGAGATCACTTGAAAAGAAAGAGAGGGGTCGGATCCCTTACCTTAAAATGTAACTCTTAAACCTCAAAGGTTGGGACCTTGAGGGCTTGGGGGAACCTTGGGAGGACTCCTTGGGAGGTAATTAGTCCAGAACTTCATTGGTGAAGAATGGGGAGTCGAATGGATGAGAGGAGGGCTTGGTATTTATAGGGAAAGTGAGGGGACAAGGCATTAATGGCCAAGGGACACCTCACATGTGCTTTTCTCAAACCCATGTGCTCTCCCTTGGCATTTACCATGGAGTTAGGCCACATGGGGCCCCCAAAACAATAATTCATCACCCTTGGCCGGCCAACCCTTAAAATATCTCATGACATCATCATGACACAGTTATGATGTCATTAAACATAACGAAACCCTAAAACTGTATTTTTACTATTCACTAAAAATTCAACTTTCTCAGAAAGATCCCAAAATTTCACCTTAATCAAATATCAATGCTCTAGTTTCAAAAATGAACTCCATTTTATAAAAATAATTTTCTAAATATTTTTAATTTATTTTTTAAATAAATACACTATTCACTGAAAATTCATTTTTTCAGAAAAAACCCCAAAAATTACCATAACATAATATCGGTGCTCTGTGTTCAAAAATGAAATCCATTTTATAAAAATAATTTTCTAAATATTTTTAATTTAATTTTTTAATTAAAAAACACTATTCACCCGAAAAGATTAATACTTGAATAATAATTTATGAAACCGTTATTTAACCATTTTATTGAATCACATTACTTAATCAAGGTGCCTAGATTATACTAATACTTTATTTAAGTGAGATTACTAATCCATTTGGACTCATTACTAATCCTAATCATAAAATCACTATTCATATTTTACTATTCATCAAAAATCAAGTTGATCTTATTAGACTCTAAATTTCGTACTGAACATAATTGTAGAAGACCATTTTTTGCAAATCATTACACATTTTAAATTATTTAAGGTTTACATAAACATTTTTTTTTAAAATATCCTTTTGAAAATTCATCAAAAATATGCATACTATTTTTATCCGGTCATTTGAAAATTCATAAACTTCATCATAAGAAGAAATCCCAGTTTTTATTTAAAACAAGGATTACACAAGGCAGTTACGGTCTCATTACATAGCCCATTATAATACCAGCATAGGACCTAAGAGTAAGGTGTGATAGGGTGATAGAATCTTGGGGCGGCTCAGTCAACATTGCCCAAGTAGTAATTTCTATCAGTTTGAACTTCTCGCGAAGGTGATTCCGTTCTAGCTTCACATGATGAAGTTTGGCTTGGATTTGGTCCAGAGCAAAGCCCAATGGTCCTACCTCCTTCCCATCTCTGTTAGATGGGCTTCAATCGGTCCAAGACTACTAGGTGAGGCCATCAAATCTTCTTTCTATAATAATTAACCAAGATTACTTATATTTAGAGACAATAATCAAAACATTTTGTTCAGAGCGGTCATATTGACCGATGATCATATAACAGTCAAAACCCACTGGTCGCATTTTAATTATAATCATTTTTATCAAATAAAACATTTTTGTTGAGTATAAAAATAAAATAAAATAACACATGAAATTAGGAAACAAGATTTATTCAAAATTTCGGGCCGTTACAATATTTCCCCCTTAAGAAATTGCATCCTCGCAATTTTTAAAATTGGGTTTTGAAATTTCATTGAAAGTCCCACATCGGAAAAAGAGTCAGTAACACCATTACTTTAAAAGAAAGAAAAGGAAGTACAAAGGCCACCTGAGTTTACTCATACTAGGATTCCATGTAGGAAACATGGACATGGAGGAGAAAACAAAGGGTCAAGTCCTAAAGGAGAGTGATAGAAAACATGATTAGGAGGAAGTTAACCACCAGAAAATCCCAAAATTATGATGTGTGTAAGTGGTCTTTGATTACCTGGTAGGAAACATAAACCAAAAACGTTTTTTTTTTACGTTCCTTTTCATAATTTTGAGGAATTCATTTACAAAATAGAACAAAAACATAAGGAAATATATCTATCTTCATGTAGAGTTTCATACTTTAATAAGTTTCTACCAAAACTAATCTTTTCTCCAAACGATGAGCATTCAAAACTACTTGGTCTCATCAAAACACAAGAATAATCTTCTAGAGAATCACACAATCCACAAAAGATTAACTATCTATTTTTTCTATCTTTAAACATTATCCCAAAAACAAAAAGGGTAAGGTAAAACAACTCTTCAAAAGGAAATAATCCCATAGGAATGGAAACTACTTTTAAATCTTCAAAGTTCCATGGTACTACCCAAAGTTCATCATAGACCATTCCGTAAATAATGGTCCTTAAGATTCCTCAAAATAAACCAAACTAAGATTGAAACCCAAATACAATAAAGATTTGATAACATAGTCTTCCAAAATAAACTTCATTCTTCATCTCCAAACAACATCAACCACTCCTAACATCTTATAACAAAAGTATCTAACCTAAACATATTTTACCCAAGATAAGTTAATCATTCCCGTAAGTAACCTAAATTACTATAAGTCCACCTTAAATTCATCAATTCTTCAAAATATAAGTCAACCTTACTCTTCAATTAAAATACTGTAGTAATCTATTTACCTTGATCATATAGGGTCCTCAAAATAGTAAACGTCTTCCAAAATAATAATCATCTTTTAATCCCCTAATCATCTCTGTCGTATTAATACGTAAATCGTAGCATTTCCTATCACATTGGTTGTTGGGACATGTTCTTCCATTTCCTGCCATTAACTAAGAAAAGAATATATAATTAGGGGATTAAATACTTAGCCAATAATCATGAAAAGAAACTTAAAGCATATAAGGATAACTTGTAGAAGAAAAGTATACCCTAACTTGTGATCCCCTAGGTTCCCATCTATGTTATCCATGATCATATATTCTTATGTGAACCTTTATTTTATTTTATCTTTGTTCCTTTAACAATGGTTCAAACTAAGATTATGAATTTACCAAAGCATATCCCTCGGGAGTGTCGTAACCAAGAGTGCAGCAAGGCCCGTTGTCGTGTACCAGTTCCCGTTCGAGTCTAACTCAAAGCGGTGTTCTCGGGTTTTACCCCTATGTACATCTGTGCCAGATCCACCTCTACCTGCTCATACCATACAGGGATGTATTTTCTTGGAAACCCCTTACTCAATACTCACCAAAATACCAGGAAGATTTCCTATATTTAAACTTTTCTATAGGGTTCTTCCTAAAGTTTTCATATCCTAATTTCCACAAATAACTAAACCATCCTTTGATACCAACTATAGAATCCCACCTTTTTATCACATAAACTTTCATTACATTTTACAAAACCAAGGATCTTTAAGGTTTAGTGTCTTGGAAACCAGGAACTTAAAACATGAAACAAAAAAAACATTCTTCTTAAACACTTGAAAGGCTTCTCCTTAT
Source organism: Viscum album (assembly GCA_963277665.1). NCBI lineage: Eukaryota > Viridiplantae > Streptophyta > Magnoliopsida > Santalales > Viscaceae > Viscum > Viscum album. The sequence goes on along the minus strand of OY728141.1, from coordinate 1,134,572,098 downwards.
GTTCATCCTAGGTTCGTTACTGCATCTCATAACCTGGGGACATACATCAAAAGAAGGGGTGAGCAGAAGGCCCAGTAAGGGAAACAAGAGAAACATTTTACATGTGAACATGAGATACTTCAATAAGGAAATGAAAAGAACTTTAAGGCATGAGAAAGAAATCATGAGATACATCATAATAAAAATAAAATTTTTCATAACTTGAAGATGTGGCTACAACATTTAATATTGATAATCGTTTCATTTCACCAAGGTCCATCCCCAAGGTGTCATTAAAAATTACCAAGGTTATTCACCATGGCGTTGTTAAAAAAATGGTCATCTCTAGAGATTAAGTCTTTACCCAATGCATTAGAGCGCTATCTGGGCGCACCCTTAAACTGTAATCTCTTGTGGTTACATCATTATCCAATGCAGTGGGGCGCTATCAGGGCGCACCCTTAAATTTGCCTTTATTATCATGTGATCCACATATATCATCATCAATAATTTCATAAACAACCCATATAGCATAAAAGAAATGGGTTTCATTCCATAATCATAACGTTTTAAAAACTGCTTTAAAGACATGATCTTTATGTCACTTTAAACCCACGGAAAGGGAAAGAGGGTTTCATGTATGTAAATCCCAGAATTTAAAATAGAACATTTTGATATATATGTGAATACCCCTATAGAAATAAGAGCTTTGAGTATTCACTTTATAACATAAAATAATTTTTAGAAAAGAGAGAGAGGCACTTTGAGACAAAAATTCTGCAGCATAACGGCTATGTTACAAGGTTTAGAAAACATTGAGAAGAGAGGGGACATGGGTAAAACATTCATAAATGACCCATAAAACAGTAGAGGGAAAAAATATAAGGGATTTAAGAACATGGTAATGAAATTTGAAAATATACCATATGAAATGAAGAATATTAAAGGAAGACAAAATAAGATTTCTCTTGTGAGAATTTGGCAGCCTAACGGCGTCACTTAAACTTCAACAAAAATGAATTGACAAGGTCAAATAGGGTATCTCATCATATGAACATAAAAGATCAGTATGATAGATATAGAGATCATACCCCAACATAATAAAAAGTAACTTGCAATACTTGACATGGAATTAGAACTTTGAAAAGGGATAAAGGTGCAAGGACCACTTAAAAATTCAGCAGCCTAACGACGCCACTTAAACTTCAAAATACTAAATTGAAGAGATCAAATGGGGTCTCTCACCATATGGTCATAAAATATAAGTATGATAGATATAGAGATCATAACCCAACATAACAAAAAGGAACTTGAAAGAATTGACATGAAAGTATAACTTCAAAACGAGAAGGGTGAAGAACCACTTAAAAATTAGGCAGCCTAACGGCGCCACTTAAAACTTCAAAATACTGAATTGAAGAGATCAAATGGGGTCTCTCATCATATGATAATAAAAGATCAGTATGATAAATTTAGAGATGATACCACAATATAATAAAAAGTAACTTGAAATACTTTACATGAAAATAGATCTTGAAAAAAGAGAAGGGAGAAAGAATCTGTTACAAAAATTTCGGCAGCCTAACGGCGCCACTTAAAACTTCATAAAACAAAATAATGAGAGTAAGAGGGGATATCTCATTATATGAACATAAAAATGGCAGTAAGAGTATTATAAAAGAACATCCTCCAACATAAGAACATAGATCATAAAAGGAATGACATAAAAGAGATCACTTGAAAAGAAAGAGAGGGGTCGGATCCCTTACCTTAAAATGTAACTCTTAAACCTGAAAGGTTGGGACCTTGAGGGCTTGGGGGCACCTTGGGAGGACTCCTTGGGAGGTAATGAGACCAGAACTTCGTTGGGGAAGAATGGGGAGTCGAATGGATGAGAGGAGGGCTTGGTATTTATAGGGAAAGTGAGGGGACAAGGCATTAATGGCCAAGGGACACCTCACATGTGCTTTTCTCAAACCCATGTGCTCTCCCTTGGAATTTACCATGGAGTTAGGCCACATGGGGCCCCCAAAACAATAATTCATCACCCTTGTCCTGAAAACCCTTAAAATATCTCATGAAATCATCATGACACAGTTATGATGTCATTAAACATACCGAAACCCTAAAACTGTATTTTTACTATTCACTGAAAATTCAACTTTCTCAGAAAGATCCCAAAATTTCATCTTAATCAAATATCAATGCTCTGATTTCAAAAATGAACTCCATTTTATAAAAATAATTTTCTAAATATTTTTAATTTATTTTTTAAATAAAAACACTATTCACCGAAAATTCATTTTTTCAGAAAAAACCCCAAAAATTACCATAACATAATAGCGGTGCTCTGAGTTCAAAAATGAAATCCATTTTATAAAAATATTTTTCTAAATATTTTTAATTTAATTTTTTAATTAAAAAACACAATTCACCCGAAAAGATTAATACTTGAATAATAATTTATGAAACCGTTATTTAACCATTTTATTGAATCACATTACTTAATCAAGGTGTCTAGATTATACTAATACTTTATTTAAGTGAGATTACTAATCCATTTGGACTCATTACTAATCCTAATCATAAAATCATTATTCATATTTTACTATTCATCAAAAATCAAGTTGATCTTATTAGACTCTAAATTTTGTACTGAACATAATTGTAGAAGACCATTTTTTGCAAATCATTACACATTTTAAATTATTTAAGGTTTACATAAACATTTTTTTTAAATATCCTTTTGAAAATTCATCAAAAATATGCATACTATTTTTATCCGGTCATTTGAAAATTCATAAACTTCATCATAATAAGAAATCCCAATTTTTATTTAAATCAAGGATTACACAAGGCAGTTACGGTCTCGTTACATAGCCCCTTATAATACCAGCATAGGACCTAAGAGTAAGGTGTGCTAGGGTGATAGAATCTTGGGGAGGCTCAGTCAACATTGCCCGAGTAGTAATTTCTATCAGTTTGAACTTCTCGCGAAGGAGATTCCGTTCTAGCTTCACATGATGAAGTTCGGCTTGGATTTGGTCCAGAGCAAAGCTCAATGGTGCTACCTCCTTCCCAATCTCTGTTAGATGGGCTTCGATCGGTCCAAGGATACTAGGTGAGGCCATCAAATCTTCTTTCTATAATAATTAACCAAGATTACTTATATTTAGAGACAATAATCAAAACATTTTGTTCACAGCGGTCATATTGACCGATGGTCATATAACAGTCAAACCCCACTGGTCTCATTTTAATTATAATCATGTTTATGAAATAAAACATTTTTGTTGAGTATAAAAATAAAATAAAATAACACATGAAATTAGGAAACAAGATTTATTCAAAATTTCGGGCCGTTACATTAATGAATTCTTCATTTTAATTGTTAAATCACTTCTAATTTTATCTTTAGATTAATTTGAAGTGTATATACATTATGATATTTCCTATTTCTTTCATTTTGAATTCATCTTCCCTTCTTCAATGGATCACACACACAGGCCACTTAGGCCCTATCTATTTCTTGTGATCATGAGCAGTGGGTTAACTTAAGGTTAATTAGAGATCTATGATTACTAGTCCATGGTGTATTTAAGGTTACAGTGGACATTAAATCCCTCTATCTAGAATAAAAATTCCAATATAGGGTAATCAAGTCAGATTTTACTTGAATAGAGATAAAACAGGAGAATATAAATTGAAATAATTATTTAACATAAAAGATAAGGTGATTATTTGATGTTAGGTCACTACTTTTACCATTAAATTTAAAACTTATCCAATTTAATTCCATTACTAGTTTCATCAAAAAAAAAGAGAAACACAATAATAAAACTTTTCTCTTTGAAGAAAAACATGATTCCCACTATTAATACATTTTACTTAGGTTCAAAAAATTGTTTTACTGAGCGTCATGTGATAGGTGCTCATCAAACTTGGTGAAATTTTCAAGGAGGACAATATTTGGGTTTTGAATATGTTTTTAAAATTATTTCAACAAATAAACAAATCCAATTAATATCAATTTCTTGGTTTTGATTTGGAGGTTGAGAAAACTATTCGGGTGAGAACTGGTGTGATCTAACTCTTTCCTAAGTTTCATAGCTTGGTAGGAGAGGACCCTAACTAGAATCTAGGATAATTTTATAATGTTTTCAATAATTTCAAGCCCAAATGAGTATTAGAGGATCAAGTGAGATGGAAGGTATTCCCCTTATATCTTAAATGGGTATCCAAGGAATGGATTTATTACCTCTAGCCCAGGGAAGTTACCACATGGGATAGGCTACATAATGTATTCCACTAGATTTACTTCCCTGCCTCAAAGAGAACTCAAATAAGGAAAGATATTTATGGGATCAGACAAGCAATTGGAGGGGCTCTTTATGATTTTTAGGAAATATTCGAATGATTGACATCTTCCGACCCACATAAACCATTTATAGATCACCATTTCTTGGTTTTTTTACCATGGGATGATGTAAAATGACAAGATTCTACTAGATTATTACTCCGGATGATAATTAATAGACAAGTCACCCACCAATCTTAGAGATTTGATTGAGAGGATCGCCCAACACTCTCAAAAATTTGGTATAATATCTACAGAAAGAAGAGTATATTAGGAAAAAATTTATAAATCCCCTTTACTTGAAAATATTATTTAATAACTAACCTCTATTGTGAGATATATAGTTGTGAAAAAAGTATAGGAAATATCATCTCTCATGCCTCAAATGGTCTCCCAGCTTTTCCATTATCAGGATAACTTCACTGATGGATTCCCTCAAGTCCAAGTAATAGAGATTTGTGATGCTATTAAATAGAGACAGTTCTAGTATCAAAAAAAAATAACCAAGGATTTATATAATTTTTTAATACTTTGTTTATAGTTGAGAACCAATAGGATTAAATAGAACCTTTACAGTAAGGTTTTTAACTATCCTTCCAACCTCTACGCTTCCAAAGAGGTGGATCTCCACCCTCTATATGCTACCAATGGGAGAAGAATCAATATCCCACCATATAGGACTTTATGAAATGTCTTGTGGAATATCACACTACTTAAAAAAATACTCTAAACTCCCATTAATAATCATTGAAGGAGATACAAGGAAATTATATCCAAATTATGATTACCATTAATTATTTGAAGAATCAAGGAAAAATCAAGATTCCTACACAATCTATTCCTAAACCCAAAATAAATGTTATTTTTATTACTTTAAGGAGTGTAAATGGGTTGGGAATCCATGAAGAATCACCATCTCAAGAGGGATATGGAAGTGAAAAACCCACTTTACCTTATAAATTTACCCAGGAAAAAAATACAAAGCATTAGTGGAAAACCCCCTGTGAAGAAATGAAATGGGAAAACTAAGATAGAATACTCAAGTCAACCCCAACCACCCTTTCGTATAAGGACTAAACTTCCCAAGAGATCCAATGATGATGCACTACTACAGAAGTTTCTGAAAACATTAAAGAAAATAGAGATCAATATCCCTTTTTTGGAAGCTATCCTCCAAATTCCTTAGTATGAAAATTTTATCAAATACATTTGCACTGGGATAAGGAGGTAATGAGAAAATGAAGAGGTAATATTGGGTTAAAATGTTTTTTCCCTTGTTACCCCAAAAATAACCTATAAATTTCAAGATCTAGGTATATTTTTTATACCTTATACCATAGAATAACTTAAATTTTCCAATACACTATGATTTAGAAGCATCAATTAATATTATTACTTACTAAGTTTTTTCATTTCTATAGTTAGGATAACTAAAAACAACCCAAGTGGTTGTATATATTTCCAAACGAGCCATTTCCTACCCAAAATGTGTTTTAGAAGATATTCTAGTAAGTGTATAAGGATTTTTGTTCCCTGTTGATTTCTATATTCTGAACATAGAGGAATATAAAGGTAATACTCATTCCTCGATCATCTTAGGTAGTCCATTTCTTAAGACTTATATAAAACCATAATAAATTTCAATTATGGAACTCTTCCCATGACCTTTGGTGAAGAAACAATGGATTTTGAAATACTTGATTTAATAAAATACCATCACAAGGAAAAAAAATATTTTACCATGAACTATTTTTAATTTTCACGTTTCTCTGAAGAAGAAATTAGAATTTTGGATGATATGATTTTATTAAAAGAAAAATTGTAATCTCATGATTTTACCGCTAAATATATTTTTTAAAATGATTTTAATCTAAAATCTATTACATGTGATGAATATATTCAGGAGATTAGTGATTAGTATTCAGATAATTCACTCAAATTTTCTATTGACACCTTAACCATGCCAGTGCTGGCTATAAGAAATAACAAATTGTTTGTTGAGCTGTAGAATAAAGCCTATTGGGATTCCAAAAATGTAAACCAAAAACTTGGAAAGATAGGAGAGAATTGTAATCTATAGAAGATAGAGTTGAAGAAACTAAGACCAAAAGAATATAAGAATACCCAGCTGTGCAAGGAAAATACTGGTTCTATCTATGATAGGATTTCCCAGAAGAGAAAATTTCAAATTGGATACAATGTGTTACTAAACTCTTTAAAAAGGAAGATGATGGCTATAAAAATCAAGGGAGATGAATCAAAAATCCCTTTCAAGGTGAATTACCATAAGCAGAAGCATTTTTCTGAAGATCCTTGGAAGGAAATAATAGAAAAGTCCATATTCCTTCATATGACCATCAAATAAAGAAATCCTAGGTTATTTCTTTCCTCTATATTTTTCAGGAAACTCATTTTCAATTATAAATTCTCTAAAAGAATTCATGTTGAACATAAATAGAATGGTTTATGGACCAAGTGTGGGATAGAGGGACAAGGTATCTTAGGATTTATATTTTAAGAAAACTAAAAAAATTTCCAAATCTCTTTTAGGAATATGTACACAGTTTTTTTATATTTTTGTTTTTTAGATTTTTTGGAGTACAAATAAATAAATTGATAAAAAGAGAAAGAAAAAAATATGGATATGAAAATTGAACTTTAATTTGTCTTTCCTAATTAATGTACCAATATGGATCAGAGAATTTATTAATTTAGATTTACTGAATGAGAATGATTTCTAAGTTAACATAACCTCAGTTCTTATGAAAATTTTGTTTGAAGACTGGGAAAAAGGAGTGAAAACTGAAAAATCATTATGGAATGAAAATTATAACATGTGGTTAATGTAATTTTAAACTTAATCTCGAGTAACCCAACCTTTTTAATTAAATATAACCTTGGGGATCCTCCCTAAAACAAATTAATATAAGTACTTTAAAAATAGAGTAAAATGAGAAATTGGGTTCCCATAATGACTCTCTAAGACAATGGCACTGGGTGAGTGAGTTTAATACATATGTAAAAATTTCAATATGTGCCTTTTCACAGTGATCTACACATAAAAGGCTATAAAAATTAATAAGTTCAATTTATCAGAAAATAATTCATTCAAGTGAGGGGAATATTGAACCCAGATGAAGAAAGGGGTAATTGAATTATAAAAAATTTATTTAGGAAGTATCGATGAATTGTGAAAATGAACTCGGATTTAGTACGCTAAGGAGTGAGGGAAGAATGGATGTGATACTTGTTAAAGTTTTAATTATGCTTAAATATATCGAATTCACTCATGGAACTAGAATTTGAATTTCTATTGGAATAAAATAGTGTGTGGAAGTCACATAGGTGGCATGGCCATTTACTAGAAGAATTATTTGACCAACTTTAGTTTTGGATTGTTTATATAAAGTTAGGTAAGATAATAAAAATGTTTTGAATTAAATTATAAAATTACCCAAGAGTGAAATATTCCAAGTGTGGTGGAGTAATGCGATCTAAAAATTTGAAAAAAAAAATTGTCTATTATTTTTTGAAAATACCCCTTAATTTAATTAAAATATTAGGTAAATTTGTGATTTTTGTGAATTTTTTAATTTTAAAAATAATTTTTAATTGAATAAAAATATTTTTTTTAGTGATTTATTATCTTTTAGAATTATAATGTGAATCCATATTTTGGTTTCAATTTTAAAATTTGAAATTATAATTGTTTGATTCTAAAACTAAAATTATTAAAGGAGTTTTATTTTTTGAATTTTATCTGATTTATTAATTTTTTTAATGTAATGGAAATCCATTGTGAAATTTAATTTTCAATTTGGATTAAAATGTAAATTTTGGATGATGAAAATATTATGATTTGGAAAATACAAATTTAATTGGTCGGTTTTTATTTTAAAATGAATTTGAGATTTAATCTTTATTTTTAGTTGTGAAAAGGCATTCAATGTTTTTTTTTATTTTATTATTTTTTTGAATTTAATTAGAAAATGACTACACTAAAAAAATATTATATTTTACACTAGGAAAAATATGCTATCATCTTCTGCTTATATCACCTCCTGCTACCTCTAGAAATTTTTAAAAGATAGAAATTGTGCTACCGTCGGGTCTACATCTGGTCCCCTACATCTACTAATAGTCCCTTATTTTTCCCCCATATGATTTTATACCATCAATGATATGATCCTACTACTACTACTAGCATACTGAAGGTGGTTATGGGCAGTATAAGTGTACACAAATTCAACCTCTTCTGATACCACTGATTTTGGATTCAATGGACCACACACATCAGTGTGAGCTAGCTCCAGTGGCACTAGAACTTTCCAGTTGGCCTTCATTGCAAAGCTATTTTTATGTTGTTTGCTTAGAAAACAACTTTCACATATTTTATTCGTGTTTCAAATGATAGGAATCCCATTCACCATCTTCTTTCTTCCTAATAATCATAAACTTTAAAAGATTAAATCCCTGAACATGAGATGCCATATCCAGTCTTTATCATCATGTACAATCGTAAAACATCATGCTATGTCAGGTTGGATCATAAGTAAAAACATGTGGTTCTTTTACATTGGTAATTTTGTGATAAACCTTCCTCTATCATCGGAAATCACCATTTTTTTATTTTACAAGGTTATGTGAAATCCTTTTTCCATCAACTGCCTAACGCTCAAGATGTTGGTCTTAATTTCAAGTACATAGTAGACGTCAGATATAAAAGCATGATTTATATATTTTTTCTTGATCAAAATATCTCCTCTTCCATAGACAAATATTATTGAGAGATCACTAAATGAAATCTCTCCTCGAACACTCTCATTTAGGTTCGTAAACAAGTGTTGGTGCCCTGTCATGTGGTTGCTAGCTCCAAAATCAAGATACCACATACCTTGATTTTGTGACCATGTTTGTGTCAACAACACATGAGACTCGCAAAAAGGATCTTCTTATTCGACGATATGTGCCTCCTCAGTGTCATTCTCCATGGGTTTCTTGTACCAACATTCATTTCTATAATGTCCATATTTTTTACAATTATATAATTTAATGTTTCTTTTATCTGGTTGGATATTATTGAATCCTCCTCTTCTTCCTTGTCCACATTCTCGTGGAGTATAGTTTTGATATTCACATACTCCTTGACTTAGGATTATTCCACCTCATCCTCCTCTTCTTGAATCAAATCCATGTCCATGGAATCCTCAGCCTCAGGTTCTTCGAGATGTCCCCCTTTCTTCTTTCCAGAGTTGTTAAGGTAAAACTTTGATTGCAGATCATGTTTCACTCCATTGGTATCGCTCTGGTGTTTCACCTTCAATTCATGGGCTTTAATAAACCCCATGAATCCTTCAATAGAGATCATATGAAGGTACTTTGATTCTTCTAGTGAAATGACTATGTAATCAAATTTTGGATCAATGGATCACAAAATTTTCTCACATACATGCATGTCAGCAATATCTCCTCTATTTATTCGCAATTGGTTCACTAAAACCATTACACGAGTATGATACTTGGCAACAGTTTCAGAAGTTTTTATAAATAGGGATTCAAACTCACCTCAAAGAGATTGAAGACGAATCTGATTCACTTTTTTAGTGCCTTGGATTGTTTTTCAAAGAGTATCCCAAATATCCTTCGATGATTTCAAAGAAGTTATTATTTCAAAAAAATATCATTGAGGCCTTGATAAATGTTAGATTTCACCGTGTAGTCCTGCATTCGTTCCGCCCGAAGAGTGGCTTTTTGAACATCCGGTAGAGCATCCTCTACTACTTTAGATTCCAACTTGGTGTATCCATCCTCCACGATGTCCATGAAATCTAGGGTGCCAAGTACCACGCACATTTGGATGCACCAATTATCATAATTTTTCTTCTTCAACTTTGGGATCACATCTTGTGAAAATGCATTCACCATGGAAACAAACTGTTTTTTTTTATGGAAAAACAGATGAAAATATCTAGAAGTGGTGCCTATTATTTTTTTTAATTGCAGGCTGATATTTTAGCAGGAATTGCACAAATTTTTTTTTGGATCACTCAGCTAATTCTTTTAGAATACAAATGGATATTTTTTTTAATTACACACTATTTTTGTATAATACAAATGTAGGGGAATTTTTATTTTTTGTTTGCAATAGTAAAGTATGAAATGTGGATAAAAAAAGAGAGAGATGAGATTTTTTTTCTTTAAAAAGGATATATGTGGTGTTGTTGGGAGTAAGAGGAGAGAGGGGATGTGGAGGCTAACAAAAAAAGGTTAAAAGAGAGAGATGCCTTTTATGTTTATTTTTTATGATTTCACACCACCTTTGATAATTGGAGAGAGGAAACAACAAGACTTAGATTTCGTTAAGATAAACAATTTTTTATCTTCTTCTTCCCCCACTGCTTAAATTTATGGGTTGAAAATCTCACCTTAAACCTCCATCTTCTTCTGCTGCAGGTCGATAGAAACACCTTTAACTTCCTCTGATACCACAGATGGAGGATAAGTGTAGCAGAAGAATATGAAGATCAGTGGAGGTGATCTTGATATATTAAAGGGAATAAAAATAGTAGCATGAACATAGGATTTTATTTCTTCTCTCTTCTAATGAAATAAAAAACACAACATACATATTTATAGAATTAAAAACCATGCACCAAACCAAATGAAAAACAGAGATATGGAGAATTATGTAGAGTAGGTGCCTCACAATCTTGATTTTCCAAGCAGCCTTCATTGAAAACTCCAAACCTCCATCACAACAGTGGATTTTTGGAACCATCCCAGAACTAACGAGTTTAATATCCAACACAGACCCCATGACTGTCATCCTACTACCATTGTCTTCTATCAGTGAAAATACAGGTACCAATATTTTTCTACCTCCAAGTAAAATTTTTATGATACCGATAGAAGAGAATCCCTGCCAATTATGCTACTCCAAATTGATTCATCCCCTACTTTATACCACCAATTTAATAAATAAATATTTCCATTGAATCCAAAGAAGATGTTGTGGCTGATCCACCAAATCTCATCATTCCATTATTGATGAATATTAATACCAATGGAGAATCTAGTCGGAGATACGGCACTATTAAATTGAAACTAAATATTATTAGAGAAGATAAATCCCTAAAGAATCAAGACCCACTACTTGAAGATCCACTATTTGAGATGATATCAGTCATAGCTCAATGGTGATGACCTCAATGTCGCACGAGTCCAAAATTGAAGAATCATACCAAGCCAAAGTAGCTGAGGATTGAACTCCACTACCTAGTCAAATCGATGCTTAAAGATCCCATTCTCACTAAAGAAGAAACCACTCAGCGATAAATCCTATTTTTATGATGATCCTTGTGAATTTATAATTCATTTTATTTTTTTAATTAAATTAATATTTTAATATTCCTGTTTTGAGCATCTGTTACGCAGTTGCAAAGTGAGAACTGCCCACTCAAGCTTCACCATCCATGTGTCCACTCCAACCTGAGATTCATTTTTTATCTACCCAGAAATACATCACACTCCTAGAATAGATGATGGGGTTCACAGCTGTGAGGGTTGCGCTGGCAGCTGAGGAAGGTAGGGTGCTCATGATGTTGGAGGTTCTCAAAGGCGGCTCACCTCTGAGCCGGGAGCACGCAGTCGGTGTGCTTCTCGCCATGTGTCACTTCAATCGCCAAAAATAGAGGGATATTGGATGAAGATGTTCCCGAATAGGGTTTATCTTGGATTTTCAGAGATATTTCCATACATTTTTTATTCTTGGAATCCTGAGCAAGCGTCTATAGAGGCAGCGACATCCATTCTTGAATCTATTGGTCGTTGAATCTAGGACGACCCTCGATCATCAATTCAACCTTCATCTAAGAAGCATGGAGTAAAGTGGGGATGGAGATGGGGTTTCTCATTCTTGAACCCGTGTATTGAGAAATTTGAATTCCACACCGGTCTTGGATTCCACCACTGGTCTCAGATAATGGAACTAGAGTTGGATAGTGAGAATACCCTCACAGAGCGGCATCACACACGGACAGAGTTGTTGTGATACCTTACTCAATTATGGATGATGATCATGGATTATGACAAATCGGGGAAACTTGGATATACCTAAACAGGTGAAAATCCCAATTATATACCTTTTAGAACTCCAAAATTGTGATTTTAGTGGGTCTCAATAGTATTCTTCAATGATAAAGGTTTGGCCAAACCCCTGTAAGGGGGCTCGGGACCTATTTCAGTTTTTTATTTTTTTATTTTTTTTATTTTATTTCCTAATGGATTTGTTGTGTACCATCTGTGTATTGTCTTTATGGTAGTCTTTGTACTTCTGTTTTCTTACATAGTGAAAAAACCATGATGATCATTCCCCATGCACATAGGATATATGGTCGAAGCACATAAATCTGCATGTCCCTTTTACTACTTTCAATTTATACATTTTATTCAACCTGTATACTACTGAACTTCTTTGATTATTATATTAATTATAGAATCTATTTGATCATTGTTTTATATCAGCTTTATCATTGATGTTTTATCCTTAATTTATCATTTTTTTTTTTGGTTTTATTAAATCAGTGTTTCACAGATTTTTGTGTTCTTTTTAATGAGAAATATTGAAAGTTTGATTGTTGTAATTTCCACTGACAGTGTGTTGTTCACTTCTATTGAATTATTTTAAATATATTCATTTAATGTTAGGGAATTGAAAGTCGAAAATTATTTTTTTATTAGTTTTCATGTATTATACTATCAATAAGAATCGTTTTCTCATTTCGAATTTTAATGAACCAAAACACCCAATAGATCCTAGGCTATTCTGTGCAGACCGTCTCTTGCATAGGGGTACTCCCCACAATAAAGTGTTATCAGATCCTAATTGAGTTTAAGTTTTTCTTAGTTAAAATTTAAAATCGATTGTTCATTGCTTTCAAATGATTTTCTAGTGTATTTTACCTATTTCATCATGCTTTGATTATTTTGTTAAGCTCGGTCATTGGCTGTATTAGGCTGTAATTTCATTCTATTATTGATAGTTTGTTTCCTCACTGTTTCACTATTTCCTTTTCCTATCTGAACCTCAAATATGCCTCTTGGTAGTTTTTACCTATGTGTGTCTAGAGTTTCGGGATAGGAATAGGTTCTATGTGAGGTTTGCCTATGTTTAAGAGCTGGTTAGTAGTAAGGTTTGGCAGGATCTTATGTCTCTAGTGTCTGCCTTTTACCTTAGAGATGAGATTATGTTAGCTATGTTGGGTTCCTCCATATCCTTTAGGACTGTTTACTCTGAGTATGGTCTCGTTGTGAGTTTGGTGTTTAGGTTTGGGTATCTTGTGGGTGCAGTGTCTCTTGCCTAATCACCAAGATTATTTGTTTAATATTCAACCCTGTTTATCATCTTTTTTTGGTTTCCTAAGAACTGTGTGCCGTTAGTAAGTCTAGACTAGGATGTGTGGCCCTTTAGTGTCTTGTTTTCCCATAGTTTCTAGCTATCTCCTAACCTTTTTTTCTCGGATCTTATAGATGTCTTAGGATGTTGGGAATGTTTGCATGTGTCCTTGCAGTTTCCATTTTGTGTGAGGATGTCTCCTTTTGAATTTTTTTTAGGCGATCGTCTCCTATAGTGGAGATTCTAAATCCATCTTTTGAGGATCTTCTGGTTCCTTGCATCTAAAGTTTAGGTGGCGTGTCTCAGTTTTTAAAGTCGACGGTGCTTGGTGCTTTGGTCTTGGTATGTCATTGAGGGTTCAGGTGGAGACCTCTTTGGTTGTTTCATTTATTATTTATGTTATAGCTTTGTTGCACTCTCTTTTCTATTTGCATGATTGTACTATTTTTTACTAAGTTACATTCGATGTGAATTTCTATGAGTTTTTTTTTTCATGTTTTGTGTGAGGATGGATACTACTCTGTTTATTTGTGTTCTGCAAGCACATATGAGCTAGTTTGTGGACATGTTGGCATGTGATTTTCTGGTACGTGATTTCCTCGTTAGCATTATCTCAGAGTGAGACTTAGGTAAGTGGAGGTATGAACCTCTATTATGTAGTTGTTTAGAATTGTTCTGAACATGTTTAGTAGATGTTTATAATATCATTCAACTTTGGGAAACATGTATCATAGTTGATACATGGTAGGGGGACTATTTGGGTCATACCCTGTAGTTTGTTTCCTGTTTAGGATTTTTCCAAGTTGGTGATGTTAGGTGTTTCATAATCATCATGTGGTTTATGTTTTAATTTGCAATGTGGAGTGTGCAATGTTGTTTCATATTAAAAATTTTAATGCATTTAATTTCCAATGTGGAGATTTGTGAATTTTTAATTCATTTTATTTTGTTAATTAAATGATTGTTTTAATATTCCTATTTTGAGAATTTTTTACGTAGTTGAAAAGTGGGAACCACCCACTCAAGATTCCCCATACTCATGTCCACTCCAACATAATATTCATTTTTCATCCTCCCAGAAATACATCACACTCCTGGAATTGATGATGGGGTTCACAGTTGTGAGGGTCATGCTGGCAGCCGAGGAAGGTGGGGTGCTCGCGGTGGTGGAGGTTCTCGAAGGCGGCTCACCTCCAAACCGGGAGCACGCAGACGATGTTCTTCTCACCATGTGCCACTGTGATCATTGGAAATACAGGGAGATTGGAGGAAGTTGTGACCAACTAGGGTTTTCTTGGATTTTCAGAGATCTTTCCCTATGCAGTTGGTTCTTGGTATCTCGGGCGAGCAGCTACAGAGGCAGTGAAATTTGTTCTTGAATCCATTGGTCATCAAATCTGGGACAACCCTTGATCATCGATCCGACCTTATTCTAAGTATCTTGGAGTAAATCATTGATGGCGATAGGGTTTATCATTCTTGAACTTGAGGATGGATAAATCTATATTCTGCACTGGTCTCAAATTCCACCACCAGTCTCATATAGTGGCACTAGAGTTGGACAGAGAGAATACCCTCGCATAGCGGCATCGCGCATAGACAAAGTTGTTGCATTAGCTTTCTCAATTGTGGCTGAAGATCATGGATTGTGATGAATTGGGACTACTTTTACAGACCTCAACAAGTGATTATCTTGATGATATACCTTGAAAAACTCCCTGATGATGATTTTAGTGGGTCGTAACAGTATTCTTCAATGATAAAGGTTTGCTCGAACCCCAGTAAGGGGGCTCAAGACCTATTTCAGTTTTTTTTATTCTATTTCCTACTATCTTTGTTGTGTACCATACATGTTCTGTCTCTATGGAAGTCCTTGTACTCCTATTTTCTTGCATAGTGAAAAAACCATGATGATCCTACCCCACGCACATAAGCAATATGGCTGAAGCATGTAAATATGTGTGTCCCTTTTAGTACTTTCAATTTCTGCATTTTATTTGACCTGTATATCATTGAACTTCACTGCTTCTTATGTTAATTATAGAAGCTATTTTAGCATTGTTTTAGCTTGGTTTTATCATGGATGTTGCAGACTTAATTTTTCATTTTTTTCTGGTTTTATTAAATCAGTGTTGTGCAGATTTTTTGTTCTATTTAATGAGAAATACTGAAATCTTGAATGTTGTAACTGCCACTGCAAGTGTGTTGTTCAATACTGTGGAATTATTTTAAATATATTCATTTGATGTTATGTAATTTCAAGTTGAACATTATTTTTTTATTATTTTTCATTTATTAAACTATTAATAAGTATCATTTTCGCATTTCAAATTTTAACAAACCAAAACACCCAATATATCCTAGCCTATTTTTTTGGGACCGTCTCTCACGTAGGGGTGCTCCCTACAACAATACTTAAGAATAAAACTAAATCCCATGTTCTAGATGATGAAGATAAATTATTTAGGTGACCACAACTCAAATTAGATGTTGATGAGCGTTTTTGAAGATGAAAAGACAAAATCGATGCATCCAACTTGAATTGGAATGTGTCAAGGTTGAGTTGGAACTCCTATGTATTGAAGAACAACCGATAATGAAGGAACACCCTCAGAAAACCCATTTAAAGCTTTAATATTTTAAAATATGCCTCTTCTATTGTAAATATGGTCTATTAATATTTCAAAACAACTGGTTTGAAAACATATGTTGATCGAGTTACCAGTTTAGAAGGATATTTGTGATCGAATTGAAATAGGCATGTTGGTTATTGTTGTTTTAATTACAGAATAAAAATGAAAAGATGATGAGGACCTCAATATCTTGAATGATATAACCACAAGATTGATGATAGATGAACATAACCTTCTTGAATAAAGGTCCATGTCAACTTGTTAATCCTATTGTCCACCCCAAATCATTGTGACATCCCTGATTAATTCATGGCTAGCCACCTGATCTCCCTTATGGGTGACTATATTCACTGATTCTACACATAGAAACCAAAATCAATTATAATTACAGACTCATTAGTCCATGAGTTTGGGTCCTATCTTTCCTGATAAAATACTCTTTTTTAAAATCCAAGTCGTATTTTGGAATCCTTAAAAGATACCATAACCACCAATGCAGCACTCAAGTTCGACCACCAGTTCCCTTTTTCTCACTTGGACCAGTGCTAATAAAAACAAAAAATCACCTTTCTCAACCACTATGAACCTGACCAAAAATATATTGAGCTCATTAGTACTCCCATATGTGAGATGGTTGGCTTAGGAATTCTATTCCAAATTCACACCAGTTCCCCTAGATGCTAATTACAGTGCATACTCCCAACCTCATGCCATGTTAAAAGAAACATCAACATCTAGAATCCACACACACACCCAGTAAAGTTCACACACCCATGTTCAGGATTGAGATCAAATATTTGAAAGCCCACTTGTAATGATAAATATCTAGTTTTCACATATATTACTCAAAAATCACACAAAAATAAACATGATTTTCCACATGATCCATGAATCATTGAAACTTTCCAGCCCAAACTCAATCATAGGAGGGAATAATTTCCAATATAAAAGAATTCATGAAAACATTCTCTTATTGAATCATCCAAACCCTTAATGTTGGAAACATTTCAATCATATAACTATGAATAGGGAATTTTTTTTACACTGAAAATGAGAACATTCTTAAAGACACCAGAAGAAGTTAAAGCTTCCCATGATGATCACATGGTGAATATTGAAGTGAACCAAGGATCTATGATAATTATTATTTAAATAGGAAACTATTCATTAGGTTTAGGATGGAACTATATCTTGATTTTTCTCGAAGTTTGTTTCTATGATCACTCACTATTTTTGTTGTTTCTTTCTTCTATTTATTTCATTTCATAATAACTCTGGTGATGGCACTCTAAGAAATTAGTGGTTGAGCTAAGTATGTTCTTTTGATCCCCCAGTTAATGAATTAATTATTTCAACTATTCAATATCTTATGATTTTTTCACAGGATTCATTCAAATTCTATAGGCATTGGGATATTTCTTATTTTTGGTATTTTGAATTCATCTTCCCTTCTTCACTGGATCACACACACATGCTACTTAGGCCATCTCCATTGGTTGTGATCATGAGTAGTGGGTTGAATTAAGGGTAATTAGTGATCTATGATTACTAGGACGGGGTAGATTGTATGTTGTAGTGAAAATTCCATCCCTCAACTAAACCAAAAATCTAGGTGAGGGTAATCGAGTGTGATTTTACTTTATTAAAAATAAAATGAGAGTAAAAATTATAATAATTGTTTAATAGAAAATATAATGGGATGATCTAAGGTTAGGCCACTAATTTTAAATTTTAATTTAAAACTAATCCAATTTAATTATATTACTATGTTCACTAATTAAAACACAAAAAAAGAGATACATTGTCATAACATTTTCCTCTCCAGAGACAAACCTGAGTCCCACTACTACTAATTTTACTTGTGTTCAAAAAATATTCTAAGCACCCCACAACAGGTGATCATAAATAACACGCCCACTCACTTTGTGGATGAAGTTGTTAATACAACATGTTATATAATCAATAGAGTTATAATAAGGATTATCTTGAAGAAAACACTATATTAACTATATAATAATAGGAAACCAAAGGTTGGATTCTTTAAGGTTTTTAGATGAAAATTTTATATCTTTAACACTGAGGATAATCTTTACAATGTTCACTACTACAAATTCAGGCTATAGACATAATTTATAACCGTGGCTATAGGTCAAGAAATTGTGGCTATAGGTAATAGCCATGGTTTGGTGGACCGTGGATCCTATTGGTTTGGAAATAGGGTCACGACTATAGCCATAGTTTCCACTGTGGCTATAGGTCTACTACAATAGTTTCCAATCGTGGATATAGCTACTACCATGTCAGATTATAGACATGATTCAAAACTGTGGCTATAGGTATACTACCACGATTCAAAACTATAGACATAGGTCTACCACCATAGTTTATAACCATGGATATATCCTGCAGATACAGTAAAAAATAGTAATTTCAAAATTCTAATACAAGTTTAATACTGAAAATAGTTATCCAATTCCTCTACTACATGACTTGAAATTATAATATAAGGTTAATACTAAAAAAAAGGTATCCAATACCTCTACTACATGATCTGAAATTCTAATACAAGGTTAATACTAAAAATTTGTATCTTTTATAATTGTACATTATTAAACAAGATTAAAATACTACCATAAAAATGAACTTATACTACCTAGAAACACAGTAATCCACCCACTAAGTGTCGAGAAAATTTTTGAACTGAAGGCTGAATGAAACTCCAGATGATGAGGGTTACACGAAAGTAGAGAGGTTGTTATTGAGAGAGAGATAATCTTTTTTAGCCGTGAGAATCAACTTTTCAATCATGCATTCTATGCCTTTATCCAAGGTGTTATTTTTTAGACTTCAGGTAGATCTTTTCATATCTAGCAGCATATCCCTCCACCTTTATTGCTTCCTCTTCTATCCGACTCAACACAACCCTCTTATCATCATCACTAGCACTTGAAAACTCCTTGGAGAACTTCTCCAGGATCTCTACAATGTTATCCTTTAAAGTGATTCATCCCTTTCCATCACAACTCAATCCACACTTATAGACACCTGCAAGACAAACCACAAAACTACATACCCACTAGAGTACACCTATAGAGTTTGATTATATAATACTCATTAGGAAACCACCATGTTTTTAAAATATATAAAATACATGCATATATATTATTTTGATCAATTTACTCATTTACATGAATATAGATGAGAACAACTTTACATCTAGTTATCAATCAAATCATATTATAAGTATATAATGATTACCTTAAATATCAATTTCAACTATAAATGAAAACTTATTATATTGAAAGGATTCATACCTCACATACCATTTTCAATCCTAACACATTGAAAATAATATAAATAGGATAATACAATGAGGATTCCCTCCTTAATAAGCTAACCTCATCATACTTTAGTTAGTGGTTGAGTAACAGGTAAAACCCCATCTCATAGAAAATTCAACACAAAAAGTAATTATCAGGACCAAAAGAACCTCTCATTATGGTTATATATAACCCAACATCCCAATATATTTTTACTATAGAAGAATCTTAAATAGGAATAACCATTTTTAATACATTAAATTATAGAATAATAATTACATAGGTTTAAAAATGAATATGGAAAGAGAAAGAATAAAAAAATGATAATTATAAATACAATTTTAATGGGAAGCTCAATTTTCATACCTGAAACCAAATAGAAGTAGTTTCACATATTATGAATTCATAATGGCCTAAGAAATTTTCACCTTCCAAGACTGAGGTTAATTCAAAAAATTAGACCCATTGGTTGAACTATGTTTTCCAAAAAGATTTTTATTGAACAAAGTTACCAAATAGTGGAAAATAAATAATTCGATTAGATGAAGAATGTCTTTATAACTTTCAAATAGAAAATTTTTGTGGGAGTTTCATATAGAATAAATCTTGAAGATGAAATAGGCTAAGAAACATGGATGTTATAAATGAATTTTTACTAAAAATAGATTTTCAAATTAAACTATATTGAAAATAAGTTTTTGATTAAAGGCTCGAGAAAGAAATTTTTTAGAAAAGGCATCAAAAAAATTCCGAGTGAATCCATAGGAGATATTCTTCCAAATAGAATCCACCCGACAGAGAAAAAATTATGATGAAATTATAGAGAGGTTTCTAAGAGGAGTCATTAAACATAAGTTTCCAAGTGGAGTCATCATATAGATATTTTCAAGCAAAGTCATTAGACATAGGTTTCTAAGTGAATACTTCAGAAAAAAATCATCATACATAGTAAATCAAAGACATTGGACACAGTAGTATGAATTCATAATATTGAGTTTTTTTACTAAGGTCATTAAAAATAAGATTTTTAAAATAAATCCATCAAATATAGACTGTTAGGTAACAATTTTCAAGTTCAAAAAATGAAGAAGTTCCTTTAAATAAGTAACAGAAAGAGGGTTGAGGATCTTTTCACTATTTGGAGTATTACATGATGGATTAGTTACTATAAATATGTATCATAATAAGTTATAGTAATATTTATAAATACTTTTGTAAAGTCCTATGTTGTGATGATATTGAGTTGAACATTCAATGTTTTAATAACCATAAAGGAAAAAATCATGATTCAGGATCATATTTTAGGAAGTTTGGAGAGATTGTTAATACCAATATTTAAGGAAGTTCCTATAAATATTATTGAATTATATTTGTGTGGAGGTTTGAAAGTATTCAACTAAAGAAAGAGTAGAGCATTTAATTCAATCTTTGAGAAAGAACATTTAATTTTATGTTCATGATACTCCCTGTGTTTTCAGATAAATGATAACTATATAAATAGGAGAAGGTTAAATGATAAGGTTTTATTTTTTTCTCATGTTGTTGTAGCTAAGTTTTTTATTGATGAAGTGTTTTTTTAAGTACAGATCCAAATACAAAGACTGAGATTCATTATATTTTTCATTGAAGTATAAGATATATAAATACTATATATAAAGGTATTAGATAAATTAGTTATAGATGAAAATATACTCGATGAAGAAGGTACTAGATGAAGAAGAGAATAAGGGATCATATGAATTGGTATAAAATAGATAGGAATTGGACGGATAGGTATCAGATAAACTAATATCATATGGTAAAATTTAGAATGGACATGTGATGAATAGGGAAGTACCTAATAAAAAGTATCAAATGAAGAAGAACTAGTGAATATTATTTATAAATATTCACCTAAAGCCCGTATTATTGAGGATTTTAGACTGAGATATCAATTTTAATTGCTTTTCAAAAAGAAATACTATAGATCAGGTTTGTATAAGACTTCATGCATTGAGTTGGGTATTTTGGAATCCAAAAATATTAAATTACATTTCATCATGTGTTTTTATTCCACTAAAATTGTAACAACACACCCTAAATGGTGAGCTGGGTCATTATGATATGAAACAATTTGAATCTAAATTAGACTCAAAACTACTAGATGCCATTAAATTCATTTTTAATGATCACAAGGATGACATAAATTTTTAGTATGAATTTAAACCCACCTATTGTGATGTATGAAAAAAATTTGGGCACTCATTTTCCAATTGTAGGGTAGCTTAGGAGTAGGATAAACCTCCACCAGATGTAAATGATGAGAAATAAGTGAATAAAACAAAGAAACACACAACCAATAATTAATATAGGCGAACCATCAAACATAATGGCTAATGCTAAATGGGTTAAGAAATAAAGACATTCTTTAAATGCTGGAAACATAAAATCAAGGGCTTCCCAAGAGGAAGAAGAAGATAATGAAAATGATGAGAGAAATTTGGTTCTTGATCTTGATTAGGATATTCTGAATTTTATCAAATCCATACAATCTAGTAGTGAAAAAAAGATTGTAACAAGATGACTATTTTAATAACATTCAAGGAGAAGGATGTGTTGGCTCTCCTAATGTTGTGGATATTGATAATGAAGCTATAAATGTGGCTCCAACCATAGATGAGTGTACACACCAACTAAAGTACTGAACTCTAGATACTTAAACATCTGATCCCAAGTAGGTGGTATGAACTATTGATCTATTTGTGAGCACACCATCAGAACAATATACTAAAATACTTCTAACTATCCACTCTCTAAATCAACAGTCACCCTATCGAGATATCTCACAGTTCATAAAAATTGCACAAATGTTACTACTACTATATCTATTATCTATGTGTTATTCAGAAAAATGAATACTCCTAAAACATGGCACATGACTACTGTATTGATCTGAATAAATCATAAAATAAAAACATGGGATGAGAATAAAAATATTAGTAAGGGATATAAAAATATGAAAACTATTATTCCATTAATAATCATTAAAACCCCTTAAAAATTTATCATAAAGTAATAGTTTTCACCCTTAGTAAGTATTAAATACTTTCCTTTGAAAATAATATCATTTCATACTTTTTTTAAACACAAGATTACCATAAAACCCATATAAAGCATAGAAAATACATAAAGGTACCTTGGGATATAATTATACTTTTGAAACTTATAAATAGAATAACCATGTAGCCAACTTCCATACATGTCACTCTTATAAATGGAATAGTCATACAACCAACTTCCATACCCAATGCCTTGGAGGTTATAACATAAACACCCACACTTGGTTTATCATGGAACCACCCAACCTTGGTTTATAACATAACCACCTACCATTATATAATCATAACACATAAAAGCATGAAATTTTCAACATGTCACTCATAATATTTCATTTACACTCATAAGAAAACATTTCATGTTATAGAAATAATCAATCCATTTTCAAAACCCATTTTTAATAAAAAAATACACATAAAATGAAAATAGGTGTTTATTTTTATTTTAAAACATGAAGGATTATAGAGGAATCCAAATATAAAATAATGGTTATGATGATGGAGAAGTTGTTGTCGCTGTATATGTTAAAAAGAACATTGTTTTTTTTCATTTGTAAAGGAATTCAAATGTTCTGTACATAAAACATAAAAATATTATTTTTTAGAAACATTTAAATGAAATTCAAAATAGGCACAAAATGTTCTTTAAAATCCTTTTATATCCATATATGTAAAATAATATCAAGAATATTGACATGGAGAAAAATATTTGATAATTAAATCATTAAAAATTAAAATTTTCCCATACCAACTTGAAAATTTAAATAATAATCTCCATGAAATAATAAAATTTTAAAAAATACATTAAATAACATGAAAATAAATAAATTCATGATATTATATGTCAAAGGGTCTATATATACACCTCATAAAAGAAGGTGGGTGTATAACAATACTCAGTAGAGGACCCCGAAAACCAAAAAGCAATATAAAAAGTAAAGGTATATTCATCTCTACACAATATATGTCTATAGAACATATAACATGGAAAAAATATCTAGATATACTCGAAACCCAGACCCATAGTCTAGAGGTAAGTCACAACGACTGTATACCCATGATAGAGATTCAGTTCAAAGATTCCACAAAGCACTCATCTGGGAGAACTCACTCCACAAGTCTAGTAGCTTTGATGAAATTTTTTCGAGAAGTAAGTTCTTCGAGAAGTGTCACAAGAGAGATAGAATCAATAATAGATCTGAAGAGAGAAATTATGAACTCATTTCGGGAGAACTCACTCCTGAGTGGGGAAAGATCATGATACACAAATGAGGATCACTTCCAGGGACTTGGAGTATACCATGACTCATCCAGATTCACCTAATAAGTAGAGGATAAACGTCCTATAGGATTGGTCATGTTGATACCTGACTCTACATAGGTCCAAGAATGGTTAGAGGATCTCTCTCTAGGACTCTCGGAGGGATTCTGACTCTATCCAGAAAGTCTTGCTGAAGGGATCATACTCTTGTGGATGGAAACAATACCTAACCTTCAGGGGAACGAAAAAGGGGAACTAACCCAAATGGAACTTTTCCAAGGAACAGTGGACAAGGAGATCAAGCCATGTAAAAGAAAGTACACAGAGTGTAGAAGAGTCACATGCCATGTCTCTTGACTCTGGGTACTACCTATGTGAAATGGTCTAAGTCGGAAGAAAATGTCATATAGAAAAGGTATACACGGTGTGTATAGAAGTAACACACTGTGTCCTACCATCCAGGGGTTGCTTCTTATATGCTGGTTGTGTGCCTATACACGGCTTCAACCCATGTATTCAAACCAGTGTACTAGTACATGGGGTAACCCATGTAACGGTCTGGTCTAGTCGTGTGGTGGAGTACATGTCGTGTACTCCACCCCGAGTTTGTGTATCATCTAAGATACACACCAAGTCTTGTGTAAGTACCCACATGCCGTGTGACATATATCACACATCGTGTCATCACTTTCTATCACCCAAAACCCTAGTCATTTCTCAATGGGGCCCACATGTCATGTAGTCCGAACTACATGTCGTGTACATCACGGTTTTCCAAAAACCTAGTTTTTCACCAGCGCACCTCAGGTGATTATCCAATTTTTTATCTACTATTTGATCACCTTGAAATTGAAGATCTAGAGTTTCCCCACTATGGTAACATCAAATTGGTAGGTTTTGGGTGTTCGATCGGCCCTGAAAACCTATTTCGAATATCCGCACGAAGAATTATTGATATTATATTTCTCCCGAACCACATTGATTCATCCACCTCCATCATCATCTCACCTCCACTGGGTCATCATGATTTTTGATATTTAATTTTGGATCATTGTGTTACGAAATAGATGTGAAACGATCCATTGTTCATAACCCCTTGAAGAACACAAAGAACGCGAGGTCAAAAAATGGGAAGAAAATAAAATAAAGTACTGAAGAACAAAAATTTTCCATCATTAATCATGGTGTTGATCTGATCCTATTAGAGGGATCAAAAAGAGAAAATCAAAACATAAATAAAATTAAACATGGATTAATTCCCCAAAATAAACTCGATAAAATACCCTCCTGTAAGAACGATAATCTACAGGTCAACCTGTTCATGGGATGATCCGCATTCATCATTTGAATCCAAGAATGGGGAAAGAAGAATTGAAATAATAACCCATACCTTGATTATCGATGAAGAGGGAGATCAGTCATCGGTCAGGATTCAATCTTGCTGCACAATTATCCACACGTCATAGTTGGTCGAGAATTCTTTGGGGTGGCTCCTCTCCAAAGTTCCAGTGGATTCTAGGGAAAGTTTCTAGGGTTATGAGCATGGGATCCTGGTCATTTAAAACCAATTAACACAAATCTGCATTATGGAAATGTTTAAAATAAATAATTTATTATTTTATTTTATTTCTTTTAAAATGAACAAAAACTAACTTCTGATATCGACCCTCAATTATTAGTGTTAGGTCTCGCCTAAGGTAAAGTCTCTGCTCTGAATGCAATAGTGCCCTCAGATTTCTGATCCAGGCACCTGTTTAAAATTTATTCCACTTTTTTAGGAAAACCAATCACATGCACTATATAAAAGTTTTATTTATTTCAAAAATTTATTCAGGACACTTCAGGCCTCAAAATTACACGTCGTTGCAAAGCATGGTCCCATAATAATTCCATATAATATTTAAAAATAAAACAGAGAAAATAAAATACATTAAATTCTAACCACCTTAGGGCCTTATGTCTCCGAAAATCCAAAACAAAAGGCTACTTAAACAAATGTGGGTATTGTGTATGAATCTAAGCCTCTCGCTCCCACATGCGCTCCTGAAGGTTCACGTGCTACCACTGGACACGCACTAAGGGAATTGATCACCCACAAAGTATCCTCTCCAGTCGATCCTCAATCTCCACTGGGTACTCTATAAAGGTAGCTCATTCCTTGATGTCCATATCACCCTAGCTGATGACATGAGATGGGTCATTTATGTACCTCTTCAACTGCGACACATAGAAGACATCATGTACCTGGTGCAACTGCAGCGGTAGATTTAGGCGGTTTGCCACTAAGCCAACTCTGTGCAGTATCTAAAAATGGATGATGAACCTCATAGACAACTTTTCACCCCTACCAAATCTATTCAACCCTCAATGAGGTGATACCTGAAGGAATACATGGTCTCCCTCCTTGTACTCCATAGGTCTCCATAGTTTGTCATCATAAGACTTCTGTCAGCTCTGTGCAGTTTTCATCTACTCCAAGATGATATTCACTTTCTCAGTGGTAGATCATACCAAATATGGACCCATGAGTGTTGACTCTCTAGGTTCGGTCCAGCAAAGTGGTTACTGGTGGGGTCGCTCATACAAAGCCTCAAAAGATATCATACTGATGGTGGAGTGGTATCTATTTTTGTATGAAAAATCCACTAGTGGTATGTGGTCCTCCCAACTACGAACAAAATCCAATATATAAGCCGGTAACATATCCTTAAAAACATGAATGGTTCTCTCCATCTGACCATCTGTTAGGGAATGTAACGATGTTCTCAAGAATATCTAGGTCCAAAACACCCCCTACAATCCCTTCTACAACCGAGATGTGAAATGAGCATCACAATATGAGATTATCATTGAAGGGACTCCATGAATCTGAACTATATTCTGCACATATAGGCATCTCAATCTCTCTACGGAGCTCTGATCCATAATATCTATGGAGTGGAACAACTTGGTGAGTCATTAAATGATCACCTAGATAGAATCGTGTCCCCTAGATGTTCGTGGTAATCCTATCAAGAATTCGATTGATATTCCATTTCACTTACACTTTTGGAACTTCTAGGGGGTGAGATAACCCTACTAGCACATGGTTCTTAGCCTTCACCTATTGGCATATAAGGAATCAAGAAATGAACTCTGTCACTATCTTGTTCATACCTGTCCACCAGAACTGACATCAGAGGTCCTAGTACATTTTTTCCACTCCAGTATGTACTGCCAAGGGGGATGTATGAAACTCCCTTAGAACCTCCTCCCACAATTCCACTGGCACAACTGTGCATCCTCTGAAAAGGAAGATGTACTCCACACCTTGAGAATATCCATTAGAATCTTTTCATGTGGATAAATGAGAATTTAAAGTCTCATAGTTGACATCCCCTTGTTGTGCCTCCCTGAATTTTCATAATATTGGAGTGGTGACAACCATTAGTTAGAAATAATCTGCATCATATCCATCCACTAAGGATAACTATAGCGAGGACAACTACTCTAAAACCTCGCTCGGAATATGTGAACTCGATCTACGACTGAGATAATTAGATACTATGTTTTTCTTCACAAGAGTATAGACGTTCTCAAAGTCATAATCTTGGAGGAACTTTATCCATTGCCTCTGCCTCAGATTCAGATCCTTTTGCGAGAATATGTACTTGAGGCTCTTGTGGTTAGAGTAGATGATAAACCATTCACCCATCAGGTAGTGTCACCGCATATTCAACGCAAAGACTGCCACTACTAACTCAAGATCATAGGTCATGTATTTTTTCTCATGTGGACTTATCTCGTGTGAACCATAAGAAATCACCTCCTTTATTTTCATCAGGATACAACCAATCCCAGTCCCCGATGCGTCACAGAAAACTACGTACTCAACACCCTCTTTAAAAAATATCAAGATCAGTGTGCTCGTCAAAATCTACCTCAACTACTGTAAATCCTATTATAACTTCTCTATCTATATAAAAGGATGCCCCTTTTGGGTCATGGCTGTCATTGATGTTGATATCCTAGATAAATTAGGGATAAATCTCTGGTAGTATCCTGTAAACCCAAGGAAGATCCTCACATCTTTCACACTCCAAGGTGTCTCCTATGCTAACACATCCTCGACCTTGGATGGGTCCACTGATACTCCATATACTGAGATAACATGTCCCTAGAAGTGGAACTTCTATATCTAGAACTGGCACTTTGAGAGCAACCTATAAATTTGGTGCTCTCGGAGTATGTTTAGAACCATACACAGGTGTCTCGTATGCTCCTCCTCTGACGCTGAGTACACAAGGATGTCATTGATGAATACCATTATGAACAGGTCTAAGTACGGCTAGAAGATCTAATTCATAAGTCCCACAAACACTTCAGGGGATTTTCTCCTGATGAAAGGCATCACCAAGTACTCATATTGACTATAGCAGCATCTGAAATATGTCTTCGATATATCCTCATCTCGTACTTTTAACTGGTGGTGACCTGATCAAATATCAACCTTCGAGAACCATCATTCCCCTCTTAGATGATCAAATAGGTCATTGATCCTTGGAATTGGATACTAGTTCTTCACCATTATCTAATTTAGGCACTAGTAATCCATACACAACCGCAAACTCCCATCCGTCTTCTTGGAAACAAAACTGGGGCCGCCCAGGGTGAAACACTAGGTCTTACAAATCCCTTCCTATGTAGTTCCTCTATCCACACAATAATCTTGTGAAGCTCTATGGTAGCCATCTGATATGCTAGTGAGGATATTAGTGTCGTCCCAGGGTGTAAGTCGATGCAGAAGTCGATCACCCGGTGGGGAGGTAATCTTGAAAGATCTTTTGGAAATATGTCCTCGTACTCTTCCACTACTGCTAGGAATTGGAAGCTCACAACATCTTCTACTCTGAGGTTAAGGCTAGCCAACTCATGAGTGATCAATTTCACCCTCCTAATAATGATCCCATTCTGTGCTTCCTGGGTTTCCTTTTCACAAAAAAAAAAGGAAAACCTCATTCCATCATTTTGGACACACTGCACTCTTATCCTGAAGCATTCAATCTAGACATGGACTGAAGATAACCAATTCATACCAAGAATTAATTTGTAAGGCCTAAACACTGCCACCAAGAGGTTACAACTAAAACTCTCTCCTCCAAGGGAAATATCACATTGTTGGCAAAGATGTGTGATCATCGAGTCTCCTCTCGTAGGTGTCTCCAAGTGTAAGGGTCAAGTAAAGGGCTCCACCAGAATCTCAAGGATTCGCACAAGACATGTGGTGAGGAAATAATGACTATAATTTGTGTCTACAAGTACAAAAACTAAGGTATAAAAGATATAGATCGTACCTAGAATCATCCCTATAGTCCCTAGGTCGTATGCCTTAACCGCATGTATCTGCCCCCACCCTTGTCCCCTGGCTCCCTGAGCTCAGTGAGGACCTCTCAGGGGTGGTGGTGGAAGTAGGTCAAAGCGTCTGCCACCTTATTTGGCTATCCTGGCTCCTCTACCATGTCCACCTTCTAGCGGGTCTGCCTACTCCACTCTCTACCTCTTCCTCGGTGGTCCAACCATCACCTCTCTTTCAGTAGTTTGATGGGTTGGTAAATATCTAGTGAGATTTTCCCTACCGTAGAATGAGTATCATCACCTCTCTCTAGGATGACTAGATCCATCCTGAGAGCCCTGGACCACAGATCCCCTATCTTGAGTCCTCCTGTGACATCTCCCACATCCTGATCCCTTTGCCTAGCATCGAATCTTTATTACCGAGGTCTCTATACCAGTCTTCTTACTAATGATTTCCACTAGCTATCTCTGCTCATCCAAGAATCTCTCGACCACTAAAGCTCACTCGATCACCCCTACATAAGTTGAAATGCATAGATGAACAAAACTATCTCAGATGTCCCATCGTTGACCTCACTCAAAGGTATGAACTATGAAGTACTGATCCTTGACTATATCCATCGAGTACCTAGAAAGGTTGGTGAACCTCGATGAATAGTCATCCACTGTTAAACTTCCCTCTTTTAGATGAAGAAGCTCCTAGATACGCACTTCTCTCAGTGTAACTGGAGATAACTCCTCCCTAAATAGTTGCTCGAACTCCAGCCATGAAGGAGTCTCCTCGTTGTGAGTCTGCATGGTCAAACTCTACCATCGTCCCACCGAACCCTGAATAAGGCTCACTCCTAGGATCACCATTTGGTCTACTGGTTTCCTCACTAGACAGAAAACTCTGGTCACCGCCTCAAGATATACCTCAGTCGTCTGAGGTTCGGGATCACCTTAGAACCTGAGGGGTCTATATCTTTGAAACTCATCAAGCATGCTTATCCTGCACTCCTCATCTTTCGGTACTATAGGTACCACATGTTGCTCCACTGGTGATGGTATAGAAGGTGTACCACCAGGAGGTAACTCCTTAAGAACTTCTCCCTAAATCGAAGCCTCGTCACTGAGGGGGTCATCCTCAGGATCAAGTCATAGAATCCTAATAGATATGTGTCACATAGGTACCATTTAAAGAAACAAGATGTACCATGGCCAAAGAGTATATCTGGATTGCTAACACAAAAGTATATGGAAAACACAACCCATTCCTATATGATTCATGTACCATTACTTTGTTTCCCTGTAACTAGTTTTCTTATTTACTGAATCAAAAATAAGCTTATCAGAGTCCTGATGTATGGATACATTAGCTGCCTACACCAACACTGAAGTCCCTGGCCTGAAAGCAGAGCTCGAAACACTTAACACTATTTCCCAAAACCAATATTACAGACACTCAGTCCTAAGGTAGAACCGACTATCTCTGATACCACTTTGTCACAACCCATCCTAGTGGGGCCTGTTCTGTGACTCCCCAAGCCTGCCTCCCATAGGCCAGGGGCTGGTGACTAGCACCAAGTAGGTATATCACTAACGTGGGAGGCATTGCCTAAGTACCTGTACACACGCACACATCTCCAAGTCCACCACAAATTCTAAAATGTAAAAAACACTAAGGAAAAAAATGCATTCATATGACTAAACCCAACCAACATTGTAAAATAGAAAGTAAAGTGCGGAAAATAAACTGGGCCAGAATATAAGCCCACCAGAATAAAGAGTCTATAAACTACAAAGTCCAAACTCTAAGTAAGAAATTGGTACTGGGAAAACTTCTCGTAGAAGAAGGAACACCTCATCCCATAGGGAAGATCAAAAAGCTCAGTCCGGTCCTCGTCCGCCCTCAACTCCATCAAAGGGTCGCTCATCTGCACAAGACACGACACATGCGGGTAAGGCCCTTGAAGAGGTGAGTATAACAATACTCTGTAGATGACCCCAAAAACCACAAAACAATAAAAAAAAGTAAATTTACGGTCATATAAACACAATATATGTCTATAGAATATATAACAAGAGAAATATATATAGATATACTCAAAACCTAGACCCATAGTCTAGAGGTAAGTCACAATGACCACATGCCCATTCTAGGGATTCTGTTTGAAGATTCCATGAAGCACTCACCCAGGAAAACTCACTCCATGAGTCTAGTAGCTCAGATGAAATCCATCCGAGAAGTACGTTCATCGGTAATTTTCATGAGAGAGATAGATGCACTCATAGATCTGAAGAGATAACAAATGTACTCTTTTCGGGAGAACTCACTCATGTGTGGAGAAAGATAATGATACACTGATAAGGATCACTACCAGGGACTTGGAATATACCACGAATCATCCAGATTCAACTAATAAGTAGAGGATCGTCATCTTGTAGGATTGATCATGTCGATATCTGACTCTACCTGGGGCCAAGAATGGGTAGGGGATCTCACTCTAGGCCTCTTAGAGGGATTTTGACTCTATCCAGAAAGTCCTTCTAAAGGGGTCATACTTCTGTGGATAGAATTGATACCTGAATTTCAGGGGAACGAAAAATGGGCACTAACCCAAAAGAAACTTGTCCAATTAATGGAGTAAAATGAGATCAATCCATGTAAAATAAAGTACACGGTGTGTGGAAGAGTCACATGTTATGTCTCTTGATTCCGAGTAATGCATGTGTGCAACGGCCTGAGTCAGAAGAAAATGTCATGTCAAAAAGGTATACATGGAATTTAGAGGAGTAACACATCATTTCCTACCATATGGGGTTCGCTTTGTGTATGTTTTCCATGTGCCCATACATAGCTTCAACCTGTGTCTTCCAACCCATATACCAGTACACAGGGTAACACATGTAATGGTCTGGTCTAGCCATGTGGTGGAGTAAATGTTGTGTACTCCACCCTGTGTTTTTGTATCATCTGAGATACATGTTGAGTCTTGCATAAGGACCCACACACCATGTGAAATCTATCACATGTTGTGTTCTATCTTTTTGTCACCCAAAACCCTAGCCTTCACTCAACAGGGCCGACAAGCCGTATAGTTCAAACTACACGCTGTGTTCATCTCAATTTTATAGAAACCCAGTTCTTCATTGGCACACCTCATGTGATTATTCAATATTAAATCTAGATGTTTGACCACCTCAAAATTAAATATCTAGAGTCTCTCTGCCAGGGTAACACTGAATCAGTAGGTTTCGTGTGTTCGATTGTCCCTGAAAACTTGTTTCAATTATCTCCATGAAGAACACTTAGAGGAAGATTTCTCCCAAACAAATTGATTCATATACTACCATCATAATTGAACCTCTGTTGGGTCATCACAATGTTGAATCTCTAATTTGGGATCTTTGCATTGTGAAAAGGACATGCAACAATCAGTTATTCATAACCCTATGAAGAACCTGAAGAACGCAGGGTCAAAAAGGGGGAAGAAAATAAAATAACAAACTGAGGAATGAACCTCCACCATCATTTTCCATGGAATGTATCCCCTCCCATTATAGGGCTAAAACTAATCAAATCAAAACATAAATCAAATTAAACATGGATTAATTCCCCAAAATAAACCCAATAAAAGACCCTCCCATAAGAATGACGATTTGCAGGTCAACCTATTCGTGGGGTGATCTATGTTCATCATTTGAATCCAATAATGGAGAAAGAAGAATTGAAATAAAAACCCCTACCTCAATCATCAACGGAGAGAGATATTGGTCGTCAGTCGGGATTCGATCTTACTACGTAATGATCCACACGTCATCATTCGTCGAGAATTCTATGAGGTGGCTCCTCTATAAAGTTCTAGAGGATTCTTGGGAAAGTTTCCAGGGTTATGAGCCTAACCCTAGGATCCTGGACATTTAAATCCAATTAAAGTGTTGTTGCATTATGGAAATGTTTAAAATAAATAAATTATTAATTTATTTTATTTCCTTTAAAACACCCCAAAACTAACTTCTGCTGCTGACTCGCACTGGTCAATGTTAGGTCTCTCTTAAGGTAAAGTCGCTGCTCTGAACGCAATAGTGCCCTTATATTTCTGATCTGGACACCCATTTAAAAGTTATTCCACGTTTTCAGGAAAACCGCTCACACGTTCTATATAAAAGTTTAATTTATTTCAAACATTTATTCTGGGAACTTCGGGCCTCAGAATCGCACGCCATCACAAATCCTTGTCCGATAATAATTTCATATAAATTTTAAAAATAATACATGTAAAATCCAAGACATTACAATAGTTGACCGACATAGGCCATAGTGTAATTGATGAAAATGCCTTACCCATAGGTCAAACAATAAAAATGATTTAAGTGAATATATTTAACTAATAGCACCCAGTTTATCTCTTATTTACCTTGTTATTCATTTAGTGCATGTATAAACTATATATTTAGATTGGATATTTTTCAAACACCATTAGTTGTGGCCTATTGAGTTGTACTCACACCTTTCTTGGACTTATATTGGGTACACAATTAGATTTCATGGTTTCAGGTCTAGACAAGGGTAAGGGGCCCATGCTAGATAGTTCGGTTGGGCTTGGGATGTGAATGGATGAGGGATCCAGGATTAGAGTTGGGAATAATTTTAGGGATTCTTCTGTTTGTATTTATTTTTGGGATTTCCATATACTTGGCACTGTATGACCAAGCATAGCATATATAATATTTTGTTGTGGGATTGTACCCAGTTTTGGGAAGTGTTTGGTAATGTATTTTTATTGTTTATTATTTCATTTATTTCATATTTTATATGTTGTGTCTTACTATGATAAAGAGTTTATAATCTATCCATGTGATCTATTAGACCCTCACTACTAGTTGGTAGCCTATGGTGTATAGGGAGGTGCACCTTAGGTCATGCGGTGACCCAGATTGAGGCCCCGGTTTAGTGTCTCCTAGGTCAGGGATGTTACAAAGTGGTATTAGAGCGGTTTTATTTTATATTACCTTACTATTTGGGAATGGTAGATAAGAGAATATTATGTTTCAAGTCTTGATAATGAACTCATGCATGGGAGTAACTAACCCGCGTATGAGGGAAAACCCAAGTAACAAGGGTGGGATTACTATTCTTGATGTTCATTGTTATGGTTTAATGGAATTTAACCATTGGGTGATGCACTTATTGTGTGATGTGACTATTTTATGGTATTTTAGATCATGTCTGAAATGGAATGAGTTTGTTTATACATGTATCAT
Organism: Viscum album; assembly: GCA_963277665.1. Taxonomy (NCBI): domain Eukaryota; kingdom Viridiplantae; phylum Streptophyta; class Magnoliopsida; order Santalales; family Viscaceae; genus Viscum; species Viscum album. Next base: position 1,134,537,478 of record OY728141.1, on the reverse strand, counting down.
TTTAGGAACTTGGGAATATATGTGAAATACATCATGATATAAACACATGAGAAAGAAATGCAGGATATAAGGTATAGAATGTTTCCTCTTCCCTTGAAATTTGAAAGAAAATTGTATAATAAATATGATGAAAATAGGTAAATAGAAATAAAGGTTAAAGAATAGTTCCTGATAAGTAGTTACAAATGGGTTAAAATTTGGTTGTGATAATTTCTAAAGATAGTAAGGTTCCTAAGTGAGAAAGATTTATGTTGTGATGGTAAAATAGTAAAAAAAGGTGTCTAATAAAATACTTTTCACTATGTTAGTTGGTTTACCCCACATTGACAATGACTTGCAGTGGAGATGGATAAGGGTGTTGATAGAGACATGACCATATCCCTTGGGATATTGTTGAAAAAAATGAGTTGTTCATGGCTAGTAGAGATCCCTATTTTTTAAAAACTATGGAATTTTTATGTTATATGTTCCAAGATATGTGTTTGGAATTGTAGAGAGATTCCACCATGATGATGTGTGCTTGTTGGGCGACATGAGGATATTGCGGAGAATGCTCCACCAGTATCAAAGTAATAAACCTTGTTGGTCCAAGTTAATTTAAGGGAGGAGAAGTTCTATGAGAAGTTTTCTCATTTTATACAAATTATGGAATGAGACCCATGGTGGGTCATACCAAGTATGTTTGATCTGATTAGAGAGTTTCATTTGTAACACCCTCCAATGTTTTCCAGAGAGGGTGGACCCGAGGAAACATAGTTTTTGATAGAGTCCATCCAAATGATTTTTGATCACCTATATACTCCTCATAATAAGTGATTCAAGTTGGAATATTGTATGTTTCAAGGACCGGAAAATTTTTGGTGGGATATTCTAGTTCATACCTAGCAGGATGACGGTATGTTATGGAAACATTTCCAAGAAAAGTTTTCAGAACATTTCTATCCAAATATGTTCATATAAAAGAAGGCTACAAATTTTATGAGGTTGACCCAAGGGAATGTTTTAGTAATGGATTATGTTAGCTGCTACACTGACTTGAAATGATTTGTTCCGGCATTGACAGGGTATGAGGTAGCTACAAATAGACATTTTTTGGATGGGATTATACATGAGATCAAGTATCAGGTGAATATCTTCCATTTAAAGAGGTTTGTTGAAGTTTTCAACCAGTACCTTATTTTATAAGGGAACCTCAAGGAGGATTCTGGTGGTGGATATGTGGTTCCATTTGGGCGATTCAGTAGTGCATCTCCCAAGGTTGGAAGAACCATTTTTAGATTCTTCACCAGGGTGGTTGTGCAGAGAGTAGTCAGAGAAGAGGATTAGCCTCTCAGGGTAGTGAAAATTTGTTTTTCTATCAGTGTGTAAGTTCTGGACACATGCATTGTCAGTGCCCCTGACCACCATTTGAGTGTCGATCATGCAACAAGATGGTTCATGTGAAAAGATTTTTTAGAAACCCTTGATATCTAGGCACTTATATAGTATTCAAACTAATGTAGAGTGTTGGTAGGGGGTTGGTTTCCCCATACTAGGCAAGTAGTTGGAGTTCTGCGAGTCATACCAGTTGAGGTAGAGAACATGGTACTCCGAGACGGGAGTGTTTATATCAGTAGGGTAGTGCAGTGCCAATAACTCAGGCCAGAGCCAAGAGTATAGGGGTAGGTTAGCTTCATGTAGTTTAGACAGAACCTAGAGGTGGTGAGGCTAGACCATCAATAGTTCAAGGTATGATTCTTGTAGCTTCCATCCTTACAAATACATTTTTTGATACTAGAGATTCACATTATTTTATATTTTCCAAATTTTTGAGTGTGTTGGGAATAGTGGTGGAACACATTTGTGGGGTAATATTGATTGATACACCTTTTGGATTATGAGTTGAGAATATATGGCAATGTAAAGAGTGTTCCCTTGAGGTAGGTGGGTACTCACTACTAAAAAACTATCCTTTAACAGCGCTGAAATATAGCAGCGCTAGAAAAATGCACTGAGAAATTCCATCTTTATCAGTGCTAAAATAAGAAATGATAAAGGATACCCTTTTTCAGCACCTTTTATTTAATGCTGATAAAAGGTCTACTATATCTGTTCTTTATTTTAACACTGATAAAGATATTTTTTATCAGCACTTTTAGAGCATTGATAAATATAGATATATATTTGTGCATTTTTAGCACTGATAAACATCACTTTTATTAGCACTTACCAATTTAATGTTGATAAAAGGGATATTTATCAGTGATTTTTTAAAATTATTGTTAAAAGTGTCACTGGTCTATTTTAAAAAACCCTAACATGCACTCAGTCATCATGATTCTGAAACTCTTGCAGAACTCCTCTGATGTCGGTGTGACTCCACTGTGATCCATCAAACGAATCAAGAATAAAATACAAGGTATGTTATTTTCTACTTTTCCTATATCATTGTTTGATATTTTGGGTTTTATGTTTTGTATTTTTTCACCGTTACGAACCCTACATCTCATCTCCTCACCGATGCCAGTGCGACTCCTCTAGAGGAACAACCAAATTACTTTATTAAGATACAATCATTAATAATGATGTGTTTTGGGATAAATAACCATATGTATTCATTTATATTGTGTATAAAAAATATGATGGAGTTACATGTATGTTCTCCATGGCCATGACTGACTCAAATAATATTTCTTATTGGTTTCTTAACGGCCTTGAAGAAGACCCCTTTTGTTTACCTCATGTAATTTCTTTGCGGAGGTCTATCTGTAAAAATTTTATTGTAGCCAATATCCTTAAACTTGTTTACCCTCCATAGAAGCCACTCATTGACATAATGAATTAAATTATATATAGTCTGTTGGATTCCTAAATAATGCATTTCCCTATATTATGTGAACCACCTCTTTATAATATTTGATCAAGGATGAACCCTTTGTAAATGATCCTTTATGTGGTATACAAAAATATCACTCTATTATATTATAAATAGATTTATAAAAATATATATAAATTATAGATGAATACTTTTTCCTCTCAGGTCTCCCACCTTAGATAATCTTAATACCTATGCGTTTATGGATCCAAAGACCTTTTAGACACTTTATTTACTTCTTTAAAACCACTATAAGCATATTTTATTAAGGCCTCCTCTAAATAAACTTTACTTGGATGGGTAGTACTTAGTTCCCAAGAACCAAATAACATTTTACATTTGATCACACAAATATTAATAATTGTTTTATAACATTATGAGTTTTCTTATTTGTAACATTAATGTTATAATGTCTTTAGAATATCTATCACATCGAAACGTTATATGATTTACCCAATATAATGTGATCCATGAAAAGTAATGGAAATGTTCATAAACATATATACAGTGATCTATATTTTATTTTAATGAACGGAAAAAAATGATTTTTGACTATTAGGTTTTGGATTCTTATAGGTATAAGACAACTATTCTCATGAATTTTAAACCTTATAATCCTCAAGAAGGGGGTTATGAGGACTGGACCTAAAATAAGAATTCCCCTTATTATAGGAATCATTAGGTATTTCTAACTATATATGTGTGCATTTAATTATATATAGGATTTTATTAATGATGTATATTATAATCAACATAAATTGACATTTACATGTAAACAGTGGAAACATATTTCCATGGTGTGTTAAGATATATTCGTTTTTTCATAAGTTATGTGACATTAATTAGATAATTCAAGAAATAAATTTTCTTCTTTAATGTTATGGAAGATGAAATTTCTATAATTTTTTAGAAATTGAACTATCTGATTAAATCCATAACCCCCATAGTTCATTAATGAGTTCATATCAGAAAGTCAAATAAAGATAAATCAATAATATAGGTTAATAACAAAATTATGAAACATTTATTATGAGATATAATTATAAATGGATATCATTGAATAGTAAGCTTTCATATGAGATGGTTATCATTATGACATTATCTTATATCTCTATGGGTGACAGAGTTCATTTCTTCATGCCTTACATGCCAATAGGTGAAGGCTGAGAACCATGTGCTAGTAGGGTTATCTCACCCCCTAGAAGTTCCAAAGTGTAAGTGGAATGGAATATCAATAGAATTCTTGAAAGGATTACCACGAACATCTAGGGGAAACGATTCTATATGGGTGATCATTTAATGACTCACCAAGTTGTTTCACTCCCTAGATATTATGAAACAGAGCTCCATAGAGATCTTGAGATGCCTATATGTGCAAGAGATAGTTCAGCTTCATGGAGTCCCTTCAATGATAATCTCAGATTGTGATGCTCGTTTCACATCTTGGTTGTTGAAGGGATTGTAGGGGGTGTTTTGGACCTAGCTATGCTTGAGCACATCGTTACATTCCCTAATAGATGGTCAAATGGAGAGAACCATTCATGTTTTGGAGGATATGTTACGGGCTTTTATATTGGATTTTGGTCGTAGTTGGGAGGACCGCCTACCACTAGTGGATTTTTCATAAAACAATAGCTACCACTCCACCATAAGTATGGCATAATTTGAGGCTTTGTATGATCGACCCCACCATTAACCACTTTGCTGGACCGACCCTGGAGATTCAACACTCGTGGGTCCATATTTGGTATGATCTACCACTGAGAAAGTGAATATCATCTTGGAGTAGATGAAAATTGCACAGAGCTGACAGAAGTCTTATGATGACAAACTAGGGAGACCTCTAGAGTTCAAGGAGGGAGACCATGTATTCCTTCAGGTCTCACCTCGTTGAGGGTTGAATAGATTTGGTAGGGGTGAAAAGTTGTCTATGAGGTTCATCGTCTCTTTTTAGATACTGCACAGAGTTGCCTTGGTGGCATACCACCTAAATCTACCATTGTAGTTGGACAAGGTACATGATGTCTTCTACGTGTCGCAGTTGAAGAGGTACATGCATGACCCATATCATGTTATCAACTAGGGTGATATGGACATCACGGAGGGAGCGACCTTTATAGAGTACCCAGTGGAGATCGAGGATCGACCGGGGAGGATCCTTTGTGGGTGGTCAATTCCCTTGGTGCGTGCCCAGTGGTAGCATGTGAACCTTCAGAAGAGCATGTGGGAGTGGGAGGCTTAGATTCATGCGCAATACCCACATTTGTTTAAGTATCCTTTTGTTTTGGCTTTTCGAATACATAAGGCCCTAAGGTGGTTAGAATTTAATGTATTTGATTTTATGTGTTTTATTTTTAAATATTATATAGAATTATTACGGGAATATGCTTTGCAACAACGTGCAATTCTGAGGCCCGAAGTGTCCTGAATAAATTTTTGAAATAAATAAAACTTTTTATATAGTGAATGTGATTGGTTTTCCTGAAAAAGTGAAATAAATTTTAAACAGGTGCCTAGATCAGAAATATGAGGGCACTGTTGCATTCAGAGCAGATACTTTACCTTAGGCGAGACCTAACACCAATCATTACGGGTCGATATCAGAAGTTAGTTTTTGTTAATTTTAAAGGAAATAAAATAAATTAATAATTTATTTATTTTAAACATTTACATAATGCAGTGATGTTTTAATTGGTTTTAAATGATCAGGATCCCATGCTCATAACCCTAGAAACTTTCCCTGGAATCCACTGGAACTTTGGAGAGGAGCCACCCCAAAGAATTCTCGACGAACTATGATGTGTGGATAATTGTGCAACAAGATTGAATCCCGACCGATTACTGATCTCCCTCTTCATCGATAATCAAGGTATGGGTTATTATTTCAATTCTTCTTTCCCCATTCTTGGATTCAAATGATGAATGCGGATCATCCCATGAACAGGTTGACCCACAGATTGTCGTTCTTATAGGAGGGACTTTTATCGGGTTTATTTTGGGGAATTAATCCATGTTTAATTTTAATTATGTTTTGATTTTCTCTTTTTGATCCCTCTAATATGATCGGATCAACACCATGATGAATGATGGAAAAAAATTCTTTAGTACTTTATTTTATTTTCTTCCCCTTTTTTGACCCCGCGTTCTTTGTGTTCTTCAAGGGGTTATGAACAATGGATCTTTGCACATCTATTTCATAACACAATGGTCCCAAATTAGATATCAAAAATTATGATGACCCAGTGTAGTTGAGACAATGGTGGAGTTGGATGAATCAATGTAGTTCGGGAGAAATATAATATAAATAATTCTTCGTGCGGATATTCGAAATAGGTTTTCAGGGCCGATCGAACACCCAAAACCTACCGATTTGATGTTACCATAGTGGGGAAACTCTAGATCTTCAATTTAGAGGTGATAAAACAGTAGATAAAAAATTGTATAATCACCTGAGGTGTGCTGGTGGAAAACTGGGTTTTTGAAAAATCGTGATGTACACGACTTGTAGTTCGGACTACACGACATGTGGGCCCCATTGAGCAATGGATAGGGTTTTGGGTGATAGAAAGTGATGACATGATGTGTGATATATGTCACACTGAATGTGGGTACTTACACAAGACTTGTTGTGTATCTTAGATGATACACAAACACGGGGTGGAGTACACAACATGTACTCCACCACACGACTAGACCAGACCGTTACATGGGTTACCCCCTGTACCAGTACACTGGTTGGAATACATGGGTTGAATCTGTGTATGGGAACACAATCAGCATATAAGGAGTGACCCTTGGATGGTAGGACACGGTGTGTTACTCCTATACACACCGTGTATACCTTTTCTATAGGACATTTTCTTCTGACTTAGGCCATTTCACATAGGTAGTACCCAGAGTCAGGATACATGGCATGTGACTCTTCTACACTCTTTGTACTTTCTTTTACATGTATTGATCTCCTTTTCCATTGTTCCTTGGACAAGTTCCATTTGGGTTAGTTCCCCTTTATCGTTCCCCTGAAGGTTAGGTATTGTTTCCATCCACAAGAGCATGATCCCTTCAGCAAGACTTTCTGGATATAGTCAAAATCCCTCCGAGAGTCCTAGAGCGAGATCCTATAACCATTATTGGCCCTATGTAGAGTCAGGTATCAACATGACCAATCCTATAGGATGTTGATCCTATACTTATTAGGTGAATCTGGATGAGTCATGGTATACTTCAAGTCCCTGGAAGTGATCCTCATTTGTGTATCATGATCTTTCCCCACTCAGGAGTGAGTTCTCCCGAAATGAGTTCATAATTTCTATCTTCAGATATATTATTGCTTATATCTCTCTTGTGACACTTCTCAAAGAACTTACTTCTCGTAGAAACGTCATCAAAGATACTAGACTTGTGGAGTGAGTTCTCCCAGATGAGTGCTTTGTGGAATCTTTGAATTGAATCTCTATCATGGGTATACGGTTGTTGTGACTTACCTCTAGACTATGGGTCTGGGTTTCGAGTATATCTAGATATTTTTCCCTTTTTATATGTTCTATAGACATATATTGTGTAGATATGACTATACCTTTACTTTGTATATTGCTTTTTGGTTTTCAGGGTCCTCTACTGAGTATTGTTCTACACCAACCTTCTTTTATGAGGTGTATATATAGAACCTTTGACATATAATATCATGAATTTATTTATTTTCATGTTTTTTAATGTATTTTTTAAAATGTTATTATTTCATGGAGATTATTATTTAAATTTTCAAGTTGGTATGGGAAAATTTTAATTTTTAAAGATTTAATTATCAAATATTTTTCTCCATGTCAATATTCTTGATATTATTTTACATATATGGATATAAAAGGATTTTAAAGAACATTTTGTGCCTATTTTGAATTTCATTTAAAGGTTTCTAAAAAATAATATTTTTATGTTTTCTGTACGGAACATTTGACTTCCTTTACAAATGAAAAAAAACAATGTTCTTTTTAACGTATACGGCGACAAAAACTTCTGCATCATCATGACCATTATTTTATATTTGGATTCCTCTATAATCCTTCATGTTTTTAAAATAAAAATAAACACCTATTTTCATTTTATGTGTATTTTTTTATTAAAAATGGGTTTTGAAAATGGATTGATTATTTCTATAACATGAAATGTTTTCTTATGAGTGTAAATGAAATATTATGAGTGACATGTTGAAAATTGAAAGCTTTTATGTGTTATGATTATATAATGGTACTTGGACATTTAATGGGTGGTTATGTTATAAACCAATTATGGGTGGTTCCATGATAAACCAAGTGTGGGTGTTTACGTTATAACTTCCAAGGCATTGGGTATGGAAGTCGGTTGTATGACTATTCCATTTATATAAGTGACATGTATGGAAGTTGGCTACATGGTTATTCTCTTTATAAGTGTCAAAAGTATAATTATGTCCCAAGGTACCTTTATGTATTTTCTATGCTTTCTATGGGTTTTATGGTAATCTTGTGTTTAAAAAAAGCAAGAAATGATCTTATTTTCAAAGGAAAGTATTTACTACTTACTAAGGGTAAAAAATATTACTTTATGATAAAGTTTTAAGGGGTTTTAATGTTTATTAATGGACTAATGGTTTTCATCTTTTTATATTCCTTACTAATATTTTTATATTCCTTACTAAGATTTTTATGATAAAGTTTTAAGGGGTTTTAATGTTTATTAATGGACTAATGATCTTATTTTAGGTCCTGAAAAGTCACCTATGCCCACGGTTTTCCAAAACCATGGGTATAGGGGTACCTATCTTCACGATTTTGGGGAAAACCGTGGGGATAGGTCTGGTCTAAAATAACTATACCCACAGTTATGAAAAACCATGGTTATAGGTTTCCCGTTTGTGTAGAGGGAATTTTTTTTTTCCACGGGAATGAAATTTTTTTTGGCGGGAATCCTATACCCACGATTCTTCCCTCTATACCCATGGTTTTTATAACTATATTTAACTCTATATATATATATATATATATATACATAGGTGATTTTAGGGTAGTGGTTAGACGCGGTGTTTGCAGCGAAGAGGTCGCGGGATCGAAACTCGCCGCCTGCATTATTTTAGGATCTATACCCACGGTTTTGAAACTGTGGGTAAAAGTCGTTGACACCGTGCCAATTGGATATGTTTCATTGACACGGTGGCAGAACACCTATACCCACAGTTTTGGAAAACCGTGGGTATAGGCTGGGGACCTATACTGACGTTGTTCCAGCCCACGGTTCCCAAAACCGTGGGTATAGCCTATACCCACAGTTTTGGGGGATATACCCATGGTTTTGAACCGTGGGTATAGAACATTTTTCTATTAGTGATCCCCATCAGATGGTACCTTTTGAGTTGTGTGAGTTTCAAATTTAGTTTGATGACTTAATGAATAATGTCTTTATCCAGCCTAGTGTGTCACCATGGGGTTCTCTATCCTTGTTTGTAAAGAAGGAATATGGTGGTCTAAGGTTGTGCATAAACTACCATAGGTTTAATCAGGTGATGGTCAATAACTGTTACCCTCTCCTAAGGATAGAAAATATTTTCAACCATATAAGGGGAGAAAGTTGGTTTTTTAAGATCGGTCTACGATCTGGGTATCACCAGTTGAGGGTAAAGGAGTTTGACATCTCAAATACTGATTTCAGGTGTAGGCATGGGCACTTTGAGTGTGTGGTTATCTCGTTCAGTGTTACGAATGCACCATCCATGTTCAGTGGACTTATGAACTCCATCTTTCATGAGTTCCTAGACCTATTTTTCATCATATTCATCGATGAAATTGTGATTTACTCGAATTTAGAGGAGGATCATACTTAGCATCTCAGGACTGTCTTAGAGGTTCTTTGACGACACCAGCTCTACAAAAAGTTTTCCAGGTGAATTTTTTGGACTTGGGAGGTATAGTTCCTTAGAAATTTGGTGTCTTAGTAGGGTGTAGCAGTGGACCCATTGAAGGTCGAGGCAATTTCTTCTTGGGAATCACCCAAGAACATGGAAGAGGTACATAGTTTCCTTGTTCTATCAGGATATTATTGGAGATTTGTACCTGATTTATCTCGATTTGTAGCTCCATTGATGGCTCTAACTAGAAAGGACTAGGCCTTTATATAGATTGATCATTGTCAGGAATCTTTCATCTATTTGAAGGGGAAGTTGTTCGGTGCTCCAATGCTCTAGTTTCCAGAGGAGGGCGTGATGTTTGAGATGTTTTTCGATGCTTCCCATCTGGGCTTGGGGTGTGTGGTGATTCAGTAATGGGTAGTGATATCTTATGGTTCTAGTCAGTTATGTATTGATGAATATAACTATACCACCCATGATCTAGAGTTATCATTGGTCATGTTTGTGCTAAATTTTTTGTGTAATTACCTCATTGGTGAGAGCTTTGTGGTATTCAAGGATCACAAGAGCTTGAGGTATATCTTTTTTTAATGAGATCTGAACTTGCTATAGTAGAGGTGGATGTAGTTTCTCTAGGAATAAAATTTAGAAATATCTTACACCTCAGGAAAGGGAAATGTTTTGGTTGATGCTTTGAGAAGGAATTCGTAGAAGTATGTTGTTTGAAAATCTATGGATGCTTGGAAGGCGATAGAGGAGTTGGTCGCCTTGTGCTTAGATGCATGAATGGATGGTGGCATAGGTTGTCTGATTTATATGAAAGTGTAGTTGTATCTGATACAGCGGGTGGAGGATTCTTAGTGGAAAGACTTAGAGGCAGAGATGATGCGTGATCGCATTGACTAGAGTGAAACTCTGGAAGGATAGTTGGAGGATGGTCGAAATCGGATGATATTTCATGGGAAGATAATGTTTAGGTGACAATATGAAATGTATTTCTCATTGAGTTTCATATCTCACCTTTAGTGGTACATCTGGGATTTTCCAAGATGTATCGTGGCTTGATGGAGCAGTTTTAGTGGCTTGGAATGAAGCAAGAAATGGAAAAATTTGTAGCGAAGTGCTTAGTGTGACAGCAGGTAAAGGTTGAGAATCATGTTCCCGGTGGTTTGTTACATCCCCTAGATGTCCCAAATTGTAAGTGGGATGATATATCGATGGATTTAATCATAGGGATACCTAGAGATCAGGGAGGATGTGATACAATCTGGTTATTTGTGGATCGGATGACAAAATTGTCTCACTTATTAGTGATTAAGGAGTCAGACCTAGTGGATGCCTTGTCCAGGAGGTATGTGGATGATTTGGTGCAGCTACATGGAGTTCTTAGGTCCATTTTCTTGGGTCAGTATACACGCTTTACATCATGATTCTGAAGTGGATTTCAGTATTCTTTTGGAACTCAGTTATGTCTTATCACTACTTTCCATCCTCATATGGATGGAAAAATAGAGAAAACCATCCAAATGTTGGAGGACATGCAGTGATCATGCGTATTTGATTTTGGTGGGTCTTGGTTGCGACACTTTCCCTTGGTTGAGTTATCTTACAATAATAGTTATCACTCTTCCATTGTTCTGGCTCCATTTGAAGCCTTATATAGAAGGTTTTTCCGTTCTCCCTTGTGTTGGGTAGAGGTTGGGGAGACAATTATTCTTGGTCCTGAGGTAGTACAGACCATGACAGAGAAGGTTCTACTTGTCTGTGAAAGGATGAAGGCAGAACAGAATAAGTTTTATTTTGGTCGTAGGAGGATTCCCTTGAAATTCAAGATTAGGGACCACATGTTCTTGAAGGTTTTCCCTTGACATGGGAAGCAAAGGTTTTTCATAGGAAGCAAGATTTATCCGAGGTTCATCGGACCCTTTGAGGTGTTGGGGAAAGTTGGTGAGGTGGCATACCAGTTGGTGCTTCCACCACAATTGGAAAGGATTCATGACATATTTTACATCTCCCAACTTATTCAGTATCTCCACGATGAATCCCATATCATTGACTAGGGAGAGTTAGATATCAAGGATGACACAATGTTTGTGGAGTGATCAATGGAGATCCAAGATCACCAGGATAAGGTGTTGCATGGATGGACTATTCTCTTAGTTTGTGTGTTGTGTAGGAATGGTTTCCTAGAGGAGAGTACTTGGTAGCAAGAAGTGTATATGTGTTCCTAGTACCCAGAGTTGTTTTGAGTTTTTCCTTGTTATGTATTGATTTATAATGTTATTCTTGAACCTTGTTTGTTGCCAAATGATTTGTTTAATTGTTCCTTAATGTGTGATAAATTCATGACATATTAATAGGGGAAGACCTGATCCCTAATCAAGATGCATTAATTCGGATGTTATTAAACCTATGCGGGTAAGTCAGTGTTGCCTAAAGTGGATAGTATCTTAACATAGAGGAAGGAATTCTCTTATTAATGTGTTTTGGTAGTGTGGATTTTGGTGCTCATGTGGTGTGACTTGTAGTTGATTGGGTTAGTAGATGTAATAGTAGGTGTTCTTGGATGTCTAGGTTTCACTTCATCTTACGAGCAACATGGGGTAGTTTACCCTTTAGAGTTATCTTATTGGGTGGTTGTTTGAACCCCTCTTTCTTATGGTTTTGGTTTTTAAATTATCAAGGGTGATAATAGTTTGAGAGGTATCTTATGTAATGTATCATACCTCTATGGTCTATTAATTTTTAAAAATCCAATGTTTAGGGGTTTTTTGGGAGGCAACAGTGACTCATTTCAAGAGTTTTCCAAAAATTCAGTTTTTTCAATGGTAGGTGGTGTCGGTGAGTCGCATCGGGGACTCAGACATCAATAACTTGCATCAGTAGCTTAGCATCAGTAAATCATTTTAGTAGCTCAGCATCAGTAGCTTACATCGGTATCTTAGCATCGGTAGCTCGTGTCGATAGATCAGCATTGGTAGCTCACATTGGTAGATCAGTATCGGTAGCTTGTGTTGGTAGCTTAGCATCAATAGATTAGTGTCGATAGTTCAACGTCAATAGCTTGTGTTGGTAGGTCGTATCAGTGACTTTCTATCATTGGATCATGTTTCTAAGTTGTGTTGGTGAGTCGGGCATTAGTAGGTGACATTGGTGACTCGCGCCGGTGAGTCATTTCCAATAGTTTTTCAAAAATCTAGTTTTTCCAGTTCTTCTCCTATTACATTTTATTTGATGTAAATTGATTTTAAAACCTTTTTTGACTGAATTAAAGTAGTTTAAAAGTATATTAATTATATATTTAATATCTTAATTCCCTGAGACTTTGAAATGGACAAGCCTCATGGTCTTGGCTACGACCTGACTTTTAAGTACTTCAAAATAGTTTCCCTTCCATTGATATAGGATCTGTCCTTTCCTAAAGCTGAGATACTCTATTCCTTGAACCCTCTAGTTTTATCTTGGTGTGCTCAGAACCTTTCTTCCTCAAGTAGTCACATCTATGATATAGTCATCGATTGAGTTTTCCCTTGGAGGTTTTCCTACTGATTGTGCAACCCTTTATTTTAGTGCAAGGAGGAGTTTTTGATCGTTTGTTATTACAGGTAGGTATTCCTTCATCTATCTTTTAATTATGTATCATGTGGGGTGGGTATACTGATTTCTTCTTTTGAATATGGTTGGATCCTTTTTAAACAAATTAATAAATGAGTGGCAGGGAAGATGATGATGAAGATCGTTTTTTATCTATTATCTTTGATCCATGTTGCATTTTGTTCTGGATGTATGTCATATGAAAATCATTGTCTTTGGTGATCTTTGCTTGTTCATGGGTGATTCTTTATACTTATTGTTGATCCCCTATTGAACTTATGAAATTTTTAAATTGATTAACCACGTAAATACAGTTAAATAAATGGATACCCCAGGATTGAACTTATTTTGTGATCACCCCTGAATAATGAAAGTGGAATTAAAGAACGAGTGATGCTAAATTGGAATACACCTTGAGTGCTTGGTGTGGTTGTGTGTTGTTTGTGGTTCTGTTCAGCCTTGTGTCTTATGTTGATCATGTGGTGTTGTTCCTAGGGTCTTGATTGTGTGTATGGGGTGGTACGAGTGTTGTAATGGAATCTCAGGTTAAGATATTGGTTGATTGTAGAATGAATGAACTTTTTATGTAGTGGGACTACATCTGGGTTGTGTTATGGTTGTTGAGGCATGGTATGTTTATGCAGCGGGGATGCTGATGTTTTTTTTTTGGTGGGAGATGGATGTTTATGGTTGTGATGAGTGTGGTGTGGATATGTAGTGGGGCTTCCGAGTATGGTTGTGATGAGATGAGTTCTGGGGTTTGGCTGTAAGTTGGGGGTTTTCTTGTTGAGTGAAAGGATAGGGTGTCATGACTTAAAAGAATAATGATATCAATGGTTGGCATGGGTGTTAGTGGAGAGGAAATGTGGAGTGAGCTGTTTATCAAAGTTTTTATCCTCTTTTTGTCTTGGTTGTGAGGCTGGTTGTGTGGTTATTAGTTGCCCGAGTAAGGATGGAATAACTGGTACATGCTTAATAATGTCAAAATATTTGGGTGTTAATAAGCCTTCTTTTATCAAATTCATAAGTGACCATCATTCATTCTGATATGTGCATTTAGAAGTAGCATAAAATGTAGTTTTTTGGGCTGGTTTTTGGTTGGAACCCCATAGGTTGGGCTGAGTGTTTTCTACCTACATATATATACATGTAGTTCTTTGTGATTTCTATATGCACCCCCACCCTATTTGAGCATCATGTTTCAAATGCTCCCATTGTCATGGGGGAGGGTGTATTTCCCAAACATCCTGGTGGGAGGATGGACGGTTGGTCACCCTCTCTTCCCTACTCCCTCTTCCAGGTGGTGATAGTCCAAGAATATTTGGGAAGGTTGTGGTTTTTGAGACCCAGGTCTGTGCGAGCAAGTTGTGATTCCTAGGTGTATTCGGGATGATATGAGTTGTACTCTCTAGGTTTCTTCAAGTTGAGATGTGTTTTGGTTCCTAGGTATCTATGGGATGTGGTTTGGTTTTGAGGCCCATGTTTCTAGGGGTGGGATGTGGTGTGGTATGTTCGGAAGAGGTGGGAGTGCCAATACATCTATCATTAGGGTGTGATACCAACTAATCAGTGGGAAAGTGGTGTAGGGTACCCTATCATCAATTTTCTCTATATTACATTACTTGAATTTCATTATTTAGTGAGCATTCCTTTGGTGAAGTTGGGGTTGTTGGTGTACCTTGTTAGGTGCTTTTTGTTTCTGTTATTTTCTCATGGGGGCATTAGTATGTATCCCCCACTTGTGCATGAGAGACTTTGACTTTCTTACTGAGTATACTTGTATAGTCACCCTACATATATAAAACTACTTTCAAGTTTCTAGGGGGACTACATGGACCATGCTGGGAAGTACTATCTCGGACGTTAGGGACAATTTTTGTGTCACTACTTATCTTTTTTTGGTATTTACTTTGGAGACTCTTACTTTTGTATCAGTTTCATTTAGAACATACATGTGGGATAGTTTGTCTTTTCTTTTATCTATATATATCTATCTTGGAGTTGTTTGAGGTTGGTATATCTTATCTACCAATTTTGGTTACTATAAAAAGGGAAATACCTCCTATTTTGTGATATTTCTATACCCTTGGTGTTGGTCACCACCCCAGGGCCTACTAGAGGCGGGACTCGAGGGTCATTATCTCTCTTCCTTCATTACCAGCTCAGAAGGGGAATATTTGGAGTGAGGGGGTCGTGACAACCTAGATAAATAATATAGAAATTGAATTAAAAAAAATTTATTTAAGAAGTATCAATGAAGTGTGAAAATGAACTTGGGTTTAATGAGCTAAAGAATGAGGGAAGAATAGAAGTGGTACTAGTTAAATTTTTAATTCCACTTAAATATATCAAATTCTCTCATGGAACTGAAATTTGAATCTGTATTGAAATAAAATAGTGTGTGGAAGTCACAAACGTGGCATGAAATTTTAGTATAAGAATTAATTAACCTTATTTAGTTCTGAATTGTGTATTTGAAGTTAGGTAGGACAATCAAATTTTTTGAAATTCAATTATAAAATTTTTTGAGAGTGCAATAGATCAAGTGTGGGAGAGTAATGTGAGTTCAAAATTTGAAAAAAAATGGTCTATTATTCATTAATAATATCACCTAATTTAATTAAATTATCAAGTAAGTTTTTGATTTTTTGTGACTTTTTGAATTCAGAATATAATTGTTTATTGGATTAAAATATTTTTTTTATGATTTATTAATTTTTTGAATTACAATGTGAAGGAATGTTTTAATTTCAATTTTTAAATTTTGAATTATAATTATTTGATTCTAAAACTAAAATTATTAAAGTGGTTTTTTGGGGTTTTAATTAATTTATTCATTTTTTAATGTAATGGAAATCCACTGTGAAATTTAATTTTCAATGTAGATTAAAATGTAAATTTCGAATGATAAAAATACAGTGATTTGGAAAATATGAATTGAGTTGGTTGATTTTGATTTTAAAATGAATTTGAGATTTAATATTGAATTTTAATTATGAAAAGGAATTCAATAATAATTTTTATTATTTTATTATTTTTTAATTTAATTATAAAATGTTTTCACTAAAAAATATTATGTTTTATACTAGCAAAAATATGTTACCATCACCTACTTTTGTTGCCTCCTACTACCTTTTAAAATTTTTAAAAGAGGTAAATTATTTTATCATCATGTATGTATCTAGTCCCCTGCATCTATTATCGGTCACTTGTTTTTCCACTTCCATCTTTTTAACTTTAAATAATAGAAACCTACTACCACTACCGCCAAACCATGTGACTGTCAGCCTGCTACCATTGTTTGCTATCGGTGAAAATATCATTACCACTATTTTTCTACTACGAGATAAAATTTTTATACTATCACTAGAAGAGAACCCCTACAAATTATTTGAATACAAATTGATACCTTCCCTAATTTATATCACCAATTGAATTTATGAATATTTCCCTTGAAGCTAAAGAAGATGATGAGACTGATCCACAGAATCTCACTGCACCATTGTTGAAGAAGATGAATATCGATGGAGAAGCTAATCAAATCCATGCCACTATCATATCCCAACCAAACCTTATTAGAGAATATAAATCCCTAAATACTCGAGCCATGCCACTTGAAGACCCACCATTTGATATGAAACTAGTCTAACCTCAATAGTGATGAACTCAATGTCGCGCAAGTTTGAAATTGAAGAATCACACTGAGCCAAAGCATTCGATGATTAAACTCCACTTCCTGGTAAAATTGAAGCTTAAATATTGAATCTAATGTTATCGCTGATGAAGAAAATACTTAGATTTAATCCCTATTGAATCTGATGATCTATGAGAAGAAGAGTGAATCCTATGTTCTATATGATGAAGATGAAGCCCACAGGTGACCACAACCTGAATCATATGTCAACAAGAATTGTTTAAGGTGATGAAATGAATCCAATGCCCCCAACCAGAATTAGAGTGTTTCAAGGATGAGAAATCACTTTTATGAATTGAATAACTACCGATGATGAAAGTTCACCCTTGGAAAAACCATCTAAAGATTGAATATTTTCTAAATCACTTCCTCTAATGTGAAGATGGTCTACTAAGATCTCACTGCAATTGGTTGAAAAACATATGTTGATCGAGTTACCAGTGTAGAAGGATATTTTTGATCAAATTGAAATAGATGTTTTGGTTGATTTTGGTTTCATTTCAGGATCAAAATGATAAGATGATGAGGAACTCAAGCTCTCAAATTATCTAACTGCAAGAAAAATGATAGATACACACAACCTATTTGAAGAAAGGACCATGTCAGGTTGATAATCCTCATTTCCATCCCAAGGAATCATGACATCCCTAAAGAATTCATGTCTATCCACTTGATCTACCTTATAGATGACAATCTTCACTACTTACACACATAGAAACTAGACTCAATTCCAATTATAGCCTAATTAAGCCATGAGTTTGGATCATATAATTCCTGATCAAATACTCTTTTTTTGAAAATCCAAGTCATGCTGAGGCATTCTTAGAAGATACCAGATCCACCAATACAACACCCAAGTTTGAGTACCAATTCCCATTTTCTCACTTAGACCAATGCTAATCAAAACACGAATGATAGCACATTTCTTCTCCATTGTGAACCCAATGAACTGCAGATCGATCTCATCACTACTCTTGCATGTGAGATGATTGTATAAGTAATTCTCTTCAAAATTCACACCAATTCTCCCAAATTCCAAGTTCAATGAAAACTCCTAACCTCATTCCATGTTTCAAGAAGCATCAACATCCAAACTCCACGCACACACCCAGTCGAGTGAACACACCCAATTCCAGGATCAGGATAAAATATTTGAAATCCCACTTGGAACATTAAATATCCTATTGACACATACATTACTTAAAAATCATAGAAGATGAAACATAATTTTCTACTGGATTCGTGAAGCACTAAAACTTTCCTACCCAAACTCGATCATAGGAGGGAATTATTTCCAAGCTAGAAGAATTCATGAAAACGTTATTTTATTGAATCATCCATACCCTTGATGTTAGACACATTTTAACCATCTAATGATTAATAGGACATTACTTGACACTAAAAATGAGAACACTCCCAGAGTCTCTATAATAAGTTAATGTTGACCATTCTTTTCTCATGTTTAATTTTGAAGTGCATGAAGGATATTTGAGTGTTCTTATTTAAATATAACACTATTCACTAGGTTGAGGAGGAACACTCTCTATTTATTTTTCTCAAAGGTTTTTTCTACTATTACTCTCTATTTTTATTGTTTCTTACTTCCCTTTATTTCTTTTTGTAATAACTCTAGTGGAGGAACACTGAGAAATTAATGGCTAAGCTGAGGAGATTCTTCCTATACCATTATTAATGAAATATTTATTTTAATTATTCAATATCTTTTAATTTTATACCATGATTCATATGAAGTGTATAGAAATTATGATATTTCCTATTTCTTTCATTTTTAATTCATCTACCCTTCTTTACTGGATCACACACACCTGACACTTAATCCCTATCCATTGCTTGAGATCATGAGTAGTGGGTTAACATAAGGGTAATTAGATATATATGATTACTAGTACAAGGTATATTATAGGTTTTAGTGGACATTTCATCCCTCCATTTAATCCAAAAATTCCAGGTGATGGTAACCAAGTGATATTTTACTCAATTAGAAATAAAATAGGAGAGTATAAATTGGAATAATGATTTAATAGAAAAGATAAGTGGATGATCCAATGTTAAGAAAATACTTTTAAAATTGAATTTAAAACTAATATAGTATAATTCCATTAATTTTTTCACTAATTGAACCCAAATAATAAAAGAGAGACAAACTCATAACATTGTCCTCTTCGGAGAAAAACATGAGTCCCACTACTACTATATTTTACTTGGGTTCAAAAAATTATTTTGTTGAGAACCCCACAATATGTTATCATCAATATCATTCACATTAACTTTTGGGATGAATTTTTTAATACATCATGTTATATAATCAATATAGTTCTAATAAGGATTATCTTGAAGAAAATGTCGTATGAGATATAGAATAATTAAAAACCAAAGGTTGGATACTTTAAGGTTTTTAGATGAAAAGTGTATATATTTAACACTAAGGATATTCTTGGTAAGTTGGATCATAATGTTGATAAATTAATATTAATAGGTTATTCCACCACTTCTAAATCTTATAGAGTTTTCAATAAAAATTAAAGGATGGTTGAACAATCTAATCATGTAAAATTTTATGAGAGTGATCACTTTGATAAAAATAAACATAAATTGATGACTTAAGTGATTCAATGGATATATTGTGACTTGAGACTCTATTTAAAAACAATAAGGATGATGAACTGGTACATAATAATAAAAAATATAGTCCTAAAAGGGAATAATCTGATGAACCTGAAAGTGTTCTTCCTAGATAGCCTAGGACCCTTAAAATAAATCCTATGGAAACTATAATAGGAATCCTTGATGAAGGATTTGTGGAGAGAATAAGTATAGAAAATAATGATAAGTTTTGTGATTTTTTGTCTCAACTTGAACCTAAGACAATTGAGGATGCATTAAGATATGTGAGTTGGGTAGTTTTTATACAAGAGGGATTAAACTAGTTCAATAGGAACATGGTATGGGAATTAGTTTTTAGACCCTATTATTATCCCATAATTGGAACTCAGTAGGTATTTATAAATATATAAGATGATCATGGGGTGATAACTAAGAATAATACTAGTTTAGTTTCCAAAGGTTATAATCATGAAAAAATAATAGATTATGAAGATACCTTTACAACAATTACTCAGTTAAAAGCAATTTGAATTCTTTTATTTTATGCATCTTTTGTAAAAATTAAATTATACCAGATGGATGTTAAATATACCTTTATAAATGAATTTTTTATAGATGAAGTTTATGTTTAACACCCTCTAGGTTTTAAATACCTTCATTTTTAAAATTATATTTTCAAACTTAATAAATCTTCATATGGTCTCAAACAAGCACAAACATAATTCTATAAAACATTAAGTTTATTTATTTTGTCAAATAGATTTTATGTGGGACTAGAAGAACTCGATTGATTTAATAAAAATTGTTCAAAATATATTTCACATGTTTAAATTTATATTGATTATGTGATTTTGGGCTCCAAAAATCCAAAATTATGTAATGGTTTTTCAAAAATCATGCAAAAAAGAATTTGAAATGAGCATGGTGGGTGAGTTGAAATTTTTCCTTAGATTTAATATTTACCAAAAATATTTTTGAAATGTTTTAAACCAAATTAAATATGTAAATGATTTATTACAAAGGTTTTTACTTGAAATTAGTCATAATTTTTCAACTACTATGAGTTCCAATATTAAACTTGACTTGGATTAAGCTGTAAAACCAGTTGATAACAAGTTGTATAGAGTAATAATTGGTATATTTATTTATCTAACTACAAGTAGACCAGATATTATGTTTTAATTCTATTTTATGTGAAAGATTTAAATAAAACCTAAAGTAATATAATTTAACAACCACCAAAAGAATTTTAAGGTATTTAAAAGGAACAATTTATTTATCTTTGGTTTTTCCAAAAAATTATGGTTTTGATTTAATTTTATATTTTTATGCTGATTTTGGTGGTTTTAGGCTAGATAATACATCTGAAACCTATGATTTTTTATGAAAATCTCTATTTTCTTGGTCAAGTAAAAAATCAAAAAAAAAACTTTATCAACTCCTGAAGTTGAGTATATTGAAAATGGTATTTTTTGTGATTGGGTGTTGTGAATAAAACATGCCTTCATAGACTTTAGATTTAATTTTAATCATTTAATAATAAAATATGATAACACTAGTGCTATTATAATTTATAAAAATATGATAAACCATTCTAGGACTAAGTATATGTATTTAAAAAATAATTTCTTAAGAGATCATACCCAAATGGGTGAAATTTATCTTGAATTTATTTATACTAAAACTCAATTAGAAAATGTTTATACAATTTAATTTCCCACTAATTAGTTTGATTTTATCAAAAGTTAATTAGGTTTATTTTATTTTAAATGATTTTATTTAATTTAATAATTTTAATTTTAACTTTGGTTATTTA
The DNA here is from genome assembly GCA_963277665.1 of Viscum album. NCBI lineage: Eukaryota > Viridiplantae > Streptophyta > Magnoliopsida > Santalales > Viscaceae > Viscum > Viscum album. The sequence continues at coordinate 1,134,516,018 of OY728141.1, read as the reverse complement.
TCAATTTAACTTTTAATATTTTATGTGTTGGTTTTCATTTCCAAATTTATGTTTAAATTTTATCATTTTTCTATCATTTAATACATTAAAAAATGACACTACCATAATTTTGAATTTTATCTATTTTATTTTATCGCATTTACTTATAATAATACTCTAATATTAAATATAAAATACTTAGTCTTGGATCAAAAATCTTGATCTTTAGAAAACCTCTGAACTCATCATCTCTTAAATATAAACCCTTATTATTGTAACCAAACCTTTCGAACCTCAAGACGCCTCACTCTCATTAAGAATGAGAAAGTTGGGAATAGTTGAAGAGGGTGTCTTGGAAAGTTTGAAGTGGTTAAAAAAAATTGCAAAGTTATGAGTGGAAAAAATATAGATTTTTATTGTCTAGATCAAACACACTTGTTATTGAAAAAGGTATTAAACTTATAATGATGAGAGTTTTTATTTGATGAAAGAAGAATTAATTTCTACTATAAGAACAAATTTAGTGAGTTTTATGAGAATACAGAGTTTAGATTTGAAGATGCTAAAGATTTGGTCATATAAAAATTCAATGGGGTGATCTTTTCAATACCATTAGTAGAGTTTGATAAAGTTATTCATTCCTCACATGAAGTAAGATTTAACTTTAACTCATCTATAGTTAGTATCAATAGTGTTTGGCCTACTGAAATTATGCAATATATTTTTGGATCTCATGTTGTAGAGAAAAATTTGGTCCAGGATTTAGAGGCTAGAAGGAAGATTCTAGTTAAATTTATCCAAAATGGGATTTCTTAGAGAAATGGTGAATTTGAGAAAGTGTTGTAGCCAGATACTCATATTATTCATATGTTAATAGTTGAAAATAAATTTAACCTATTGTGTTACATCTTTAGATATATGTACAATCCATTCCATAATTCTTGGATATTTTATCATTTAGTAAGAAGTCTCTCTTTTTTGTTTAAGAAAGTTGAAATAGAGTTAAGTGAGGTTATGGAAACGAATTTTCATAGGCAGAATTCTATAATAGATGGACTATTTAAGAAGATTGGTTACTTATGGATCCATTCTATATTAAATTTACTACCCATTAGGTATTAGGAGATAAAATAAATCCCAGTTCATATTGAGGGGGATAATCATGTTGAAGTTGTTTTTGTTGTTGTAGTTGGAGATGAAATAGAGTACTCAATGGATGATGATGAGCCTAAAACTATGAGAAAAATAAAAATAAGAGTTTTATCTGAATAAATTCATTCTCATAACATTTCTTGAGTTATAATTGAGGACAAACCCATTATTAGTATAATATATTATAAGGAAGCTAAGGTTGGTTTAAGAGATGAAGTTATTGATGCTCAGGATGAGATTTTGGAACCTTCTATTATGGTTATTGAACCTCAAGAAAATAATAATGATATTTTTTAATGAATTTAATCTATTAAGAAACCAAGATAGAGTATCTCTTGGTGCCACTCTCAAAATACATGTATCTCTAGAAGTTTTTTAATTATGTACTATCTTCTTTTATTCAGAAGTTTACTCTAATCTTCATCATCTGAATTTAGAGGAAGATGGATATATTCTACCAAACTATATTTAGGAATTTCAAATTAATCAATCACCTTAAGTTATCAAAGTTGAAAAATGAGTAATTCTTAACATCTTTGAACATGTTGGTTTGTAAGAATAATCTATTGAGAAACCTTCATTGGTTATGAAGGCTATGAGAAGAGGAAATCTAGAGAAACCTACTCCTCTTTTGTTATATAGGAGGATTTAAACTCATATAGTAGAAGAAACTAAAATTTCTGAAACTCGTGAAGAAATGGAAAACTTTGTTGACATAGTTATTTGTGAATTTAATTCTATAAATTATGAAATTTATGGGATAAAGAGTCAAGTGGGATATTTGGTATAGAATTTTTTTTCAAATTTATATTTTTATAAATTGAAATAGATGTTAATCGCTAAATTATAAATGAATAAGAATCTTCCAATTACCCAATCAGGCATCTATAATTTAGTTCTATAAGAAATGAATTCTATTAGAACATACATTGACTATATGAATAATATTATGATATCTCAATTTAACTTCGTGAATTGGATTCTATATACTACTTCCTCACTCTTAGTTGAAAAGGAATCAAGTGATACTTATAGAAATCTGAATAATTTGTCCTATTATTTAGTGATTTTGGATGGGAGAGTTCTATATATGAGATGTGACATGTTATCTTTAGAAACCATTTAAGAACTATGAAAATATATCACCTTTGAATTCAATATTTTTAAGATTGGTTCTCATAATGGTAGAGAGGGCCTCTATATAAAGATAAATGATATAGTTGGATTTGTTTAAGATATATTTTTATCCCTAAAGGAAACTTAAATTGAAATAAATGATCTATCTAGGAAGGTTTTTATACTAATTTTTTAATTTGAATCTTCTCTAAACACCAACCTTCCATCCATAAAATCATCATTGAAAGATATCTTGAAGGAAGTTCAAGAACTTAATTATTCTAATTATGAGTCTATATATTCTAATAGTACAATTCCACTATGTGATAAGTCTGAAAGTCCTACAAATATTGAAACAATTTTTGGTAAGGGAAATAAATTTGTCTCCCAACCATTCATTTCAGATGGTATCATTCAGGTGATTTAAAATTTAGTTGTGTTGTTGGTGTTTATCTGTAAAGACATTAGAGTGTTGAATAATAATTTTAATGATAATAAAAGTGTCTCCAAGGATGATCTCTTAAAATTACAAGAATACTCTGGGGGTAAGATTAATAAATGATTCTTTTCCATATTAGGTTTCTATCAGGATTCCCTTCTCACAAGGCTATAAATGTGTGGAAAAGACCTATTTTTTCTTAGAGGAATGGTTCCTCTAAGATATAATCCTATTATTTTATTTTTGGATATTTTTTATAGGTTTTATAATTTATTTCATCCTCCTCCTTCAATTTTAAGGTACAATGCTGTAGTGGATGAAACAATTCATAAGGAAACATTTTCCTATGCTTTGCAGATTCCTTTCACCAGATTCAACTTACATTTGTATACTAATAATAAATTTTATGATTAAAGAGATATAAATATGCATGATGATATTATAATTATGATCAAGAAACCTATTTTAGATTCTACTGGTCTTGGTTTAAATTGTCCTAAGCTTTCCTTTTTTATCCATAACCTTAGAAACTTTTATTCTAGCCCTACCTTTTCAAAAACTTAACCTGAGAAACAAGGATGATATATTTTCAGTGTGATATTGTAATTCAATTATTTGAGTAAATTAAATTTAGTAATTCATGATTTCTATTTCTTTTTTTCTATTGTTGGATGTTTGGTTTCTCCTCACATCTGTTTTCTTTCTTTTTTTACTATATTCCTCCAAGTAAAATCAAAATTCTATTCATTTTAGTAATGTATATTATTTTAGTTCATAATTAATTATTCTATATTTAATGTGTTTTACCTCACTCCTATGTTCTTAATTTTTAGATCACAAAAATGTTGAGAAGTTCAAAGTCAACACAAAATTTTAAGTTTTACACTCACCTTTTATTATGAGGGAGAGAATATTGCAGGATTATATATTTTCTATGATCAAAATCTATAAAATTCTCTTTTTAAATTATCGTGAGTTTTTTTATCATCAAAAAGTGGAATATTTTTTGACATACTAACGGTATTCTAGCTTATCTCAATATTTTATATGTTGTTATGCTCATAAAATCCCCATTTTTTTACTAATAAACTCATCTTAAGTGTTTTCAGGAAATTAATATTTTTTATAATTAATGTTTAATTTTAGAGAATTTTGGTTAAATATTTGTTTCTAAATTTTGATGAAATTTTCTTAAGGAAAATATCATATGATATAATAAATTAGAATAAAAAATGATATTTTATCATATGATCTGTCAATTTTCATACACTGCTAGGAAATCAGTTTTCTATCAAAGGAAATCATCTTATGGATAGACATGCATTATCATGATGCATTTAAGATTTTTTACAAAGTAAAATATCCTAATAATTTCTCACATAGGATAATTTTCATATGAGGTATAATAAATTCATACGATTTGCGATTTTTGGCAATCCATTTATCATATGAAGAATGAATTATCATATGAAGCATTGTTTTTTACGATAAGATAATAAATTCAAATAATGATATTAAAAAAGGAAAATATCATAATAAGTTTATAATTATATTATTCATATAAAAAAAATTATATGAGTACTGAAATTATCTAATGGAATAATGTTTTCAGTTCATCTATCCTATGGTGATAGGATTATCTTATAAAAAGATGAAATATCATATGCTTCAGACTATCTTACAAAGTTGATGATTTATTTCAAATTAAAAATATTTTTTGGAGTTAAAATTGAAGTATTTTTTTAAGTCTATAGTCTTAAAAAAATTTTAAGACTAAAATTATCTATGAGGAAGATAATTTTCTTTGACACTATAGTTATTCTAAGTGAGTATTTTTTGGAGTATTTATTTTCTCTTTGAAAGAATTTTTTACCATTGTAGGAGTTACAAAAAAGTACATGCCTAATTTTATTTTTGACAAAAATTATAGTGGTTTTATTAGGAAAGAAAAATTAAATAATAAATCTATTTCCAAGAATTCATGTAGTTCCAATGAAGACCATGGTTACAGTTAACAACAATATCCATTTTTTCTATTTTCAGAAATTAAGTTCACATGAAAGAACAAAGCCTGAATTTTTTGGATTATTATATTTTCTCTTGAACATTGAAGTATATATGAGAATTAGAATTAAAAATAAAAGTAAAATAATGTAATAACACTTGAGTAATAGATTACTTCCTAGAGAATGTGAATGATACTCAGTTTTCCTGTACATGTATGTTTTTCTTTATTTTCTTTGAAGAAGAAGAATTTGATTCTATTGTGATTTAAGGAAAACACCAACTATAGTAGAGATATGTTCTATAGTTTCTCATTTAATCCTTATTAATTTTCTCCTTAATAAACTCTCATCCTTTTTCAAGTTTTCTCTTGAACTGTGAGCTGAATCTGAATCTCATTTTTATGATTTCTTATCATCTAAAGAGTGAATACTCCTTGTTATGAGTGTGTAAATTTCATGGATATATATTATAAAAAGGTATAGTTATGTAAAATATCTTGTCACCTTTTTTAACAAGTTTTAGTTCCTTTCAATCAACTGTCAATGCCCCAAAAAATGACATATATAGTAAAACTCACCAAGCTTGAAGTGAGAGTTGGTGGAGTGGACTAGGGGGTTTTTGTGCCATGAACCACTATAAGTCATCTATGTTATTCTCTATTTTTATTTATACCGTCTATCTAATAAAAGTCAAGTAAAAGTTCAAGTAATGATTTTAATTAAGGTTAAAATTTTAAATAACTCAATTTACCCCCCCCCCCCCTGAGTCATTGTGTATTTCCAACTAGGACAACAATAAGTTCCAAAATTATATTCACATAATTAATATTTAAGGTCATATTTAAAAAAAATCATTTTAATCACACTTAAAGACTTCTAGTCAAGCCTTTACCACTCTCCATTTACATTGATTATGGTTTTAATCCCATAAACAGAAGATCAAGATCTCTATGGAACAAATAATCATATACCTACATCCTCCAAATTTCAAAATATAATCTCTCAAAATTCTGAAGTTATATAATTCATTATCACAATTCCATCCTTCCATATCTAAAACTCCCACTAAAAATCATAAATTACATAAACAATTGTTTTCTAAAAGTCTTAATGTTGAATATTCCAAGCTTCACAGAACTCTGTAACCAAGATCTGATACCACTTGCTACACCAAGACACCATGATTGGAACTATATTTCAAAACATCAAATGTAGAACAAAGTTTCAGAAGGCCCAGAATGAATGGTTACCAACTCAATATATTTAAACTAAGAAGCATCTCACCCCATCTACACATTGAATTTACATAGGAAAACCCTCAACTCACTCCCAAAGTATGACCATGAAAAACAAAAGGAAACACTAAATATAGAACACTGTGAATTTATGTTCTTAGGAACTAGTCATAATCTATGAAAAACACTATAAATTCAATAAAATAATAATCAATGGTATCACTGAGTTACAAGTTTCCAAACTTCCAAAAAAATGCCTAATAAAAATGAAAACATATTTTACATCCAATCTAAAGTATAATGAAAAAAAGTTAGTAAAAATATCATGAATAAGTAACCCAAACCCATATATTTATAGATGAGATTACAAAATAATTTTCCAATTCATTAGGTTTCACCACCTCATAATATTTTTGGTCACCAATAACTTGATTAGGGCCACTACTTATTGAACACACTGACTCTACCCACAACTTCTGGTTAATAGTGACACATATAGAACTCATCTATATCTCCTTTCTCACTTTAAAAATGGTATATTTGTTTCTTATATTTGAACTTGGGTTTCAATACACTACCTCCATATAGTTTTATAAATTAATTATGAAATATATCCTTCTGAAATTTCAGATTACTTATCTAGAAGATAGTTTTAACACAACCAAACCTAACACTTAATTGTTATTAAAAATTTTCATGCAATATACAAAATAAATTAAAAAGTGGTGTTTTTATTTTATAGTAATTAAATAGAGAAATTTTAAATCAAAATTTACTTTAAATTTCATTTTTTGGAAGAAAAAGAATAAAAACTCATGCCTCAAATATGAGTTTTTAGATGAAGAGACATGGGATAATTTTTTCACTAGTTTAAAAAAGGAGGAATTTCTTGTATGTTGATTATTATTTATAAACTTTATTTGTATCATTATTTATTGATTAATTAATGGATTATTTTTTATTCTTTTTTAAATAGAATCTAAGATATCTCACCGGTAAATCTAGGCATTGAATGTATACCCTCATACTTTATCTCATGGAGGGTATACATTACTACAACAAAAAATTATTTTTGAAAATTTTAAGGAATTAAGAAAAAAAATGAAGTATTGATGAAGTTGTTCATTTTGGTTATCCCTCTCACCATTATATCCATGAAAAATAAAAAATTATGATAATGAAAAAGGGGCATGTACCTTACTCGTCAATCAAATGACGTGGCTAATAACAACATTATAAGAAATTACTTATTATTGTTTTTCAAATCAATTTTTTTATGAAATGATATCATTAATATAATGTTTAAATATTTTATTTCATGATTTCCTTTAGGATAAAATTACATTATGGACCTTCATCATGGAGGTTTGGATGGATATTCTTATGGATACTTTAGAAAAGAAAGAATACTCAGTACACATAAAAGGATTTGAGGAAAGTGTTGGTACTAGGAAATTTTTAGGCATCCTAGTAGTTCATTAAGTGAGGATGAATATAAGGAAAAATATATAATTTGAAGGATTTAATTTAATTAATGAATCAATTGATTTTTTAGTGGATTAAATCATTTATACAGACTGTGTTTATAGATATTTTGAGAAAAATTTAGCCTAACCACATCCTACTACTCCACCTCCTGGTTCAAACTCAATTATATATTACAACTTACATAATGGGGATCCATATTAAAATATTCTAGCATGAAAAATCATGTCATTTTCGAGATTATATACACCATTATCTTATGTAATCAGACCAGATAAGATTAATGATAAATGATATTATTGATCCATTTTCTCTAGTGTCATTGACTGATGAGGAGGCTTACACTATTGTATAGAGTCTTGGAATTCTTTTACTCTATCCATATAGACATGTTTGATAGTTAATTATTGAGTTATGAATTGTATTTTTATTTTTTATACAGTTTTTATTTTAAATTACTTAAAATATTTTCATAAATTTACCTTCTATAGAAGTATCTAGCATATAAAGAATTGTTACAAAAGATACAAAAGTATTGAGAACTAGATACTCCTCAGTTTTTCAAAGGGATACTAAAATTATCAATGAATACTTTTATATTGGATAAATATTATTCATCATTTATGACTGCTGACATATGTGGGTGAAACTATATATTACATATATTTAAGAAAGATGTCATGGATCTTGTTAGTAGTGATCAGCTTGTGGTAAACATGTTGAAAGTGTTTTCTATATAATTAAATTTCAATTTCAATTTTAATTTCATTATTTTAATATAATTTACAGTGATTTCATTTATTAATTTTCTAATTATGTATACTTACACAATTTTAATTTAATATAATAAAACATCCATTTATGGTTTCATGGATCCAAAATAAATTTCAAAAGATATAGAATACATGAATAATCAAAGTGGAATTGAATATCTATCTCAATGATTAACCAAATGAGATATCCTATATTTTTGTCCTTGTATTTTAACTGTTAATAAGATTTATATAATTATAAATTACTTTTTATAACAATTTCATTCATACTAGACTTTTCTATTTTAGGGGACACTGGATATTATACATATTCTACCCACATGAATGCAATGAATATTAATTATGCTACATATTGGGTGAAGTTCATAAAATTTTTAAAAACTTTTGGAATCATAATTTTTAGTCTACCATTAGTTATTTAATTTTAAATTTCAATGTTACTTATGTTTCAATAACATTAAATTCCAACGGATCATGGAAAGTATTTCACAAGGTTAAATTTTTGAAAAATAAGTCAAAAACATTAATCATGTGCCTGTGTAGGTGTAAATTTTATATTAGTTAATACAATATTCATCTATCAGTTGTTTAGAGTGTTTCTTATTTTGAAATTATTTTTTCAAAAATGAAATTTCACTGTCAAAAAGAAAGTTTCAAATGTGATTATTATGCTTTATAATTAATTTATGAGTTAATTATAACCATAATGATGATATATTTTTACCCAATTAGTTTTATTATAACTTTTATATAATATACCAATGTTTTTTATTGTTAATTTTATAGTATTCTTATTTATGTTTGTATATTTTTTATAGAACTAAGTTGTATTCTCCTAGAATCCTAAACCATATTTGAGGATTGTTTTAAAACTATTTTATATATATTATTAATGTGTATATGTATGGTTAAATTTTTCATGTATTTTTATTATCATTGTAAATATAGTTTTATTATATTTTGTAATGATTTACTTTCTGAACTTTTCTGCTATTGTTGGTGATCTCTCTAATTTGTTTTCTATAGGTTTAGGGTATGTTTATATAACAAATTTTTAAAATATATATATATATCTAGATTTATATATTTTTTATTATAATAAATAGTGTGGAAAACATCTTATAATTTCAATTATTATAATAAATAACATTATAGGATTCATTTGATATTGATTATTATGATAACTGATATCAGAATTTCTTTTAAACGTAGTATATATAGGACTTTCGAGAATGATTATAATTATAACCAACATAGAAAGTATCTTATATCATCATTTAAAAAAAATTGATGTTAAAATACTATTTACAACATTTTCCATATTATCATAAACTTATAATTGATGTTAAAATCCAAAAAAATACACTAAATGGGTATTTTTCTAATAGTGCAGGAATATAGTGGACCCAGTATAGATGAAATTGCTCTAGTTATAATTTGGAATCACATTGATTTTTTTTCACTTTATGGGTCATGAAGACTTCTAATTAGAGGATTTCATTAAAAAATATATACTGGAGTGGAACTTTTCATATTTACCCTCATATATGGGTTAAAGATAGATAATGACATCCAAGTGACTTCCTCTCTCTATTTTGGGTTAGAGTTTGATGTATCCATTGAGATAGGTATTAACATATCCCAATAACTAAGTTTGAGGTTACAGTATGTATAAACCCTTATTGCACACATATTTTTGTTTTTGAGGCAAACCGGTTGTAGAGATCCTTCTCTAACATGAGAGTAGTTATACATGCACTTATCTAGCTAATGACTGTAATGAATCTTAGCTGAATAGATCGAAAATAATTTCATGATAAGATGTGATATGAAACACTATTATTTCTATATATTATTTATATTTCATAACTACCATATTTATTTTGGAAGTATTGGTTCCAACATCCATTGAGGGAGGTGTTCAGTGATTCTTAGAATGGAAATACCATTACAACAATTACCCCTCTTTGAGTATAGGGTCTAGATTGAGGCATTGGGCTTAGATAATGGTTTTTAGATGGCCTTTAATAGGTCATAGTTCAAGGGGTACTATTTATTATTTTTATATTCAAATTTATCTATATATATAGTAATTAACACAATTATTTGTTATTTGGTGAAATTGGAAAGGGGGGAAATAACTTAAATAGTATAAAGAAATTATATATTTATTTCACTTAATGTTATGTATATAATGATGTTTATTTTATTACATAGGTTAGTTAATTACTCCATATAACCATACTAAGTATTATTTCTCACCCCTAGATGCACACTTTCACACTTTCTCTTTGTGTCCATGTAAACTAGATTGAGAAGATTTGAGGTGCATGGGAGCATCAGTATATTAGTGGTAATGGTTTTTCAATTGTTCCACTTAGATAATTATTGGTATGGTTTATTTATTTGATTGATGTATTTTTTTGTGGGATTTTTTATCAGGGGAATTTATGGGTGCTTCATGTCTTGAATGATTATTTATCCATACTTCATATATTTTAATATTTCCTTTTATTATAAATCATCCTACGATGACTTATTCAGAAGGAGATAGTTTGTGAATAGAGTTAATGCCTCCTATTTATGTTTGGATACCTGAGCGCTAGTCATTATACCCTAACCTAGTAGATATGGGTCTCGGGAGTTCTCATAATGGTAATCTAGGTAAGGATAATGAGTATCGTATTTTATTTCTTTGGCACAATAAGAGATTTATTGTAAAAAAATAGTTTTTTTTTTAATAAAATGAGATGGTTTATTTTAATACACATGGTTTATGATTCATCCAATTCTAACATGGTTTGAAAATAAGGTAAAACAATATTTTTATATAAGATAAAATGATGTATCCATGATATTTGTTAAAATATGATAGAAAGGTTCCTGCCACCTAATAATAGAATATTTTAAATAATAAAATCTTCTTTTCTAAATATTGATCTAAACATATAGAATACCATATAATATATGATTTCTAATTGCCAATTTGTAAAATATTTCTACAAAGGAAATGAATTTTATTTATTAATAAAAAGAATTTTTTTTCTTTGAAAAAAATATTTTAGAGGAAATATAATTTATAAGATGTTATAAATAAAATGTTTGTATATAGATAAGTTCAAAGTGTAACAAATAAAATATCATACCAGAATAATTCAAAATGAAATTCTCTTTATATACTAAAATGTTTTAGGATATGTTGGTAAGGAATGATATTAATATAAAGAGTTACATTTAAAATTAGTCACTAAATAATCTTAAAGAAAATATATAAGTGTTACAAATATAATGGTGATGAACTTATAAAGAGTTATAATTATTTAAATCAATATAAGTCATTAACACCATAACATTGAATGTTGTAAATTAAAGAAGTTTTAATATTATTCTCAAAGAGTTGAACATGAGGATTATGAATCATAATCTCCCCATTATTCAAAAAATATTTCTTCATAGATGTTAACCCATTAAAATAATTTAGAAAGAGGGTTTATTAGATGGTCACATAGAGATGTGGATGGAATTACATAGTTATGTGATGAGTTTAAAAATCCTTAAAAATATAGCAAACATAAGTCCTTTTTGGTGGTCTATCATATGAGATGTGATTATATTGATGCTTATATATGGTTTTGTTATTATATTTTTAAATGAGTTTAAGAATATATATAATTTATCATGTTGTACAAATTTTATTCTTTATTTTATCATTCTTACATGTTGGTTACATATATGACATGAAGTGAAATGATAATTAACCTCTCAAAATATGAATTTGATTTATCCCTAATCATTGGTCATCATAGAGTATTATTGGTTTTGAGTATGTGTAAATATTACCATGATTTAGGTTTCATATATAAGATATGAAATTTTCTCATGAGACAAATAAGGATTTTTATGTGTTAGATGAGCCATTACATATACAACATAGAGTTTCATACATCATGTCTTTGGTATACCATGGTGTATGTTTCATATTGATTATCCATTTAATAAGGTTTAAAATAAATTGAAATGAGAAACTTTATACCCTGATACCTTTATTATGTTGGCATTGAGGCTGATCTAATTAAGTGGAAGTTGGGTATGCTATTGATCATGTCATCAGTTGAGGTTTGAAAAATAATATATGTTCCCTCTTGTATAAAGAGTATGACATTTGTTCCCTCAATTGAGATAGAATAAGGAAGTGTATGGACATACCTAGATAAGTGAAAGGTGATGTGATTATCTATTTGAATTAGAGACATGTAATGTGCTCATCCATCTGGGTGGATCAAATGTGTTGTGTCCATCCATTTGGCCAGTCTATACTTGGAGGATTGAGAATGTATGAGTAGGCTATAGAGGATTGGCATACATTTTGTCTCTTGGTAACTCAATATATTAAACAAAGTCATTATATTATTATGTATATTTTATATGATATTGTTGGTGTACACAAGTATGGAGATACATATATTTGATAGATATCATACTAGATCCGTCTATAACTTGAGTAGATTTTATGTTATTCTAGTGACCACTCTTCTCTTACAGTTATTTATTATAGAATTCATAATAATTATCAATGTTATAAATTCCTATGGGTTCATACTTTCTGGTTATGTAAATAGGGATTATGTTTTTCTATAAAGTGTTTATACAAAACTTTTAGAGTTACCCAAAATGTATTTTGGAAGATATCCAAAAGGTGTTTTTGATGGATGTTCACAATTAGTTATATAAAACTCTACTCTTTTGTAAGTTATGATTTTTAGGGAGAATTTGATTTTTTATAATTTTAGAGAAGGGGTTGTTTTGGAAATTGATATTTGGATTTAAATTCCAAGAGTTGGAGTATCCTAAGGTGATGTTTTTAGATATGGATCAAGGACTGAGAGGTTCCTCAGGTGCTTGAGTGAGCCTCAATAGCTTCATGTTGAATTTTAGAAAATTTTAAGTTGTTTTCCCTGTGCACAGTTGGTGTAAAGTTAGGATAAACCATTCAACTTAGTTTTTCTCGGGGAGATAGTTCACTGTTACTACACAGTTGTAGAAAAACTATGTAAGACCTAAAATTTGGTTGTGGATTGAATTTTCATGCTTAACTCATGGTTTGGATAACCATGTGGATTAATAGTGTAAGGGATATGGCCTTATACATGTAAGGTTGTATAGTTGGAGCATGGTTTGTCCAATATTGTGGAGAAACCATGTGACCCTTTAAAAGAGAAAAAATGATTGTTTTACCTCCCTAATTTTTTAGAGGTCGGCCCCTCTTCCCCCTCCCTCGCATATGCACGGTCCATCTAATTACTCTCTCTATTTATTCTTTGTTTTACCTTGGATTTGAGGTGTTTAGGGTGGAAATTTTTTATCATTTTAGGTAAGTATATCCCTCTAGTTACTTTCTTTCTTGTTTTATTCTGAGTTTTTATTGATTTTGGTCCTTTGGTTTAGGGTTTCGGTGCCAATTCCACCAGAGCATGGTGGAATCAGATGATAACGATGGGAATTTCATATGGCTTAGATATTGGAAAACATGAGATGATGTATTCATGTCATCGCATGAAATTTTGATGAAGGTATGACATCATGTGATTTTTCATAGGGATTTGGATTAAATTAAATAAAATTGGAAACTGAATTGGTGTTACATGATAGAGATTTAGCCTGGGATAGTTTCAAGAGTATGTCATGGACCTTCCACTGTTGGTTGATCATGGTTTCAGTCGACAAAAGTTCCTAGTGAGTTATTATAAAATTATTCCTATTTAAATTAAATTGTTTAATTAATTATAAATCATTATAATTAATTATTTTTTGTTTCTTTGTGTGAGATAGGATCTTGGGATGTTGGTATGATCTTGGAAAATCATGGAAGATCCTAGGTAGTGGTTTCCAAGCTATGAATTAAAGGGGAATGGATTCATAAATGAGGTAGGTGGTACTTATACATTTTCCCTATGGTATTATGTATGATTTATGTGGAATGTGTTATGTGTGGTCTCACCATAGAAGGTGATATACTTGGTATAATTATATAAATTGTTTAATAAAAATTAAATACCTATGTATGAAATGAATAGAGTGTCAAGGCCATGAAGGACCTTATGCACTGTCTGGATGCCTCAACCGCTGATGGAAAAGACCTTGATTTTAATTATATGCCTTGGGATGTACATACCTATATGGGTGAGACTTAAATAAACATAGTGATTATAGTAGACCTGGATAGGTTCCATGGTCCCCTTGAGTAGGGATGGGTGATGAATTGAGATCCTCTTGGTTTGAATTGCCCGTGAGATAACCATGAGATGCCTTAGAGTCGTTAGGCAAGTTGAGATGAGCATGAGGTGAGTGTTCCTCCCTCCCTGAGATTGTGAATTCATGGGTGGATATACCCTGTGGATATTTATAGATAGGTTGGTTATGGGGGCCAACCTAATGATTAATTGGGATGTGATATGGGATTTATGAAATCTATACAAAGTGGTGCCAGTATGTCTTTATTAGGAATCTAATGAGGCCTTGATGAGACTTTGATGGTGTTGAGAGACATTATTCCCTCTGAGTGATGGGTTTTGAACTGATATTTTTGAATTAGATAAAAGAACTTGGGAAGTGTTTCTTAGTTGTAATGAGACCTTGGGGCCATAGTGGGTTCCCCAATGATATATTAACCCTAGAGAGGGTAGTGAAAATTATGGGTGGTGATTGTCTCAGGTGTTACCTTTGAACTTAGATCAATGATGTGAGCTTCATATGGACATAGTCATGATAGGTTGATCTTTTAGAGTTAGGACTTGGTTATATGAGATGGGTTCGGGTGGAAGGATAGCATGTGTTTTCATTATTATTTTGAGATATCACATGAGGTAAATTCTACCCCTCTGAGTTGTATATAATGTATGAGATTACTATAATGCTTTGGATTTGGCCTGTATGCCTGAGGTTATATGAGGGTTACTCCCTAGGAATCGATGATGATGCCTGATGACTATTGATCTCTTAGGATTACCTCATAAGGATCATCTTGGAGCCTGATGAATATTGATTGCCTATATTCACCTCTTGGGAATTGGTGATGATTCATGATGACTATTTATTACCTTGGATCATCTTTTAGGAATCAATGATGACACCTAATGACTATTGATTTCCTAGAATCATCTATTGGGAATCTATGATGATGCGTGATGACCATTGATTTCCTAGGATCATATCCTAAGAATCAAATATGATGCCTGATAACTATTGATAACCTAGGATTGCCTCATAGGGATCAACTTTATGTTTGTTATTATCAGGATTCATTTAAATATTTCCAAGGATTCAGAGTTTATACCAGCTACTATATGGTTGTTGTGCTCAATATGTATTGGAATGGTTGTGTGACGTGCTCAAAGACACTCTGACACTAGTTGAAATATGTATTGTTGATCCCAAGTGTCATGTTAGAACCTGAGGATTGATGGCGGATATTTATTTATGTTTCTGCATTTTATTTTTCTATTCAATTGGTCATATAACATGTATACACATCATTTACTGGTTATGTGTGAGACAACATTGGTGGTGCCCTGTTGAGTTGTACTCACACCCTGATCAGAAGACCATGGAACTTGGAAACCTGATCAGACCTCACTAGTTTCAAGTTTAGGTTGGAAAGAGGCATGATGTGGTATGATCGAGCAGGGTAGCTCGGACGGGATCAGAGAATGGGATGAGGTAAGGCTCAAGGATGGTAGTAGAGACTATGTGTCATTTTATTCTTTTATTTATTTGTATTATGACCAGCCCAGTGGTTGATTATTCATTGTGCATTGAAATGACTGTGAGTCTATATGACTATAAGATTATGCATTTCATTCGATATATATTTCTTATTTTATTGCTTCCATGTACTCTAATTTATTATTTTGGATGATGTTTGGTTATTTTTCTATTATTGTGCACTCTAATATGGGGGGTATAGTCTCTTCATGGTGTCACCTGAGACCTCTGCTTCTAGTAGACAACCTATCATGTATGGGTAGGCACACCTAAGTTCCCCAGTAGCCTCTGACCCAATTATTGTAGAGTGAACAAGGGTAGAGCATTATAAGCTTTATATTATGTAACATATAGTGAAAATGGATAATATTTTTTCCAAAATTTGTTTTTTTAAGATATCC
The DNA here is from genome assembly GCA_963277665.1 of Viscum album. Classification (NCBI taxonomy): domain Eukaryota; kingdom Viridiplantae; phylum Streptophyta; class Magnoliopsida; order Santalales; family Viscaceae; genus Viscum; species Viscum album. The sequence goes on along the minus strand of OY728141.1, from coordinate 1,134,499,671 downwards.
AAAAGGAATTTTGGATATGGTTTCATAATTTATTACATATGATGTGACATGAAGTGAAAGTGCATTAAGTTTATGAGGATTTATTTCAAGAAATATATTGATATAAATATGCACTAAATCTAAACCATGACATGGTAGTATAAACTATGTCATGGTTTGTATTTTTTTAAACCATGATGTAGTGGGTATCACTACATCATGGTTTTATGAAAGGAAATGTATCTATTATATGATAATGAATGTTTCAGTTATTTTATTCTACCTACGTGACCATGGTCGCTTTATAATATCATATAATGAAATTTAGAGGAGATTTAATATCCAGATTATGTTTTAAATTTTAAATAATCAATATGAGGATTGAATCATAAGTCATAGATATTTGTAATGTTTTATATATTTATAAAAAAATTAACCAAACATTGAATGTTTAAGAAACATTTTGAGTTCAAGGTGTATCCTTGGATGGCTATAAATGGAGTTTCAATCCTAGTGCATAATGTGGCATTCAAATATGAGATTTAGGCTATGAAAATTCTATGAACCGAAGCATATTGAAACTCTCTCTCTCTCTCAGTTTATTTATCCAAGTTTATAGCAAACCATGAGGAAGATAGGATATTTCTAAAGTATTGAGATATTCATTATAGGTCATAGATTACCTTCATAGGAGGGATACTTTTCTTATGAAATATCTCTATAAATCTTATATAATAAGATCTTGAACAACCTAATTTCATCATAGAAAAGGTATGTTCTTTATTCATATTTTATTTTATCCAAAATAAATGGTTGGATATTGGGAAGATGAGTTTTGGTTTGTTGGTTTTGTTGTGTTTGGACAAGTGTTTTCCCTTCCAAAATCCTTTAAATACATCTCTTGGAATTCAAACATGTTTGTCTATATTATATAGCATAAATGGAGTATCGTGGTAGAGTGGCACACCAATATTTTAGAGGTCAGGGCTTCAATTATTCTCACCCCCTTGCCTTAATTTATCCTCACTGGTATAAAAAAGCTTTCACGTCATGGTTTAAACATAAAATATTTATATAAATAATGTTAAATCCCTTTGGAATTGGTTTTTTTAACTTTGGTTGTTAAAAAACTGATGTTAAATACCTTTACGTGTGGGTTTTTACATCATTTTTTAAAATAGTCATCATTAAAACAAGAGTTTTAACATTGGTTTTTAAATAACCGACATTAAAACTACCACATATAAGAGTTTTAATGTTAGTTATTCATATAACCAATGTTAAAAGTAAAAAATTTCATCGTGCACCAGCAATGTTTTAATTTTTTTAGAATGTTCATTTCAACATTTAACATCCTGCCTAAAATTTATTAGTCCAAAAAACACATTTCTAATAAATCTATAAGAAATTACATGCTCTCCTTTTCACTATTTTGGATATACTTATCCTTCAATCCATAATGTCCTTCCACTGATTCTTCATTCAATGATTTTTCCATGTTATTAATAATTATTCTCTTATTATTTATTTTTTTATGATTAGATTTCATAAATGATATAAATTTTGATTGTTTTTTATGATCACTGTTACAAAATAATCCTTTAATAGTGTTGGCATTTATTAGTGCTAGTAAAAAGCACTGATAAAGGTTCTCTTTATCAGCACTAAAACAAGCACTAAGGAAGGGTTAATTTTATCAATGTTTTTTTAGCATTGATAAAAGGTATTTATCAGTTCTTTTCTTTAGCACTGATAAAAGGTACCCTTTATCGGTGCTTTGTTTTTAGCACTGATAAAGGGTACCTTTTATTAGCACTTTATTTTTAGCACTAATAAAGGCATCATTTATCAGTCATTTTTTAGCACTAATAAAGGTCCCAAATAAAATTCAATAATTAAATAAATAAAAAATAAAAATGAGTTTATTAAAAAAATATTAATTAAATAATTATTGATTAAAATGAAGAAATTAATTATACTATATATAAATTATAAATACTAATAAATAGTATATATTAAATATATAGATATATGTAAAATTAAAATTAAACAAATAAAAATTAAATATAAGTAAATTAAGAAAAATATTAAAAAATTATTAATTAAATAATTATTGATAATATTAATAAATAGTATATATTAAATATATAGATATGTATGAATGTATATAAATATAATTTGTATAATAAAAAATATTTATTCTTTACATTAAATAGTCATATATTTAGTGAAGAATGGTTTATAATTAAAAATTAATATGAATTAAAAATACTGACTAATTTCATCGAGTAATAGAAATAATTGAATGTCATTTGATTTTTCAATTTAGAATATATAAAACATGTGTTATATTGATTTCACATACATATACATAATTAATTCATTTTTATATACACACACAAATATTTATATAATTAAGGAAATCTTATATAGAAACACATACACATAATATTTATGTAATTTATTCAAATTTTAGTATTCATTTGAGAATTTTATTAAAACACGATGCATTTAATATAGCATGTATTTAATCACTAAATTTTATTTATTTATTTTTAATTTTATTACAGTTAGGTATTAATTCATTTTTAATATTTTTATTTTTTATTTTTTATTTTTTTAGGAATTTAATAAATTTCTATTATTTATTTATATTTACTATGTTTTAATATTTTCAATATGTATTCATCTTTATTTAAATATATATCCATATTTTTTTTAATAATTTATATTTAATTATTAAAAATTATCCATTTCAATATTGTTAAATTGTACTCATTTTTAATTATTATATTTCACTCATTTTTAACATGCATGCACTTAAGATTAAATATTCATTAATAATGTTAAAAATATATTTGTAAATAAATATTTACAAATAAATATATTTATAAATGTATATTTACTATATTTATACATTTATATATTTATAATTATAAATAAATAAATATTATTTTTTTAAAAAGTAGTTATATAATTATAAATAATTAATTATATATATTTAAATAATGAATATATTTACTATATTTATATTTCTATATATATATATTATATATAATTATATAAATATATATAATTATATAAATATATATAATTATATAAATATATATAATTATATAAATATATAAATATTATTTTTTTTAAAAAAATATTTATATAACTATAAATAAATAATTATATATTTAAATAATTATAAAATTATAATAAATATATTTAAATAATGAATATATTTACTATATTTATATTTATATTTATTTATTAAATATATATAATTATATAAATATATTTACAAAAAAATTATTTATAATCATAATTATAATTCCTTTATCAATGCTTAAGTAATAAACTCTGATAAAAGACATCATTATCAGCACTTTTTTAATGTTGATAAAGATTTCTTTTATCAGCGCTTATTAATTCAGCAGTGATAAAAGATATCTTTATCAACACTTTTTTAGAACCACTAATAAAAGTGTCCTAATTTATTTTAAGAACCCTAACCAGTTGCGAACCCAGTCATGATATCCAAAGCTTTATGTGGAAGTCACCTACATTTGGCACTCTTCCTCATCGAATCCAAGCTCGAATCAAGGCTCCAACAATTTCAAATGCTCAAATCCAAGGCTCGAACAATTCAAGGGTCAAATGAATTCAAGGCTCAAACGAATTTCAGGTTTAGTGATATTTCTACTTTCTCTCAGAGAATTCAAAGCTTCAATCCAAGGTATGTTATTTTCTCTTCCTCCTCACTTGTTCATTGCTTGTTTTAAAATATCTATTTGCATTATTTTATCATCATTCTTTCTTTTATTCATTGCACAACTATTTCTTCTCACACTATAGTTTGATAAATTCTTCCCCTTGCAAGTTTATCTTGAATACAGTAGATATTGGTGACAATATAGGGAATGACTTAGTGACTACTGGACATGTAAAATGGGGTTCTCTTTATTCATTCATCCTGATGAATGTGGAAGCCAAGGGTTATTCTACTCAATTGAGGGATGCCTCCTACTATTGGACTTATAAAATACTAGTCCTAATGCACATGTGATAGTAATGCACTAGTTTCTTACATGGGATGAACAGTCAAAGGGATTTAGGTGAATGATATTTATCATTTCTATAGAGTGATAATTAATTTGGGACAAGATGTTAAGAAAAAAAATTAAACACATATATGGGAAACCCCCCAAGGATTGATCGTTTTTTATGATAATACTACATTCATAATCTTATATTTTCATTATTGTTGTTATTTTTTCATCAATTTTCAAAATCCCCAATATTTTTCTTTTTTTCAAAATATATATATAATACTATAAATATAATAATGTGGTAGGAATAGTAAGTGATCCAAAATAAAATCTTTAAGGGAATAACCATGGCCATCAACTGTGTTATACTAATAAGGAATATAAATATTATTTTTTTCACCCCATAATAGGTGTGTCATAAACTCAACCCCATAATCTAATATAGACTTATTTACCACATAATGAAACTCATTCTTAATACTTATTCTTAAAATCAAAATCCCCTTAATAGAATTATGTGTGTGTGTGTGTGTGTATGTGTGACTAAAACATAATACATATGATCTGAGTATAATTATAAATGGGTGAAATGAAATACTTATCATAATTCATTGATTTATACTTTGAGGATCCATATATATCATAGAGAATAAAATCCAAGGGTTGTTTCATTTAGATCTCTAATTTATTATTTTAATTATTAACAATCTCTCCATTCTAATTAGTAAAAAATATATATCAATTTTATCTTTTCATCATAAAAAAATCTCAACCCACCCTTTTTAATTTAGTATTTAAATGTATCATTATCTAATATGATCAATTTTTCACTACCAAAAATCAATTTCCTCTTTCAAACACAATTACCATAAATTTTTTACCGACCCCAAATTAGAATATGGTTTGACTAGTTTTCTATACCTTTGTAAAAATATAGTCATCTTTGAAATGATAACCCACTCATTAATACTTATTAAAAATAACTTCATTTCCTTCATCTCACATATAATAAACACTATGTATGTTTTACTTTAATCAGTATAAAAACAGATTATTCGTTAACATTTCATTTTATTTACAACATCTTTTAATTGATAACAATTTATCTTAAGAGATCCACTATTTCTAAAATAATGAAAACCCTTTGAACTTGTCAAAAAAAATTAATTACATCAATTTACATGTCTTGTGATATGAACAACCAATATCTAATATGAAAGGATGTTTCTTTTGTTAATCCTTTATTGTGACATCAATAATAAATTCTTCTTACATTCTATTCTTTTTCATATAATACTATTTTAATTATTTCTTCAAATTCATCTATGTTTTTATAAAATCTTGATAATACTTCATACAACCATTTAATTTGTCACATGTTCAATAGAGTTCATTAAATGGTTGAAATTCATCATCCAATTTTACTTAGGAAGATTCGTCTCACTTCGAAACTATTTTTGTAAGAGTGGGTCATCTCCCTTTTAACTTAAAACCTATATATCTTTCATAATTACTATTATTTATCTCATTGTGACTAAAATTTTATACTATGTTCCCAAAATCAAAATAGAACCCATAATGTCCATGAAAATAAAATTTTCAAATAAATCATACTCTTTGTCTACTTGAAAATAATTCCCATTTTCAACCTTTATAGACATAATTATTGAATCAATTTGTCAACTAATAATTTTGAGATTTTTAAAACCTTTATCATTATTAGGTATAATCTTTTCCTAAAATTATTTTTTCTACTCCTTATTTATTTTTAATTGAGATTGAAATTATAATTCTGAGATGTTTTAAAATATTTGATATATCATTAATATTAAATGTAATAATTCCTTAGGTTGTTACATCACTTGTTCCAAAAAATAGAATGGAAGTTATCAAATTCTATATATATTGGAATAATTATTAGAAATTATTTTTAAGTATTCATCATTTTAGGTCTATATGTATTGGTTCCACCCCTAGGAATCTATGATTACCATCCATGAATATGAAACAACTCTTTATTTATTAAAAATTTTATCAATACATTTTTATATCTTCTAGTTGATGAAATTAGAGTTTATTATTTTTGTTTATTATATTTGGGTTTCTTATTACTCCTTAATTGCCTATATTATATTTTCATTTTTTAGAGGATTTAATAAAAAATTAATGGATCATTTTAATAGAGGTAGGAATAGTCTTAATTATAGGATTGAAAGTATTAAAAGTGGGATTTCTCCTATAAATATAAAATTCATAGAGTCTCCAAGGATTCATATATCATAGAATGTCCCTACTGAGACCCCATGAATCACAGATAAGAACGTGTATACCCCCCAAATATCACCTTCAATAGGCCAAAAGTTAATAACTAGTTCCAATGGTGTAATTCTCACAAATGGTAGGCATTTCCCCTTTTATAAAACACAATAGAGTACAATTGTCATCCTCATCAGCTTTATCTCCTGAACAATTATTATTTCAATTTGTTACTTGAGACTCATCCCCCATATCTTTTATGTTTTTTGTACTACTCTGAGTAGTAGTCATCCCATGGATGACTACTTCTTAGAGTATTTCAAGAAACATAGGTTCATGTCCACAAGAGATGGAGGATGAGTTTCAAATAATAAAATGCAATGATAATTGTTCGTGAGATGAGCTAATGAGGATTGAAGTTGTCTATAACTTTCACCTTTGGATGAATTTATAGGATGAAACCTGCCATAGTGGACTAATTCTTTTCTTAAATTCAATTACCCATTTTCTTCAAAGCATACTAAAATTATTTGAAACAATCAAATATTGGGTTTCCCTTATTATAATTATCTATAACTTTCACCTTTGATAATGAATATCTTATGTGTATTTATTTATTTATTATAAAAAATGAATATTTTAGGAACCCAATAGGATGTACATGAATCAAAAATGGATGTATTATAATCCTTTTATAAAATATTATGAATATGGAGTTAAATAGTTCATCAAGTTTTCAATAGAGCATGCATATGAACCTTCTCAAATAATTTTTTTATGTTTACATTGTTGTTATTCAATAAAAATTAGTACAGAAGAGTTGGAAGAACATTTGATTTGTCATGGAATAGATCAGAACTATAAATTTTATACTAAACATGGGGAAAAACTGAATGTGAACACCAATTGGGATGATACTATGGTTTATGGATCATTTGATATGAATATCAATGTAAATGATGATGGATATTGCATGAAATAAATGAAAATGGAAATTGAAGATGACCTTTTTTATTTTCAAAAGTTTTTTGAGAAGTTAAATATTTGTGATAAGGTATCATTGTATACTTAAATACACTACATTTTCAGCTGTATTGAAGTTATATAATTTAAATATGGCAGCGGATGGAGTGACACCAGCTTTACAGAGCTATTTGGTCTCCTGAATGATATGCTACCAGAAGAAAATGAACTACCATGTTGTACATATAACACTAAACGAATACTAAGTTCAATATTCATGATCTCTAAAAAATACATGTTTTTACAAATGATTGCATATTGCTTCACAAGTACCATGAATCACTCATAAAATTCCCTAAGAGTGGTGTAGATCTATACAAGAAAAATGAATCAAGTCCTTTGAAATATGTATGGTACTTTCCTATCATTCCATGATTTATAAGACTATATGGATGTTTAGAAACCGTGAGACAATTTACATGGAATGCAGATAAAATAATTAAAGATGGGAACCTATGTCATCCAAAATATTTTCCTTAGTGAAAGAAAATTGATTACGAGTATCCTGAATTTGGAAATGAGCTGAGAAGCTTTTGTCTTTAATTATCTACATATGGAATAAATAATTTTGGTGTAAAGAGTAGTACTCACAATACATGGCCCGTCATGTTGGTAAATTATAACTTACTGACATGGTTTTGCATGAAGCTCAAATACATTGTGTTGTCTCTACTTATATCTGGACCAAAGCAACCCAGTAATGATGTTGGTGTCTATTTGAATCCATTGATCAAAGATCTAAAATTGATGTGGGATACATATGTTACAATTTATGATGCTCAAATAAGTGAATAATTTACATTAAGGGTCATGTTATATGGGATGATAAATGACTTCTCCACTTATGGAAATTTATCAGGCTATAGCATTAAAGGAATGTTGGGGTGTCCCATTTGTGAAGAATTCTCAGTTTGGTTGAAACATTCCATGAAGACTGTGTTTTTTGGACATCATAAATTTTAACCTCGATGACATAAATACTGATCCTGGATGACAGCATTCGATAGAAATATCAAATAAGGTACAAAATGATCTCCACTAATGGGTGACCAACTATTCGATAAAGTAAAATATATTGAAACTATTTTTGGTAAACCATTTTTGAAAAACCTTATGAAATCTGGTTGGAAGAACTGATCAATTTTCTTTAACTTACCGTATTAGAATTGTTTTTATGTCACAAATTTTCTTGATGTCATGCATATAGAAAAAAAATGTATTTTATAGTGTTATTACCATGTTAATAAATGTTCTTGGAAAAAAGAAAGATGGAATCAATGCTAGGTTGGACATGATTGACGTGGGGATAAGGGAAGAGTTGGAATCGATGAAGGGTAAAGTGCATACTTTTCTTCCTCCAACAGCTTACACTCTATCCAAATAGAAAAAATTGTAATTTTTCATTTTCATTAATAGTGTAAAAGTTCCATAGAAGTATTCAAAAAATATCAAGAATGTCATGTCAATGACTAATTTTAAGTTACATGGACTAAAATCACACACAACTGTCGTGTTTTGATGAAAGATTTGATGCATGTTTCTTTCCATTGTATTCTTCCTCAAAATATATGGCATACATTAACCAAACTCTACTTCTTTTTCAAATCCATATATAATAAAGTTATAAACCCAGTGAAGTTGGAAATCGAGAATAACGAGGTTGTATTCATATTATGTGAATTAGATATGTTCTCCCCACCATCATTCTTTGATATAATGGTCCACTTGATGGTTCACTTGGTTAGAGAGGTTCAACTATGTGGTCATGTCCATTACAGATGGATGTACCCCCATTGAATGGTATATGAAGTTTTTGAAATGGTATGTCAAGAATTTAAGTCATCTAGAAGGTTTTATTACATAATGATATATTTTTGAAGTTGTTGAATTATGTACTGATTACCTATCATATGTTGAAAGTATAAGTCTCCCAAAGTCTCATCACAGTGAACTCCTTATGGGGGAAGGGATTTCCAGAAGAGATGTTGTTACAATTACCCTGACAGAGCGGGACCAATAACACCTTTACATTTTACATAATAGTGAAGATTTTGATCCATACATTGAATCCAATAAATAAATTCTTAGATATTTGAATCCATAAAGGGATGAATAATGGATATAAAATACATATAATCAATAGTTTATGGGATGGTACTGAGATCAAATTTATAAGGAGTTATCTAAAATTCCAAATTCAATTTCTGAACGACTTTGATGTCTATCTGGGGGACTGAATGAAAATGTTATATCTTACACTAGTTTTGTAATCAATGTTTATATGTTTTATATAAAAAATGTGATGACTACAGTACGATGAAAAATAGTAGTGTTATGCTTATGTAAGAAGTGATGCACATATCTAGTTCCAAGGATAGAAATCCAATTTATGAAAATATGTCATATTTTGGAATTATTGAAAAGATATACGAGTTGTATTATACAAAATTTCAAGTGTTGATTTTCCATTGAAAATGGGTTGACAATATGAGCACAGTGAAAGTTGATGAAATGGGTTTTGTGAAGATGAATTACAGTGTGGAAGGGGTGAAAGACGAGTCGTTCATAATGGAAATACAAGTAGTGCAAGTATTTTATGTCTCAGATCTAGAAAAAAATAATTGGTTTATTGTCATATTTGAGACTAAAACAAATGTTGGATCATAGTAAAATTCAATAAAGGATGTCACTTTCATTGGGAAATCACAATCAGTTCATTTTGATCCAAATGTTGACAATTTCTTATACGTTATAGGGGACCACAAAGAGAGGATTTGAATTTTCAATAGAAGAACCAAATCCCTAAAACCTTTAAAAAATAAATAGAGCTCAATAAGAAGGTAAAAGTGTTTTTTAATATACTATATTTTTCCTCAGAATATTATATGTTCTCTACTACATTAACATAATCTAAATTAAATGTTTGACTACTCATGCAGACGATGTCTTTTGTACATGATTATGTTACCAATCCTATGAAATAATATACTATAATGAAGTAAAATCTTTGGGAAGGCATAAAGGTAATGTTACAATATACTTTCTATATTTTAATAAAAAATTATATAATGAAATATTGATTTAATTTTCATTATTACTTGCAAAGGTTCTTTATTTTAGAAGATTTATTTCCATATTTCATGACTTTCTACACCAAAACTTACACAAAATTTTTCTCCTAAAAAACCTTTTCACCCCTGCAGAGTTGTAATTTATCACTTTCCTTCAAGTTCCATCCACTAACTTTGCAAAAAGAGAAAGGAAGCTGCCTCTGCTCAATCACATAGGTAATCTTGATGTTTTCATAGTGAAATCATTGTCCATATAATTAATGTATTATTTCATATTTATGTTTAATTTATTTCTTTTTAGTATTACTCATATAAGAATTTTTTTCTTATACAGGTGTATTTTTTTTTGTTCAAGTTGGGGTGGTTTAGTTGAAGCTACTCATGCTCATGAGAGATTGAACTTCGAGACTAAAACTGATATAATTACAATAAGGAAATGGGTCAAGAATTTATACAACCATCATGAAAAGGTGAATTCCTACTACTTATTTAATTAATTTTTTCATCATTTTATCTACCATTTTTAAGTTAATTTCCTTATCAATTTTCTATAATACTAAATTAGTTTTTTTCACAAATCTTTTAGGAAGTCATATTTTCATAGTTCATTTATTTTAAAAGATTTTTGTTCAACTTTCATGCCTTTATACGCCAAAACTTCCACATAATTCTTCTCCATAAAAACCTTGTCACCCCTACAATGTTGTCATTTATCACTTTCCTTCAAGTTCCCTCCACTGCCTTTGCGGAAAGAGAAATGACAGTGCCTCTGTGCAATCACAGAGGTAATATTTATGTTTTTACAGTAAAATAATTTTCCATGGAATTAATATATTGTTTCATATTTATGTTTAATTTATTTATTTTTATTATTACTCATATAATAATTTGTTTCTTATACAGGTGGATTTTTTTGTTCGAGTTGGTGTGATTTGTTTGAAGTTGCTCATACTTGTGAGAGATTAGACTTCAAGACTACAACTGAGATAATAGAAACAAGTAAATGAGTCAAGAATTTATACAACCATCATGAAAAGCTTAATTCCTACTACTTATTTAATTAATTTTTTCATCATTTTATTTACTATTTGTAAGTTAATTTTTTTATCATTTTTATCTGATACTTATTTAGTTTTTTTCACAGATCTTTTAGGAAGTCATATTTTTCTTTAAACTATTTGCAACAATCCACAAAAAGATAGCATTTTCCTTTTAGATAATGTTACCATTTTTTCTATTGTATTTCTTTTTCCAACTAAAAAAATGCATATTGAGTCTGTTCTTAGCCAAAAAACCTTTTTCAGATAAGAACATCGACTCAATATACAATGTTGTAGTTCCACAAATAAAGCCAATAGAAAGTGTGGTAAAATTGGAAGTTGGGATTTTTTTTTTTGAGACTTTGGGATGTGTAGGAATCATCTGCACCTCAATCCAACACACGGTTTGACTAGTATGACTCTAAGTACTTCTTTTTATTCAAAATTGACATTAATTTTAGTAAAAAAGAAAACTGATATACTCAAAACCAAGAAAACATATTTGGATTATTTTAATACTTTAGTAAAAATATTCATAAGTCATTTTTGACATGTAGGAATAATTCATACTTCAATATGATACATGATGTACCTGGTATGACTCAAAGTGTTTATTATCAGTTTAAAATTGACATTTTAATTCAAAAAGTATCACTTGCTGAAAATTGAGAAAACACACTTAGATTGTATTTATAATTTTTTAAAATTATTCATAAGTCATTTGTGATGTTAGGAATTGGTCTCACGTCAAACTGATACAAGATGTGGTCTGTACGACTCAAAGTGTGTGTTTCCAGTTTAAAAGGACATTTTAATAAAAAAGAAAATTCATGTACTCAAAATCGAGATAATTCATTCATGTTATTTTGATAAATTAAAAAAATGATCCATAAATCATTTGAGATGTGTAGGAATCATTTGAACCTCAATCTAACACATAGTATGACCGGTATGACTCCAAGTGTGTCTTTTTATTTAAAATTGACATTAATTTTAATAAAAAGGACAAGTGACATACTCAAAACCAAAGACATTCGGATTGTTTTGATACTTTAGTAAAATGATTCATAATTCATTTTTTATGTTTATTAATCATTCTCACCTAAATCTTATACACGATGTTCCTGGTATGACTCAAAGTGTTTGTGATCGGTTTAAAATTGACATTTTAGCTCAAAAAGTGCCACTCACTGGAAATCAAGAAAAAGCACTCAAATTGTCATGATAATTTAGTAAAAAGATTCATAATTCATTTTTGACATGTATTAATTAGTATCACATCAAACCAATACACGATGTGACCGTTATGACTCAAAGTACATGTTTCCAGTTTAAAATGACATTTTAGTAAAAAAGACAAGTGACGTACTCAAAATTGAGAAAACGAATTCATATTATTTTGATAATTTAGTAAAATGATCCATAAGTCATTTTGGATGTTTAGGAATCTTTATGATCTCAATCCAACACACGGTGTGACCGGTATGACTCCAAGTGTGTCTTTTTATTTAAATTTGACATTAATTTTAGTAAAAAAAGACAATTGGCATACTCAAAACTGAGAAAACGTATTCATATTATTTTGATACTTTAGAAAAATGATCCATAATTCATTTTTGAAATTTAAGAATTAGTCTCACCTCAATATTCTACACGATTATCCCAATATGACTCAAAGTGTATGTTATCAGTTTAAAATAGACATTTTAGTTCAAAAAGTGTCACTCACTGAAAGCTGAGAAAACACGCTTGTATTATCTTGATAATTTATTAAAATAATTAATAATCCATTTTTGATGTGTAGGTATTGGTCTCACATCAAACTGATACACGATGTGACCAGTATGACTCAAATTGTGTGTTTCCAGTTTAAAATGACATTTCAGTAAAAAAGACAAGTGACGTACTCAAAACCAAGAAAATGCATTCAAATTGTTTTTATACATTATTAAAATTATACTTGAGTCATTTAAGATATTTATAAATAATTATAACCACAATATGATGCGCAGTGTGACTGGTATGACTCCATGTGTGTCTTTTTATTTAAAATTGTCATTAATTTTAGTAAAAAAGACAACTAACATACTCAAAACCAAGAAAACACAATTGGATTGTTTTGATACTTTATTAAAATGATCTATAAGTCATTTTTTATTTTTAGGAATCATCCTCATCTTAATCTGATACATTATGTTCTCGGTATGACTCAAAGTGTCCGTTATCACTTTAAAATTGACATTTTATTTTAAAAGGCATCACTCACTGAAAACTGAAAAAATGCACTCGTATTGTCGTGAAAATTTAGGAAAACAATTCATAAGTCATTTTTGACATATAGGAATAAGTTTCATGTCAAACCAACACACAATGTGACCGGTATGACTCAAAGTGTGTGTTTCCAATTTAAAATGGCATTTTAGTAAAAAAGACAAGTGACATACTCAAAACTGAGAAAATACATTCAGATTGTTTTGAAACTTTATAAAAATTATCCATAAGTCATTTGAGATGTTTAGGAATTATTCAAACCTCAATATAACTCATAGTGTGACCGATATGACTCCAATTGCGTCTTTTTATTTAAAATCGACATTGATTTTAGTAAAAAAACAACTAACATGCTGAAAACCGAGAAAACGAATTCAGATTATTTTGATACTTTATAAAAATGATCCATAAGTCATTTTTGAAGTGTATGAATCATCTTCACCTCAATTTGATACATTATATGTCCGGTATGACTCAAAGTTTTCATTATTAGTTTAAAATTGGCATTTTAGTTCAAAAAGTGTCACTCATTGAAAACTGAGAAAATGAACTCAGGTTGTCTTGATAATTTATTAAAACAATTAATAATTCATTTTTTATGTATATAAATTAGTATCACTTCAAACCAACACATGATGTGACCGGTATGACTCAAAGTGTGTTTTTCTAGTTTAAAATGAAATTTTAGTAAAAAAACAAGTGATATACTCAACACTGAGAAAACGCATTCAGATTTTTTTATGCTTTAGTAAAATGATCCATAATTCATTTGGAACATGTAGGAATTAGTCGCATCCCAATATTATGCATGGTGTACCAGTATGACTCCAAGTGCGTCTTTTAAATGTATAAATGTCATTTTAGTTTAAAACATGAATCACCTTTCCAAAATCGAGCAAACGAGCCTAGATTGTTTTCTCATCATTCTATCTTCTATTACTTAATTAATCACCTTCTCATTTTTATCTTATAATTATTTAGTTAATTTTTATAGAGATAATGTTTTAAGATGAACAAGAAATGGTGTGACGTGCAAGAATCAACCGCAACTCAATCTAATGCACAGTGTTTCTAGTATGACTCAAAGTTTAGTTTAAAATTAACTCTTTCTGGTAATTTATTTCTTTATATTATTACTAACATAATAATTTTTTTCTTATACAAGTATGTTTTTCTTGAGCAGGGGTGGTTTGTTCGACAATAGCATGATTCGGGATCAGGATCAAAAGACAAAGGAACATTGATGTTTTTGAATGTATTTAATAATTTTTACTTATGTAATTGTATAAATAAATATTTGAAATGTCTATAATATAGTGTGTGTGTTTCTTGTATTTGTTTTGTAATTTTTATTTCATTTAAATTATATATTGGTACTTGATTTAACTAATTTCTGGTGGTGTTTCTAGTGTTGTTGTGTGTTGTTACAGCACACTACAGTATGCCCCTTTATCAGTACTAAATAAAAGTGCTGATAAATATTATCCTTTATCAGTATTTTTTTAGCGTTGATAAAAGCCTAGGGATTTTAATCTCACTTTGTTAGTCAGTGCTGATAAAGGTCATTTTTAGCGCTGTTAAAGCCCCATTTTGTAGTAGTAGATGAAGAATTCTTCTTCCGATTGAGTTCAAAATATGAAACTTCTGTATGAGATTTAACATTTTCAATTTAAAATGCCTCCCCAACCGTAATTGTGATTGCCTTATGAATTCTTTCCTCAAAGGAAAATTATAATGGGCAATGCCACAATCATGGAATTGAAGTTGAAGCTTTAAGATTTAGTTTTATTTTCTCATTTGGTTTCACAATTTTCTATCTTATCCATCTTGTATTATCTGCCAAGGGATTAATCTGCATTAAAATATGAAAAAAAATTGGAAACTTTTGACGTTGGTTATTTTTAAAACTGACATCGAAAATGAATTATAACTTTGGTTTTTTTATGACTAGCATCGAAAGTCTTTCATTTTTTTGAAAAATAATTTTGATGTTAGTTATTGACAATTGGAATTAAAGATATATTTACTACATTGCATGCAATTGCGTCTTTTAAAAACCGTTGTTAAAAGCACAAAAAAGTCGACATAAAAAACCTATTTTTGTAATAGTGATTTGGAGGTGTTTTTCATTGGGGTGGGTGCTCATGGGCATGAGGTGGTGGTTTCAAGAATATGGAAACATTTTTGTGTGCACATGCTTGAGGTTGGATAAAGTTTGGTGATGGTGAGGATGTTGTTTAGTTCTGACAAGGTGTGAATGTTGGTTGGGCTAACAGGGGAACAAGCAAGGGGTTGGCTTGAACGTGGGTTCAAGAAAGGCATGGTCTCAGGTCAGTCTATGTAAGTATGGTTGACCCAGAGTGTTTTCTTGGGAAAATCTTCAAATATTTGGGTCTTTAAGACCCATCTAATGTGTGTCACTTTCATATTTAGGTCTTGGTCCCCTCTCAAAAATTTATTCCCCTCAAATGTCAAGGGCTTGTGCCCCGTGAATATAATTAGGGCTTGTCACGACCCGTCCCCCGGGGTCCGTGCTGTGACTACCACAAGCCCGCCTTCCATAGGCTAGGGGCTGGCGACTAGCACCAAAGGTGTATTCCCTAAAACTAGGAAGGCATTGCCTTTATAACCTGTGAACACACGTAACCAAGCACACGGCAAGATATGAACTCAAGTAAATTGAATAGTAAATAGAGTGAGTACATTAAGTAAAAGGGTCCAGAATACAAGCTCAGCTGGAAAGTACAAGAAAGTGAAAGTACAAGTAAACTGGAACAGCTCATGTGGTCACCCACCAAGGATCCTACCTGAAGGGTAGGTACAGCTCTCGAACGGTCGTCTCTGTGGTTCGCCTCGTCTAAGGTCCACCTCGGAGCTACCTCCAGTCCTGGTACTCTAATCCTCAGTCAATGTTGTTTGTCGTCTGCACCAAACACAATGAAGTGCGAGCATAGCCCGTGCAGGGGTGAGTATAACAATACTCAGTAGGGACCTTGAGACCCTCAAGGTCTCACAAAAAATCCACAAAGGATAAACCACAAAGCATGAAATCAACTGACAACCCTACTTAGGTATATGCCCATACATATACCTAAGTTATCAAGTATACCCGTCTCAATCATGAGGAAACACAGAGTCCAACTCAAAGCCCAAATTTCAACTACTCCACAAATTAAGGAATACCATGAAGATAAGTACCACATAGGTACATCACACTAAAGAATACCACCAAGGTATTACCACGAAGTAAAGTACCACAATGTTCAGACTAAGCTCACACCAGGTATTTCTTAGGTACAGTAGTAGAGATGATTAGATGTAACTACTGAATAATCTTACTCTGTTAAGAGGAAGACCCATGAAGGATCCTAAACCATCATCATACCCATAGAAGATCGTAGTACATCGTCAGTACGTTGTTATACCCACATAGGATCACTCAGTGCTGACCCACACAGGATCGCTCGGTGGTGACCCACACAGGATCACTCGGTGCTGACCCACACAGGATCGCTCGGTGCTGACCAACATTGGATTGCTCCATGCTGACCCACATAGGATCGCTTGGTGTTGACCCACACAGGATCTCTCGGTGTTGACCCACATAGGATCGCTTGGTGGACCCACACAGGATCGCTCGGTGCTGACCCACACAGGATCGCTAGGTGCTGACCCACACAGGATTTCTCGGTGCTGACCCACACAGGATCGCTCGGTGTTGACCCTCACAAGATCCTAGAGTAGTCTCGCATGAAATCCTAGAGCGGTTCCATGTGAGACCCTCAATCACAGACCCACGAAGGATCTCTTTCTCAAGTCACAGCCAGCTACTGGGTTCTCACACTAAGCTTGCTCGTCTCTAGGAGGGTCCTCTCCTCAAGCCACTGGTCGATACTCCAACTACCACGAAGTCCCACGAAGTAGTAACCCAAAGGACCGCCATATCATAGGAGTCTCAATGCAATAGATGGTGCATCAATCGTATGTCCGGTCTGTAAGTTATTAGTCTTTTAGTCCCAAGGGCCCAGTTGGATTCGTACTCAATCCAACCCAACTGTATCCCAACTTTATCTAAATCTCAAGTGGGGTATACCAAAGGGACCGTCTCACTCCAAGGTTTATAGCATCGTTGATGGTTTGTCAAACGGATGTCTGGTGCCAAAGTTATGGTTGATAGAGAAAAGGATCGTAGCTGGTCTAGGTCTGGGGCGACGCGGGGCGCGGGCCACGTGTTTCATGGGCAACGCGAGCCGCGAACCATGGGCGGTGCAGGGCGCGGGCCGCAAACTGCGCGGGCAGTGTGGTCGGTGGGTCTTTATATTCTCCCCACCTCAGGGCTTTATATCCCCGTAAGCCACGACTCAAACTAAGGGAACAAGTGAGGGTACTTAGCATACATCTGAGCCTCCCTCCCCCATGTGATCTTCTAGAGGTTCTTGTGCTACCAGAGAACGTGAACCAGAGGTATCGACCACCCACAAATAACCTGGTCCTTTCGATCCTCAATCTCTACTAGTACCTCTGTAAAAGTTTCCCCATCATCAACGTCTAGCTCACCGTGGTCGATGATGTGAGAAGGGTTGTGCACGTATCTCCTCAGCTGGGATACGTGGAAGACGTCGTGCACCTGGTGCAACTGAGGTGGAAGAGCTAATCGGTAAGTCACCTCGCCAACTCTGCTGAGGTCCTGGAAGGGTCCAATGAACCTCAAAGATAACTTTCCAACTTGGCCAAATCTCTGCAAACCTCATCGTGGTGAGACCCGTAGAAAGACGTGGTCACCATCCTCGAACTCTAGAGGTCTTCGTCTCTTGTCGGCATAAGAATTATGCCTGCTCTGTGCAGTCTCCATCTGCTCTTGGATGATCTGCACTTTCTCTGTGGTAGCCTGTACCATCTATGGTCCCACTAGTGCTGACTCCCCTGGGTCAGTCCAGCATAAAGGTGATCTGCAAGGTCGGCCATACAACGCCTCAAAAGTTGTCATCCCAATGGTGGAGTGATAGTTGTTGTTGTGTGAAAACTACACTAAAGGCAAGTAATCCTCCCAGTTGTGACTGAAGTCGAGAATGAAAGCATGTAGCATGTCCTCGAGGGTCTGAATGGTCCGCTCAATCTGGCCATCCGTCTGAGGATGGAAGGCGGTGCTCAAACGAAGCTATGTCCCAAAAGCCTCCTACAACCTCTTCCATAGCTGGGAAGTAAAACATGCATCATGATCGGAGAAAATTGTCGAGGGTACTCCATGTAGCCGCACAATCCCCTGCACATAGAGGCGTCCCAAGCTCTCTACTGAACCCTGCTCTCTGATCGGTCGGAAGTGGGCCGACTTGGTGAGTCGGTCAACGATCACCCAAATCGAGTCATGACCCCTGGATGTACGTGGAAGTCCTGTCACGAAGTCCATGGATATCTCATCCCACTTCCATTCTAGGACCTCTAAAGGCTGAACCAAGCCTACTGGTACCTGATGATCTACCTTCACTTACTGATAAGTGAGGCACCGAGAGACAAACTCTGCTACTGCTTTCTTCATTCATGGCCACCAGTTCTGTCGTCGGAGATCCTGGTACACCTTTTCCACTCCTGGATGTACCTCTAGAGGGGATGTGTGGAACTCCCTCAACACTTCCTCCTGAAGTGACATTGGTATCATGGTACGTCCTCTGAAGAGGATGACGTGCTCCCCACCTTCAAAAAATCCATCAGGTGCCTGCCCTGTGGATATCTGAGCACGTCGAGCCTCGCAGTCGGTGTCCCCACATTGCGCCTTCCTGACTCGCTGAAGAAGTGGAGGAGTGACTGTAAGAGACTGAAGAAAAACTGCTTCATCCTGATCCACAAAGGATATCTGCAAAGAGGGAAACTGCTCTGTCGCCTCACCTAGCAATTGTATACCATATCTCTGGCTGATTGCATCTGGTACAACGTTCCCCTTCCCAAGATTACAGACTATCTTGAAGTCATAGTCCTGGAGGAACTCAAGCCAAATTCATTGTCTCAGGTTCAGGTCCTTCTGAGAGAAGATATACCTGAGACTCTTGTGTTCAGAGTACACTGTAAAACGCTCGCCCATCAAGTAATGTCGCCACATCTTCAAGGCGAATACCACTACTTCTAACTCCAGGTCATGGGTAGCGTAGTTCTTCTCATGTTGTCTTAGCTATCGAGAACCATATGGGATCACTGCTCGCTCCTGCATCAGGACACATCTGAGCCTGGTCCTTGATGTGTCGCAGTAGACTACGTACACTACGCCCTCCTATGGAAGCCTCAAGATGGAGTCACTAGTCAGCCTCTGCCTCAGCTCCTGAAAACTCTGCTGGCATCTCTCCGACCACACAAAGTGTTTCCTCTTCTTCGTCAATGTTGATAGCGGGGCTGCAACTCTGGAGAAATCTGGCACAAACCTCTATTAGTATCCAGCCAAACCCAGGAAACTTCGTACCTCCGTCATACTCATGGGTGGATCCCAAGAAAGTACCACCTCAATTTTCGCTGGATCCACTACAACTCCAGCCTCTGAGATGACATGTCCCAGAAAGTGAACCTCCCGGATCCAAAACTGACACTTCGAGAGCTTACCATAAAGATGGTGCTCTCATAATGTGTCCAGTACTACCTGAAAATGATAGGCATGCTCCTCCTCAGTAGCTGAGTAGATCAAAATATCATCGATGAAGACTACTACAAAGCGATCAAGGTATTTCTAAAAGATCATGTTCATGAGTCCCATAAACACTGCTGAAGCGTTGGTTACACCAAATGACATAACCAAGAACTCGTAATGGTCGTACCGACATTTGAAAGTTGTCTTCTGCACATCCTCATCTCGTACTCTGAGCTGGTGATAGTCTGATCTGAGGTCTATCTTTGAGAACCACCATGCTCCCTTCAACTGATCAAAGAGGTCGTCAATCCTCGAAAGTGGGTACTTGTTTTTCATGATCACCTGGTTCAGGCGCTAATAGTCGACACAAAGTCTCGGGCTCTCATTTTCCTTCTTGGCAAACAAAATCGGGACTACCCAAGGAGAAACACCGGGCCGAATGAACCCTTTCCCCTGTAAGTCCTCCAACTGTACTCGCAGCTCACGAAGCTCCACGAGATCCATCTGATACACTGGTGCAAATATCGGTGTCGTCCCGGGGTACAAGTCAATATAAAAGTCCACCTCTCTATGAGGAGGTAGACTCGGAACATCATCAAGGAAGACATTCGCGTACTGGTCCACCACTACAGGATAACTCGAACTCTCCACATCAACTGCTCTGAGGGTAAGGCTAGCCAACTGATGAGTGATCGGTTTCACTCTCCTCCAGGTAAGTCCATCCTGTGCTGCAAAGGCTCCCTTCTCGCCAGTGAAGGTAAACCTGGTCCCATCCGTATGGACACACTGCACTTTTCACCTATTACAGTCAATATGAGCATGGACTGTAGATAACCAGTTTATACCCAAGATGATGTCGTAAGGCCTCAACGTCGCTACTAGGAGATCTCAACTGAAGCTCTCACCTCCTAGAGTAAGTTCGCATTGTCGACACCAGTGCGTAATCATTGAATCTGCTCCCGTAGGAGTCTCTAGCCGTAAGGATCAAGCCAACGACTCCATTTGAATCTACGAGCTCCGAATGAGGGTAGTGGAAATAAAAGAATGAATGGAACCTATGTCTATAAGTACTGAAGCTAAGGTGGAGTAGACACAGATCGTACCTCATATCATCTCCGGAGCACCATGGTCGTAGGCCTCAACTGCCTGGAGCTGAGCTCACCCTTGTCCACCTGCTCCCTGTGGTCGGGGTGGACCACCTGGTGGTGGTGGCGGTAACATCTCAAATCATTTCCCACCGCCATCTACACGGCCATCTCCTCTACCACGTCCGCCTGCTCCTTGCGGACCACCTCAGTCAAACCTCTATCTCTGTCTGGGCGGTCCTTCGGTCATCTTCTGATCATCCATACAGCGGTTCAGACAGTCACGAGCCATGTGACCCTGTCCGCTGCATGCGTAACACTGCCCGCTCCTAGCATGACTGGCTCTGCCTCGGGTTCCCCGCACAATCGACCCTAAATCCTACGGTCATCCACTTGTAGGTCTGGTCCTCTTGGACCTCTGTGACATTTGTCTACTTCCAGCTACAGAAGACTCCACTACGTGTTGTCCGGTGGTGGGTCTCGCTGCTAGTGACTGCTCAGCTGGAAAACTCTACACTAAGAGGGATCTCTCTAACACCCCCACCTACATTGGGATGCTAAGAGAAATCATCGAAGCCCTGATATCCTACCTGAGCCCTTTCTCGAAGGTTCGAGCCCTGAAGAATGGGTCTCGCACCATATCAGTGGAGTAGCGTGAGAGGTTAGTGAACCTCGATGAATACTGATCCACAGTTATGTTGCCCTGCTACAGATGAAGAAGCTCTTGAATGCACACTACGCGAAGAGTCGCTGGGACAAACTCTGCCCGAAACAGGCTCTCGAAGTTTTCCCAGAGAAGTGTCACCTCATCATGATCTTGGAGCATCAAGCTCCACCATCTGCCTGTTGCTTCCTATAGAAGGCTGGCGGCAAGGATCACCATGAGATTGGTTGGTGTCCCTACCAATCGAAAGACTCTCACCACAGCCTTCAGTCAATCCTCAGCCGCCTGTGGGTCTGTCTCTCCCCTAAACCTAGGTGGCCTCTGGCACTGGAACTCATGCAATGTGATCAAGCGGCATACACCCTCTACTATTGGGGCTGGTGGCATCGGTGGTCCAGTGGGTAATGGTACCACTGGTGCCTCTACTGGAAGAGGGCCCTACACCGAGGCCTCGTCGCTCGGTGGGCTATCAGTGCGAACTATACCCGAAACCCTAGCTAGCTGTCTACGTCGAGGCATCCTGAAAACAAACAGGTGTGTCACGGTTAATAAGTTATACCTTGTGAGCTGACTCAAAGAGATCACAAAGAAAACTCTTGAAAAACTCACACACAATCAGGGTTGTTGTGCACTGAGTCGAAAATCATAAGTTAGAGTCTTGGTGTATGGATACGTTGGCCGCCGCACCAACACTGGATTCCCTAAACTGATAACCACACTCACTACACTTAACACTATTTTCGTTAAAAAGAAAGATCAGAGTCTTATTTTATATGGTAGAACCGACTCCTCTGATACCAATTTGTCACAACCCATCCCCCATGGCTCGTGCCGTGACTACCCCAAACCCGTCTTCCATAGGCTAGGGGCTGGTGACTAGCACCAAAGGCGTATTCCCTAAAACTGGGAAGGCATTGCCTTTATAACATGTGAACACATGCAACCAAGCACATAGCAAGATATGAACTCAAGTAAACTGAATAGTAAACAGAGTGAGTACAGTAAGTAAAAGGGGCCAGAATACAAGCCCAACTGGAAAGTACAAGAAACTGAAAGTACAAGTAAACTGGAACAGATCCTGTGATCACCCGCCAAGGATACTACCTGAAGGGTAGTTACAGCTCACAAACGGTCGTCTCTGTGGTACGCCTCGTCTAAGGTCCACCTCTAAGCTACCTCCAGTCCTGATACTCTCGTCCTCAATCAGTGTTGTCTGTCATCTGCACCAAACACAATGAAGTGTGGGCATAGCCCGTGCAGGGGTGAGTATAACGATACTCATTAGGGACCCCAAGACCCTCAAGGTCTCACAAAAAATCCACAAAGGATAAACCACAAAGCATGAAATCAACTGACATCCCTACTTAGGTATATGCCCATACATATACCTAAGTTATCAAGTATACCCATCTATATCATGAGGAAACACCGAGTACAACTCAAAGCCCAAATCTCAATTATTCCAAAAAGGAAGGAATACCACGAAGATAAGTACCACACAGGTACGCCACATAGAAGAATACCACCAAGGTATTACCACAAAGGAAAGTACCACAAGGTTCAGAATCATCTCACACCAGGTATTTCTTAGGTACAGCAGTAGAGATGATTAGATGTAACTACTGAATCATCTTACTCTGTTAATAGGCAGACCCAAAAAGGATCCTAAACCATCATCAGACCCACTGAGGATCATAGTACATCTTCAGTACGTCATCAGACCTACATAGGATCTCTAGGTGCTAACTCACACAGGATCGCTCGGTGCTGACCCACACAGGATCGCTCAGTGATGACCCACACAGGATCGCTCAGTGCTGACCCACATAGGATCACTAGGTGCTAAACCACATAGGATCACTCGGTGGTGACCCACATAGGATCGCTCGGTGGTTACCCATACAGGATCGCTCGGTGCTGACCCACACAGGATCTCTGGGTGCTGACCCACACAGGATCGCTCGGTGTTGACCCTCACAAGATCCTAGAGGAGTCCTGCATGGAATCCTAGAGCAGTTATATGTGGGACCCTCAATCATAGACCCACGAAGGATCTCTTTCTCAAGTTACAGTCAGCTACTGGGTTCTCGCACTAAGCTTTCTCATCTCCGAAAGGGTCTGCTCTTCAAGCCACTGGTCGATACTCCAACTTCCACAAAGTCCCACAAAGTAGTAACCCAAAGGACCATCATATCATAGGGGTCTCAATACAATAGACAGTGCATTAATCGGGCGTCTGGTCTGTAATTTATTAGTCTTTTAGTCCCGAGTGCCCGATTGGATTTGTGCTCGATCCAACCCGACCGTATCCCAACTTTATCTAAATCTCAAGTGGGGTATACCAAAGGGACCTTCTCACTCCAAGGTTTACAGCGTCATTGACGGTTTGTCAAACGGAAACCTGGTGCCAAAGTTATGGCCAATAAAGCGAAAAGCTCGTAGTTGGTCTGGGTCCAGTCCGACCCGGCCCTGACCCGGCCTGGGCCAACCCGACCCAGCCCGCCGGGTCTGGTCCAGCCCACGTTGGGCGGCGCGGGGGCTGCGGAGCGGCGCGAGGCTGCGAGGGCCGCAGGACGGCGCGGAGGCCGCGTGGGCGGCGAGGCGGTGGAGGTCGCGAGACGCGGAGGGCCGCGAGGCGGCGAAGCCGCGGGGGCCGTGGAGGGCTGTGGGGGCGCGGGGGCATGGGCGGCACGAGGCCGCGAGGCCATGCCATCGCGTTGTCACCTTCTTCGCGGCCGGCAGTGGTGTCGGCCTCCATTCTCGTGTCCCACCGAGGTTGGTTGTCGTCCTCCTCCATCGCGAAGAACACAACAATTAAACACAAGATTTGCGGAGAGTTCAAGCCATGTTTATTTGGCCCGCACTCTCCGCGTTAGAGCGGTAGCAAGCGGCTATAATCTCTTTCTGATTTTACGATGAATTATCAAGAACGGGTAGGGGAAGAAATTCAACCAACCACCCTACCTCAAAGGTTCGTTGATGTTGACGCAAGAAATAATTCGAAGATGTCGACGTTCGTCGCACCCGCCACACATCTACGATCCCAGGCTCATTCGTCGGTTCTTCGTAGTTGAAGACGTTCCTCGTTTATCAGGATGAATTTTTATAGCTCAAAAAATTATGAATTGATTGGTTGACCCAATGGGATAGGAAAACTTCATATTTCCATGAAAGAGTGGCTCAATGTCATTGAACGAACCATTTTTGTTCTATTCGGGACTCAAATGGTTGATAGTAAGATGGATAGCTTATTCTATGAAGAATTGTAAAATCCTTTTCCGTTGATATGTATGTCCTTGTTTTTTGTTCTAGTCGGCCCTTTAGATTAAGTGGTTTTTTCCAGATTAATAATACCATACGGTTGAAGTAAGAATCCCCAATCATGTTGAAGGAAATCCACCATGTTATTTCTCATATGGATTCTTTCAAAGCCTCAAGACCTGATGGTTTACCTATATATTTCTTCTACAAAAATTTAGATGCATTCAGATATTCCTTTCACAATCTCATGGAATCTACACTTTTAGGGACCCTTTTGGAGAATGATATCAATCAAACATTTTTCTCCTTGATTCTGAAGAGTTCATTTCTATTCTTAAATATTTTTGACCAATTAGTTTGTGCCCTATTTCATAATAACTTGTAGTTATGGGTTTAACTGAACTAATTCATTATTTTATAAGATTATAGGTCCTTATCAATCAATTTTTATTCAAGGAAACATTACTGGTGATTATATCATTATTACTTATGAGGTAATTTAATCGATGAGAAATGAATGAGATACATTAGGGAGGATGTGTTATGGGAACACCGGAAGCTCCATCGACAATCGATTTTCTAGAAGAGTAAAAAAGAGAGGAAAAAAGAAGAAAATTATAACGACCCAAAATTTTTGAATGGTATTTTTATTTACTCTTGAACGATTTAATAGAGATGTTAACGGTTAATGCAGAAAGAAGAGTCGATGGCTTCATCCAGTAGACTCGAACCTTATAAAGCCCACTTATCAGAGCTTGGGAAGAAGGTGGCATATTTGGGCTTTGCTTTGGACAAAGACCAATCCGAACTCCAGCGTGTCAAGCTTGAACGGAACCGCCTACGGGAGAAGTTCAAGTTAGTGGAGATTACTACTAGGGAAATTTTATCTGAGTCTCCCTCAGATTCTCTCACCATAGCACACCTTACACTTAGGTCATATGCTGGTGTTATAAGGGGATATGTAACGAGACCATAACAGCCTTGTGTAATCCTTTGATTTAAATAAAAATTGTGATTTCTTCTTATGATGAAGTTTGTGAATTTTCAAATGTCCGGATAAATATAGTATGCATATTTTTTATGAATTCTAGAAAAAGGATATTTGAAAATATTTATGTAAACCTTAAATAATTAATTATGTGTAATGATTTTCAAAAAATGGTCTTCTACAATTATGTTCAGTACGAAATTTAGAGTCTAATAAGATCAACTTAATTTTTGATGAATAGTAAATTATGAATAGTGATTTTATGCTTAGGATTAGTAATGTGACCAAATGGATTAGTAATCTCACTTAAAGAAAGTATTAATATAATCTAGGCACCTTGATTAAGTAATGTGATTCCATAAAATAGGTAAATAATTGTTTTAGAAATTATTATTCAAGTACTAGTTTTTTTCGAGTGAATAGTGTTTTTTAATTAAAAATATTTAGAAAATTATTTTTATAAAATGGAGTTCATTTTTGAACTCATTGCATCGATATTATGTTAAGGTAATTTTTGGGGATTTTTCTGAAAAAATGAATTTTTGGTGAATAGTGTATTTATTTAAAAATTAAATTAAAAATATTTAGAAAATTATTTTTATAAAATGGAGTTCATTTTTGAAATTAGAGCATCGATATTTGGTTAAGGTGAAATTTTGGGAATTTTTTGAGAAAGTTGAATTTTCGATGAATAGTGAAAATACAGTTTTTAAGTTACGAGTATTTAATGACATCATTAAATGATGTATTAAGTATGCAATCAATATGGTCTACTTATGAATAGTAAGATAAGGTATGAGGTGTCCCAAGTGGCCAATACCATGAGCAAATACCATGGGCAAGCCCATGGTTTTGCCAATACCACCAATGAGGTGTCCCTTGGTCATTAATGTCTTGTCCTCTCACTTTCCCTATAAATACCCACCCTTTCCTCCTTTAGTTTTCACTCTCAAATCTCCCCCAACGAAGCTCTGGTCTCATTACCTCCCAAAGGGTCCTCCCAAGGTTCCCCCAAGCCCTAAAGGTCTAAACCTTTGAGTTTTAAGAGTTATGTTTTATGGTAAGGGATCTGATCTCTCTCTTTCTTTTCAAGTAATCTCTTTTATGTCATTTCTTTTATACTCCATGTTCTTATGTTGTAGGATGTTCTTTCATATTCCTCTTACTTCCATTTTCATGTTCATATGATTAGAGATCCCATCTTACTCTCATAATTTCGTTTTATGAATGTTTAAGTGGCGACGTTAGGCTGCTAAAATTTTTGTAAGAGAAATCTTATTTTTGTCTTCCTTTCAAGTTCTTCGTTTCATATGGTATATCATTAAAATTTCATTATCATGTTCTTAAATCCTTTATATTCTGTTCCCCTACTGTTTTATGTATCATTTATGAGTGGGTGACCCATGTACCCTCTCTTTTCAATGTTTTCTAAAACCCTGTATCATAGCCGTTATGCTGCAGAATTTTCCTCTCAAAATGTCTTTCTCTTTTTCTCAAATTATTTTATTTTATTAAGTGAATACTCAAAGATCTTTCTTCTACATGGGTATTCACATATATATCAAAATTTTCTATTTTAATTCTGGGATTTACATACATGAGACCCGCTTTCCTTTTTTCATGGGTTTAAAGTGACATAAAGATCACGTCTTTAAAGCAGTTTTTAAAATGTGATGACTATGAAATGAAACACATTTCTTTTATGATATATGGGTTTTTTATGAAATTTTTTATGATGATATATGTGGCTCACATGATAATAAATACAAATTTAAGGGTGCACCCTGATAGCGCTCCAATGCATTGGGTAAAGACTTAATCTCTAGAGATGACCATTTTTAACGACGCCTTGGTGAATAACCTTGGTAATTTTTAATGACACCTTGGGGATGGACCTTGGTGAAACGGAAATGATTGTCCATGTTAAATGTTGTAGCTGCATCTTCAAGTTATGAAATACGTTATTTTTATTATGATATGCCTCATGATTTCTTTCTCATGCCTTAATGTTCTTTTTCATGACTTTATTGATCTATCTCAAGTTCACATGTTAAATGTTTCCCCTTGTTTCCCTTACTGGGCCTTCTGCTCACCCTTTCTTTTGATGTATGTCCCCAGGTTATGAGATGCAGTAATGAACCTAGTATGAACATAAGGAGAATCCTTTCAAGTGTTTAAGAAGAATGTTTTATGTTTTCATGTTTTAAGTTTCTGGTTTCCAAGACACTAAACCTTAAAGATCCTCAGTTTTGTATAATGTAATGAAAGTTTATGTGTTAAAAAGGTGGGATGCTATAGTTGGTATCAAAGGTCGGTTTAGTTATTTTTGGAAATTAGGCTATGAAAACTTTAGGAAGAACCCTATAGAAAAGTTTAAATATAGGAAATCTTTCTGGTATTTTGGTGAGTATTGAGTTAGTGGTTTATCAAACAAATACATCCATGTCTGGATACGAGCAGGTAGAGGCGGATCTGGCACAGATGTACATAGGGGTAAAACCTAAAAACACCGCTTTGAGCTAGACTCGAACAGGAACTGGTGCACGATAACGGGTCTTGCTGCACTCTTGGTTACAACACTCCTGGGGGATATGTTTGGTTAATCGTAAGCTTTTTATGAATCATTATGAAGGAATTATAGAGAAATATAATTGTTTAAGAATGAAGTTTTAAGACGTAGAATTCTCTATAGTTAAGAGATTCATAAATGATACAAGTTTCTCACTAAGATTTTATTCTTTTAGAAAATAGCGGCCAATAGGAGGAACTGTGCAAATGGTGACCACAATGGACCATGCGCTGACGGCCCTCCGATGGAAGCCGGAATGGAAACATTTATGCGAATGATGAACCAACTGACACAAGTTATGAGTAATAACTTGAATCAAGCTGAGAGGCCGATCTCACCACAAAGGGAACAACTTTCTGTCAAGTCCTTCATGCGTCAACAACCACCAAAATTTAGTGGATCTACTGACCCATTGGTTGCAGAACAATGGATAAGCTCCATTGAAAAGATCTTTTCTATACTTCATTGTTCGGAACAAGAAAAAGTCACCCTTATTGTTTACCGCCTAGAGGGGGAAGCTGATCAGTGGTGGTCACTGATCAAAAACACGAAGCCAAGAGGAGAAATGGAAGCCTTGAAGTGGGAAGATTTCAGGGGAATATTCTTCAATAAGTATTTCTCTCGTTCGATGAGAACGAGAATGGAGAAATAAGTTCTCGAGCTGAAGCAGATAGAGAATGAATCTGTTGGAATCTACGAGATGAACTTCACAAGGCTTTCCCGTTATACCTCAAGCTTTGTCATGGACCCTAATGAGAAGGTTGAAAGATTCTTTGGTGGACTACGACCTCATCTACGGAAGAATATAGCCAACAGGGACTATGATAGCTACGAAGAAATAGTTCGAAGTGCTATGAAAGTCGAACTGGAGTTTGGTGTGGCACAATGGTCTCACAAATCTAATGAGAATAAGAGAGCTCTAGAACCAAGCCTAGGAAGAAGCTTTGATCAGGGAAGAGGTGGAAAGCAAATGCAACTTACCACATGCAATAAATGTGGGAAGAAGCATTCGGGGAACTGCTTGATCGGAAGTGGCAAGTGCTACAAGTGTGGAAAAGGTGGTCATATTGCTTGGAATTGTCGTAGTGAGGTGAAACCTCAACTTCCCAACACTGACGACAGAGGAAAGATGGTTCTGGCCCTACCCGAGGTCCAATGCTTCAAGTGTGGACAGCTTGGACACTTTGCTAATCACTGTCCAAATCCAAGGGCAGTGGAGGAGAATCACCATCAACCTCAACAAAAACCAGGAGAGCAAGGTCGTGCTTTTTCTATCACAACAACTGAAGTTGAAGCTCTGAATGACGTGGTAGCAGGTACTCTTGTTGTCCTCTCAAAACTAGCAAGTACTTTGTTTGATTCTGGTTCTATGCATTCCTTTATTTCCTCCAAGTTTGCAAAGAATATAGAATCAATCCCCGAACTGCTAGAGGTAGAGTTTTCAGTCAAGACTCCAAGTGGGATTATCCATGCATAAACAGTGTTTAGAGACTCTGGTGTTTACTTTAGTGAGCACAATCTTATCGCAAATCTAGTATTCATTCCCATGTTGGAATTCGACATTATACTAGGGATGGACTGGATCTCAAAGTATAATTCTAAGATCAAATGCAGAAGTAAGGAAATCTCAGTAGTCTTGAATGAACGACCTACAATTCTTCCGAGGAGAGATATCCCGACCTGATCCTTGTCTAGAGGCACCTCCTATAGCCTTCTTTATGGAGTTAATCGGTGAGGATGAAGAAGGAAAAGGGAGTATACAAATAGAAGGTGTTCCTATTGTTTAGGAATACATGGACGTATTTCCTGAGGAGTTACATGGACCTCCCCCAAAAGGGGAGGTAGAGTTCTCTATTGAACTCGTACTTGGATCTCAACCGATATCAAAGACCCCATATAGAATGACAAATGTGTAGCTAGAGGAGTTAAAGAAACAACTCCAAGACTTGTTGGAGAAAGGTCTTATCCGGCCGAGTGTGTCTCCTTGGGGAGCACCAGTTCTCTTTGTGAAGAAGAAGGATGGATCAATGCGGCTATGCATTGATTATAGAGAACTGAACGGGATCACAGTGAAGAACAAATACTCTCTTCCAAGAATTGATGATTTATTTGACCAACTTTGTGGGGCTCAATTCTTCTCCAAGATTGATCTTTGGTCTGGTTATCATCAATTGAGGGTGAAGAAGGGAGATATTCCAAAGACCGCCTTTCGATCAAGATATGGGCATTATGATTTTACTGTTATGCCCTTCACAGCTTGACTAATGCTCCGGCTATTTTCATGGATTTGATGAATAGTCTTTAAGGACTACCTTGATAACTTTGTGGTAGTTTTTATTGATGATATTTTGATATATTCAAAAATTCGTGAGGAGCATGAAGATCATCTGAGGGTCATTTTGCAAACTCTGCGGAAGGAGAGGCTCTTTGGAAAGTTCAGCAAGTGTGAGTTTTGGTTACAACAAGTGGCTTTCTTGGGGCACATAGTAACCAATGAAGGAATCTCAGTTGACCCTGCAAAGACAATGGTTGTGGAGGAGTGGCCTCAACCCACAAAAGTAACTGAGATTTGTAGTTTCCTTGGTTTAGCAAGATATTATAGGAGGTTTGTGAAAAACTTTTCACGGCTTTCTAATCCACTAACCAAGTTGACTCGAAAAGGGGTTAAATTCATCTGGACAAAGGAATGTGAGGAAAGTTTCCAGGAGCTAAAGAATAGATTGGTTACTGTACCAGTGTTAACACTACCCTCTATCAGAGAAAGATTCGTTATTTTTAGCGATGCATCTCTAAAAGGGCATGGGTGCGTCCTCATGAAAAATGACAAGGTCATTGCTTATGCATCTCGACAGTTGAAGATTCATGAGCAGAATTATCATACGCATGATCTAGAGCTAGCGGTAGTTGTTTTTGCTCTAAAGATATGGAGGCACTATCTTTATGGGGATAAATGTGATATATACACCGACCACCAAAGTTTAAAGTATATTTTCACGCAGAAAGAATTGAACATGAGACAAAGGAGATGACTGGAGATTATTAAAGACTATGATTGTTCAATTCATTATCACCCTGGA
Source organism: Viscum album (assembly GCA_963277665.1). Taxonomy (NCBI): domain Eukaryota; kingdom Viridiplantae; phylum Streptophyta; class Magnoliopsida; order Santalales; family Viscaceae; genus Viscum; species Viscum album. Next base: position 1,134,467,740 of record OY728141.1, on the reverse strand, counting down.
AGAGCAAACAAAGTCGCGGATGCATTAAGCAGGAAAGACCCTGTGGTTCTGGCAACAATGAGGATCCTAGGAGATCCCTTGATTAAGGATCTAGTGAAGCTGTACATGGGAATTGTAAGGGAAGGGACATCATCAACCCTATCCCAAATGATTTCTCAACCTTCATTATTAGAGAGGATCAAGAAGGCTCAAAAAGAAGATCTTTTGTTGCATGAGAAGTTTGAGGCTGTAAAGGATGGGAAGTTTCCTGATTTCAATATTGATCAAGAAGGTGTACTGAAATTTCATACAAGACTATGTGTTCCATCTATTCCGGAGATAAAGAAAGAACTGATGGATGAAGCTCATAGCTCTACCTTCTCTATACATCCGGGAAGCACTAAAATGTATAAAGACCTTCGTGATCATTATTGGTGGGATAACATGAAGAGGGAGATTGCTGATTACACTACAAGGTGCTTGGTGTGTCAACAAGTAAAGGAAGAACAACAACTTCCTAAGGGGGTATTACAACCGCTACCCATACCAGCATGGAAGTGGGACAATATCACTATGGACTTTGTCACTGGTCTCCTAAAAACATCCAAAGGAAACAATGCGATATGGGTTATTGTGGACCGTCTCACCAAGATTGCCCATTTTATCTCCATTCGAGAAGATTTCTCTTTGGATCAACTTGCCAAGATATACGTGAAGGAAGTGGTAAGGATGCATGGGGTACCACTATCCATCATATCTGATCGTGATCCAAGATTCACATCAAAATTCTGGAGAATTCTTCAACATGCTCTGAATACTGAATTGAATTTTAGTACGGCCTATCATCCTCAAACTGATGGCCAATCTGAAAGGACTATTCAGACACTTGAGGACATGCTGAGATTATGCTCAATGGAATTTAAAGGTGGATGGGATCAACACCTCCCATTAGTTGAGTTCTCATACAACATCTTCCATTCGAGTATTCAAATGGCACCCTATGAAGCTCTATATGGAAAGCGATGTAGAACTCCTACTTGTTGGGATGAAGCTGGTGAGAGAAAGCTTCTTGGGACTGATCTTGTGCAAGAGATGACAGAAAAGGTTCATGTCATCCAACAACACTTAAAGGCTGCTCAGAGTCGGCAGAAGAGCTATGCTGACAACCGTCGAAGGGACTTGGAGTTTGGTGTTGGCGATAAAGTCTTCCTTCGAATTTCTCCATGGAAGAGAGTCATGCGGTTTGGAAAGAAAGGGAAGCTCAGATCTAGGTACATTGGCCCCTATGAAATCCTTGATCGCATAGGAGCAGTGGCCTATCGTCTAGCACTTCCACCGAACCTAACTCAAGTTCACGATGTCTTCCATGTATCTCTCTTGAGGAAGTACATACCCGACCCTTCGCATGTACTGAACCCAGAGGTGGTACAACTGGAACATGACCTCTCTTATGATGAGCAGCCAGTAGAAATCTTAGACCGTAGAGACAAGGTTCTACGCAACAAGACTACCCACCTTGTGAAAGTATTGTGGAGGAATCATAAGTATGAAGAAGCGACGTGGGAGCCTGAGGAGACAATGAAGCAAAAGTACCCTCACCTTTTGGACTAGGCCTTTGGTTTAAAATTTCGGGGATGAAATTTCTTAAGGGGGAAGAATGTAACGACCCAAACTTTTTGAATGGTATTTTTATTTACTCTTGAACGATTTAATAGAGATGTTAACGGTTAATGCAGAAAGAAGAGTCGATGGCTTTATCCAGTAGACTCGAACCTTATAAAGCCCACTTATCAAAGCTTGGGAAGGAGGTGGCATATTTGGGCTTCGCTTTGGACCAAGCCCAAGCCGAACTCCGGCGTGTCAAGCTTGAACGGAACCGCCTACGAGAGAAGTTCAAGTTAGTGGAGATTACTACTAGGGCAATGTTATCTGAGTCTCCCTCAGATTCTCTCACCATAGCACACCTTACACTTAGGTCATATGCTGGTGTTATAAGGGGTTATGTAACGAGACCATAACAGCCTTGTGTAATCCTTTGATTTAAATAAAAATTTTGATTTCTTATTATGATGAAGTTTGTGAATTTTTAAATGTCCGGATAAATATAGTATGCATATTTTTGATGAATTCTAGAAAATTGATATTTGAAAATATTTATGTAAACCTTAAATAATTAATTATGTGTAATGATTTTCAAAAAATAGGCTTCTACAATTATGTTCAGTACGAAATTTAGAGTCTAATAAGATCAACTTAATTTTTGATAAATAGTAAATTATGAATAGTGATTTTATGCTTAGGATTAGTAATGTGACCAAATGGATTAGTAATCTCACTTAAAGAAAGTATTAATATAATCTAGGCACCTTGATTAAGTAACGTGATTCCATAAAATAGGTAAATAACTGTTTCAGAAATTATTATTCAAGTATTAGTTTTTTTCAGGTGAATAGTGTTTTTTAATTAAAAATTAAATTAAAAATATTTAGAAAATTATTTTTATAAAATGGAGTTCATTTTTTAACTCAGTGCATCGATATTATGTTAAAGTAATTTTTGGGGATTTTTCTGAAAAAATGAATTTTCGGTGAATACTGTATTTATTTAAAAATTAAATTAAAAATATTTAGAAAATTATTTTTATAAAATGGAGTTCATTTTTGAAATTAGAGCATCGATATTTGGTTAAGGTGAAATTTTGGAAATTTTCTGAGAAAGTTGAATTTTTTATGAATAGTGAAAATACAGTTTTTAAGTTACGGGTGTTTAATGACATCATTAAATGATGTATTAAGTATGTAATCAATATGGTCGACTTATGAATAGTAAGATAAGGTATGAGGTGTCCCAAGTGACCAATATCATGGGCAAATACCATGGGCAAGCCCATGGTTTTTCCAATACCACCAATGAGGTGTCCCTTGGCCATTAATGCCTTGTCCCCTCACTTTCCCTATAAATACCCACTTTTTCCTCCTTTAGTTTTCACTCTCAACTCTCCCCCAATGAAGCTCTGGTCTCATTACCTCTCAAAGGGTCCTCCCAATGTGCCCCCAAACCCTCAAGGTCTCAACCTTTGAGTTTTAAGAGTTACGTTTTAAGGTAAGGGATCCGACCTCTCTCTTTCTTTTCAAGTAATCTCTTTTATGTCATTTCTTTTATACTCCATGTTCTTATGTTGGAGGATGTTCTTTCATATTCCTCTTACTGCCCTTTTCATGTTCATATGATGAGAGATCCTCTCTCACTCTCATCATTTCGTTTTATGAATGTTTAAATGGCGTCATTAGGCTGCCGAAATTTTTGTAAGTGAAATCTTATTTTTGTCTTCCTTTCAAGTTCTTCGTTTCATATGGTATATCATTCAAATTTCATTACCATGTTCTTAAATCCTTTATATTTTGTTCCCCTATTGTTTTATGTATCATTTATTAGTGGGTGACTCATGTCCCCTCTCTTTTCAATGTTTTCTAAAACTTTGTATCATAGCCGTTATGCTGCAGAATTTTCGTCTCAAAATGTCTTTCTCTTTTTCTCAAATTATTTTATTTTATTAAGTGAATACTCAAAGATCTTTCTTCTACAGGGGTATTCACATATATATCAAAATGTTCTATTTTAATTCTGGGATTTACATACATGAGATCCGCTTTCCTTTTTCCGTGGGTTTAAAGTGACATAAAGATCACGTCTTTAAAGTAGTTTTTAAAATGTGATGACTATGAAATGAAACTCATTTCTTTTATGATATATGGGTTGTTTATGAAATTTTTGATGATGATATATGTGGCTCACATGATAATAAAGACAAATTTAAGGGTGCGCCCTGATAGAGCTTCAATGCATTGGGTAAAGACTTAATCTCTAGAGATGACCATTTTTAACGACGCCTTAGTGAATAACCTTGGTAATTTTTAATGACACCTTGGGGATGGACCTTGGTGAAACGGAAATGATTATCTATGTTAAATGTTGTAGCCACATCTTCAAGTTATGAAATACGTTATTTTTATTATGATATGTCTCGTGATTTCTTTCTCAGGCCTTAATGTTCTTTTTCATGACTTTATTGATCTATCTCAAGTTCACATGTTAAATGTTTCCCCTTGTTTCCCTTACTGGGTCTTCTGCTCACCCTTTCTTTTGATGTATGTCCCCAGGTTATGAAATACAGTAATGAACCTAGGATGAACATAAGGAGAAGTCTTTCAAGTGTTTAAGAAGAATGTTTTATGTTTTCATGTTTTAAGTTCCTGGTTTCCAAGACACTAAACCTTAAATATTCTCGATTTTGTATAATATAATGAAAGTTTATGTGTTAAAAAGGCGGGATGATATAAAAATCACGACACAAAATTTACATGGTTCGGGAATAATACCTACGTCCACAAAGAGACATAACACTTCACTAATTTCACGAGCAAGATACAGAGTATAATCACAGAGTTACAAAAACCCTAGCTCGAAAATAAGCTTGTAAAACATCATGGTGCTACAGTAAACCGTGTTGGTACAGTGTCAAAATCCACACAATAAATCCACTATTCTACAATAATAGCGGAAGTATGTGGAGCTACAGTATCATGTTAGTGTCACTAGTTGCATGCCCATGTTAGTGTCGCTAGTTACAAGCCACTAAAGTACCATGTTGAAGTCTGCACTGGTATAGTACCGTTGTCAGTGTCGTCGATCTACATTCAATCAAAATGAACACAATCAGTCCGCATTGTGGCACGGTGCACAGTACGAGCTAGTGTCGTCAATCTACATTCAATCAACATGAACACAATCCGTCCGCATTGTGGCACAGTGCACAGTACGCGCTGCTTGCAGTTACCCAAACTACATCTAATGGATCCTGCTTGCAGTTACCCAAACTACATCTAATGGATCCAGCTACACAATTCCAAACCCAAGGTTAACCTTTACACATTTTTAGATGGGTTGTAAAATGATTTTATTAAGTAAATTTTTAATGAATGAATGTTTTCATCTCCCTTATGGGTGTTATCATAAGATATGTGTATGCACTAGTTATGCAAATTATGTGGAATAGGAGTTTAACCCACAACAGTCTGTCAAGGGAGCCCTCTTTAAATCCTCCCTGAGGAGAAGCCTTCTTTTAACAACGGAGACAACTTATCTTCACATCTCGTTATCATGAACTGAAATAAAATTGAGAAAAAAACAGTTGAGAAGGTTTTGGATCCACAGAACAGAGGAGCCATCAGAGCAAAGCATGCACAAAACAATAAAGAAACTGTACATAATATCAAGTATCATATGACAATATCTACCGGAAGTCATGTCTATACACATTCAGCACCCCAACAGACGGGGAATGAAACCGATGAAAGACAATGTGGCGTCCTCTCCTCAAGGATTGAGGCACCCGAACGTGTTCTCTCCGCTGTACATGACATACAGGAACCCGTCTTCATCCTTCTTCTCCTCGTATATTGCAGACATGATCGCTCCTGCAAACATCAACACTGAAAACCCATCACCCAGATAACCAAAATGGGCCATAAGCCTTAGGAATGAACTGCAGCTGTTACCAGTGGGGGGGAGGACATTATCAACAAAAATGAAGATCGCTTTCTCTGCACTCAATTTGATTCTTTTGCGAATCACATAAACAAATTGTCCTACTGTTAGATCAGCAGGAACCAGGTACCTGCATAATTCAGTGTCATCAATTAAACAAACCACCTCCAGATGGCAATGGCTACCTGTTAACCTAGTACCCCGGTCCGATTAAAACACCTTCAGGTACCTCCGAACAGGGTTTTAATCAGGTTCAGGTGTTGCGTGTAATAATCATTTCTGATCAAAGTAGGGTTCGGGTCCGAATATATTTATATAAATTATTATAATTACTTTTTTTATAATATTATAAAAATTATATTCGGTTTGAGGTTTCAAACAGGATTCACCTGAAAAAAAAATAAAAAAAAAATTAAACAGGTAATAAACGCCTACTGTTGGGTATTAAATTTATAATTCGGTTCCAGGTTTAAGTACTGATTTTCAACATTAAACAGGTAATAATCGGGTTAGGGTATCAATATTGTTAACGGGTTGGGTACTTGTACCCACATTTTCATAGCTGCCTGAACCGTTGCCATCTGATAGAGAACTGAAAACAGACTCTGTAATAATATGGAAAAGGGCCAGAGAGCTGCTGAGGAAGAAAACTGAAGAAAACTGAAGAAAACACTACGGGAGAGATCCCGCCGGATCATCTTCAGCGCCTCATTCTTCATCTTCGCCCAACAGCATCACCCACGGTTTGGGATCGGCACACCAATGCATGGGTCTAAAGGGCCGCCCACACCTGAAACACAAGCTTTTGCTTCGGCGGGTCCTTGCATTCTTGGCTTGTTAGGTGCCGAACGCCACGCCCACAAGGAGGTGTCTGATTTGGAGCCTCCCGGTGAACTCCTATCCAGGCAGCCTCCCCTCGTCTGAGCGGTTGGGGATGGGTCTCATCCGGCATTTGTGCCTCTGAATGGTCCAATGGCCGCCAAAGTTCAACAACACATAGCCAACGAGGATTCGACGACCCACCGCCGCGATACTGGGTTCCCACACCACCCATGAAGGCAAGCTCCACATGTCAAGCTATGCGCATTACTTGCAGCCGAGTCTCGGGGTTGTGGGTGCGAATCCAACTGTGAATGTCTTCTTATAGTCCATGCAAAAAATTCATGATGTATTGCGGCTCGGGGCGACGAGGAAGTAAAGACGTCAGAAATTCAAATTGCTCTACATAGTCCTAGACCAACCCAGTCTGGTGTCGTGCGGCCAATTCCTCATAAGGATTTTGGATCTCCAGCACACTAAACCGTTACATGAGCTGCTCTTTAAAAGCTGATCAAGACACTCCCGGAAAAACTTCCTGCACTATGTTGGACCAATGGACCGCAACTCCTTCCATGCTAATCTGCGCAAGCGATACCTTAACATCGGTCAGCGTTTGATGAAAAAGTAAAGTTCCGCACATGTGATCCAACCCCTGGGGTTCGAACATCGGGAGTTCCACCCGTTTGGCAGTTGTGTGTTGATCGGTTCCCATGTCAACATGGGGTGCAGAAAAAGCCAGTTTCCTCCATTGGTTTACTGAAGACACCAGTTATTGCTGCGTGCAAAGCTGAAGGCTCGGTGAAAGACGATGGAAGATCTGCCTCCAGCCACGGCGCCTTCTCCAGGCGGCACAGAACAAGCAGTAATGTAAGTACTGAGTTCTGTTTGTTCCTTGTGGCATTCGGACAGCTCCGAGCGCTCCTGCTCCCAGGTCTGCTACTTCATGGTGATAGTCTCTATCGCCAACATCAGGTTGGGGAGGAGAGATTCTAAGCATCCCACCCATTGGTCAACGCCGTCTTGGCGAGGCTGTTTCCAAGTGTCCATGGCACGGGCAGGCTGGCTGGGAAGTTGTGAGGGGGGGGGGGGTGCGTCTAACGGAAAACTGATGGGGTGCGTCTCCTCGGACGCGATCCGGAAGAGAGCATCGCCTTCTGCAGAAGTCGTCTTGGCGAGGATGTTTCCAAGTCAGGAGTGAGGAAGATAGTAGGTCAGACCAAATGATAGATAACTAAGAACAGACACTAATTATAACAGCCAGAGAGCTGAGAAGGAAGAAAACTGAAGAAAACGCTACGGGAGAGATCCCGCCTAAACCGAAGCCGATTCCCATGCCTTAAGCCGTTTCCTCTCTACTCCTTCCCTCACTCTAGCCTCTCTTTATTTAACAACCCCGGTGGGCCCCCTCCCAAACAGAATTGGTTATTCCCCCACACAAGACACTTATATCCCTGAACAATATTCCCTCCAGCTCACGAGTCTTAACACCGTCCCTAATTTTTAACAGTCTTAATTCATGCGAAACAATTATTTTTTATTTATATTGTAATACTAACTATACAACCGAGAACACCCTTAGTCAATTAGATTAGATCGCACAAGAATCAACAACTCTACGCAAACAAAATTTGAACAGAATGACTGATTTTATGAAGAGATGGCAGCTGAGTGGTTGATGGATGTAGGGATTTGCATTCTTCATTGTTTAAAAATTTGTGGTTTTCATGAGTCCAGCCTATTTCAATTAGGTTTCCGGTTTAAGCTTTTCAAGAACAGAAAGTTTTGAAGGTGGTGAGGATAAGAGGTTCGAAAAATCCATATTTTAGAGTTTGTGCAATTTCAAGAACATTTTGATAATTTTGTGACGGTAAGGCAAAACTATCATTTTGACCTAACAAACCGAACCCGAGTCAGAAGCATCTTGGGTATAACCTTAGTTTTTTGTTTTTGTTTTTGTTTTTATTTTGATGATACTTTGATAAATTCCAAAACACTCAAGAAAAACTCAAAATTTGATCTCAAGGAATAAAAATCATGCTTGCAAATGGCAATCAGACCGTTAATGGGCAGCTGAACAGCAAATTAAGATAAAAAACAAGCAAGACAAGAAAATGTTTACAACACTGCAACAGGCTTCTTTATAGGGCAAGTGGTTTAATAGAAGGGACATAAAAAGAGAAATAACGGTAATGATGCACTGATAAAACAAACATTAAAAACTGTTAATTTAAAGCAATAGAATCATGAAGCAAAGCTCACTTTTTTTTATCTATATTAGGAATGTCACTTCTTTCTGCCTTCTCAACGATCACCTTAAATCACCAAAATCGGTTCATATAAAGTCAGAATAAGATTCCAATAAGTATAGCATGATTTATGTGAAATTACACTGAATCCAAAGCACACTGCCGCTAAGACAAAAGCATTGACATGATAGATAGTAAGATAGCTCTTATGCCCTTCAATAAAATGTATTGGGGAACAGTAAAAGTGATGGGCCTGCAAAAGTTCATCCATTTCAAACTAAACGGCCCACCATGGCATTTTTAGCATAACAAAGTAGTAATTTTAGCACAGGTATCATAACTAATAATAAACGCGCACACAGAGAATTTTTTCTAGCTGAGGTCACCCTTATTTTTATTCCCAAGCTCAAATGTTTGGCTTTCCATGAATTTCTGGCTTTTGGTAGGACCTCGTAGACCTCATTGGCCAACTAGATAGCTACTAGCCACTACCCATGCTGGTTGACCACTGGCTTTCGGAAAGTAGAGGATGACCGGTGCAATTGACCACAGCAGTTGAAGAATGGTATTCTGCAGCCACTTTTTTTGGTCTACATAACTCATCAATTGAAAATTATGAGTACATCGAAGATAGGGTTATGCTGTTGCTGGAAATTCTTTAGTTCTGAAGTGAAGTTGCTGTCTTTTTTTTATCCATGGATATAGCTTGTGTGCCACAAAAAATAATGACTAGCCTGTTGGCACCTGTTTTCTTTTATCCTTCTCTTTTATTGATTTTTCAGAACATAATCAAAATAAGCGAACGCTAAAATTTGATTGGATCCTTTGCAAACAACTAAACAAAAATAAACTCCTACCGGAATCCTGTCTGGGTACTTCTCCCTAATCCTAGCGGCCTCAGCACGCCGTTTTTCTGAAAATGAAAATTCTCAAAGGCTAATGAAGCTGTGAAAGCAATTTTGGCCAATATAACAAGATTAAAAAAAGAATAAGAAGCAAGAACTGAGAAACCAATGAGTGATTACCCAAATCATGCTCCTTCTTGAAGTAACTCCTTGCCATTTTTCCCGAGAAAAATCTGAAAATAGCAACATGCACAATAAATTTGTAATAAAGTATCTCATAAGATTATAAAGCTAGCAAACATTGAGCAGCACCCTTGGTTAGCAAAAGCTAGCATGCTAACTTTTCCACACACACAAACAGACAGCGTGTCTCTATTCAACCAAAATGTTAAAACAACAGTTTCATATCATTTTCAGAGATCATACTATAAAAGTTCCAAAGATTCACCCCACCCTTCTTCCTCTAAGTTTGATAAACTTGTTTACAAATTTCAGTCATCCAATTCCAAGGGCCCGAACTATTGATCAATCAAACCAGGAGCGAGCGTATTGTCACGCCCTGCCACATGTGCAAGAGGTTTTCTAAAGTTCTATAGAGATGTTCCGTATCCAAGAGGGTTCCGGAATATTCCAGAATTCTCTAGAGTATCTTGGAGCTCTCCCACAAGTCTTGATAGCTTCGGAACATTCTAGACCCTTATAGAATGTTGTGTAACATAGTAGGTTCTAGAATGCTCAGGTATATTCTTATAGGGTAGAATTCCCTAGAAACTTGTAGATATATAAAGTTCTGGAATGTTGTAGGCCATGTCATCCACCCCTATATGGGGAGGCACCTCATCAGTAACCACTAGTTCGGAAGTGAATCCAAGAAGAGTTGTAAGAGACAGCTTTCCATTGTGAAGCTTGTCTTGTGTGAGCTTGTCAAGCACTCCCCTCACGACCCTAAAGTCTGCTGCACGAGTGAGGAAAGACTGAACTTGGAAGAGGCATTGGGAGAGCAAGCTAGTCATGTGCCGCACAAGAGGTTGGGAAAGGCCAAGTCCATGACAGTATGATAATTGAACAAAGAGATTTTGAACATCTTAAAAACCCTAAACCAGATAAAAATTTACCAGCAATAATCATCAGGGGGAAACCCCCCCTAAAAAAGCCACATCAAACCAGAATCTAGAACACGAATTAAAGGGAAAAACCTAAACAAAATAATATAATATAATATCTGCCAAACAAGTCAGCAGCAGTAGCAGCAGTAGCAGCAATAGACGCTAAACAATCATGAAAAGTGGAGGGGAATCAAGGAACGGTAATCCAACCAGATAGCGATCGATACATGGCGGAAATCAAAATCAGAATCGATCATACGACGCCAGGTGGAGGGGTCACAGAAGGGTCACCCAACAAGATAGCAATCGAGACATACAAGAAATCAAAAGCAGGATTGATCATAGATAATCTAGAAAATAACACGAACTGTATACTTTTTTTGGAGAGGAGGCTTTCGGGCAGCTTCAGATGATTCGGCACGGGTGGATAGAGCTATGGGCGGTGATTTGGGAGTGGTTTCCAGCGAATTATCTCCGTCAGGAGCAGTGGCCTTAAATTCGGAAATTATAGCGTGTGGTTACTGGACTTGAGACGCACGCACGATCCCACTTTAGCTGATAATTTATTATTATAAAATTAATGGATTGTGATCATATGTTAATACTAGTATTGCCACATAATCATATAGAGATAATTCCCTTACGATATATAGGTTATAAAACTTATATATCCCATTGACTCATTTTGAGAAAATCACATGAATAGTCTAATTTCATATGTTATTGGTTATTAGAGAAATCTTGTTTAGGGAAAGATGAGATCCATTGAAAAATGACAATACAACTCAAGACTAAGTGAGGTTGAGGAAGTGCATGTTGTTGGATACAACTTGCGAATACGGTTCTCAAGAAAGAATTGATTTGAGTCCAGTCCATTTATCGGAGAGAGAAAATCATTAATGGAAATAGAGGAGTTTCTCCCAGCATTAATGAAGAGTTAATTCTCAATATTAATGGAGGGAGAAATTAATGATGTCTGCATTAATTGGAGATATGAACTTGGGGTCTATATAAATGGATGTGGTAACATTTGTTGAGTACAACTGACGAGCAGAAGACAATGCCTGACAAAGGCGAAGGTGGGTCCTCTTCCGGGGAAGCCAACCTGGGCACACACAGAGCCGAAGGCACCAGAGCCAAGGGCGGAGGTCGAGACCCACAAGGGTGGAGACCAGAATGAGGGAGCCAAAAGACGCGACGACCGAACGATGTTGGTGGAACATCTTCCGGTGATCTAGGTAGAGTTCTGAATGATGAAAATTCTTGTAACCTAGATGTTTCTCTTCATTGAATGAAAGTAACGTTGTCATTCTCTCGTGCATGTAGGACAAAAGTCTGAACAGCGTAATCTCGTTGTGCATTGTTTTATACTTTGTGGTTGCATGCGTGTTTGCTTGTTGTGCGCTTTTGTTCGTTGCTCGAAATGAAGACCTTGAGAGCACCGAAACCATATGCAAGGATGACTCGGTGTGGTGGTTGGGGTGTCTGGACTTCTCAGTTTCGGACACCAAAGTCGTGGGGGATCTTTCGGAGCAAGTTCCGCGCATGTTGTTTCGGGCTTCGATCCCCAACACGTGGTATCATAGGGATTTGTAAAGAACCGGAAATTCCGTGTAATTTTTTTAAAATTATATGGAATTATTACAAGACTGCAAAAATCGACGACACGTGATTCTGAGACCCGAAGAGCTCGGAAACGAGTTTTAAACTTTTTTTAAGGTACGTTCAGTAAACGTGTGAGCAAGTTTTTATATCTTTTGAACCGATACTCGAATTAAAAATCTGAGGGCACCGTTGAATTCGCAGTGCTGAGTTTCGCTTAGGCGAAACTTAACTTCGACCAACAAGGGTCGGACGAAAAAAGTTAAATTTTGGACTTTTTGGAAAAATAATAAAATAACTCTTTGAGTTAATTTATTCTTTTCTTCAACCGTTGAGCAACAGTTGGCGCAATCTAATGACGAGCATTAAATGAGGGTCATTTAATGACTCGTTTCTTTTGTTGTGAAATTGCAACACTTGTTCAGTTAATGGTTCTTTAATTAAGGTTTATTAATAAACCATATCAATGAACACAACATCAAGATTGTTTCCTTTTATTAATCAACTCGTTGACGAACGAATAAACGATTGTGGGAGAAACCTCCGACGTAACGCCGACGATATCACCCTTCAACGAATAATGGAGAACGAATGACGACCGTTGGAGGAACTGGCACTACTGGAAATCGGATCTTTCCCAACACTTATATACCCCCTTTCCCAACGGTTCTCTCAAACCGTTGGGAAAGGGGGGGTCTTTCCCAGCGGTTTGGGAGAACCGTTGGGAAAGACCCCCCCCCCCTTTCCAAACGGTTTGAGAGAACCGTTGGGAAAGAGGGGTTTTGAGGCCCCCAACGGTTCTCCCAAACCGTTGGGAAAGACCCCCCCTTTCCCAACGGTTTGGGAGAACCGTTGGGAAAACTCACCTCCAAAACCAACATTCACCCCCTGGAAATTTCCACCTATCCCAACAGTTTTGAGAACCGTTGGGATAGGTCTATCCCAACGGTTTTGAGAACCGTTGGGATTCTTTCATTTCTTCCAGGTCTGCTACCCGAGAACATTATATAAATCTAAATTTTAAATAATTATGATAATACATATATATATTTATGAAATTATGTTTACAAAAGTGATGTTAGCTTAGTGGTTAAGTCTTTCGATTATAAACAAGGGGTCGTGGGATCAAATCTCAGCACATGTTTTTTTTTTGAAATACATTTACCAACAGTTTTATATCCGTTGGAATAGATTTTCATATTACTTATACCAACGGTTTTGTAAACCGTTGGGATAGGTCTATACCAACGGTTGTGGATCAACCGACAAGTGAGTTGATTCGCGACTCATTCGTTCTTGCAGGTGGTTGTTGCAGTATCTTAATTTGGGGTTTTACTTAATCTATATGATGATTGTTATCACCCCCTTGATAAAACGCTAACGCGGAGGGTGCATGCCAATCTGAACAAGGTCTGGAACCTCCGCCGCTCTTGGATATCGTGTGTTCTTCATGGGCAACTGAGCAACGTGGCGACAAGGCAATTTTGTGGGCTTCGCAGTGAAGGCGGTGACCCAAGAGGTATGTAGGCACAGACAGGAAGGAAAACAGACCACCAGAGCATCTCCGGTGGCCCGCGGAAGGAGCCGCTGGCGACCGACGACGCCGGCCAGACCATGTCGGCTGCGTGGAGAAGGCAGCGCCCACAAGTTCCGCATGGAAGAGGAGCGGCCCACTCGGGCCGCTTGGTGGACGCGCACAACGGTCGGCTCATGCTGGTCGTTTCAGGAGACGTAGCGGCGCCCCGCTGGCGCCGCCAACTGGGAGAACCGGACACCCCGTGTCCGATCCAGCATAACCGGCCTGCACCGCGTGGGCCGGGTTCTCCAGGCGGGATAAACCCACCAGCCAGGTCATACCCCACCAGCCAGGCCGGACCCGCGCCAGTCGGGCCGGACCCCTACCGGACCCGGACCCCTACCGGACCCGAACCTAATCGGCCCCGTTTCACTAAAACTGACGTAACTCACAAACCGAGCATCTGATTGATGCATTGTTTGTGGCATGAGGACCCTTGCGATGAGGCGGTCCTTTTGAGATAATCCACTTGAGTTTTGGATGATGTTGGAGTACGGTCGGGTTGGATCAGACTTGAATCCAACTGGGTCCTATTTACCTTTTTGCCTATATCTTACAGACCAGGCGTCTGATTGACGCGCCGTCTATTGCGTTGAAACCCTTATGACAATACATCCCTTTGACTTACCTATAAGTGAGACTTCGTGGTGGTTGAAATAAGACCAATGGCTTGAGGATAAAAACCCTCGGAACTCATATGTACAAGGTGCGAGAATCCAGTGGTTGGTTGTCAAGTGAAGAGTGACTATCCGTGGACCGGTAAGAGAGCGACTCTCCATGGATCAGCAATGGCATGACCCTCCGTGGGTCGTCAAGAGAGCGACCCTCCGTGGATCGGCAATGGCCCGACCCTTTGTGGATCGACAAGAGAGCGACCCTCTGTGGATCGACAATAGCGCGACCCTCTGTGGATCGACATGAGAGCGACCCTCTGTGGATCAGCAGTAGCGCGAACCGTCATGGAAAACCATAGAGCGACTCGTCATAGATCAGCGGCAGAGCGACCCTTTATGGATCGACAGCGGAGCAACCCTTCTCGGATTAACAGCTGAGCCCCTCAACAGAATAAGATGTTTTAGCTTACGACTAATCATCTTTATTCTTGTTCTTTAAATTGTATACCTAGCGTGAGATGTCTTTTACTTAGTGCCCTATGATTGAGATCATTCTTTGTGGTTTTTTCTTGTATAATTCCGAGAGACCTTCAGGGGTCTCAGGATCCCTACTGAGTATTGTTATACTCACCCCTGCACGGGTTTCGCCCACACTTTGTTGTGTCTTGTGCAGACAACAGACAACTTGACTGAGACTTTGGAGAGCTAGGGCTAGACGGTACATGGAGGTGACCGATTGACATGGAGAGTCGTAGTGATGATTTGTACCTACCCTTCAGGTAGGATCCTTGGAAGACGATCTCTAGAGCTTGTTTTTCCTTTTTATGTACTACTCTTTCAGTTGGGCTTGTATACTGGCCCCTTTACTTTCAGTACTTACTTTTACTCCCAGTGGTGGTTTTTAGTGGTGGTTGTTCTACTTATTTTCCGTCGTGTTTTACTTGCATGTAGTGTACCCTATCTATGTGTGTATAGGTTTTAAAGGCATTGTCTTCTCTTTTTGTGTTTCGGATTTCCGGTGCTAGTTACCATCCCCTGGCCTATGGAAGGCGGGCTTGGGGTAGTCACGACACGGGCCTCAGGGGATGGGTCGTGAAAAAGTGGTATCAGAGGGCATTCGGTTCTACCAAAAGAACTAAGAGTCTGCAATTTTCATTGGAGCAATAATGTTAAGTGTCTTGAGTTCAACTTTCTGTCCGAGGAGTCTAGTGTTGATGCGGCGGCTAACGTATCCATACACCAGGACCCTGAACTTTGTTTTCCGACTCGGTACACGAAAACACTAGTTGCATGTGTCTTGAAAATGTTTTTTTTCTTTTGATCTCTTTTGAGTGAGCTCACCAAGTATAACTTATTATCCTTGGCGCATCTGTTTCTTTACAGGATGCCTCCACATAGACAACCATCCAAGATTCCAGTGAGAGATCATGATGACAGACCACCGAGCGATGAGCCATCGGTGTAGGGTCCTCTTACAACGATAGCACCTTCAGGTGGTGTACCAGTAACACCACCACCCATAGGGAAGTTGTTACCACCAGCCTCACCAGCGGATAGTTCACACCGACTGATCATGTTGAACGAGTTCTAGAGACAGAGACATATGAGGTTTCGAGGTGAGATAGATCCATAGGCAGCTGAGGACTAGCTGGAGGCTGTGGCATGAGTTTTCTTCTTGGTCAAGATACCAGCAGACCAGATGGTGATCCTAGGTACTAGTCTCTTTCAGGGCACAACAGAGAGATGGTGGAGCCTGACGCTCTAAAC
This sequence comes from Viscum album, assembly GCA_963277665.1. NCBI lineage: Eukaryota > Viridiplantae > Streptophyta > Magnoliopsida > Santalales > Viscaceae > Viscum > Viscum album. Next base: position 1,134,451,639 of record OY728141.1, on the reverse strand, counting down.
ACACGAGGAGACGACTCTTTCCTGGTTAGACTTCAAGAGCCTCTTCAGGGAGGGGTTCATACCAGCTACATTACGCTCAATGCGTATTCAGGAGCTACTGCACTTACAGTAGGGAAGCCTGATAGTGGCCCAGTACTCGGCGAGATTCACTGACCTCTCATGCCACTCCACCAACATGGTACGATACCCTTTCTTCAGGGCCCGAACCTTTGAGTAGGGACTCTGATGGGAGATCAGAGCATCGATGATATCGCTCAACATCCCGACGCAGGCTGGAGTGCTACAATGAGCATTATTGGTGGAGAGCTTCCTAGCTGAGCAGGCACCGACGGTGAGAGCCACCACCGGATGACAGGCAGCTGAGTCATCTGTAGTAGGTAGTAGGAAGATGATGTAGAGGCCTAAGCGGTCTAGACCTTTCTGAGTATGACCCTAGGATGTAGGGTCGGAGGTGCGGAGCCCGTGAGGTAGAGGAGGTTAGTAGAGTAGCAGACCATGCTACTTGTACGGCGGGCAGGGTCACATGGCTCGTGACTGCCCAACCCGCCGTACTGATGATCAGTAGACGATCGAGGGACGGTCGAGGCAGCGACAAAGGTTCAAACAAGGAGGTCCACAGGGTGGCGGATATGGAAGAGGAGAAGGCCATGCAACAAGTAGTGGACGATGGTTTGAGGTACTACTGCCACCACCCCGACCTTAGGGAGCAGGTGGACAGAGACAAGCTCAGCTCCGGGCAGAAAAGGCCTATAACCACGACACTCTGGAGATGATTCAAGGTATGATCTGTGTCTACTCCACCCTAGCTATAGTTCTTAAAGACACAGGTGTCAGTCACTCTTTCATTTCCACGACTCTCGTTCAGAGCTCGAAGATTCTGGTGGAGCTGTTGGCTCGATCCTTACGATTAGAGACTCATATGGGAGAGGATGTGATGATTACACACTGGTCTCAGTAGTGTGAGCTTACTCTAGGAGGTGAGAGCTTCATTTTAGATCTCCTAGTAGCAGCGTTGAGGGCTTACGACATCATCCTGGGTATGAAATGGTTATCCATGGTCCATGCTCAGATCGACTATTTTAGGCACAAAGTATGGTGTGTCCATGAGGATGGGACCAGGTTTTCCTTCACTGGTGAGAAGGGAACCTTTGCAGCACACGATGGACTTTCTCGGAGGAGGGTGCAACCGATCACTCATCAGTTGGCTAGCCTCACCCTCAGTGTAGTTGAAGAGAGGAGTCTGAGCTACCTTGTAGTGGTGGACCAGTATGCTGATGTCTTTCCTAAGAATGTTCTGGAACTACCTCTTCGTAGAGAGGTAGACTTCTACATTGACCTATACCCCGGGATGACACCAATACCTATACTAGCATATCAGATGGCTCCCATGGATATTTGTGAGTTGAGGGTACGGATGGAGGACTTATAGAGGAAGGCATTTGTAAGGCCCAATATTTCTCCATGGGCAGTCCCGATTTTGTTCGCCAAGAAGGAACATGGTAGTTTGAGGCTTTGAATGGACTATCGGCACCTAAAACAGGTGGCTGTGAAGAACAAGTATCCTCTACCAAGGATTGATGATCTCTTCGATCAGCTAAAGGGAGCGTGGTGGTTTTTGAAGATAGACCTCAGATCAGGCTATCATCGGCTCAGGGTATGGGAAGAGGACGTACCAAAAATAGCTTTGAAATGAAGGTATGACCACTATGAGTTCTTGGTGATGACTTTTGGTGTAACCAACGCCCCAACAATCTTCACGGGACTCATGAATAGGATTTTCCAACCTTACCACAATCACTTTGTGGTGGTCTTCATTGATGACATCTTGGTGTACTCAGCATCAGAGGAGGAGCATGCCACACATTTTTAGATAGTCCTTAATACACTCTGAGAGAACCAACTTTATAGCAATCTCTCAAAGTGCCAGTTCTGGATATGGGAAGTCCACTTTCTAGGACACGTTATCTCGAAGGATGGAGTTGTAGTGGATCCAACAAAGATAGAGGCAATGATTTCTTGGGAGCCACTTAGGAGCCTGACTGAGCTGTGAAATTTTCTGGGGTTGGTTAGGTACTACCAGAGATTTGTACCTGACTTTTACAGAGTACCGTCACCCTTTTCAGCTTTGACAAAGAAGGGGAAACACTTCGTATGAATGTAGAGATACCAACAGAGTTTTTAGGTGCTAAGACGGAGACTGACGAGTGCCCCCATCTTGAGGATACTAGAAGAGGGCATTGGGTATGTAGTCTACTATGATTCTTCAAGGACTAAACTAAGATGTGTCCTAATACAGGAGTGAGTGGTGATCACCTACGGATCACGACATCTAAGGAAATATGAGTAGAACTACATGACCCATGACTTGGAGTTAGTAGCAATGCTCTTTTCATTGAATATACAGTGACACTACTTGATGGGTGAACGGTTTACTATCTACTCTGATCACGAGATCCTCAGGTATATCTTCTCACAGAAGGACCTGAACCTGAGACAACAATGATGGATGGAGTTCCTCTATGACTATAACTGTGAGACAATCTACACTCCTAGGAAGGGAAACTTAGTAATAGATGCACTCAGTAGGAGGTTGGGTCTACAACTGCTAAGTGAGGTGATAGAGAAGCTAGCTGCGTTGCAGATATCCTTCGTGGATAGTGATGGATCATCTTACCTCTAGTCTATGACAATCACCCCCACTCCTTTAGTGAGTTTGGGAGGCACATCTTGGGGATGTTGACTACAAGGCCTGATGTGCTCAGATATCCTCAGGGTAGGCTCCTGATGGATTTTTGATAGGTGGGGAGCACATCATCCTTTTTAGAGGATGCACCATGGTACCAGTGACGTTTCAGGAAGAGGTGTTGAGGGAGTTCCATACATACCCTTTTGTGGTACATCCTAGAGTGGTGAAGATGTACCAGGACCTCCGACGTTAGTACTGGTGGCCAGGGATGAAGAAATCAGTAGTAGAGTTCGTTTCACGATGCCTCACTTGTCAGCAAGTGAAGGCCGAGCATCAGGTTCCAATAGGATTAGGACAACCAATAGAGGTACTATAATAGAAGTGGGATTGTATCTCCATGGAATTCATGATTGGGTTACCACGCACGTCCAGGGGCCATGACTCTATCTGGATGATGATTGACCAACTCACCAAGTCGGCCCATTTTCTACCCATCCGAGAGTAGGGATCATTAGAGTTCTTAGGATGCCTCTACGTCTAATAGATATTATGGATTCATGGGATACCATCGACGATCGTTTCAGATCATGACACTCATTTTACATCGCGATTGTGGAAGGGATTACAGGAGGTGTTCGAGACTCAGCTACGCTTGATCACTGCCTTTCACCCTCAGATAGATGTCCAGATGAAGAGAACCATACAAACACTTAAGGACATGATTTGTGCTTGCATCCTTGATTTTGGCCGCATTTGGTAGAAGCACCTGCCACTGGTGGAGTTCTCATACAACAACATCTATCACTACATCACCAGAATGGCACTGTTTTAGGCCTTGTACGGGCGACCATGCAGATCACTTCTATGCTGGAAAAACCCAGGGGAGTCAGCACTTATGGGTCCAGAGTTGGTACGAGCTACCAGTGAGAAGGTACAGATCATCCAAGAGCAGATGAAGACTACACAGAGTTGGAATAAGTCTTATGCCGACATGAGACGAAGACCCTTGGAGTTCAAGGAGGGAGACAATATCTTCCTATGGGTTTCACCCCGACGAGGATCACATAGATTTGTTCGGGGCAACAAGCTATCTCCAAGGTTCATTGGGTGACATTTGGAGCTTGGATAAAGGCTACTAAAATTCTGGAAGGCAAGTGAACCAGAAGATCATGATAGAAAGCACTTAGGGATTATTTCAGAAGTTGAAGTCACATGAAAAATGACTCGGGTTCCCAGAGGAAGATTTCAGATGAATCTGTCAGTTGTCAATTCAAGTCGATGGAATATTCGGTTGGTGTCCTTGTTCTTCATGAAGTTGTAGATGTAGAAGGGATTTTGTAGTTTTCATATCTATGGAAACAATATTTCGAAGGATTAATAGAGAAACAAAAGGACCTTTTGTGATGAAGGTGGTCTCTCAAAGAGTCAGAACCAGGCTGGAGCAGTGGGAGCAAAGGACCATGTTTCCATGGTTTCACTAAAGGAAGTTTCAATGAGAGTTTGTCATGTCGATGACATCAGACTTTCTGGAAGCTACGGTTACTGTATGAAGTTCAGTTTTGATGGCGTCGCTGGAGTTTGGTTGTAGAAACCCAAAGCCCGACGTACATTGACATTACATTACATTTGTGGAATACTTAGTACATAACAAAAACACACACACAAGGATCGTAATAGTTTAGTGTCTTTGGAAACTCAGAATATAATCTTCTAATCCTGGTGAAAGATCTTCAACATCTCCCATAAAGATCTTCCTTTTTTTATACCTAAAACCTTTCTTTATATCTTGGGGAAAAGAAAACATAAAAGGGTGAGCACAAATGCTCAGTAAGGGTAAACAAAATAAATATCAATCACATCATATACATAAGCACATAACTTTTGGAAATCTTAACCTGTAAAAGAGATCATAATTTCATAACCTGGGATAACTCATGGCAGTGAAATGTAATCACAATAATCATAACTTAAAACATTAAACTTTGTGGCATACACACATAATCATAGAGAATCATTTTTTGTTATTCAAGACTCATTGCCAAGACTATCTTAGTGGACAAAGTCCCTTTCTGAACCGAGTCACCCTCGTTTCAGTCCTGTTTCACTGAACCGGTATAACCTACCGTTCCAGCCATGTCTATCTCATGAGATATAAAATCTTTACCCAATGCATTGGAGGGAGATATAGGTCCCACCCATCTCATAATGATACCATTCTTATGTGTGCCACAAAACCATAAATCATACATCATTGCATAACCCATGTAATAAAATGGGATTCTTAAACATCATGACATCATAAAACAATTCATATACGATAAAGGAATTCATAAAAATAATTCCATCACAACATAATCAAATCAATGTAATAATAGGGATAAAAACAGAACCCTTTATTATCTTAGATGGAAAATAATTTTGATAAAACACTTGAACTTCATTCTTGAGGAAAATATCCTTTCTACTTCAAAAACATTTTTCCTTTCTTAACATGTCATACAACTTTAAACTAAAAGAAGTTGATTAAAAATAAACTTGAAAACTTTAAAAGGAATATTCTTGGAAATAATGTTTTAAAAATCCATTCATGTCGTATAAGTTAAAAAAAACATTCTTCGTACTTTTGTCGGAAAATTCAAAAAGTACCTCGTACGAAAAATGACAAAAGATTCCTTTCATATTCTTTACTAAAAACTCACCGAAGGGTAAAATTGGATTTAAAAAATTTTATGTGGATGGAAATAATATTACATATTCAGGAAACATGGATTTGGATGATAAAATACACCCCAGTAAATTTCAAAGTATAAACAATCTCAGATAAAAATGAGATTGTGATATTTCCCTTACCTTAGGTCCGGTTTGCTTTGTACATGTCCGAAGCTCCTGTATAATGGTTTAAATAATGTTATTGACTTATTCCAGAATCATAAATATTGATATGATATCATATATGGTCATATTCTTAGCTTCTTATTAGTAATATTTCATTGTTACTTGTTACTCGGGTCTTTATTGCCTTTTGTTCTTATGCGTGTTTTGCCGAATAAATTCTTATTCTTATTTTAAGGTTATAGATACCTTATATCCAGAATGGTATTAGTGTAACATATATTATATTTATTCATTCAATTCATTTATATAATTACTATGTAATGATGATCATGTAGAACGAGTCGCATCACATTGTGGAGACGGTATTCCGTACGTACGCACGAGCGATGATATTGTTCCCATGATCGTGGAATTGTTTTTAAGTGTATTTATACTATTTCAGTGTCAATATCAATTTATAATAATCATATATAGTTACTCATTACACCATTATACCCATCCTTTTAAGGTGATGGTGGAAAATAGATTACACCACGACGTGGAGACGGTATTCCGTACGTACGCACGCACGGTGATTTCATTTTTCCGTAGGATGGATAGAAGGTGAATTAGGGTTGTTTCATATTTATAATAACATATAAGTATGTAAGTAATACTGATGTTATTACTTTATCATGAAACAACTAAAGAAGAAGAATTTGAAGAAGAAAGAAATTGAAAAGATCGGTAATGGATATTACCTCTTCTTTGAAACGCCTCTTTGAATCCTCCACTTAGGGAACTAAGATTGGTCTTTGAAGAAGACCAGGACCTCTAGGATTATTCTAGGGAAGTGGAGAAGGGATTTTGGCAGGGGTTGGCCGAGCTTGAGTGCTCAAATTGGTGTGAGGAGGAGGGGGAGGAGGTTCCCTTTTATAAGGGAGGAGAGGGGCACCTTAGGAATATCTCAAAATATTATTTTATATTAAAGTCAAAATCGGTTTATAATGGTTAAAAAGGGTCTTATTTCGGAGATAAAGTGGGGATGGGTCGAAATCCTATCAACCAATATGATTTAGACAAGTTTAGGTTATTATTTTAACCTTATCAATTAGATTTAACTCTAAGTTAAATAATTTAACTTTTACCGTGTCTTTTTGTTTTCTTACACTATATGGTTAATACACTTACTATAACATTCCAAACGAACCCAAAGTTGTTTATTATTAATATATATATCTTTATCTAAGTCATTTTGCTGAACCTTAGATTTTTAGGAATAAAATAACAATTAATAATATAATATTTGATTTAAAAACTATTTTGTGTCAATTTTGACACTATTTGATATATGATTTTTGTGAAAGTCATAACAGAATTATATGTTCGAACCAAGTTGATTAAATCAACACTAATATATCATAGTAACCTAGAAAATTAGTGGAATTCATAAAAAGTCTCAAATTACATTTATTTTGGTGTTTATAACATCAATTATGTCAATATTTCATTAATAAGATAATTACTGCATCATCATTGTGTCATAAATAAATTAAATTATTTAATGTCTAAAAATTACAAATAAAATACCATTATGTATGAAATATTTTTAGATTTCTAATGAATATTTATAGTCGAATTTATCTTATATATAACCCCATATTAAAAATGTTTTAGTAAATAAACTTTGATTTTAACTCTTTTAACTCTTCTTTGAATTAAATAATAATAAATGTCCTAATCTAATTAAAGTGGGCCTAAATGGTCATATTTTATTCCTAAGTTTGTTTTTGGTCGAATTACACTTGTCCAATAGAATTTTGACATGTGTTAGGGTAATAATAATATCATTTTTACCCTTAATTACCCTATTTACTTTTAACCGTGGTAAAAAAAAGTAAAAAGTTACTATTCACAAAAAATTATTTTCATCTCATTGAACCAAATTTTAGTCCTTGATATTAACCGTGTCTCTCGAATTTTTGAAATTCCATTCACAGAAGCGGTAAAATTAAGTTTTATGCAAAATTCAGTTTTTAACCTACCACTTAGTGGTTTCACTATTCATCAAAAATTGAAAGTTTTCAGAAAAATACCAAAATTTCACCCTAGGCTAATTTCGATATTCCGAATCCAAAAATGAAGTCCATTTTGAAAAATAAAATTTATAAAATTTTAAAAATTGGTTATTACTATTCATAACGGCTAGTTTTAATAATATTTTAATAGCATATCGTTGTTTAGTGAAACTCAGTATTGCGTACGACGCAAGCTATCGAGGAAGGTCACGATTTCGTGTAATGAAAGGAAAATCAAGGATGCGTGTTGTGCAATATCCTTTTGGTGTAGCGTACAACACAAGACATTAGTGAAATTAAAAATAATATTTTTCATAAAATCTCGGGGTGTTACATTCTACCCCCCTTAAAATGAATTTCGCCCTCGAAATTTGTCGGGGTTATAAATGGTTTACTACTTGAAAGTTTCTTTAATAGAAACCCACATAGTAAAAAGGAATACCAAAACCAATCTTTAAAAACAAAAGTATGAAACGTAACGGTTACCCAAATAAACTAATCACTGGGTTTCCACATAGGTGAAAATATGGATATGGAAGAAAAATCTAACCATCATGTTCTGATGGAGAGTGGTAGAGAACATGGATATGGAAAAGCCAACAATCACAAATCCATAAATTTGTGACGATCTAAGGTACCATCTGATTAATCAGATATAAGAGCACTAGGACATCATTTTTGGTTTTCAAGATCGTTTCCCTAAAGTTGAAGAATTTGAATTAGAATAAATACTTACTTTATTTTGGTACAATCTCACTGTTGTTCGTGCCTTGAACAATTTCCACTTCATCTCTTAAATAAATGAAGTTGAATTTGTTATTCGTGAAGTGTTAGCAGATCATGTGATGGAATGACGGGTCATTCCATCTGTCTCAAATAAAAGGTTAGCAAAAGTTATTAAATATATATAAGTCATTCTATAGTGAGATTAATCATATATGGTTCCTAAAATGAACTTATACTTCATATATCATACCTCTTAATAAAATAAAACTAGTTTCTACTAACCAGGGACTTCCTGTAGGCCAGTGGTAGGTGATAAAGGCCAGTCGCACTTCAGTTGTGGGTTCGATTCCCACAGCCTTGTCCGACGCGATGGGCTGTCGCCCGTCCTGCAGGTTGTCCTTTTTCTAAAGCTATATTACTATAAAATCCCATCAATAATATCGAAAAACGTTTTATCCTAACTTATGTCCAACATAATTCATTCTAATCTTTAGGATTATCTAAAATACTTCGGTCCAAGCTCATAGTATAAAGAAAATGATTACTTGAAATGTCACAGAACAATCACGTGAATGCCATCATTTATCCCCCATATATCATAAGATATATCTTGTTGGTCAAATTACAAACATGTGAATACCTTAATCATGTATTCTCTTGAAGAATGAATACCCATTGAACCTTAGTGAAAACATGAATGCTGTCAAAAGTTAACTCTTTCCACATACCAAAATCCAAAAATTCTATATACTCAAACCATGATATAACCTTCTCCTTATATCAGTCATGAGCTCATGAATACTATCAAACATCTCATTATCTTCTTATCCCTTCATTATACTCATATCATCTGTTTACCAAAAATGTCTCAATCACTTTTCATGGTTACCGGTACTATAAAATTATTGAAATCCAAAACATAAATATTCCAATATTCCACGATACTATATACAACATTATTTTGGAATCCCATTACATAAACACTTAATCATTCCACCACATTGTTGTCATATTCAACATCGCCAATAGTGATCGCATGTGACTTCCCTTTTTCCTTTGCCTTAAGTGGTTGCTCATGTTGATCATCACTAACCCTTGGATTAGGGCATTTATTAGCATAATGCCCCATTTCCTTGCACTTGAAGCATTGAAGTGTTGGTGGTGCGTTCTCTGCAGTGTTTGCTTTATTCACATCATTAGAAACCCTTTTTCCATTACCTCGACACTCAGCTACTCGATGACCTTCTTTTCCACACTTAAAAAATTTTCTAGTCCCTTTAAGACAATCTCCACCATGATTTTTTCCACACTTTGAGCATAAGGAAACATTCATCTTCTTTTCACCATTATTCTAAGATTTCTCCTTGAACTCCATCTTTCGTTTCTTGTCAAAACCATGAGATGGATATGTAACACCAACTTCCATTTCTACCTTGATAGCACAACGCATAATTTCTTCATAGCTACTGAAGTCTCTTATAGCTAATGCCCTTCGAAGACTTGGTTTTAAGCCACTGAAAAATCGATCAACTTTACTTTCAGGTTGGATGATAATGCCAGATGCATACCTTGCAAGTCTTGTAAAATTTGCTTCGTATATACCAACAGATTCATCATCCTTCTGCTTCAGCTCAAGAAACTCCTTTTCCATCTTCGTTCGAAGAATACGAGGGAAGTACTTACTGAAAAACAAGTTCTTGAACTCGTCCCATTCCATGGACTCAATTTCATCTCTTGGCCTCGTATTCTTGATAAGATTCCACCATTGATCAGCTTCACCTTCCAAACGATATACTGTTAAGATGACTTTATCATGTTCATAACATTGAAGAACTGAAAATATCTTTTCAGTGGTACTGATCCATTGTTCAACAACAAGTGGATCGGAAGTCCCACTGAAAGAAGGTGGACGTTGCCTCATGAAGGACTCAATAGAATATTGTTCCCTTCTCTGCTCATTTGGAAGTCCAGAATGATTCATAGCTTGTGTAAGTATAGCAATAAGATTTTTCACTCCATCTCCCATAACATTTGTTTGTTCAGGAGGACAATCATTGCATTGTCCATTGCATTGATCAACACGGTTCCTTCGGGTTCCAGCCATCGTCTAAAACCCAAAAGGAATAGTGTGAGAGGAAAAAATCATGATAGGGAAAACAACATAATAAAGGGGGAGTACCCTCAATATCTAACATCTTAGGTTAAATTCTAAGATCGTTAGCGCAATTCTAGGACTATAACCTATACGTATACTTAACCTTAGAGACATCCCTAGACATACCTTAGAAATATCTCTAGGGATCTCACTAAAGTTCTCGCATCCTAGTTTCCAAAGGTTGACTAAACCTTTCCTCTGATACCAACTGTAGAAACCCAAAGCCTGACATACATTGACATTACATTACATTTGCGGAATACTTAGTACATAACAAAAATACACACACAAGGATCGTAATAGTTTAGTGTCTTTGGAAACTCGGAATATAATCTTCTAATCCTGGTGAAAGATCTTTAACATCTCCCATAAAGATCTTCCTTTTTTTAATACCTAAAACCTTTCTTTATATCCTGGGGAAAAGAAAACATAAAAGGGTGAGCTCAAATGCTCAGTAAGGGTAAACAAAAGAAATATCAATCACATCATATACATAAGCACATAACTTTTGGAAATCTTAACCTGTAAAAGAGATCATAATCTCATAACCTGGGATAACTCATGGTAGTGAAATGTAATCACAATAATCATAAATTAAAACATTAAACTTTGTGGCATACACACATAATCATAGAGAATCATTTCTTGTTAGTCAAGACTCATTGCCAAGACTATCTTAGTGGACAAAGTCCATTTCTGAACCGAGTCACCCTCGTTTCAGTCCTGTTTCACTGAACCGGTATAACCTACCGTTCCAGCCATGTCTATCTCATGAGATATAAAATCTTTTCCCAATGAATTGGAGGGAGATATAGGTCCCACCCATCTCATAATGATACCATTCTTATGTGTGCCACAAAACCATAAATCATACATCATTGCATAACCCATGTAATAAAATGGGATTCTTAAACATCATGACATCATAAAACAATTCATATACGATAAAGGAATTCATAAAAATAATTCCATCACAACATAATCAAATCAATGTAATAATAGGGATAAAAACAGAACCCTTTATTATCTTAGATGAAAAATAATTTTGATAAAACACTTGAACTTCATTCTTGAGGAAAATATCCTTTCTACTTCAAAAACATTTTTCCTTTCTTAACATGTCATACAACTTTAAACTAAAAGAAGTTGATTAAAAATAAACTTGAAAACTTTAAAAGGAAGCTTCTTGGAAATAATTTTTTAAAAATCCATTCATGTCGTATAAGTTAAAAAAAACATTCTTCGTACTTTTGTCGGAAAAGTCAAAAAGTACCTCGTACGAAAAATGACAAAAGATTCCTTTCATATTCTTTACTAAAAACTCACCGAAGGGTAAAATTGGATTTAAAAAATTGTATGTGGATGGAAATAATATTACATATTCAGGAAACATGGATTTGGATGATAAAATACACCCCAGTAAATTTCAAAGTATAAACAATCTCAGATAAAAATGAGATTGTGATATTTCCCTTACCTTAGGTCCGGTTTGCTTTGTACATGTCCGAAGCTCCTGTATAATGGTTTAAATAATGTTATTGACTTATTACAGAATCATACATATTGATATGATATCATATATGGTCATATTCTTAGCTTCTTATTAGTAATATTTCATTGTTACTTGTTACTCGGGTCTTTATTGCCTTTTGTTCTTATGCGTGTTTTGCCGAATAAATTCTTATTCTTCTTTTAAGGTTATAGATACCTTATATCCAGAATGGTATTAGTGTAACATATATTATATTTATTCATTCAATTCATTTATATAATTACTATGTAATGATGATCATGTAGAACGAGTCGCATCACATCGTGGAGACGGTATTCCGTACGTACGCACGAGCGATGATATTGTTCCCATGATCGTGGAATTGTTTTTAAGTGTATTTATACTATTTCAGTGTCAATATCACTTTATAATAATCATATATAGTTACTCATTACACCATTATACCCATCCTTTTAAGGTGATGGTGGAAAATAGATTACACCACGGCGTGGAGACGGTATTCCGTACGTACGCACGCATGGTGATTTCATTTTTCCATAGGATGGATAGAAGGTGAATTAGGGTTGTTTCATATTTATAATAACATATAAGTATGTAAGTAATACTGATGTTATTACTTTATCATGAAACAACTAAAGAAGAAGAAGTCGAAGAAGAAAGAAATTGAAAAGATCGGTAATGGATATTACCTCTTCTTTGAAACACCTCTTTGAATCCTCCACTTAGGGAACTAAGATTGGTCTTTGAAGAAAACCAGGACCTCTAGGATTATTCTAGGGAAGTGGAGAAGGGATTTTGGTAGGGTTTGTCTGATCTTGAGTGCTCAAATTGGTGTGAGGAGGAGGGGGAGGAGGTGCCCTTTTATAAGGGAGGAGAGGGGCACCTTAGGAATATCTCAAAATATTATTTTATATTAAAGTCAAAATCGGTTTATAATGGTTCCAAAGGGTCTTATTTCGGAGCTAAAGTGGGGATGGGTCGAAATACTATCAACCAATATTATTTAGACAAGTTTAGGTTATTATTTTAACCTTATCAATTAGATTTAACTCTAAGTTAAATAATTTAACTTTTACCGTGTCTTTTTGTTTTCTTACACTATATGGTTAATACACTTACTATAACATGCCAAACTAACCCCAAGTTGTTTATTATTAATATATATATCCTTATCTAAGTCATTTGGCCAAACCTTAGATTTTTAGGAATAAAATAACAATTAATAATATAATATTTGATTTAAAAACTATTTTGTGTCAATTTTGACACTATTTGATATATGATTTTTGTGAAAGTCATAACAGAATTATATGTTCTAACCAAGTTGATTAAATCAACACTAATATATCATAGTAACCTAGAAAATTAGTGGAATTCATAAAAAGTCTCAAATTACATTTATTTTGGTGTTTATAACATCAATTATGTCAATATTTCATTAATAAGATAATTACTGCATCATCATTGTGTCATAAATAAATTAAATTATTTAATGTATAAAAATTACAAATAAAATACCATTATGTAGGAAATCTTTTTATATTTATAATGAATATTTATAGTCGAATTTATCTTATGTATAACCCCATATTAAAAATGTTTTAGTAAATAAAATTTGATTTTAACTCTTTTAACTCTTCTTTGAATTAAATAATAATAAATGTCCTAATCTAATTCAAGTGGGCCTAAATGGTCATATTTTATTCCTAAGTTTGTTTTTGGTCAAATTACACTTGTCCAATAGAATTTGGACATGTGTTAGGGTAATAATAATATCATTTTTACCCTTAATTACCCTATTTACTTTTAACCGTGGTAAAAAAAAGTAAAAGTTACTATTCACCAAAAATTATTTTCATCTCATTGAACCACATTTTAGTCCTTGATATTAACTGTGTCTCTCGGATTTTCGAAATTCCATTCACAGAAGCGGTAAAATTAAGTTTTATGCAAAATTCAGTTTTTAACCTACCACTTAGTGGTTTCACTATTCATCAAAAATTGAAAGTTTTCAGAAAAATACCAAAATTTCACCCTAGGCTAATTTCGATATTCTGAATCCAAAAATGAAGTCCATTTTAAAAAATAAAATTTATAAAATTTTAAAAAGTGGTTATTACTATTCATAACGGCTAGTTTTAATAATATTTTAATAGCATATCGTTGTTTAGTGAAACTCGGTATTGCGTACGACGCAAGCTATCGAGGAAGGTCACGATTTCGTGTAATGCAAGGCAAATCAAGGATGCGTGTTGTGCAAGCTCCTTTTGGTGTAGCGTACAACACAAGACATTAGTGAAATTAAAAAGAATATTTTTCATAAAATCTCGGGGTGTTACATTGGTGTACCAAAAATCTCTTAGGTAGTGTAGAAGCTCGGTATCAGAGTCTTTAAAAATGCTTGGAAGACCAATAGAGTGAGGTCATGGATATGGTGCACAATGAAGATTGTTGTTGGGAATTTCAATAAAATCATAGGATGAAAAGTTGTTCCTGATTACTTTGGAGAAATTTTCCATGGAGGCATTCAAATAAGTTCACATAGACTATGTAACAATCTGATCATGGTTCCAGAAGAATGAGGAGGAACTACTTCAGTGGGAGCCTGGATGATTGAAGACACATGGTGTGGAGAAACATGTAGGTGCTGTAGAAGAATGATGAATGGAAGATAGACCAGTTTCGACATTGGTGAGAGCATAGAATAGTCTTTGAGTGAGAGATTGTTGGATGCAACCTGCAAATACGATTCCCAATACAGAAGTGATTTGGGTCCAACCCATTTATTGGAGAGAGAGAAAATTATTAATGGATATATTTATCTCAACATTAATAGAGGATTTTCTCCCAACATTAACGAAGAGTTAATCCTCAATATTAATGGGTGAAAAAATTAATGTTGACTGCATTAATTAGAGATATAGACTTTGGGTCTATATAAATGGATACAATGACATTTTTTTAGTACAACTGATGAGCATAATACAAGGCCTGACAAAGGCAAAGGTGGATCCCCTTCTGGGGAAGCCAACCCTGGTGCACACAGAGCTGAAGGCACCAGAGCCAAAGGTGGAGGTTGAGACCCACAAGGGCGGAGACCAAAAAGAGGGATCCAAAAGATGCGATGACCAAACAATGTTGGTGGCACATCTTCTGGTGATCTAGGAAGATTTCCAAATGATGGAAATTATTGTAACCAAGATGTTTCTTCTCATTGAATAAAAGTGATTCTGCCATTCTTTTGTGGATGTAGGATGAAATTATGAACCATATAATCCTGCTGTGCATTGTTTTGTACTTTGTGTTTGCTTATTGTGCACTTTTTGTTGTTGCTCGGAATGAAGACCTTGAGAGGGATGGAACCAGATGCAAGTATGACTTAATGCGGTGGTTGGGGTGCCTAGACTTCCCAGTTTCGAACACCAAAGTCATGGGGGATCTTCCAAAGCAAGTTATGTTCTTGTTATTTCAATCTCCGATCCCCAACACATGTAATTTGTGTTTTCAAACATGTAAAAATAAATTTCAAATGATTAAGTTTGCAGTGTAGCACAACCTAATTCATTTTATAAGGAATAAAAAGATCAATTAATTAATTTTGATTGTGTTAAGGAATTTCTCGATGCCCTATAAGAATCATGACATGTAACTTATCGCCCTTCCACTATTCTAAATCATAATATGTGGTTTAGTCAAGTCCTCATATGATAAATCTTCTGGGGAGAGTTATGCACATCCATATGTGATATCAGAAAAATATTGTTGATTTAAATCACTTTGGTAAAACTTAGGGGGGGGATTATTAAGGTATTTAATGTGCTTGAGATTCACAACACATGGATAACCACCCTATTGTTGGTCTCAGTCATAATATGCGGATTAACCAAGTCCCCATAATAATGTTTTTTTGGGATGAGTGGCGAGATATTTAAGAAGGTTGCAACACTAAACATAAGCATACATGTGTTGATGGAAGACACAAAACATACGCCAGGACAACACATAACATATTATGTGCTGAGAATCATGTATTGAGTTGAAGATCTTTCACAGAGGGTCTCAGCTGAGCCACATAACATTGATCAAAACTTTTATGTAACAAATTAAATAATGAGTTGATTATACTAAACATATTCCAAAAAACATTTATGGTGGGATATAACATTTGAGTTGAAGGTTTCACAGACCACTAGGAGAATCCTTGAGATAAAGCTGAGTTTGAGGAGAAGGCTCCATAGAATATATGTTAAAGAAGTTTGATGAAGTATAAAAGGTTGGAGTTCCATTGAGTTTCATATAACATATTATATGTATGAATTTTTTCCTACACAAACCATTGAAAATTGGAAATAAGTAACACAAAATATGTGCTAGGATGGAGACTTCCTAAAGAGAGGTTGAGTTGAAGACCAACACATGCACATAATATTTTCTATATAATGATTATTGGCATAAAATATTATGTACATAACTTGTGTTGAGGTTCTAAGATGAACATGAGTTGAAGATTGCCACAAAACATGAGTATTGTCACATAGAATATGTGTAGCACATGAAAAAAAACATTACACATAGGAAAAAACACTCGATGAGGTGTCATGACATGTAACATGTGTCACTATTTGAATACAACTAATGCATAACCGTTTCCTAGACACAAAACATTCAACTAGCATAAAACATATATTGAGGAAAGAACATATGATCACATAACATCACACAGAGTAAAGAACACTCGATGAGGTGTCATGACACAAAACATGTGTCACTATTTAAAGACAACCAATGCATAACAATTTCTTGGACACAAAACATTCGACTGACACAAAAAATATATTGAGGAAAGAACATATGAGAACATAACATCAATCATGGCATGTATTTTTTTATATAGGCAAAGGAACATGAAATTTTGAATTTACATAAAACATTTTTGGGCATAAAACATTTTCACCAGCTTTAGGGACACACAACGTTCTATGTTATAATTTTCATGAACAAAACATTTTATAAAGAAATTATTTGAGATATCAAGGAGGGATATCTAACATCATTGAATGTATATTGACTTATATTTGATATTTTTTTATATGAGTATGAGAAGTCTGAAGATGTTTTAGAATAATCTTGAAGCTCCCAAATTGAGTGAAGTAGAGAATGTTGCAAAAATTGACTAAGTATGGAAGGTGTATAGTGGAAGTGGAGTTTCTATTAGACACAAAACATTGTTACAAACATACAATGAATTCTATTAGATATAACTAAGAAAAATCGATAAAGCATGTGTTTTGTAACATCTAAGTGATATTTCTACTAGAAGTAAGATATTACTATGAAATTACTTGGAGAAAATACCATTACAAACTTTGTTATAAACGGGTTAGATATTTACACTTCACATATAGTAAAATATCACATGCAACCGAAAAAACTACGATTTCTATGAAATGAAGCCTCAAAAAGTAAAATATTTTGGATGTAGTCATGATATTTATAGATTAAAAGGTTGAAAAAACTAATGAAGAAACTAATAGTTATATTTACTAATTCCCATATCTTAAATAAAAATATATAGTATATCACCACTTTCAATATGCATGAGTGGAAACATTATATGTTGTGGAAGTGGTGTGAGGTAAGAGTGGCGATCCTTGATAGTGAAGCGGTAGGCATGACACTTCAATGAAAGAAGAGACAAAAATAGATGGGTCAAATCTCTGGTGCATCCCTAGATGAGGTTTAGAGCAAGGAAACACCCATCAACAAGGCAAATCAGATTGAATGTTTGAGAGGGTATGGCTCCGTCATCAGTACTTGGGCTCATGCAGTCCCACATAAGGTATTGCTAGCTGATCAAGCCTTTTGGGTCGGGAACTTCGAAGCAACTTTAAAGCATTAGCTAGGAAGGGGTCTATGTTGGGTGTCTAGTCCTTGGGCCTTCAAAGTCCATGTACTGGGCCTAGTGCCTATGGTAATATGATCCATGTAAGGTTACCCCTAAACCCAATTAAAAAAGGGGATTATCCAAAATTAATAAAAATAATATAACCTTTAAGATTTCAGGTAGATTAGCGATATATGATATCACTTTACTACTAACTTTTTATATTTTATAAATTTTACATCATCATTATGTATTTTAGTTTCCATATCATATGATGATATGGATTAACCATGTTGATTGATTGGTAAAACATATAAAAATTAAGAGATGATTTTTAAATCCATATGTTATAATGTATAACATATAACTTTAATATATGGACAAACATTGGTTGAACATTATGTGATGTATTGGATCTAGTAGGATCCTTTATTGAATGAAAGAGATCATATAAAGGGATTTGTACCTCATTTCAATATATCTATCAATTCAAATGTTTAAATATGAAATCTTCTCTCATTATGCATTTTCCTTTGCTGTATATGTGTTAACACATAGTGATTTAAGAGATAAGCCTTACAAAAAAATTTCATGTGACGGGTTTCTAAGGATCAATCGACACTTAATCAACAAAATAAAAACAACAAGAAACCCAAATTACAAAGATCTACCAAGTATGAAACCAAAACCATGTTTAAAAAAAATAACATTGTCATGTGAACATTACACCAATGAGTTGCCACATGTCATTCAATCATATGATCTTGATGAAGATCACAAAGAGGAAACCAAAGGATTCCCCCCTCATCAGTGTATCCACGGGCCGCACTAAATCACTCATCACATGGGCAGAACCCTCCTCCAAACTATGATATGATAATACCTCATTGAAGCTAATGTAGGAGAAGGAATAAAGCTTTATGGAGAATCATAAGTTGCTTTTGTAGTCTAGATCAATCAACATCACATGGTGATCAAATCATTATATATATATATCCCTCATGGATGCATCCAAGTTTTCCATGAATTAACTTATATGTTACATAACATATGAGTTAATGCCTCGAGCTTTCATGCATTTATCATATGAATGCACCGAACCTCCCATGCATTTCATCCTATGAAAATTTTCCATTTAATGATATCCAAGCATGTAAGACTCCTAAATGATAAAAAATTTCATTAGACTACCAAGAAATTATAGTTTGTTAGTGTATATTTTACTATACTATTATACTTATAACACTTCATAAGATATTTTCAATCATACAATATGATTGGATAAGGTAGTGACATGAAATATCTATTTATTACCTTATGATATACCCAATCATCACCAATGATATAGCCATAAAACATCATATGTGTATAGAATTTAGGGAATATCTCATTCAATCCCTCACTTTCACTAAAGCCTAATAGAATTTATGCCATTTTCACCTTATATTGTATCATATATAATGACTTGTGAAACCATATCAAAAAATACTTCAGGATATTTCTAAAATTCTTCATAAATCTATCATCAACTTCACCTTATATAGTGACATATCTCTTTCATGCATGATCGTTACATCATTTTCAAGATAAAAAGCGTAGTAATAATACAATAATTTTTTTAAAGGTTTGGTATATTGGAAAAAATATGTTTGTGCAATATAATCGTACATAAAACATTAAAATGTTATGTAATGACCTGACTTTTCATGAAGGTATGAATCATTGTTTTTTCAGTTTAAGTTATTTGTTTCATCTTAGTGAGGGTTCCTTTATGTCCTCAGGAAGGCCTCGGGAATGTCTAGGGATTTTTTGGAGTCTAGAGTTTTGGAAATTGAAGAGATAAACTAAGCCACATAGTTAGTGCATAATTAGTGCTGAACATGTGACTCAATCATACAGGGCACTCAATGCACAATATAGACTGCGTGATTTGCCTACAACTGTGCAAGTCGGGCTGCACGACCGTGAAAAATGTCCCGAACACGATACCGCGACTTTTCGCATAGGCTATGCATGGTTAGTCAATCTGTTCACCCAGTGCATTGGGGGGGGGGGGTCTTGGACAGTGGCTAACACACAGTTGGTGCATGGTTTGTCCAACTGTGAAGCCAAACCGTGCAACCCAATTTTTAAGGGGGGATATAAAAAATTTCCCTTGAAAATTTTTAATGCTTCACCCTCTTTTTCTTCTACTCCAACGGATAGAATCTCCTCATTTTTTTCCCGTGATCTCTCCCCTCCTCCTTACTATGGATTTTGATAACTCCCACATCCAGTATCTATTTTCATAATCATTGGAAGCATTGGATCCAAAATTGTACTATCCTTAATCCTCTTACTTTCTATAGTAGTTTATATTCCCATATCTTTTTCTATTTTGGTGAAAGATCATATGCCCTATTTTTAGGGCATTGGTTTGTTCTGATTTATTCCATTCTACTTCAAATCAAAAGTTGATACCTAAATAAGAGAGCATTACAAACCTCAGGTAGGTGGTCTAGAAATTTTCCCTAATAGTTTAGATGTTTTTATTGTATTTGACGATGAACTGCATGAAAATTTTTTCTATGCATTGCCTTAAAATGAGTTTTACTTCTTAAATCAATTTCACCATGTTATGGAACTCCTATAGACCAACATTAAATTATTAGAGGTTTCTTACCTCTTGGTTATGACCCATTTGGGTGTGTTGAATGAATTTCTCTCCTTGAGTTAAATGTTTAATTAAACCAACCATTGTCTAAGTGTTTGTCTTAACTCTAAAATGGTTTTTCCTTGATTAATAAATTAAATGGATTGTTTTAAATAAATGGAAGTGGGTGGAAAGTCCACACCACATGTTGAATAATTATATACATGAATTATATATATTTTAATACCCATGGTTAGTTAAGTTGAATGTTTATGAATGCTTAGAGGTAACCCCTCATGATTATTATTATTATTATTATTGGACCATGGTTACTAGTTGTTGGAAAATGGTTAAGGGTTCTGTTGAGCATGTCGTTTCACACTCCCATACGTTGAGTGATGGGAATGAAGTCTCACACTATTTACTTTTATTGGGTGTTGGGCATGATGACTCACCCCACTACATCAAGTGTTGGGCATGACAACTCACCCCACCATCACGAGTGATTAACATAACGTCTCACAATCACATGAGATCCAGGGTTTGTACCCTGCTAGACCCCTTGGCTTGTTTAACTAGTCATGGATGCCTGAGTTACACCCCGGGTCTAGCTAGCACCTAGTATCCATGTATATGACTCTAAATGTCCTAATATATAAAGTTTATATACATGTATACATATTAGTTATATATATGATTATTTATATATGGTGCACTGATTACACTCATTCCAGCCTAAGATGAACCGAGTAAAGTTTTCTAGGTGTCCCACCAGAACCTGAGCCGATTGGTATTTATTTCCATCATTATTTATTATTCATTATCCTGCACACTGCTATGCTATACACACTGGCAGGATTATTTCTACACATCGTTGGTGGTGGCCTATTGAGTTTATCTCACACCCTACTCGGGCTACCTATGATACCTAAGTAGACTTCATGATTGTAGGTGCGGATAAGGGAAAACACCCTATCACCAATTCTTGATCAAATTTTCTTATAGCTTGGAGTATGAGAGTAGAGGACCAAGAGTATGCTCGTGATGCTAGTGGAGATGACTTTTGGTCCTTTTATATTTTTGTATAACATGTTGTATATGCCTATGCATTGTATCCTCTATTTCCCCTTTTTGTATATCAGCATGCCATGACATCATCATGTATATGACTCAGCCTACGACTTTTGATTATTATTATTGTTTGGATGATTATCTTCCACCATTAATTATTTATCATGCTTTTGTTGTGCTGTTAGTCATCTTATATGATTCTGCTACTTATTATATCTATTATTACTATTGTGCTACTATGATATGAGGGTATAGTCTTTCCACTGTACCACCTTAAACCCTCATGGATAGTCAAAAAATTCTGGTATACGAGGATGTGTGCTTGAGGCCATGTAACCCACAGGATCGAGGCACCATTTTAGTGGATCCCAGGTAGGGACATTACACATTATTTAATTCCTTTAGAATAGTCCTCCTATTGGATTTCATATTCTCATTAGTACATGTAATCTGAAGGTTCCAGGTGTATAGGAAGCACCGTTTAAGGTGATAAACCAAGATTTTTTTTGATTTTTTGGATCATTCGCAATATTGTACACGCTGTTAACGCCATTTACAATGAAAATTTTCCACTGAATATTGACATACAAAAAACTTGAAACCTAGAGAGGATCTTTTAATGTTAAATTTATAATTAATTTATTTATGATTGAAAGAAACAATTACCTTATCAAGGAACATTCTTTGATGATGGTGTTGATTGTACGTAAACCCTTCTTAGATTACCTTCATTGCGTTAGGAGGATCCATGTGTAGAATCCATCTAGCGGTGATACACACATAATCCTTTGATATACGAATGATACAAATTAATTTCCAAGTTCTAGAACAACAAATTAATTATATTACATTATTCATGTTGATCGCTTCTAGTTCATTCAAGCTTGAAGTAATCTCTATAGCGCTTCTCATTATTGATAGGAATAGAAGAGGATGAATGGTGAGAGAATTTTGTTGCGCGCAAAAAATCCCAAATCTTGATTAACCCTACACAATAGAAATAATCGTATATTTATAAAGATAGATTTTAGGTTAAGATATTATTTAATTGCATATCAACCCTTAAATAATATAATAATTCTTAAAAAATCCCATGCCATAATAAAATAATAATATTATTATTTTTATGGTGTGCAATAACTTGCGAAATGATAAATATTATTTACCATATTATAAATAAATATTCATCACTAAACACAATCTTGGTCTACTCCAACTCCTCAACATTTATTGAATACCTAAATAAATATTTAATTAAATACTCCATTCATCAATAAATATATGTGATTGATAAAACATGAATAAAATTATTTCTTAGTCTTGATAATAATATTTATTCCATTAATTAAATTCAAATAAAATTTAATCGAGATCAACAAAAACACTTAGTGTGTGACCCTCTAAGATTCTTTCTTGTTGGCATTAGACGGGCTTGCCTAAAATCCAAGATTACTGTCTAGAAACGGGTCAAGACACCCAAGAGAAGGAACTTAATGTTGGAACGATGAAAATCACATACAAACACACACTGTGTAATATAATCCCTTTATCTCGATATCTTATCAAGAAGGTTGAACATATGTATAATAAATATATATACTTGATAAATCTTTCTTTAACTATCTGAAATAAACACATCGTTACACCATAACCATATAATTTAAGGCACCGGTTCCAATCTAATAAAAGGGATGAGATATCAACTTCCATAAATATGGGAGGGTCAATCCATTCCTCGACTTATTCATTAATAACCCATTAACCATGATACACCCAACATATCAAACTTCACCATGAACTGTATCATCATGGTTTATGAAATACATCTAAGTGAACGAGTTGTAATATGCATTAATAATTATCTTAAAGTCTAATGAACATCACACACAATCGTAGATAGAAATATTTGATTACACCAAAACATGCCGAATTCCCACTAGTGGTTCTATTCTCATAATCTCTCATCTTGGAGAATACCAAGTACGAACTTCATGGAAAAATCTCCATCCTCTTATGAGTACTCGCACCTAAAAATCACATTCTATATGTCTCATCATAGAATGTTATCCGATCATATAACTATATTTAAAAATATCACCATAACATTTTAAGGTTCTCATTATAGCGAAGAACTATTACGGCCTTATCAATGCAATAAATACTCTAGGGCATTATTACATTAAATACATACATAATAATAAACAAAATGTAACAATATATTTCATTAATATTCAAATTATTGAATATACATGTAATCAAAATTACAAATAGTTGATCCTAGAATACCAACTCTAAAAAACTCCCACTTGGACTAGATTCAACTGCCTATGTCTTTTATTCCACTGGACCTCACATGAAAATCATGTTTTTGCTAAGTCAAAGCTTTAGTCAAGGGGTCCTCTATGTTGTCTTATATATAAATTTTTCTCATTGCGACTTCAAATCTTTGAAAAAAACCCTCAAGAGATGATAGGATCTCTACTATTAGGTATCGTGTCAAGATATTGGATGAAGTTACATATCCATACTACTTATTTAGATACCTTAGAATCCACAATATATTCAGAATCTATAGTAGAATCTATGACCACTACTTTCTTTGAGATATTCCATCTCACAACACCTTCATTTAGAGTAAATATGTATCATGTTTGTGAATTTAGATTGTCTTGATCAATTTGGAAACTAGCATATGCATATCCTCTAATGACTAGTTCCAAATCTCTTCAATAGACCAAGAACATATCATTAGTATGCCTTAGATACTTAAGGATTGTCTTGTCTGCCATCCAATGATGGTCACCTAGGTCATCTTGATATCTACCTACCACACTCAAGGCATAGGTAATATCTATCCTAGTATATAATATAACATACATGACTGAACCAATCATCGACATGTATGGAATCCTTTCCATTATTTGTCTTTCCTCATGTGTTTGAGAACACATTTTCTTGGAAAGATGAATTCCATGTGACATTGACAAGAATACCCTCTTATATTGTTTCATATTTTGAAGTTTCAAAGGATCGAATAACAACTGGGGGGGGTGAATCAGTCATTCACTTTTTATAAGTTTCAATACTTTTCAAAACATAACCCCTACAACCTATTGAGATTTATTTCCTTATCAACTTTTAGTAAATAATCATGCATGAAAAAGTAGGAAAGAAAGTAAAGAAAAAAAATATTTACATGGTTCATCCTTAGTTTGAAAACCTACACCCTTTCTATATCCACTCCTATGGGTCTATGAAAATCCACTATTATGAAAAAGTGAATACAACTTGTGTAAACTCATGTTAGACACCTTATATCTCCCAATATGAAATATTATATTGACTCCCATCATTTTATAATGTTTTATTATAAAATAATTGATCCAAACAAAATAATAAAAACTTTATTGAAACTGCTCCACAATTGCTCAGTCCGAATCCTCGGTCTAATTTGGATGGATATGATTTTCTCAATCTGATGAGTCTGGATTTGATTCTCTCAATACAATTAGTCTAGATATGATTCTCTCAATACGATGAGTCTGGATATGATTCTCTCAATGCGATGAGTCTGGATCCAATTCTCTTAATAAAATCAATTTGGATCTAATTCTCTCAATACAACGAGTCTGGATCTGATTCTCTCAATATGATGAGTCTGGATACGATTCTATAAATCTGATGGAATCAATATGATTAACCCATTCTCAATCTGAAAAACTCAAAATATACTCAAATAATCAATATGATCTTCTTCAGTCCGATTGACTCAATCTGATTTACTGCATATGTTCTTCTCAATATGATATTTCTCAATCCGATAAACAAACATTCAACTGTCTGATCCTCCTCACGAGATCTCTTCCCGATAGTGACTCTCACTTAATTTCTTTAAATATATTCCTTTTCCTCTCATGTTAAAGTTTCAAATGAACAAATTATCTAAGAAAGTATTTATAGGTGACTCATAAAGAAAAGGTGGAAAACTTGAAAACTTTGCCCGCTTCCTCAAATTTCAAAAACTTTGAAAATATCTCACATTTAAAACTTCAACTTTGATTTATTCAAACCTCCTTATATTTCTCTGAGATTTATGCAAAATTGAATTTTAAGTTTGACCTTCTAAACTCTTAATAAAACTTCTGGAATTTTCTTTTCGAGTCTTCTTCGTAATAAGCTCAATACGATTTATGTTTATTTCTATATGGATCTAATTTCTTTTTCTTTCTTAGTGAATCCAAATTCTATTTCTTTCTTAGTGAATCTGATTTCTATTTCTTTCTCAGTAAATCTGAATTTTGTTTATCTCTTAGTGAATCTGAATTTTGTATCCTTCTTAGCGAATCTGATTGAATTCTCATTACGATGGAATTCCCATTATGATGGATTCTCCATAATGCAGCTTTGAAATTCTTCAAACCTCTCCACTATTTCTTCAAAAGATTTTATCATGAAAGTTTTCATGATTTTTGAGAACTTTATGATCATAAAATCATTAGATGAATTAGTTTAGAAAGTATAAAAACTTTATAACTCCTAAATTCACAATATTATTTCAAAACTCTTCAGTAAAAATACGACTTCTTTACTCAGTAACTTCTTTCTTTCTCTAATTAACACAAATTAAAACTTCTATAAAAATAAAATTTCTTCCTCTGATTCTTTTGGATTCGATGATCTGAATCCGATGCAGATGGATATGATACTCTGAATATGATTAATCTTCATTACGATGGATATGGGTCCAATTTCTAAATAACAAAAAAAATATTTTACAAAGAGAGTTAGTTGTCAACAAATACAAAACTTTGTTAAAACAAAACACCATAAAAGTTCTTCAATCTCCCCCTTTGGATTTGTTGACAACCCTCGTTAACAAATTTTCCAACTCTCAGAAATTTTCACAACTCAACTTTTGTAAACAACTCAAGTTTTTTTTGACTTTTATCAAAACATATCATTTCTCAAAAGAGAGCGTTGTGACACCACACTACCAGATAAAGTAATGTTTTTGAAGGAATTCCATCCCTCAGTGGAAAGAAAATTTTGAGGCCATGTAAAGATAAACTCCACCTTAATTTTATCTTTTCTTCTCTCACTTTTATTTTTCTCTCACTTTTCTTTTTCTCTCAATTTTATTTTTCTCTCCCCCATTTTATGATAACCATAAATTCAGATTCATTTAAGAAGTATAAGTAAAAACTTCTTACAAAGTAAAAAGTTGTTACTTTATCTCCCCCTTTGTCAACATAATACAAAGCATAGTGGGGGAACTTCCTTACGAAGTTTAGGAAGACATGGGAGGAGGATGAACATGAAGTTTCAACCTCAATTCCACAAACCTTTCTTTCAACATTTCTTTTGTAAATATATAAGCAATCTGATAATTTGTTGAAATGTATTCTAGAAAAATATATTCAGAAGAAACTTTCTATTTTATAAAGTGAAACTTTATATCAATGTGTTTTGATCTTGAATGTTGGAAAAGATTATTAGAAATATCAATTGCACTCTGATTGTCACAAAGTATCTTAAATGGTTTAGAAAATTTTACTTTCAAATCTTCCATCCGAACTTTCATCCATAGAATTTGAGTACAAGCCTGAGTAGTTGAATCATATTCAGATTCAGTTGTGCTCAAAGTTACTAATTTTTTTTTTCTTACTATACCAACTTACACAACACTCACCCAAGAAAAATTTTACTTCTAAGATTTATTTTCTATCATTACAATCTCCATCCAAATCGGTATCAGTATAACCAAGAAACTTCATCTCACAATTTCTTTTGTATAACAACCCATGTGAAGTTATTCCTTTAACATATCTCAAAATTCTCTTTATTTCCAATATATGTGATTCTTTCATATTACTTTGATACTTGGAACAAAAATTTACAATATAAACAATATTGAGGTTGTAAGATAAAGAAGAATTCCTATTTGATTCCAAAAGTCATTATAATTCACACTTATTCTCGATTCATCTTTACTCAAATTTTTTTATCACTGAAATAGGAGTTGAAACTTCTTTGGATTCTACCATCCCAAACTTCTTTAACAATTCACTGACATACTTTTATTGAGATAAGAAAATGTATTTTTCCTTTTGTTGAACTTATAATCCAAGAAAGAAAGTTAATTATCCTAATAAAGAATTATGAAAATTCTTCTTCATTTCCTCAGTAAAATGTTTTACAAACATATTCTCCATCCTCATAAAAAATTATATTATCCATATAAACAATTAAAATTAGAGCTCCGGAGTCAAATTTTTTCACATACAAGTTTCTATCAACTTTTCCCTTAGAAAAGTTCAATATTCTCAAACAATTGTCAAGTTTAGAATACCAAGAACACAAAGCTTGTTTCAGAACATACAAATATTTGTTAAATTTATAAAAAAGTTCATCCTCATAAAGTAAAAACCCACAAGGTTGTTCAATATGAACTTCTTCCTCAATCTCACTATTTAAGAAATCTGACTTTACATCCATCTGATAAATTTTGTAATTCCGATGTGTGGCCATTGAAAGAAACATTCTAATTGTTTCTAATTTTGTAACTAGGAAAAATTTTCTTCAAAATACACACCTTCCATCTATTCACAGCCTTTACAAAAAAGTATAGATTTATTTCTTGAAACTTCTCCATGTTCATTTAACTTATTTATGTAAACCCGCTTGGTTCCGATAAAATTTTTATTTGCTATCCATGAAACACATTTCCATGTTTTATTCTTCTCAATCGGATCCAGCTCTTCAGTCATAGCATCCAACCATTCTTTGTGTTTAATATCTTCTAAAACTAATTCTGGTTCAACTTTTGAGATAATTGAAGTATGATTATTAATCTCAACTTTCTTCTTGTCTGAACTAGAGCCTTATGATTTCCAATAATGTTTTCAGATTCAAAATGTTTTTGTAAGGTAGGAAATTTCAAAGTTTCTTTCCCAGCTAAAATTTCCTCATTACATGATTATTCTGAATCTTGATAAGGATGTTTTGAATTACTTTCACTATTATTAGAATTCTCCAGTTTATCCTCCTCAACATTATCAATAACTTTTTTCAAGTAAATTTTATTTTCAATTACTTTCACACCATATAAGTCCACTAACTTTTGTAAACATTTTTACAAAATTTGTAACTTCTTAAATTTGGTGAATAACCCATAAAATTTCCTTCCTCAACTTTCTCATCAAACTTTCCCAAATACAAATTTTTGATTTTGAGAAAATGTGGAATTCTAAAAAATTTGAAGTATTTCAATGAAGGTTTTTTGTTATACCACATTTCATAAGGAGTAATGTTGGTTTCTAGTCTCAAAAGGCATATATTTTAAATATGTATAACAATAATAACAACTTCTCTCTAATATAATTTTTAATGTTTGTATTCTGCTATCATACTTCTTCCAATTTCCACCAAACTTCTATTCTTTATTTCTGCTACTCCATTTTTTTGTGGAGTATAGGGAGAACTATACTGATGTTTGATACCATGATTTCTCATATAAGTTTCTAAATTATTAATTGTGAATTCGGTACTATTGTCTATTCTCAACCTTTTTATGGAAGCTCCAATTTCTTTCTCAACATATTTTCTTAAGAATTTAAACATTTCAATAGCCTCTAACTTGTGATTCATAAATATTATGTTTGTTATCTGAGTGAAATCATCAATAAAAGTGATAAAATATAATTATCATTTTTTTGATTGATGTCTCATCAGCCCACATAAATTAGAATGAATAAGATCAAGTGGTCTAGTAGATTGAATCTCAATTCTCTTATGACTTTTGTTAGTCATATTTCCTTTCTGGAAAGTAATAAAACATATTCATATCTTCCTTCCAATTATAAAAAAT
The DNA here is from genome assembly GCA_963277665.1 of Viscum album. Taxonomy (NCBI): domain Eukaryota; kingdom Viridiplantae; phylum Streptophyta; class Magnoliopsida; order Santalales; family Viscaceae; genus Viscum; species Viscum album. Next base: position 1,134,422,213 of record OY728141.1, on the reverse strand, counting down.
TTCAGATAGCATCAACTTTAGAAAGTTTATTCATGTTTTTCTACCCAAGGTGGCCATGTATTTGGTGACATAATTTTTTTTCATCTTCAACACTCAAGTTACAGGAGTTATTGAATTATAATATTTGAAAGATATTCCCACTGGTTCTTTCTCCTTTTGTAATAAAATTTCCATCTTTCACAATTTTGATGATAAAAAAATCTTTTCTAAAAATAACTTATTTTCCATCATCACAAAGTTTAATTACACTAAGTTATGTTTGATCCCATCAACAAATAAAACTTCCTTAGATTTCAAATTTTTGGCTTCAATCTCATCCATTCTGATTCTTCTTATTTTTAAGGAACTATCATTACCAAAGGTAACTGCTCCTCTATCATGAATTTCAACATGTTTCAATATTTTTATATCACCTATCATATGTGAAGAATAACCACTATCAAGTATCCATGGTTTTTTTCTTTTACTTGATTTCAATGTTGTCTCAACAAAAAAATCTATTTCTTCTATTTTCTTCTTTTTAGCTTTATTTTTTTTTCTATAATGAGAAAATTGTTATGGAAGGAGTATCATACATATTTTGGCATGATAACCATCTTGATCACATCTTTCAAAACATTCATCCAAAAATTCAAATTGATTTTTTTTGGAAAGTTTCTAACATCCTGAGAATTCACTTTTTCAACTTTCTGTATGCTAGGAAAGTTACTCATTCTACTTCCACTATTTCTTCCACTTTTCTAAAATATTCTTCCAGGCAGAGATAAGTTGTGCCAAAAATTATATTCACTATTACCATAGATTCCACAACACCAACAATAACAATCAAATCTTAATTTTTTATTTAATAAAGATATTTCTTTTTAGATACTTAGTTGAGATTGGTAACTTCTCTCAGCTCTCACATACTTAGAACGTAGATCATCTTTTATTTTTATTGAGTTTTCTAATTTTATAGATTTGATAGGTTTATCACATATTTTCTCCACCCAAGATTTTACAATACTTTTTCTAGAACATGAGATGTTAAAAGAATCAGATGAAACATTATTTTTGATAAGAGAAGATTTCACCTAATTCTCATATTGAGCCTTTTCAGCATCTTTAGAAGTCTCAACTTCTACTTCTAAATATTTTTTGAAGTTTTCATTCATATTTATCAAGGTACTTTCAAACTCAATAAGTTTTGATTGAAAATTTTTAACCTATTCTTCCTTATCTTCCAGCTTCTTACTACTATCTTCAATCATATTTCCCTGTTCAGAAATTCTAATTTTGTAACTTAAAATCTCCTGAATATATTTATCCTCTTGCTTGATGACATATTTTATTTCATAAGAAACTTATTTAAAATATTTATTCATTAATATAATTTATTTCTTGAGAGTTTTTCTCTCAATAAATGCTACAAGTTATATTCTGAGCTGATACTCTCTATAATATTCTTCACCACATTCTTCACTCTCTGAGGAATCTTTTGTTTTCTCAACTTTTGCAATGAAGGTTCTGAATTTTTATAAACTTTTATCTTCAAAATAATTGTTTTCAGTTGAGTCTGATTCCACTTTCTTACTCAACACACTTCTTTTGTTTCCATTAAACTTCTTCTTGTATCTGTTGAAATACTTTTCTTCTTTATCATTTTTTCCACTTTCCATCGAGGTTTTCCATCGGAATCATCTCAGTATTATCCAAATCTCTTCTTGGGGAAATTCCTAGAAAAGTGTCTGATTCCACCACACTCAAAAAATTTTAGAGGAAGTTTATCTCCATAATTTCTTCTTCCTATTCGATAGTTATTGGATAAAAGAGACATAATTTTTTTCATTTAAATCATCATCCTCTTTATCTCTAGAGTCATAAGGATCAACATCTTCAACATCTCGAATTTTAAACTTTCTCATAACTTTAAAATTTATTTCATATTTAATATTATTTTTAAACATTAGAGATTTACTCATTTCATAAGAAATAAGAAAGTTATGAAATTCATCAAGAGATAAATCATTCTTATCTTCGAATAAGAAATTTTAGAATCAAACATGTCCAGAAAGTTTCTCATAAGTTTCTTCACAAATTTAGAATCTTCTGAGAAATCTATAAATAATCTAATGTTTAAAACATTTTCATTTACTCTGGGGAAGTATTCATCAATTGTTTCTTAATATCTCATTTTTATGTCTTTATACTTACTATGCCAGATTTTTAGCTTTACTTCCTTAACTTTTGTATTTCATTTGAAAACACTTTCCAGCTTGTCTCACATAATTTTTAAAGTTTTGAGGCCCATCACCTTTTGATAAATATTTTCTGATAAGGAAATGAGAATAACATTTATATCATTTCCATCAACTTCTATATCTATTTTATCAGAAAAAGTCATTGGGGGTATCTTTCTCAATAGGTGGAAACCCAATAGTAGCATCATCATCAACTTCCAGGACAAGAGATAGGATATAAGGAATCATCCTATTTTTTCATCCATAATTTTTTTCCATTAAATATAGGAATTCCTCTACTTTTGAAAAAATTGATATTATCCATGATAAGGATTCAATAAGGGAACCTTCACTCTAATACTAATTGAAGTTCCAAAGGATCAAATAACAACTGAGAGGGGGGGGGGGGTGAATCCATTTTTCACTTTTTATAAGTTTCAAAACTTTTCAAAACTTAACCCCTACAACCCATTAAGATTTATTTCCTTATCAACTTTTAGTAAATACTCATGCATGAAAAAGTAGTAAAGTAAGTAAAGCACATAATATTTATAAGGTTCGACCTTAGTGTGAGAACATACATCCTTGTCATAGCCACTCCTGTTGGTCTATGGAAATCCACTATTACGAAGAAGTGAATATAACTTCTATCAACTCCCGTCAAACAACTTCTATCTACCAATAGAAAAGATTATAATGACTCCCATTAATTTACAATGTTTAATTATGAAACAATTGATCCAAACAAAAGAATAAATAATTTGTTGAAATTTCTCCATAATTTCTCAGTTTGAATCCTCAGTTCGATTTGGCTAGATCCTATTTTCTCAGTCCGATTAGTCTATATTTGATTCTCTCAATACAATCAGTCTAGATCTGATTCTCTCAATATGATGACTATGGATTTGATTCTCTCAATACGATGAGTCTGGAACCAATTCTCTCAATATAATTAGTTTGGATCTAATACTCTCAATACAGTGAGTCTGGATCTGATTCTCTCAATATGATGAGTTTGGATCCGATTCTTTCAATCCGATGGACTCAATACGATGAACCCATTCTCAATATGAAAAACTCAAAATCTTCTAAAATACTCAATATGATATTCTTCAGTCTAATTGTCTGAATATGATTGACTTAATACATTCTTCTCAATATGATATTTCTCAATCTGGTAAAAAAAACATTCAACTGTCTGATCCTCCTCATGAGATCTCTTCCCAACAATGACTCTCACTTGATTTCTTCAGTGCTCTACCTTTTACTCTTATGTGAAAGTTACAAATGAATGAATGATCTGAGAAAGTATTTATAGGCAACTCAAAAATAAAAACCAAGAAACTTTAAAACTTTCCCCACTTCCTCAAATTTCAAAAACTCTAAAAATATCTCACATTTAAAACTTCAACTTTGACTTCTTCAAACCTAATTATATTTCTCTAAGATTTATGCAAAATTTAATTTCATGTTTGACCTCCTCAACTATTCATAAAACTTTTGGAATTTTATTTTTGAGTCTTCTTCATAATCATCTCAATACAATTTCTATTTCTTTATCTATGAATCTGATTTATGTTTCTTTCTCAATAAATCTGAATTCTATTTATTTCTTAGTGAATCTGATTTCTATTTCTTTCTCAATGAATATGAATTTTATTTATTTCTTAATAAATCATAATTATGTATCCTTATTAGTGAATCTGATTGAATTCTCATTATAATGGAATTCCCATTATGATGGAATTCCCATTATGATGGATTCTCTATACTGTAACTTTGAAATTCTTCAAAACTCTCCACCATTTCATAAAAAGATTTTATCATGAAAGTTTTCAGGATTTTTTAAAACTTTATGATTAGAAAATCATCATCTAACTTAGTTTAGAAAGTATTAAAATTGTCTCCCTCCTGACTTCACAATCTTATTTCAAAACTCTTCAGAAAAAATATGACTTCTTCACTCAGAAACTTCTTTCTTTCTCTGATTATGACAAAGTCAAACTTCCAGCAAACTATAATTTCTACCTTCAATTCTTTTGGATCCAATTATCTAAATCTAGTGTAGAAGGATATGATACTCTGAATCCAATGAATTTTCATTACAATGGATATGAGTCTGATTCCTAAATAAAAAAACATTCTTTAACAAAGAGAGTTAGTTGTCAACAAATAAAAAACTTTTATAAAACAAAACACCAAAAAGGTTCTTCAACACCATGTGAAATTGAAAAAAATCCCCTCTTGGATTGTTCCATATTTAATCTCTTCAGTATCTTTTCAATATAAGTACCTTGACTTAGGTCAATAAGTCTCTTAGATTTATCATGATGGATCTTGATCCTAATAATATATGTTACCTCACTTAAGTCCTTCATAGAGAAGCATTTATTCAACCGGTCCTTAAATGACTGTAAGACTGGTATTTCATTTATAATAAGTAATATGTCATCAATAGATACTATTAAGAAAACAACCACACTCCCACTAAACCACTTATAGACATAAGGCTCACATTCATTCTTAATGAAAACAAATTCCATTATGGTCTCATCAAATTGAATGTTCTATAATGCTTTATTTAATCTATAAATAGTTTTTTACAATTTGTAAACCTTGTTGGCATCCTTTAGAGTCACAAACCATTTAGGTCATGTCATATAGAAATCTTCCTGAAGGTTCCCATTAAGGAAGGCTATTTTTGACATTCATTTTCTAAATATCACAGTCATGGAAGGATGTAATGGCAAGTAAAATTCTGATGGATTTCAACATTGCAACTGGTGAAAAGGTTTCATTATAGTCAATTACTTGATGTTGTTTAAACCCTTTTGAAACCAGTTATTCCTTATAAGTACATAATTATCCATACATGGAAAATTTCTTCTTGAATACCCATTTACAACCAGCGATATTTACATCCACTGGAGGATCTACCAAAATCTAGACTTATTTTTGGTACATGGAACCCATTTTAGAATTCATGGATTCTTCTACTTGGAAACACATATTCCACTTACTACTTCTTTGTAGGTTAGAGGATCATTATTATCAACTAATAATGAGTCACCATCCTCAGTGACTAGAAAATTATACCGTTATGGTTCTCTAACCTCTCTTATACTCCTACATAGTACTTGTGTCTCTAGAACATCTTCTTTCATGGGGCTTTGTGAAATTTTTTCCTGTGCCAACTCTTATGTATCTTGATCATGGACTTTATCAAATTCTATCTCACTACCACCATCTATTTTATATATATGATCCTTCTCATGGAATGTGGAATGTCTGTCAACCAACACCTTTTTATCTAAAAAATTTTATAGGTAGTATCCCCCTTTTCCCTTGGGATATCCTATAAAGATACACTTTGTACCTTAGGGTGCAAGTTTGTTACCTAAAGTGGTCTTAAAAAATGATCCACAACCCCACACATGTAAGTATGACCACATAGATTTCTTTCCACTCCATAATTGGTATAGAATATCATCTTTCACTTTAGTTGGCACTCAATTTAGTATATATACTGTTGTTTGTAACATGTATCCCTAAAAGGATAACGGAAGACTCACATGACTCATCATTGATCTCACCATGTCTAATAAGGTGTAGTTCTTCCTTTCACTTACACCATTCCATTGAGGTGTATAAGGATGAGTGAGTTGGGATATGATACCAAACTCCCATAAATAATCAATTAAGTATTGATTAAATATTCTCCACCATGGTCTGAGTGGAGTTTCTTAATATTATTACCAATATGGTTCTCAAATTCATTCTTGTATTCCTTGAATATATTAAAGGAATATAACTCATACCTCATCAAGTAAACATATCCATATCTACTAAAATCATTATTAAAATTTATGAAGTATGAGTACCCACCACTTTCTTCAAAAGAATATAGTCTATAAACATCGGTATAAACTAATTCAAGAAGCACTTTGTCCCTTTCACCTTTTCAACTAAATGGAGGATTTGGTTATTTTATCTTGTAAACATGCGTAACATTCACCAAGTGGATTTAGTTCAAAAGAATATAAATATCCATATTTTTGTACTTTATTCAAATGCTTTTTATTTATATGGACTAGCTAGTGATTCTATAGTTAGGTGTGATATGAGTCATGTGAAATAGTTTTGTTATCAATTTCCATTAATTGGTTTGTGTAATCCAACACATAAAAACTGTTATTTACATGTTTCTTACCATAAAAATGCCATCCTTACAAAAGAAGTAACATTTATTCCAAAATTTGAAAATAAATCCATCTGTATCAAGTCTGGATATAGAAATAATGTTTTTGGAAATGAATTACACATAATAAAAAACTTTTAAAACCAAGATCATTCCTATTGAAAATGTGAGGTAGTAGTTATTGATAGCTACAACAACAAGATTAGCTTCCTTGGATACTTATATATCTACCTTCCCTCAGCAAATCTTTCTGAATCTACTTTTTTACTATATTTTAATACATATGTGATCACCACAAGCTATATCTAATACCCAATTTGTAGAAATAGATAAATTTTACTCTATAACAAATGAAAATGAAGTTTCCCCTTGCTTCTTTGGATGTGTGTAATTTTTCTTCTAGTGGACCTTCTCACCACATTCAAAACATACACCATTCTTTTCTATTTCTTGCCCCTTGATCTTTCTCTTCTTAGAAGGGAATTGTAAAGAAGCTTTGGGCTTAAAGATATTTTCTCGTCCTTTCTGTTTATTCACCATAAGTACCAAATAATTTTCACTCTTTTTCTCCTAATATACTTAGAAAATAAGAGTACACATATCTAGGAGATACTTATAAATGTTATTCATATTAAAATCTATACAAAGATGGAGAATCTATGAGGGAGTGATACAAGAATGAGATCGGTATGTAGTTCATCAGGAACTTTAAACCCTAGAAATTATAAGCACTTAATAAATCCAATGGGATTGAATATGTGAGTCCTATCCAGGACACCCTCTCCAAGATTTATCTAAAAGAGTTCCTTGTAAATCTCAATCCATTCCCGTCTTTCTCTCTCTTGGTATAAACCACAGAGATGTTCAAACATTCTAAAAGAATCCATGTTTTCATGAGACTTCATGAGTTAAATAGAAATAGATGATAGAATCAAATATTGAATGTTGACTGCATCATTCAAATACTTTTAATAAATAAGGAACTATTCATCACTCACTTACTTTATAGGCAGATCAGGTAATGAGGGTTATATCATGTAAGATTTTTTTTAATGGCATAACACAACCCAAAGGCGTCTGAACCACTCTCGGAAGTTAATGCCAGTGTAGAGATGGTCTTGCTCCAATATTGATCATAGGGATAATGTGAATGGAAAAATTTCCACTTATTCTACAATTTAAAAGAGTATATTATTATTACTTTTCTTTATTACAAATTATATGATAAATAATAATAATTTGATTTTATTATATCTACTACCATTTTATCAAGTTTTAAAGGCCCTAACAATTGAACTCATAATGTATTATCATAGTATACATTCTATTGGAAAGGATCCACATTTCCTTTATTATTATGAAAATATAGGCCATGAAAATTATAAGTAAGTATTTAGGTAGGTGGTCTTTAAAACTATGGGATTTTAGTTCCTTGATCCCTTAAGTGAAATCTCCAATCCTGAAATCCTAACTTGGATTTCCTCAACTCTTACCTCCAAATTTGTATTGAATAGATATAGGCTATTAAACCCATTACATATTTTGTTAAGTCGACCAACTATATTAGTTAAGACTTCCCAATAATTAAAAGTGCCCCTGATGTAGGCTAAAATGACACCTTAACTACGAGTTCGTCTTAATTTAGATGATGGAAGGCTTAATGACTTAATATTTACTTGAGGGATTTTATTTTTATTATGTCTCATTAATATTAAGTTGATTTTACTTAAATTATTAATCATATGTTAATAAAACATTCACGCATAATCTATTTATTTAAATTCCATCTTTGCACATTAGTTCATTTATTTATTATATTGTGGCCTTTTATCCATAAAATAAATAATGCATAAGATATAAATAAATAAATAAATAAGTGACCTGATCATGTGCTTATTTAATGGTTGATTTATTGAGAGGATAATAAATCAACCTTTTAACTAGGAAAAAAACTCATTGTTCCAGTCTTGGCACGAGTTACAACATTCCACCTATTCACCCGTATATCACCTAGGTTGGAATAATCTTGGTTCCTTATTGAATCACCTCCACATGCCTTGGGAAACTCCATTTATTATATATATTTATAACTCATACACAGTTGATGGGAACCAAATGATTGGTTAAGGGTAATTACATAAATCACCTTGGACACACAAATCCAACATAATAAAGGAGGCATGGATGACTCACATGCCATCATTTTAATTTAATAATTAATAATTATAAACTCACGCAATAAATTAAATTAAATATTACCAATGCATACAAAAGTCTTGGTCAATATCATGAATGGTCATACACATGTAGTGAATATACAAAAGTAAAATGAGTTAAAACTCATTTCTTATTCATTCTTTATTATTAAGATAAACATGCACACATTAATTAATTAATTAGTACCCTTTTATCTTAATGACCATCCAAATTCTATTAGATACACCCATAAAAAATTCATTCATGTAAAATAAATGGTAAAAACGAATAATCATAGATAATTAAAATAAATTAATTGAGTATTTAATAATTCTTTAAAACCATTATTAAATTTTCAAATACAATAGGAGTAATTCAATACAATAAGGTTTTAATGCTACAATTATCAATTTAATGTAATTTTAATTCCATCCTTTATTGGGAGACTACACAATGTGTACTTATGAGCTACACATCATGTACCTCAGTTTCCATGTACCTGGGATACACGCCTGGGGATTCGGTGTGTACCTTGGTCGGACTACACAACCTGTACTAACCAGCTACATGTCATGTGTTCTGCTTTCCGTGTGCCTAGGATACATGCTTGGGTTTTCGGCGTGTATCTAAACAGATTACATGATGTCTACTAAGTAGTTACACACTGTGTGGTCTAAATGTTGTGTGTCTGTGCAACCCACCATAGGACTCGACATGTTCATTATACACGAGACTACATGATGTGTACAATCCAGCTACACATCATGTATTTTAAATTTAATGTGTCTACATAACTCACCAAGATATTCAACATGTATATAGTATGTGAGAAATAATAAACTACATGGCATGTATGCTATATACACACCATTTATGTCATTATTGATCTAGGTTGTCAGTCTCACATAGTTTGATTGTGTATTTTACCACGTGGTTTGCATGAATTTTTTTACTAAGACTTATAGACTACATGATGTGTAAACCAGCTACATGCCATGTAATCCAACAACTAGTGTTCTAGGTTAGACTGATCTACACATGGTGTGCATTAAATATACTGTTTGTAGTTAATTATGGACGTGTTGCGTATCCCACGACACGACCAGGCATAGTGTATTTGGGTACACGATGTGTACTCTGGCTACACTCCATGTAATCTCATGCTATCCAGATATAATTCTTGGCACTTCCCAATGAGATCTCCTATCATTCTTCATATGTTCTTATTTCTTTAAGAAAATTAAATCATTAAAGATGATAATTAAAATATCAAAATCATGTTAATTAAAATAATATTAAAGAATGAATAATTATTGAAATGAAAATCTAACCACTATTTTGTATATATATCAACAATAAAATAAATAATTATAAATTTTAAACATAACCCATCTAATACCACTTGAAGGTTTTGTGCACAGCGGAAGCACCATGCAGGGATAAAATCCAACAATTTTTTTTCGATTCAGTGGATCATTCACAATATTGTACATGACATGAATGCTATGAGTAATGAAATGTTTCCAATGGATATTTACAAAAATAAAACTTGGAACTTGAAGAGGATATTTTCACTTTAAATTTATAATTTTTTTTATGATCGTAATAAATAGTTACATCATCAAGGAAATTTCTTTGATGATGATGATGATGTTGATCATACGTAAACCCTTCTTGGATTATCTTTATTATGTTAGGAGGATCTAGGTTTAGAATCCTTATAACATTGATCCAAACATGCTCCTTTGATCTCCAAATGATGCCAATTAATTTCAAAGTGTTAGCACAGAGAATGAATTAACTTGGTTTGTTTGTGTTGATTGCTTCTAGTTTCTTCAATATTGAAGGAATCCCTATTATGATTATCATTCTTGAGAGAAAGTGAGGAGGATAAATGGTGAGAGAATTCTATTGTGCGTAATGATTCTAAAATCTTGATTAACCTTACATAATAGACATAACCATCTATTTATAGAGCTAGAGTTTAGGTTAAGATATTATTTAATTGCATACCGACCCTTAAATAATATAATAATTCTTAACAAACCCCATTCCATAATAAAATAATAATAATTTTTCTTTATGGTGTGAGATAACTTGTGCAATGCTAAATATTATTTACTACTTGCAAATAAATATTCATCACTAAATGTGATCTTGGTCTGCTCCAACCCCTTTACATTTATTGAATACCCAAATAAATATTTAATTAAAAATTTCATTCATCAATAAATAATTATGATTTATAAAACATGAATAAAATTATTCCTCTCTTTTGAGAATAATATTTATTCCATTAATTAAATTCAAATATAATTTAATTGAGATCAACAGAAACACTTAGTGTGTGACCCTCTAGGGTTCTTTCTCATTTTCATTAGGCGGGTTTACCTAATGTCCAAGATCTCCGTCTAGAAATGAATCAAGGAACCCAAGAGAAAGAACTTAATGTTTCAAGAATAAAAACCGCATACAAACATACATTGTATAATATAATCCATTTATATCAATATCTCATCAAGCAGGATACACATCTATGCCATCAATCTATATTCTTGACATGTCTTTCTTTGAATATCTGAAATAAACATGTCATTACATCATGGCCATGGAATTTAATGTAACAGTTACATTAAAATCAAAGGGCCGAGATATGAAATTATATAAATATGGAAGGGACAAATCCTTCCATGACTTATTCATTAATAACATATCCCTTGTGATGCACCCAATGTATCTAACTTCTCCATGAACTGTATTGTCATGGTTTATGAAATAAATCTAAGTGCGCAAGTTATAATATGTATTAATAATAATATTAAAGTATAAGGACCATCACATATGATCACAAATAGGAATATCTGATGACAAAAAAACATGAAAATTTTCTACTGGCGGGTCAGTTCTCGTAATCTCCCATCTTGGAAACTACCAAGTGAGGACTTCATTAGAATAAGCCTCATTTTCTTATGAGTAATCACACCCGACAATCACATTCTATATGTCCCATAATAGAATTTTATCTGATCATATAAATATATTTAATAATATCATCATATAATTTCAAGGTTTTCATTATATTAGGGAACTGATAAGACCTTATTAATGTGATAGATACTCTAGGAAATTATTACATTAAATTCATGTAGAACAATGAACAATGTGTAACAAGATATTTTATAAATAATAAAATTATCAAATATACATGTAATAAAAATATAAACAGTTGTTCCTAGGACAAAAATTCAAATATAATCACAAAAATACATATATCAAGGAAAGGGGTGAGCTAAAGTCTCAAAAAGGGAGGAATAATAGGAAAGAAATATAAAACATGAATCAATAAATTACATAGGTGATAATAATAATAATAATAATAATAATCATATCATAAGAAATATATTATCATTATGAGATTGAAATAATCATTTGAATGAGACATGTAATGTGACATATACATAATAATTAAATATCATAACATTGTGTTCAAATCCCACAAATAAGTTGAGAATAAATATATCATCATGTTCATGCATAACATATGTATACACATCATTACTTCATAAAATGTAAACAAATATAGAATCATGTTCATGCATAATGAACATAATCTCATGAGATATATCACATTAATTAATTCATTAAAGGACTATATAATTTTGGTCCCACACATAACATCATAAAATGCTCATAATCATTCACCCCACATGGAAAGGAAACATAAAACAAGCATAAACATGAAATAAACCCATGGAAAACAAATGGATTTCATAATGATGTCATAAAACATGTTTCATTGAATAAAATTCGAGTTTACCACAAGAGGAAGGTAAAAAATATTTTTATACATTAAATATTGGCATAAAAATCATATGTTAGGGAGAGATGAAGAAACAACTCAAGACAAATCAATGAGATGTTCTAGTAAATAGAGTCCTTTTAAAAAAAATCATTATAGGTGGATTATAAATCATCTCAATAAAGTGGAATCATGAATATCCCCAATATAATAAAAATTAAATAATAGTGAAAGGAAATTTATAAGGTATTTGAGAAGAATAAATGTTGAAAATAAAGAGAAATAGGCGATAATCCCAAAAGGAAAGAGTTGGGTTTGAAATTCCCCTTACCTTAAGTCTTGTTATATTTTGTCATGTTTGCGCCTCCCATATAATAAAATTGTTCTTATTAAAACACGAATCTAAAATTTAATTATATTAATTTATTTTCTTATTGATCAATTATAACCATTATAATCAATTTGTTTATCTTTTTTGTTAAATATGAAATGGCTTGATTGACAAGATTCTTTAAATAATCTTGTTTTCATTTCGGTTTCGTTGTTTTGTTTATTTGTAATTTATCCTTTTGTTAAATTATTTCCATAAGATTAAAATATTTAAAATAAATTTATAAATATAATATATAATCTACACTAACCATACATGAAGGCGGTGATAAGTAAACCATCGACAACATCCTTATAGGTAGATTAAATCGACCATTGATGGGAAGCATCAAAGGAGGAGGAGAGAGAGTATATATTATACGAATAGATAAATATAGTGATACAAGTATTATGATGAAATTAATATGTTAAATAATTATATATTAAATATTTTAGGAAGGTATAAAAATTAAATATATTGGGAGAGTAGGAATAATAATAGAAATAAAAATGAAGTGGGAGGATTATGGGGTTACCTCTTTGTTGAAGATTTACTCCTTTGCTAAAGATTTGAAGGCTTGGGATTGGATGACTTCAGAACATACCTAAGGTTATAAGAAGGATTAGTAGGAGGTAATTAGGTATATCATGGGCTTTGATAAGTTAATGGTAAGTGATTTTCCAAGGTAAGTGAGAGGAGGTATTTATACTTAAGGGGAGGGGTATTTTTGGGTTAAACTACTGAATAAATTATTATTTCCAAAGTAAACCATGTTATAGTGATAATTTTGACATTATTAAATATATTTTATTAAAAATAAATATTTTTAGGACTTATAAACAATTTATACACCAAATTTATTACTTTATACAAAAGGAAATATGAAAATGAAAAATTATTTTTTAAAGGAATTCTTTACATTTATATACTTTAGAAAGTAATTTTTAGGTTTGAAATTAGAAATTATTATTTTTAAATAGATTATTTATCTTATTAAATATGCTTTTGGTTAATAATCCCATTATATAATTTATTAGGTCATTATTACATCCTAAATTATGTAATTAAAACATACCATTTATGTAAAAATTGTATTTGTACTATTCACTTAAAAATTGAAGTTTTTTAGAAAATTATCAAAACAACCACCTTGGAAAATTTCAACGTTTTGATTCAAAAAATGAAATTTATTTTATCAAAATATTTTTCTAAATTTATTAATTTAAATTATTAACATAAAAATTACGGTTTTCTATAAAATACGTTAAAATACAATTTATCAAAAAATGCACTTATATTTTTTTGACTTTATATCCATTTTATAGATATATAATATTTATATTTACTTAATTTATTTATTTTAAATATTATTTATATGTCATTATACTATTTCATTGGTTAAATTACTATTCCAATGGTCAAATTACTATTCCAACGGTCAGGTTACTATTCTCAATGGTGAGGTTAATATTCCATTGGTTTTATTAGTTTTATACTTTCTATAATTACCTCCCATTTTCTACATTCATCATCACTTTAATTCATCTCAAGTTTATCTATTCTTAATTTTCAAAATTCTGATTGCATTACTAATGTTTTTTTCTTTCTTATATTATTGTCTACGAGTGTGATGATTCTAGGAGATCAAAATGATCCACATTTTCATATTCTGGTAATTTTATTTTATTTTTGAGTTTATTTTCCCATTGTAATATTATCAATTTTATTGGGTATATTTATTATTTAATGTTTTTAATTAATGAAATAAATTATTGTTGGTTTTTATTATGTGGTGTATGTGTTTTATACTATACAACATTATGATATACGACACATATGCTTATTCCACATATACAATTCTAGGTTGTGACACCTTGTATCATATCATATGAAATAATTTGTGAATAATCATCTAAAAAACCTTTTAGATAAACTATAAATCACTTTTAGAGAAACTCTTTGAGTTAAAATAATTATCCATTTAGTCAACCATAAAGTGTGACCCCACAAGTCTTTGTAATGTTAACAACAAATATAAATTCCTAAATTCATAGATTCAAGTAAAGAGAAACCTCTAGAAAATCATCAATTCTACTCAAACTATAAATGGATCTGGTGTGATATTTATCAAACACATGTATCACTATACCTGTGTCCACCAACTGCATCATATACAAGAATGATTTTTCATACGATCCATTTTTCCAAGACATCAAGTAACCATAAGACATAGAATATGTCAATCCCATATAAATAATCATACATTATTGATCCTCCAAGTATATACTGGCCTGGTTGATGAATAAATCACATGTCATTTACCTTTATGGATGAGGACATCACATGCCCCTCACCTGATATATAAGCACATCATATGTGCTATCTAGTTATGAGCGTATAATTCCCCAATCTATCTCAATCGAGGGATCAAATTTCATACTAGTTATATGATAGAAAAAATCCCATCTTAGTTAAACTCCAATTGATGACATGATCAATGACATACCCAATCACCCCCTGATTGGATAAGCCTCAAGGCTTGAATAATAAATGTATCAAATTATGAAGGTTCTCATGATAGATATCTCAGCAACCTTAGGTATTGGGGAATCTAATTATGAACCATTCAACATGTTGGAGTTGGTGTCCTAGGACCAACTTTTTTCACTTTGATTACATGTATATTAGATTTATTGAATATCAATAAAACTTCTTATGAAATATTTTTCATTGTTTTTCACGACTCTAATGTGATAATATCCTAGGGTATAAGTCTCATTAATAAGGTCATAGTAGTTCCCTACTATGATGAGAACCTTGAAGTGCTATGACGATATGCTTAAATATAGTTCCACGATCGGATAACGTATTGTGATGGGACACATAGTATATAGAATGTTGGGTGAGAGTACTCATAAGAGGATAAAGCTTCTTCTCATGAAGTTCACACTTGGTAATATTCAAGATGAGAGATTATAAGAACAGACCCGCTAGTAAGAATTCAACATGTTTTGGTGTTATCGAATATTTCTATCTATGATAGTGTGTAATGGTCCTTAGACTTTAATATTATCATTAATTAATTTCATGAATATCTCACTTAGATTTGATGACAAAAACCATGATTCCATATGTTTATGGTGAGGTAAGGTATGTTGATTGCATCACGATTGACATGTCATTAATGGATAAGTCAAGGAAGGATTTTTTCCTTCCATATTTATGGAAGTTAATATCTTGGACCTTTGATTAGAATCTAACCTCTTCATTAAATTCCATATACATGGTGAAATTACACATTTATTTCAGATAGTTAAAGAAAGACGTATCAAGCAAATAGGTTGATGACACAACTGTGCAACTTTCTTGATGATATATTATGACAAAGATATTATATTACACAATGAGAATTTGTATGTGGTTTTCATCATTGAAACATTAATTTTTTTCTCCCAGGTGCCTTGACCTATTGATATATAGTAATCTTGGACTTTATGAAACCATGCATAATGCCAATGAGAAATAATCCTAGAGGGTCACACACTGTGTGTCTCCAATAATCTCGATTAAATTTTATTTGAATTTAATTAATTGAATAAATATTATTCTCAAGACTGATAGATAATTTTATTCACGTTTTATCAATTTAAAATATTTACTGATGAATGAATTATTTAAATTAAATATTCATTCGGGTGTCTAATAAACTCAAGAGGAGTTTGAATGGACCAAGACTGTTTCTGGTGACAAATATTAATAAAAAAACAGGTTAAATTATATTTGTTATTGTACAAGTAGTCATGCGCCAAAAAATAATGATATTATTATTATTACTTTTTTAGGGAGTTTATTAAATATTATAATATTATTTAAGGGCTGAAATGTAATTAAATAATATTTTAACCTAAACCTTATCTCTATAAATATATTATTATGTCTATTGTGTATTGCATTCAAAAATCAAAACTTGAGAATAATTTCTCACAACAAAATTATCTCTTGAATCCTCCTTTCTATCTTCCTCTCAAGAACATGAAACACAAGAGAGATCCCTTCAAGATCAAAGGATGGTCGATCAATAAAAATAATGCAAGATAATTGCTTCATCGTTCTAGCACCCGGAGATCAATTGGCATTACTCAGAGATCAAAGGAGCACATGTGGATCACTTCTAAAGGGATTCTATCCTTGTATCCTCATAGTGAAATGAAGGCAAACAAAATGGGTCTTTTTGGATGATCGAAATTGTAATATCCTGATCTGGGTGCCACACACCAGTGCCCCGATATAGTTGGTCACATGGAATCAGGCATGCCTCCCCATATTCCATAGGCTGCTGACTAGTAGTGAGGGTTAATATAGATCATGGGGACACTATACCCTCTTTATCAAAGTAGCACAACCACATAAATAAATAAAAATATCCAATGATATTATCAATAACCAACCAAACCAGAATCACATGATAACCAAAATAGAAAATACAATATCCAAAACTAAACAGTAGATATGTCATGCCAATACATGTCAAGCGTCAATATGCAAAACCCAAAATAAAATAAAGACACTAAAAACTCCTAAGTGGTTCTCGAACCGTGTTCAGTTCCCTCATCCATGCTCCATCCTGACTCAACCATATAACATAAAGCATTTTCCCTTAACCTATCTTACAACCATGAAATCTATTTGGGTACCGATCAAGCAGCCTGAGTAGGGTGTGAGCACAACTCAGTAGGCCACCACCAATGAAATCTAAAATAATATTGCAAATGAGCCTCAGAACAGTTGGTGAGGACTTCTTAAGTGCATCCAGGAGACCCGGGATCAAATCCAGGTGGAGGCGAATTTCCAGGGAACTATAGCAGGTACTCTAGCAGGATTGTGCAGAACTGTAGTAGGTACTGTAGCAGGAACTGTAGCAGGCACTGTTTGACACTGTATTAGCCGAGAATATTCCCCCGTCTAGGCCTTCGGGCCACCAATTTGGTCCCCGAGTCCTTTAAGGCCTTCGAGTCAGTAAGGCCTTCGGGCCACCGCAAGGCCTTTGGGCCACCTTAAGTGCAGATGAAAACCAGACAACCAAAAAAGGAAAAAACTTCAAAAGGAGGAGGAGCAAGGAGATTTCACCATAGAAGAAGCTAAGTGGATTGCAAGAATGAGAGGGTATGACACTTTCCATCAGGACAAGCCTGTGCATGCATGGGAAAGCTTATCCGAACATCCATGCGAAGGTGGAGAGCTAATTTTACGATGAAGATGTTAGGGAGGAGCAGTTCCAAGTAGTTAGTCTGGGTTGTATATAATGTTTGAAGCCTACGGGCAATGAATTCCTCTAAGGCCTACGAGCCATGTAATACTTACGCCTACATGCCTTGTAAGGGTTCCACCTCACCCCTTGAAAGGTGTATTATCAAAAATCAATAAAAAATGAAGGCCTTCGGGCCATTGGAGGACATCTAAAATAATATCTAGTCAAAAAAGTGCATATAGTTGTATAAAGAATAAATAAAATCAATAAAGTAAACAATTTACATTTATTCAATTACTTTTTTGTTTAACCATATAAACTCTCAATTCCCATATGAATGTCATTGTTACCATTCACCATTTCAATTCAAATATGAATTCCACTATTACCATTCATCATTTAAAGTCGCACATGAATGTCATTGGTACCATTTATCATTTCAATCATACATTAATGTCATTATTACCATTCATCATTTAAATTCACACATGAATGCCATTGTTACCATTCATCATTTCAATCACACATTAATGTCATTATTACCATTCATCATTTCAATTCACACATGAATTACATTATTACCATTCATCATCTCAAGTTACACATGAATGCCATTATTACCATTCATCATTTCAAGTCACACATGAATTCCATTGCTACCATTCACCATTTCAAGTCACACATGAATTCCATTGTTTCCATTCATCATTTAAAGTCACACATATGAATATCATTATTAACATTTCATCATTTCATTAATTAATTCTATAATTAATTATTCACATCCATATCATTAATTAATTCAAAAATTAATTAATCACATCATTCTCATTAATTAATTCAAAAATTAATTAATCACATCAATTCCATTAATTAATTAAACAATTAATTAATCAACTCAAACCTATTAATCAATTCAACAATTAATTAACCATCACAATAAATTTCATAATCACCAAAATATCTAATAATTAATTCAACCATTAATTATTCCAATTCAAAAATTTCAATATAAAAAATAATTAATTCAATAATTAATTATTCAATTTCAATAATCTCAATCTATCCATAATTAACTCAAAAATTAATTATTTCAAATCATTCCATTTCATAATCTCAACCATTCCCATTAATTAATTCAAAAATTAATTAATCAAGTTCAACAATCTCAATAACTCCATAATTAATTAAATAATTAATTATTCTAATTCACAATCTCAATATTCTAAATTTTACAATTCCATAAATTAATTAATTCACCAAATTAATTAATTCAATCTAAGAAACTCAATTTCTAATCATCTAATAGAAATTCTAAAATTACATACATGTAATTAAAATCAAGATGTTGGGATTTGAATAATAGACCACCTTTATCAAGATTGATGATAAATTCTTGCCAATAGAAATCCACAATTTTAGAGGAATAATGACAAAGAAAAAGATATTGATTCAATTCCTAGATCCAAGATTTAAACGAATCAATGTCTAACAAACCTAGATCTAGATATAGATCTAATAGTGGATAAACATACCTATTTTATTTTGGAATAGGAGTATGATAGAGAGATAGAGAGAGACATTAAATGGGATGAAACCACATACCCAGGTGGTGTAGATCTTCAATACAGGCTTCAAATCACAAAGAACGGAGGTCGTAAGCCTTAAAAATTCATCCAGGAGCCTCCAAAATCAAGAGAAAAAATTAGGGGTCGAGTGGGGGTCAATTTGGGGTTAATTTGGGGGGTTTTGGTATTTT
This sequence comes from Viscum album, assembly GCA_963277665.1. Classification (NCBI taxonomy): domain Eukaryota; kingdom Viridiplantae; phylum Streptophyta; class Magnoliopsida; order Santalales; family Viscaceae; genus Viscum; species Viscum album. The sequence continues at coordinate 1,134,402,424 of OY728141.1, read as the reverse complement.
TAAAACTAATTTTCAGGTTAATTTAAACCATGCACACTATTTTCTAGGTAGGGGCGCATGGTTTGTCAAAATGTGTGCCTTAACCATGTGCCTTTTCCGGGGGGGGGGGGTGTACAGTTTCTCCTAATATAGAACACAGTTTGAAAAACTGAACCCTAACCATACAAACCCTCTCTGTATAGGGTTGTACAGTTTTCTAGACCAGGGCGCATGGTTTGGGAAAATCGTATGCCAACCGTGCACTTTCCCTTCTAAAATTTCCAATTTTCACCCAAAGACACCCCAAAGTAAAAACCCAAAAAAAGTACTCAAACTAGGGGAAAAAGTACCTAAAAACAAGTTTGATACTTCTCCAAAAAGGTTGGGATCTTACAAACATCTTCATCAAATAAATAATCCTCAGATCATGTATTCATTTCTTTCAATATTAAATAAATTAATTATAAATTTTATGTGTAAGATCCTCGCTCGGTGTTTTGGGAAGCTCAATATTAAAAAGAAATTTTAATATATCACATTACACCACACACTTACATTGATCCTAGAACCTACAAGTGATATTAGAGTGGTCACATTTAAATTTATAATTATTCATTTGATTTTTGATCTATACATAATCGTGGTTTAATTTTCATTTCATATTATTCATTCTTTAACATGTTTTGAATTAAAATGTTATCGACATATTGATCATGTTTTTTCAGTGTTTTATTTTATTAATGGTATAAAAACTAATGAATAACGATCAGAGATGCCATCAGGAACTGCCAAATTTTTGGTCGGTAAGATAGGGTTATACAACGAGTAGCTAGAGTACACGCTGTGTACCCTAGTAAGTTGCACCTGTCCATGCCATGAGATACACAGCATGTCCTATAGTTATTATACATAGTGTATTCCATGTGCTGACTATCCAACCTGGAACATGGTATGTCGGATTACATGGTGTGTATACAGAAAACACACCATATAGTTTGAACAGTTTAGCGGTGTAAATCATGAAACCCGTGGGGTTATTATACATGTTCAAACCACGTGAGACTAAAAACAAGGATAATTTATGATATACATGACATTTATGTAGTGTATATGCCATGTAGTTCATCATTTACTATGTTCAAAATACATGATGATCCATTTGGTGAGAATAGAGGACACATGACATAAGGGATACACAGCGTGTAACTGCCCTGTACATGTCGTGTGATCCCATTGAGATACACACCGAAGACCCATGTGAGTATCTCGAGCACACAGCAAGTGAATACATGGAATGTAGATAGAATATACACATCTTTTAGTCTAGCCAAGTCAATGCACCAAAACTCAAAGCATGTAACCCATATACACGACAACTGAGGTACACAATGTGTAGTTGGACAGTACACACCATACGGTCTCCCAATTACAGGTAGAATTAAATTACATTAAATTGAAAATTACAGCATTAAAACCTCATTTATTTGATTAAAAGTTTAAGTGTTTGATAATTTAATAAGGGGTTTAAAGAATATTAAATACTCAATTAATTTATTGTAATAAATATGCAAATATCGGTTCTCCTATTTATTTTTCATTAATGACTTTATAATGGTTATCTCCAACAAGATTCAGATGACCATTAATATGATTATATATTTACTTTTGCATATGCATTCATGTATGACTATTCATGAGCTTAACCAAGACCTATGTATGTGTTGGATGTTTTAATTTAATTTATTGAATAAGTTTTGAATTATTTATTATTAAATTAAATATGACAACCTATGAGTCATCCCTCAATCTATTATCATATAGGACATACGTGTCCATGGTTATTTATTTAATTCACATAAAACAATCCTTTGGTTTCTCTCACACTACTACAAAATAAGCCTTTAACAATGCTAGCCTTTACCAGTGCTAAAACAAGCATTGATAAAGGGTACCTTTTATCAGTTCTTTTTTTCTAGCACTGATAAAAGGAACCCTTTATTAGCACATTTTTTAGCATTCATAAAAGGCAACCTTTATCGGTGCATTTTTTAGCGCTGATAAAGGGTGTCCTTTATTAGTGCTTTATGTTTAGTGTTGATAAAAGACACCCTTTATCAACGCTTTATTTTTAGCACCCATAAATGAACCCTTGATCAACTCTTTTTAGCACTGATAAAAGTACGAATAAAATGAAATAATGAAATAAATAAAAAATAAAAATGATTTTATTAAAATAATATTAAATTTTTTATTAATTAAATAATTATTGATAAAAATGATTAAATTGATTATACTATATATAAATTATAAATAGTATATATTAAATATATAGATTTATGTAAAATAAAAATTAAATAAATAAAAATTAAAAATAAGTAAATCAAGAAAAATATTAAATATTTTTATTAATTAAACAATTATTGATAATGCTAATAAATAGTATATATTGAATATGAAGACATATATGAATGTATATAAATATGATTTATATAATAAAAAATATTATTTATGCTTTACATTAAATAGTAATATATTTAGTGAATAATGGTTTATAATTAAAAATTAATATGAATTAAAAATATTGACTAATTGCATCGAGTAATAGACATAATTGAATGTCATTTGATTTTTTAATTTAACATAGATCAAACATATTATATTGATTTCACATATACATAATTAATGCATTTTTATATATATACGCACACACACAAATATTTTTCTTGGAATTTAATCAATTTATATTATTTATTATATATATATTTATTTACTATGTTTTAATATTTTCAATATGTATTCATCTTTATTTCAATATATATTCATTTTTTAATGATTTATATTAATAAAACTTATCCAAATTTTCAATATTATACTCATTTTTAATTAATCAATTTTACTCATTTTTAACATGCATGAAATTAAGATTAAATATTCATTAATAATTTTAAAAATACATTTTTAAAAAAATATTTATAAATAAAAATATTTATAAATGTGTATTTACTATTTTTATACAATTATAATTATAAATGAATAAATAATATATTTTTTAAAAAGTATTTATATAATTATAAATAAATAATTATAAATTTATAATAAATTTATTTAAATAATGAATATATTTACTATATTTATATATATATAATTATACAAATATATATAATAATATAAATATTATTTTTTAAAAAAGTATTTATATTATTATAAATAATTAATTATATATTCAAAGAATTAAAAAATTATTATTTTATAAAAATTATTATTATAAGTATTATAATTATATATAATAATTATAATTTTTTTTAAATTATTTTAAAAAAATTATTATAAGTATTTATCACTACTTTTTTAGTGCTTATAAAAATATAGATTTATCAGTGCTGATAAAATCAATCTTTATTAGTGCTAAAAAAAGTACTGATAAAGATTCATTTTATCAGCACTTATTAACCTAGTGCTGATAAAATGTATCTTTATCAGATCTTTTTTGAAAGCACTAATAAAAGTGTCACGATCTATTTTAAGAACCATAACCATCACAAACCAGTTCATGATATCTGAAGCTCTCTGTAGAAGTGACCTGCTGCCAGCACTCCTTGTTGTTGAATCCAAGCTCAAATCTAGGCTAAAATCAAGGATCCAACTATTCCAAGGCTCAAATCCAAGGCTCGAGTGATTCAAGGTTTGAATGAAACCAAGGCTCGAATGAAATCTAGGTTTTTTGATATCTCTAATTTCCCTCAGTTATCCACTGAACCTTCTCATCCCACATCTGTGTATCCAAACAAGTCCAGTTGCACTATCCTATAATAAAACAACCAAAAATTCATTGTTTTTTATTTTTAATGAGGTCCAAGCTTCTTACAAAAGCCTCTGTTGTTTAGATTTAGACAAAGTAGAAATTATTTACACTTACAATCAATTTCTATATCTGGTTTGATCTCTATGTCATTTTCTAATTTGTTTTTATTCTATAAACATTAATGAAAAATAAAAATTCATATAAGTGGACACAATAATAGCTTTCTTGACAAGATTCATGTTGAATGAATGAATAAAATATAATCCATTTTTTTATCAGTATGCTATAAATTGGAGTCTTTCTCAATGGTTTGGCTTAGCCTTCCTCATTCTTTTAAGAGTTACATGTCCTGATTTCATCTTACTGGTATGCTACACACAAATATCAGTGAGAGAGAGTGATTTTTTTTAGTTATTTTTTCTACCTAGTAGAAGAATAATAAATATTCTACAATCAAGTAAGGGAGATTATCCATTTTATTTTTATGTTTATATTTTAATAGTAAGGAATTTTTTTTATTATAATGATTTATTTTGAAGATGATATTTTTTTAGAATTATAATCTTCGATAGAGATTAATTTTTTATTTATCTTAACATGATTTATTTTTTAGAAGTGAATTTATTTTTATATGTCAAATTTTTATTCTAATAATTTTTATTATAAAATTTATATTTCATTAGAATTATAATAATTATCTTTGATTTGTTATATATTCAAATTACGTTATTGCAAATGATTATTTTTTCATTATGTAAAGACTTATATTTTTTAACAATAATTACAATATCATATAGATATATGTATATTATGAAGATATATGTATATGAAATTATTTTCAAGTTATTCAAATTTTCTAATCATGTTTTATATTCATTCAAGTATTTCTATTTTTAAAATATAATATAAAAAAATAACAAAGTATTTATTATTATTATTAAGTGGATTTGATTTTATCAAAATATATGTTTATATTTCAAATAAGAAAATTTATTATTTTATGACTCTATAATAAATAAAAGTTATTATCATTTGATGTTTATTATTGATAGTAAGTTTTAAATTATTAAAACTATCATGTCATGTGTAAAAAGTTTATATAAAATCATGAATGTCATTTGTAATGTAAGATATGTCCATCATCTTAACTCATGACATAACATGCATGCACTAGTTTTATTATTAATGTACATGTATGTGTTTTGAATGAATCATCCCTTTATTCCATCATCTTATTATGCATGCACTAGTTTTATTATTCATGTTGTTGTGGGGTATAATAGGCTCCCAATACCTATATTCCATGACATCTACCTCTTTGACATATATAGGTACCAACGTCCTTTGATCATTCTCCTTTGATTAGTATACTTTGATCATTCTCCTTCGACATATTTTTATTCATTGATTACAAGCTTGCTTGTATTTTTTTGCAGTTGATAATCCTTATTCATTGTCCTCATGAGGGATTGGACTTCGATCCTGAAAATGAGATAATGACAACAAGGAAATATGTCAAGAATTCATTCAACCATCAGGAAAAGGTGAATTCCTATTAGTTATTTAATTAATTTTGTCATCATATTATCTATTATTTGTAAGTTAATTTCCTTATCATTTTTATCTAATAATTATTTAGTTTTTTTCATAGATATTTCGGGGAGTCATATTTTTTTCAACTATATTCAATAATCCACAAAAGAGATAAAATGATTCTTTTTGCCAATGTTACCACATTTTCCATTTTCATCGCCTTTCTTTGTCGAACTGCCAACACTACATATCGATTAGATGTTATTAGCTGAAAAACCTTTCTCATTTTTGAAATCTAGGAGAGTAGATGAAGCTCTTGTGCCCATTTTGGTTAATTCTTGTGATATAATGGGCATATGATCTTCCTCTTCTCTTATGACTTTCAATATTGAGAAAGGTTTTTCAACTAAGAACATAAAGTCAATATGCAGTGTTGGAAGTTCGATAGATAAAAATAATTAAAATATGGTAAAATCGGTATCTATTATTGTTTAAAGACTTTGGGATGTTTAAGAATCAACCACACCTCAATCCGACACACAGTGTGACCGGTATGACTCTAAGTGCTTTTTTTTATTTAAATCTGACATTAATTTTAGTAAAAAAGAAAAATAACATACTCAAAATTGAGAAAACATATTTTTATTATTTTGATAATTTTGGGAAATTATCCATAAGTCATTTGGGATATGTAAGAATCAGCTACACCTAAATTTGACACACCGTGTGATTGTTATGACTCAATGCGTCTATTATCAGTTTAAAATCGACAGATTAGTTTAAAAAATGCCACACACTGAAAACAGAGAAAAATCACTCATATTTTTTTTGATAATTTAGGAAATGGATTCATAAATCATTAATGAAATGTAGTAATTAGTTCCACATCAAATCTATACATGATGTGATCAGTATGAGTCAAAGTGCATGTTTCTAGTTTAAAATGACATTTTAGTAAAAAAGACAAGCGATGTACTCAAAATTAAGAAAATACATATATATTGTTTTGATACTTTAGAAAAATGATCCATAAGTTATTTTATATATGTAGGAATCAACCACACCTTAATTCGATGCACAGTGTGACCGCTATGACTCAATGTGTTTGTTATCACTTTAAAATTGACATTTTAGTTCAAAAAATGCCACTCATTGAAAATAGATAAAACACACTCAAATTTTATTGATAATTCATTACATATATTCATAAGTCATTTTTTACGTGTAGGAATTAATATCACATAAAATTGATACATGATGTGATTAGTATGAGTCAAAGTGCATATTTCTAGTTTAAAATGATATTTTAGTAAAAAAAACAAGTAACATACTCAAAACTGAGAAAACACATTGATATTGTTTTGATACTTTATTAAAACGATTCATAATTCATTTGAGACATGTAGGAATTATCTACATCTCAAACAGACGCACGATGTGACCGGTATGACTCCAAGTGCGTATTTTTATTTAAAATTAACATAAATTTTAGTAAAAAAGGAAAATGAACTACTCAAAACCAAGAAAATGCATTAATATTGTTTTTATTCTTTATTTAAACTATCCATAAGTCATTTTTGATGTTTAATAATTATCCTCACCTTAAACTGATACATGATGTGCCCGGTACGACTCAATATGTTTGTTATCAGTTTAAAATCGACAGTTTAGTTCAAAAAATATCACTCACTGAAAACCAAGAAAATGCACTAGTATTTTCTTGATAATTTATGAAATATATTAATAATTAATTTTTAGCATATAGGAATCAATCTCATGTCAAATCGATACACGATGTGATCGATATGAGTCAAAGTGCGTGTTTCTAGTTTAAAATGAAATTTTAGTACAAAAGACAAGGGTTATACTCAAAATTGAGAAAACACATTCATATTATTTTGATACTTCATGAAAACAATCCATCCGAAATTTGGGATGTGAAGAAATTATACACACCTCAATTTGACTCATGGTGTGACCAATATGACTCAAAGTGCGTCTTTTTATTTAAAACTGACATCAATTTTAGTAAAAAGGACAACTTACCTACTCAAAACCAAGAAAACACATTCAGATTGTTTTGATACTTTAGTAAAATTATATATAAGAATTTTTTTACATATATAAATTATACACACCTTAATACAATACACAATGTGTCTGGTATGACTTAATGTGTCTGTTATCAGTTTAAAAATGATATTTTAGTACATAAAGTGCCACTCATTGAAAACTAAGAAAAAATGCTCATAATGTCTTTATAATTTAGTAAAATGATTCATAATTCATTTGTGATGTGTAAGAATCAGTGTCATTCCAAACTGACACACGATGTGATCGGTATGTTTCAAAGTGTGTGTTTTCATTTTAAAATGACATTTTAGTAAAAAAGACAAGCAACATACTCAAAACTGAGAAAACACATTTAGATTGTTTTGATACTTTAGGAAAATGATCCATAAGTCATTTGAGATGTGTAATAATTAATCATACCTCAAACCGACACATGGTGTGATTGGTATGACTCTATGTGTTTCTTTTCAATATATAAGTATCATTTTAGTTTAAAACACGCATCACATTGCCAAAACCGAGCAAACAAGCCTAGATTATTTTCTCATCATTCTATCTGATATTACTTAATTAATTTACTTATAATTTTTATCTTATAATTATTTAGTTAATTTTTATATAGATAATTCTTGAAGATGAATAAGAAATGGTGTGACGTGAAAGAATCAACCGCAACACAATCTGATACACAGAGTTCCTTGTATGGCTCAAATTTTAGTTTAAAATGAACACTTTCTATTAATTTATTTCTTTATATTATTACTAACATAATAATTATTTTCTTATACATGTGCTTTTTTTCTTGATCAGGGTTTAGGATCAAAATAAAAAGGAATATGACTATTTTTGAATGTATATAATAATTTGTACTTATGTAATTGTATAAACGAATGTTTGAAATGATGTTTTTTCTTGTATTTGTGTTGTAAATTTTATTTAATTTAAATTATGTATTCTTACTTGATTTTTTTGATCTCATGGAATTTTTGGTGTTGTGGTGTGCTGTTATAGTGCACTGCATTGGTGATGTAGTGTCCTGTTACAACACATTATAATATGCCCCTTTACCGATGCTTAAAAAAGAGATGATAAAGGTTTTATTTATAAGATCTTCTATAATATCTGATAAAAAACTAGGGATTTTAATCTCTCTCTAGTGGTAAAAGTTTCTCTAGTGGTGATAAATACCATTCTTAGTGCTGTTAAAGGCCTTTTTTGTAGTAGTGTCACCTGCATGTGAATTATAAATGTAGGTTCTGTGCGTAATGGAAGCATGTGATGAACACCATGATCCATGGAATTGAGTCAAATAAATAGACAATAAATAATTGTGCTAGAACCAAGAGAGATACGATTAATACATATTATTTATAATTAATTTAATTTGATAAAGAATTACCTTTATGGAATTCTTTCTTCATTGATGAATCCGGCAACAGATCTGCAGTGCACCATTATTTCATTGTAGAAAAAAATTGTAGATTTCCTCTAGCGGTGATCCATACATGTTCCAAGAATCTCCAGACATCACTGAAGGAGTCTCCAGATGCTAGCACAGAAGATCCTTGCGCTTGTGTCATCTGCCTTGATCGCCTCGAGAATCACTTCCAAAGAATTCTCCTTGATCCGGTGGAGGAGGATTGATCACTGTTATTGGGAGTATTCTTGGAGAAGGGATCTCTCTTTTCTTGAGAGGATCCTCGAAGTTTTTTTGTGTACAACTGAATTGGATCATGAGAAAAATCACCTAATTGAGTATTTATATTTCCAGGGTTAAAATAAAATAATTGCACAAGTTCCCTTATTATTTATTAAATCTTAGAAATACCCCATGTCAAATAATAATAGTAATATTATTATTTCTCGACATGCGCTTAACTTGAGAATTATAATTAAATATTATTTAATTAAATAATATTCAATATTATCATTTCTCACTGGACCATTAAACTCGATCTTCCATTCCTACACAATATTTACTGGGCCTTAAATAATGTCTATTTATTTATTAAATAAATATCACTTCATTATTCACCAATACATAAATAAATATTATATTCACTAAATATAAAATAAATATTTATTAAATATTCTGCTCACAATATATATTCTCTCAAATAACTAGTGACAGAATAAATATGATCAAGCATACATGAATAATTATTAATCCATGCATGTGAATAATATTTATTCAACTAGTTATATAATATATAATAATATATTATTTAACAAAGATTCTAGATACATTTAGTGTGTGGCCCTCTAGGCCTCTTTCTCAATGGCATTAGGCGAACCAGCCTAAAGTTCAAGGTTAGTATCTAGAAACACGCCAAGGCACCCATAGAGAAAGAAGTTAATACCTCAACAACATGTCACCTCATATGGGCACTTACTATGTAATATAACCCCTTTATCACAATATCTCAAATCGAGTAGGTTGCATGCTGGTACCATCAACCTATGCACTCGATGTCTCTTTCTTTGAATTTTTCAAAATAGAACTTGTGTATAGAACACCATGTCCATGGATTTATTTAGGATATATCATTTCCATGAAAGGGTATGAGATATTAACTTATGTTAAATAATATAAGGTATAAATCATTTCTCATGTTATTTATTAATGAAATATTACTCGTGATGCACCCAACATATCCTACCTCACCGAGAACATCTTTTATCATGGGTTTCATCAATATATCTATGTGCACGACTCATAATACTCATTAATAATAATATTAAATTCTAAGGTCCAATACACACATCCACATATAGGAACATCCAATGGCACATAGAAATGTGGATTTCCTACTGGTGGGTCTCATTCACATAATATACATATTGGATATTACCAAGGGTGCACACCATGAGAAGATACCTTAAAGTCCTATGAGTATCCACCCCTGATATCCTATATCATTTATGTCCCTCAAATGATATCATCTAGCTACAGAACATATATTCAATAATAGTTCTGTAGCACTTTCGGGTTCTTATCATAGTGGGGACCTACTATGACCTTTTAGCGTGACATATACTCTTGAAACATTATTACATACTATGTCACACAGAAGAACAATCATGATGTGATAATTAGTTCATTAACATTTAAAACAATGAATACAATTTTATCATAAAGTAAAAAGAAGTTGGTTCTAGGGAACCAACTCCAACAGACTCCCACTTGCACTAGATCCAACTACTAACAAACTTCATTCCACTAGCTCTCACATGATACTCATGCTTCTATTGAGATAGACCTTTAGTCAAGGGGTCCACCATGTTTTCTTCCATGGGTACTCTAATCACTAAAACATCACCCCTATGATAGAAATATCTCAAGAGGTGATACTTCCAGAGTATATGCTCTGTCCATTGGTTTGACCTTGTCTCTTTTACAAGAGACACTGCTATAGTATTATCACAATACAATGTGATAATGTATTTATTGCTAGGTACCACATCAAGATCCTATACACAGTTCTGAATCGAAATGTATTTCTTGGATGCATCATAAGCCACTATATACTCAAACTCCTCTATAAAATCAACAAAAAATGACTGCTCAGAACTCTTCCATCTCACAGCTCCTCTGTTGAGATAGAAAACATATCCTGATTTTGACTTCAGATCATTTTGATCTGTCTGAAAACTAGCATTAGTATAACCTATGATGACCATATCCTCATCTCCTTCATATACCAGGAACATATCCTTAGTTATTCTTAGATACATAAGGATATCCTTAACAACAGTTAAATCTTTTTCTCCTGGATCTTCTTGATATCTTCCTACCATCCTCAGTGCATAGGCAACATCAAATATAATACATAATGTGGCATATATGATTGATCCTATTGACAAATTGTATGATATCTTAATCATTCTATCTTTATCATTTTTTGTCTGAGGAAACATTTTCTTAGAAATATGTAAACCATGTGACACTGGAACCAATCCCCTCTTGTATTGTTCCATACTAAATCTATTTAGTATTTGATCAACATATGTAATTTGACTTAGTCCAAGAAGCCTCTTGGATCTATCACGAATGATCTTTTTCCCTAGAATATAGGCTACTTCACCTAATTCCTTTATGGATAAACACTTGTTTAACCAGTCCTTAATAGATTTTAAGACTAGTATGTTATTTCTAATAAGTAATATATCACCAACATATACTACTAGGATAAAAACTACATTCCCACTAAACCTCTTCTAAACACACAACTCACATTCATTTTTAATGAAACCAAATTCTTTTATGGATTCATTGAATCAAATGTTCCATGACCTAGATGCTTGCTTCAATACATAAATAGATCTCTGTAACTTTCAAATCCTTTTGGTATCACCTGGAGTCACAAACCCTTATGGTTGTGTCATATATATATCTTCCTGAAGGTTCCTATTAAGTAATTTAGTTTTGACACCCATCTTCCAAATCTCACAGTCATGGTAAGCTACTATAGCCAGTATGATTCTGATGGATTTAAACATGGAAACTGGCGAAAATATTTCATCATAGTCAATTCCTTGATGGTGTTTAAACCCTTTAGCCACTATCCTTGATTTATAGGTACTTAATTTACCTTCCATGTCTATTTTCCTCTTGAATACCCATTTGAATCCAATAGGATTTACATCAACTGGTGCATCGACCAGAACCCAAACTTGGTTCTGATACATAGAATCCATCTTAGAATTCATAGCTTCTAGTCATCTTGCAGCTTCTAAGATCTCTATTGACTCCTTGTAGGATAGAGGTTCACCATTTTCAACCAATAATGATTCACCATCCTCAGTGGATAGAAAACCATATCTCTCTGGTTCTCTTACCACTCTTATGCTCTTATGCAATACATGTGTTTCAGGAACTAATTCTTCCATGGGGATCTATGGAATCTGTTCATGTACCAAGTCTTGTGTATCTTGAGCATCAAATTCGTTGAATTCAATATTTCTCCCACTATCCTTTTTTAGGATGTGCTCCATCTCAATAAATATGGCTTGTCTGGTGATAATCAGTTTCTTGTATGAGGGTTTGTATAGGTAGTATCCCTTTATTTCCTTGGGATACCCTATAAAGATACACTTCATGACCCAGGGTGCTAGTTTTTTTTCTTGAGAAGGCCTTAACAAATGCCTCACAACCCCATAAACATGTAGGAAATTAAATGGGTTTCTTTCCACTCCATAGCTCGAAGGGAATTCCATTTTCCTCTTTATTTGGTACTCAGTTTAATGTATATGTCTCAATTTGTAATGAATATCCCCAAAAGGATAATGGAAAATCTGCACGACTCATCATTGACCTTACCATGTATAATAAGGTACGCTTCCTCTTTTCACTAAAACCATTCCACTATGGTGTATAAGGTGGAGTGAGTTGAGATAGAATCCCAAACACCCATTGAAAGTCAATGAACTCTTGGTTAAGATATTCACCACCTTGATCTAATTGAAACTTATTTATCTTCTTACCAAGTTGATTCTCTACTTCATTCTTGAATTCCATGAATTTTTCAAAGGACTCGAACTTATACCTAATCAAGTAGATATAGCCATATCTACTCAAGACATCAGTAAAAGTAATTAATTAAGAATATCCACCTCTAGATTCTACTAGAAATGGTTCACACACATAAGTGTGTACTAATCCTAGAAGTTCTATGGCCCTTTAAACCTATCCATAGAATGGTGGTTTGGTCATTTTTCCTTGTAAACAAGCATGGAATCTATCAAGTGGTTTTATCTAAAAAGATTCTAAATAACCATATTGATAGAGATTAGTCAAACACTTCTCATTTACATGACCAAGACAGTGATGCCACAATTGGGTGTTATATGAGTCATGTGAACATGATTTGTTATCAATTTCCAACACTTTGTTTTCATAATTTAATACATAAAGACTATTATTTAAATGTTCCATACCATAACATACGTTTTACTTATAAAAGAAACAACTTTTATTTCCAAATTTTAAAATAAAACCATTTGTATCTAAACATGACATCAGGATTATATTCTTGGTAACTGTAGGTACATAATAAAAATCTATTAAAACCAAAACCATTCCTATTGGAAATAAAAGGTGGTAGTCACCAATGACCAGAGCAGCCATCCTCACACCATTGGAAGCTCACAAATCCACCTATCCTATAGAAATATTTCAGAATATTCTTATTTTCTGAATTTATATATAAATTTGAGCACCAAAATCTATATCTAATACCCAATGTTTAGAAATGGAAAGATTGTACTTGATAACGAACACACCTTTAGATTCCCCTTGATCCTGGGTACGAATCCTCTTCCAATGGCTTGGCTTGCCACATGCAAAAGATACTACTTCCATTTCCTTACCCTACCTTCAGATCTTCTTTTTCTTGGAAGGATGGTTCTCATGATCTTTAGACCATTTATAAGTTTTGGTCCCTTTTTCATTTTTCTTCCTTTTATTGTTCACCATAAGGACCTTGGGTTTATCATGCCCCATGTTCTTATCCACTTGGAGAATCAAGGTCTGAAGTTCTGAAAGACTCTTCTCATTATTTATCATATTATAATTCAAAATAAAGATAAAGAAGGTCTTGGGTAGTGATGAAAGTATGAGATATGTATGCAACTCATCTGGGAATTTAATTCCTAAGACGTCTAGGCATTCAATGTAGCTGATAATCTTGACTACATGAGGCCCAGCTGATGTAGAATCTCCAAGATTAGTTTTGAACAAATCATTAGAGATATCATACCCTCTTGTATCACCTTATCTTGATAGAGACCCAAAGGCAAGACATCATTATATTGGAATCCATATTCTCATATTGATTTAAAATCTTATTGGACATGGATGATAGCATGAAGCACTAAACATATGTAGCATCATTCAGATGTTTCTCCTAGAGAGATAGTTCTTCATCACTTGCCTCTTTACTAGGCGCAACTGGAAAAGGTTCTTCCAACACATATAATTTCCTTTTATAGTGAGAGATGACACGTAGTCACCTTTGTCACTCTTGGAAATTTGTTTTGGTGAGAAGGGTTTATTTGTCAATTAAGGATCACAATGATATGTTTGATGTCATTTTATTGTTATTTCTATAAAATAAGATGAGAATAATTTTAGCATTTTATCTGATAAATTTAGACAAATAAATAAATATTATATTTATTAGTCTCCCACTATTTTATCAAAACCAAATAGCCCTCAGCATTGGCTTCAAAATATCATGTTTCTTGGAAATTCTAGTGGAAAGGATCCATATTCCCCTTCTCATTACCCCAACTTTGGTTGGTCAAGAAACTCAAACAGTTTTACACCAAGTCTTGATTTGGCAGTAAACCCTTGATGTCAAATAATTTAAGTCAACCTAAAACCTCAAGTTAGAATCCTTGATAATTGAAATTACCCAAATTTGGTTGGTCAAGCACTTTGAACTATGGTTCAATTATAACCGGATTAATGGAAGGCTATACCAAATTAATATTTTATTGAGTAATTTTATCCTTTATGATTAAATTTACAATTATTATCTTTATCACATGCTTGATAATATTAAGTGGGATTGCTTAAGTGATTAACCATGTCTTAGATAATATTTACACATAAGCTGGTTTATTTTAGTTCTATCTTGCATGATTGTTAATTCATTAATTATGTGATTGTGACAAGAAATCCATAATGAAATAAACATGAAAATGACATAAATAAAATAAAGGGTATGATCATGAGATTATACTAATAGTTATTTTATCTAGCAGTTGATAAACAAACTGTTGACCTAGGGGAGAAACACCTTGAACAAGTCGAGGTTCATGTTTATAGCTTTTCACCTGTCCACCTTTGTATCTCCTGGAATTGGTTTCACCTTGAATCGAAACTTGAACCAACTCCACCATCTTGGGAGCTTCATCTATTACATATTCCTTTTACTCACATGCAAGTGAGGGGAAAAAGGGGTTTACACAAAAGAAACCATGGGCGCACATCCCCAACATAATAATGAGGAGAGAAGGCATGTAGACCAACAATTTAATTTAATAATAAATTAAATGAAACCAATCACATACAAAAGGTCTGGTATAGATCATGATAATCCACATTCATGCAACAAATTATGCAATTAATAAAACTAGCATTCAATTCTTAATCATTTTTATTTAAGATAAATCGCGCTCAAATCGATTAATTTTTATCTTTAATTAATCAATACTTTTATCTTAATTCTTATCCAAATTTCCTTTATATTGTCATCCATTATAATTTTAAACAATTTAAATAAATTCATTTAAAATTAACTTTGTACATAAATGTACCTTGGAGGAAACATGATGAATGCCCGTCTGATTCTAACCAACATGTATTATTTTGTATACTATTTCACTCTTGTGACTTATGGCATACACGACTTATCACGTAATTTCACACCATATACTTCACAAATTATTACACAAATTACATGATTTTTTGGTCACATGTTATGCTTAAATTCACATAGAGTAAAAACTTTTAATACAACTCATACATGATACACAGATATAAACATTACACAGATATTAATTAAACATTTAAAAATTTATGTATATTAAAACCTATCACATGGTGTGTCCTATATTTATTACCACACACAAGTACATGTCTCAAGGTTTACATAGTAAAATAAATAAATTTTTAAATTTGTGTAATTTGGTAAAAGTACATGGAACGTAGATCCAATCTACACGGCATGTACACCCTTCATTATCTACTTGAGGTACTCACCTAGGGAATCAACATGTAAAACGTACCTTGGAAAATTTGGAGTACATGACGTGTCCAATGGGCCACACATCGTGTTGAATCTATGTTACACAATCACCAATCAGGTAGGCTGTGTATGGAATACACGGCTTGTCTCTGACCCAAAGGGACTACACATTATGTCCAATGGGCCACACAACGTGTAGTCCAGCTGACATTGTGCCATTTAATTCTGGTCAACACATAGTGAATTAATGATGTAATTAATGAATAATCTTAAATTGATTTCCAAATCAATCTTGTTGCATTATACGTGATTACACGATGTGTAATTATAGTTACATGATGTGTAGTCTGGTGTTGTCCGGCCAAAAAACTTGGCACCTCCAGATGAGTTCCTCGATTTTATTTTAATCATAAAATTAATCATTTCCATTAGATCTGTGAGAAATGATAGAGGAAGAATTATATCTCACAATTTAGATTTAAATAATTATTAAACTTGAATTGAAAAAACTAAATTACAAATTCATAAATTGCCAACGATTTTAAATAATTATAAAAAATTATGTGCCCCCTCTAATACCACTTATAGGTTCTAAGTGCAACGGAAGTGTGCAATGGGTGGTTCCCAACTGTGATTTTTTCCATAACTGATGATCAATCTAAGATATATATGATGATGAATTCCATGATCCACAAAATTCAGTCAAAGAAATAAACTATAAATAATTTCACTAGAACCCATAGAGAGGATATCAACACATATTTTTTATAATTAATTTAATTAGATAAAGAATTACCTCTAAGGAATTATTTCTTCATTGATGAATTTAGAAATAGATCTACAGTGCACCATTTTTGCATTGTATAAACCAAGTTTATATTTACTCTAGCGGTGATCCACACATGTTCTAGGAATATCTAGACGTTGCCAGAGGAGTCTTCAGGTGCTAGCATGGAATATCCTTACGCTTACATCATCCGCCTTGATCGCCTTGAGAATCACTTCCAAAGCGTTCTCCTTGATCCAGTAGAGGAGTATTTCCTGTCATTCATAAGATCATTCTTAGATAAGGGATATCTCTATGATTGAGAGGATCCTCCAAGATTTATTGTGCATAACTGAATTGGATCATGAAAAAAATGACACAATTGGGTATTTATATTGTTAGGATTAAAATAAAATAATTGAACAAGTGTCCTCGTTATTTATTTAATCCTAACAAGACCCCATGTCAAATAATAAAAGTAATATTATTATTTCTTGACATGTGCTTAACTTGCGAATTATAATTATATATTATTTAATTAAATAATATTTAATATTATCATTTCTCACTAGACCATTAAACTCAGTCTTCCATTCATCCAAAATATTTATCGAGCCTTGAATAATTTCTATTTATTTATTAAACAAATATCACTACATTATACACCAATAAATAAATAAATATTATATTCACTAAATAGAAAATAATATTTATTAAATATTCCGATCATAATATATATTCTCTCGAATAACTAGTGACAGAATAAATGCAATCAAGAACACGTGAATAATTATTAAACCACATATGGGAATAATATTTATTCAGCCTATTAAATAATAAATAATAATATATTATTTAACTGAGATTTTGGATACATTTAGTGTGTGACCCTCTAGGCCTCTTTCTCAGTGGAATTAGGCGAACCATCCTAAATCCCAAGGTTAGCATCTAGCAACATGCCAAGGAACCCATAGAGAAAGAAGTTAATGTTGCAAGGACATATCACCTTATATAGATGCTTACTGTGTAATTTAATCTATTTACCAAAATATCTCAAATAAAGCAGGTTGCAGGCCAGTGCCATTAACCTATGTGCTCGATGTCTTTTTCTTTGACTTTTTGAAAGTAGAACTTTTCTATAGAACACCGTGTCCATGGATTTATTTTGGATATATCATTTCTATTAAAGGGCTTGAGATATTAACTTCCGTTAAAGAACAGAAGGGATAAATCTCACATTATTCATTAATGAAATATTACTCATGATGCACCCAACATATCCTACCTTACTGTGAACATTTTTCATCATGATTTTCTTCAATACATCTAATTTCACAACTCATAATACTCATTAATAATAATCTTAAAGTCTAAGGACCAATACACACATTTTAAGATAGAAACATCCAATGACACATAGAAATGTGGATTTCCTACTGGTGGGTCTCGTTCTCATAATATTCATACTGGATATTACTAAGGGCGTACACCATGAGAAGGTGCCTCAAAGTCCTATGAGTCTCCACCCTTGATAGCATGTATCATTTGTGTCTCTCAAATTATATCATCTAGTTATAGAACATATATTCAAGAATAGTGTCGTAGCACTTCCGGGTTCTCATCATAGTGGAGAAATTCTATAACCTTTTAGTGTGACATATACTCTTAGGACATTATCACATACTATGTCACATAAAAGAAAAATCATTATGTGATAAGTATTTTATTAATATTCAAAAAAATGAATACAAGTTTATCATAAAGTACAAAGAAGTTGGTTCTAGGGAACCAACTCCAACAATAAATACATGTAATTAATGGAGTTTTCTAAGGCGCGTGAAGGTGTTTTAATACAAAACCATAATAATGAAAACCTAGGTGTTACATAGGTGGATAAGTGTAATGTTTTAACTCATTCCAAGACTGGAAATCTGAGTTATTTACCCAAGCTCATAGATTTATTTAATGTCCTCTCATTAAATAAACCATTAGATAAAGGTCATAAATGGGTCATTTAATTATTTATTCATTTATTTCTATGAAATTATTTATTTTATGGATACAAGACCTTTATCACATAAATAAATGAATTAATTTTCAAATATATCAATTAAATAAATGAATTATGCATAAATGTTTCATCTAAAATGGTTAATTAATTATGTAACATCCACTTAATATTAACAATACAAGTAAAGGATAAAAAAAGATAAAATTTATTCATAATAAATTAAAATACCTCAAATATATATTAAGTTAGACTTAGAATTCCATCACTTGATCAGTAATAAAAGCCTTAGAACTAAGTGTTTGACTAACCCTCATTAGGACACTCACTTTTAACATTGATTTATTATGAATGTTATGGGTTGAATTAACCATCTTACATCAAGAGAAGTATCCCTTACTAGACTTTATGAAACTTGGAGGAAAGTGTTGAGGAAATAAAAGTTGGGATTTTGGGATAGGGGAGTCCACTCAATGGTTGATGGAGATATAGGACCACAATTGGAAAAGACCTGTCTACCTAAATACCTTTAAGTAGCTTGAACAACCATCATTGGGGTTATGCAAAGGGATATATGGATCCTTTCCACTAGAATGTCCTAGAAACTAAATATTCCAAGTTCAATGATGAGGGATATTAGAAATTGATAAAATATTGAGATATTTAATAAAATCAATTAATTTATTATTTCTCACATATTTTATAATCAATTAAAGTACTAATAATATTATCTTTTAATTATATAATAAAATGGGAAGTTTTTAATCCATACTATCCCTTTGATCTATATTAGAGAAATACAATATTCTCATTGGTAGTAACTTTCAGGAGTGATTCATATGCCTTTGGGTTTCTTTGAACCATGAGGGAGTTATTTCATATTCCTTTGGGTTTCTTTCCAAGGAGATCTTTCAGAGAAATCTTGGAGAGGGTGACCCAACTTGGCCTTAAGTATTCAAGATCATTGGCTATATTGAGTGCTTATAGGTTCTAGGGTTTAAACTCCCTAAAGAACTGGGCACCGATCTCATTATGGAATCAATCCCTCAGAGCTTCTCCAACATTGTTTTAAATTTTAATATGAACAACATTGAGAAGTCTCTACCATATCTTCTCACTCTTCTTTTCAAATTTGATATAGAGATGAATTGGAAAAATTCTCTGGTCCTTATCGTGAAAAAAAAGAAAGGGAAAACAAATAGTTTTAAGACCAAATCTTCTTCAGTCCATTCCAAAAAGTAAAATATCTAGGGGAAATTAAGGGAACATGATGCTATTTGTTTCACATGTGGAAATAAGGGACACTAGAAGATAACATTTACCTAACCAAAGAAGTAATGGGAAGATTTAGGAGCTTTTTTTATTGAGTGTAATTAATCTGTTTCTACAAATTGGATATTAGATAAAAAAATTTATGATCACATATGTATTAAAATATAGGAACCAAGTAGATTCAAAAATATTTTCCAAGGGGAGGTAGATATATAAGCATCCAATGAAGATAAACTTTCTTATGTAGCTATCAGAGACTACCACCTCATGTTACTGACTGAAATGATCTTGGTTTTAAAGGTTTTATATTATCTACCTTCAGTTACCAAAAAACATTATATCTATATCTATACTTGATATGGATGGATTTATTTTAAAGTTCAAAAATAAATGTTGATTCTTTTATAAAGATAACATTTGTTATAGTAAGTCACATTTAAATAACAGTATTTATGTGTTTTATTACACAAACCAAGTAATGTAAATCAATAATGAAACCGCTTTACATGACTCACACCACACCCAATTATAGAATCACCAGCTAGGTCATGTAAATGAAAATCACTTGACTAAATTTTACCAAGATGAATATTTAGATTCTTTTTAACAAAAACTACTTGGTCTATGTCACACATGTTTACAAGGTAAAATGACCAAAGCCTCATTTAGTGGAAAAGGTGAAAGGGATAAAGAAATTATTGAATTAGTTCATACAGATATATGTGGACGATTTACTATTGAGGTAAGGGGTGGGTACTCATACTTCATAACTTTTACTAATGATTTTAGTAGATATGGATATCTCTACTTAATGAGGTATAAGTTAGATTATTTTGATAAATTCAATGAATACAAGAATGAAGTTGAGAACCAACTTGGTAAGAAGATTAAGAAACTTCACTTAGATCATGGTGGAGAATATATTAATCAAGACTTCATTGATTACTTATAAGAGTTTGGGATCCCATATCAACTTAGTCCTCCTTATACGACTTAGTGGAACAATATAAGTGAAAGGAGGAACCACACATTTCTAGACATGGTGAGATCAATGATGAGTCATGTGAGTCTTCCATTATCTTTTTTGTGGTACACGTTACAAACAACATCACAAATACTAAACCAAGTTCCAACTAAAGAGATAGATAGTATACCATACCATTTATGGAATGGAAAGAAACTTATGTCTTTATAATTACACATGTAAGGTTGTGAAGAATTTATCAAGGCCTCTTGGGGTAAAAAATTGCACCTTGAGGCACAAAGTGTACCTTTATAGGATACCCCAAAAAACAAGGTAATATTACCAATATAACCACTAAAAAAGGTAATAGTGTAATGAAAAGGAACATTCCTTGATAGGGAGAACATATATAAAAGAGATAACGGGAGAGAGATATAATTTGATGAAGTTTAGGATCAAGGTACACAAGAGTTGGCACATGAACAGATTCTAAAAATCCACATGGAAGAAGAAACTATTCCAGTGGCACAAGTACTGCGTAAGAGTACAAGTTAGGTTAGAGAATCAGAATGATATGAATTTCTATTCACTAAAGATGGTGACTCATTATTAGTTAATAATAATGATACTCTAACCTACAAGGAATCAGTAATCGATATAGATATTATCAAGTGGAATGAAGGCATGAATTCTAAAATGAATTCCATATATAAAAACCAAGTCTAGATTTTGGTAGATCCTCCTGTGGATGTAAATCCCATTAGTTAAAAATGGGTATTCAATAAGTAATTGTACAAGGAAGGACAAGTCATTACCTATAAGTCATTACTGGTTGAAAAAGGGTTTAAACAACTTCAAGGAATTGACTACAATGAATCCTTTTCACCAATTACAATTCTAAAATAAATCATGACTATGAGATTTGAAAAAATGGATTTAGAAACATCCTTCCTTAATGGGAACCTTTAGGAATATGTCTATATGACACAACACAAAGGGTTTATGACTCTAAAGGATGGAAACAAGACATGCAAATTGAAAAAAAATCCATTTATGGATTAAAGAAATCATTCGGGTTATGGAACTTTAATTTTGATGAATCTATTATATAATTTGGATTCATAAATAATGAAAGTGAGCCTTATGTCTACAAATGGTTTAATGTGAGTGTGGTTATTTTATTAATAGTATATGTTGATGATATGTTACTTATTGGAAATGAAATACCGGTCTTACAGTTTATTAAGGCATGGTTGAATAAATGTTTCTACATGAAAGACTTGGGTGAGACAAAATATATTCTTAGGATAAAGATCCATCATGATATATCTAAGAGATTTCTTGACAAGTCAAAGTATATATATTGACAAGATACTGAATATATATAGTATGGAACAATCCAATATGGGATTGATGCCAGCATCACATGGAATTTATCTTTCCAAGAAGATGTGTCTTCAGACACATGAGGAAAGAAATAGAATGAAAATTATTTCACACACATTAGTGATTGGGTCAGTCATGTATTATATGCTATGTACTAGTCTATATGTCACCTATTCATTAAGTGTGGTAAGAAGATATCAAACTAACCCATGTGATCACCATTGGATGATAATCAAGACAACCCTTAAGTATCTAAGGCATACTAAGGATATGTTCCTAGTTTATAGAGGATATAAGGAACTAGTCATCAGAGGATATATAGATGATAGTTTCCAAACAAATAAAGATGACATAAAGTCACAAACTAGATACATCTTTACTTTTAATGGAGGTGATATGATATGGAAGAGATCAAAACAGGCTGTGGTCGTATATTCTATAGTAGAGTATGAGTATATTGAAACTTCTAAGGCATATAAAGAAGTAGTATGGATGTAAAAATTCATCCAAGATCTTGACATGGTACTTAGTAGTAAATATCCATTCACACTCTATTGTGATAATACTGTAGTGGTGTCTCTCTCAAAAGAGATAAGGTCACATCAGAGACAAAGCACATACTTTAAAAGAATCATCTCTTGAGAGATTTTTCTTAGAGAGGTGAGCTTGTAGTGAGCATTATTTCTATGGAAGTCAATGTGGTGGTCCCCTTGACTAAATCCTTGACTTAGCAGAAACATGATTATCATGTGAGGTCTAGTAGATTGAAATTCGTAGGTAGTTATCTATAGTCTAAGTGGGAGTTTGTTAGAGTTGGTTTCCTAAGACCAATTTTTTTTACTTTGATTGCATGTATATTAAATGTATTGAATATTAATAAAAATTCTTATCACATATTGTTTATTTTTATACATGAATCTAATGTAATAGTGTCCTAGGGTAACGTCGTATTAATAAGGTTATAACAGTTCCCCTCTATAACAATATTCTTAAATATAGTTTTGTGGTCGGATAATGTACTATGATGGGACACATAGTATATAGACTATCAGGTGTGAGTACTCATAAGTGGATGCGGTTTTTTCTCATGAAGTTTGCACTTAGTAATATCCAAGATGGGAGATTATGATAATAGACTTTCCATTAGGAATTATGTATGTTTTGGTGTCATCAGATATTCCTATTTTTGAGGCTATTCAATGATCTTTATACTTTAAGATTATCATTAATTCATGTCATTACTTGCGTACTTAGATTTTCTAACAAAAACTGTGATGTCATATGTTTGCGGTGAGGTAGGGTATATTGGGTGTGTCACGATTGAAAAGTCATTAATGGATAAGTCAAGAAAGTATTTTTACCTTTCATATTTATGGAAGTTGATATCTCAGCTCTTTGATTGGAATAGAACCATCACATTAAATTTTATTTCCATGGTGAAATGACACATTTATCTCAGATAGTCAAAGAAATATGTATCAAGAAAATAGGTTGATGACACAGATGTGCAACCTGCTTGATGAGATATTGTGAAAAAGTCTCCCCAAGGGTTTATTCTAGTGGTACTCATTAGTTATACCCATCTCTCTCTAGGGGAACTATCTTAGGCTTGAGTCCCGCCAAGCTCAGATACTATTCATATTATAAATAGGGCTATTCAACACCATTTTCTTAGCTGGGGAATGTGTATATAATTGGGTTGGAAGACCCACCATACAGGTAAAGAGGGGGAATTAATTTACAACCACATTTTAGGGCTTTCGGTCCACCAATGGCCTTTGGGCCACATGGATTTCAGGCCACAAAAAAGACCAAAGAAGCGCATACCACATGGGAGCTGGACCAGACAAGGATTTAGAAAAAAAATAGAAACCAACATAGCAAAGCTAACTGGATTGAAAAAATGAGAGGGTATGTCAAATACCATCAGGACCAGACACCATACAACTTTTCATAGGGCAATGCTAGCCGATCATCCATGTGAGGTGGGGAACTAGGCACCTTCAAGATGTAGATACTGGGGAGAGACTATTTCAAGTGTGTCGGGTCTTGGGCCTTTGAGGTCATGTATTGATTCTTGTATTCTCCTTGTTCCTTGGGCCTATGGGTCATTTAAGGGTTCCCCTTAAACCCTTAAAATGGGGATTATTCAAAATCAAATAAAAAATAAGGCCTTTAGGGAATTCAGGTAGATATTGAAACAAATGAATTATATTACACAGTGAGCATTTTTATGTGGTCGTTGTCATTGTGACATTAAGTGATTTATCTTGGGTGCCTCGACCCATTTCTATATAGTAATATTAAAATTTAGGCTTGCCTTCCTAATTCTAATGAGAAAGAATCATAGAGGGTAACACACAAATTATTCCAAATGATCTCAATTAAATTGTATTTGAATTTAATTAATTTGATAAATATTATTCTCAAGACTGAGGTATAATTTTATTCGAGTTTTATCAATAAAAAATATTTATTGATGAATGAAATATTTAGATTAAATATTTATTCAAGTGTTTAATAAATGATAGAGGAGTTCGAACAGACCAAGACCATGTTTGGTGACAAATATTAATTAACAAAATGGTTAAATAATATTTATTATTGCACAATTTGATGCACGAAACAAAATAATGATATTATTATTATTATGTAGCATGAGGTTTATTAAAGATTATAATATTATTTAAGGGATGGAATGTAATTAAATAATATTTTAACCAAAACCCTATCTCTATAAAGAGATGTTTATTTCAATTGTGTATTTCATTCAAAAATAAAAAATTGAGAATCATTGTGCATAATAAAACTCTCTCTAGACTCATCCTTTCTCTCTTTATCTCAATAAAGAGGAACATAAGAGAGATATATTCAAGATATAAGGACGAGTTATCAACATGAATAATGCAAGACAATCACTTCACCATGCTAGCACCCGAAGATCGATTGACATCACTTGAAGATCAAAGGAGCACATGTGGATCACCACTAGAGGGATTCTATATTTGGATCCTCACAGAGCAATGAATGAAAATTGAAAGGGAATTTTCAGATGATCAATATCTTCATCAAAGAAAGAATCCTCAAATCAGGTATTCATTTCTTCTAATATTAAATAAATTAATCATAAATTTTATGTGTAAGATCCTCTCTTGGGGTTTCAGGCAACTCGATATTAAAATAAATTTTAATCTATCACCTTCCACCATAAGATTCCACTATGCTCGGAACCTACACACCCCTAGTATACTAAATAAATAGTGTATGGCATTCAATGTGGTATACTTTATGGGTCATCTAGCACATAAAAATCATTTTTTTGGCTCATGATCATATTCTGTATCTCAATACATGAATCTTTCTCATGATAAACTTAACATTTAACCATAACCTATAATATTATATGATGAAAATTAGTTCAGTATATCTCAAAATATTACTTTTAAAGGTCAATTTAATTTCACTTCATGATAAAACCATCCCACTAAATCCTTTACCGAGTAATATCTATAAAGAATTCTAGTTTTATTAATGGTAAGAATTAGGAATCATATTCCTAATGCTCAACTCATTGAACATAGTATTCAAACTCCTTAACTACTCAAAAACTAATATTACGATTTTAATAACTTCTGTTTTCTATATAAAACTCTTTATAATTTCATCCTATTTATTGGAACAATTATATCAAACATTTTCCTTGAGATCATTTAGTAACTAACATAACTATTTACATTATCACTTCACAAACACATCCTAAATTCTTGTAGGATAAAGTTAAATTATCTTTATATTTAAATTGGAATGATCTTTTTTTTAACTTTGAACATATTATAACCAAACACACTCCCACTAATCTCTGAGACACTATATTATTTTAAAAATATCATGTTAAACTAAAAAAATCCCTTATGTTAGGTTATACGACTTATTTACTTTAGTGAGAATATATAATAAAAAACCATTGTATCCATATCAAATAAGGTATTCCATTTTCTTAGATCATTATTCTAAAAATAATATTTTTATCTTTAAAATATTCCATTGATGGTGGTGGGATCAAATAACTCATATTTTAATAAAATGTATAAACACTTTTATCTTGAATGAATTTTTATCCTTTTATTTTTCTCAAAACATGTTATAGAATTTTATGAATCATAAACCATGCGTATTAAAAATATCATCTCATATTGTTCATAACAACTAATTGTTAACAAAAAAATTCCAATATCATATAAGATAATGAGATGAAAATACACATCCTTTATTTAGATCTGTTTAAGTTTGAAAAAAAAATTACATTTAATTCCATGATTCAACAACCTATCGTTTCAAAATTTTAATACATAGTACAATCTCCACCAATTATTTCCTTGATTTTGAAATCCTATATATTTAAAACATTTTTAAAGTATATTTTTGGTGTCATATACCCTCCAAAACCAAAGATTTTCTTTTTATAACATTGATACCTGATATGAAATATTTATGGAGTTTCAAATTCCTTTAGATATCCTTGAAAATTCCAACATATGAAATCATGCCCTCTCTTTACTGATAAAATTTTTTAGGTTTCAATGAACTAGGTTGGATATTTCAAGAAACGTTGTTGGAATTTCCAATTAAATTTTCTTCTTTAAGTTCGAACTTTTGCCCACTTGAACTATCAACAAAACACCAAAAATAGGACAACACATTACCTAGTTCATCTTTCCTCAACACTTTTAGAAAATAGGGTAAACATTTCTTGAATTAATTCATCTTGTTAAAAAATTTCCAACTAAATGAAATCCATAACAAGAAAAATCCTTAGAGGATATCTTTAGTCTCACCTAGTCATCGGTATACTCAATAAAATTGAGTGTATGAGTGGAGACTAAAGTTTATTAGGTCATTTTGTATCTAATTCCTTTGAAACCTTGAGTGAATCATTCTATAATCATCATAATATTCTATTAAATATACCTTTCTAACTAATTAAACAATAGGTTACCCATGAAGGTGTTATCTCAACACATAAAATTTTCTCTATTATTTAAGAAAAATTATTATGTTTTTGTAACATTATAAATAAGTTTCTTAAATTAAGTTTCTCCTTTCTAAATATTGATCTAAAAGTTAAGTTTGATGATGATGATGATATTTAATCTAAAATAATTTTTTTATCAAATGAGTATCATGTTTTACAATCATTTAATAAGGACTTTTATTAAATGTGATATCAATAAAATTATGACCCCTTTTAAAACCCAACATATCTGTTAATGGGATAAAATCTATATTTTACTAAGATTTGGGTCACTTTAGAATTTCTCCCATAACTTAGTTATTTAGGTAAGGAATCATCCCAGAAATATCATATATGAATTTTGGATAGTTGAGTTGTAGCACCCCAAGCTTATCATACATGGATATTACATCATTTTTTATTAATATTCATTACACTAAAAAAATATGCCTAAGGACTGTAATAGTTTAGTGCCTTTGGAAACTTTGAACACAATCTTCTAATCTAGTGAAATATCTTCAATGTCTACCATAAATATTTTTCCATTAAGTAATCTTCATAGGTTACCCTATATAAAACCTTTCTTCATAACATTGGGGAAGAAAACATAATAAATGGTGAGATTAGATTCCTAGTAATGGTAAATAAGGGATAAACATAAGCATAACATGAACATAAGGGTATGAGAAACGAGCATAACATTTTATAACCATACCCTTCATATCAAAGATCATAATTTTAATTCATGGCATAAAAATTGGTAGTTTATAAGACATGAATCATAAGTAAATCAAATAACATGAGCCAATAAATCATAACTTTGGCAGAAGATATATATTTGTGACATACACATAAGCATAAAAAATAATTTCTATATAAGTCAAAGATTATTTACAAGGATATCATATTTGAATGGGTTAAATCCCCAAACTATCACAGTAGTCAAGGTTTACCCCCAAGACTATACTAGTGAAAAAAGTCCCTTACTGAACCAGATTCAATCCCCATTCCATCCCTGTCTTACTAAACTAGGTTAACCCTATATTTTAGTCCTATCTTACTAAATCTGGTTTACTCCATGTTCTAGTTCTGTCTATCTCATGAGATATAAATCTTTACCCAATGCATTAGAGGGAGATATAGGTCCCACCACCACATAATGAAACCCATATTTATATGTCACACAAGATCATAAAAATTCATTATATCATAACTAATGAAATGAAATGGGTATTATAAACATTTCAACATATCATAACCTGTGGAAAAGAGACATGTTTTATAATCATTTCATTATAGAATAACCTATGAAAAGAATCGGGTTTCATAATCATTTTATCATGATATAACCCATAGAAGAGAAACAGGTTTTATAAAAATTAAACCATCATAAATATAAACCATTCAGAGAAATAATAATAATGGTATCCTTGGATTATATCCCCAATAATTCATAAGTAACCTCAAATAATTTCATCTTATATGGAAAATAATTTTGAAAGACTACTTGAGACATTTCTTGAGAAAAATGAATTTTATTTAAAAAAACATTATGAAAATGCCTTTCTTTGAAAATAACCTTGAAAACTTATAAATGAATATTTTAAAAAAATCATTTAAAATATTTCTTGAGGAAAATATCCTTTCCTCTTTAAAAAAGTTTTTTAAAAAATAAAACACTTTCAAAATACTTTTCACTTTGAAATAATTTATTTAAAATATAAAAATTTAACAAATATAAAGGAAAGAGTTCTATTTGGAAATAACTTTGAAAACTTGTAATGTAATCTTAAAATAATTGATATCTCAAGACATTAGGAAATACTGTTCATGCCACACATGTTAAAAGCAAATATTATTTTCACATTTTCAGTAAAATCCAAATCGGTATTATTTGGAAAATGACATGAAGATTCCTTTCAAAAATTTTTGTAAAAATTAAAACATTGGTAAAAATCTATTTTAAAAAACATTATTTAGTAATAAAATATTTTTGAAAACATCTTTATAAAACATAATTTTGGAAGAAAACATATTTCCAACTGAAGAGAGAAATAAAGTCGAATTTTATTAAAAACATTTTCTTAATTATCTTAAGTAACAAAGAGTGAAAAAATGGTACCATTACTTAAAGATAAAATGAATAAGAATAGGATAATAAAATTCATGAGAATAATTAAGTGGTATATTATTATATTTCAACATTTGAGACTTAATCATAAACAACCCTGATAAATGATGAGATTGTAACATAAAATCTTTACCACTTTAGTAACATTAAATCATAAGACCCATGAAGGAATAACATAACATGAAACTTAAAATATCATGAGTATGAATAAATTCATTATATTACATGTAAAATGGTCTATATATACAATTAATAAAAGAATATAGGTACATAACATAACGTACGTCTCAAAGAAGGAAAATTGAAACAAAAATACCTTATCGATTTGTTAAATTTTGAACCATAAACCCCATGAATGAGAGATCCTAAAATAGATATATAAATAAAAATAATTTTATGTATAATAATCATAAAATAAATTCATGGTCATTATATACACCACATAAAAGAAACATGTGGTGAATATGTTATTTGTCTCATGAAAAGTAAAAGTGAGATGGAAATCCCTTACCTTAAGTCTTGACTTCCATCGTACTCATTAAAACATCCTATATAATAAACATAAGTTTATTATACATATAATAAAGAAAATTATTCATATATCTCATACCATATATGATATTATTATGACCTTTTATTACTTATTTATTAACAATTCAATCTTAATGTTACGTTTTGGGTAATAACTGTTTTGTTTTTTGTATATGTTTTGATTTGTTATATTTTTGGTCCTATTACTTTGATAATGGTTCCATAATTTGAAGAATAATAACCATGATATAAATATCATAAATATTTAGTATATATGTGCTTATATTAATCCATAAAATTTAGTGATAGGAAATGAAATATACTATTCACAGAGACTATAGGCCATACGTACACATGAACGCTATTTTTTTCATTTTCTTATTAGTTTGAAAGAAAGAAAAATAAAATGATATATATTATAATTCTAGAATAATTTTTATTTATTACATATCACATATTTTTATTAAATAATCATTCATATATTCCATGTAAATCATGAACTAATCATATCGCTTTGCAATGCGGTAGTCCGCCATACACACGAGCGATATTGTCACATTCCCAAAAAATAGAAAACATGAAGGTTTGTTTGATATAAAAATTATATAATCATAATAAAATCATAAATATAATAAATATAATATATATAATATATAAAAATAAATAAATCATAAATTCCAACTGTGAGAGGTGGTAATGAAAAAACGAATGACATCAGTTTTTGTGGCGGTAGTCCGCCGTACACACGAACGATGATTTTGTAACCCATTTGATGGAAGTGAAGATGTTTTTAGGTTATTAATTTAGCATAAAAACATATCAGTATATTTAATATACTGAGTTTATTATATAATCATCATATATTAAAAATTTAAGAGGGTGGATGAAGAAATAAAACAAAAATGCTTGTTGATAAACATTACCTCTTCTTTGGGCATCCTCCTTAGGTTTTCACTAAAATCCTTCCTAGGATGGATTTATACACAAAATAAGCATTCTAAGATGATTTTAGGGAAATTTTGAAGTTATTTTATCAGTTATTGGCTGAAAAAAAGAGTTTTTAAGGTGTTAAGAGAGAAGGAGAGGGGTGTCCATTTATAAGTGGGGGAGATGACACACTTGGTATTTTTGAAAAGAATTGAGTGATCTCACATTTTTCATATGTAAAAAGGGTAAAAAATGGACCATTATATAACCTTATATGTTTAAGGGTCTAAATATTTCTAGAAAATAGTTTTTATAAAGTTTTATAGGTTATTTTTCCCTTATCTTTTTAGTTTAACCCCCAACAAACCCGTTTTTTCCTTAACTGCAGTAATTAATTTTTATCGCATTCACCATTCATTTTGGTAAAAAAATAAGTTGAAATTATTATATAATAAAAATTATTATGATTAAAAATATGGAATCCATTTTTCCAAATTCCATTCACATAATTTTAATAATTTAATTTAAAATTAATCTCACAAACGTAATGAGAAAGTGAGTTTTTAAAGAGAAAATGTTCAAAAGTTTACAAAGTTTTTATATCAAAATTCAATATGAAATTTACTATAATGAAAAAAATTGGATTAATTAATGTAAATTGAACTAATTTTACTTTAAAACCAATTCAAAATATAATTTAATATTATAAATAATTTAAACATAAAAATAGTTTTCAATTAAAATTCAGTATTTTTCACTATTCATAAAAAATGAAACTTTTTATAAAAATCCAAAAAATTAACCCTAAGATAATTTTGGTATTCATAATTAAAAAATTATTTTTATTTTAATAAATTAATTTTATAAATTTTTAAAATTTATTTTTAAAATATGTGTGCTATAAAAAGGCGATAAAGCGGGTTTTTAGAAAAATACAGCTTTTAAGTGTAAAATTGGATATATTATTTTCTATTGTATAAAAAATACATAATATTAATGTTAAATAGTTTATTGAATATATATAATATATAAATTTTATTAAAATCATTCACAAAAATTATTTTGTTTATTTTATTGAGGTAAAACACATTTGTTTGCATAAAAAAATAGTTTCTTTAGAAAAAGATTTGTTTTTTTTCAAATAGTTTCTTATTTGAATTTATAATTAATTGATCACCAAATAATTCATTATATATACATGTATAAACCATATTTTTATAATTTAGTTAATCATATTTATACCCTCCATTCCAATGGCTAAGTGATAACTATAATATTAAATAATAATATTTTAATTGTATGACATGTTTCGTTTAAACTCAGTGTTTCATGTAACAAAAACTAAACTTAGCATTGTGTGTAACACAAGACAAAATTAGTATCATGTATAATGAAATATAAAATTAGTGTTACTTGTAATAGAATCCAAAATTAGTGTTTTGTGTCACACAAAATATAGGAAAGATCAAATCTATTTGAAAAAAATAATTTCACAAATTCTCGGGGTGTTACATTCTACCCTCCTTAAAATGAATTTCGCTCTCAAAATTCATCTAAACCATAAAATTTCCACCATTTGAAAATTCATTCATAGAAATCCACATCACACAAATGAATAATAAAACTTCATTTAAAAATTTAAATTTAAAAACATAATTATTACCCATAGTAACTCATAACTAGGTTTCTACATAGGAGAACATAGGTGAGAAGTAAATATTTGGACATGGAAGAGAATGGTAAATAATTATAGAGAGTGATAAAGATCACTGATCATAAGAAATTAGGTGATCCATAGGAGGTTAATGAGCACAAATCCATAAAATAAATAGGTGTTAAAATAGTCATTGATATTATAAAAAATAATGATATCAAGACAACATTTTATTTCAAGATAATTTTCTTAATGTTGATGAATATTCATGGAAAAATACACTTAATTGATTTAATCCCATTTCATAAGTACAATATCACCCTTTGGTCATGACATGATCAATTTCCATTTCACATCATACTCTAAGAAATGAAGGTAAATTTTTAATGCATGAAGCACCAACAGATCATAAGATCTATAAATAATGATAATACATTCATTCTATCTCTAATTGTAACAAAAAAAATGGTTATCATACATTAATTTCTCAAACCTCATTCAAATTTAAACATAAACCATTTCATAAATGGTTAACCTTATGACCCTTATAAAAGATTAAAATCCAAAACATGAGAAATAAGGTGAATAAATTTCTCAAAATCATCTTAATATTGATCCCCCCATATATCATAAAGTAACTCTTAATTGTCACATACCAAACATATGAATACCTTCATCATGTATTCTCTTGAAACATGGTAATAACCTGAATTACCATAAAACCATATTTAAATCATACATGATTTTTCATTCCTTACATATAACACATATTATTGGATATATTCCTTAAATACAAAAATGTTGTAAACTCCATACACGATAGAATAAACCAATTTGTCAATAAATCATTAATCTTCTCTGAGGTAATTAGAACTATCCAATTTATTTTATTTTTATCCAATATCTCTTTATCCAAACTAAACCCCATTTTCTCAGCATCGTGAACATATTAAGGGTTACCTTCCCTTAATTATGTGTTTTCCATAAAATATAACCTTACTATTAAATCAATTTTCTTGGTCATCAATATCATTCAAAATACTCTTTCAAAACCTTAATGAAAAACTCATACTAAACAATTCGTATATATTTCATAATTCTTGAATCCCAATATAAAAATACTTCAATCGTACCACTTCTTTTTCAAGCTATCAACTAGGATTCATCATCTTATTCCTTAAAACCTCTTTCCTTTCACATGTCATTAGAAGTATCTTCATCATCAACCACAAAACCATTACTCATACAACCTTCATGATTCTATTCACAAGATTTACCCTTAGGAAATCAATTTGTATAATTCCTAAACTCCTTTAACTTGAAATACTATAGAGTAGGTGGTGCATTGGACAACATCCTCTTCATCTCTATTGTATTAACCATACCATTATGCATATTTCAACATTCTCAAGATTTATGACCCACCCTTACACATTTAAAGCACATCTTAGTCCCATTCAAGAAATTACCTTGATGCATCTTCTCACATTTCAAGCATATAGAAAAATTAATCTTCTTTCCTCCATGGTTTTCATTACTCAAACTCTCAGCGAACTCTATCCTTCTCTTATTTAGTGAGTTCGAGAGTTGGTTAAGGTGCACATTGTTAATCATGTTTTGTGATAACCAATTGGGAATAAACACAACATCCTTTACTCTAGTCATAATCCCATTTAGATTCTTATCAGAAAATTGTACATCACATTCAATGTTAACCCAGTTCTTTTGGGTTCCCTCCATTGACTAAAATCAAAAATCATAGTTTGAGAAACACTAATCATAGTTTAAAACCACATAATCATGAAAAATCACTTATATTATGTCTAAATAATGACACATTATTTAATATATAACACCTTAGGTTTATCCTAGTTCATTCATATTCATCTTCTATTCAAATCATTTATGATGTTTTATAAAGTGTTTCTGAATTTCCAAAGCATATCCCCCAGGGGTGTCAAACCAGGTGTGCAACAAGGACCACTGTCGTGCACTAGTTACCAATAGAGTCTAGCTCAATATAGTGTTTTTAGGGTTGTTACACCTAGGTACATATATACTAGATCCACATCCACTTATAGCATCCAGATTGAGATATAATTTCTTAGAAACCACTCGCTCTATTCTTTACCAAATTTCTAGGACATTTTCCTAAACTTTGACTCATCCTTAAACATACCCTTAGAGACATCCCTAGAAATACCCTTATAAATACCCTTAGGGATCTCACTAAAATTTTCTCACCCTATTTCCCAAAGATTAACGAAACCATTCCTTTAATACCAACTATAATGACCTAGGCTTCTCATACATGGATATTAAATCATTTTTTATGAATATTCATTAAATTACAAAAACACACACTTAAAGACTAAAATAGTTTAGTGCCTTCAAAAAGTTGGAACACAATATTCTAATCTAGTGAATTATCTTAAATGTCTCCCATAAAGATCTTCCCATTAAGTAATCTTCATAGTTACACCATACATAAAACCTTTCTTCATAAACTGGGAGAAGGAAACATAAGAAAGGGTGAGCTTAGATACTTATTAAGGGTAAAAAAGGGAGACACATAAGCCTAACATGAAAATAAGGGTATGAGAACATGATCATAACATTTTATAACCATAACCCACATATAAATGATCATAATATTGAGTCATGGCATAAATATTGGCAGTTCATAAGACATGAATCATAAAGAAATCAAATAACATGATCCAAGATAGTATAAAATTAGCATAAGAAATAGATTTGTGGCATACACATAATCATAGAAAATAATTTCCATATTAGTCAAATATTATTTCCAAGGCTATTATATTTGAATGGGTTCACTACCCAAACAATCATAATAGTCAAGGTTCACTCCAAAGACCATCATAGAGGACAAATTCCCTTACTGAATCAGGTTCAATCCCTATTCCAACCCTATATTACTAAACCAGGCTCACTCCCCATTCCAAACCTATATTACTGAACCAGGTTCACTCCCTATTCCATTTCTATCTATATCATGAGATATAAATCTTTACCTAGTGCA
Organism: Viscum album; assembly: GCA_963277665.1. Taxonomy (NCBI): domain Eukaryota; kingdom Viridiplantae; phylum Streptophyta; class Magnoliopsida; order Santalales; family Viscaceae; genus Viscum; species Viscum album. Next base: position 1,134,366,591 of record OY728141.1, on the reverse strand, counting down.
TTGGAGGGAGATATAGGTCCCACCCATCACATAATGAAAACCATATTTATGTGTTCCACAAGATTATAAAAATTCATCATATCATAACTCATGAAATGAAATGGGAATCATAAAAATTTCATCATATCATAACTTATGGACAATAGATAGTTTATATAATCATTTCATCATATAATAACTCATGAAAAGAAGTAGGTTTCATAAGCATTTTATAATGGTATAACATATGGAAGAGAAATGGGTTTCATACACATCATTCCATCATAAACATAAACCATTCATAGAAAGAATAAAAATGGTATCCTTGGATTATATATCCAGTAAAACATAAGTATCCTAAAAAATATCATCTTAAATGGAAAATAAATTTTTAAAGACTACTTGGTACATTTCTTAAGGAAAATGGATTTAATTTAAAAAAATAATTTGAAAATCCTTTTATTTGAAAATAACCTTGTAAATTTATAAGGAAACTTTTAATTTTTGTTAAAACATTTCTTGTGGAAAATTTCTTTTCTGCTTTTAAAAACTCTTTTTAAAACATAAAACACTTTCAAAATACTTTTCACTTTAAATTTTTTTATTTAAAATATAAAATTTCTCAACTATTTAGGAAAGAATTTTATTTTAAAATAATTTTTAAAACTTATAAATAAATCTTAAAATAATCGAGTAGTCATGAAAGCAGAAAATACTATTCATGTTATGCATGTTAAAAACAAAGATACTTTTCACATTTCTGGTAAAATCCAAACAAAAATTGTTTGGAAAACAACATAAAGATTCATTTAAAAAAATTAAAAGTAAAAAATGGGTAAAAAATATTTTAAAAATAATAATTCAGTAATAAAAAATTTGTGAAAACATATTTATAAAACATAGTTTTGAAAGAAAATAGGTTTCTGACCAAAGAGATAAATAAAGTTAGATTTTCTTAAAAAACATTTTATTAATTATCTTAAGTACCAAAGCATGAAAAAATGGTACCATTACTTGAAGATATCATGAATAAACATAGGAGAATAAAATTCATGAGAATTATTGAGAGGTAGATTATGATATTTTAACATTGGAGACTTAATCATAAACAACCCCGATAAATGATGAGATTGTAACATAAAATCTTTACCACTTTGGTAACATTAAATCATAAGAAACATGAAAAACTAAACTAAAATTAAACATAAAATATAATTATTATGAATAAATTCATGATATTAAATTTAAAAGGGGATGTATTTATGCCTCGTGAAATAATATAGGTGCATAACATAATGTATGTCTCAAAGATGGTAAATTGAGGCAAAAATACCTTACTGATTTGTTAACTTTTGAATTGTAATACCCATGGAAGTGAGATCCTAAAATGGATGTGTAAATAAAAATAATTTTATGTATAATAATAAAAAATAAATTAATGTTCATTATATACACCACATAAAATAAACATGTGGAGAATATGACATTTGTCTCATAGAAAGTAAAAGTGAGATGAAAATCCCTTACCTTAAGTCTTGACTTCCATCGTACTCATTAAAAAATCCTTTATAATAAACATAAGTTTATTATATATATATTATAGAACCATATTCATATATATCATACCATATATTATTTTATTATGACATTTTATTACCCATTTATTAACAATTCCATATTAAAGTTACGTTTTAGGTAATAACCATTTTGTTTTTTATATATGTTTTTGATTTGTTATATTTTTGGTCCTCTTACTTTCATCATGATTCCATAATCTCTATAATTAAAAAAATGATATAAATATCATATATATTATGTATATATGTATTTATATTAATCCATAAAATTTAGTGATAGGAAATGAAATACAACGTTCATGGAGATGGTAGGTCGTATGCACGCATGAACACTATTTTTTTCATTTTCTTGTCAGTTTGAAAGAAAGAAAAGTAAATAATATATATTATCATTCCATAATCATATTTATTTCATATATATCACATATTTTTATTAAATACATACTTAATACATTCCATGTAAAGCATGAATGAATCACATCGCTTGACGAGTTGATAGTCCGTCGTACACACGGACGACATTATCATATTCCCACAAAATGGATACCACGAAGGTGCCTGTGATATAAAAATTAAATAATAATAATAACATAATATATAAAATATATATCATATATAAACAATAAATCAATCATTAATTCCAATCATGAGAGGCGGTAATGGAAAAATGGATAACATCAGTTTGTGAGGCAACAATCCACTATACACACAAATGATGATTTCACAACCCATTTGATGGAAGTAGAGATAGTTTTAGGTCATTAATTCAAAATAAGAACATATTAGTATATTTAATATACTTATGTTATTATATAATCATGATATAATATTAATTTAATGGGTTTAAGGAAGAAATAAAACAAAAACGCTTGTTGATAAACGTTACCTCTTCTTCGGGTATACTCCTTAGGTTTGCACTAAAAGCCTTCCTAGGATGGATTTCTGCCAAAAATAAGGCTTATAGGATGAGGGTATATAATTTTGAAATTGATTTTTTAAGGTTTTGGATAAACTAAAGAGTTTTGAATGTGTGAAGAGAGGAGAAGAGAGGACACACTTGGTATTTTTAAAATGAATTGAGTGCTCCCACGTTTTTCATATGTCAAAAGGGTCGAAAATGGACCATTTTAGAACCTTATAGGTTTAATGGTATAAATATGGCCATAAAATAGTTTTTATATAAGTTTATATGTTTTTTTACCCTTCTCTTTTTAGTTTAACCCCCGATAAACCCATTTTTACCTTAACCGTAGTAATTAATTTTTAATACATTCACTATTCATTTTTGTCAAAAATTAAGTTTAAATTATTATATATTATAAATTATTATGATTCTAAATTAATAATCCATTTTTTCTAAATTTTATTCACATAATTGGAAAAATTGAATTTAAAATTAATCTCATGATGTAATGAGAAAACGGGTTTTTAAAGAAAAAATGTTCAAAAGTTTACAAGGTTTTTATATCAAAATTCAATATAAAATTGATTAAAATGACCTTAATTGGATTAATTTATATAAAAATGAACTTATTTTACTTTAAAACTAATTCAAAAACTAATTTTACATTATAAATATTTTAAATGAAAAAGTAGTTTTCAATTAAAATTCAGTATTTTTTACTATTCATCAAAAAATGAAACTTTTTAGAAAAATCCATAAATTTCACCATAATATAGTTTTGATATTATGATTTAAAAAATAATTTTTATTTTATCAAATTAATTTTCTAAAAGTGAAAATTTTTAGTTTTAAAATATTTTCACTATAAAAGGTGACATAATTGTTTTTTAGAAAAATAGAGTTTTTAAGCATAAAATTAGATTTATTATTATCTATTGTATATAAAAAACATAATATGAATGTTAAATAGTTGAATGAATATATATATAATATAAATTTAATTAAAAAAATTCACCAAAAGTTGTTGTTTTTTTGTTTTATTGAGGCAGGACACATTTTTTTGCATAAAAATAGATTCCTTAGAAAAATATTTCCTTTAGTTTCAAATAGTTTTATTTTAATTTGTAATTAATTAATCACCAAATAATTCATTACATATACATGTTTAAACCATATTTTCATAATTTAGTTAATCTTATTCATACCCTCCATTCCAATGATTAGGTTATAACTATCATATTAAATAATAATATTTTAATTTTATGACATGTTTCATTTAAACTCGGTGTTGCATGTAACGCAAGCTAAACTCGGTATTGTCTGTAAAATTAGACAAACTTAGTGTGGGGTGTAACTAAATATAAACTAAGTTTTACTTGTAATTTAATCCAAAATTAGTTTTTTGTGTCACACAAAATATGGAAAATATCAAATCTATTTGAAAAATATATTTTCACAAAACTTCGGGGTGTTACATGAGTGGAAAAATCCTTGACCAATTCATCATTTTGATAAAACCAACTCTATTAATCTCGTAACCTAATCCTATAAAGGTCTCCAAAATAATCATATCCCAAATAAAATTCCAAAAATGAGAACCTAGTCCTATTAGGGTCAACCATTACTTTCTTATTTTACATAAGATAATCTAGGGGCACCCAGATTTAGCATGAAACTACTCGATTGGATGATTGAGGTCTTGAAAATTATTTGATTTGGAATGATTCTGTCACTAATTACTTTTAAATGGGATTTAATCTCACCATTTTAGATCATATTTTCTCTTTATATATATTCATGCTTTTAATGATTTAGTTTTGAATCTTATTCCTTTCACCAAATCAATATGCTCAAACTATATTAATGTGCAACTCTTTAAAAAACTCATAGCTTGTGTTACTGGTAAAAATTAAAATCCAAATATGTTCATACTTATCCAAATTCACCCTATGAATAAGTTAAACGAAAGTCATTCTTGTAAAGGATTAAAATCATATGAAACAAATAATCTCTACAAGATTAAGCTTGTAATGTCAGATAACCAACCTCCACTTTTCTAAACAAGGTATAAGCCTCTAGGACAGTGAGTAATATGACCCAAATTCCCTTTCCCCAAGGATACTTTACTCAATATAGATCTTAATTCCATTATAATTTTAAAACCTAATATGAATAAACTATATTTAGTTTCTCAATTCCAGATTATAACCCAGTATAAGCCAAATTCAAGGTTGAAAAAACTATATCAATCCTTATAGAAAGCATGTAACTCCGTATATGCATGTATGGAAATTTATAAAATCATTTTAAAACTTTAAACTAAATCATTCATCAATTAATAATATAATAATTATATTCATGAATAAATATAAGGTTGATTACACTCACCACCATGGAACACAATGCAAGGAAATAAATAGTAGTAAACTTTCAGGTTTGGGAACTTGACCCCATGACCTTCCCCTCACCCCTAAAACCCTTACCACCCCACCACCAATAGTGGGTAATATTCATAAATAAAGAATATAATAAAATAAATAAATGAAAAATTCAAATATTTAAGCATGAGATAAATAATTTATGAATAATTCATAAATAAGAAATTATAATGTAACAACCCTGACCCCAGTATCTTGAATCCAGTGTATTACTTTATTACATTTTCATATATAAAAAGGGTAAGTACCAATCAATTTAATAGTTTTAGAGAACTAGATACATATAAGGTACTCATTTTTCATAGGGATATAAAATACAAAACATAGAAATGGAAAACACTTGGATTCCTTGAACTCATTCCAAGAATTATTCTTCTTATCCTGGGGAAAGGAAACAAAATATGGGTGAGATCAAATGAAAAGTATGGGTTATATAAAATGGAATATATCATGAATCAATTATCATAATCAACATAACAAGGTAAATAACTGAACACACATGCCATTTAAATAATTTGATTAGAATAATCAATATGGTATGGTAAATAACTAAAAACACGTGCCATTTAATCAATAACATGACTATAATAGCTAGATAAGGAATATTCAATATGGAAATGTAAATTAATGAGAACTCATGTTGTTTAATCAATAAACTGATAGTGAAATGCATCCAAAGATAATATCATAGTGAAAATCTCATGGATAATAATAACTGAATTCTTAATGAAGGAAATGCTTAATTATTGGATATCATGTGATACCTATACCATCAAGATATATCCTTAATATAGTTTAAAAATATTGGGTATAAATCAATCTGGTTTGTCTAATTGATTTAAAGCTATTAGGAACAAACAAATCTGGTTTAAACAACTGAATTAAAAATAATGGGTACAAAGTCATCTGGTTTGGCCAACCGATTTGTTTCATGAGACCTATTGATGCATCAAGGGGGTATCTATAAATGGTCCCCACCCATTCATTTCATTTCCAAATCATTCCTCATATATCAAATAATCGATTCAATTCATAAACAACGTGCCTTATCATCAAATATTTTTATTGAGTAATGAGTACTGATTTATCAATATTTCCCCAGATAAACAAATAACTCTCAATGTAGAACACCATATGTAGAAATTATGTATGTTTTAATAAATAAAAATATCTATGATAAATAATATGAATATTTAGGGGAAAATTTAATGTCCAATGATCACGAGAAAGTGAACATTTACAGGGAAAGTTATTGACTACAAAAATAAATCAAGAAAGTGAATATCAATACTATCCTTGGTCAAAACAATCACAAACCATTTTTAGAGAGAATAAGGATGGTATAAATAAAATATATCCCTAGTTTATTATATATAAAATTAAGGGTTGTTTTCATTGATGAATAGAAATACCATAAAATATCTTTAAAAACATTCTTGAGAAAAATATTCTTTTCATTTTGAAAATATATTTTTAAAACTAAAATTTCACAAAAAAAAATTGAATATAATTTTATTTGAAAATATTTTTTGAAAATTACAAAGGAATATTTAAAAAAATTTATTGGTCATGATGGCTAGAAATTCTATTCATTCCATACACATTAAAACAAATATTCCCTTCACTTTTATAGTAAAATCCAAATGGGGATTATTTTGAAAATGATATGAAGATTACTTTAAAAAAAATTCAAAATTAAAAATTGGTAAGAAAATTGTTAATAAATCATTTGTAAAATGTTAAAATAATTTTTGAAAACATTTTTAGAAAACATGGTTTTGGAAGAAAATTGTTTTCTAACCGAAGAGATAAATGAAATTGGATTTTCTTAAAAAAAAATTCTCAATAATTTTAAGTACTAATGAGTATAAAAATGATAATATTACTTGAAAATATCAATAATAACCAGATTATAATAAAAATAAATTATTTTATTAGAAAATTATCAAATAATCTCCTTCAATTAAAATTCAAGAATAAACAATCTCGATTATAATGAGATTGTGAAATAAACCATTATAGTGATCATAATGTTGAATTGATAATTAACCAATGAATCAATTATGTGTATCAATTTTAAATACACATAAAATAATTGAAAATAAAATAATAGTTATTTAAAAGTCATTAAAAACATAATCTTAGAATACCAAAGGTGATGAAGGAGTAATGTAACCCAATGCAATGAAATTGAGTTATGAAATTCTTTATCACTTTCCCTTAGATGAAATATTTAAAATTTAAACATAAAATACTATAAATTTTTAATGAATAATTATATAACATGTAAAATGGGCAGTATATAAACCATATAAAAAAATTAGGTACATAAAATTACAATATTCATCAATGAAAGAAAATTGAGATAAAATGTCTTACCTCACGCTTCCTTTTGGTTGAACGTGATTTAACCTCATGTATAGTGGTTTTAAACATGTAATTAACTTAAAAAAGAAACATATTAATATTTATAATATCATATATGATCCTTTAATAACATCTTATCACTCGTTCATTAATAATCTTTCATTATTTTCATTGTTTTGGGTGTTAATTGCCTTGTTTTTTCATTCGTTCTTTGCCAGGAAAGTTCTAGTTCGTGTGAATATTATATATTTTAACCATCTAAATAATTATAATCATGAAATAATTATCACATTTATAAATCATGAAATATGGTTTTTAGAAATGAAGTATATTATGATCATGGAGACGGTAAGTCGTACGTATGCATGAGTAACATTTCCATTTTTTCAATGATAATTATGGAAAGGAGGTAAGTAATATTTTATATTTAAAAATTTATAATGATAAAATATATACCATATTATTTATTTAAACATTCATATATATATCATCCATGTGGTGTGGTGATGAAAAGAGAGTCACACCACTTTGTGAAGGCAATAGTCCACACGTACAAGAACAATGTTATCATCTTTAAGTGTAAGAAATAAAAATGATATATTATATTTTCAGAATGATAAGTATGTAATGAATATAATAATTATTTCATTTATATCACATATAATCATTAAATTTATCCTTATCACCTTTCATATAAATCATTATTTAAAGACAAATCACATTGTTTCGCGAGGCGGTGGTCCGCCGTTCACACAAGCGATGTTATCATATCCCCTACAGAATGAAAATTAAAAAGGTATATATGATATAATGACTCCCGAGTTATAATTATGTTATAATATCATATATATACTTTATCTTCATCATCATACTCAATCGTGAGAGGTGGTAATGAAAAAACGAATGACATTGGTTCACGAGGTAGTAGTTTGTCGTCCATAAAAATGATGATTTCGTAACCCAATTGATAGAAGTGGAGATGGTTATAGGTCATGAAATTAACATAAAAACATATAATTGTATGTAATATAGTGTTTTTATTATATAATCCTATTTTAATAAGAATTTAAGAAGGTGGATGAAGTAATAAAATAATAATGCTCATTGAAGAATGTTACCTCTTCTTCGAGTATCCTCCTTATGTTTGCACCAAAATATTCCTATTTTTCCCCAAGATAAGAATTTTAGGATGAGTGGATGAAATTTTTAAAGTAATTTGGGTAGGTTTTCATGGATTCAAATGGCTTGATATGTGTAAATAAGTGAGGGGAGTGAGGGCCCTTTTATAATTGAGGAGGAGTGACGTTTTTGTAAATTTCCAAAACTATTCAATAATGGGAAGTCACTATCACCCCAAGTGGCTCAAAAATTGATAATTAAAGGGGTTTAGTGATGATATGGTCAATAAAAACCTCCAACATACAAAAAAAACACGTGTTTTAAACATGTTGTTCCTTAACTTCTAAGTTTCCTTACTCTTACTATTTTGGTTTTTCACTACGATAACTAGTATTTTTAACCTAGGTAATTGACCATATAAGATTGAAATAAAACGAGACTTATTAGATAATTTTTAGCAACTTATTATAAATATAAAATCCAATTTATCAAATAAAAATCCTATATGTGTTTAAAATTTATTTTAACACAAGAGCATGTAATGTGCAAAAACATTGTTTTAACCTTAACAGTACTAGTAGAGTTTTTACTATTTAGGGGTCAATATAGTCACTTTAAAAGAAAAATTGATCCATGAATGGAACACAATTAATTTTTTAAAAAATTTAAAAATCACTTGGTAGAATATAGGATTTTTAGAAATATTACATCATTTAATAAAATATTTTTTTTATAAAATAACATTAATATCAAATTTGACATTATTCATTTAATTTGAATTTAAAAAAAATATCAATAAAATGATAGAATTAGAATATATTATGTTAAAACATTTATAACATGATATATTTATCTAAAAAATTAATGGAACACAATAATTCATTAAATTTACCAAACTTTTAATAATTTTAGTATTATTTTATGTTATTTCCCCCCTATCCCAAAGATTTATAGATATTAAAATTAAGAAAGGTTCCTTTTTTTCTTTTTCTTCACTTAAATTATTATATAGTTCAATTTCATGTAAAAATATCCAAAAAAACTCATAAAAAACTAGACTAAGTTGATAAGGGTTTAAATATGGGCATCCAATGGGTGTTTTACTAATTAGTAGGTCATTTTAACCCTTATCCTCTTAGTTTAACCCTTGATAAACCTATTTTTACCTTAACCATGGTAATTAGTTTTTATAGTATTCACAATTATTTTTGGTCAAAAATTAAGTTGAAATTATTAGAAAATATAAATTATTAGGATTCCAAATATGAATTCATTTTTCTAAATTCCATTCATAGAATTGACATTTTTTAATTTAAAATCAATCCTACATACATGACAAGAAATCAAGTTTTCAAAGAGAAAATGTTTAAAAGTTTACAAAGTGTTTATATAAAAATTCAATATGAAAATGATTCGAATGAACTAAATTGCATTAATATATATATATATATAATTTAACTAATTTTACTTTAAAAATAATTTAAAATATAATTTAACTTTATAAATAATTTGAATGAAAAGACAGTTTCAATTAAAATTTAGTATTTTTCATTATTCATTTAAAAATGAATCATTTCAAAAAAATCCAAAAAAATTAACCCTAAGATAATTTTGATATTATTATATAAAAATGAATTTTATTTTTTAAAATAAATTTTTTAAATTTGGTAAAAATTAATTTTAAATTATGCGCACAAAGTGGGAGTAAACTATCTTTTAGAAATATACAATTTTTTAGAAAACATTTATTTTTCTTTTAAATGATTCTTATTTTATTTTTAATCAATAGAAAACCATAATTTTCATAATTTAGTTATTATTATTCATACCTTCCAATTTAATGGCTCAGTTATAATATTATTCAATATCACAATTCATTTAGACTCAGGGTTGCGTGTTCTACAAGCTATCAAAGAGTTTAAATTTAAAGAAATATATTCCATGGGTTCTTTTAAGTTTGGTGTTGTGTGTCACGTATGATACTGAATACAGTGTTATTATTTTACAATTTTGTAGTGTTATATATAATCACTTTATAATTTATCTATACATCCTGGAAATTCCATAATTAAATAAATATAAACATTTTACATTTATTTCCCAATATGAACTCCATCATACTACTCATTTTATGAAATTTACTTTAAATATATGATATTAAATGAAATATAAGCATTTTATATTCCAAGTTTATAATGTAAATAATTTACATAATATAAATATCATATACTTAATATTATTTAAATATTTTATTAAATCAATTATCAAAATTATTTTTGATATCCTTTAAATAATTATCAAAGAAGGCCTATTAATTTGAACTATTCATATTAATAATTATGAAAAAAATCATAATAAAATATAAACTCTTTTATATTTGTCCTTATTTTGTAATTTATAAATATTTTTTAAATTAAAATTATAATTTTATATCTAAATTATAAGTCATGTCATAAAATTTGGAAAGGGTATTTCAATATTAACATTTAATATTATGGAATATTTAGTCAATAAATTTTTCATAAACATTTAATTAATTAATTATAATTAATTTATAATTAATTAACTTACAAACACCTTTATAAATTAATGAATATCCCAAAATACCCTTTCACATCATTTATAATCAATTTATACATTATTTTATTCAATTTAAAACTGATTTATAGAAGAATCAAAACTTTATATATATATATATATATATATATATATATATATTTTTTATTTAACATTATGGTTTATACATGCAACACTTTAACTATTTAAGAACTATTGGTTGTACTTTATGATTGATAACCATAACCACTGTTGTGGCGTATGATTAATTCAATATGTGGATTACGTTATGATTTAACATAATGTCGTGATAGCCGCATATGATTAACTTTCCAAACCAAAAAATTGTATCCTATGATAGGTCATTATGTGATATTGAGCCTCATTCTCAATAGTTAATGTAGGCACTAGTGCAGAAAACGTTATTTACGTCACCATTTTTTACGTCAGTTATATATAACCGACGTGAGAATCTGTGAAACGTGGTTTTTAACGTCGGTTATTTAATAATAGACGTAACAAATGCGTTGAGTAGCTTTTTAACGTCGGTTATTTTAATAACCGACGTTACAAATCATGCGTGTTCAGTTTTTACGTCGGTTATTTTATAACCGACGTAAAAAACCAAAGCGCGGAGGTTTTTTACGTTGGTTATTTGATAACCGATGTAAAAAATGAGATATCTAGGTGTTTTTTACGTTGGTTATAAAATAAATGACGTAAAAAATGAGTTATCTATGGGTTTTTTATGTCGGTTATAAAATAACCGACGTAAAAAACTCGTAGATGTAACGACCCAAAGTTTCATTAATGGAAAATGCCTCTTGATCCAATTAAATGTCTCTTTATGAAAAATGTTTTTATAAGATGTCAACCTCTTTGGTTTTATGATAAGAGTTGTGACCATTACTTTTATAGCCGTTGAACAGTGATCACATGATTAGTATAAATATAAGGCTTTAACGAACCCAATTTTTACTCAGACAAAGGAAGCGATGGCCTCATCCAGTAGAATTGCCCCATACGAAGCCCATTTGTCAGAGCTCGGAAAAGAGGTGGCATCCTTGGGCTTCGACCTTGACCAAGCCCAAGCTGAGCTTCATTATGTCAAGCTCGAACGTGACCGTCTACGAGAAAAGTGGAAGTTGATAGAGATTACCACTCGAGCGATGTTATCCGAGCCGCTCCAAGAGTCTCTCACCATCGCACACCTTACCCTTAGGTCTTATACGACTGTTTTAAGGGGTTATGTAACAAATAAGTAGTACTATGTTCATGTACATTATTTTTTTTGTATATAATAATGAATATAATTTTTAGTCATTTTTGATACATTGTAAATAGTTTTTAAAGTAAAAATGGTGTTTTTAGTTATTATTTAATTAAGAAAACTATTTTATTAAATTAAGGGATTTTTGAATTAAATAATATTTTAATAAAATAATAATATTATTATTAAATTAATTTTTATTAAATATAAATGATCTTATAATTTTATGAATGCAATTAAAATTTTTATTAAGGTTTGAAATCCATTTCTGTCAAAACCCGTGAATTTTCGATAAATGTCTGTTTTTATTTTAAAAGTGAAAATTCACATATTTAGAAATTTTTTTAGATAAAATAAATTTCATTTCTGGAATCAGGACGTCGAAATTATCCAATGGTGAATTTTTCATAATTTTCTAAGACAGACAAATTTTTAGGTAAAAATTAAATACCATTTAAATATATAATGTGTTTTATGACATCATAATGAACCAATGGTGATGTAATAAAATACCATAATCCTTATGTTCGGCCAATATATGTTTTATCATTAAAATAATGAGGTTTTGGGTTTGTTTGACTTACTTTTCAAAGCATTAATGAACCCCTTAATACATATTCAACACTTTGCCTTTTTAAATTAATTTCCATGGGAGTGTGACTCACCTCCACATAAGCAACCCTAATATTTTAATAAGTTCGGACCTTGGGCTTGTAAAATATTTTTTTCCTCTTTCCTTTTCCAGAAACCATGGGTAAAAACCATGGGATGGTTTGTGGTTTGGATTAATTTAATATAAGGGGTCCCAACCCTAAATAATAAAGAATTCTCTCACCTTTCCTATATAAACCCACCCAAGCTCCCACTTCCTCCTCACTAAAATCCTTTGGAGTTTGTACAAGCTCTGCCCTACTCTCTCTAGAATCCTCCCAAGGTTCCCCAAGCTCCCAAGAAGCCTCTCACAAGCCTCTCTCTAGCCTTTGGAAGCACACTTCCAAGTAAGGGTTTTTTTCTTCCTTTCTCATTTTTGTCAATTTTCTTTAAGTTGTATTGCCCTTTTAATTCCAATTATGAATGTTGGGGTATGGTTTCGCACCTCCCCCATACTTCCCTCTTATTGTTTGAATGATGGGAGACCCCTTTCTCTCTCATTAAATGCCTCCCATGTACACCCGTTACTATGCCGAAATTCCGAAAGGAACTTCTCTCTCTTCTTTTACATTCAAGCAATACTTTTGTATCATGAATCTAAATTCCTTTTCAATTGTTGGGACATGTATCTAAATGAACTCCTTACTGTCCATTACATGTAAATATGATGAGGAACCCCTTTCTCTCTCATCAACCATTTTTATGAATTCTTATGTCACGCCGTTATGCTACCGAAATCGCACCGATTTTCTAAGCCAATGTCTTTGTGTAGTGAATACCATGCCCATTTCTCCATCAAGGGTATTCACCTTTATACACATTTACTTAATGATTATAAAGTTTCATGTATGAATTCCACATTCCTTTATCGTGGAATAAATGATTATGTTTTATGAATCCATGTTTTATGATCCATGTGGCACACTTATGCATGAAATGAAATGTTTAAGAAGGGTGCGCCCTTATAGCGCTCCAATGCATTGGGTAAAGTATAGTATCATGATACGTCAAGTGCAATGAGTGTTGACTCATGCTAATTCAAGTGCAATGAGGGTTTACTCGTGCTTCATGTGCAATGATGGTTTACTCATGCTCCATGTGCAATGAGCCTTGGCTCATGCTAATTCAATGTTAAGTGTTGTTGCCACATTTCCATGTTATGATTATCATGCTTTATCATGACTTTATGTTCATGTTTCTTTTATGCTCTATTGATATGCCTATTGTCTAACATGTATTTTACTCCTCATGTTATTCCATGTGTACTCCCTTACTGGGCTTTATAGCTCACCCCTTTCTTATGCATGTCCTCAGGTTATCCCATGCAATGCTAAGTATGAGGGAATGTAGTGGTCATGTAAAGGAAGTTTTCAATAAAGATGTTGTATTTCATGTTTTAAGTTTTTATGTAATTATCCTAAGCCCCAAAGAAACTAAACCTCTCGATCTTCTTTGTTGTATCAAGTGAAGTTTTATGTATTGAATCATGTTTAAGTTGTAATAAAAAGCAGGGTTGTCATAGTTGGTATCAGAGGATAGGTTTAGTTATTTTTGGGATTAGGAAACCCTAGTAAAGCCTTAGATACAAGACTAAGTATAATAAAAACATCCCTAAGTTTTGGTAAATACTAAGTAAGTGGTTTGTCAAACATATACATCCCTGTCTGTATACGAGTAGGTAGAGGCGGCTCTGGCACAGATGTATCCTAGGGGTAAAACCCGAAAACACCGCTTTGAGCTAGACTCGAACAGGAACTGGTGCACGACAATGGGCCTTGCTGCACTCTTGGTTACGACACTCCCGAGGGATATGTTTTGATAAATTCACAATCTTGGTATGAACCCTTATTAAGGGAAAAATGCCCCTAAGAATATATGTTAGAAAGTAAATCATGAAAAGCCTAGATTGAATCTTATAGACTCATGAGTTAAGGAAATAAAAGTTTATTTATAAGTCATCAACTTTTGTCTTTGGATTACCCTTTATGTGTTACCCCTAACTTTTCTTTTATTCCAGCCAATGGCTGGTAATAGGAGGACTCGGCCTAACAACCGTTGTGAAGATCAGTGTGATGATTGTACTAATGAGATGCCAAATCCAATGGGAGCGGGAATCACGAACTTTTTCACGCTTCTCTCTCAGCTAACTCAAGTTTTGAATAGAAACACAGGTCAAGAGGAACGTCCAGACCCCCATAAGAAAGAACAAGTCGCTATCAAGAGCTTCATGAGATAAAGGCCTCCTACTTTTAGTGGATCATCCGATCTCACGATCGCTGAACAATGGATCAACTCCATTGAAAAGATCTTCTCCATCCTTCAATGTTCTGAACAAGAGAAGGTTCTCCTGGCTGCTTATCGTATGGAAGGTGAAGCTGATCAATGGTGGACGTTGATCAAAAATACGAAGCCTGAGGAGGAGATCGAGGCTTTGGAATGGAAGGAATTCCAGAAGATGTTTTTTGATAAATATTTTCCGCGCACCCTCAGGCTTAAGATGGAAAGGGACTTCCTTTCCCTCAAGAAAAAAGATGAGGAATCTGTTGGAGCGTACGAGGAAAACTTTACAAGGCTTGCACGATACGCTTCCGGCTTTGTCGTTACCCCCGAATGCAAGGTTGACCGCTTCTTTGGTGGGCTGAATCCTAGCTTGTAGAAAGCATTATCGATCCGTGACTTCAACAGATATGAGGAAATTGTCCGATGTGCCCTCAAGGTCGAAATGGAGATCGGAGAATCACAGGAGTATCACAGGGACAAGAAGCGTAAGGTAGACTTCAATGCTGGTGGTCCGATGGATAAATCCAATGGTGCTAAGAAGTTCCAGCACCCCACTTGCCAAAAGTGCGGAAAGAAGCACCCTGGAAATTGCCTTAAGGGGACGAGAAAATTCTTCAGGTGTGGAAGATAAGGGAACCTAGCTATTAAATATCGGCAAGAAGGACCCGCGGTTGCGACAGAGGAGAGGAACGCTCTTTTCGAACCTCAGCGCGTTGTTCAATGCTAAAAATGCAAAGAACTAGGTCATTTTTAAAATCAATGCCCTAATCCAAGGGTTATCGGAGGCAACCAACAACCTCCAAGACAGCAAGAAAGAACTTTTTCCATCACTTATACCGAAGTGAACCCTGAAAACGAAGTGGTGATAGGTACGCTAGTTATTCATTCAAGAATAGCGAACAGACTTTTTGATTCAGGTTCTACGCATTCTTTTATATCTCAAAAGTTTAGTAGAACAATCCCAGCACCATTACGAATCATGGAAGTAAAGATTTCGGTGAGTACGGAAAATGGGGAAATCATTGCATCCCATGAATATAAGTCCTCCCCTGTTATAATCCGTGGATTGAATTTCCCGGCAAACCTCGTCATACTCCCTTTGGTGGAATTTGATGCAATTCTTGGCATGGATTGACTTTCCTTATATAGATCCAACATAAATTGTCGGGAGAGGGAAATCACACTCCATATGGGGAATCGACCCCCGATTCTTTACAAGTGTCAGGAGGAAGATGAATCTCCTTTAGCTCCATCATCTCAAGCATGGATATTACTGCCCTATGATCACGCGTATCTGGCTCAGATGATTGAGTCTAAGGAAGAAACCATCCTTGAAGAAATGCCTATTGTGAGGGAATTCGCTGAAGTGTTTCCCGAGTAACTACCTGGTCTTCCTCCAAGAAGAGATGTTGAGTTCTCAATTGAACTTATACCTGGGGTGCTACCAATATCCAAGACTCCATATAGAATTGCTGTTGTTGAGCTTGAAGATCTGAAGAAACAACTACAAGAGAATCTCGATAAAGGGTTTATATGCCCAAGTGCTTCACCATGGGGTGCACCAGTCCTCTTTGTCAAGAAGAAGGATGAGTCAATGCGGCTTTGCATCGATTATCATGAACTTAACAAAATCATGATAAAGAACAAGTATCCACTCCCAAGAATCGATGACTTGTTTGATCAGCTGCGTGGAGCACAATACTTCTCCAAGGTGGACTTGCGGTCAGGATATTATCAAGTAAGGGTGAAGAAGGAAGATGTCCCCAAGACTGATTTTCGTACAAGATACAAGCACTATGAATTCATAGTAATGCCTTTCGGACTCACCAATGCTCCGACAATATTCATGGACTTGATGAATAGAGTCTTTAGAGATTACCTTAACAAATTTTTGGTAGTCTTTATAGATGATATTCTAATATACTCCAAAACCAAGGAGGATCATGAGGAGCATTTAAGAACTGTACTGGAGACTTTGCGCAAGGAGAATCTCTATGAAAAATACAACAAGTGTGAGTTCTGGTTGAAGGTGGTCTCATTCTTGGGCCATATCATCACAAGCAATGGGATATCTATGGACCCCTCCAAAACAGATGCAATTGAGGGATGGACGATGCCAACATCGGTAACAGATATCCGTAGCTTCTTGGGGTTAGCTGGATATTATCGACGATTTGTGAGAAATTTCTCACGATTGTCCAACCCTCTTACCAAGATAACTCGAAAGGGAGTAAAGTTTGCTTGGAGTGATGAATGCGAAGAAAGCTTCAAGGAGTTGAAAAGGAGGCTTATCACTACACCTGTGCTCACTTTACCCACAAGTGGGGAGCTTTTTGTGGTATTCAGTGATGCTTCGAAAAAGGGCTTAGGATGTGTGCTGATGCAGAATGATAAAGTGATATCCTATGCCTCAAGGCAGTTGAAAATCCATGAGCGAAACTATCCAACGCATGATCTAGAGTTGGCGGCTGTGATCTTTGCCCTAAAAATCTGGCGGCATTATCTCTATGGAGAGAAATGTTAGATATATACTGACCACAAGAGTCTTAAATATATATTCACACAGAAAGAGCTTAATATGCGCCAGAGAAGATGGATAGAGCTCATCAAGGATTATGACTGTTCAATACATTACCACCCTGGGAAAGCGAACAAGGTGGCGGATGCCCTAAGTAGAAAGGATCCAGCGATTCGATCAATGATGAGAATTGAGAAGGATCCAATCTTCTTAGACTTGATGAAGATGGACTTGGGAATCATAAAGAAGGGAACATCATCAATCCTTTCAAAAATGATTGCTCAACCATCTCTTTTGGAAAGGTTAAAGGATGATCAAAAGGATGATGTGGGAATTCAAGAAAAAGTGGAAACTATCAAAAAGGGAAAATACTTAGAGTTTAATGTTAATGAAGAAGGAATTGTGCAGTTTGGGAAAAGACTATGTGTTCCATCAAGTCTGGAGCTGAAGAAAGAACTTTTGGATGATGCACATAGTTCAAATTTCTCTATTCACCCAGGGAGCACAAAGATGTATCGAGATCTCCAAGAAAGCTTTTAGGGGGATAATATGAAGAAGGAGATTGCTGAATATACATCAAAGTACCTAGTGTGTCAGCAAGTGAAGGCCGAGAGGTAGAAGTCTAAGGGGATGATGCAACCATTTCCCATACCAGAATGGAAATGGGAGAACATCACCATGGACTTTGTCACCGGACTTCTTAGGGCATCCAAAGGCAACAATGCAATCTGGGTTGTTGTGGATCGTCTTACAAAGACTGCACACTTCATTGCTATTCGGGAGGATTTCTCATTGGATCAACTGGCACGGATATATATCAAGGAAGTGATAAGGTTGCATGGAGTACCACTATCTATTGTGTCTGACCGAGATCCAAGATTCACCTCTAAGTTTTGGAAGAGTCTTCAACATGCTCTGAATACTGAACTGAACTTCTGTACGGCCTATCATCCTCAAACTGATGGCCAATCCGAGCGGACTATCCAAAAACTTGAGGATATGTTGAGAGCGTGCTCAATGGACTTTAAAGGAGGATGGGATCAACATCTTCCTCTGGTTGAGTTCTCTTATAATAACAGTTTCCACTCAAGCATCCAAATGGAACCATATGAAGCCCTGTATGGGAAAAGGTGAAGAACACCAGCATGTTGGGATGAGGTCGGTGAACGTAAGCTGCTTGGACCAGAAATGGTTGAAGAAATGGTGGATAAGGTGAAAACCATTCAGCAGCATATCAAGGCAGCCCAGAGTCAACAGAAGAGTTATGCAGATAATCATCGACGAGACCTTGAGTTTAAAGTTGGAGACATGGTGTTTTTACGCATATCTCCGTGGAAGAAGTTCATGAGGTTTGGAAAGAAAGGGAAGTTAAGTCCAAGGTACATCAGCCCCTTTGAGATTCTTGATCGTGTTGGGGCTGTGGCCTATCGACTAGCACTTCCACCTACTATGGACAAGGTGCATGATGTCTTTCATGTATCCCTCTTAAGGAAGTACATACCGGACCCTTCACATGTACTCTCTTCTGAGGTGGTACAATTGGAAGATGATCTTTCTTATGAGGAGCAACCATTGAAGATCTTAGATCGTAGAGAAAAAGTTATACGAAATAATAAAATTCCCCTCATCAAGGTATTGTGGAGAAACCACAAGTTTAAAGAAGCGACTTGGGAGTCGGAGGATATAATGAAGCTGAGTTACCCACATTTGTTTTAGTGTGGGAAAAGGAAAATTTCGAGGGCGAAATTTCTTAAGGGGGGAATATTGTAACGACCCAAAGTTTTATTAATGGAAAATGCCTCTTGATCCAATTAAATGCCTCTTTATGAAAAATGTTTTTATAAGATGTCATCCTCTTTGGTTTTATGATAAGATTTGTGACCGTTACTTTTATAGCCATTGAACAGTGAACACATGATTAGTATAAATATAAGGCTTTAACAAACCCAATTTTTACTCAGACAAAGGAAGCGATGGACTCATCCAGTAGAATTGCCCCATACGAAGCCCATTTGTCGGAACTCAAAAAAGAGGTGGCATCCTTGGGATTCGCCCTTGACCAAGCCCAAGTTGAGCTTCATTATGTCAAGCTTGAACGTGACCGTCTACGAGAAAAGTGGAAGTTGATAGAGATTACCACTCGAGCGATGTTATACGAGCCGCCCCAAGAGTCGGTCACCATCGCACACCTTACCCTTAGGTCTTATGCGGCTATTTTAAGGGGTTATGTAACAAATAAGTAGTACTATGTTCATGTAATTTTTTTTTATATAATAATGAATATAATTTCTAGTCATTTTTGATACATTGTAAATAGTTTTTAAAGTACAAATGGTGTTTTTAGTTATTATTTAATTAAGAAAACTATTTTATTAAATTAATGGATTTTTGAATTAAATAATATTTTAATAAAATAATAATATTATTATTAAATTAATTTTTATTAAATATAAATGATCTTATAATTTTATGAATGCAATTAAAATTTTTATTAAGGTTTGAAAGCCATTTCTGTCAAAACCCGTGAATTTTTTATAAGTGTAGGTTTTTATTTTAAAAGTGAAAATTCAAATATTTAGAAATTTTTTTAGATAAAATAAATGTCATTTCTGGAATCAGGACGTCGAAATTATCCAACGGTGAATTTTTCATAATTTTCTGAGACAGTCAAATTTTTGGGTAAAAATTAAATACCATTTAAATATATAATGTGTTTTATGACATCATAATGACCCAATGGTGATGTAATAAAATACCATAATCCTTATGTTCGGCCAATATATGTTTTATCATTAAAATAATTAGGTTTTGGGTTTGTTTGACTTACTTTTCAAAGCATTAATGAACCCCTCAATACATATTCAATACTTTGCCTTTTTAAATTAATTTCCATGGGAGTGTGACTCACCTCCACATAAGCAACCCTAATTTTTTAATAAGTTCGGACCTTGGGCTTGTAAAATATTTTTTTCCTCTTTCCTTTTCCAGAAACCATGGGCAAAAACCATGGGATGGTTTGTGGTTTGGATTAATTTAATATAAGGGGTCCCAAACCTAAATAATAAAGAATTATCTCACCTTTCCTATATAAAACCACCCAAGCTCCCACTTCCTCCTCACTAAAATCCTTTGTAGTTCGTCCAAGATCTACCCTACTCTCTCTAGAATCCTCCCAAGGTTCCCCAAGCTCCCAAGAAGCCTCTCACAAGCCTCTCTCTAGCCTTTGGAAGCACACTTCCAAGTAAGGGTTTTTTTCTTCCTTTCTCATTTTTGTCAATTTTCTTTAAGTTGTATTGCCCTTTTAATTCCAATTATGAATGTTGGGGTATGGTTTAACACCTCCCCCATAATTCCCTATTATTGTTTGAATGATGGGAGACCCCTTTCTCTCTCATTAAATGCCTCCCATGTACACCCATTACTATGCCGAAATTCCGAAAGGAACTTCTCTCTCTTCTTTTACATTCAAGCAATACTTTTGTATCATGAATATAAATTCGTTTTCCATTGTTGGGACATGTATCTATATGACCTACTTACTGTACATTACATTTAAATATGATGAGGAAACCCTTTCTCTCTCATCAACCATTTTTATGAATTCTTATGTCACGCCGTTACGCTACCGAAATCGCACCGATTTTCTAAGCCAATGTCTTTGTGTAGTGAATACCATGCCCATTTCTCCATCAAGGGTATTCACCTTTATGCACATTTACTTATTGATTATAAAGTTTCATGTATGAATTCCACATTTATTTATCGTGGAATAAATGATTATGTTTTATGAATCCATGTTTTATGATCCATGTGGCACACTTATGCATGAAATGAAATGTTTAAGAAGGGTGCGCCCTTATAGCGCTCCAATGCATTGGGTAAAGTATAGTATCATGATACGTCAAGTGCAATGAGTGTTGACTCATGCTAATTCAAGTGCAATGAGGGTTTACTCGTGCTTCATGTTCAATGATGGTTTACTCATGCTCCATGTGCAATGAGCCTTGGCTCATGCTAATTCAATGTTAAGTGTTGTTGCCACATTTCCATGTTATGATTATCATGCTTTATCATTCCTTTATGTTCATGTTTCTTTTATTCTCTATTGATATGCCTATTGTCTAACATGTATTTTACTCCTCATTTTATTCCATGTGTACTCCCTTACTGGGCTTTATAGCTCACCCCTTTCTTATGCATGTCCTCAGGTTATCCCATGCAATGCTAAGTATGAGGGAATGTAGTGGTCATGTAAAGGAAGTTTTCAATAAAGATGTTGTATTTCATGTTTTAAGTTTTTATGTAATTATCCTAATCCCCAAAGAAACTAAACCTCTCGATCTTCTTTGTTGTATCAAGTGAAGTTTTATGTAATGAATCATGTTTAAATTGTAATAAAAAGCAGGGTTGTCATAGTAGATATCTCATTTTTTACGTCGGTTATTTTATAACTGACGTTATAAAACATTTAAAAAATTAAAGCCCCGTGGACTGTTATTTACGTTTTTTCGATCGACAGTCTGTCGGCTCGTCTCTCTCGTGTGGTAAACCCTAATCGGCTCGTCGATCGACCTACGTTAAACTCATTTTGGCTTTATCGTTTATCATCTTTAGTCTCCTCGGATCTATCATCTCAACTCGCAACACTCAAGTAAGCATTCCACGAATTTATTTCGTTCGTTTTTTTCCCGGATAGTCTATATTTATGTTTTGTGATTTTTTTGTTTAAACTAGGTTAGATTATTCCATTTTGAACCCTATTACATCTTTTTGAATATCGTTGGCACCGGACATTCGTTTTTATCTTGAGTGTCTTGTTTTTGTATTTCTTTATAAAACAAATTTTGATATATTACCTTGCATTTAATGACTCAAAATCCTCATATGTTGGAAACATATTTGGGGTTATTTATTGAAGGACTATGGAGTGATTAAGGAAAGATTTGGAATATTTCCTGATTTGACCGGTTTGAATTTCATTATCAAAAATAAATTTGAGGTATGGTTGATTCATCCATTCCTTTTATCCTATATTTTATTTAACGCTCAGGTTCATCTAACAATTTTGTAGTTGGATAACCAATAATGTTTATGTGATTAGAGAATTAAAATAAATTATCATCATATATAGTGAATCATCCTTGTTGAGTGTCTTATCATAGAATAGGAATCAATCATCCATATTGAAGATGTCATTTTTTTAGAAAACAAAAACCATTAATGTAAACCATTTATCATTAATTAATTGAACTAAAATAAATATTTACACATGAGTTATAATGGAACATAATAAAATAAATATTTATCATTCACCCTCATAGAGTCTAATAAATCTATGATTAACCATTTGTTTTCTTTAATGGAAACAAATTAACTTTTACCCACTTTTTATTTTTAGAAGACACTAAACTCCCTTATAATTTCACCCTTCTGGGAAGTATTAAACATCATTATATCCCTTTAAAAAATCTAAATGTCACAGAAATATCGTGCATCCATTTTGTCTTATAGGACTCTACTATAGATAAGTATACCATTTTTTATATTATTAGTTATGATAAAATCTATCATAACATCATTAATATATGTTTATAAAAATGGGAATATCACAATTCTCATTATTTTAGTTGAGAATAATGATAATGTTTTTTATTAATGATAATATAGACATGGGTAATTTTACAAAAATAATGTGAACTTGAATAATGAATGTTACTTATATGTATTTCACAAGATTTTTTGATTTTATGTCAAAAAACTAATTGATGATCGAATACAACAAATAATTGCACCACCAACCAAAGTGAAACCAGTGTATTGTTCTATTTTATAAATTCAGGATTCAATCAATGAGATTGTGATTTATTTATTTTTTAGAGTTTCTGAATCAAGATACTAGATTCTATTTCAAATGGGTATTTGTTTGTTTTTTGATGTTTCATGATTTTATTTGATGTAGGTTTTTCTTTTTCATGGATTGCTTTATAAAGTGGTCTCGGTTCATTTGATCTTGTGTTTCCTTTGACACCATCCCCCCTCAATGACTATGATCTCTCATTGCCAGTTTTTCTCTAATTATTCTCTCATACACCTTTTGTATTTGATGGTTGATTACAAACATATTTATTCAAATATTTAAGCTAGATTATATGCATTTTTTAGGATTATATTGCTTTTTTATGCCACTTTATTTATTATTCTATCCAATACTAAGACCCTTTCTGGTAAGAAAATTTTCATAAGAAATACGATTGGACTCTTCATCATATTTCATGAAACGTTTTTAATAATGTCACGTTTAAAAAAAATGTTATATCAAAGATATGGAAACGAGTGGTGTCCGGGGGGGTGTCCAAGGGGGTGGGTGGGTGTGAGTGGCTGTCCACGGGGGTGGGGGCCTGTCCAGAGGGTTTTGGGGGTTGTCCGGGGGGTGGGGGGCTATCCAGAGGGTTGGGGGGTGTCCAGGGGGGTATTGAAGGGGTAGGGGTGGGGGTGGTGTCCAGGAGGGGTGGGGGTGCTGTCTAGAGGGGTGGGGGGCTGTCCGGAGGGTTGGGGGGTGTCCAGGGGTGGTCCAAGGGGGTGGGTGGGAGTGGGGGGTTGTCCAAGGGGGTGGGGCCTGTCGAGAGGGTTTTGGGGGTTGTACGGGGGGGGGGGGTGATTCTCAGGTTTACTCCATTTTCTCCAATTTTCTATCAACTATGTAGGCGGTATGGTTTTCTTTGATTCAATGAAATTTAAAACTGTTATCTCTAACTATATTTTGTTTTAAAAATAATATTCAAGCATATTTTCTTAAATACCCATAGATTTGTTTTATATTTTAAATTGTTTTACATTCAAATTATGATTTTTTTTATATAAACATATATTTGTCTTATCTTAAAAATATATATTTTTTGTTGATATTTGTTATAGGTAACAATGAGTCGAAGTTGGATTACGGCACATCGAATGAGCAATGAATTTGAGGAAGGTGTTGATGCCTTTTTAGAATTTTCAAAACGAAATGTTCCAAGTAGTGACATTTTTTTCTGTCCATGCCTGAAATGTTTGAATATGAATAAGTTGAAAAGTAGAGAGATAAAAGATCATCTGATTTGTCATGGTTTTAATCCGAGTTACAACCCTTGGATTTGGCATGGTGAAACTGGACGAAATGTCACTGATGATGATGATTCGCAAGATGGTAACTCCGATGGAATTGAAGAAATGATTCGTGATATTGTAGCAGAACAAATTGAGATAGAACCGACAGTTGCACGTCTATATGGTGATGCTGAAAAACCATTATATCTTGGTTGTACAGATTTTACAGTTTTGTCGGAGGTGTTAAGATTGATTAACCTGAAGGCGAAACATGGATGGAGTGACAAAAGTTTTACAGAGCTGCTACAATTGATGAAAGATATTCTTCCAAAAGATAACGATCTTCCAGATTCACATTACAAAGCCAAGAAAATATTATTCCCGATGGGATTGGGATACAAGAAAATACATGCCTGTCCGAATGACTGCATTATATATAGGAAGGAATATGAATTTCTGTCAGAGTGTACTAAATGTGGGATATCACGGTATAAGGTGAAAGAAAAATCACAGGCTGGTGTAGAGATTACAAATCTCCCTTCAAAGGTATTTTGGCATCTTCCTATAATTAATCGTTTCAAACGTTTATTTTCTAATTCACATGATGCAAAAAGGTTAAGATGGCATGTTGAAGAGAGGGTATGTGATGGAAAAATACGTCATCCAGCTGATTGTCCACAATGGAAGAAAATTGATGCGCAGTATTCTACATTTGGAAATGAAATTAGAAATCTCATACTAGGGTTGTGCACAGATGGAATGAATCCATACTGAACCCTCAGTAGCACACATAGTTCATGGCCTGTTTTATTGGTAATTTACAACCTCTCTCCTGAAGTTTTTATGAAGTGCAAATATGTCATGTTGAGTATAATGATCTCTGGTCCAAAGCAACCCGGTAATGATATTGATGTTTACTTGTCACCGTTGATTGATGATTTGAAACTGTTATGGGATGATGGTATTAGGGTGTATGATTCTTATAAAATGGAATATTTTCAACTGCATGCAGTGCTTCTGTTCACTATAAATGACTTCCCAGCGTATGGAAATTTGTCTGGATACAGTGTTAAAGGGCATAAATCATGTCCAATTTGTGAACAACAGACGTCATATTTCCAATTGCATCATGGGAGGAAAACAGTGTACATGGGTCATCGAAAGTTTTTTCTTATGGAACACCCTTATAGAAGACTAAAAAAGGCATTCAATGACTCACAAGAATTTGATACTACTCCAAAACCTTTATCCCCTGATCTGTATTTTTAGAGGGTGAAAAACCTTGATGTGACATTGGGAAAGACACATAAATCTGGTAATGATAGACATATTTGGAAGAAAAGGTCAATTTTTTTTGAGCTACCGTATTGGAGGTATCATGAAGTTAAACATAATATTGATTTCATGCACGTGGAGAAGAATATCTGTGATTCTTTGATTGGAACATTGTTAGATATTAAAGGAAAGACTAAAGATGGGTTGAATGCAAGATTAGACTTACTATCAATGGGAATACGTTTGGAGTTAGCTCCCACTCCTAAAGGAAGACGAACATTTCTTCCCCCGGCTTGTCATACATTATCAAAGAGGGAGAAAATTAGCTTCTATCAGTGTCTTCATGATACCAAAGTGCCTCAAGGTTATTCTTCTAATGTAAAAAATTTTGTCTCATTGAAGGACTTGAAGTTGATAGGTATGAAATCACATGATTGTCACGTCATTATGCAACAAATTCTACCAGTTTCATTGCGTGGAATATTGCCCATTCATGTCAGAAAGACTATAATGAAGTTGTGTTATTTTTTCAATTCAATTTGTAACAAGGCGATTGATGTGAATTCTTTGAACATTTTGGAAAAGGATTCAATTTTTATACTTTGTCAATTGGAAATGTATTTTCCTCCAATTTTTTTTTGATATAATGGTGCATTTAGTGATTCATCTAGTTCAAGAAATAAAGATTTGTGGACCTGTATATATTCGTTGGATGTATCCTTTTGAAAGGTATATGAAAATATTAAAGGGGTATGTTAAAAATCTTTATCGACCTGAAGCCTCCATTATTGAAAAGTATATTTATGAGGAGGTAGCAGAGTTTTTTACGAGCTACTTGGCTGCGGCACAACACATAGGTTTGCCTCCATCTCGCCATGAACGAGTTAATAATGAGGGAAAGGGGATTCACGGCTTGAAATTCAAATTATTGTCAGCTGAACAGATGAAGAAGTTAGAATCATAAATCTTGAATAACATAGCTGATGCTCAACCGTATATCACATTGCATATTAATGAGTTGAAACAATGTCATCCAAAGAAGAAAGAAATGTGGATTTTGAATGAGCACAACAGAAATTTTTTGTCATGGATTAAAAAGACTTTTCTTGGTAGATCAGATGTATCAGAGACATTAAAATGGATAGTGGGTGGTCCATGTTTAAATGTGATAACATGGTCCGGTTATGACATTAATGGTTATACATTTCATACGAAAGCTCAGGACAACATAAGTGCAGTTCAGAATAGTGGTGTATTGGTGTTTGCAGAAGCAATGCATTTTTTGAGTGCTAAGGACAAAAACCCAATTTCTGCATCAAGTGCATATTATGGAGTGATTGAAGACATATGGGAGGTTTATTACTTTAAAATTAAAGTTCCCGTTTTTAACTATAAATGGTTTAACGGTAACAAAAGTGTCAGACATGATGAATTTGGAATGACACTTTTTAATCTGAATAGATTGGAAGACACAACTGATTCTTTTGTAATGGAAACACATGCAAAACAAATTTTCTATGTAGTAGATCAATCAGATATGCAGTGGGCTGTTGTTTTACAAGGGAAAAAACAATATGTTGGTGAGGATGAAGTTGATGAATATGCTGATTTATGTGAGATCCCTACTTCCATGGAAAGATTAATAGAACATAATGATGATCATGTTGAAGACATAGTTTGTGACATAAGGAACAATCACGACGAAGGAATTTGGGAAAACAATCCATTTGTACATTCCTAAAATTACAGGTAACATATGTTTATTTCTTGTTTACATTTATTTTTTCCATAAATGTTAGATATTGTAAGTTTTTTATTTATTAAAACATGTTTTAAAACAAAATAAGTATATGTTTTTGTTTGTTTTAAGTTTTTTTAGTTTACTTTATCATGTTTATAACCATTACATGAATTATATATCTATTATTTTTGTTCAATAACAATTACTTTACCATGTTTACCATGTTTACCATTTTTACCATGTTTACCATCTTGACCATCTTAACCATATTTACCATCTTTACCATCTTTACCATTGTTTAACATGCTTACCATATTACCAATATTTACTATTATGTAACTTAGTAAACTTTTCTATTTTCTGATTACAGTAGTATTAAAATATTTGAATTTTTATATTTGTGAACTGAAGTTTGTTTTTTTTGATGTGAAGGATAATGACAGATCATTCAGATGATCAACCACATGATTCTAGAGAGGAGCATATTGCTGGTCATACATCTGGGGATGAACATTCACATGCTCCTATTATGACAAAGAGTTCAAAGGTTGGTAAACGTGGGTGCACACATTTACCAAAATTATCACTTGCCCGTACGCAGGATCAGAGGATAGTCGTTGAGTTTGATGATGATGATATTCCTAGAGGTCCGAATGCAAAAGATTTTAAGAGTTTTGTAGCAACTCAGGATAAGAGCAAAGTAAGCATTCTGTATGATGATTGGAGAAGTGTGGATAAAGATATTATCTCTCAGTTGTGGGAGACGATTTTGGTAAGATCTTTTGTCATTGTTTGACTATTATTTTAATGTTTCTAGTATATATAATATGTTTAACCTCTTCTTTATCAGATGACATTTGATATTCCTGACACTGGAAGAGTCAGGAAGAAATGCTTATTGTTGGCTGCCAGGAGATGGAGGGATTTCAAATCAACCCTCTCATCTGATTTCATTTATGGTTATAGGAGTCATGACAATCCATGTCGTATATATCCTTTTATAGATGAAGACACATGGAGACAGTTTTTTGAAAGTAGAAGAAAAGAGTCATTTCTGGTAAGGGAAATGTAAACTTTTATAAACTTTCTTATATAAATGATTTTATTAATGTTTTGTTAATGATTTCTTATTCTTAAATTACAGCAAACAAGGAAAGCTCATCAGGATATCCAATCTAAAAATGTATACCCTCATTGTTTATCTCAGGGAGGGTATACATTATTGGAAGAACAAATGATGGTGGAAAAATTTCAACAACTAAGAGCTGAGTCTTCAAGATCTGGAGAGGTGGCCCCTCCATCCCCTCCATCTAGACATGAAAAATGGAAGAGAGCTCGGAAGGGAAAAAATGGCAATATCTTTCGAAAGAATCAAGAATTGTAGCTGAGAGGATTGTAAGATATCCATTTTATTTCTTTATGTTAACTATTTTCTTCATATAATTTCAATCATTACAGAAATGTTCAATTAATTAATACAGGACTCTCTTGAGGAGCAGAGTTCAGAGGGGACATTTACAGCTACTGGTAGGGAAGATATTTTATTTGCAGCATTGGGAAGGCCCGAACATCCTGGTCGTGTAAGAGGATATCCAGCAGGTGTATCGGTAAGAAAAGTGTTTCCACATTCTTCAACTTCTAACATTGATGGGGTTTATAAAAAAAATAGAATCCTTGGAGGCTGAAGTTCATAATATTAATGCGACGATGGAGGACAAGATTAGAGAGTCGGTGCAATCTATGTTTGCAGAAATGCAAAGACAATTTCAGACTGCAGCTCCCACTCCTCCACCTCCCCCTGCAGACCCCATTATTTATCATCCACCTCCGCCAGTAGCTCCCACTCCCCCACCTCAGCCTGCGGACCCCATTTTTTATCCTACGCCTCCGCCGCAGCTTCCTACTTATTGCGAGTTGTATGTTGATGATTCTCAA
This sequence comes from Viscum album, assembly GCA_963277665.1. Lineage (NCBI taxonomy): Eukaryota > Viridiplantae > Streptophyta > Magnoliopsida > Santalales > Viscaceae > Viscum > Viscum album. The sequence continues at coordinate 1,134,336,895 of OY728141.1, read as the reverse complement.
CATCATATAGTAGCATATGGGTTGGTATATTGTATAGGAGATACAGTTCATCATCAAAAATTAGAGGTAGAGAATCAGAGGGTCACTGTACAGGATATTATAGATAGATTAGCTAGGTTACCAATACCTACAGATGAGGTGGCGACAGTTGGATAGAGTATCGACCATTTTTTAATTTGGCCATCCAGACTTCTTCGACTCATTACCATAGAGGTATGAATGTTATATCTTTTATTTTATTTTTTTATTAAAGTTGTTTTATCATTTGAAAACTAATATATTTTTCAATTTTTTTTTACAGGAATACTTCAAAGGTAAATAAATACTGTATAGACAACAACAAAGACAAATGGATATGACATCAGATACATATTCAAATGGTCTTGACAGATTGTCAAGATATTCACATTTGTTGTTGGGTTATTATGAGTTTCCAATGGAAGCTCATGTTTGTGGACGTGAAATAAGAGTGGGGATTATAAAAACTGATATCATAGAGCTTGTTACTGGAGATAAGTTGGGCATCAACGTGGTGAATTTTTTTTCCATGTAAGTCTTAACACCTTTTCCCTGCTCTTTATTTATTAAAAATGTATACTTAAGTATGTTTTGTATTAGGTATCTTTATAAAATTTGTGAGAGGAATGAGCTGACAGAAGTATATGGATTCATGGACCCGCAATTGATTTCCCCTAAAGCATGTGCATTGAATGAGGAACAAAGAATGGTTTATATTGCTGAATGATTTGAAAAGAATATAATCACACAATGTTGGATGATGCCTTTTTGTGAGAGGTATGAAACACATTTCTCTCAAAGAGTTAATTATCTTTTAACATAAAAAACCACTAACGTCAAATTTACTTTTATCAGTGATCATTGGATGTTAGGGGTTTTTTGCCCAAGGGAGAAATCCCTTTATTGGATATGATCTGTCCATGGTGATGTGCGGGTAAGTTTTAAGAATATATTGGAAAATTAAGTTTCAATTTCTCAATAGTTTTATATATTATAATGAATTTTAAATTTACCCCATTCGTATTATTTTCTAACAGTGCATGGGCCTACTTTCGAAAAAACACAAAGAAAAGAGGTGCAAAGATCAAATATGTAAATGCGAAGGTAAATATCCATTTATAATTTGTACTTTTTGATTTATTACATAAAAATAATATATTGAATTTACACTCATTCAAACAGAATTCTCATGAACAACAAGGCCTCATCGAATGTGGATATTATATGTTAAGATTTATGTATGAAATAATAACAACTGGGAAAGTTGTGAATTTTGACCTGGTACGATTTCCTCTTAAACTTTGCCATAATATTTCAATTTGATTTATTCATTATACACGTTAACTACTTTCCTTTTCATTTTTAGCTTTTTGATGACCCTAAACCCTATACTGTTGAAGACATCAAACACTTACAAGTGGAGTGGTCAAATTATTTTACAGGTTTGATTAACTTGTAGTTGTTTGTAATGTAAAATATAATTTTGAATATTGTCATTGTAATTGTGTATTTGGTAGTTGTTTAGGTTAGATTTAGTTTTTTTTGAAGTTTATAGTGTAATTTTTGAATGTTATATAAGTGAATGTTAAATTTTGCTATGCTTCTTGTTTTGGTTTACTTATGATGGTTTTTCTGGTATGGATTTGGGTCTGTGGGGGAGGGGTTCCAAGGGTGTGGGGGTGTGTTCAGTGGGGTTGGGGGGTGTCCAGCGGTCTGGGAGGGCTGTCCGGTGGGGTGGGGGGACAGTCCAGGGGGTGGCAGGGCTGTCCAGGGGTGTGGGAAGGCGGTCCAGGGGTGTGGGAGTGCTGTCCAGGGGTGGGGGGGTATACATGAGGGTGGGGGGGTTGTCCAGGGGTGTGGTGGGGGCTGTCAAGTGGGGTGAGGGGGTGAGGGGGTGCTGTTCAGGCGGGTGGGGGTTGTCGAGGGGTGTTTGGGGCTGTCCGAGGGTCAGGGGGAAGTCCAGGAGTGTGGTGGGGGATCCAATGGGGTGGGGGAGGGCTGTCCAAGGGGTATACATGAGGGTGGGAGCTCCAATGGGGTGGGGGAGGGCTGTCCAGGGGGTATACATGAGGGTGAGGGCTCCAACGGGGTGGGGGAGGGCTGTCCATGGGGTATACATGAGGGTGGGGGATGTCTAGGGGGTAAGTTTTATATGTTATCAATGTACATGCTTAATTTTGATCTACTTCTATTTTTGTGGTGGTTGCGCCCAAATTTACCCTACAGGTATGCAATCGTTGTAGTATAGGTAGGGGTCGAATCCACAGGGACCGAAGAAGAAACCAAGAGACACTTTGATTTTGGAAGGATTTGGATATGGAGTGGCCAAATATTTGGATTGATTTTATTTTAATAACTACTTATTTAATCTAAATAAAATAAATTAAAACATACAATTACTTAGTCTAAAATAATTAATGGAGATGGGTTGATCCTAAGTTGTTACTAGGGTTAGATTGGATGCATTTATTTTCTTATAACATTCGTTTCACTAATTCAATATGTATCCAAAAAATGATATAATTCCTCAACATCATTCACCAATTTAATACCTATAAAATTCCAAGGCTAATCACCAATTCACTTAGAGGATCAATTTAATGATCACTCCAAGGAATTGGATCGTACTAGCACTCGAAATGTGTCATTGTTAAAGTTGGCGAAGATGAAGAAGAAATTAATCATCAAATGGAAATCTTAAATTAATGAAATGATTACAGAATTTTAGATCATAAAATAACATCCAATCTTCCCCATTAAACTCCCTAGGACCAACCCATAAGGTGTTATCCCCCCATTTATGCTATTAAATAAATGGAAGCGGAAAGTCGACTTAAAGAAGCAGAATTGGAGAAGAAAAACAAAACAATGAAACGATCACTCCACCGTTGTGTGAATAAATTCACAAGTGCTGGTGTGAATAAATTCACACCTTAAAGCAATGGTATCAAAGTGATAAGAAGAAGAAAATAAAAAGATGAAATGAAGAACTTTTATTAAGAACTAATGTGATTCAAATAACTTACATGAGAATGAAGAACGATTACAACATCAAATGGACAGCAAAACATTACAATGAAACAAAGCATCCAAGATCCCTAAATCCACCACCACTACTGCCTTAAATAGGAAAAAATGAAGCCTTGGCCGAGCCCCCAACATACAATGTGCCTTTAATTAATTATGTTGGGGAAATGTGGGTGGAACATTAATGATGAGAGACTTTTCCACTTCTTGCCCCGAAGTTGCATCCAGCTTGCATCCACCGGAAAGACGTGCCTAAAGGACCTTCTAGAATGCCTAATTTTAGTGGGCCCTAGAATACTTAAATGAATCCCCGGATGTCCCCTAACATCCTGTAAAATTGCAGCCCAAAATACTTTGTGGTTAGGGAGATATGATTGCAATAGTGGGCGGTTTTTCTGGGCCGCAGAATCTGTCCCAAAATTAAATCTTCAACTTGGGCTGCCTTACGCACCACCATTGAAGACGAATTATCACTAGATCCAGAATAATTATTTGTTCCAATATATGTCTTCTAGTCTCATATAAATTTTGGGCTTCATTGAGCCTGTATTGTGGGCCCCACAATCTGATCAGTGGGATGATATCCAATCTGCCTTCTCCAGAATTGTTTCCTTTCTTTGCCAAAAATCCTCATCATCCTTTATGAATACTCTATTGATCCCTGAATGAAAAATTTTCATATTTAAGTTTATATCCATTTAAAAAAATATCAAATTAAAATATGGATAATTAAATTCTTTTAAATCAGATGAAACATTGAGCCTAAATTGGTGCATATTAGGCATGAAGTGCACAAATGATGAGAATTGATGTTCAAAATTAAAATACACTAACTCAGGCCCATAAGATCAAAAATGAACATTTAATACCCTTAAAATGTAATCAAAATATGTGTTTTTATTGGCTAATCATGTGGTACGATTTCTTGATTTGTTTTTTGGTTGATTCTGGTGGAGAGCAGATGACTGCATTCAATTTTTTAAAAAAAATTGGGTTTATCACATCAGTTATTTAATAACCGACGTGATAAAAGGCCTGGGAAATGGTTTATCACGTCGGTTATTTAATAACCGACATGATAAAAGGCCTGGAAAATGGTTTATCACGTCAGTTATTTAATAACCGACGTGATAAAAGGCCTGGAAAATGGTTTATCACGTCGGTTATTTAATAACCGACGTGATAAAAGGCATGGAAAATGGTTTATCACGTCGGTTATTTAATAAATGACGTGATAAACCCCCTCCCCCCGGTTTATTACGTCGGTTATTTAATAACCGACGTGATAAACCCCCCTCCCCCCCAGTTTATCACGACGGTTATATAATAACCGACGTGATAAACCCCCCTCACCCCGGTTTATCACGGCGGTTATATAATAACTGACGTGATAAACCCCCCTCCCCCCGGTTTATCACGTCGGTTATTAAAAAACCGACGTGATAAACCCTCCTCCCCCCGGTTTATCATGTCGTTTGTTTAATAACCGACGTGATAACCCCCCCGGTTTATCACGGAGGTTCTATAATAACCGACGTGATAAACCCCCCACCCCCCGGTTTATCACATCGGTTATTTAATAACCGACGTGATAGACCATTTCCCCGTCCTTTTATCACGTCGGTTTTTTAATAACCGACGTGATAAACCATTTTCCAGGCCTTTTATCACGTCGGTTGTTAAATAACCGACGTGATAAACCCTTCCCATTTTATTTATCACGTCGGTTCTAAAATAACCGACGTCATAAACATCGCTATTTTATGTTTTTGACGTCGGTTTTTAAATAACCGACGTCAAAAACGTTATTTATAACGTTGCCTGTATTAACGTCGTCTAGAAACCGACGTAAAAAATGAAAAATAACCGACGTAAAAAACGTTTTCTGCACTAGTGAGGATTAATATCATGTGGTGCGACCAACATGACTTATGTTATATCCTTAATGAAATGTAATGATGGCTTGCATAAGGATGACACTACATGTGATAATGGTCACGAACAATGAATGGCCCAACAAAACATTAATCATTGGTGACTAAGAACCATATTTTTCAATATTCTAAGATATTTCTAGTATGATACATTACTCTATTTTTCTTCCACATGAATGATTCATGCAAATGAAATCATACATTGCGATTTCCCTATATCATACCCTATGATATGTTACAACCAAATAATTACTCTGTGACACTTCCTATCATATTTTATATCATATGGAGTAACCCCAAAACAACTTAAGTTATCATATAACATAATTTCATGAACAAAATAAATTCTCAATCATATTTAATGATAGGTTATGCAAATTAAATACAAAATGTGTTTTTTCTTCATTATAAACACGATTTCATGAATCTAACCACATGAAATTTCTCTGATACCACTGCTGGGTTTATAAGGATTTATTGACACATAATTAATGTTGAAAAAACAAAAAGAAACCCAAATTCCTAGGATCACCATGTATGAAACTTAAACCATGTTTAGGAAAAAATGAAGAACAATATCATGTGTACCTTACACCGATGAGTCTCCACATCTTCTTTAATCGTATGATATTGATGAAAATCACAAAGGGGTAGCCAAAGGACCCCCTCCTCTATAGTGTATCCAAATACTGCACCAAATCACCCATCGCATGGAAAAGACCATCCTTTAAACTACGATATGATAATATCTCATATAAGATAATGTAAAAGAAGGAAGAGATATTTAGGGAGAATCAAATGAGGATTTTTTTGGATATACCAATCACCATCACATGGTGATCACCTCCATATGTATCCCTTGAGGATGCACCCAATTTTCCCATACATTAACTCATATGTTACATAACATATGAGTTAATTCCTATACCTTTCATGTATTTATCATATAAATACACCAAACCTCCCATTCATCTCATCCTATAAAACATCTCCATTTAATGATATCTAGGCAAGGGATAATTTTGAATGATAACAATTATCATTTGGCTGCCAAATAATCATAATATATTAGTGTATATTGCACCATACAATTATACTCATAACACTCCATATGATATTTCCCAATCATACAAGATTATTAGATATGGTGGTTCCATTAAATATCTATTTCATGCCTTACAATATAACCAATCATCACCAATGATATATTTATAATAAATCATACATGTATAGGCTTTAAGGTATACATGCTTCATCATGATTCCAAGGTTGTTGGATCAATTATGAAGGAAATAATCCATTGGTTATCCCTCAGTGGGTATTATAAAGCTAATTGTTTATTTAATTATTGATATAAGGTTGTGTGTTATTCTATTCATTTTATTTAAATATGCATTTCTCTTTATTATTAATAAAAAAGATCTTGGTTTTTGGGTTTTTTCCACCGTTTTTTGGAATGTATGATGTCTTATAAACTCATCAGTGTTTTTAGATGCAATATAAAAATATTATAAGAAACTAGTAAATTTTTTAAAATTTCACATTTTTATGCAGAACATGATATCCTAGGTAGTGATATACAGATATCACTAAATTTGATATAGAGTTTTTACCTTTTAATCTCATATTTCTAACATTGATATATGATATCACTTTCTCTGGTAGTCTTATTTGTGGGTTTTCAAAAATAGATCATTGTAACTTATATGAAAATATAGGAACGTCGCTGAATACACTATAGTTCAAAAACCCATTAATGGGAAGTGATATGCCAGTATCATACCCTGTGATATGTAACCCAAACTATATTAATGAAACTAATGACACAATAACAAAAATATGTTTATAGAAAGTGATATATGATATCAAAATCTATAATATAAGTGGTAGCTATATAGGATATTTCAATGCTCTTGACTACCAATATCCAATGATATAGTTTTGGAAAATATCGCAGGCGGTGATACAAAATATTTTTGTTTATGATAAAGTGAAAAAAATTAAATTATTTAAAAACCTTTTCTAATGTGAGCCTAAAGGGATTGCATTGAATCCTCATGACTTTATACTATATCAAAATGTGATTTGGAAGATGAGATCATTGTCTAAAGTTATCATATCTCACAATAAATTATTCATTTATTTCCCTATTAAATATTCGTTAATATGAATTTTTTATATTATATATATTTTCATGATCTAACTTAAATTATTCAAACTATTTCATATAAAAGTTATTCCATGCATTTAATGTGTTTAATGTTAGCTAATTCAAAAGGATTAATTTATTTTGACCAAAATTAATGATTTTTTTGTTATAATTCCAAAGGGAATGATTATTATAATTATTCATCTATATTTGGAGTAAAAAAATTATTGGAATTTAAGAAAAATCTTGAGTAATAATCAATAGATAGCGGGAATTTGGATTAGACTTTCCACTATCTTAGGAACTTATAATCTTTCATAGAAATGTTGAGGTTGGATACCTATCATACTATGCATTCTCTTGATAAATATTTTGGTTTCATATAATTTTAATCCATTATATAAAATAGTTTCATGTATAATTTTCATGCAATTCATATTTTTTTTAATATTATGATTAAATTTTTACTATGAATGTGTAACATAAATCATTATTTATATAATAGTTATGCATTAATTAGACTGAAACATGTTAATTTGGTTAAAGGAATAAGATGCATAAATGAAATTATTATAAGTATGCATACATATAAGGTTCCATGAGATTAAAATAAGAAAATTGTGAGATTTTTTTAAAATTTTAAAATTACTAAGTTGTTAGATTCCTTTAAAAGTAAACAATTATTAAGAGTTTGATCATCAAAATGGGAAGGTCATGACAAAGTCAAGTGCCTGTGGATTATCTTATGTATAGTGTCCAAGGCATGAGTGAACCTAATAAGATCAGGTACCTATATCTCATTATAAATTTTGGGCCACACTTAGATAGGTAACCCTAATAGGATTATTTTTCTAGAGGATTATAATTGGGATAATATATTAGATAAATTTAAGAAAGATATTGTCTACTCAACTATCTAAGAGTAACATATGAAATAATTGACATGACTGTCCACCTAAATAGTTTTGTGATGAGAGAAATGAAAAATTAGACACAAAGCATAGTGAAATATGGATCTTGGATCAATAATAGATATGATGTAAGAGTTAATTATTTTAGTGGAAGTATATTAGATAAAAGTACATATTGGACACCTATGTAAAACATGATACTCATTCAAAAAATTTATCTATTGCAGTTTTTAATATAAGTAAATACCAACTCATTATACATTTCTATGATATCTATATTGGAATGATAAAATATAAATGGTAGTAAATTATTGAATTGATATCAAATTTTTTGGATTGTCCTCAATCAAGAAGAAAAATTTTGTGTTCTAGAGAAACATTTACCATAAAAGACCCATGCAATGAAGTTAAAAGAGAATAAAAAAATTATATTGAACATAAGAAATATTCTCCTAATGTTTCTACTCTTATTCTTGTAACCATGGATTCTAATTTATAAAAATAACATGAGAATGTGAAAGCTTTCAAAAATATTTACAACTTGAATAGTCTTTATCAAGAATAAACAAGACATGAACATTATGGAGTTTTAAAATTATTATTTTAGTATAATATAACATAGTGAAATTTAATTTATACTATTGTAGAGTCCAGTGGCACTTATAATTCTTTGAATTTTAAAGGTGGTGTCTTAAAAGGGAAAATATTTCATTACAAAAAGCTTATATATTTGAAAATAAAATATCAAGAATATCGGAAAAGAGTTGTAAAATGAATATCAAGAGTCTATATCAAGTATTTATGTTATAAAATCAATTTTGTCTAAAATTATGATATGTTAGTATATGATATTAGCTGAACATTACATTTTTTTGCTTATTTATAGGGGATCATAAGTGAAAATAGAGGTTGATGAATGAATTTGGAAATTTAGATTTATTTCACCAATACAGTAATATAAACTGAATTTCAAAGAAAAATGTGTGATTTATATTAGTTTGGAGAATTTATTATAGTGTTTTTGAGTTATGTAAATAGTTATATGTTTGGATAAAACCAATTAGTTTTTTATATGAAAAAATTGAATTCACAAATCAATATGGTATTTTAAATCTCTAACTCATGGTGTACATTGAAAATATAGTTTATATGATGTATATGGTGGATGATTTGTATTTCCAAACAAAAAAGCTCAATTTATAACATCATAAAATAAGGTGGATAGTGTCAAAAGTATTACTATAATAATATTTAATTTATAATTTATTTAACCAAAATAAATTTACTGATTATCTAATAATGATATATCTTTTCACATTTTAAGTCTCTTTTCTAACTAGTTAATACTTCTTATGGGATAATTCTCTATAATTAATAATTAAAAGATATATTCCATTTAATATAATTAAAAAACCATATAATATATGGGTTGAAAATGTTTCCATGTTATCTTTCAATGGTTTTTGGGCTATTAAATTTATGAGTGACATTAAATTTCATTAATTTTTCCCAAAACTATTATAAAACATTATTATTTAGACATAAAAAAGGAAATAATTAGTTATCACTATCAAAAAATGTGTTTTGTTTTATATTAGCACAAAACATTCCTTCATAAGGGATATGTTATGTAACATCCCATGTTTTGGACCGGGTTAAAATTTTAAGAGTTTTTGAAATTTTCATTTGGTGGTTGGGTCAAATCTTGTTTTGAGATTTAGAATGTAATTCTAAGTGTTTGGTCACTTGAAAGTGATTTTTTGGTTGGTTTTTTAAGTCTTAGGAGGTGTCTCAGGAGTTCAATTGAGTTTTGGAAGCATCGGGCTCTGAAAGCATCAGTTTTTAGAGGAGCGTAGTAAGGCGCATACTTGCCACATGATTAGTTTAACCATGCGGGTCAACCGTGCGACCCATATTCTTAAGGGAAATAGTTTTTTAAATATTAAAACCTAACAAGGGTAGTCATGTGCCTTGTTTCAAGTGTGAAAAGGTGACCCACATGGGTTGCATGCATTTTTCACAAACTATGTGTCTATCCCACACCCTTAGTTCCACTTAACCAGTAGCTATGCATGGTTTGGGTGCACAATTTTCCTAACCATGTGAGATAACCATGTGAGTTATGGATTCTAAGTAGAAGAGGCTACACGACTGACACATAGTTTGAAAAACCATGCAGCCTAACCATGCGGTTCATTATAAGGATGAAATTACTTTTTTCCCCTCCAGCTTATTTCTTTCTCCCCTTACTTCTTTCTCCTTCATACACACTAGGGGAGTTGTGTGGAAGTTATACTCCAATCCTCTCTTAGGATTTGAGTTAGGATATTCACCCAATATCAATTTAGATCACTTTTAATTATGTTGGAACTACACCAGTAAGCTCTTAACTCCTCATGCTTCCCTTATTTTTTACCTCACCTTGTAGAATGTTAAATTCTTACAAGCTCTTTTTCCCTATTTTCAAGGAATTTTACAATTCTTACAATTTATTCCATTCCGAATTGAATCAAAGGAAGATAATGTATGTGTGGACTATCTTAATCACAAGGTATTTTTTCTATTAGTTTTTCTCTAAAAGCCTCATTTTATATAGTTTTACCATTGTACCACATGCTGAAACTTCCGAGTGTCGATTCTAAATTTATAAATTCTTTCAATTAAATGACTATACCTCCTTGAAAGGTGTTTTAGACCCCTATTGATATGGTTAGAGGTTATGACCTCAACCCAAACCACCATTAGGTTGGGATTTCTAGATCACCTAATAATTCATGGCTCACCTTATGAATAAACCACCCTTGGGGTGTGTTAATTTAATTGGTTGTGATTATATTCAAATGATAACATTTGTCTTGCATTCTAGATCACCATGTTTGTTGTATTAAATTATCCCTATTTATTGAGATATCATGTTTTCTAATAAAACCCCTCCGTTTAGGTGTGCTATCTTATAAATAAAAAAGTGAATTGGTCGATGATGTGAATAGTGATTGTATTGCTGGCATGGGTGCTTTCCATGGAATCCATAGTTGTTGTGAAATGTAATGTCCATATTTTGATTATGAATAAAGTTTCCTAGTAATATAAATGAATTGATTTTGGAATTATTAACTCTTGTGAAATATTTAATCATTTAAATGAATTATACTAAGAAGGATCCATTGTTCCTTGAGCGATGTCAATTTTCTCTTTACGGAACATCAGGCTAAGGGATCATAGGGAAAGTCAGATTACCTTATATTTTATTATGTTTGGAAGGACCTTGGTTAGGGTTGTTGAGCATGATTTCTCACACCCCAAGGTCAAGGATGGTGGTCATGGAATCTCACATCTCTTGGGTAGTTGGACATGAAGTCTCATTCCCCCTCATTTAGGATGCCAATAATGATGGTCACATCCATGTGCAGGATGACATACATGATTTCTTTATCCCATTTTAGACATTAGGCTTAGGACCCGTTTATTTAAGAACTTGATTCTTCTTCTTCTTCTTCTTCTTATTATTATTATTATTATTATTATTATTATTATTATTCACTTGATACTATTGGAAAGGATGTCCTTATTCACTAATTGAGATATTACGGACATGAAGTCCCTTGAAAAATATGATACTCTACAATTATGGGCAGATTCTTAAGTTACACCTCGGATCCTACTAGTTCTACTCTTCTCCTTACATATATACATATATGATATTACTATGTGGATGCAAGGGCACTAAGCCACGGGTCCATGATGGGAAATTTATATCTATGAAAATGATATTATAATGTATGCATATATATACAGGATGACAATTGTGGAGACATGTTCCTACTTAGGCTGAAATAGGTATAATTGGCTAGGAGTCTATGAGGAACCTAATCCCGACTTATTTATATTTATTTATTATTGCACTGTATTTATTTTGATACACATATACATTGATTTATTATATTTGTATGGAATTTATTATGAATTTTAAACTATTGTTGGTGGCCTACTAAGTATATCTCACACTCTGTTCAGATCATAATTGCACTGGGGTACTCGAACAGATCTTGTTGTTGTAGAATTAAGTTCCTAGATTGTGTTTGCTTGCGGTTATCATTTTGGGCTAGGATGGGGTGTAGGAGTAGAAGACCGATCTGGTTCTCATGATGCTACTGGAGATAGCTACAATGTATTTATTTATTTATTTCCTTTGTTAGTCTTACTATGTATTGTACAATTTATGTATTCCTATTTGTACATTGTATCATATTCATGCATGAAACATTCATTCATTTACTATTACCTTTCAGTTTATTTATATTCATCTTCCCTTAATTATTATTTATTAAATTGTATTTATTACTGATCCATAGGGTATATTCTCCCTACTATACCTCATTTACACCCTCACTACTAGTCGGCAGCCTCTGACATACAGGGAGGCACGCTTGAGGCCTAGTGGCCAACTGGATTGGGGAACCATTTAATTGGAATCCAAGTTGGGATGATACATTTTTCATAAAGGGTTAGTGGGAAAGAACTTAAAATTAGTGAAGTTCAAAGTAAATAAATAAATTTTATTTTTGAATGAGATAAATTGGTTTCACAAAAGTTATGGAACTTTCAAATATAGGTATTAGTGAAGGTAACCAAGTTACATTCTAAAATACTTTTAAATCATTTAAGTATATAATTATATATTTTAAGTATGAATAATTATTTCATGTAGTTACAAGTTATTTTCAATTTAAAATATAATTTTAGATCCTAGTTAAACTATTATGTGTAACCTAAAACAATAAGTTAAAAAAGGTTTTAAGTTATTATGATTTCAAACATTAATAGTAAAAGGAAATTGTTTTGGATTTTATATTAAAGGATCATTTTGAATCCTTGTTATCACTTAAATATGAAAATAATTTTAATCTCATTAAAAAATTTAGTGGGAATAATAGATATAAATATTTTTTGAATGGCTATATATAACACTATAATGGTTTTAAAAAAAACCATTCTTGTATCAAAAACACGATTAGAATGTAAATTCCATAGGTATTATATATATCAAGGATTGAGTCCAATGTATTTTTTTAGGACCAAAATATATTTCATATAATGAAAATATTGATATTATGTAACATATCAAGATTTTAATATTAATGGAAAATTTTACATTATCATTCATTCATGTGTGGTATAATTTAACATGAGAATTAAATAATAAATAATCCATTTAAGAAAAGTAGTAATTTTTCTTTAATAGACGACTATCTTGGAAATTCATGGGTTTTGATGATATGTTAATATTATTGCAAGTGGGATCTCATGTAGAGATACCAATTTCATTCATAAGACACAAGTATTACTTTTATTCTGAACTGAAATACTTTGAGTATACTACATATAATTTCATACATATATTTCATTAGTATACTTAGGTTAGGTTCTTAAGATCAATCCCCAATACTTGAGGTTAATAACACGCCCTATATGTGGAACTTCAAGATTTGATACATTTTTACATCAATTTTAATGATTGATTTAATCAAGCGTGGTTGGGTATATTGTTGATCATGTAATGGGTTTTTATTAATCAATATGAGATATATCCACCTATATGATGGGTATGACATTTGGTACTTTGATTGAGTTTGACTAAGTAAAATCATGTCTATGATTAGTTGAATTATATATGATGTGCTAATATAGTTATATGAATGGAATATAATGTATTTAACTAATTTGGCTAGTATACTTATGGAATTAAGAATGTATGATTTGAACTATACTAGATTAACATGTTCTAGGTATCATGGATATACTTGATATTTGAGATAAATGATTTATATGAGTATGAATGTGATATATTTTGATACATATGGTGGACATGTTTATATGGAGATATGCATGCTTGATAGAGATCATGTCAGATCCCTTTATAGATTGAGTATAAATGAAGTTTTTCTAGAGGAAAATCTTTGCATATTATTATGAATTATGAATTCATAATAATTATCAATACTAAAATGACCCATATGGTCACACATAAGGCATTGTGAATAATGATTTTATTTTGGTACCACTAGTAGAATTTTGGACTTTAGAGGAGGGGAATTTAGGAAACCTCTATTTGGAGGTCTCTATTGAATCTATTAGTAACCACCATTTGATGGTTGCTAAGATTTCTCACTCCCCGCCAAATTATTTACCCTCCTTCACCTACCCCAATGCCCTCATTCCATCCTCATAAACCCCCATCCCCCACCTCTGCACCATGCCACATGACCCCACCTCCGGTTATTGATCCCCCCACCATCCAACCCCCATCCCACACCCACTGTTGGGCCCCCATCTCACCCCACCCCCTCGTTAATCCCCTCCCCCACATCTATGTTGCATTGTGCCCACCTCCATCCATCAATCCCCCTTTCATCCAAACCTTATACCACCCCACCATCAAGCCCCATCACCCCTATAGAGTCTTTGTATACATCGACCCTCCCCCATTTTGGAGCCCCCATATAGGATACCAAAAATCTCCTACCATTAATCCCTCTAACCTTCGAACCTCGCCCTAGACAGATACCCCCCATAAGGTGTAGCTGGTGCCCCCTACTACCTACGCCTGATTCCTCTTCTACGTAGTGACCCCTATCCCTCTACTTGCAACCCCACTCCACCTCAACATCCCCTACTCACCAAATCAACCGTGATAATTGTTGTCCAAGTATGATATTCATTTCTTACATTGAATAATTTTTTTAAAATGGGGTTTTGTAGGTAATTAGAAAGTTAGGGATTTATGGTAAGAAATTTAGGGAAATAGATTTTTGAATGAAATAAAAGTATGAAGCACTTTTATAATTGATTTTTTTAAATTCTAGTTTCTTTCTGTTTATAATGTTTTGTTCCTATGAATAAATGTTCAATTAATTTTCTATAGGTGATAAAATGTTACACGTTTAAATATTATTTCTATATTAATTGATTTATTTATTTTAAATTATTGAATCTTTGTGCACTTCGATAGTTTCTAATGCAGGTCGTAGAGGTGTTCTTGGATGATTTAATATGAGTTGTGAATATGTAGGTTATGGTTGATTGAATCCACGTTGTTGGATTATTTAATTAAAGGTGTGGAGATACATGTTATGGAGGTTCACTTAGATGGTTTCCGGTGAAATAGAGTGATATAATCCATTGTATATTCATACTATTTAATTTTCATTGGAGGTTATTTGATAGGATTCGGTGTAGAAATTATCAGATTGATGATATTTTTTTCATTATGATACCTTCTTTATTTGGTTGTGAAATAAGATCCCCATGAAAGATTGTCAGCTTTTTTATCCCTATTTCATCACATGCATAGTTTCTTTGGATTCATGGTTTCTTCTCCTCCCTAACCCCTCTCCTTTAATTAGTTTTTTTCAAAGTTTTTTTATTTTTTATCTTAAAAATATTTTGGTCACTTATTATAGATTTTGGTTTGTTCTTGATCCATTGAACCTTTTGGTTTGGTTTTTATAATTTTTGAAATTTTAAGTGTTTCATGGGATTTGATCACTTAGCCAGAATTCATGTTGTATATGTTTTCTAATATGAAACCTTTTCATATTTTATATACATAATATTAATTTATATTTGAAATGATTTTAGTATTATCTTAACATGAATTTGAATCGTATTTTTAGTTGGATGCTCATATGCTCTAATCTAGTTGTAGGTACAAGCTTATGATTGGGAATATAATGGTAGAACATGTTAATAAGGAAATTTATCATGAATAAATTCAAACAACAGGGAATTAATTAAATGTTTTTGGTCAATTTATATTTTTCTATGATTATTCAATCAATAACCATGAAACATTGTGGATTTTAATATCCATTAATTATATTGAAATTTTTTATTAATAATGTTATCATGATTTGTTCTTTTGAATTAATTAATTGTATCCATGTGTATGTTCCTCCAAAGCAATGAAGTCTGAAAATATTTTTTATCTAATATATAGTTATGTTATCTCTTTCTTTGGACATGTTTATTGTCATTTAAGTAAAATTCTCCCTACATAATTTTAGTGCGATTATAATTTCCAATATATTGGATGATTTAAACATACATGGTGATATTACCATTAAAGTTCCCTTAACTTTTTATATTTAATTGAAGTTTAAAAAAATGTAATGGAGTTTCACTCTGCTTCATGATATTACCATTTTAGATGACGAGACTTCTAAGATACAAGTTTGAACACTTAATGTTTAGTAAATGAATTCATAAAAATATTTAAATGAAATTTTTTCATCGACATAATTATAATTAATGAATATATAAGTTCTCTCTTTATATTTTGTATTTAAATTTTTATCTAGAGTTTCTAATCATAAACTTTTAAACATACTACCAATTATATTTTTCTATAATGGCATGGATTTTCATTATATCTATGATATTTCTACAAATTATTTTAATATCATACCTTACCCTAATTATTTATTGATTTTTAGGATTGACATGGTGACATAACAAATTTAAATGTAGAAATTTGTGAAGAATTTTGATTCCTTTCATTCAATAGAGGGAATGAGTTGATCATTCTCGAGAAATAGTTATGTGCTTTTGTATGTGATCCTATTTAAAAAATTTACTATTATCCCCACATGCCTGCTAATTTCCTTTTATTTCTTAAATAACAATGATGATTTTTAATAATTTATAGGCACACAAATCTACTCATTTATTTCTATTTATCAAGTGCAATTTTTTAATTAAGAGGATTCTGTTTTAATTTTTTAGAATAGTATTAGTTGATTATTAGATTAAAATATAGGATAATTTATAAAAAAATAGTTTTACTCAAAGTATTGATTTTTTTTCAATTTATCTATAAATTAATTAATCTATCATGCTTAGTTTATATGTAAAAATGATTTTACCTCTATTTTAATAATATGTTTTGAATAAATATTGGTCATTATGATTAAAATTCATACTTTTTAATATATTATTTAGATGTTGTGGTATGGGATTGGAATACTTTAATTTATAGGTAGATAAAGATGATGATAGTGAAAAAATCACTGAAGTTGTTTTTCATGGGTGACAGAACACATTGATTGACATGTGTTTTTACTGCATTGATTCATAGGGATTTTTACTACATTAAAGGGTGTTTGAACTCTGTTATACATTATAGTTTTATATTGGTTTAACTTAAAAGGTGTGTGTAATGTATCTTCATGTTCTATGTTATATATTAATGTTTTTTTTGTTTTAATTATATAAAAAGGTTTTTTAATGAATTAATAGGTGTTTATGCTAAAATAAATCTTAAATTTAGTGTTTGATGCCCTAAATGTTTCTTATTTAGTTTTTGAAATTCAAAACATTAATTGATTTGTTTTTGAAATATGATAAGTCTAGTAAAGTAATATTAAAGGAATGTTGAACTACCATCCAAATACTTAACATCAATCTATAATTATTATATAGTCATTATTAATTTTAGTTTCCTGTGCTTCATTGAAGGAGTTAAATATTTTTTTAAATCATCTGTTTTATATAAAATTATTTATCTCATGTACTATTTCTTATGGTGGTTTTATATTCTAATAATAAATATTTCAACAAAAACAAGGCTACTAATAAAGTGGAATACCCTTTTATTTTTATATTATACTAGAAATAATATGTTTTCATTAATCAAATTATAAAAGTAGTTTGTGTGTTTAAATATTATTCCAATAGAAATTAGGAATCTCTCTAGGTATAAGTTATTCAATTTTATTGAAATCATTGGACAATTATCTTAGTATTATTTGTGTCATGTATGAGCAAATGAAACACCAATAAGACATGTGGTGTGCTCAAAAGGACCAAATATAAAATTTTTAAAGGTTTGACACCCTTTAAAAACATGCATCTAGGGGTTAAAAGCAATCTAACAGCCTCTAAATGATGTTATATCATAGGAAAATAATTGTACAGTAAATTGTGAGATGTTCGAGTAGAAGGAATGTTAATCTGAGGGGTTTTTTATTGAGATGACCTGAAACCCACTTTTATTGTTTTAAAACACTAAAACATGCATTTGATGGTTAGATCCATAAAAAATGAACTTAGAATGAGGTGAAATCATAGTAAAATTTTCTTAGTATTATTTGTGACTTGTATGAGTAGATGAAACATCAATCAGACATGTGGTGTGCCTGTAACGATATAATAAGTAGTTTTAAAAGGTTTAAAACCCTCTAAAAATGTGGTTCATAGAGTTAAAACCAACCTAAAGACCTCCAAATTACCTTAAATCAAACAAAAACAATTGTACAATTATTTTTAAAATGGTGGAGTATACAAAATGTGAATTTGAGATACCATTTTCTCAGGTTGACTGAAAACACACTTTTATTATTTCAAAACACCAAACTGTTCATTTAATAGTCATATCCATAGTAAATTACCTCTAAATGATATGAAATTATAGGAAAAAATATATTACTATTATTTAATATATGTATGAGCATACAAAAGGTCAATCGTATATGTGATGTTCTTGAAACGATCAAATATGTAGTTTTTGAAGGTTTGATGCCCTTTAAAAATGTGCATCTGAGGGTCAAAACCAACCAAAAATACTCTGAATGCTATGAAATCATAATAAAACAACCGTATAATGAATTTTGGAGTGGTAAAGAAGAAAAAACCTCAATATAAGGCTTCGTTTTCCTGAGATGACCCAAAACACGCTTTTATTGTTTTAAAACACTAAAACACACATTTAATAGTTAGATCTATATCAAAAAACCTTAGAATGTGGTGAAATCATAGGAAACCAATCTTAATATTATTTTTTACACATGTGAGTAGATTTAATGTCAATAGACCACATGATTTGTCCGAATGACTGAATAAACAGTTTTTAAAGGTTTGATGCCCTTTAAAAATGTGCATCAAGGGGTCATAACCAACTAAATGACTATTGAATGCCAATAAATTAAAAGAAAAAAACTTTATAGTTATTTTTGAAATTTCAAAGTATAAGGAATTCAAATATAAGGTTTTGTTTACCCAAGATGACCGAAAATGAACTTTTATTATTTTAAAACACTAAAATACATGTTTAAGGTTCAGATCCATATAAAAAAATCTCATAATAATGTGAAATAAAATTAAAACCATATTAATATTATTTGTGATGTGTATAAGAAGATGAAATTTAAATTGGACATGGAGTGTGGTTGGAATGATGAATATACTATTTTTAAAGGTTTTAAGCCCTTTAAAAATGTGTGTTAGGGGGCTAAAACTAACTAAAACACCTCTGAATTTTATAAAATCCTAGGATAATAACCATATAGTTAATTGTGAAATGATCGAGTAGAAGGAATTTCAATCTAATTTGTTATTTTCCTGGGATGTCTCAAAACTCACTTTTACTATTTTAAAACATCAGAACATGCGTTTAACTATCAGATCCCTTGAAAATGACCTTGAAATGATCTAAAATCAACGAAAAACCATCTTAGTATTATTTTTGATATGTATGAGTATAAATCATGTTAATGGAATGTCAGGAGTGCTCGAAACGAATGAATATGCAGTTTTTAAAGGTTTGATGCCCATTAAAAACATGTGTCAAGGGATAAAAACCAACAGAACAACCTCAGAGTACAATGAAATCATAGAAAAACAACCTTCAAAATAAATTTTGAAATTTTCAAGTAGATCGAACATCAATATGAGGTTTCATTTTCCTGATATGACCCAAACACTTTTATTGTTTTAAAATACTTAAACTTGCATTTAATGGTCAGATCCATAGTAAATGACCAATAAATGAGATGAAATAATAGAAAATTCATAGCAGTATTATTTGTGACATGTGTGAGTTAACAAAACATAAACCATACATGATTTCTATCAAGAATGACTAAATAAGTAGTTTTTAAAGGTTTGACGCCCATTAAAAACATGTGTTAGGGGATCAAAACCAACCGAATGATGTCCAAATGATATAAAATCAGGCAAAGAAAAATGTACAATGATTTTTGAAATGGTTATGTTTACGGAATATAAATATAAGGTGTTGTTTGCTCGAGATAACTGAAAACCACTTTTATTGTTTTAGAACACCAAAATGTGCGTTTAATGGTCAGATATATAGAAAATGACCTCAGAATGGTGTAAAATCATAGGAAAACCATACTAGTATTATTTTTAATGTGCATGATTAGATGAAACATCAATTGGATATACGGTGTACTCTAAATGACAAAATATGTAGTTTTTAAAGGTTTGACACCCTTTAAAAACATGCATGTGGGAGTAAAAACCAACCAAATGACCTTATAATGACATTAAATCATAGGAAAACAACCATACAGTGAATTGTGAAATGTTTGAGTAGTTGAAATACATATATGAGGTGTCGTTTTCCTGGGATGACCCGAAACTCACTTTTATTGTTTTAAAACATCAAAAATGCATTTAATAATCAAATCCATAGAGAACGACCTTAAAATGATGTGAAATTATAGGAAAACCATATTAGTATTACTTGGGACATGTACTAGTAGACAAAACATCAGTACGACATGTGATGTGCTCAAAATAACTGGATAAGTAGTTTTTAAAGGTTTGGTGCCCTTTAAAAACATTCATCAAGGGGTCCAAACCAACTTAACATCCACTGAATGCCAGGAAATCTTAGGACAACAACCGTACAATGAATTTTGAAATGGTTTAGTAGATAGAGATTCAATATAATATTTCATTTTTTTGGGATGACCCGAAACACACTTTTATTATTTTAAAACACTAAAACATATGTTTAATAGTCATATCCATAGAAAACAACCTATGAATGATGTGAAACCATTGTAAAATAATCGTACAATGAATTTTGAAATGATCGAGTAGTTGGAACATCAATCTGAGGTGTCATTTTCCCGATATGACCTAAAACACACGTTTATTATTTTAAAACACAAAAACATTCATTTAACAGTCAAATTCATATAAAATGACCTCATAATAAGGTAAAATCATACAACAACTATCTTAGTATTATTTATGATGTGTGTGAGTGGATGGAATGTAAATCAGACGTGTGGTCTGTCCAGAATGACTAAATAAGTAGTTTTTAAAGGTTTGATTCCATTTTAAAACGTGTGTTGGGGGGTCAAAACCAACCGAAAAACCTCTAAATTCTATGAAAAAAGAATACAAAGACTGTACAATGATTTTTGAAATAGTGGATATCCAAGGTTATGTTTTTTCAAGATGACCAAAAAAGTAATTTTATTATTTTAAAACACCAAAATGTGTATCTAATGGTCAGATCTATAGTAAACAACTTTAGAATGATGTTAAATCATAATAAAACCATCTTAGTAATTTTTTTGATGTGCACAAGTAGATGGAATGTCAATCGAACATGTGGTGATCTTGGAACGATCTAATATGAAATTTTTAAAGGATTGAAACCCTTTAAAAGCATGTGTTAGGGAGTCAAAACCAATAAAATGACCTCTAAATGTTGTGAAATCATAGGAAAAAAATTGTATAATGAATTTTGAAATGGTTGAACAAAGAGAATGTCAATCTGAGGTGTCATTTACTCAGGATGACCCGAAACATAATTTTATTATTTTAAAACACTAAAACATGCTTTTAATGATCAGATCCATAGAAAACAACCTCAAAATGATGGAAAATCATATGAAACTGTCTTAGTATTATTTTTAAAGTGTACAAATAGATGACACACCAATCAGACATGCAGTCTTCCAGGAAAAAATGAATAAGTTGTATTTAAAGTTTTCACACCCTTTAAAAATGTGTGTCAGGGGGTTAAAACCCACCAAACAACCTCTAAATACCATGAAATCAGATGAAAAAAAATATAGTGATTTTTGAAATGATGTAATATAAGGAATGTTAATCCAAGGTACTATTTTCCCTTGATGATCGAAAACACACTTTTATTGTTTTAAAATACCAAAACATGCGTTTAACCATAAGATCCATAGAAAACAACCTTAGAATGAGGCAAAAACATATAAAACCATCTTATTATTATTTATATTGTGTACGAGTATATAAAACATCAATTAGAGGTGTGTTGTGATTATAAAAACTAAATAAGTAGTTTTTAAATGTTTGATTCCCTTTAAAAATGTACATCAAAGGATCAAAACCAACCAAATGACCTCAAAATGTCATCAAATCATAGGAAAACAACAATAAATTGATTTATAAAATGGTTGAGTAGATGGAACGCCAATCTAAGGTGACATTTTCCTGAGATGATTAGAAACACACTTTTATTATTTTAAGACACTAAAACATGCATTTAACTATCAAATCCATAGCTAACAACCTCATAATGATGTGAAATTATAAGAAAACTGTTTTAGTATTATTTTTTGTGTTTATTAGTAGATGAAACATTAATTAGATGTGTGGTCTTATAGAAGCGTCCAAATAAAGTGTTTTTAAAGGTTTAATGCCCTTTAAAAATACACATCATGGGGTCAAAACCAACCGAACGACCTCTGAATTCCATGAAATCAGAAGAAAAAAAAATTGTATAATGATTTGTGAAATAGTGGATTAGATGGAATGCTAATCTAATATTTTTCCTAGGATTAATGAAAATACACTTGTATCTTTTAAAATAATAAAACATGTGTTTAATGGTCATATCCAAAGAAAACAATCTCATAATGATATGAAATCATAGAAAAAATATATTAGTATTATTTGTGATGTGTATGAGATGACGACACATCAATCGGATGTGAGACATGCTTAGAATGACTGAATAAACATTTTTTAAAGGTTTGAATCCTTTTAAAAACACACGTTAGGGGGTAAAAACCAAATGAACGACCTATTAATTCTATGAAATCATAGGAAAACAACCATAAAATGATTTTTGAAATGGTAAATAAGACAAAATAAATCTGAGATTTCGTTTTCCTAGGATGACCAGAAACACGCTTTTATTGTTTAAAAACACTAAAACATGCATTTAACAGTTAGATCCATAGAAAATAGGCTCATAAAGATTCAAAATAATATGAAAAACATTTTATTATTATTTTTAACATGTACGAGTAGATGATATGTCAATCAGATGTGCATTCTTCTCAAAACAATCAAATAAGGTTCTTTTTAAAGGTCTTATGCCCTTTAAAACATACATCAGGGGATCAAAACCAACTGAAAGACCTCTAAATTCCAAAAAATTAGACAAAAATGAAAAATGATTTTTTAATGGTGTGTTATATAGAACATTAATCCAAGGTTCCTTTTTCCTAAGATAACTGAAAACACGCTTTTATTATTTTAAAACAACAAAACGTGCATTTAATGGTCATATCTATAGGAAAAGACTTCAAAAGTACATGAAATCATATGAAAATAATCTTAGTATTATTCACGACATTTATGAGTAGATAAAACATCAATCGGATGTGTGGTGTTCTTAGAAGGACTGAATAATCAGTTTTCAAAGGTTTGGCGCCCTTTAAAAACTTACATCAGGGGGTCAAAACCAACCGAATGACCTCTAAATTTCACAAAATCATTGTAAAATAAACATACAATGATTTTTGAAATGGTTGAGTAAACAAAATATAAATATGAGGTTCCATTTTCCCAGGATGACTAGAAACAAAATTTTATTGTTTTAAAACATGAAAACATGCATTTAAAGACCACATCCATAAAAAATAGTCTTGGAATTATGAGAAATCATAGGAAAACTATTTTAGTATTATTTTTGATGTGTATGAGTAGAAGAAACATTAATAGGATGTGCAGTATGCCCAAAACGACTGAATAAGTAGTTTTTACAGGTTTGATTCCCTTTAAAAACCTGCATTAGGGGGTCAAAACAAATTGAACAACCTCTGAATGCTATTAAATTAGAAAAAAATAACTATACAGTGGTTTTTGAAATGTTGGAGTAGAAAGAACATCAATTCAAGGTTTTGTTTTCCTGAGATGACCGAAAAGGAACTTTTATCATTTTAAAACACCAAAATGTACATTTAACGGTCATATTCATAGAAAACAACCTCAAAATAATGTGAAATCATAAGACAAATGTCTTATTATTATCTGTGATATATACGAGATGAAAAAATGTCAATGGAATGTGCAGTGTTCTTAGAATTACAGAATATGTAGTTTTAAAAGTTTTGAAACCCTTAAAAAATGTGTGTTAGGGGTCAAAACCAACCGAACAACCTCCAAATTCCATGGAATCATAGAAAAACAATCGTATAGTAAATTTTTAAATTTTTTAGTAAACAAAACACTAATCCAAGGTGTCATTTTCACGAGATGACCCAAAATGTACTTTTATTGTTTTAAAACACGAAAGCATGCATTTGAAGATTAGATCCATATAAAAAAACCTCATAATGAGGTAAAATCATGGGGAAACTATATTAGTATTATTTTTAACATGTATAATAAAATCACGCGTTAATAGAACATTCGGTTTTCCTAGAATGACCAAATAAGTCATTTTTAAAGGTTTGATGCCCATAAAAAATGTGTGTTAAGGGGTCAAAACCAACTGAACGATCTCCAAATGACATGAAATCTAACTACAACAACTATATAGTGATTTTTGAAATGGTGTAGTAGAAGAAACATCAATATGAGGTACCATTTTTATAGGATGATAAAAAATGAACTTCTATTGTTTTAAAACCCCAAAACATGCATTTAATGGTCAAATCCATAAAAAATGACCTTGGAATGAGGTTAAATCATAGGAAAAACATCTTAATATTTTTTTTGATATGTAATAGAAGAAAAAATTTCAATTGGATGTGTGGTGTGCTCAGAACGACCAAATAAGTAGTTTTTAAAGGTTTAACATCCTTTAAAAACATGTGTCAGTGGTTCAAAACCAACCAAACTACCTTTGAATGTTATAAAATCATAAAAAAACCATATAGTGATTTTTTAAATGGTTGAGTAAATGAAATTTCAATCTAAGGTGTTGTTTTTCCAAGATGACTAGATCACAGTTAATTTTTTTAGAACACTAAAACATGCATTTAATGGACATATCTATAGAAAACGACCAAAAAATGATGTGAAATAATGTAAACACATATTATTATTATTATTAACATGTAAAAATATAATAAACATTAATCAGATGTGTGGTCTTCCCAGAACAACCAAATAAGGAGTTTTTAAAGGTTTGATTCCCTTTAAAAACATGCATCAGGGGGGTCAAAACCAACTGAATAATCTCCAAATACCATGAAATCAGAAGAAAAAAATCTATAGTGATTTGTGAAATGGTGGATTATATGGAACTTCAATATGAGGTTCTTTTTTCTTGAGATTATCAAAAACACACTTTTATTATTTTAAATCACCAAAATGTGTGTTTAATGGTCATTTCCAAAGAAAAAGACCTTATAATGATGTGAAATCATAAGAAAACCATCTTAGTATTATTTACTATGTTTATGAGTAGACAACATGTCAATCAGATGTGTGGTATGGTTGGAATGATTGAATGAATAGTTTTTAAAGGTTTGACGCCCTTTAAAAACATGCGTCAGGGGATCAAAACCATCCAAATGACCTCCAAATATCGTGAAATCATAGGAAAGAAACCGTAAAGTGATTTTTGAAATGGTAGAGCAAATAGAATATGAATTAGAGGTTTTGTTCTCCCGAGATGAATAAAACACACTTTTATTGTTTTAAAACATTAAAACATGTGTTTAATGGTCAAATCCCTAGAAATGGACTCATAATGATGTGAAACCATAGTAAAAAAATATTCGTATTATTTTTTATGTGTACGAGTATAAAACCTATCAATAAGACATTCAGTCTTCCTGAAACAATCAAATAAGGAGTTTAAAGGTTTAACACCCTTTAAAAAATGTGTGTCAGGAGGTCAAAACTAATTGAATTGCCTCTAAATTCCATGAAATCAGAAAAAACAACAATAGTACAATGATTTTTGAAATGTTGGAGTGAATGAAAAATCAATCCAAGGCACCGTTTACCTGAGATGATTGGAAACACAATTTTATTATTTTAAAACACCAAATGTGTGTTTAACGGTCAGATCCATAGAAAAAAAACTTAGAATAATGTGAAATCACAGGAAAACCATCTTAGTATTAGTTTTGAGGTTTAAAAGCAGATGGAAAATCTATCGGATGTGTGATGTGCTTAGAACAACTAAATAAGTAATTTTTAAAGGTTTGATGCACTTTAAAAATGTGCACCGAGGAGTAAAAACCAACCAAACGACCTCTAAATGATATTAAATCATAGGAAAATAACAGTATAATTATTTTTCAAATGGTCGAGTAGAAATAACATCAATATAAGGTGTATTTTACCTAGGATGACTGAAAAAACACTTTTATTATTTTAAAACATGAAAACATGCCTTTAATGATCAAATACATAAAAAAGAGTCATAATGATGTTAAATCATAGAAAAATAATCTTAATATTATTTTTTATCAATATTAATATAAAAAACATAAACCATACATGTGTTCTTCTTGGAACTACTTAATAAGTAGTTTTTAAAGGTTTTACGCCCTTTAAAAACATGTGTTAGGGGGTCAAAACCAACCAATTGAACTCTAAATACTGTGAAATCATAGGATAACAACCATAATGTGATTTTCAATGGTGGTACTGTGTAGGTACTGTAGCAACAGGGTTATTATTCATAGAATGGAAGTTGGGCCAAAAAATTGGGCCTACGGGCTATGTAATGGGCTATAAGCCCACTGGGCCTTCGAGCTATGTAATGGGTCTCCCTCTACCCAGTTAAAAGAGGTCTTTGATTTGATTTAATAATAAAATAAGGCTTCGACCCCCCCCCCCCCCCATAATGTGATTTGTGAAATGGTAGATTATAAGAAATTTAAATCCAAGGTGTTATTTTCTCAGGATGATTGAAAATGTACTTCTATTGTTTTAAAACACCAAAACATGCATTTAATGGTCAGATGCATAGAAAACAACATCAGAATGATGTGAAATCATAAGAAAACTATATTAGTATAATTTTTGATGTTTAATAGTAGACGAAACATCAATAAGATGTTTGGTTTTCTCATAATGATTGAATAAGTTGTTTTTAAACATTTGGTACCTTTTAAAAACATGCATTAAGGGGTCCAAACCAACCAAATGACCACTGAATGCCATGAAATCATAGGAAAAAAATCGTATAATGATTTTTGAAATGTTTGAATAGATAGAACATCAATATGAGGTGTTGTTTTCCCAGGATGATTGAAAACACACTTTTATTATTTTAAAACACTAAAACATGCATTTAATTATCATATTCGTCGAGAATGATCTCGTAATGATGTAAAATAATAGGGAAAATGTCTTAGTATTATTTTTGATGTGTATGAATAGATGACATGTAAATCGGATGTGCAATATTTTTAGAACTATTTAATAAGAAATTTTAAATTAAAAAATAATTAGAAAATATTAATATATTCAAAATCAAATAACCCTAGACTATTGTACTAAGTTTTAATTAGAATATTCTATTAAATTACAATTTTTAGTTTTTTGTGATTTTTTATTACACTATTTTTTTTATATTTAGTTCTATTTGATGATGGGCATAGAGTTTTGAAGATGATTGGAAAAATATATTTATGAGCATGTGATTTTACATATCATGGAGATATTTATTAAATTTTTTAATTATGGTAGTTTTTGTGGTTTTTTAAAATTATGTTGTGATTTTAAAAATAAAAATAAAAAATCTATAGCGGCTTCCAAATGGAGATCGCTATAGGGTTCCCCAGTATGTCTTATAGTGACCACCAAAAAATGTCCTATATAGATAATAGTGACCACCAATCAATGGTCTATATAGACAATAGTTATGGGACAAAAGTGTCCACTATTTAGTGGTCACTGGGAGGCCACTATAGGCCTTTAGCGATGACTTTTGGTAGTTGATACATACTGTTTTTGTAACACCCCAGGTAAATAAAGAATATGAAATTTTTATATTTATCCATATTTGTGAATAAAATATTAATATTACCTTAAAGGGGACACTATGCTTGATGGTGTACCCAATACGCAACAACGTGTTTCTTGGGAATCTTACGTTGCACTCTAATAATAAAATAATATTATTTTAAATGGTAGTTAACACCTAGCTGTTGTAATGGCGGGAATGAACAGAACTAACTACAAAATGATTATATATGTTTGTCAAATATTTTTGCTTTTTACAATAAATGTTAGAGGATTAAAAATGTGAATGAATTCAATTTTTAAGCGTAAACATTCTAATGTTCTTTAGAAGGTCGATTAACCGCCTTTTGATGGAGAACCTCTTTTAAATCCACTTTTTGACAATTTTATGTGTTATATTTGACAAAATAAAATTATTCTTTAGAATCGGGACATCAAAATTTACATTGTGTAAATTTTTGGTATTTTTCCGATAAAGTTCATTTTTTAATTAACAGTGAAAAATGTTGTATTTTAATTCAAAACCTCGTTTTAATATAATTTATTTATATGATTATATTATCTTTTGAATTGGTTTTAAAGTTCAATTAGAATATATTTTTACCATTTAATCCAATAGTGGTCGTTGGAATTAATTTCATCTTGAAATTGGAGTTAAACTAGAGTCAATCTTTTGATACTTATTGTTTCTTAAAAACACGCTATTTATTTTGATAGTAGGAATTAATTATTAAATTAATTAATGCAACTTATATGTTTTGAATTTTGTAAAATAGACTTCATTTTTGAATTTGTAATATCAAATATATCTTAGGGTGAATTTTTGGTAATTTTCTGAAAAACTTTAATTTTTGATGAATAGTGAAACCACTAAGTGGTACTTATAAAAACTGATTTTCCGTTTAAATGAAATTTTTCCACCTTTGTGTTTTGAATTTAAAAAATCTAACATACATGGTTGTCATTAAGAAGTAAAATTTGGTTCAATGGGATTAAAATATATTTTTTTGTGAATAGTAACTTATTAAGTTTTAATCGCGATTAGAGGTAATTAGTGTAGTTTAAGGTAAAAATAACGTTTTAATAATATGAAATGACCTAGAAACATGTCCTACCATAATTTTATGTGTCATGTCCGACCAATAAAATCCATGGGTCAACTTGGGGACCCCATGGATCCACTTTGGTTGGAAAATGACATAAATACCTTTTTATTTAATGTTAAAATTAAAATGACACAAACATGAGTTGTTTTACTAAAAAAAATTGTTAAATGGGGTTATACAAGTCATATTTTTGACTATAAATAGTCATTGGAAAGCTAAAAATATTTCCTAAATCATAGTATTTTTTTATAATTTTTAGACACTAAATAAATTAAATTATTTATGACATCATGATGATGCAGCGATGACCTCGTTATTTAATGATTTAAATAAAATGGGAAGATAATGTAAAATATAAGACCTACACATGTCCAAAACCTATTGTATGGGTGTATTTCGAACCCTTATCACCTTATCCTAGAAACACATAAATGTGGGACCATTAAAATCCGAAACTCATTCTAAAATAAGGTAACATTTCTTTACTTTCCAAGAGTGCCCCTCCTCTCCTCTTATAAAAGGCCTCCACCTCTACCTCCTTACCCACACTTACAAAGCCTTTGGCTCAGCCAAAACCTACTCATTTTTCCTCTCCACATCCCTCTCTTACTCTTAGAAGCCTCACTTTGGGCAGAAGTCTTCCCAAGGAAGCCTTTGAGCTCAAATCAAAAAGAGTTACCCGATTTTAAGGTAATGTCTTCACTTGTGTTCTTTTGTTTTATTTTGCTTCTCCAACCCCCTAAACTCTTTTTATTCATTTATTTTGTAACAACTACAGTATCTTCAATATACTAGGATGTTTTTATAAGAATTATTCGAGCTAAACTTACACACACATACATAAAATGGTTAAAGAACATACTGTTTCTGTGGATGGCGAATTTCTGCCTCACGAAACGATGATTGTTCAACACTCATATAACACCTTAAAAGGTGGCCATTAAGATGTCACTATATTTATATATGATATATAATATGTTTATTTTTTACTTAAGCTTCTGTATTTTTCTTTTTTGTCATACCTTTATGGTTTCCATTGTGGGTAAACACGATAATTTCATTTTAGGAAGTGCGGACTACCGCCCCCTCAAAGTGATTTGATTCGTTAATGCCATATGTGAGATGTATAAAGGATGTATTTAAAGTTATTATATATGATGTATGTTACATATAAATTATGAATATAATTCTGGAATTAAAATATACATACCTATCATTTAGTTTTAATTCCATTAATATGACATAGAAATGAAAGTAGCGTTCATGCGTACGTACGGCTTACCGTCTCCATGAACGGTGCATTTCATTTATTACCTCTAAATGATTATGTAAAATTATAAATACATGTATATTCTGGATATATATGATATATATGATATCCAAATCGTGAATATCATTCTGGATATAATGAACCTTCGACCACACGAACAACATGTAATTGTAAGAAGTCCACTTTCGACTTAAGAACCAAATATCGACAAAACAAACATTATTAACTTAAATGATTACATAATGTTTATAACATGGAAATAAGTGATATAAAAGGAAAAATGAACTTGAAAAAGTTTCTTAAGCAAGTATAAATTAACTCAAGTTTATTATTCAGGACCATAATGTTTATAACATGGAAATAAGTGATATAAAAGGAAAAATGAACTTGAAAAAGTTTCTTAAGCAAGTATAAATTAACTCAAGTTTATTATTCAGGACGTTAAAGAACGATCGAGTCAAGTTGGACCCGAGGTAAGGGATCCTACTCCTCTCTTTCTTTTTAAGTACACTCTTTTATGTCATTAATTTTAAGCTCATATTTCTTGTGATTGGGATGTTATTTTATATTACTATTACTGTAATTTTTATGTTCATATTATGAGAGACCCTATTCTCTCTCATCAATCCATTTTGGAAGTTTTGAGTGGCGCCGTTAGGCTGCCGAATTTTCGTAAGAGATCTAACCTCTCTCTTTCTTTTTAAGTACTCTACTTTATGTCACTTCTTTTAAGATCCTCTTTGTTATGATGGGGGATGTTCTTTTATATTCCTATTTCTGTAAATTTTATTTTAATATGATGATAGAACCTATTTGATCTCATCAATCCATTTTTGGAAGTTTTAAGTGGCGTCGTTAGGCTGCCGAGTTTTCATAAGGGATTTTTCATCTAACTTTTATTCCCATGAGATTTATGATACATTTTCCACAATTTCCTTTGATTGGTGTATGTACTGCCCATTATTTTACTCATTGTGTAATATACTTTCATTTATGAGTATTTACATCAATGTTGTATTGTCCTTCTTTCACGGGGTGTATGTTTCGAAAGATACCCATGTCGGTAAGGGAACCTTTCACCCTCCTCTTTTTAAAAGACTTATTTTGTTATGTATTTTAATTCACATAACATTATGTTGGAATATGTTCTTATATATCCTTAGTGATTTAAATTTTATGTCCAAGTGATGAGATACCCTTTTTATCTCTCATCAACTCATTTTCTGAATATTGTAGTGACGCCGTTAGGCTGTCAAATTTTTGCAAGGGAACTTCTTAACCCAATTTTGATTCTTTGGGATAAGCTTGTACTCCTTGAATATGTCATTCTAAGAATATGTGTGAATAACCTCTGATTGTTTTACACTTAATATCCACTTATATTTTGTGTATTATTTTGTCACACATAATTATGTAATTGATTTATCCTTAATCCAAGGATATCATCTTTGTATGGGACTTCGTCTAAATCTCCTTTCATTGAGGCATATTTTGTTTTATACACAACCTTCTTTTATACGGTGTATAAACCCCTTTGACTTTTACGTTTATCTGAAAGGAATATTTTTTTATACAAAGCGTTTTACTAAATGACAAAAGGGAATGTTTTTGTCGTATGTATGCGGCGACAATGACTTCTCCGCCGCCGTGACCATTATTTGAGTTTCGGCTTCCTATAAAAGCCATACGTTTTTTTAAAAGAAAAATAAATACCATGTTTTAATTTTCTTTTATTTTGGTATTGAAAATGGTTTTCATAATGTTTTTATATCAATGTGTTGTACTGATATCTTGTGATTGAAAAGTGGAAATGTTATGTTTCCTTTATGCAAGTTTTATGTGATACGATTATGTTATGGTTCTTGGGAATTATTATGAAGACGGGTGGTTCCATGATAAACTAAGGGCGGGTGAGCTTGATATATCTCTCCAATGCATTGGGTAACGCGAAGGAGTGAAATGTTAAGGTTTCTCCGAAGAGATTTATGGAATATATTGTGGTGGGTATTCCAAACGTAACCAAGAGGGTTACTCCCTACGTAAGAATGTTATGAATTCCTCAAGTTACCTTTTATGTCTTATGATTTCTATGATTTATTCATGATTTTTATGAGGTATGTTAAAGTGCTTATGTTTTATGGGTAATGTATGATTTCATTCTTATGTATACATGTACTCGTGTTTCCTTTCCATATTTTTATATCCTTTACTGAGCTTTTTATGCTCATCCCAAGTTTTTGAAATGTTTTTCACAGGTCAAGGGAAGGGTACATGATATGATGATAGTGTCAAGGAAGTTTCAAGAAAGAATCCATGTTTTATTTTAAATATGTTTCCGTTGATGGGAAAAATTAATACTATCTTTTATGTAACCACTTTGTTTAAATGTGGAATGTAATGCAAGTTTTATGATCTAATTCTCTAAAACTCTAAACCTGAAAAGATCCTCAATGTGTAATCTTGTAATAACTCAAGATTAAGTAAGGTTTAAGGCTGGGGGCTTATAGTTGGTATCAGAGGTCGGTTTAGATAACTTTAGAGGTTAGGGTATTCTTTAAGCATAAGTGACATTACCATAATGGTTAGGATTTCAGAAAGAGTCCTAGTTTTAGATAAAGTAAATGAGTAAGTATATCTTAGTGTTTATATTCTTCTTTAGTACATGATGGTTTTGTTGATATACTCACACTGACCTTTTTGGTTTTAGTAAATGGATGGATCTAGCAGGCACCAAAGTAACAGTGGATGTGAAGGAAACTGTGACAGTCTTTTGAGCGAGCAACTGAATGATATGGGAGATGCAATGAGAACTCTTGTGTTTATCCTCAACCAACTATCTGGAGTCATGATTGACCACCTAAACCTTGGTGATTTTTCTAAGTCATCATATATGCGAGAAACAAATCCCTACGGAACTACAGGTAACAATCATAAAGGTAAGTGTGTTCAAAAACCTATGTGTCAAAGATGTGGAAAGAAACACCTAGGAAAATGTTTCAAAGGGAAAGAAATATGCTATAGATGTGGAAATTAAGGTCATAAAGCAAGAACATGTCATGGAAAAAGGAAGCATCCAGTTGACTCGAGGAAAGGGAAAGAAGTTCTTTCTGAGGGATCAATTGAATGTTTTAAATGTGGTGTGCATGGTCATTATGCAAACACATGTCCTATGAAGAAGTTTCGTGAATGGGATCACCAAGATCGTACAAATATTCGTTTACCAATACCTAATTCCATTCTGATTGAGGATGAAAAAATTGACAATGACCAATCAAAGGTATGGATTATTTCATAACTTTTGTTTTCCTATTTTGGAATCTTAGGATATGATTCATGATTTTGTTTGTAGGAAAGAAGTATTTCAGAATAATTTGGAAGGGAATGGTTAATGGATCATGAAGAATGTTGAATGAGTAAGAAGTCAACATATAAGGGCTTCAAGAGTTATGGTGAAATTCTTAAGAGTATTAAGTCTCTTTTGATGATGGGGTTATATTAGAAGACTTTTTATAGTATGTGTAACCCTGATGTTTAATATATGAAAATTTTATTCAAGGAATATTTATCTATTCTTTTGTGGACATAGTTATAAAGAACCATTTGGGTTTATATGATCCTTACTTTTGAGGTAATTATGGGTTATTATATGTTACGATGGAAAATGAAAGGCATGAGATAAACTTGAGGTTAAAATATGTTATGATCATTTTTGAAGATTTTTTTCTCGTTTTGGGGAATTTTTTAAGAATTATATAGTTTTGGAAAAAGGACAACACGCAGACCGTGTGACAACCCGTCACGTCAGACAAAGCTGTGGGAATCGAACCCACAACCAAAGTGCGACTGGTATTTATCACCTACAACTGGACTACGTGAAGTCCCTGGTTAGTTTGACTAATTATTTTTAGTTAGATGATTTTAGGAATCAAGAGTAAGTTTATTTTGGGTTATATATGGAAATGATTAACCTATCATCGAGGATATGTGATTAGGTTAATTAATTTTCAATATGAGAATTTAAGAGCAACTGATGTTATTTGGAGATAAAAGTTAATTTGTACCTTGGAAGACTATGTGACTAAATCCTTCAAATATTTGGGTTTCAATCTTAGTTTGGTTTATTTTGAAGAATTTTATGGACAAATTGTTTATCAAATGGTCCTCGTTGAACTTTGGGTTTTGTTGGACAAATTTTGGAGATTAAGAATAGATTTTCTTTTTATAAAGGGTTATCCTTTTCTGGATTATCTAATCTTGTAATAACCATTTTGGTTTTGGTTTTGGTTAAAGTCTAAAGACATGGGAAGTATATAGTTCTCTTTTGTGGATTAGGTGATTCTCTAGAAGTTGATTATAGTGAACAAGTCTTCCTAAATACTCGTCTTTTGGAGAAAATATGAGTTTGTGTAAGAAATCTAATAAAAGTTGAAAGTCAACATGATAAGTAATTATGTTTCCTTATGAATAAATTCCTCAATAAAAAAAACAAAAATGTTGTCTATTAACTTTTCCTACTGTGGAATCGAATACCGTTTAACCCATCACAAGTTTGTGATTTTCTTGCGGTTAACTTCCTCCTAAACATGTTTTCTATCACTCTCCATCAGAACATGACCCTATGTTTTCTCCTCCATGACCATGTTTTTCTACATGGAATCCTAGTATGGGTTAACTCGGGTGACCTCTGTACTTATCTTTCTTTATTTTAAAGTGATTGTTTTACCGACTCTTGTTCTGATGTGGTACTTTCAAGGATGTTTCCAAGCTCAATTTTAAAATTGCGAGGACGCAATTCCCAAAAGGGGGGAAGGATGTAACACCCCAGGTAAATAAAGAATATGACATTTTTATATTTATCTATATTTGTGAATAAAATATTAATATTACCTTAAAGGGAACGCTATGCTCTATGGCGTACCCAATACGCAACAACGAGTTTCTTGGGAATCTTACGTTGCACTCTAATAATAAAATAATATTATTTTAAATGGTAGTTAACGCCTAGCCGTTGTAATGGCAGGAATGAACAGAACTAAATACAAAATGATTATATATGTTTGTCAAATATTTTTACTTTTTACAATAAATGTTAGAGGATTAAAAATGTGAATGAATTCAATTTTTAAGCGTAAACATTCTAAAGTTCTTTAGAAGGTCGATTAACCGCCTTTTGATGACGAACCTCTTTTAAATCCACTTTTTGACAATTTTATGTGTTATATTTGACAAAATAAAATTCTTATTTAGAATCGGGACATCAAAATTTACATTGTGTAAATTTTTGGTATTTTTCCGATAAAGTTCATTTTTTAATGAACAGTGAAAAATGTTGTATTTTAATTCAAAACCTCTTTTTAATATAATTTATTTATATGATTAGATTATCTTTTGAATTGGTTTTAAAGTTCAATTAGAATATATTTTTACCATTTAATCCAATAGTGGTCGTTGGAATTAATTTCATCTTGAAATTGGACTTAAACTATAGTCAATCTTTTGATACTTATTGTTTCTTAAAAACACGCTATTTGTTTTGACAGCGGGAATTAATTATTAAATTAATTAATGCAACTTATATGTTTTTAATTTTGTAAAATAGACTTAATTTTTGAATTCTTAATATCAAATATAGCTTAGGGTGAATTTTTGGTAATTTTCTGAAAAACTTTAATTTTTGATGAATAGTGAAACCACTAAGTGGTACTTATAAAAACTGATTTTCCGTTTAAATGAAATTTTGCCACCTTTGTGTTTTGAATTTCAAAAATCCGACATACATGGTTGTCATTAAGAAGTAAAATTTGGTTCAATGGGATTAAAATATTTTTTTGGTGAATAGTAACTTATTAAGTTTTAATCGCGATTAGAGGTAATTGGTGTAGTTTAAGGTAAAAATAATGTTTTAATAATATGAAATGACCTAGACACATGTCCTAACCTCATTGGATATGTCATGGCCGACCAAGAAAATACATGGGTCAACTTGGGGACCCCATGGAGCCACTTTGGTTGGAAAATGACATAAATACCTTTTTATTTAATGTTAAAATTAAAATGACACAAACATGAGTTGTTTTACTAAAACAATTTTTAAATGGGGTTATACAAGTCATATTTTTGACTATAAATAGTCATTGTAAATATAAAAATATTTCCTACATCATAGTATTTTTTTTTATAATTTTATACATTAAATAAATTAAATTATTTATGACATCATGATGATGCAGTGATGACCTCATTATTTAACGATTTAAATAAAATGGGACGATAATGTAAAATATAAGACCTACACATGTCCAAAACCTATTTTATGGGTGGATTTCGAACCCTTATCACCTTATCCTCTAAACACATAAATTTGGGACCATTAAAATCCGAAAATCATTCTAAAATAAAGTAACATTTCTTTACTTTCCAAGAGTGCCCCTCCTCTCCTCTTATAAAAGGCCCCCACCTCTACCTCCTTACCCACACTTACAAAGCCTTTGGCTCGGCCAACCCCTGCTCATTTTGCCTATCCACATCCATATCTTACTCCTAGAAGCCTCACTTTGGGCAGAAGTATTCCCAAGGAAGCCTTTGAGCTCAAATCAAAAAGAGTTACCCGATTTTAAGGTAATGTCTTCACTTGTGTTCTTTTGTTTTATTTTGCTTCTACAACCCCCTAAACTCTTTTTATTCATTTATTTTGTAAAAAATACAGTATCTTCAATATACTAGTATGTTTTTATAAGAATAATTCAAGCTACACTTACACACACCTACATCAAATGGTTAAAGAACATACTGTTTCTGTGGATGGCGAATTTCTGCCTCATGAAACGATGATTGTTCAACACTCATATAACACCTTAAAAGGTGGCCATTAAGATGTAACTATATTTATATATGATATATAATATGTTTATGTTTTACTTAAGATTCTGTATTTTTCTTTTGTGTCATACCTTTATGGTTTCCATTATGGGTAAACACGATAATTTCATTTTAGGAAGTGCGGACTACCGCCCCCTCAAAGTGATTTGATTCATTAATGTCATATGTGGGATGTATAAAGGATGTATTTAAAGTTATTATATATGATTTATGTTACATATAAATGATGAATATAATTATGGAATTAAAATATACATACCTATCATTTAGTTTTAATTCCATTAATATGACATAGAAATGAAAGTAGCGTTCATGCGTACGTACGGCTTACCGTCTCCATGAACGGTGCATTTCATTTATTACCTCTAAATGATTATGTAATATTATAAATACATGTATATTCTGGATATATATGATATATATGATATCCAAATCATGAATATCATTCTGTATATAATGAACCTTTGACCACACGAACAACATGTAATTGTAAGAAGTCCACTTTAGACTTAAGAACCAAATATCGACAAAACAAACATTATTAACTTAAATGATTACATAATGTTTATAACATGGAAATAAGTGATATAAAAGGAAAAATGAACTTAAAAAAGGTTCTTAAGAAAGTATAAATTAACTCAAGTTTATTATTCAGGACGTTAAAGAACGATCGAGTCAAGTCGGACCCGAGGTAAGGGATCTTACTCCTCTCTGTCTTTTTAAGTACACTCTTTTATGTCATTCCTTTTAAGCTAATATTTCTTGTGATTGGGATGTTATTTTATATTACTCTTACTATAATTTTTATGTTCATATGATGAGAGACCCTATTCTCTCTCATCAATCCATTTTGGAAGTTTTGAGTGGCACCGTTAGGCTGCCGAATTTTCGTAAGAGATCTAACCTCTCTCTTTATTTTTAAGTACTCTCCTTTATGTCACTTCTTTTAAGATCCTCTTTGTTATGATGGGGGATGTTCTATTATATTCCTATTTCTGTACATTTTATTGTAATATGATGGGAGACCCTATTTTATCTCATCAATCCATTTTTGGAAGTTTTAAGTGGCGTCGTTAGGCTGTCGAGTTTTCGTAAGGGATTTTTCATCTCACTTTTATTCCCGTGAGATTTATGCTAAATTTTCCACAATTTCCTTTGAGTGGTGTATGTACTACCCATTATTTTACTTATTGTGTAATATACTTTCATTTATGAGTATTTACATCAATGTTGTATTTTCCTTCTTTCACGGGGTGTATGTTTCAAAAGATACCCATGTCGGTAAGGGAACCTTTCACCCTCCTCTTTTTAAAAGACTTATTTTGTTATGTCTTTTAATTCACATAAAATTATGTTGGGATATGTTCTTATATATCCTTAGTGATTTAAATTTTATGTCCAAGTGATGAGATACCCTTTTTATCTCTCATCAACTCATTTTCTGAATTTTGTAGTGACGCCGTTAGGCTGTCAAATTTTTGCAAGGGAACTTCTTAACCCAATTTTGATTCTTTGGGATAAGCTTTTACTCCTTGAATATGTAGGTATATGAATATGTGTGAATAACCTCTGATTTTTTTACACTTAATATCCACTTATATTTGGTGTATTAGTTTGTCACACATAATTATGTAATTGATTTATCCTTAATCCAAGGATACCGTCTTTGTATGGGACTTCGTCTCAATCTCCTTTCATTGAGGCATATTTTGTTTTATACACAACCTTATTTTATACGGTGTATAAACCCCTTTGAATTTTATGTTTATCCGAAAGGAATATTTTTTTATACAAAGCATTTTACTAAATGACAAAAGGGAATGTTTTTGTCGTATGTATGCGGCGACAATGACTTCTCCGCCGCCGTGACCATTATTTGAGTTTCGGATTCCTCTACAATCCATACCTTTTTTTAAAAGAAAAATAAATACCATGTTTTACTTTTCTTTTATTTTGGTATTGAAAATATTTTTCATAATGTTTTTATATCAATGTGTTGTACTGATATCTTGTGATTGAAAAGTGGAAATGTTATGTTTCCTTTATGCATGTTTTATGTGATACGATTATGTTATGGTTCTTGGTCATTATTATGAAGACGGGTTGTTCCATGATAAACTAAGGGCGGGTGAGCCCGATATAGCTCTCCAATGCATTGGGTAACGTGAAGGAGTGAAACGTTAAGGTTTCTCCGAAGAGATTTAGGGAATATACTATGGTGGGTATTCCAAACGTAACCAAGAGGGTTACTACCTACGTAAGAATGTTATGAATGCCTCAAGTTACCTTTTATGTCTTATGATTTCTATGATTTATTCATGATTTTTATGAGGTATGTTAAAGTGCTTATGTTTTATGGGTAAAGTATGATTTCATTCTTATGTATACATGTACTCATGTTTCCTTTCCATATTTTTATATCCCTTAATGATATTTTTATGCTCATACCAGGTTTTTGAAATGTTTTTCACAGGTCAAGGGAAGGGTACATGATATGATGATAGTGTCAAGGAAGTGTCAAGAAAGAATCCATGTTTTATTTTAAATATGTTTCTGTTGATGGGAAAAATGAATACTATCTTTTATGTAACCACTTTTTTTAAATGTGGAATGTAATGAAAGTTTTATGATCTAATTCTCTAAAACTATAAACCTGAAAAGATCCTCAATGTGTAATCTTGTAATAACTCAAGATTAAGTAAGGTTTAAGGCTGGGGCCTTATAGTTTTCCCAAAATTTAAGAGACTTTAAATAATAGTTTTATCTAAAAGAGTTTGAATATTATTTCTAAAGTTGTTTTGGAATGTGCATGAAGTTAGAGAGCCTTTAGTAAAAGTGGTAGATTGATAGTTATATGAACTAAAGTCTAAATCACAAGCAAAGATATGTCTTAAAACATTACATGTGACAATCATGAGTAAGTTTGGTGTTATGTGATCCCACCTTACTATTGGATTTTTATATTTTATAAATACTATTTGATTACCATGTAATTTATTTTCTATATCATATTATGATAAGGATTAAATGTTTTTATTGACTGTGAAAATGTTAAAAAATTATGAGAGGGGTATTTAAGTCATATATTATAAATTATAACATATAAATTTAATATAAAAACAAATTCTAGTTGAGAAATATGAAACATATCAACTCTAAGAGGCTCTTTCATTGAATAAAGGATGTATATATAAAGGGAGTTGAACCTCATTCAAATACCACTATAAGAAATCAATTAAATTGTATCAATTTACCAAATCACCACTAACTATTTTTGTATTTTTTTAATTTTAAATATAACTATAGTTTATTAGAAGAACCACTATATTTTAAATAAAAAAGTGAAAAACATTTTGCGGTTATTTTACTAAAACCAATTCTAAATAAAAAATATAGGGTTGGTTTTTTAAAAACTTCTCCTAGATGTTCCTTAATACTGAATCCCTAACCTATCCCCCCATTTCATCCCTATACACCCGATTCTGGCCCCACTCCATGAACAACTCGATGAAGGTTCTCCCTCTGCTCACCATTAGAAAATAGCCTTTATCCCCATGACTCCTCTTCTCAATAAGTATTTCTTATTTTTCATCCTTATACACCCCCTTATTAAGAAATGGGCTATGGTAGTCTTATCAGGTCTTACTGATCAATTTTATTGCTTTAATACCCTCTAATTCATTGTACAATAAAAAATTTATATAATTGGTTCTATTTAATTTCTATATGAGAAACTAAATCTAATATTCTTGAGTTTTCTAACTCTTTTTTATATTATTTTATTTTATTATAAAATTTTAGAAATATTATAGATAAAAACTCAAGGATTGTTTGAAAAATACACATTCTATATAAAATGGGTATTAAATGATAAAAAATAATTTCATGGAATTATATTATTGTTAACATTTAAATCATGATTATTTAGGTTTATCAAACTCATGTTATTATATTGTGAATATTTATGTTTAACCATTTTTTAAAATTGACTTTTAAAGGTTATGTTAGACCTTCTTTATCATAAGACCTTATTTGGTTGAGAAAATATTTTTATTTTGGTTTAAATTTTTGATGTGTTTTACCTTTGATATGTTGATGATAATGAAATGGATTTATAAACAAGTTGACAATTTCAAAATTGTGTTTAAAGTTGTGTTTGGTGTTCTAGTTATGTGTGCTTCTTGTTTACTCAATTTTATCCTAGATTTCTTGTTTTATGAGTTTTTTTAATATATAATACATTTATATTTTACATATATCATGTATTTTATATTATATATAATATATTATTTTTTGATGAAATAAATGAAATTCTCTTTTTATAATTTATAATTCGTTACTTCTATATTTTCTTTCTATACATTGAATATATTCTACATTGTTTTAAGTGAAAGAGTGTTTAGAATAATTTTTTTGAGTTCTAAGAAGATCATCATCTCATAGAACATTGTTTGTACCATCACCTTGGTCCTAGTTTATTCCACTTCACCTAAGACCATTAGTGATCCATCATCTTCTACAACTGATGTTGCTAGTTCACCATCTAATTCACCTCTAGTGGGTGATTAGTTGGTCACTCCTTTGTCTAGGGGATACTGACAGTTTACCATTACTAGTATGTATGTCATTATAAAAAATATTTTTATTAACTGTTTAATGAATTTGTGAAAATAAAAATAAAAATGGAAATAAAATAGATACAAATATAAACATATAAGATGTATAGGACCAGATAGAAATTAAAATTAGGGGTGTACAAGATTAAATTAATTAAATTAAACTGATCAAACCAATACACCTTAAATCGGTAGAATTTGGTTTAAATGAGTTAATCAATTCAAGTTAGTTGATCAATATTTTATTATTTGGTT
Source organism: Viscum album (assembly GCA_963277665.1). Classification (NCBI taxonomy): domain Eukaryota; kingdom Viridiplantae; phylum Streptophyta; class Magnoliopsida; order Santalales; family Viscaceae; genus Viscum; species Viscum album. The sequence goes on along the minus strand of OY728141.1, from coordinate 1,134,294,717 downwards.
TTATAATTTGGTTTAATTTTGGAAACCTTAACCATTGTTAACTAAAACTAAACAAATAAATAAATAAATAAATCATTTTTGAAAGTGAAAGTGATTATTAACTTTATATGATCAAATTTTAATATAAAATAAATCTTTAATGATTTTTCAATAAAATGAAACATGATAAACATATGTGATGATCAAGAGAATACATGTCATTAAACCACTTTCAAAGTTTCCCCTTACATTATCAAATCCCTTAAAATCTTTGAAATGTTGTTGAATTGGTTTTTCATCAAACTATTTACTTAATTTTAATATTGAATTAATTAGGGATGGTAATGGGTACTTGATAACTGGGTACCCAAACCTACCCAACTTGATAAAATCAGGTTTAGGTACCTTCAAACTAGGTTTGGGAACCTCCTATAGGGTACCTAAAACCCATTTTTTTAATTATAAAAACCTATGATTTGATGCACCATCTATGATAGGGTACCAAAATGAAATCAAAATAAATGTATATTAGTTATTTTATTAAAATCTTAATAATAAAATAAATAAAATATAAATACACTTATCATGATGGTGTATGTATGTCACATGGCTCAAGGGAATTCATTGTAGGGTTTGATTATTTGGTTGCCTAACATGATGACACACCTACTCCACCCTATATTATCCCTAGATTAACCAAAACATCATGCCATATTATATATTCAAATATTAACCCCACCCTATATTATATATTTTGGTTCAAATGATTTTAAAAAATAATTTAAATAAAATAATATTGAAATATTTGGCTATTATATTAAAGTTATTCAATAATTTTGCACAAAAATATTATAAAAAATAAAAAATAAAAAATTAAATAGTTTCGGGTTTTAACTAGATATTCAATTTTTATTCAGGGTTAGGGTCATGTATTTTTTTAATGTTACATGAGTTCTAATTCAAGTTTGTTTTTAAATTTATTAATCAAGTTTAGGTATAGGTACCTCAATTTTCACAGGTACCTTACTTATTTTCATCCTTAGAATTAAACATTTTTTTGATATATTATATATTTACTATTTATTTTATATCTTTTCATTATATTGTAACACCTGGTTTTGAAAAATTAAGGTTTATCATTTATTTATAAAATAATTTTGGCATAATGTAATTTTTTGAATGTTTTTAATTGATATATGATAGTTTTAACTGATATAAGCTAGCTAGTTCAGTTTATATTGGTTCAAGACTGATCATAAAGTGATATTATTTTTCACATAAGGTAATTTTTAAAGATCCCTTAAGATATTTTTTTCAACAAGTTTTGTATTTGTTGTCAACATATCTTTTTGTGAATGTTTTTGTTAAACATGTGAGAAAGAGTTTTTGAAGTTGTTTAGGAAATTTTTTCATATGAAGGTTATGAAACTTTCTTAAGGAGTTTCTAGAGGAGGTTAGAAAGTTTCCTTAACCATGATAGGAAACTCTATATGAGTTAGATGATGTTAATGCATTATTAATGTTCCCAACATCATGAAGAAACTCATAATCCAAGTTGAAGTTGTATATTTTCATGCAAAGGGAGAGAAATACAACAATGTCAAGGGATGAGGATTACTAGACAGATGTGTTTGGATAGAAATGAAATAGATGTTTGATGTTGTTGAAGTAACACAATGTTATCGGACTGACTGAGGTAGTTGTTATTAGATGGAGGTTTGTATAAAGTTCTCACTAATGAGTTTTTACACACTTATATAGTGTAAGAAGTCTAAAGGGTGAAGTAGTACATTTTTGAAATAATATTTATGTTTGAGTGGTAGTATAAAGTCAAAGCTGGAATAACTAGACCGAGCATGACATTATAACCAAACAAAGGGGAAAGATTCTTTTGTGAAAAGTCTTTAGAAGTTGCAAAAATATTATTTCACAATCAAAGAATTAAGTACACCGAATGTAGGTAGCTAAGGTGACTACACAAATAGGGTGTAAAAAGTTGAAGTTACATGATTTATGAAGTTCAAATACATGAAGGGAGTTGAAGTATGAAGACATTGGTTCAAGTATATCAGAAGAAGAAACATTAGATTAAGTTTTATATAATATTTTTACATACATATTCTTATAAAGATTATTATATGAACGAGCATCAGATAAACATTAATGATGACATTAGATAGATGATTCTATAATGATACTAGACTAAGATTTGTAAACCAAGTATGTTGTTTGTGTTGAGGTAGGATGATCGGATGGAGTCATACTGACTCATCAGAAAAATCACATTGATCAAACATATCTAAATTCCATCAGTAAAAGGAATAATTTAAAGAGTACTGGTCAAATAGAAGCTGAGTTTGTTGGATCAGTTCAATTGGTCAATCTGGATTAGATAGTAAGGAGTTAGACATAACAGAGTTGGACGAAGATGATATTATGAATTAATCAAAAAAATACTCACTGGAAGGAGTTCTATGGAGATTTAAAAATGTTAATAAAGACCGTTAACATGATAATGCTGAGATGATATTTCATAGTATGTTATATTGATGAGATAATAAAGTTTGAATAATTTTCTTAACACTGAGGTTAAAGAATTTTGTAAAAGGTTGCAGATGCTAGAGTTTACATGAAGTTTCTAGAATATTATAGATGAGTTAAGAAGCATCCATCAAATTGATTTGAGTGGGAGTTTTTTTACTTGAGTTTTTTTTTCTAAGTAAAATGAATTTGAGTTACCACCTTTTATTCTATGATCTCTCTTATATAAAGTGGTGTATGTACAACACATACTAACACTGTTCACATGAAAAAAGAGAGAGATGAAGCACTACAGAAGTGTTACCGAATAGAGAAATTGGATAGATTATAGATCTGAGACTTAAGAGTAGTATAGGTTCCCAACCAAGGAATATCTTTTTTTAAGAATTATAAGATACTATACATAGGTGTAACAATCATAGTTACTGGAGAAAGGCTTACTAACCAGAGGCATCAGACATAGCACTGGTCAGAGGCACTGTATTATGTTCATCTGATATAGAATAGAAAATATGTGTAGTTTATGAGGCACAATGGATATAATATATTATATGAAGTCAAAAGGCACACTGGAAGGAGATATCGGATAAAAACATCTCACATACTTTTTTCCAGATGAACTTTTAGTGAGCAGTGTAGAAATTTTTCTTATCTTATTGTTACTCTATTTCATAAACAATCTTTTGTAACTGATAGGAGTTAGTATAATCTTTGTAACTGGTGGTAGTTATAATGATTACCTATAGGTATATAGAAGGAGTCTAATGATAATTGGCTAATTTTATTCACTTTTTTATTAAAGTGAATTTCCATGTATTTATGGGAGTTTCCATGGGAAGGATGTATTCACCCACACTAGGGATAAACCATGTAAATATTGGGTTCCTTGCTTTACTTTCCTATATTTTTATTCTTTTGAGTTTTTTATATAAATTTTATAAGGTTAAAAACTTTAACAAGTTGCAGGGGTTAATTTCAAGATAATTGAAATTGTAAAAGTTAATCCTTGATTCAATGCCCTATTCTTAGTGGTTCTCACAATCCTAAATAACTTCAAGTGTTATCAAAGACAAGGTTCATCCATTTTATCATTATCATGGTTAATATCAATTCAATTTAACAAAAGATGAATTCCTAACTTTTATGGAAAAAGTTATCATGTTTGGAAAAATAAAATGATACCCTGTCTTCTTTCTCTCATTGTGGGGGTAATTGTTGCAGTTATAGTGGGGTTTCCACCCATTGAGAAAGATTCTCCTATGAAATTTTCTAACTAAATAAATCTTTAAGTATATGGTAAACCTAGAAATTCTATTCTTATATCTTTGTCATAAAATATTTTTATGAAGTTGATGGGTCTCAAAACAGCTAAGGAAACTTGGGAAAAACTCAAAAGTATCTTTGAGGGTATCAAAGTAAAGGAAGAAAAGATGTAAATCTAGAGAAGAAAGTTTTAAGATATCAGGATGAGAAATGATGAAAATATTGATGAGTACTTCACTAGATTTAATGAAGTTGTTAGAAACATCGTAGGATTAAGAGATTTCTTGGAATATTCTACCATTTTTATGAAACTCGTGATAAGATTTCATGATAGGTTTGATCCTAAAATATCTCCTTTATAATATAAAAGATGATTTTTCACTTGATGAATTACATAGATTTATTTTTGTGTTTAAGTTGAGAGAAACTCCTACATTTAAGAATAAGATCAAGGAATAAATGTTCTTTGAATACATTAAGACTCGAAAATCTAAATATAAGATAGTGAACCTTAGTGATTCAAAAGATGATGAATTTGATACTGAATAAAATGATAGTTTCATGTCACTTATCTCCAATAATTATCATAAATATAGAGGACGATTTAAAAGAAAACTCCCACCTAATTTTTTTGAGTGTGGGGGTATTGGAAATTTTTCTCTAAATTGTCCAAATAATTTTTTTTGAAAATATGATGATGATTTTGAAGAAAATCATTGGTGTAATAAGTGGAGAAATACTTATAAGGAAAATAAGGAATCCATTGACAGTAAATAAAAGTTCACTGGAAATAACAAAATATGTATGTCGAGTAAGAAAGTTAAATACGAATCTACTAATAACAGTTCTTCAAAAGATCAAAAAACATATAAATTTATAACTTTAATTGTAAATTATGAGAGAAAGGAATATTCCTAAAATAATAAAGAAGAATAAGGTAAAGAAACCTATAAATAATATCAACTGAGATCAGAACTTATGGCATGTCTTGAGAAAAATGAAAAACTTAAGAAAGAAATGATAATGTTGATGAAATAGGGTGAGGAAACGAATGTAGGAAAGGAATATCTTCTTAAAAAATAATATGTGTACATTGAGGATATTAATAACCTCAAACTAAAAGTTAGAGAACAGGGAAATGTGGTGGAATATATTTGTATGAAACTTGCTGCTAGGGAAAATGAGGTTTATAAAACTCAATCGAGATTTATTAATATTTAAAGTACCTTAAAGAAGTTGAGTGAAATTTTAACAAGGTTTTAGAGGTAATGGATGAAACATCTCAAGCCAGTGGAATAAATCATTTCAAAAATCAGGTGACATTTACACTTTCTAATCATAAAAGTTCATTTGATCTTTCTAGCCATGAAGGTGTTAGAAGTAACATTGAGAAATCATGGATTGAGAAAGGATGTGGAAAAAATATATCATTAGTAGAATTTGAAAATAATATTTGTAAGAAATATTCCATATTCAAGGGGAAACAAATATAGAAAGATGTTATGAACCTCATAAAAATTTATATATAGAAAGAACATAATTATATAAAAGATCAATATTTAATGGATATTGTTGGTGAAATGGTATATATGGGAACATGGAATATAATTTTTGGAACAACATATCTCCTTCTAGAAATAGGTATGAACTAATACAGAACAACAATGGAAGAAAAGAGAGTAAATTTCCCAAGCTACAGGAAGAAAGAAAGGAAAATTCATCAGATGTTATAATTTTTTTAATAAAAAACCATTTTGATTGCCTGAAGTATTTTTGTGGAATATGTGACCAACTAGATCACTTTTTTGAATAATTTATGAAAACTATTCCAAGAAAAGTTTATTATGCTTGAAAATAAAATTAATCTAGAAATAATAAAGTTGAGGAAAGAGATTTTTTTGTCATGAAAACTCCAAAATCTAGAAAAAGAAACAAACATTTGATTCTTGATAGTGTTTTTTCCTCACATATTATAGGTGATATAAAGATATTGAAATATTTTGAAGAACATTAAGGAGGAGTAGTTACTTTTAGAAATTATAGTTCCATAAAAATATGAGGAATATAAACTACTGAGATTAAATCTCAAAAACTGAAATCAAAATCAGTATTTTATGTTGATGGGATAAAAAAACATACTAAGTGTTAGCTAAATTTTTTATGATAGTAAGTAATTGTCTCCAAGAAATATTCTTGTATCATCAAAAACCTGAAATATGAAAAAATTCTTACTAAGGGATAAAGAACTAGTGGAAATCTATTGAAGATCTTTGTAACTCATATTACCTAAGTGATGAGGATGAAAATAAGTTGTGGAATATAAGACATGGGAATCTTGGATAGAAAATAAAAGCACACTTTCTAAGGTATATGTTATAAGAAACTTACAAAAACATAAGAGGAAAGAAGATTCTATTTGTATAAAATTTTAGAAAGGTAAGAAGGTTAGTGAAAGACATAAGAATATTAAAATCCAATCCACTATACCACTTGAGATAATTCACTCTAATATTTATGGTCTGATGAGACATTAATCAACAAAATGATATTTTTTACTTTATCACTTTCATTGATGGATTTACTTGGATGGAAAACATAATTTTTATGAAGTATAAATCAGAGGTTTTAGATATGTTGAAATGTTTCAAAAGGGAAGTTGAAAGAGAAATTATTGTTTATATACTGAAGTTGAGAAATGAAAATAGAAATTATTATATAAGAAATTATTTCAAATACTATTTTAATAAATAAGGAATCAAACACCAATATAGTTCTCCCTACATTCCTAAAAATGGATTTTTATAAAGGATAAATAGAAGTTTAGTAGAAATGGGAAGAAGCATACTCATATAATAAAAACTTTATAAATATTTCTATAGAGAAGATATAAGTACAATAGTTCATATAAAAAATATATGTTTATTATGGATGGATTATAAAATTACTCCCTATGAAATTTCGTATAAGAAAAGTCCTTTGGTAAAATACTTTAAGTTTTTTGGGAGTCTTTTCTTAATAAAGATAAAAATCTCGATCTTGTAAAGTTTGATAAGAAAGAAAAATAAAATAATTATTGTGGTTTACTCACCAGATAGAAGAAGTTACAAATGTTGGAACAAATAAATTCATATTTTGGTTGGTTTATATGGTGTTAAAGTTCTTTAAAATCCAATATCCTCAATAAAAATTGTTAAAGATGTTATAAAAGATTGATTTAAGCTATCTAATGAAGATAACGAAAGGTATGATGCATAAAAACCAAAACATGTATAAGATGATTCAGATGAATCTTGTGATGAAAAAAGTGAGAACAAAATGAAATAAATAAAATTACATAATTTACAAAAGCATGTTGAATATGAAAACATCATTATAAATCATAAATATCTAGTATAGACAATAAGAAAAAGGAGGTTATAAAATCATACATTAATTATCTTATAGGTATAACCACAATTGGTTTCAAAGGAATTTGAACATAAATATTGAAAAAAAATCAATGAATAAATAGTTATATCATATTGAAAAAAAATTGACACCTAGGATATTATTCCATGAATAATAGGAATGAGTGTTATAGGTACAAATTGGTTGTTCAGAAAAAAAAATCAACTAACATGGAAAAATATCAAAAAATAAAGCATGAATTGTTTTCAAAGGTTACTCATAAGTGTAAGGTGTTTATGTTGAATAAACTTATTCTTCTATTTCAATACTTAAAACTATAATAATTTTCTTGGTAGTTTCTACACATCATTATTACAAATTTTATTAGATGGATGTTAAGTCCACGTTCTTAAATGGATAAATTAAAGAATAAGTTTACATTAAGAAACATAGTGGGTTATTATTTGATAAATATGGAACATGGTTTGTAATTTTAAGAAATCTTTTTGTAGTTTAAAACAATCTCCTTATTCTTGGCGCTCAAAACCTTAAAGTTGCTTGAAGTAGTTGAACTTTTCTAAATGAAAATTTAACAAAAACATATATGTGAAGGAAATGAACTCAAGTAACCTGATTGTTATTGTTTATGTTGATGAAATAATTTTTTGTAGGGGATGGGTATAAATCTTGTAAAGAGTTTTCTGAACTAATAAAGAAAAAATTTGAAATGTCAATTCTTGGAGAGTTAACTTTCTTTCCAGGCTTACAAGTTCAATAGAAGGAAATATATAACAATCTATAATTTTCATATATAAATATCACATCTTATTGGATGAATATTCTATACATAACATAACAATTCATTCCATAATCATATAATTCTAGTGCCTTTGGAAACTTAGACACATGAATAATTGGTTTATAAAATATATACATCATCTCTCACTAAGTTTTTCATAACCAGAGCCCTTATAATAAATATCATACTTAGTAGATTTATTCATAACCTAGGAAAATGAAACATAAGAAATAATGAGCTATAATTTTCATTAAGGGTAAAAGGAGAGATATTTATGGTCACATAAGTGTAAAATGAGAATAAGAGTATGAGTACATGAGTTTAATGTTAGAAATCTATGCCTTGTATCATAGATCATAATCTTGGGTCATAGAATAAATATTGGTAATTCATAAGATATTAATCATAAAGTAATCAAATAACTTGAGCCATGAGATAATAACATTGGCATAAGACATGAAATTATGGCATACACATAAGCATAGAAAACCTTATGTCAAGGCTACCCAGCAAGACATTGATAACATGTTAGGATTGGGTTAACCAACTATACACCTACTTTGGGATTGGGATAACCTTTTTTATACCCTCTTTTGGGTTTGGGATAACCTCATTTTCACCTTTTGAGCTTATATAAAATTAATAATTACCCAATTCATTAGAGGGATATATAGGTTCCACCCATTACATAATAAAAATCATACATATGTGTGCCACAAGATTATAAAAAATTATTCATATCAAAACCCATGAAAATAAATGATATTAATAAAAATTTCACCATATCATAACCCATGAAAAATAAATGGGCTTCATAAACATTTCATCGTTGCGTCATAGTATAACTTGTGGAAAAGGGAATGAGTTTCTAAAGCATTTTTTATCATAAAAAAACCATTCAGAGAAATAATAATGATGAATCATTGGATAAAAACCCTAGTAAGGATTAATTAACATTAAAGGATGTGATCTTAGATGAAAAATGATTTTTAAATATCACTTAGAACATTTATTGAGGAAAATTACCTTCCCGTTTTGAAATCATTCACTAAAGTATAAAATTTTATAAAATATTATTTAAAAAAATTCTTCAAAAATAACCATGGAAACTTTTAAATTAAGCTTCAAATCATTTATTTAACATGATGGTAAGAAATTATGTTTATTTCATATAAGTTAAAATAAAACATTCCATTTATACTTTTGTAAATAAAATCATAAAGTACCTCATTTGGTAAACGAAAAGAAGGTTACTTTTTAACCATTTTTTAAATTAAAACATGGGTAAAAGAGACTTTAAAAAATCATAGTATAATATTAAAAACATTTTTTAAATAATTTTTATAAAACATGTATATGTAAGAAAAAGTTTTTTCGGTAGAAGAAATAAATAAATTCGATTTTCCTTAAAAACATATTTTTGGTCTATTGAGAAATTATGGTGAAGAAAATGAAAGGAAAAAATTTATTTTCAAGAAAAAATCATAGGTTAATAAAATTCATAAGTTTCTTGAGAGGTAGATTATAATATTTCATCATTGTAAACTTAATCATAAACAATCCCAATAAACAATGAGATTGTAACATAAAACCCTTACCACTTTGGTAACTCTTGAATCATAAGTCCCATGAAAGAAATAGAATAATATGGATATATAAAAGCACATAATTTTCATAATAATAATTATAAAATAAATTCATTTCCAATATATACACCACACAAAAGAAACATGTGGTGTATAAGGCATGTGTCCCATAAAAATAAAAGTGATACGAAAATCCCTTACCTTGAGTTACCCTTAATTTGAAATCATTCTAACCTCCTCTATAATAAATTTACATTTATTATAATTCTATAACATAATAATATAAATTATAATTATATCATATATATTTATTATATACATATATTTAGATTCATCCATAATGGTAGAGATATAAAATGAATTACACCGTTTATGGAGATAGCAGGTCGCATGTATGCATAACACTATTTTAATTTTTGACGGATGGAATAAAAGGAAGTTAAATAATAGTTTACATTTCAGGAATCGTTATTATATAATATAAATCATATATATTCATTATATACATTATATGAAAACACAAATGACTGAAAAAAGAGGTACTATGTCCTATAAACTAGATATGACCAAGGCTTATGATAGAGTAGAATGACACTTTCTTCAGTTTATTATGATGAAAATGGGATTATGCTCAAAATGGACAGATATAATCATGAAACATGTTTCTACTGTCTCTTTTAAGATTAATGTTAATGGTGGACTTACCCAAGGCTTCTCACCTACTCGAGGCCTTCTCCAGGGAGATCCCCTCTCCCCCTTTCTCTTCATCTTAATGGATAATTTTTTTCTAACCTTCTTTAACTAACAGCTTCCTCTAAGTTAATTCATGGGGCAAAGGTTTGTCGGATCAGCCCACCTATTTCGTATCTTTTCTTTATGGATGACTGTATTTTATTTTCAAGGGATAAAAATGAGGAATATCGTGCTATATATAATTCACCTTTATGAGAGGGCATCTAGAAAAGCAATCAATCAGGGAAAATCAAAAATTTCTTTCAGTGTTGGGGTCCCACTGACTAAGAGATCGGAGCTTTGTCTCACTACAGGTATTCAAATGGTTGATGAGAATAAAAAATACCTTGTACTGCCCATGATTGTCAATAGATCAAAAAAATAAATTTTCTCATCCATAGTCGATCTAATCGAGAAAAAAATCCAAGGCTAGACTCTAAAAATAATTTCTAAAGCAGGTAAGGAAACTCTCATCAAGGTAGCTCTTTAGTCTATCTCTAGCTATATCATGTCCCTTTTCAATATTACTAGTGTGATTGTTGACCAAATACACTTCCACATCACCAACTTCTGGTGGGGTCATAATAATGGAAGGAATAAAATTCATTGGATTTCTTGGAAATCTCTCTGCACCCCTAAAATAGGTAGTGGAATGGGTTTTTGGGACCTACATATTTTTAACGATGCAATTTTGTCCAAAAAGGGTTGGAACCTCATGATTCACCATTCTTCTCTCTGTGCACGGATCCTTCGTGCAAAATATTTTCCCCACTCAGATTTCTAGAACTCCTCTCTTGGCCCCTATCTTAGCTTTATATGGAGAAGTATTTGGGGAGCACGAAAATTACTTGATAAGGGTTTGGGTTGGAGGATTATGGATGGATTGAAAGTCAATATTTGGAATGATCCATTGTTAATTGATAAATATATCATGTTGGATACTTCCACAGTTATTCTAGGATTTGAGAATGCCACTGTCTGCTACCTCTTTGATAACTCTGGGAATGGTTGGTGTTTTGAAAAAAATAATTCATGGTTAAACAAAAGTGAGAAAAGAATTATTCTTAGCATCCCCTGTGTGATGGATGCAGGATAGGACTATCATTATTGGTGTAATAAAATTTCTAGATCCTATACGGTGAAATTAGGTTACAGGATCGCTCTTAATTCCCACCTTGAGGATAGGGAGGGACTTTGGAAAACACTCTGGCATCTGAAGGTCCCCCAAAAAATTTGTTATTTCTTGTGGAAGGTGTGCACCAGTATTCTTCCCACTAGAGAATTCCTCTATTTTCAACATGTTATGAATGACAAGTAATGTTCCCTTTGTTTGGGTATCCTGGAATCTCCCGTGCATGCTATCATTCAGTGCCTTAGGGTGGAGGAGATCTGGAAAGATTGGGGATCTCCTACAGAACTTTTTCTCGATACGGCGTTGGACCTCCCAGCACTGCTGATGATGTGGTCTTCTTCTTTCACTACTGATAAAGTTGCTTCATTGTGCATCATGTCTTGGATCATCTAGATTCGAAGAAATTACTTCATCTTTAACCACACTTCAAAGCCTTTTGGATTCTGAATTGAATGAGTAACCTCCTAGATTGAGGGGTGGAATTGGGACCCTGATCAAAATGGGATCTTTGGAAATCACACAATTGTTACAAGATGGTGTCCCCCCCCCGGAAGTAATCCTTAAGATAAATGTTGATGTGTCTCTCTCCAAGGATGAAATTTTTGGAATTGTATTGATAGTTTGGAACCACTGGGGACAATTCATTGCTACTAAACAGGAGTCTTGCCGCACTCTTTAGGAGACTGTTGTTGGTAAGGCCTACGCTATCCATTCTGGGTTGTCATTTTCTAAAGATTTTGGATGGGATTCTATTCACAGTGAATCAGATTGTCTCATGATCATCAATGCTATCGGTTCTGATGATGGCGGCCTCTAACCTTTTGGCTTGCTCATCAGGAAGATCCAGTCTCTCATTCAAAGCTTCATAGCTTGCTCTTTCTCCTTCATCAAACGGGAAGGAAACAAAGTATCCCATCATTTAGCTTCTTCTAGTCTTTCTAGCATGAACCATCTCTAGCTCAATCATTTCCCTTCATGGGTGCATGACCTTGTAACTGAAGATCTCTGAGATTAATATATCATCTTTCCTTGTCAAAAAAGGTAGATATGATATTATGATTTCAGAAGAATAATTATGTAAAAAATATCATATATAAACTTTAAACTTTTCATAATAACCATCCATTAAAGATGGCTATGGAACATGAATTGTACCGCTATGTGGAGACGGTAATCCGTACGTACGCACGAGTGATACTTTCACTTACCATTGAATGAAAAGAGGGTGGATAATGGTAGTTTAATAATCATAATAAAATTTAATCATATTAAGTATAATTAAGTTATTATTTTATGGTAAAAACCATATATTTATAGGAAGTATAAGAATAAGTAAATTGAAAGTGGTCGATTAAGACAACTACCTCTCTTTTGGAATACCTCCTTTAGATACTTTATTAGGGAACTTAGGTTTGGTATTTGGGGGTATCAGAACCTAAAACACTTGGATAAGGATATTTAGAAGACAATTTTTCAGGGTATGGTCGATCTAGATGGCTCAAAGTGGTGTGAATAATAGAAAGAATGGGTGTCCTTTTACAAGGGAGGGAGATGACACACTTGGAATTTCTTATAAGATTAAATTATAATAAAGTCATTCTCTATACAAATGATTCCAAATGGACTATAAATTGATATGGGATAACATTGTTGACCATATATTATCATTTATACTATTTTAATATTTTTAGTATTTTTAAGTATTTTAATAAATATTATTTTGATAAAATATCATTAATATCAATTTTGAAACTATTCTTTTAATTTGACTTAAAGGACATAAAGGGAAATTTTTAATTTGAATATAATTATTTTATATAACATTAATATATCATATTAATCTAAAAAATTCTTTTAACAAATTAGATCACTCAAATTATATTAATTTCAATATTTTTAAAATCATTTATTATATTTTTTTTATTAAATGGATTGATACCACTTCAGTGTTTCATAAGCACTTAAGGTCATTATATAATTACTAAAAATTATAAATAAATTACTATAATGAAAATAATTTCATTAATCTTAAAATAACTATCAATATTCATTCATAACTATTTTTTCGCTATTTTAATACATAAAATATATTTAAAACTATAAGAGGGACACTTTGTAACTTTCTTTATTTTAAATATTATAAATGTCATTTTCATGGATAAGTATACATTATACAAATAAATTTAATGAATAATGTGACAAGGTTTGAATTAAATTCATCCAATAATAAATAAGATGGAAATTTTTGGCCTTATCACTTTTTTTAACCTAGATTATCCTAATTTACCCTTTACTGAGGTGATAAATTTTACCATGGTTACTATTCATATTGACAAAAAATAAGAGGGACATATCCACCAAATTTTAACTTCTTGATTCTAAGTATGGAATTAATTTTATAAAATTAAATACCTATAAGTGGAGGAAATTAATTTTAATGTGGGTGCGCAAAACGTGACAAAAAACAATTTTAAGAAAAATATAGTTTTTAAGCATAAAACTAGATTTATTTTTATCTCATGCCTAGAAAAATATTATATTAATGTTTAAAACATTTGATTTAATATATTATTTTAAAATTTTATTAAAATCATACTCTAATAGTGTAAAATTTAATTTATTATTATAAAAATACATTGTGTTCATAAAAATAGTTTTTTTACAGAAAAACATCTCCTTTATTTAAAAAAAAATCATTTTTAATTAATTTAAACAAATGAATTAGATTTATAAATGTGTAGTCCATAAATTTTCATAATTTAGTTATTCTTATTCATATCTTCCAATATAATGGCTATGTAATAACATATAATAATAATATTCTAATAGTATATCACAGTTCATTTAGACTTTTTTTTTGTGTATAATGCAAGAAACTAAAGAAATAAATTTATTTTAAAAATATATTTAATAAAATCTCAAAGTGTTACATTATACCCCCCTTTAAATGAATTCCTCCCTTGAAATTTTTTACTTCGATACACACAAATGAGGATATCTTTGTTTCATTATATCCCTAAGTTCCCACATAGCTTCCTCAAATTAGTGGTTTCACCACAAAACTTTGACCATGTGAATGGTCTTGTTTTATAAAACTCTCTCTCTATTATCTATAATCTCCACTAATTGTTCCTCATAAGAGAGATATTGATCTAGTGGTATGAAATATAAGTTTATTACATGTAAAAGATCGTGTATGTACTTTCTCAAGAGAGATACATGGAACACATCATGAACTTGAGAGAGATTCACTAGAAGTGACAATTGATAAGCCACCATCCCAAAATGATCAAGAATTTTGAAGGGATCAATATACCTAGGCATCAAATTTCTCTTCTTTTTATATCTCTTCATCCTATTCCTGGGATATATGTTTAGGAACACATTTTCATGAACTTTAAACTCCAAATATTTATGATGATTGTCTGCATAAATATATTCCCAACTCTGAGTTGCCCTTATTTATTATTGAATAGCTCTAACATTTTATACCATTTCCTCAGATAGTCCAGGTCCTAATATCTTTATTTATCTAAATTTATTTTAGCACATTGGAGTTCTACACTTTCTATCATAGATATGCTCATAAGGATCCATCTGAATGCTAAATTTAAATCTATTGTTGTGTGAGAATTCCACCAAAGGAAGGTGTTGATTTAAATCACCTTTTAATTCCATAAAGAAAGATTTCAACATGTATTATAGAGTTTTAATAGTTCTCTTAGACTGAATATTTATATTAGGATGATATGTCATACTGAAACTCAATTATATATCCATATCCTACTAAATACCTCTCTAAAACTTCTACCTGATCAAATATAATGGAATGTGGTAGTTCATACCACTTTACCACTTCCTTAATATATATATATTTGTAAGTTGATCTAAATAAAAATATTTTCTAATGGAAATGAAGTGTTCTGAATTTTTAAGGATATCAAATATAACCCATATGGAATCGTTCCCTTTATTCATTTTGGGGAGTCAAATGACAAAATCCATGGTAATGTTTTCCCATTTCCACTTTGGCATAGGTAATGGTTGTAATATCCCCTTAAAATTTCGTCTCTCAGCCTTAACTTGA
The DNA here is from genome assembly GCA_963277665.1 of Viscum album. NCBI lineage: Eukaryota > Viridiplantae > Streptophyta > Magnoliopsida > Santalales > Viscaceae > Viscum > Viscum album. The sequence goes on along the minus strand of OY728141.1, from coordinate 1,134,279,211 downwards.
TGACATACCAAGAACTGAGATACAAACTATGAAATATCTTTCTTTATACCTTACCACTAGAAATACTCTTTAAAATCTCTATACATATTTGTACTTCTAGTATGAATAATGACTAAAGAATTATGAGCTTCACCTAATAGATCCTTCTTCAAAATAGTTATGAAGGGGGCACAAAAACAGTTCCTAAACCTTATCACTCCATCATAATCAAGGTTATACTCAGGAACATTTCTCACATTATTCTACAACTCTACATCTTCCTTTTGTGCCTCTTTAATCCTTATATAGATAGATGGTTTAACACCTATTTGATCCAGATTTGATTTCCCCCCTTCCTTTAATATTTATAGCTCCATCCTTTTCAAATATAATAATATGGGATCTTTTTTTATCCTCATCATAAATAATCTATCATTATCCTTTAAACCCAAAGCATCATCCACCTTGTTTTCTTTTCCAGGGTGGTAATGTATTGAACAGTCATGATCTTTAATCATCTCTAACCATCTTATATGGTGCATATCATCTCTTTTTGAGTGAATATATACTTTAAACTTTGTGATTAGTATATATATCATAGATTTCTTCCTAAAGATATTGCCTCTATATCTTTAATGTAAAAATTATTGTAGTTAGCTCCAAATCATGAGTTGGGAAATTTTGTTCATGAACCTTCAATTTTCATGAGACATAAGTTATAACCATATCATTTTTCATGAGGAAACATCCCAATAACTTATTTTATGCATCACTATAGATTTAAAACCCTTATCCACTATAGGTAAATGTATAACAGGTGCGCTAAATGGAATTCTATTTAGTTCCTTTAAATATTCCTCACATTCATCTATCCAAAGAAACTTGGATACCTTCCGTGTTAACTTAATGAGTGGATTTGACAGTTGTGAAAAATTATCCACAAATTATCAATAATATCTAGAGAAACCAAGGAAACTATAGATATCAGTAACCATGGTTGATCTGAGCCAATGTTCAATAGAATCTGTCTTCGATGGATCCACATATATAGCCTCTCTTGAGATTATATAACCCAAAAATGAAAATTTCTATAACTAAAATTCACACTTTATAAATTTTTAATACAAATTATCCTTCCATGGGGTATTTAGTACAATACTCAATTGTTTTGCATGATCTTCCTTTCTATTTGAATATATAATAATATTGTCTATAAAGACTACCACAAACTGATCAAGGTAATATCTAAAGACACTATTCATTAAATCCATGATGATAACGGGGGAATTAATAATACCAAAAATAATCACTATATATTTACATTGTTCATACCTTATTCATAATTATATCTTGGTTATATCCTCCTTCTTGACCCTTAATTTATGATATCTAGGATGAAGGTCAATCTTGGAAAAGTATTGAGCTTTACAAAGTTGATCAAACAAGTCATTAATATAAGGTAGAAGATACTTTTTCTTAATAATGATCTTGTTATGTTCTTGATAATCAATAAAAATTTGCATTGATACATATTTATTCTTAATAAAAATAATAGTTTCACCCAAGGTGATACACTTGGTTGAATTAATCCCTTATTAAGATTCCCCTAGAGTTTCTTTTTCAACTCCATCAACTTAATCAGGGATATTCTATATGTAGTATTTGAAATAGGAGTATAACTAGGTATGAGTTCTATTGAAAACTCAAATTCATTATTTGGTGGAAGAATGTATAAATATTATGAGAATACATTGGAAAAATCCCACATAATAGGCATATCTTTGATGCTGAGTTTCTCCCCAACCATCTGAGAAAAATACCCCTTTTGAATAGGAATAATGAACCATACAGTGGATGTGATTTCCATTATAAGTTCATATTTATCATCACATTGATATATGATCATAGGTTGGTTCATAATATCAAATATGAATTCCCTTCCTTGGAAATTAATATGGTATTTATGTAAAGAAATCCAATCCATGCTCAAAATAATATTGAACTTAACCAAAGGTTGGATAACAAGGTTTATAGGAAAAAAATTCCCACAAACTTCAATCAGAGAAGAATCAAAGACTTGATATGTGATAATTGTACCATTAGGGGGTTTCATTACTAATTCAACATATAATCATTGAGGTGGTACTGTAATTCCCTTAGAAAATTCCTCAAAAATTAAAGAGTGGGTAGATCCAGAATCAAATAATACATTAGCAGTTCTATAGTGGATGATAAGTGTACATTTCACCGCATATTCATCGCACCCTTCATCAAAAATAGTGATCTCATGAGATTTCCCTTTATCTCCAGGTTTAATAGGATGTTGATGACGATCATCATAATTAACCTTTGGATTTGGGGACTAGTTAGAATAATTCCCATACTCCTGGAATTTGAAAAACTGGATTGTGGGTGATGAATTTTGTGAATTTTTCTCTTTATTTGTATCATTAGATAACTTCTTCCTACCACTTAGAAATCCAGTCATCTTATGGCCTTCCTTTATACACTTAAAACATTTATTTATCCCATTAAGATAATTTCCTCCATGTTTCCTTCCACACATTGAGCATAAAGGAAGCCTCGTCTTCTTCTCTCCATGGTTTTTAGAATTTAATTTGAATTACATATGTCTTATCTTATCAAAACTATAAGATTGATGGGTAACTACAATCTCCATCTCCACCTTGATTTCACATTGAACGATTTCATCATAGTTTTTGAAGTCACTTATGGATAATTCCCTTAAGATTCATGGTTTTAAGACGTTGAAGAATCAATCAACCTTAATTTTAGGTTGGATGATAATACCAAAAGCATAACTTATAAGTCTTGTGAAATTTTCCTCATAGGTGCCAACAGATCCACCATCCTTATGATTTAGCTCAAGGAATTCATTCTCTTTTTTCATATGAAGAATACGAGGAAAGTACTTATTGACAAATTGGTTCTTAAACACATCCCATTCAATAGAGTCAATTTATTCCTATTTCCTAGTATTATTGATAATATTCCACCATTAATATGATTTTTATTCCAAATGATAGATAACCAAAATGAATTTTTCATGTTCCAAACACTAGATAATAGAAAATATCTTTTAAATGGTACTAATCCATTAAGTAGAGACTATTGGATCAATGGATCCATTAAAATAAGGTATACATTGCCTCATGAAAGAATCAATAGAATGTTGTTCCATCCTTTTCTCATTTGTAATCTTAGTGTGATTCATAGCTAGAGAAAGTTTTGTGATCATAACAATGAGATTTTTCATTCCATCTCTCATAATGTTTGGTTTCTTATAAGTATAATTGTATAATTTTCCACTTAATTTTAAATTAACATGATTCCTTTAGGTTCTAGACATCAAAAAAAAATCATAGTGTGAGAAATATTAATCCTATAGGGAAACCACATGATCATGAAAAATCATTTACATGATGTCAAAATTTTGACACCTTCTTTTCAATCTATGACACTTTAGGTTCAACCTAGTTCATTCATGATCATTACCAAAACATTAGGATTTTATCCTATACTTAGAATTATCCCTAGATATATCACTAAAGTTTTATCATCCTAGTTTCCAAAGGTTAACTAAACCTAGCTCAGATAACAACTATAATGACCCATACTTTTAATACATAAATATCACAACTTATTATATGAATATTCTTTACATAACATGATGATCCATGCTAGAATAATATATGCATAGTGTATTTGGAAACTTGGACACATAAACAAATGGATCATAAAAGATCTACACATATCTCACTAAGTTCTTAATAAATATAACTCTTTATAGACATATCATACTTAGTACCTTTCTTCATAACTAGGTAAAAGGAAAATAAGAAAGGGTGAGATCTAATACTCATTAAGGGTAAAAAAGGAATATATCTATGATCACATAAATGTAACATGATCATATGGGTATGAGAACATGAGTTTAATGTTTGAAATCCATGCCCTTCATATCATATATCACAATATTGAGTCATGAAATAAATCTTGGTAGTTTATAAGACATGAATCATAAAGGAATCAAAGAGCATGATCCATGAGATCATAACATTGTCATGAGACATTGATTTATGGAATACACATAAGCATATAAAACCTTATGTCAAGGATACCCACCAATAAATTCATAACATTTTAGGCTTGGGATAACCACCTATGCACCTACTTTGGTCTTGATATCGCCTCTCATGTACCCTCTTTTGGGATTGGGATAACCTCCTATGTACCCTTTGAGTTCATAAAATATTAATCACTACAGAATGCATTGGAGGGAGATATAGTTCCCACCCGTCACATAATAAAAATCATACATATGTGTACCATAAGATCATAAAACATTCTTCATATTAGAAGCCTTAAAAAGAAATGGGATTTTTAAACATTTCATCATAGAATAACCAACGGAAAAGAAATGGGTTTTATAAACATTTCATCATTTCATTATAGTATAACCCGTGGAAAAAGGAATAGGTTTATTAAAAATATTTTAATTATAAACATAAACCATCCATAGAAATAATAGGGATGTATCATTGGATCATAACCTTGGTAAGTCTTAAGTAACTTCAAAGTATTTCATCTTATATAGAAATGATTTTGAAAGATAACTTGGAACATTTCTTGAGGAAAATAACATTTCTATTTTGAAATCACTTCTTTAAAATATAAAAATTCACAAAATATTATAGAAAACATTTTATTTTAAAATAAACATGGAAAATTTTAAAGTAATCTTTAAATAATTGACCAGACATGATGGCAGGAAATTTCATTCATGTTATATAAGTTAAAAGAAAATATTCCTTTTATACTTTTGTCAAAAAATATCATAAAATACCTCGTTCAAAAACAAAAATAAGATTCCTTTTGAATTTTTTTAAAAAAATTAAAACATATATATAAATGAATTTAAAAAATAATTGGATAATAGTAAAAGCCTTATATAAAACATTTTTAGAAAACATGGATATGGAAGAAAAATGATTTTCGACAGAAGAGAGAAACAAAATCGATTTTACTTAAAAATGTATTTTCAGTCTCTTGAGAACTTAAGGTGAGGAAAATTAAAGGAAAACTTGTATTTTATATAAATAAACTAAGGATAATGAAATTAATAAGTTTCTAGATAGGTATATCATAATATTTCATGAACAGAAACTTAATCATAAATAATCCCGATAAATAATAATATTGTAACATAAAACCATTACCACTTCAATAACTTTTGAATAATAAGTCCCATGAAATAAATAGCCTTATATGGATATTTAAATCCCCATAATTTACATAAGAAACATTATAAAAGGCATTTATGTGAAATATGTGCACCACACAAAGTAAATTCATGGTGTATAAGGTCGTGTCCCATAGAAATAAAAGTGAGATGAAAATCCCTTACCTTGAGTTCCACTTGATTCGAAAGCACTCTTACATCCTATATAATAAATTTAAATTTATTATAATTATATACCATAATAAAATAAATTATTATTATATCATATATGCATATATTTAGATTCATACATAATGGTAGAGATAGAAAATGAATTACACCGTTCATGGAGATGGTAGGTTGTACATATGTATGAACACTGTTTTCATTTTTTGACGAATGAAACGAAAGAAAGGTAAATAATAATTCAAATTTATAGAATAATTATTATATCATATAAATAATATATATTCATAATATCCATATTCATTACCATCCAAGAAAATTGAAATGAAAAATGAATCACATTGCTTCCTAGAGGTTGTAGTCCACACATACGCATGAGCGACGTTATCGTTTACCATCGTTTTAGAAGGTTATGATATTATAATTACAAGAGAATAATTTTTAATAAGATCCACCTTCCTTACCTTGAGTTATAATTCTAATATTTTAATAATTTTATGATTTTTTCATAATTTAATTAAATATTATTTTGATAAAATATCATTAATGTCAATTTTGACACTTTTCATCTAATTTGACTTAAAATACATAAATGAAAAGTTGGAATTAGAATATAATTCTTTAACATAACAAAAATATGTCATATTCAAATAAAAAATTCTTTTAATACTTTAAATCACTCAAATTATATTACTTTTAATGTTTTTAAATCATTTATTAAGTTTTTTATTAATTTCAAAAATACTGAATTAGTGTTTCATAAGCATTTAAGGCCATTATATAATTAATAAAAATTATAAATAAATTTATATCATGAAAATAATTTAATTAGTCTCAAAATTACTCTAAAAATTCATTCATAACTAGTCTTTTTCTCTATGTGAATATATAAAAGTTATTTAAAACTAAGAGAGTGACACTTTGTAACTTTCTTTGTTTTAAATATTATAAATGTCATTTTCATGGATAAGTGTTTATTAAAAAAATAAATTTCAAGAATAAGGTGTTGAGGGTTGAATTAAATTCATACAAAAAGAATTAATATGAAAAATTATGGCCTTATCAATTTTTTTAACTTAGATTAACCCGATTTACCCTTTACCGAGGTGATACATTTTATCATGGTTACTATTTATATTGACCAAAAAATAAAAGGGACCTATTTACCAAATTTGAACCTCCTAATTATAGGTATTAAATTAATTTTATCAAATTCAATATGTATAAGAGACATAAATTAATTTTAATGTAAGTGCGCAAAACGTGACAAAAATCCCTTTTTAGAAAAATGTAGTTTTTAAGCATAAAACAAGATTTATTTTTATCTCATTACAAGAAAAATATTATATTAAATTTTAAAATATTTGATTGAATATATTATATTTTTAATTTTATTAAAATTATTCACCAATAGTGATAAATTTAATTTATTAGGATAAAAATACATTTCATGCATAAAAATAGTTCTTTTAAGAAAAACATCTCCTTTATTTTAAAATTATTTTTATTTCTATTTATAATTAATTGATAACCAATGAATTAATTTTATAGATGTTTAAGCCGTAAATTTTCATAATTTTTTTAGTCCTATTCATACCCACTAATCCAATGGCTAGGTGATAACATATAATAATAATATTCTAATAGTATATCACAGTTCGTTTAGACTTGCTTTTGTGTGTAACACAAGCTATAAAATAAATAAATTTATTCAAAAAAACTATTTTATAAAATATTGGGGTGTTAAAAAAGATATATATTTATTTCATAGGAAAATTATACCAAGTATTTATTATAGAAGTTTGAAATGGAAGAATCAAAATAATTTTCTACACCTATATCTGTTGGTGTGAAGATGAGTAAAAATTAATCTGGGAAAAGTGTGAATCAGAAATACTTTTGGAAGTTGATAAGAATATTTATCTATATTAAAGATTCTAGTCCATGCATTGGTTATGCTATTACATTATGTTTAAGATATCAGAGTGATCTTAAGGAATCAAACATGGTGGAAACTAAAATAATACTTAGGTATGTTAAAGGAACATTATCTTATAGTATTTTGTATAAAAGAATTTGTGGAATGAACTTTCTTAGATACGCTGATGTTGATTGGGTTGTAGATTAGAATGATATAAAGTCAACATTAGGAGGAAATTTATTATTAGAATAATTTTTTTGTAAGTTTTCATATTAAGAAACAAAGTTCTATTAATATAAGTACAACGGAAGCATAATATATTTCCACCACCCATGATTGTATAAAAATGATGTGGATGAAAGTTTAGCTGGAAGATTTGAGAGTGAATGTTAAAAAACCATTGAATATATTTTATAATAATCAACATTCTATTTTTCTTTCCAAAAATCACATACAATAGTAAATATCAAATAACATTGATATTAAGCACCATTTCATAAAAGAGAAAGTTTTTGGTGAAGATTTTATGCTTGAGTACATTTGAATAGATCATCAAATTGCTTATGTTTTCACCAAATCTATGAAAATGAAATGATTTGAATAGTTGAGGTTGAAACTACATAACCAGAATCTACCAAAGACTTCCTAATATTTTTAAGTAAGTCACCCCCACCATGTTTTAGATTATACTTTCAAAGGGGGAGAGTAAGTATAAATTTGTAAGAATATGTACACCTCTTTCTGTTATGAGTATGAATTTATTATTATCATAAAAGGGGGAGAAGATAAAATTGAGGGGGAGTTTATATTATCATGGGAACAAAATTAATTGTCACCAAGGGATGGAATTCATTCAAAAACATTGATTTATCTCACAGTGTGGTGTTAGGAAATTATCTATGATAAATTCTATGGTTTGATAAAATGTTGAGAAAATAGTTGAAAAATTGAGAAGTTGTTTTGAATGTTTCCAAAAAATCCAAAGGGGGTATTTAAGATTCTTTGAGATGTTATTGTAACAATTTTTGTTTTTGTGTTTAATATATCTTATTGTGGATGTTTTTATTAAATGGGAGATAAATAGTTTCTGAATTTGTTAAGAAAGTTTTCTTTATGAAGGTTAGTAAACTTTCCTAATGAGTTATTAGAGGAGTTTATAAAGTTTCCTTAACCATATTTGGAAACTTTCAATAAATCAGATGATACTAATACATTATTAATATTCCAAACATCATGAAGAAACTCATGATCCAAACTAAAGTTATAAATTTTCATATAAGGGGAGATAAATACAATAATGTCATTAGACACAAATCACCAAGCATATATCATTAGACATATGTGATCGGATGAAAATGCAGGAGATGTCCTGGGTTGTAAAGTACCACAATGTTACTAGATAGACCAAGGTGTCTGTTAATGGTCATAGGTTTGTATGAAGTCCATGTTGATGAGTTTTAACACACTTTTACAAAATAAAAAAGTCCAAAGGTGAAATTAGTACACTAATATGATAAGATTAAGTTTTGAGAAATAATACAAAGTTAATACTAAAATAATAGGACGGAGCAAGATTTTGTAACTAGAAAAAGGGAGAAATTATTTTGTGATAAAAGTCTTTAGAAGTAACAAAAATATTTTCACACAATCAATGAATCAAGTACACTAGAAAGAGGAAGCTAAGGTGATCGGTCAAACAAGGTATGAAAAGTTAAAATTGCATGATGTGTGAAGTTTGAAGTCATGAAGGGCATTGTGATATGAAGAAATCGGTTTGATTCAATCAAATGAAGAACCATTAGACTAATTTTTATAGAATATGTGTTTATATATATCCTTACAAATATCATCAAATATAAAATTATTATACAAACATTAATGGTGTCATTGGATGGATGATTCCATGAAGATACTGGACTAAGAGTTGTGAACCAAGTACGATGTTTGTGCTGAGATAGGATGATTAGATGGAGTCATAATGACTCATCAAGAAAATCACATTGGTCGAACATATCTAAATTCCATTAGTTATAGGAATCATTTAAAGAGAACCAATCAAAGGTAATATGAATTTAATAGACCTAATAAATCAGTTGATGTAGATCATATAGTAGGGATTCAGACAGAGTAGAGAGGAACAAATAAGTTATTATGAAGTTATCTTACAAACACTCATCATACAAAGTTATGTGAAGATTTACACATATTTGTAAATACCATTAACATGATAATAATTATTTGTTCTTTCATTGTATGTTATCTTGTTGAATCAAGTGATACTTCTAGTGATCACTTTGAATATTATTTTGATACCATGCTATATTATCCTAACCAAACTTTAAGAGATATATGTACAACCCATTCCATTAATTAGAATAACAATATTACAATTCCTACATTATAGACTGATTTTGAATTAAAAAATGGTCTAAATAAATTATTTCCCATATTTAATGGACCTTCACATAAAGATCCAAATAAGAATACCAAGTAATTCACCTTAGTATGTGAAACACTAAATCCCTAATGAGTATATAAAGAACATGTTAAATTGGGAGCCTTTCCACTCTCTTTGGATGGATTAACTAATAGTATATAACCTTAAGAAGTGAATGATTAGGATTATCTTCATAGAAGATTCCACCAAAGGTTATTTCTAACTTCAATGAGAATGACTATAAGGAAATAAATTTATAAAAAATATAGAAATTATGAGAGTCACTCTATGAGTAATGGTAAATATTCAAGAATATGTTTGAAAGATGTCATCACCATGAAATTAAGGAACACATTTTTTTAGTCTTATTCTATCAATTCCTTCTTGAAAGAGATAAAAATTGTTGGATGAATCATTAGGAGGAGATTTGATCAATAATTCACTGGTATAATCTAGAGTATTTATTAAGAATATAACTTAAAATTCATAGTATTTTGGCACAAGATGTACTGGTACAATGGGATTTTAAGAGTTGAGGTCTTCTAAATTACCCTTACTAGAGTCTAAAATTAAGTAACTAACCACTTTGGTTAGTAAGATTACTCTTAAGTAGTCAACTAATCAAATCACTCTAGTAAAGGCATGTGTTATTTATTATTCTCTAAATTATTTCATCGATCAATGTTCCAAATTGTGGGAAAAATCTGTACAACTACCTATTAATAAAGTAAATTCCAATAGACTAATCAAGGATGGAGATACACTTCCCAATTCCAATATAGATATGTAATAAAAAACCCAGGACTGAACACCCTTTAAATAATAATATCATTAACCTTCACTATTCCAATAACCCCATAAGAAACCATTCAATCAAAAAGCCTTAAAACCACCTCCCTTTAAACAAAATAAATCCTTTGAATAACCCTCAACTAACTCACTACAATAAGTGGAAAACCAAATAGATTCTCAGATTGAAAAGTTTCAAAATGACATAGAATAATTGAAAAATTAGTTCATTATTCTTATGAAAATAATGACCAAGAATTTAGGGAAATTAACATCTCAACCCAATCCAAATTCCAATGGTAATGTGAACATGATAATAAAAAAGAGTGGCAAAGAGATTCACCCTATTCATGAATCTGACCCCAAACCAGAACTAGAACTCTCTAGGGAGACCAATGGGGAAGAGGAAGATAAGGTTAATAAGAGTAATAATGAATCATAAATATATTTAAAAAAATAATCTTAGGTAAAAAATTACCTTCCACTACCATTTACCTCAATAATGGTATAATCAAAGAAGATACAAGAGTAATAAATCTAAAGGTAAATTCTAGAAACTTTCCAAAAGGATAAAATCAACATACCTCCACTTAAGGCTCTCAAAAAAATTCTCAAATATACTAAGTTCCTTAAGAAAATATACACTAAAAGAAGGAAACTTCAAGGGAATGAAAGAGTTAATTTAGGTACAAACATATTAGCATTAATCACAAAAACTCTTTTAACCAAATTCCAAGATCTAGGGATATTTTTTATTCCTTGTACAATTAGATATATATCTTTAATAGATTCATTATGTGATCTTGGAGCTTTTATTAATTTTATACCACATTATGTTTTTCTTATTTATAGATGAGAGATCTCAAAACCATATGATTGTTTTTACAACTAGCCAATAGACTCATTATATTCCCAGTAGGAGTTCTTAAAGATGTTTTAGTGAGAGTGTATAATTTTACCTTCCCAATTGATTTCTATGTTCTAAACGTAAAATATGATAGGTCACCATCTTAGTTAACCATTATTTTGGGAAGGCCCTTCTTGAAAATAGTAAATAAAATCATAAATTTCCATTAAGGTAATTTAACAATGGAGTTTTGTGAGAATACTATCCACTTTAATATTTTTGTTTCCATAAAATATCTATAAGAAGAGAATTCAATTTTTACATTATCATACTATGAGGAACCTAATCCATGTGAGTAATCTTGTTTGTTAAAATAACTTTTGAGTTTTGTTAACCAATTAATATTTGAAAATTATATTACAAACAATTTTAAGAAACTTTAAAATTCTATGGAACCACTTGAAGATGAGGTAACATCTGATTTATTTGATGTATTTTATTGTTTATTCAATAATGAAGGAGTTGAAACTTCATCTTCTATACATGAAATTTAGGAAATTGGGGTAACTAAGCTCAATATTATTTCATCTTTAATCTATCCCCAAAATATGTAATTAAAACCATTTCCATATGATTTAAAGTATGTGTTTTCAATGGGATGAAATAAGCTTCAAGTAATTATTACTAATAAATTTTATTCTAGTCAAGAACAAAATATGATAAAACTTTTAATGGAAAATGTGAGAGTTGAAATATATAATTTAGGATACATTCCTTGAAGTATTTATAGATTATTCATGCAAAAAAAAATTCTAAAAAGTTAGTAAAATCTATTAGTAAACCTTAGAAGCGACTTAACCCAACAATGATGGAAGTGGTTAAAAAATAAATTGAAATTTTTTTAGAATAAGAAATCATTTACCCATTATTTTATTTATAATGGGTCAACATAATTCATATAGTACCCAAAAAATCTAGATTTTTCATTATTAAGAATTAAAAAATGATCCTATTCCTGTGAGAGTCCAAAATAGTTAGAGATTTTTCATAGACTATAAAAAACTAAATCTGGTCACCATATAAGATCATTTTTATATTCCATTTTTTTGATTAAATTGTTGAAAGATTGTATAGTAAAACTCATTATTACTATATAGATATATTTTCAAGATACTTCCAGATGTCCACTTCACATATGGACCAAAAAATATAACCTTCACATGTTTTTATGAAACCTTTTCCAATAGTATAATTCCATTTTTATTTTTCAATACACAAGTAACATTTCAAATATGCATGATAGGAATTTTCTATGATTTAATAGAGGAATTTTCAATACACAAGTAACATTAAATTGTTGAAATATTGTCTAGTAAAACTCATTATTACTATCTAGATATATTTTAGGATACTTCCAGATGTCCACTTCACATAAGGACCAAAAAATATAACCATCACATGTTTTTATGAAACCTTTTCCAATAGTATAATTCCATTTTGATTTTTCAATACATGAGTAACATTTAGAATATGCATGATAGGAATTTTCTATGATTTAATAGAGGACTATCTTGAGGTATATATAGATGATTTAATTATGTTTAGAAACTCATTTGATAATTTGTTGAAAAATATGGACAAGGTATTAAAAAATTATGTTGAAAAGAATATTGTATTAATTTTTGAAAAGTGTCATTTCATGTTTAATAGAGGCATTATGCTTGGAAAAGTAATTTACTAGAATGGGATTGAGGTTGATAAATCTAAAATTGAAATTTTCAATACATTACCTTAACCAACTTGTGTGAAAGATGTTAGATATTTTTTAGTAAATTCAAGGTCTATATAAGGTTCATAAAGTATTTTAGTAATATTTTTTTTTCTAATTTCTATATTACTTTTAAAATATCATGATTTTACTTTTAATGATCATTATAGGAAAGTTTTTGATGATCTTAAGTGTAAACTAACCACACCACCACTCTTAAAACCACTTAATTGGGAGCACCCATTAAATAGATATGTGATGCTTCAAATATGCATGATAGGAATTTTCTATGATTTCAAATATCCTTAGTATGTGTGGTAACCACTAAGACATGATGTTTCATTTTTTTATACATTGCCACATTTCAATTCTTTTATTAATGATTCCCTCATGTTCATGATTCTTTGCCTGTGTTATGATTATGCTCACCCCATGCTATATTATTCTTATATACCCTCTTACTCGGCTTTTAGATTACCCCTTTTGATGTATATACTTAGGTGACTACATTAACTAAGGAGAGGTCAAGTTCCAATAAGAATCAAGAGAAGAAGGAACTAAATAATTGTTTATGCTTGATGTTGTAATTTTTATGTATGGTCCTAGTTTTCCCAAGACACTAAACCATTGGATCCTCTATGTGTAATACTATTATGTTATTTATCTTTAAAATGATTTAATAGTAATGTATGAAAAGGCTGGGTCGTTATAGTTAGTATCAGTGGAAAGGTTTAGTTAATTTGGGAATTAGGATTAGTGAACCCTGGAGAAAACCTCTAGTATGAGACTAAGTACAAATATGCATAAAAGAATCTTTATATAGGGATACCATATGTTATGCTTTTAGTATAAATTGTTTAAATGAATAATTTATTCATGACTTGTTGACTTATGTTTTTTTCTAACCTTTTCTATTTTATAAAATGGTGGGAACCAGGAGAAACCAGGCCAACAACTCATACGAGGGCCAATGCAATGATTTCCCGAACGACATCCCCAATGATTTGGGAGGTGGGGTTCAAAAATTCATGTTGATGCTTACCCAATTATCTCAGGTTATGAACAATAACCATAATAATGGGGAAATTCCTTCTTCACCAAAGAGAGATAAACTGGCTGTCGAATGTTTTATGCGGCAATTACCACCAACGTTTAGTGGATCTTCTGATCCACTAGTTGTGGAACAGTGGGTCAACTCCATGGAGAAGATATTTTCTTTTCTTCACTGTTCTAATATGGATAAGGTGAAACTAGATTTTTATCATCTAGATGGAGAGGCTGATCAATGGTGGGCTTTGATTAAGAACACCAAGCCAAGGGAGGAAATTGAAGAGATGGAATGGGAAGACTTTAAGATAATGTTTCTTAACAAGTATTTCCCAATAAATCTTCGCACGAATATGGAGAGAGAATTCATAGAGCTCAAGAAAAAAGAAGGAGAATTTGTCACAACCTACGAAGCAAATTTCACAAGGCTTGCGAGGTATGATTTGGGTTTTGTTATAAAAAATGATAACAAAATTGATAGATTCTTTAGTGGATTAAAACCATACCTTTGAAAGGCTCTTGCAATTAAAGACATTGGGAGTTATGAAGAAGTTTTTTGGTGTGCTCTCAAAGTGTAGATGGATTTTGGAGAATGGTCTCATGGTTATAGTGATAAGAAACGAAAGATGGGGTTTCAAGTTGGTGGATCTAATGACAAAGGTGGGAGGAAAACTCAATGACCCACATGCCAAAAATATGGGAGGTTGCACTATGGGAACTACCTCAAAGGGACGGGGAAGTGCTTCAAGTGTAGGAAAGGACACCATGCTCAAGAGTGTCGAAAAGACATGAAAATGACGGAGAATATAGCCGAATAAAGGATAGAACCACCCATGGTTCAATGCTACAACTGTAGGGAGATAGGGCACTATGCAAGCCAGTGCACTAAACCTTAAGTTCTCGAGGGTAATCGGCGTCAGAATCCACCAAATCCAAAGGAACAAGGGAAGTCTTATGCTATCACTACTACGGAAGTGGAGAAAGATAATGAAGTCGTACAAGGTACACTTCCTATTCACTCAATAATGGCAAAAGTTTTATTTGATTCTGGTTCTACACGTTCCTTTATATCTTGCAATTTTGCTAGAACTATAGAATCGAAGTCTCGAAACCTTGAAGTAGAGATATCTATAAAACACCAAGTGGTGCAATCATTGCAATCCAAGTGTTTGACTCTTCTCCTGTTGTCGTATGTGGGAATATTCTTCCAGTGAATCTCATAATACTTCCCTTGGTAGAATTCGACGCTATAATGGTAATGGATTGGATCTCGTTATATAGAGCACATATAAATTGTTGGAAAAAGGAAATATCTTTTCATATTCCGAACCATACCATGCTCCTCTACAAATGAAAGGAAGATCGTGAATCTCCTTTGAAAAATTATTCAATGGTGTGGGTGTTGATTCTCTATGAAGAAGCATATCTCACCCAAATAGTTGAGTCAAAGGAAAGTGCCAACCTTGTAGAAATGCCCATCGTGAGGGAATACAGTGATGTATTTCCTAAAGAGTTACCTGGAATTCCCCCGGATCATAAGGTAGAGTTATCAATAGAACTCATACCCGGATCTACTCATATCTCAAAGTGTCCCTATAGGATGGCTCTTATCAAACTGGAGGAGTTAAAGAAGCAGTTGTAAGATCATCTGGACAAAGGGTTCATACGCCCTAGTGCATCACCTTGGAGTGCGCTAATGCTCTTTGTGAAGAAGAAGGATGAAATAATGCGGCTGTGTATCGATTATCGGGAACTCAACAAGATCACCATAAAGAACAAGTATCCTCTTCCAAGGATTGACAACTTGTTTGATCAGTTAAGAGGAGCTCAATACTTCTCAAAGGTGGATCTTTGTTCTGGATATCATCAGCTAAAGGTGAATAAGGAAGATATCCAGAAGACTGTCTTCCGTACAAGGTATTGGCACTATGAGTTTCTGTTGATTCCCTTCGGACTTACTAATGCCCCTAAAATATTTATGGATTTGATGAATAGAGTCTTTATACATTACCTAGACAAATTTTTGGTAGTGTTTATTGATGATATTATCATCTAATTAAAGAGAAATGAGGAACATGAAGAACATCTAAGACTTGTGTTGGCGACATTGAGAAAGGAGAAGTTGTACATAAAGTTCAGTAAGTGTGACTTTTGGATGAAGTAAGTCACGTTCTTGGGACATGTGATCACAAGTGAGAGAATTTCTATGGATCCTTCAAAAACAAAGGTGATTGAGGAATGGCCTAGGCCCTCTAGTGTCACAAAAATTTGTAGTTTTCTTGGATTATCTGGGTACTACCGACGTTTTGTGAGAAAATTCTCATGATTTTCAATACCGCTAACTAAGTTAACAATAAAAAGGGTAAATTATGTCTAGACGGAAGAATGTGAGGGAAGCTTCAAGGATCTAAAGAGAAGACTGATCACTGCACTTTTACTCACACTACTGAAAAGTGGAGAATGTTTTGTGATATACAGTGATGCTTCAAATAAAGGCTTGGGTTGTGTACTCATGCGAAATGATAATGTGATAGCCTACGCCTCACGGCAGTTAAAGATCCATGAGCAGAACTACCCGATTCACGATCTAGAGCTGGAAGGCATGATTTTTTCCTTGAAAATTCGGTGGCACTACCTTTATGGTGAGAAGTGTGGCATATACACTGACCACAAGAGCCTAAAGTATATATTCACACAAAAGGATCTCAACATGCATCAAAGGAGATGGTTAGAGCTAATCAAGGATTGTGATTGATCTATTCACTACCATCCTGGAAAGGCAAACAAGGTAGTTGATGCTCTAAGTAGAAAATAACTTGCTACTCTATCCATGTTACAGATTGAGAAAGACCTTATCTTATTGGATATGCAAAGGATGGATTTAGAAATCATAAGGGCAGGGGATACATCCTACCTTGACCAAATGATTGTGCAACCATCCATACAAGAGAAGATTAAGGAAGCACAAAGGGGTGATGTGGAGATACAAAAGAGTGTGAATTCAGTAAAGGAAGGGAAGCTACACGAGTTCCATATTGGTGATGATGGTGTGATTCGGTTTGGAATGAAGCTTTGTGTGCCTTCATCACCCTGGATAAAGAAAGATCTATTGGACAACGCACATAGATCAACATTCTCTATCCATCCTGGGAGTACCAAGATGTATTTTGATCTTCAAGAACACTTCTGGTGGGATAATATGAAAAAGGAGATCGTGGAATATATATCAAGGTGCTTGGTATGTCAGCAAGTTAAATCAGAGTGACAAAAGTTCAAAGGGTTGATGCATCCATTACCTATACCCATGTGAAAATGGGAGAATGTTACTATGAACTTTTTCATAGGTCTCCTGAAGATGTCGAAGAGAAATAATGTGATGTGGGTTATGTTTGATCGACTCACCAAGACTGCCCATTTTATCGCTATTTGGGAAGATATTTTTCTTGAACAACTTGAAAAGATATATGTGAAGGAATTGGTGAGACTGCATGGTGTTCCACTCTCAATTGTCTCTGACCGTGATCCAAGGTTCACATCTAGATTCTGGAGGAGCCTTCAAAATGCTTTGAGTACTAAATTAAATTTCAGCATGGCCTATCACCCCCAAACCGATGGCCAATCTGAAAGGACTATTCAGACGCTTGAAGATATTCTAAGAGCATGCTCTCTAGAATTCAAAGGTGGATAGGATCATCATATACCATTGGTTGAGTTCTCATACAATAATAGCTTCCACTCGAGTATTCATATGGCTCCATATGAAGCTCTGTATGGAAATCGATGTAGAACTCCAACCTGTTGGGATGAAGTTGGAGAAAGAAAGCTACTTGGACCCGATCTTGTGCAAGAGATGACAAAGAAGGTTCAAGTTATCCAGAAACACATCAAAGCTTCTCAGAGTCAGAAAAAGATCTATGCTAACAACCATCGAAGAGACTTGTAGTTCGATTTTGGGGATAAAGTCTTCCTTCAAATATCATCATGGAAGAGAGTCATGTGATTTGGAAAGAAAGGGAAGTTAAGCCCAAGGTACATTGTCCCCTTAGAGATCCTTGATTGCATAGGAGTTGTGGCCTATCAGCTTTCACTTCCACTGAATACGGCTCAAGTTCATGATGTGTTTCACGTATCACTCCCGAGGAAGTACATACCTAATCCCTCACATGTACTAAACTCAAAGGTGGTACAGCTGGAAGATGATCTCTCTTATGAGGAGAAGCCAATAGAGATTCTGGATCAGAGAGGTAAGGTTCTACGCAACAAGACAACTCACCTTGTCAAAGTGTTGTGGAGGAACCATAAGTTTGAAGAAGCTACTTGGGAACCAGAGGAGGCGATGAAGGAGAAGTACCCCCACCTGTTTGTGTAAAGTGAAATTTTGGGGGCGAAATTTCATAAGGAGGGAAGAATGTAACGACCCAAAGTTTTTCAATCGAAATTCCCTTCTTATAAATATGTCATAAAATCACATGAAAACACAACATAACAAACTACTAAGTGATAAGTGACCTTTAAACATAATTTTGTCACTTCTGTGTTTGGAATTTCGAAAATTTGACATACACGGTTGTGTTCAAGATGATTTTTGGAGTCCAATAAAACAAAAATAATTTTTGGTGAATAGTAACATACCCTTATGAATAGTAACCTACCCTTATGAATAGTAATATGACCCTTATGAACAGTAAATCATCCAAAATAATAGTAACCTTACCCTTGAAAAATTAAATAAAATTAAGGTATCTTATAAGTGAGAATTTGAACATAGTAAAAGTATTGGTATTTTTGTAAGTCATAAATAATTAATTAAAATTAATTAATTAATTTAAAATAAAATGTATTTCCTTAAAATTTGTTCATAAATTAAAAAATATATGTATTCTAGATTTAAGATAATTTTATAAGACCTTAAGTAATTTTTGAAAGCATTATAAAATCAGTTTTAATTTTAAAAACTATTTTTTTCAAGTAAATTATGATTTTAATTAAATATTAAATTAATCATATTTAGAAATTTATTTTTGAAAAATGGAATTCATTTTTAGATTCTAAACATATAAAAATGGTTGGGGTGAATTTTTGGGATTTTTTTGAAATACTTGAATTTTGGATGAATAGTGAAATACCATAATTTACAAAATAAGCTAAATAAGCTAATTATAGAGTCATGTATGATGTTATGCTGATGTAATCCCACTTGTTTCGGGATCACAAGATAAAATTACTATTATTGGTCATGGAAGACTCACTATTCGTTGTCTTGTGGGGAAATAATAAACTAATGAATTTTATATTGAGAAAACCCCTCTCCCCTCCACTATAAATACCACCCTTCACACCCCCATTTCCTCACACCTCTCAAGCTTCAATACTTATCTAAACTCTACCCAAGCATCTTCCCTAGCCCCTCCCCCACATTCAAGAGTTTATGGTCTCATCAAAAGACCAATCCTATGCCCCTTAAGGAGGATCTCAAGAGGAGGATTCAAGAGGTAATTTCTCTCCTTTTCCTTTAAATTCCTTTCAATTTCAAGTTCTTTTCTTATTCTCTCCCCACCTATCTTTGTCCAAATGGTATGGTAACTCCAGTATCATACATATACGGGAATTTTATGATACTAATGAGATATTATACCATCCAACCTCCTTCTCCTCTTCCTTTTATTTTATAAAAGAAAACGTTGTTCGGGAGGTCTTAATTTATCACCTTCAAGAACGACATGTTTTCTTTTTTCATTTATACCATCAGATCTGGTCATGAAACCATTTGTATGGTTTAAAAAGAATATTTTATATGTATTAATTACTATTTAAAGTTCTGTAACTAACTTATATACATATTACTAAATTATTAATCAAAATAAGTTTGTTGTGGTCGAAAAACCGTCCAAATTAACTCAAACAATCATCATTTAATTCTTATCGAATGATTCATCCACATGGTATACAATGTAATTCATTATAAGATAATTTTAACTTCTTTAATATCATTAATAACATGTAATATCATTTTTGTATGTTTATCCATGTTCTACCCGAACTTCAATTTATGAATACAAGTGAACCGCTCAAGAAAACCGTAAAAACAAACATTCCCGAACAATGTTTTTAAACCCTATAACTCGTTAAAAGGCCCATAAAATAACATAATGAAACCAAAATGAACCCTTTTAATTTATAAAAGGTTCTAGAGTTTCTAATTAATGAACATAATGACATTATATAGGACATTAAAGTGAAGGAAGCGTTCGGATATAAGGTAAGGGGAAAATTCTCGAACCCAACTTTCATCCTTCGGGTTATCCCTCTTTCACTTCTTTTTTTCGATATGGTTACTTCTTAAAAATAATTTTTCATCATTTTCTTTCCTTTTCTAGGATATAAATGTTTGTTACTGGTTTTTATGTCAAACAAAATTTTTTCCAAAATAGCTCTTCTTTTGAGAACACACCTTTTACTTCTCATTCAAGGTTAACAGTTCATGTAACTTGTATGTTATTCCCTCTTTCTTTTGGGAACCTAATGTTTATGAATGTGTTATTATGATATTAAACCCATTCCTTTTCATGGGTTAGTTATGTTCATTTTTTATATATGTTCATTGTGGCATGCATGATAAATGATAATGTTATGATGTGACGGGTGCGCCCGGAATTATATAGCGCAATATGAATGTTTCAATGTGACGGGTGTGCCCAGAATTATACAGTGCTCCAATGCATTGGGTAAAGTGATGAATCTCATGATTAAATTTGAAATGACGTGTGAACAAGATTCTAGCTTTTTTCACAATTATGTGTGGTAGTTAACCACTAAGACACGATGTTTCATTTTTTTATGCATTGCTGCATTTAAAGTCTTTTATTAATGATTCCCTCATGTTCATGATTCTTTGCCTGTGTTATGATTATGATCACCCCATGCTATGTTGTTATTATATATCCTATTACTAGTATTTTATCTCGCCCCTTTTGATGTATATCCTCAGGTTACTACATGTACTAAGGAGAGGTCAAGTGCCAATAAGAAGCTAGAGAAGAAGAAACTAAATAAATGTTTATGCTTGATGTTGTAATTGTTATGTATGGTCCTAGTTTTCCCAAGACACTAAACTGTTGTATCCTCTATGTGTAATACTATTATGTTATTTATCTTTAAAATGATGTAATATTAATGTATGAAAAGTTTGGGTCACTATACCCCAAACCCGAAATTCCAAATTTATTGTAAAACATGCATACTTTTTAATAAATCACATGAATTACAACAAAGTCCTAAGATCTAAATTTTGGTGTATTTGGGAACTAGGAACATTTACAACTAAACACATGGTATAATACATATTTCTTCTGCAAGGATTCTCTACACATGTAACTTCCTTATGCATATCCCTTTCATTTATATTATTGGGGAAAAGGGGAAACATAAGAAAAAAGTGAGCTATAAATCCCAGTAAGGTATAAACAATAAAAAAGGATCATAAATCATCATGGGTAACACATGAGTCATGATAAAAGAACACGAACATGAGTAAAATATGCATAACATGTTCATAAGTACATGAGGAATAACATTATCATAAGTATATGAGGTATAAATTGAAAATGTGGCTACAACATAATCAGGATACATTCATAAACATATCACTATAGCTCATCACTAGGGTGTCGTAAAACATATTACCAAGGTTTTTGACCAAGGTATATTTACCGAATGCATTGAAACTCTATCAGGGATCACCATTAATATTACCAAGGTTTTTCACCAAGGTATTGTAAAACATTGCCAGGGAATTATACCAAGATATCATGAACATTTCATCTCTAGAGACTACTTCTTTACCCAATGCATTGGTTTCTTATGAGTAACTTACAATGGTTAACTCTATCATCTCTTATTAGTAACTTACATCAGATAACTCTATTAATTTAACCAATTAGTTGGAATTCTATTAGGTAAAAGCCTTTATATTCCTTAATTCATGTGTTCCGCATAAGAAGAACATACATAAATCTACCAATAATCATAGCATAAACTTGTGTAAAATAAACAAGTATCCAATGAATGTAAGAATCTCTCTACATAAATACCCTTCAATAGAATTTATGGGGTATTTACATTGTATAGAATAAATTTTATACAATTTATTCTATAATCTCCCCAGTAAATTGATGTATGGGTATCTAGGTGAATAACCTTAAATAATAAGAATTGTGCTAGTGTATTCACATAGAAAGGAATGATTACGCATAGCTGATTATAAGGTAAGACAAAGGTAGTGATGGATCATTCTCTAAAGAGATTATATTTCCACTATAAAACATGTACATAGGAACATGGACATGTAGAAAAAAGGTAAAATACATGAGAAATATGGAGAGTGAAAGTGAACATGAAAAATGGTTACAAATTGGGTGGGAAATAAACCCTTCCAATAGATTAATGAAGTTATCTTTTTGAATATCCAACAACTAGATTTGGAAACTATATGATGTTCACAATGAAAAGGGTAGTGACCCAGTTGAAGGAATGTTAATAAGAAGTGGTTAATGTTACATTCATGGCCTAAGGATTTCAATTGAATGTAAATTTCAATCCATATATTTTGATACTTTATTAAGGCGCGTAAAGTGAACATGAATTATCCAAAGTAGTTCCCCGAGAGTGACAAACTAGGTGCGTAGTAAGGGCACACTCACCATGAACCAGAATGATGGTTGGGATATTGCCAACCAATTATTATTAGGGTTTTAATCCCTAGATTCATATAATTCAAAACCACATCCAAATGTAGTATCTAGATAGGGAGGTCTTTATTAAGAAATCCACACACACTTTTTTTTACTAAATTTAGGATGGTTTATGGATATGTAAAACCATGATCATTACAAAAGATTATGAAGTTAGTATAATGAGAGTGAATGATGATATCCCATTGATAATATAGTGAGTAAATTATAACATTCATACATAATAACAATTCATACTGAAACAAGATGGAATTTAAAATGTCTTGTAAAGGTAGTCATAAAAGAGGGGTGAGGAAGCCTTATTTTGGTAGAGTAACGACTTAGGGAAAAGCTATAATGAGAGGGAAATGAAATATATCGTTAAAAATAAATCATATTCACATAAATATGGGTATTTAAAATCACTTGAAAATATAATAAATTGAGAATCAAAGGCTTATACAAAAGAAAATTTTGAATCGAAAGAAGTGGAGGAAAATATCCCTTACCTTGGGAGGATGATTCTTAAAGATATAGAGGGAATAATTATAACCATGGAACCACATTGAAGGGACTCTTGAGAGGTATATTGATAGATTAATCATTCTCAAATTCTTTGGTGTGGAAATTGAGGAGGGAAAAGGGGGTATTTATATTTGAGGAGAGGTGGTTTTAAGTGTTAAAATTTAGGTTATTTTATTATATAAGCCAACCAATTATGGGTAAATTGAATTAAAACCAATTTTATGGATAATTAATGAGTGGTATAGGGTGTTTGTATTATTAATTCCTTAATAAACTGAAAAAAAAATTCTAAACCACCCAATTAATGCACATAAATCAAAAACAATTTTTATCTTAGAATTCTAATTTTTGGTTCTGAAATGTAAGGTATAAATTTATAAATTAAAATAAATATTTTTAAATTAATTTTCATACTTAAAAATTTATATTTTTATTAAATAAATTTTTTCATAAACTTTTAGTCATGCTGACATAATAATGATGTCATAAAATCGTTGTACATTGTAAAGCAATAATTTTCACTTTTTTGTAAAAAATTAAACTTTGTCATAAAATTACAAAAAAAATAACCCTAAGATAATTTTGATATTATGAGTCAAAAAATAAATTTTATTTTATCAAAATAATTTTATAGATATTAAAATTTAAACTTTTAAAGAAATATCCTTATTTATTGAAATTTAGCAATTTCATAGAAAAATAGACATTCAGACCATTATAAAAATTACTTAGGTCTTCATTAAAATATATTATTATTTAAATAGTGTTTTATAATATTATTTCATGAAAATAAATTTTATCTAAAAATCTATATTTATCATAAACACATTTTTAATAGAATATGTTTATATTCTCTAAAAATAATAAAATTGTGATTATATCATTAAATAATCCATTTACCATTCATAGTTGTATATTTCCATGATGTGTAAAGTTATTATGAAATGTAAAAGTATTTATATGTTCTCATAATAAAACATTAATTATAAAATAATAGTTATATTAATAACATAAATAAATTTTCAAGGTGTTACATTCCTCTGCCCTTAGAGAAATTATGTCCACACAATTTTAATCATTGATTTACACTTACTAAACCCAAATGTTCACTTAAATGTTATCTATAGAATGGAAACATTATAAACACCTAAGAGATGTTAATACTATGTGGTTATAATTTTTATACTTAACTAAGTCATTTAGAGAAAATTTTTGTTTATCTAAGTCTCTATACCCAAATATTCCAAATCTTAATTCCCAAAAATAACCAAAATTTTCTCTTATACCAATTGAGATGCCCCAGAATTACACTTCCAAATATAGTGAAAAACATACATACTTTTTAATATATCACATTAATTAAAAAAACTCCCAAGATATAAAGTTTAGTTTCTTTGGAAACTAGGTACGTTTACAACTAAACACATGGTACAATACACATTTCTTATAAAATTATTCTCTACACATGTGTTTCGTGTGGGATTTTGTGGCATGGAATGGATTATACTCATCACATTACCATTTTCACTTTTCCCTGAAACTCCCAATGGTTCCCCTATCCATAGCTGGAAATGGACCTACTTTCCAAAGGTCGGTGGTCATCTGGGTTTTCAGGCCCAATGACTCATAGGGACTCACATTGGTCGAGAGGATGGGAGGTTGGGATCATCACACCCTTTTGGGGGGAATTATTTTCTACTCTGGGACTCTCTTATATATTTAAGACATGTTTGTGAATCTCTCCCTAATCTCAATACGGGACTGGTTACCCTAACAAAACGGTTATGGGTTAACTCTCTTTTATGTGTGACAGACTGGGATCTCTTTTTTGAATCTATCTGTATGTATCTAAGGTTCTTCATAATTTTCTAGTAATAATTGGTAACTTATATGATGAAACCATATGACCAATTGTTTCGGGATATTCTCCTTTTTATGGAGGCGATTAGTATTCTGAGGATTGGATTGATCCATTATGAGGCATCCTATGTATCCTAGTTATTACAGGAATCAAAACCCACATAGTTTGGTTGATCTGTGCAGTTTAATTTCACGCAGTAAGGACTAATATGGGAGATGTTTACATTCCAAATATTTGAGCTCGAGTCTGGATGATACATCCTACGTATCCCAGTTATGGTGGGAATCAGAGTTCTCATAGTTCTTTTATATTGGGACTTATACACTGAGGCTGCCCTGGTGAATGGGCGTTTGATGCCTAATGAGGTGTTTGTTTCATCCCCCTAATCCCACATGATCCATTCTCATTATGAGAAACAATAGGGAGTGCATGATCGGCCTCATGGAATATGGATATGGGATCTGTGTATTAGGGAAGTCCTTTGAGTGTTTTATATGGAGATCGATCCTTTAAGGAGGCATCCTACATATCCTGGTTATGGCGGGAATCAGAGTCCTCATAGTTCTTCTAGATATGTTGGGTCATACACATTGAGTATGACCTGGTGAATTAGACTTCTTATCTAGAAGGTGTCGTATGACCCTGTTGGCATACCCTAAAGGTCATCACGTGACCTGGCTCGACACATCTGGAGGGTGTCGCAAGAGCCATGGTGGCATGGTCCGAGGGGTGTTGCATGTCTTGGATGATACCTCGGGGGGACATCATGAGACTAGGTCGACATGTCCCATGGGTGTCGCGTGTATTTCATGACACCTCAGGGGGAAACCAAGAGACCAGGACGACATGTTCGAGGGGTGTTGTATATCTTGGCTAAAACCTTGGGGATACATCGTGGGACCAAGCTGATATATCCAGGGGTATACTACGAGAGCTGTATTGTTATGTCTAGATGTATCGACGAGACTTGGCTGACAAGAGTGGGGATTATTATATGAGTCAGACAGTGCATCCTATGGACATCGTAAGTCCATGGTGAAAAACTTAGAAGGTTTTCAGGATCCAAGTGGTTCCCATGAATTGTCTGCAAGACTTGTCCCAACATGTCCAGAGTGTTTTTCATATCCTAGATGACATGTCGAATGGATGTCTTGAGGTCCAGGTGGCACGACTTGGTACCGTCGCATGTTCTTTATTGACACATGCAAAGCATACAGAGGTCAGTGATCATGTATTTCTCTTGGGTCTTCCACTTCGAATCCTAGTTTTTTATTTTTATTTTGAGTGCCTTGGTTTGGTTTGGTGTCAATATTTTGGGTCTTGCATAATCTGGATGACATGCGATATGGTCTTTTCATGTCTCTCTAGAATTCATTCGCATGATCTTTTATTGATCATGCAGAGGGCTTTTATGCCTGGCACATGACTGCTCTAGCAGTTCACCAGTGTATTACCTAGTGTAAAGTTGACCGGTCACGTGATCAGATATGTGTAGAAGCCCGAAGTCTAAGCGCCAACGTGTGTAGCAGCAGTCTGGGTCCAAACTTCTGGCGTCCAATGAACCAACCAACCCTTTTCCGAGTTTAAGTAGATAATTTATAGGCATATCCATCCGTGTACTCACCGAATTGTGTAGGGAATTTGGTGTGAGTCCAGGATGGATTCGACGCAGGTCCTGGAATTATGCAGTTTCGTGAGTCTCTATGGTGGACTATGTTAAGGGAACCGCCTAATTTTCAGCATCTGCAATTCCATCTTTCCTTTATCAGATTATTGCTGACTATTCAGGACTTGCATTTTGATGGAATTTCATGTCATCATGTCAACATGTCCAAGGGTCTTCAAGATATCCAAATGACTTTCGAAAGTCATTTGAAAGTCCTTGGATGGCTTGTCTCAGGGTCTTTTGGGACCACGTCGAGGGTTCACTAGGCGCATCGAATGCCCTTCAACAACCATGAACCCTACTCGCATTCTCCTTTCTTATCTACTTAATTTTATGTGAAGAAGGTCAGGAGTCACGTGAGATTTTATGTTTGGTACTGAGGGTATTTTGTCTATTTTTCGGAGATGCATCATGTGACCAATATGGGTCGTATGATAGTGTGTGAGAATCCCACGGGAAAACCTATCTGTTTGTCCTTAGAGCATCACAGAGCTATATGGACATGTGCAAGATCTTCTGTGCGGTGAGGCTGACAAGCCGGAGGGACTTCATGAGACAAGAAAGTAATGAAACCTAGGTCTCATGGTGTCTCATGGATTGCTTGAGGTGTGTGTCTCATGCATTTCAGCAACTAAAGACACCACTCACCTCCTCCCTTTTTATCCCCTTTGTTTCATGTGACAAGGGTTGGGAGATATGGGAGTTTATTCAAGTAATATCTGTGGATTTTACTTGATTTTCTAGTGGTGTCACGCATGACCAATGTGGGTCATATAAGAGTGCACAAGTATTGTGTACAAAACCATATGTCTATCCTTAGAGCATTGTGGAATTGTTTGGAGGTTTCCATGTGGTGCGGCTGATGAGCCAAAGGGGTTTCATGAGGTGCACCAGATAGTTCATGGTGTGTCGCATGTCTTTAGGGGTGTGTCGTATTTCCTTCAGTGACTGCAATCCCCTCTATCTTCCTCCTATATATCTCCTTCATTCTTTGTGATGAAGGTTCTTAGGTCTCATGAGATGGTTTGGACATCATCTATGGATTTTATTCTTCTCAATGATGATTTGGAACGTGACCTGTGTGAACACCGGGGGTCTCTTCCTTATAATGTCACTTTCCTTGATTTTCTAAGGATTATAGATGGTTTGTCAGGTACTTTCCAATGGAAAAACATGTGGCCCAAGGGATTCTTATCCATCTGTCACTACTCGGCCACCGGTGAACAAGGGTTCTCATTGAGGAGGGCTCCACGGGGCTTGCCACGGGTTAGGCGCCTTGCATGGAGACTTCGCGTGACCTTGAAATGGTCACTCAATTCTGAGTCTTTAACCATAATCTTCTTCATTTCTTTGGTGGGTAAGATAATATCCATGTTCGAATGTTTCTTCCTTAATTTTGTGGTTTTGCTGATGCCTATTTGGTGGGTGTCAACAAATCCCCCCCCCTTAGGAGAAACATCTGAGGGGACAAGGACTTAGTCCTGAGGATAAGTAAATGCCTACCAAAGTCCTTGGTGGTGTTGCGAACCCGTTATCTCGGGAAATGTTCGGTCTACCGTGTGACCTTTGGAATTACACAAACCATCTATATATAGGGGGTGTGGAGAAAATTTAATTTCATCAGCTGCCTCCTTCTCTAGAGCACTCCCTTTGCTGCCTTGTTGCAAGACTTCACTGCGAACCCTGATTGCAATCCCTATTCACAAGTCTGTGCCGTGAGTCCTGATTGTAAGCCATGATCTTGCCCAAGATTGATTTCTGCTCAGACAATCATTTTTATCGATCGTAAACTAAGCTTAGGTAATTTCTTAAACTTAGGTGGTGGTTATGAGGACTTCGCAAGTTCCTCTGGATTGGCCTCTCGATCGATTCGTGTAACCATGTCCAGTTCATGAGATCATGATCCTATAAGGAGATTATTTGACGTGCTTGGGGCCTCACAAGGGTTATGTTCCCCGTGAGTCTTTTGAAGACAATGTGGTTCACAAAATCCTTGATGCGGCTCGTGAACCCTTGGCTAAGTCATGCGATGTGCATGATGCCATCAAGGCATTTTCATGCCTTTATTTTTGTCAAGAATTTATATTTTTCATCTGAAATGAGCCACTTACTTATTTTTCAAATGGCTTCTGGATCCCATTAAGGTTCCTTGGTTGCGGCTAATCAAAGGGCCATGATTTCTAGGAATCACAATACTGATCTCCACTATCATGTGTGTACTGATATCTAGATTTTGTGGAAGTTTCTTTCACCTGGAATCTAAGATTATCCACTATCTAACCGACTTCCATTGTATGAGTTTGGTCCGGTGGACGATGTAGTTATTCCTTCCCCAAAAATTAATCAATCATCTCATTGGGTGTTTAGCTCCTCTGACTGCATTCAGGTGATGATTACTGAGGATGGTTAGTTGGCAACTGCCCAACTTCAAGGAATTCCTATCTACTGGACAACTCCCCTTTGAGCCCAAATGGCTGTGATCTTTCCCAATAACCTATTAGTCAGAGCTATTAAAGCATATTTTCCTCCTCCCTAAACGCTCCCAGTGGTGGGTGGTACTCAAAGTAGGACCTTCGCCCTGGTGAAAACATCTTCGATGAATGGGCATGGCCATCCTAGGTATGATAAAGATGTCTGGAATTTACTGATGATCTATACAGGTTCATCTTTATAAAGCTGTATGGATATCTCAGTTCATCATCTACCACCAGCCTAACCTCCTCTGAGAAATGATCATCCACTGGTGCCTTGGTACCAACACATTCCACCTTCCCCATGGTATGGTAGGTATCAGCCTATGGTATATCTATCAGTTGGGTGACATCCCTCATCTTGGAGATATTTATGATGAGATTCTCCCTTATGAAAATGTTTGGGACAATCCTCTGTAAAATCCAACTTTAGTGAAAGAGATGCTTGTCCTTGTGAGGAAAATTTTGAGGAGATTGATGACAGGGTGCTCACTTGTTTCCTTCACCGACTGGATCAAAAAAATTCTATGTAGCAGTGGGGTCAATCCAAGTATCATTCTCCCTCATCGATGTCCCTCCTATAAAGTTCAAGATTATGCTGTCTCATATTGGTCCATTCTGGAAACTGGGGATCATAATTCATGGGGATGTCAATTGAACCTGTAGGTTTCTCCATGCCTTAGGCTAGTGGGTTTTCTTGTTATGTTTCTAAACAGGTGGCTCTTACCAGCTGTAGATGCATGTTATGACATCCGCATTAGCACCCTAGTGATGGTGGCATGACTCGTCGAGGGGTGATGTCTCAACTTGGTGACACTAGTCCTTGCGTACCTTTACTATATGTTGGGCTATATACATCAAGGAAAAACTCCATATAGAATTGGTGGTCCCCTTTAGTTCCTTTTTGTTTAGATAGGGGATCACTTTCATTTCTACGAGTACTACAATACTTCCTGGATTCCGGACCCCATATCCTACCATAGATTATTGTACGTCCCTAGAGTTGGACCTATGTACCTAACCCCTGAAGAGTTCAAAGGTGTGTTGTACTGGTCTGACAGTTTTGACTTCTATATCCTAGGTATACTGGCTAGTTCAATCATTGACGACGGTAGCAGCTCTCTCAATGAGAGATCTTATATGGTTTCCCTTCAAGATGGGGTCCTTGCAGCCAGGGTAGATGATCTTATTTTCTATGAACCGTACCCATCACATCGTTTTTTTCTACAATTTGGCTATGTGCAAAGGTTTTCCCCCATTCCCTTGTCCAGTGTTCATGGGTAATGGCATCCTGGAATCATCCTCCAATTTTGGAAGATGCTATCTTGTGAAGATACCAGGGTTGTGATTATATTTTTGCCTACCGATGCTCCTACTTGCCTCACCCAGTTTATGCCCGGTCTTGGATAATGGCTTATCCCAATAGTGTACTGGGACAACCAAACCATCATGTGGACAAGCCTATTTCATTGTTGACTCCTCTATCCATGGCATCGATCAATCCGATTGCAGATTTGGGAGAGGCATCCCAGAAACGACCTCACTCAGATGATAGCTATTCAGACAATGGACCAGTATCTATTGAGGAAATTAGTTCTACTGTGCAGGTTACGGATGATTCAGCTATTTAATGGGGGTATATGGGGACTCCTCTCCTATTTCATCATTGATTCGACTAGTTAGTGATCCTTCTACCATACCTACTTTGTCATCTGTTGAGGATCGGTCACACCATAGGCTGGTCTGGGAGTGTATCCAAGCATTGATTAATGAGACCCTAATGGAGTAATTCTATCATCAAAAGGAGAATATTCACTAACTATTCCATGATATTGGGGTAGACAGTTTTGATTGGTAAACTCTATTCAAAATTATTCAACGGAATGTTCTAACTTGTAGAGACTTGGCTGCACAGGAGAGGAGCTTGCATGATTTTGTGAATGAGGTCTCCCTCACCCAACAATTGAAAGAGACAATGGAGGCATTAGACAAGGGTCATCAGATGTCGTCTGAATTACAAGACAAGATGAATGCTTGGGTAGCGCATATATGGAGGCATGAAGAGATGATTGCTCAGTTGAATTCTAATCTTTCAACATAACTGGCTTCCTTGGTCACTACTCAAAGGAGGGTTGAAGTGCTTACTACTCTAGTTGAATTTCTTTATCCTGTGGCATAGGTGGAGGAAGTGGGGAGGGAAACACTTCAATGCTCAATTGATGCATCCTTCCAAACCATTGTCGATATTTCTAGCACTGTTGATCATCTTTTGTTGTAATTTAGTTTTCTTAAATCGAAAAACATATTTTTACACTACACCCCATTTTTTATTGTAGTTTTTGGAGGTACTCCAAAATGTAAAGATTCCTCCCTCTTTTCCATACTATGAATGGATGAGTTTAGTTTACTATCCAATCTTCTTTTTCTTATGATACTTCATGATTTTGTTGCATTAGGAATTGTTTTAAGGGGCCATCTCTTACATTATGATATATGAGCATGAATGTTTGATGTGCGAGGAAAACATCGGGGCAGGAAATATGTCTTGAAGGATGAGTGATTTTCATATTCATAGAGAGAAGCTCGAGTGAGATAGGGTTGTATAGCGGGCCTCAAGACAATTTCTGCATGCATTAGTTTAGGTTCTTTAGCTCAGACCACCTATTGCTTTAGTTTAGGATCTTTTATATTATAACTTATGTTTCTTTAGTTTAGGTTATTTTAGATTAGAATTTCTATTGCTTTAGTTTAGGGTCTTTTATCTCAGAACACATGTTTCTTTAGTTTAGGGTCTTTTAGCTTGGACCTTTTGTTTATGTATTTTAGGTTCTTTTAGTTTGTACATTTTGTTTCTTTAGTTTAGGGTCTTTTAGATCAAAACTTCTATTGATTTAGTTTAGGTTCTTTTAGCTCGGACCTTCTGTTTCTTTATTTTAGGGTCTTTTATCTCATACCTTATGTTTCTTTAGTTTAGGGTCTTTTAGCTCGGACCTTTTGTTTCTTTAGTTTAGGGTATTTTAGCTCATACCTTATGTTACTTTTGTTTATGGTATTTTAGCTTAGACCTTCTGTTGCTTTATTTTAAGGTCTTTTAGTTTGGACCTTCATGGAATATGAAGCTGGCAAGCCAGAAATGACTCAAAACACTATGGTGTGATGAGTTCTACCATGGTACTGACGGGGCTCGTGAGGATAGGAGTTCCTTTCTCATAAGGAGGAGATGTCTTTAATTGGTGGGTTAAATCTATTATGCATCGATAGCATGGCCAAGAAAATCTAATATCCACTCTTTTCCAAGGGCTATGGAAGATTAATGGGGTGAATATGGTTGATGGTGAAATTATATGGAAGCTAGGCCCACCTGGACAGTTGGGATGTGGGTGATGTAAATCACAACCCAGAATCTTGAGACAAGTGATATGGAATAGGGTAGACATGCCAGGTATGTCCCTTAACACTATGGGGTGTCGGGTTCCATTGTGGTGTCAGTAAGGCTCACAATGATTAGGATACCCTTTATATCGGGCCAAGATGTTTCTGGTCAGTGGGTCTAAGCCCTTGCATCAATAGCATGTTCAAGCGGGGAGATCTCTTTTCCTTTCGAGGGACTATGAAATATTTATGAAGGCTCAAACATCAAGATAATGAAGTTGTGTATGGAAGGAAGGCTATCTAGTAAGGGTTTTGGAACCATGGGGAAACTTAGCCATTAATTGAATAGCTCGACCCCTATGCCTTGTGGTTTCGAATCATGTGGTGTGGTCCATTAAAAGGTTCAAGAATGAAGGGTCGCATTATGACTTTGATAATGGGTACAAAACATGGTGATGCAACTTTGAGGATATTGGATATTCTTGGATAGTCTGGTATGGAGACTATAAATCATAGTCCATGTGCTTAGGTCATGAGGAATGTATGAGAAAGTCACCTCGTAGGGGACCTATAACACAATGGGGTGTTGGATCTCGTTGTGATGATGGCAGGCTCACAAGAATCATAAATCCCTTTACATCAGGACAAGATGTCTCCAATTGGTGGGTCTAATCCCTTACATCAATAGCATGTCCAAGAGGAGAGATCTATTTTCCTCTTAAAGGGAAATGAAATATTTTTAATGACCTGAGACACTTTAGATCATGAAGTGGGATATATGGAAAATGTAATATTCAAGAAGGGTTCAAGCACCCTAAAATTTGAACTACCACCTGTCTAATATATTCTCATGACAAGGAGATGTGAAGGATCATTACTATATTTTTTTCCTAGACTAGGGGGTCCAATGAGCATAGATTGAATTTTAATAGGGATATAAAGTAGACCATGAGCTTTATGACTTATTTACTTAATCCTTAATCTTTTCCTAAACTTTGGAGATAACGAGTTTAATGGGTGACTACTTCACTTTTTCTTAGGTCTACCTTTGTGGGTTTTCATCCTGGTGAGTTTTGCATCTCCTTCATTGGAAGTTTAAGGTCTTATGATTTGGACCATTATGTGCTAGAGTTTAAGGTTGTACAGCTTTGACCAAGGTGGGAGCAGTTTAAGGACATGCTACTTAGACCTGGTATGGGGATGTTACACAAGAGACTCATTAGGATACCTAGAGTCAATAGCACTCTAAAATCCCTTTGAGCAGGTGATGGAGATGTTGTAAATCATGGATCAAGGTTATCAGGTCATGAGTGATGATATGGGATAATCATTCTAGGGATAACCTATAACACAACGGGGTGTTGGTTTCCACCTTAGTGATGTCAGGCTCATGAGAATCATAAATCCCTTTACACCAGGCCAAGATGTCTTTGGTTGGGGAATCTGATCCCTCGCATCAGTGGCATGGCCAAGTGGAGAGATCTCTTTTCCTCTTCAAGGGTGGTGAAAGGTTTGCGACAACCCAATATGATTGAGACGTGAAATGTGGGACATGTATTGAGGTGTTTAAAAAGATGATGGAATAACTTTGTTCTATGGTTAGCCAGGGTGAGGCTCTCTTGGTCCTTTGATAAGGCAGGATGATGGAGTTGGTCTGCACAGTTTATCATCATGTAGTGGGGACATTCATCTCTATGCAGTTTAACACCATGCTTTAAGGATGTGAGAACCGACGTGAAAGGCGGTAATGTTGCAGTTGGGCCTAAGGATGAGAACTTTGGCATCACTGCATATCTCATGGGAGTGAGAATCAAGCCACACATAGTTATTGAAGGACCATGCAGTTTAACATCATGCGGTAAGGACTTACTTCCATGTAGTTTAACTTCATGCGATAAGGATGATGCGGTATAGTTTAATGTCATGATGTAAGGATATATGCAGATAGTTTAGAGTTATGTGATTTGGACCATAAGATAGAGTCCCTGATGGAGATACACAATGTTGTGACATGAAGAGATCTGGTGTGAATGAAGACAAAAGTGGTTTTAGCTATACCATGCATCTTTCTGAGAGAAATCCTAATGGGGCCAAAGGAGGTTTTACCCATGGTTGGGCCTTAAGAAAAAATGAATGGGAATCACTATGTATCTCATGAGGATGAAAATAAACCCAAACTTAGTTCGTGAAGGATCGTACAGTTTAACATCATGCGGTTAAGGACTTACTTCCATGCAGTTTAACGTCATGTGGTTAAGGACTTACTTCCGTGTAGTTTAACATCATGTAGTAAGGACGAAGGAGGATAGACATGAATTAATGGGGATATTGTGGTTGGTACCACGAGTGGAAGTTTAGGAATCACTATGTATCTTATGTAGACATGAATCAAACCACACATAGTTCTTAAAGGACAATGTAGTTTAATTTCATGTGATAAGTACTTACTTCCATGTAGTTTAGCATCATGTGGTAAGGATGAAGGTGGGAGAAAAAGGTCCCAAAGGGGATGTTCATGTTGCAATAAATCAAACCCAATGTGAATGAGGACCAAATAGATCTACACCATGCCATAAATCCTTGAAAGTGACTCAAGTCAAGAGGCCAAAAAGGTGGTAGGATTTGTAGTACCTAGGGATGTACCTGAGGATTAAATTCCCAGGCATTCCTATGTATACCATAAGGATGGGAATCAATCCACACATAGTTCTAGAGGCACCATGAAATTTAAAATCATGTGGAAAGTACAAATTTCCATGCAGTTTAACATCATGTGGTAAGGATGTGGGTCACCCAACGTGAGTGGAGATGAATGTCCCAGGTCTATGCATTTTTATGTCATGTGGTAAGGATATTGGATCACCCAAAGTGAAAGGAAGATAATTCTATGGTTGGGCCCAGAAGCAGGGGTTTTGGAATCACTACGTATCCCATAAGGATGGGAATCAATCCATATGTAGTTCTTAGGATGTTGGTGTGGTAGGAGACTAACACCAGTAATGGTGCTCCTCTCATATGAGGTCCATAGAAATGTACAGTTTAATATCATGTAGGGGACATCGACCATGTATTTTAACATCATTTATAGAGGAATCATTGCATACCCTTTACCTCCTTGTATTTAAGACGATGACGAGCTCATCCCAAGCCTTCATGCTCTATTTTGTGTAGGGAAACCTTTACCAAAATTTCTAAGCTCGTGTGAGCTATTCTTGGTGAGAGAAACAAGGACTAACAAGGGTCCCTTCCACTATTCATAGACATTGAGGATGGGATAGGATTATTTTATATTGTGTGGTGGTTGGTCCAATATATAGGATCAAGGCATCCCTACGTATCTCATTAAAAATGAGAATCATGTTGTATGTAGTTCTAGAGAGACCGTGAAATTTAACGTCATGTGGTGAGTATGTGTCTAAACAATTTATTGTCATGTGCGAGACATTCCATGCAGTTTAACATCATTCAGAAAGGATGAATGTGGTACTTAAATCAATGTGTATACCCTATTTCTAGCAATTATGAAAAGTATTTCTTGAGAAATATCACATTGGTGGGTGGTGTGACATACTCCCCATCCATGGTGGCTAGTGAATAGGATCCATTATGATAGACCTTTTGTATGACGTAAGGTCCCTCCCACTAGGGTTCCAACTTTAGGGGATTCTTTCCCGGTATCATTGGGGTTCTGAGAGATAGAACCAATTTTTCTTGGAGGAATGAATGGAGGTGAACCATTTTATTTAAGTCTTGTGTTATCCGGTTCTATTGGACCTCAAGGTTGAGTAGTGTGTGCAACCTATTCTCATCTAGCTGCTCCAACTCATCCAGTCATTTCTGTGCTTGTTCATCATCTGAGAGTTTCCCGTTAATGGCTATTCGGAGTGAGGGAAGATGGACCTCTATGGGTTGCACTTCCTCAGTCTCATACACCAATGAGTATGGTGTTGCTTGTGTAGCAGTATACATGGTGGTATGGTAGTCCCATAAAGCATAGAGGAGTTTTTCCGGACTAAACTTCTTATCCTTGTTCACCATCTTCTCAAGTGTGTTTGATAGGGTCTTATTGAAGGCCTCTATCTGTCCATTTTCTACCGCATGATAGCAAGATGAGTGATTGGATTTTATGTTATACTCCCGTTATAGCTTCTTCAGCTCTTCTGAATAGAATTTGGTGATGTTGTCCATCAATATTGTGTGGGGGACTCTAAACCCAGTGATGATATGGGAATTTATGAAGTTGATGATATTGTTCGTTATTACTTCCTTGAGGGGAATCACCTAATCCCATTTGGAAAAGAAGTCGGTAGCAGTAAGGATGTACTTGAACTGCTTTGCAGTGGCTGGGGGATATGGCCCCATGACATCCATCCCCCAAACAGATAATGGGCATGAATATTTGGCTATATGTAGTAATTATAGGGGTTTATGGATGAAGTTTTCATGAATCTGGCACACATGAAATTTTCTGGTGAATTCCACACAGTCTTGTATCATGGTATACCAGTAATACCCCAACCTTTTGATCTGGTGGGAGAGCCTAGTTTTATACTAGTGGGCACTGTAGGAGCCTACATGGACTTCTTCCATAATGGTGAGTATTTCTCCTTTTGCTATACACTTGAGAAGAATTCCATCAAATACACACTTGTATAGGATTTTCTAATAATTTGGTCCATCCTATAAGGTAAAGTTTGCTACCCA
This sequence comes from Viscum album, assembly GCA_963277665.1. Taxonomy (NCBI): domain Eukaryota; kingdom Viridiplantae; phylum Streptophyta; class Magnoliopsida; order Santalales; family Viscaceae; genus Viscum; species Viscum album. The sequence continues at coordinate 1,134,241,667 of OY728141.1, read as the reverse complement.
TCATTGAATCTATTCCTTTCCATCACAATCTTTTGGGAGAGTTCCATCATAAAGATATATGATTATGGGCTCCATCCACCCAGAGGAGGTCACTGGTTCATCACGCTATGGGGCGGTGCTGATCTAATTGATCTATTTCATATCACATACGATGATCAATGAAACCATTATTTGATGTGTTATGTGGAAGGTTTCTTCCTCCTAATTAGGGTATTCCAAGGTACCTACTGTATTAGCCAATGCATCAGCATGTGCATTCTATGATCGAGGGATATAATGAAATGTGGGCTCAAAGGGGAACTATGTCATTACTCCCCTGAAATATCCATTGAGGGGGGCTATTTCTTCCATCTTGATGGAATATTCATTGTTGATCTGCTTTATCACTAGTTCTGAATTACCTTTGAAATTTAGGTAGGGTGTGTGCAGTTGTAAATATAGCTCCAACCCGGTGATGAGGGCTTGGTATTCAGCATCATTGTTCGTACAACATTCGGATAGTGAGAAAGAGTAGAGAAGAACTGCTTTGTCTGGAGAGACAAATATAACCCCTAGACTAACCTAATTGAGCTTCAGATTTTCCATTCTTATACTAATAGGGCTCCAGGAGGCACCATCAAAATACATCTCCTATGTCTGGTGAGTGTCATGGGCATATAATACCTCTTTGTTTGGGAGCTCAATGTCCTCTAGTGTATTTTCTGGAGTGGGATGCGCTACTAGTAAGTTAGCCAGAGCTTTCCCTTTTACTAACTTCTGGGATATTAATTGGATGTCTTATTGTTGCAGAATGACTACCAATCGAGCCAAGAGTTGGATCAACATAGGGCATACAATTATGTGATTGAGAGGGTCGATATGAGAGACTAGGTGGGCCTTGTGGTGCTACAAGTAATGCCTTAGTTTTTTCACTGTGAATATGAGTGCAAGATAGTTATTTTCGACATCAAAATATCTGGTCTTGGTACCCATCATAGTCTGTATGAGGTAGTAAAGACTATTCTCACTCCCCATGTAAATATTTTATGCGAGGAGGGTTCCCAGTGATAATTCCATGGAGGCCACATATAATATGAGTGGCCTCCCTTCCATTGGAGGAATCAAAACTGATGGGTGTATAAAATACTTCTTAATATTTTCAAAATATTTTTGACACTCATCACCCCATTGGTAGGCGACCCCCTTCTTCATTAGTCTCATGAATAGTATGGCTTTGCTGGCGAGGTTGGATATAAATTTCTGAATGTAGGCAAGGTTCCCTTGGATATCCCTTAGTTCTTTTAGATTCTTGGGGGCGACATTACTAGGATAGCACTATTCTTCTCCGAGTCTTCCTCGATACCATGCTGGCATACCACAAAACCAAGGGATTTACCTAATGTTGCCCCAAAAGCACACTTTAGTAGATTCATCTTTAGACTATGTTATCACAACATGTCGAATATTGCTTGGAGATCCGTGAAGTGGTCACATCATTGTTGGGATTTGATGATCAGGTCATCAAAATAACACCCGGCTATCCTTCCCAAGAACAAATTAAAGATATGATGCATGGTGTGCTGATATGTAGCGCATATATTCTTTAATCCAAAGGGCATGACCTTGTAGCATAAGATTTCCTGGGGTTCCCTGAAGGTGGTGGATTCTTCATCCTCAGGTTCCATTTTGATCTGATTGTACCCTGATTACCCATCCATGAAGGAAAGGGATTTGAAGCCAGAAGTTTCATCGATCAAGAATTTTGTGATCGATAATGGGACGTATTCCTTTGAGCAATGCCGATTAAGGTATCTGAAATAAATGTAGACCCTAATCTGTATGTTCTTTTTCTTAATGGGGATGATGTTGGAAATCCATTTCGGGTATTTCACTTCTCAGACAAAGTTATCTTTGATCAACTTGTCAAATTCCACCTCCATATTTTTGGCATGATATGGGTTCATTCTTCTGGTTGCATGCTTGAATCCTCAATGATATTTAGGTACTCCAGGATAGTGCATAGCCACATTTGGATTCAACCCAGGCATTTCTGTATAGTTCCAGGAAAACACATATCGGTGTTGTTTTAGGAATTTGATATACATCTCCTTCTATTCAAGGGGAATGTTGGCGCTAATCAAGGTAGTATGTGGGTCTTCCTATTTCCCTAGGTTTATCTACTAGAGCTCATCTATGGTGGTGGAAACACCTTCCGCAAATGCTAGAGGTGCATTTCTGAGTGTAATGACTTAGATTTTCTTAGTTTTTTTAGAAATTTTCTGGGAAATTTTAGAGATTAGGCACCGAGACGACATGCGATTCTGAGGTCTGGTATGCCCAGAATGGTCTGTCAAAAAATGTTAAGTTTTTAAATAGTGTGTGTGTGCGGTTTTATTGAAAAAGTGTAATAACTCTTAAATGGGTTCCCAGATCATAAATATAAGGGAATCTTTGCGTTCAGGATGGTGGGTTTACCCTAGGAGCGACTTAACTTTAGTTGGTGTGGGCCTCTATTGAGAAAACCTGAAAATGACATAACCATAAATAAAATTATTAAATAAAATTATTTTATTTTTTAAATCCATATAACTCATGAACGGTGACTTGGATTGAAAATCTGATATCACCATTGAGTTCATAATGGGGAGTTTTACATCGGCAAAGTCTAACATTGATCGGTGTAGGTCAACTGAGGAAAGTAGTTTTTGTGATGTGACCGTAAATAAAATAATAAAATAAAGATTATTTTATTTTCAAATACTATAACTCATAAATAGTAACTCAGATTATAAATATGAGAGTACCATTGAGTTTGTAAGGGTGTTCTTTCGTTAGGTGGGGCCCAACCTCAACCGGCACAAGTTGAGCATAAAATTTAATTTATGGACGTTTTAAAAGATAATAAAATAAACTTTGGAAAAAGTTTATTTTATTTATTTTAACATTTAATAGTGATGTAGTGACACTACGATGCCACAAATAAGCAGTCGTTTCCCTTCCTAAATGAACACATTGTAACGATGCTACGACTTAGTGTAACAGCAACGTTGAATCGTGTTTCTCCAATTAATATCCTGACAAGGATACGGGACCATGGGATGATCTTGGAGATTTCTCGGAGGCTCTGGAGGAATAGTGTTGGAAAATTATGAATTGCCAATGACAAAAAACACCCCCTCCCTTTAAAGGATCTCACCAACGATGACGGAGGTGCAGATTGGGATCAATCTTCAATATATCGTCAACACCAATAAATCCACGGCAGTAGATGATCCAATCCCAGGTAGGGGTTCTTTTCTAAGTGATTAGTTTTCCCCATTCTTCCCTTCTAAATGACAAATGCAGATCAAATCGCTAAAAAGTTGATTTACAGGTCGATCATTTTTTCTGGTTTGGGAATTAAATTATGGGATCTAATTTGGGGGTTATCCATGTTTCTACGTGATCCATGGTTAGATATTATTAGTCTCCCTTCCCCCTGATTTAATTTCTAACATGGATGGACCAGGGCTGACATGAACAAGGCCTAGATCCATATGTTTGGGTGTTCTTGTGTTCTTCCCATTCTTCATGGTGTAACAATCCAGTCTGTAGGCTTGACGGTTGGTGGAGATGGAAACCCGGAGTCCAGGAAGGACCGCGGCAGCACAACAGCTTGTAGCAAGAGGCCGCAGGAGATGGGGGAGCCAGGTGGGGAAGGTTGCGGTCAGGTAGGCTGCGGCTAGGTGGGTCACGGAATCAGTGCAAGACCGCAGGCCACGACAGTGGAAAAGGGGGTCGCGACCAGGTAGGTCATGGCGATGGAGGAAGTCATCGGCTCTAAGGTCTGCAATGGTGGGACCCATGGAAACTGTTGTGAGTGGTGGATAGGGGCTGCTGACTCGGCCGGACACGGCCAAAAGCCGTGTCACACAGGAGAGGGTTGCGGTCCAGCTGGACCATGAAAGGACCCCTGTGGCTTTTCCGTGAGGCAGTTATATGGAGGCCTGCATGGCTTGAACGAACATGGCACTCGTTACGTCCCGGCTGGACAAGAACAAACCGCTAGCGTGGGCTGGAATGAAGGGGGACTGGGCCACTGGGTGGCCCGATTGGTTGAAATTGGCTCGTCAACGTGGGCCGAACCGGAAAAAAGTCGGGCCACTGGGTGGACTGGTGGGCTGGACCCGCGGCCCAATGGGCCTTTCCCTTGGGCCATGTCACACCAGGTTGGGTTAGTCGGGCCGAGTCAGGACGGTCTAAACAGGTCAGTCCGGGCATGGACTCAACCGGTCCCTTTTCACTAAAAGGCTCATAAATTCCAAACTGTGCATCTGATTGATGAGTCATTTGCGGCATTGGGACCCTCATGATGAGTTGGTCCTTTTGATATACTCTAAGTGGGTTTTCTTGGAAGTTGAGATACAACCTATGGATTGAGGTGTAGATTCTCCGGAAATCAAGTGCGCTATGAGTGGGAATCCTACGGCTGGTTGTGATGAGAAGACTATGACGATCGGGTCTAGGTGACCCAGTAGGCCTAAGTGAATAGAAAGTCTAGGTGACCTAGTAGTCCTAAGTAAGGAGTGGGTCTAGGTGACCCAGTAGGCCTAAGTGAAGAGCAGGTCTAGGTGACTCAACATGCCTAAGTGATGAGCGGGTCTAGGTGACCCAGGAGGCCTAAGTGACTCATCAGGGATGAGTGCCTTAGTAGTATAATGTGTTCAGTGTTTACAACCGATAGTATTTCTTTTCATACTTTAGTTTATACCTATGTTATTAGAATCTAGTGACTCTATTGATTTTACTTCTTAGAGGATACACTTCATGTACCTCTTTGGTAGACTACTTTGTGTATTACTTTGTGGTATACCTTTGTGATTTGGGGTCCCTACTGAGTATTTTTTTTACTTACCCCTGCATGAGCTTCGTCTGAACATGTCATATCTTATGAAGATGATCAATGCTTTAACAGATTCCTTGGTGGACCTGGGCTAGGTGGTGCTTAGAGTGACCTGACAGACAATGTGTGCTTCTACGGCTTTAGACAGCTGTTTATATACCAACCCTTCTGGTAGGATTTTATGCAAAGGAGTTTTAGAGACTTGTAATTTCACTTTTCTATTTCAGTTGGGCTTGTATTCTGGGCTCGTTTACCTTCAATTTTCTATTATCATACCTTGAGTTTGTTTATATAGTGTTTTCACCTTCCATAATCTATGGCTTGGAGTTTTGTACGTGTGTATAGGTACTTAGGAAAATGCCTCCCATTTGTTTGGGATATTCCTAATCAGCGTTAGTCTCCATCCCCTGGTCTATGGGAGGAGGGATTAGGGTAGTCACATCACATGTCCCAGGGAATGAGTCGTGACACTAAGATCATCCTTGTCTTCTTCCATTTCTGAGTCTATAGGGACAATTTCGGATGAGGATGGCAGTTTGGGGGCCTCTCCATCGCTATCAAGGTGAGGGAGGTCATAATAAGAAATATCATCATCTCTTGTCATCTGAGTTTTAGTAGATAGATGTTGAAGATGATTTTTGTTGAGGATAGGAGAGGCTTAGACCTTTAGGACTAGGCCTACTATTTTAACCATATTTATGGGGAGCATGTAATTCTCATCGAGCATGCTCCAAGGATTTGAAGGGGCGGTCCCTAAACCATTAGGGTTGGAAACTTGTATAAAATAATCGGTCATCAGCTTCTTGCCTCCCTACTTGTAGAAGTCTGATTCAGCATATATGTCTTCACAAGTCTCGAAGGCGGCATTTTCCTTTTGAAGTATGTTGACCTAGTCGTTGATGGGGTAATTAAAACATTTATGGAATGTTGATAGTACCGCTTGTAAGAACCTAGTTATTAGTTTTGAGGTATGGGCAACTTATTTTCTCTTTTCCTTATGTTTTTTTCAGAAAATAAGGAAAATGGGGGAAAATCCTAAATTTTAGAAGTACACGTCACGTAATTTTCCACACGCCGTGTACTTTTGGCCATGTGGGATGAGTACACGAGTCGTGTGGCAATGTCGGCGATGAAGGGTGTAGGAACCGACTACACACCATGTATTGGTCCTTTACACACTGTGTAGTTAGTCGGTAGGTGAATAGTAAGGCGGTGGCTAGATGTGCAACAGAACACGTCGTGTACTCATGTAGATACTCCATGTAGTCATGTTAGCAGGGGAACAGTGCCACGCTGGTGGAAAGCCTCCAGAGGAACAGTTAAAAAATGGGAAGTACACGCCGTGTACTTGGAAATACACATCGTGTACTTTGTTTTTTTCGCTTAAAATGGGAATTAGCCTCCCTTGTTCACAGGGAAGGCTTAGAACGGGAAGAAGGAACGAGAGAGGGAGGTCGGAGCTTTGTATATCCACCGAGCGCATATCGGGAATCCGTTTTCTACACCATCGATCTCCCTGGAACCGCACGGGTGAGTTCTCCATTCTCCTAGTGTAGTTCTTACCAATTCTTTCCCGTAGAGAAGTTATTTAAGTTTAAGCATGTTTTCTTCTATGTTAGATCTAAGTCGTTCTTGGGAATTTCTGGAATCGACGTTCACGTATACCATTCGTTGGCATTTAAGGTAGGTGGCTTGGTGTTTAATTTCCAACTGTTGTGCGTTTTTGTGTACCGTTGAGATAGGCACCCATGAATGGGGTGTCGTATGGCTGAGGCCTTGTTGAATTAAATACCTATAATTTTATAGGTAATTAAATGTGATAATAAACTGTTGTTTGGGATCGTTGCTTGGATCCAGGACCACCCTGGGGGTGCGTTCCTCTGTTTAGCCGTTTGGCCAGGATACCTGAGGGTATGCCATGTTTAAATTATGAATTACTTTTGCCTTGAGAGTAATTGTATGTAAATTGCATGTTTATATGTTAAGAATGGCCTGGTTACTTATGCCTGAGGGCGGTGTTTTACTATATCCTAAGGGCGTGATTGTATTAGTCTGAGGGCAACATTCTATTTCGCCTAAGGGTAACCTCTCATGCCTGAGGTGTTGACTTCTGTGCCTGAGGGTGACACTTCATATACCTGAGGGAGATATTCTGATACGCCTGAGGGCAGTGCTTGAGGGAGAGGTTCTGTATAGCCTGAGGACAAGCCTGAGGGCGTGGTTTTACTATATTCTCCTGAGGGCAAGGTTCTGGTTGGCCTGAGGGCTTGGTGCTGTTGAGAACAGAATGTTACTAAGTTGAATGATTAAATGAATAATTAAAATGTCAATATAACTGGTTAAGTTAGTTACTTTTGATTACTGCTTAGTTTATTGCATTTTCTACTGCACACTGTTGTTGCATGTTTACACACAGTTGAGCACGGGCCTTAGGTGGGTGCCTACTGGGAATTATTTCTCACACCCTGTTTGGGTCATGCTTTTCATCCCAAATAGAGTATGTTTATGCAGGTGTAGATAAGGGAAAGGGTCCTTATACAGGTGCATGATTTTTGCTGAGGAGTAGAGGATCATGGGACCAAGATCAGGCTCACGATGCTACCGGCTGTTTTGTTCTGTTTTTCTTTCCTGTACTTGTACTATACTGTACTGATGAGTAACATGTTCTGGCTATTTTCTTAGAACTTATGGCATGTTGCACCATTATTTATATACTGGTTGGTTATATCTACTGCAGTTGTCATTTCAGTTGTGTATGGTTTACTGCTTCCGCTGTTGATGTATGTTTTATTAAATTCCGCTGCGCTACACTTTGATAAATGAGGGCATAGTTTCCCCACTATCAGACCTGGGCCCTCGCTGCTAGTCGATAGCCTCTGGCATTTGGGGAAATGCGCTTGAGGTCACGTGGTGAACCGGGTTCGGGGCACCCGTTGAGTGGCACCCGGAACCGGGACGTTACAAAGTGGTATCAGAGGGGTTCTTTTCTTTGACTTACTATTTGGAACCGTAGTCAGAAATAGGACGAAAGCGGTAGTTGGTAATAAGCTGTGACTGGTCATAGCTAACCCTTGTACAAGGAAATGCCAGTCTACCTTGGTTATTGAAATTTTATTGATTTTTCAAGTTTTACAGTTGATTTGATTTCACCGTTTGGTGACGCACTTGCATTGTGTTGTTTATCTTTTATTCATGGGTTCTGTTTAGTTGCAACCCGATGAGATGAGGGTATGACATCTCATGCATCATTAGGAACATTCTAGAAATCACATGCCATGTATAGTTCTATTCCATGTAGGTGCATTAGAAATTGCATGCGGTTGTGATAGTTGTGGTGCTAGAGAAGCATGCTGTTGTGATAACTGCTTGATAAATACCTGCTATGTGATAGGGTATTTTCGTGTCAGACAGTTTATAGAATAGACACCAAACTTTGTTTTTTGGGGAGTATGGGCCCCCATTGACCGGAATTTAGTGGATTATTGACTTTTTATTTTGTTATAACACATAAAAGATGTAAAAATTTTATTTTTGGGGAGTATGGGCCCTCACGGATCTGAATTTGACACTTAGGTATTGTTTTTCAGTATTTTATAGGTTCTGCGGAAGTTTCTAAGGCATACTGTCCAGAAACCCAGTATACACGTCGTGTAGTACCTTAAACATGTCGTGTATGATCTTCTATTCAGGAAGAAAAGGAAACTTTTTGAGTACACACCGTGTACCCTAAGTACACGTCGTGTAGTCTCTTCTCGTGTCATAGACCGTGTGGGCGGGGACACAGAGAAGGGAAATGCTTGGGGAAAACACGCCGTGTACCGGATGTACATGCCGTGTAGTGTTGACCCAGAGTCCGCTCGTGTAACTAACAATACAGACGGAAGAGACCTTAAGCCATACACGCCGTGTCCACTATGGAACACGTTGTGTAGTCTGAACTGGGATCCGACCGTGTAACTAACAACATGAGTCCTGGAAATTCTTTCGTGTACATTCCATGTGTATGTTGAACATGCCGTGTAGTTGGAGCCGTGTATCCGGCCGTGTAACTAACAACACAGATCGGCATAGCGCGTCTAGTACACATCGTGTGCCTTTGGGACACGCCGTGTAGTCTTGTCCGAGGACAGGCCATGTGGAGTTAGCCGTGTGGCTGGGAAACGGGGTGGTGTACACGTCGTGTTCAAGTGTAACACGCCGTGTAGTGTCAAGCCGAGTAGTCAGCCGTGTCACAAACGACACGGGCAGTTGGAAAATTACACCATACACACCATGTAGATTATATACTCGCCGTGTAGTTTTGTTCAACGAGAGTCGTGTGGCTTAGCCATGTAGAAGGACCCGGGCAGGGAAAGAGAAGTCAGGTACACGCCGTGTAGTCAGTATACACGATGTGTAGTCTTGTTTTGCAAATTTTGAATGCCTTCTTCCTCCTGTTTCCTTTTAGGGTTCCTTAGCTTCATTCTTTGATAAATATTGATCGAAGGTGTGTGTTTGACCTTGTAGAGTCATGCCGCCAAGACAACCACGCGTTGTTCGCCAGGAGAGTGACAATGATTATACTTCAAAGATGGTGGGCCATGGGCTACCAGTGGACCCTCCAGCAGAGCCAGATGTGGTGCCAGCTTTTATACCGGACACAGGTGTGGAGGCGCAGTTCCGTGAAGGCTTTATGCGGTTCATGCAGACCTTTCAGGGAGCACCACAGGCTGCCACATCTATGGCCGAGCTGACACGTATCTTCCAGCAACAACATCCGCCTATGTTTTCAGTGGATGGTGGACCATAGGCTGTAGAGTCTTGGCTAGGATTGATGCAAACTATTTTAGAGCATCTTGAGATGCCTCCAGGGCGGAGGGTCAAGATCACGACTTATATACTGCGTGATTCCACCAAGAGGTGCTGGGATGTTACCACCCAGTTAGAGAATCACAGGGACATGGCGTGGGAAGATTTTTAGGTAGTCTTCTATGAATTCTTCTTTCCAGAGACGTTGAGGGCAGATAGAGCTCGAGAGTTCATGAATCTGTAGCAGGGCGCTATGTCGATGATGAACTATTCTGCTCGTTTCACTAAACTTTAGCGTTTTGCACTCGTACTAGTGGGTGATGAGACGTTGAGAGCCAGACATTTTGAGGATGGTCTTTGATATGACATCTGAGCGCTGGTGAATGTTTTCAGGTTGCCTTCAATATATGCTATTGTGAACCAGGTGATGATTTCAGAGAGGAACCTGTAGGAAGATAGTGGTGTGGGCCAGGGCGGTTCAGCACCAGTTACTGGTACTATTTCTACGGGCAAGAGGAAGATACAGATGGATTTCTCTCAGGGTGGCAGTACCAGCCAGAAAATATCTTCAGGTGGCCCGATTAGGTGCTACCAGTGTGGTAAAGAGGGGCACAAGAGACCGCAGTGTCCACGTGATCCAGTGGAGTGCCGATCTTGCGTCAATATGAGGCATCTGTAGTGTTTTTGCAGGGCATTTCTACCAATGGCTAGTGAGAGGGGTTCTATGCAGACTCTGCATGCTGGAGCAGGACCAGTAGATTCTTACCAGTTGGGAAACTGGAATACGTCAGGGCGTGCAGGCAGAGATGGTGGCCGTGGCCGTGGTAGCCAGACACCAGGATCTTAGAGGCAGCAGGGCGGGACAGCTCAGGGTAGTCAGGCTGTGTCGCAGGGCCACGGAACTGGGCAGGCATATGCAATGCAGCAGACCCAACAGGAGCAGGATCCCGGACCTTCTACAGTCAGAGGTACTATTCTAGTAGCTTCTATCTTGTCTTCTGTACTTTTCGATACGGGTGCTACACATAGTTTCATATATATTCCCATTGTGGGGAGCCTTGGGTTCTATGTTTCTTCTTCTTCTAAAGTTATGACACTAGACACGCCATTGGGAATGAGAACGACATGTGTGCGTCGGTGTAGGGAGTGCCCCCTAGTGGTTGGTGGGTGTCACTTTCTTTGGTACCTCTATGTCTTAGAGATGATAGCTTATGACATCATTCTCGGGATGGACTGGTTGGTTCCCTTTCGAGGCTTTGTAGACTGCTATCGTCGCAGGGTGAGTTTCACATTACCAGAGGGTAGAGAGTTTCTATACAAGGGCGAATGGGATGTTCAGGCGAGTCGAACTAGACCATAGCATCATGGGCGAGGTGAAGTCACAGCTCAGATTGAAAATTTATATCTAGATGATCAGGGGACTTGTCAGACAGATTTCCCTCCAGTGGTTGATCGTTTCAGGGATGTCTTCCCGGATTACTTTTCAGGTCTACCTCCGGAGCGAGAGGTGGATTTCTCTATTGAGATCATTCTAGAAGTAGCACCGGTGTCCATTCCTCCTTATAGGATGGCTACACCTGAGTTGCAGGAGCTCAAAAGGCAGTTGGAGGAGTTACAGGCAAAGGGCTTTATCCGACCCAATACTTCTCCTTAGGGTTTGCCGGTCCTTTTTACGAAGAAGGTGGACAGTACCCTCAGACTCTGTATGGATTATAGGAATCTGAACCAGTTGACGGTCAAGAACCAATATTCTTTTCCATGGATAGATGATTTTTTTGATCAACTTTCAGGAGCACGAGTTTTCTTGAAGATTGACTTGAGATCAGGAGATCACCAGCTGCGCATGAGACCATCGGATATACTGCTTACAGCCTTCAGGAGTAGGTATGGTCTATATTAGTACTTGGTTATGCTGTTTGGACTCACGAACATGCCAGTAGTTTTCATGGCTCTGATGAATCATGTGTTCCATCTGTATCTTGATTCTTTTGTGGTAGTATTCGTGGACGACATCTTAGTGTACTCTCGCACTCGACACGACCATTTCACCCATCTTGAGATCGTATTGAGTACATTGAGAGAGCATCAGCTATATGATAAGCTCTCAAAGTTCCACTTTTGGATGGACCAGATTCACTTCCTGGGTCATATCATCTCAGAGGAAGGATTTGCAGTAGACCCAGAGAAGGTGAGAGCAGTAGTTTCTTGGGAGCAGCCTAAGAGCGTGTTTGAGATATGGAGTTTCTTGGGGCTGACTGGTTACTACAGACACTTCATACAGGATTTCTCCTGCTTAGCAGCACCGTTGACGGGTTTGACTAAGAAGAGTGTGAAGTTTGTTTGGTCAGAAGCTTGCGAGACAGCCTTTCAGGACCTGAAAGGAAGTTTGATATCAGCACCAGTCCTGATACTCCCAAAGTAGGGGAAGATCTATACAGTTTACTGTGATGCATCAGGTATTGGGCTAGGAGCAGTGTTGATGCAGGGCGATCGAGTTGTCGCATACGGATCTCGGCAGTTGAGGCCACATGAGAGGAATTACCTGACGCATGATCTCGAGTTAGCTGCGGTTGTTCATGCATTACGTTTTTGGAGACATTATCTATTGGGAGAGAATTTTGTGGTTTTCACCGACCACAAGAGCCTCAAGTATATCTTTACTTAGCGTGACTTGAACCTGAGGCAGAGAAGGTGGGTCGAGTACCTATAGTCCTTCAATTTTGAGCTTAACTATACACCTGGTAAAGGTAATGCAGTAGTGGATGCACTGAGCAGGAAGACTCAGATACAGGCAGTGCAGGAGGCCAATGGTGAGTGGAAGCTTATGGCTTTGTTCTATGAGATGCATTTGGAGGTGCATGACAGTCAGGGGCAGACCTATCTTTCATCTTTAGCTGTGACTTCTACTCTCCTAGATAGAGTGAGGATGAGACAGTTATATGATTCAGAATGCCTAGTTCTACGGGAGTCGGTGGCAAGTGAGGACCCTCCTCCTGGTTGGACGATAGGCGATGATGAGGTACTGCATTTCTATGGACGAGTGTGGGTTCTGGGGATATACTCAAGGATCTGATGCTGGAGTTTCATGCTTCAGCTTGGGCAGTTCATCCCGAGGTTACCAAGATGTACCGTGACTTGAGACGTCAGTACTGGTGGCCGGGTATGAAGAGGGAGATAGTTGGTTTTGTTACGAGGTGTTCCACCTGTCAGCAGGTGAAGGCAGAGCATCAGAGACCAGTTAGACTATTACAGTAGTTACCCATCCTGAAGTGGAAATGGGATGATGTCACGATGGACTTCGTGACCGGTTTATTGAGGTCACCTCGAGGCAATGATGTCATGTGGGTTGTTGTGGACAGACTCACGAAGGTAGCTCACTTTTTGCCGATCAAGGAGACCTTCGGGGTTGACGAGCTTGGAAAGTTGTATATCCGAGAGATCATACGTCTTCATGGGGTCCCTCGTTCTATCATTTCAGATAGGGACGCCCGTTTTACGTCTCGTTTCTGGCAGAGTTTGCAGAGGGCACTGGGTACACAGGTGCTTCTGAGCACAGCATACCACCTTTAGACAGATGTCCAGTCAGATCGTACAATACAAGTGCTAGAGGACATGTTTTGTGCATGTGTCCTAGACTTTGGGGGATCTTGAGAGAAGCATATACCCCTATTCGAGTTTTCTTACAATAACAGTTTTCAGGCAACTATCAAGATGGCACCTTGCGAGGCTTTATATGGTAGGACATGCCGATCACCCTTGTGCTGGTTAGAGGCAGGTGAGGCAGCTTTACTGGGACCACGTCTCGTACAGGAGACTTCTAAGCAGGTCCAGTTGATTCAAAAGCGGATGACTACTGCACAGTCTCGTCAGAAATCTTACGCTGATCGCCACAGACGACCCTTGGAGTTCGTGGTCGGGGATCAGGTTTTCTTGCATGTTTCGCCGAGGCTGGGACACAGAAGGATCAGGAGACGGGGTAAAATTTCACCAAGTTATATGGGGCTGTTTGAGATTCTGGAGAGATTCGGGACGGTTTCCTATCGGTTAAATTTACCATAGAGGTACCGGGTCATGCAAGACATCTTCCATGTATCTCAGTTACGCCGTTATCATTCAGACCCATCTCACATATTTCAGCCAGAGGAGGTTGAGCTTGAGGTTGATGCGTCCTTTGAGGATCATCTGATTCGTATCGTTGATAGGAGAACGAAGGTTCTCCAAGGCCGATCAGTTCCTCTCGTACGGGTGTTATGGCAGCATGGCCGAGTGCAGGACGAAACCTGGGAGCGGGAGACCGATGTACGTGCTCAGTGGCCGGAGTTATTCAAGGCTATGTCTTCACCACCCTTGGAAGGGTAATTCAGGGACGAATTGATTTAAGGGGGAAAGTTTGTAAGAACTCGGTTCATATTTTTGAGGTACGGGCTTCTTCTTTTCTCTTTTCCTTAAGTGTTTTTCAGAAAATAGGGAAAAATCCTAAATTTTAGAAGTACACACCATCTACTTTTCAACACGCCATGTACTTTTGGCCGTGTGGGATGAGTACACGGGTCATGTGGCAATGTCGGTGATGAAGGGTGTAGGAACCGACTACACACCATGTAGTGGTCCTTTACACACCATGTAGTCAGTCGGCAGGAGAATAGTAAGGTGGTGGCCAACTGTGCGACAGCACACACTGTGTAATCATGTAGACACGCCGCGTAGTCATGTCGGCAGGTGAACAATGCCATGCTAGTAGGAAGCCGCTAGAGGAACAGTTAAAAATGGTAAATACACGTTGTGTACTTGGAAATACACGCCGTGTACTTTGTTTTTCTGCTTAAAATGGGCAGTATCCTCCCCTGTTCAAAGGGAAGGCTTAGAATGGGAAGAAGGAACGGGAGAGGGAGGCTGGATCTTTGGAGATCCTCCGAGCGCATGTCAGGAATCCGTTTTCTACACCATCGATCTCCCTGGAACCGCACGGGTGAGTTCTCCCTTCTCCTTGTGTAGTTCTTACCAATTCTTTCCCCGTAGAGAAGTTAATTAAATTTAACCGTGTTTTCTTCTACGTTAGATCTACGTCAATCTTGGGAATTTCTGGAATCGACGTTCACGTATACCGTTCGTTGGTGTTTAAGGTAGGTGGCTTGGTGTTTAATTTCCAACTGTTGTGCGTTTTTGTGTACCGTTGAGATACGCGCCCATGAATGGGGTGTCGTATGGCTGAGGCCTTGTTGAATTAAATACCTAGAATTGTATAGGTAATTAAATTTGATAATAAACTACTGTTTGGGATCATTTCTTGGATCCAGGACCACCCCGGGGGTGTGTTTTTCTATTTAGTCGTTTGGCCAGGATACCCAAGGATATGCCATATTTAAATTATGCATTACTTTTTCCTTGAGAGGAATTGTATGTAAATTGCATGTTTATATGTTGGGCATGGCCCGGTTACTTATTCCTAAGGGCTTTGTTTTACTATAGCCTAAGGGCGTGACTGTAATAGCCTGAGAGCGGTGTTTTACTATAGCCTGAGGGCGTGACTGTATTAGCCTGAGGGCAATGTTCTATTTCGCCTGAGGGCAACCTCTCATGCCTGAGGGCTTGACTTCTATGCCTGAGGGCGACACTTCGTATGCCTGAGGGTGAGATTCTGATACGCTTGAGGGAAATGCCTGAGGGCGAGGTTCTGTATAGCCTGAGGACAAGCCTGAGGGCGTGATTTTACTATATTTGCCTGAGGGTAAGGTTTTGGTTGGCCTGAGGGCTTGGTGCTGTTGAGCACAGAATGTTACTAAATTGAACGGTTAAATGAATAATTAAAATGAAAATATAACTGGTTAAGTTAGTTACTTTTGAGTACTAATTAGTTTATTTCATTTACTACTGCACACTGTTGTTGCATGTTTACACACAGTTGAGCACGGGCCTTAGGTGGGTGCCTACTGGGAATTATTTCTCACACCCTGTTTGGGTCATGCTTTTCGGCCCAAACGGATTACGTTTCTGTAGGTGTAGATAAGGGAAAGGGTACTTATACAGGTGCATGATTGTTGCTAAGGAGTAGGGGAGCATGGGACCGAGCTCAGGCTCGCGATGCTACCGGCTATTTTGTTCTGTTTTGCTTTACTGTACTTGTATTGTACTGTACTGATGAGTAAAATGTTCTGGCTATTTTCTTAGAACTTGTGTCATGTTAAACCATTATTTATATATTGGTCGGTTATATCTACTGCAGTTTTCATTTCAGTTGTGTATGGTTTACTGCTTCTGTTGTTGATGTATGTTTTCTTAAATTCCGCTACGCTACACTTTGATAAATGAGGGAATAGTTTCCCTACTATCAAACCTGGGCCCTCACTGCTAGTCAGCAGCCTATGGAATTTGGGGAAATGCGCTTGAGGTCACGTGGCGAACCGGGTTCGGGGCACCCATTGAGTGTCACCCGGAACCGGGAAATTACACCGCTGATTGGCTATGGAGCCAGGGTCTTCCAAGAAAGACATTATATGTAGTGTCTTGCTGGATAAATATGAACTCAACATCAAATGTGAGCTCCCCAAATTGGGTCTCTAGATTAATATTTCTGAGGGGACTTTTCTCGTGATTATCATACCCTTTGATGGTCATATTTGTATGGGATAAGTCCCCTTCATCATACCCAAAATGTCATAGGGTTCGGGCTGGGATGAGATTGATCTCAGATCCATTATTGATCAACACCCTTTGGATGTTGATTTTATTAAGTTTTACTGAGACGTACAAGGGTCTGATGTGTCCCTGTATGGCCCCCTCCTGATCTTGATCAGTGATTGAAATGGCGACATGACATCCTAAGGACGTAGTCTTCACTCGATAGACCGTGATTGCAGCAACTTCTGTCTCAAATTCTTATGGGCTTTAGAGGGATTCAACAAATGCCTCCCTGAGTTATTTTTAAATAAGAAGCACATAAAGGATTGAGAGATTACCTGGGGCAGCGACTAGCTATTTTAGAACATCGTACTTTTTCACCAAATGTTGTCATTTCCCGGTATGGGGCTGCTCCCGAGCATGCGGCTCAAGAGTTGGGGCGGCTGAGGTCGATGGACCTAGGACTTGTACAAATGTTTAGGGAGTATCTACCTCCAGTGGCATAGGTTTCACCAACCACCACCATTACCTAGGTTGACCAGGTTTAACCCCCCTTAAGTGTTCATGCAAGACAATTAGGTGTGGGTGACTATTAGAGAGCTCTGAAGCACCTCCCTACCTCCTTTGAGCCTGTTGGGGTGCTTGTCCATGAGTTTTAGCTGCATATGTGTCTTCTGTGGGGATATGACTAGGATATTGACCCTGACCATATCTGTTATGTCCCCTGTATCCTCAGCTTCAGCGCATAAGACCTCATGTTCCTCTATTATATATGAGAAAACTATACTTGGGGTGTACTCATCATCAGAGAATGGGTTTTTCAAGTGTATTATGTTGATGAAACTGAATACGAGCTATTATCCTAATGAGGATTTCGTTTGGTGGGGTGGTTCCTGTGCCACAGATGTTGTAATGAATAAATCTAAAAGAGTTGGAGTCTTATTTGGAGAAGAATATGACTCTTACTCTTCTATTTATTATTGCTTCTAGTGGTCATGCCCACCCTTGGGAGGTACATCAGACTTCTCCTTTTTGGGTGGTGGAACTGTTGCAAGTTTGCACAACTATTCCTTGAGGGTTCCATGGGCTCAATAAACAGTTTTACGAGTCATCCAGTTGTCTAACTTCTATGCTTTCTTAATTGGAACTTTCTTCCTTACTTTCTCTTCCTCTAATTAGGAAATGGTTATGCAAGCCACTTATTTTGGAGAATTGTCTAATGTCACATGCCTGGAGTCGACCATGCCTTGAAGGATGTCCTTAAAGATGAAACAGTTTTGGATATTATGACCCATCCTTCTATGAAAAGGGAAAGAGTTAGGACGGTCGGTGAGGTTGACTTCATTAGGCTTCCTGGGTTGCGGAAGCGTGAGTAGGTTTTTTTACATGGATGCCAAGAAGTATCCCGAGACTTGCTCATTTCATAAGAAGTACACCTTGTTCATTTGTTCCTGAAATCTTGAGTGGCCCTGATTTCTCTATGCTTCTAGTTGAGGGTGATTCTGCAGCTTTCGTCAGTCATTAGGAGGTGTTCGGTGGTTCGAAGCTTTCCCGGGTGCTTGGATTATTGGGGGATTAAGGATGACAGTTGTAGCTTCTGCTCTTCCTAGATTTTTTCCTTATATTGTGGGTGTGGGCCGATACTTGTACTGGGTTTGTTAAATAGAATATTCAAGAGGATGTGTTGTTTCAGAGAACTCTATGAATTCATCTGAATATTTTATGGGGATTAGGGGTGTCTACATCTCATCTCTAAGATTTTCAGCATAGAGTTCTAGCAGTTTTTACTACGAGAGAGGAATACTGAGTGAATAGGTTAAACCCTTCTACCTTGCTATGAAGTCGGACACCCTCTCATTCTTTCACTTCTTATAGTTCTTCAGGTCGACGATCATCGTCTTCCTCAGTGTTGAACTGAATTGTTAAAGGAACTGATGATTAAGTTCTCCCCATCCTGTGATAGATCTTTCAGGCAGACTGTTATACCATACAAAGGTTGTCCCTATAAATATCTATATGAAACACCTCAACTTGTTTGCCTTCTGCTAATCCTAAGGTCCCATCATTGGCTCGCATCGAGACATGAAGTGTGTGAGATGCTGCTCAGGATCACCTGCACTATTGAAGTGGAATAGGTAGGATTGCTGAAGTTGGGTGGAGGTGGGGTATTGTCTACCCATTCGGGATATGGCTTCTTCTCAGGCTGTATTGGAATGCGTCTCCCTTCCATGGATTCCTTTTGAGTAGTGAGGGATTCAATGGTACTGAGAAACTCCGGAGGCATTATCGTTTGATCTGCCTCTCATCTGTAAGGAGCGGGTGGGGGAAGATAAGGTGGTCCCACTTTCATCTTCCACTAATCCTCTATTTTTCCTATGACTGAGGAGTTACCCTAGAGAAAGAGAGGTTGTTTCCACAATGGGGGGAAGTCCTGGTCGTTATCGTCTTCCTTATTTATATGGATGGCTTGTCTAGATTCAAATCCAATCTGATATTCATACACTGATCTGGTTATAAAATCAACCATAGGAGGGAGAATATTCACCTCTGGTTGGAGATGATACCCAGTGGGAATATTTCCCCTAATTAGCTCTTCATTGAGCTACCATAGAGCTCATATTTCACTCTCATATAGAGATAATTTCTCTACTGAAGATAGAAACCTAGGTGCAGTCACTTCTCTCCCTTTATCTTTATATATGTTCCACTGATGAGGTGGAAAATCATCATTTGGTGGTGTCAAATTCTATATCCTTCTTTGATTCCGGGTGCATTCACCCTCATTTGGTGCACTCAAATCACCCTCCTCCTAGGGTATGTCTTCCCTATTATGACCCTCTACATTTGAATCTTGATCTATTTTTTCCATGTTAATAGTGACGACATTCACAGAGGCATATCGAGAAATGGTGGTTGTGTCATTGCTTTCCACATGGAAATCTGGTTATGTAAGGCTTTTATTAGGGTCGTTATTCAAACCCTTGTCGTTATTGGTCCATTTTGTCTTGCAACCCTGGTGGGGCATGATTTCTTTCACTGTATGCTCCTCTTCTCTTAGTTTATTAATGGTGACCTTAAGGGAATTTCTAGTCGGTATTGTCAAATGAGCGCCAACCAACAGAGGTTTGTCTTTCAGCAGGAGGAACCGATGGTACGTTAACCATTGATCTCTTCCTCGCAACCTAGATAATACTGATTCTATTTGTGGTGTTGATGATGATAAAAATACCCCCATCCCTATGGGATGTGGTTTATCTAGGGATGTCATTAGACAAGAAGATGTAGTTATCCCCAACCCATTGGGGTTGAGGTGATCTGGAATCACCACTGATGTATCCCATCCCTTTTCAAGAGATAATGAATTTGGATATGGTGATTGAGATATAAATTCCCTTATCTATGTGGGTTGGTGTTTTCCTGTGACTATTACAAGCACGTCCTAAATTTTTTCGGGAACTTATAACCCATGGGGTAGAGGCAGTAAAAAATGTTCTCCTGGCCCAGGGGGATGAGTCCATTCCTAGATGGCTACTATGGCAGCTATATTATGGTCTTCGTGATGCGGTGAAGTTGTGATTGAGTGAGAGTTGGGTGTGATGGCGTCCCATGATGAGGATCATTCCTTAAGGTTAGTTTTCAAAGTGATTGAAACTTCAATCTTAGTGTTCAGAATGTCCTTCTATTATCTTGAGGGGCCCAGTTTGAAGTCTTGTTGGCTATCCTCTATCCTCATCTATGATGTATAGGCATTGTTGGAGTGGGGGTATTCTATTGCAGTGACCAAATAGCCCAAGCATTTCTCTGCCCCTTAACTTCACCTGAGGCTATAACATTACTGGTTACCATGTCTGAGGGGCTCTTCTATTCTAGGGGAGCGATGAAGTGTAATGATTCATACTATCCCCATCCTCGAATTTGGATGCCTACTGTGGCTTTGAAGATCAGTTTTCAAAGTGTCATGATGCAATGGCAGCAAGCGTGTTGCAAATTTGCGTTGTTATTTTCTTTTTTTGGATCTCAGGACATGGATATAGCAGTTATTTCAAGATGGAAACAGAGTATCCTGATGTTCTGAAGGTTACACTCATATCCTGGATAAGGTAGATTTCAATCCTTCAGTTACTGATGAGTATCCCACATATTATGGCGTAGATAAGGAATGAACTCCTTTTCTATCTCATTAAGTATCTCATAGATGGAAGTAGCGAGGGGCCATAACATGATGGGAAGGTTGTTTCCAGCTAACTCTCTCCATATTTCAATGCCATCCACTTCTTCATCAAACTTATATGTCTCTATCTGGTCATACCATAAAAGATAACTCTGATGTTCACCTTTTGATGAGAGTGGAGTGCTTCTAGATGCTGATGGGAAACTATATATAGTTGACCCTAGTGTTTTGAGCACCTCTCTATACAAAGGTGTCAGTGTTTAGTTCACCTCTCTATACGGAGGTGTCTGGAAAAAGGTAGGACTACCTTTCCCATGGTAGATATCACCATGGATAGGTTGACCATGGTGGATGTTATGAGTAGAGTCTCTGCAATCCATCTCAACATTACCACGAGAAGGACTGTCGTGGTAATGAACATCTCCTACTTCTGCTTCGATAGAAGAGTCAACTGACCCTTGTGGTGTTGAGAGTGTGTCTCGAACAACCTTAAAGAAAATAATATTGAGGAGATTAGAAATATGATTCATGTTCTGCATCGTGGTTAGAGTATGTTAACCTGCCTTTCATGGTTGTGCAAGGTTATGGGCCTGCTACATAGTGATTTCTAGAATTTTTATATAACTGCCTGGTGTTGTGGGGATATGATCCCACCACTGAGGAGATGTCGGAATATTTTGATAAGCCTACTCATTGTCTACAGAGATATGAGATTGTACTAAGGTGTGTTCCACTCTCACTTGGTGAGCCTTAGTCAATATGGGGGGTATGGCCTCAATATTGAGCCTTTGGGATATGTCACCGGTCTTTGTTGGCAGGAGTATGAGCCTACCCCAAGGCATGTTCTGATCTCACCTGGTTGACCCTGGTTGGATCATGAATATATGCCTGGTCATAATATGCATTCCCTGCTAGAATATGCTGATAAACCTTCAGAATGGGAGAAGGAATATGAGCCTCCTCCTGTATTTCCTTGTAATGATGTTGGCACAGTTGTTCGTTGGCGGAAGCAGGAATATGAGCCTTACTTATGTGATATGTTGTAGTATGTCAAGCATATTCATTGATAAGAATATGATACTACCCCGAGGCTTGTTCCACTCTCACCTGGTTAGCCTCGGCCAGAATGAGGATATGGGCCTGATCATGGGTCATCAGATTATGCCATAGGACTTCTTCGATAGGCATGTTCCCCTGTCCCGAGACGTGTGTCGCTCTCACCTAGTTATCCCCAATTGGAACGGGATTATGAGCATGTTCCGATGTCTCACCCTTCATTGGTATATTCCAATAATCCTCTTGGGTGGAAGCAAGAATGTGCACTTTCTCTGGTATAACCACTTGATCATGATGATCATAGTGTTGAGTCATCTTGGCTATAGAGATAGGAGTATGCGCTTATCCCTTGATCTTCAATAATGCTGGAATATATCGGCGGATTTCTTAAGCTGTTTCTAAGATGTATTGGCATTTTAAAAAAGTGTATATGTAGATATAAGCCCACACATTTTTCGTCTCCATGACCTGTTGACAGATATCTTCTATTGAATCGGGGATGTGCACCCACTTCTTCCTTCCATGTGCCATCGAGATATGCCAATGGGCTTTGTGCACAGGGGTTGGAGTATGAACCTTCCCATGTTTGCTACAGGAATATGCCCACAGACTTTTTCTAAGCGAGCAAGGATATGAGACTGTTGGTTGGTCCCTGCTAGATTATGTTGGCGGGCACTGTCAGTAGGAGTGGGGATATTAGCCCTTTCACTACTAAAAATATGACCTTTATCAGTGCTAGAAAAGGGCATTAACAGCGCTAGAAAAGCGTTTTTAATCAAGACTAAGATAAAGGGGGTCCCTTTTATCAATTCTTTAAAAAGCATTGATAAAGGACCCTTTTATCGGTGCTTAAAAAAAAGTGCTAATAAAAGGGGTCCTTTATCAGCACTGATAAAAAGGTCCTTTATTAGTGCTTTTTTTAGCATTGATAAAGGATCCCTTTCATTAGCACTTTTTTTAAGCGCTGATAAAAGTAAAAAAAATTAAAAAAAATTAAAATGAATATATAATGCGGGGGGAGGCTTTTAACAGCGCTTGACCCCCCCCTATTAGCGCTAGGCGGAGCCCCCTCCCTCTAACCGCACGCTGCCTTTGCCCGCGCTACCCCCTCCCACTTGTGCCTGCGTTCCCTTTGCTTCCCCCAGAACTCAAACCCAAGACCTCCCCCTTTGCGCGTCTGTACCTTTAACACTAATCCATTTAGTTTTTTTCTCCATTTAATAATATATCTATTTATTTTTATATATATAGTTATATTTATTCGTATATTAATATAGATTCATATTAATATAAATATATTTAGTTATATTAATACATATATATTTATTCATATATTAATATATATATATTTATTTATTTATTCTTATATTAATATATATTTATATCTATTTATATATATATATATTTAGTTATAATTTTTTATTCATATATTTATTTGTATATTAATATATATTTATAAGATTAGTTTTAAATACATTTATAAAATGTTTTTTTTATGTGTGTTTATAAATAAATAAATACATACATACATACATATATACAATACACATACACACACACACACACACACAGACACACACACACACATATTTACGAATAAATACATATATATGTGTATCTGAAAAGCCATAGAATGTTAAAACGACCATAACTTCTAATACAGAAGTCTATTTCAACTTGAAAACCAGTAAAATCGAATAAAATTAAACAATATTCGATATGATATGTGGTACATGCCTTGAGAACATTCGGATCAGAAGTTATACCTATTTGAATGTTAAAAAATCAGGGTATCCTGACGAAAAACTCAGTTTTGGAGGCCTTTTGTGCCTTTTGGGCCTTGAAAAATGTTAAAAAATATTTCCTTTGGTCACTAGAGCATAGAGCTCATTTCAAGCTTCGATTTGATATGTTGTATAGCTCAAACGGACACCCTGATCAAAATTTATGGTCGTTTGAAGTTTGAGTTACATTTTCAACTTATTTTAGATCTTTTATTAATTTTTTTTTTGATTTTTTGTGTCTTCAAATTGTTATTAAATGATTATTAATCAATTATAATTAGAAAATTATTAATTAATAATATTTTTTAAAATATTTTAAATCCATTTTCACTAAATTTATTATATATTAAATGTAATAATCTATTTATACTTATCTAAAACATATGTAAAAAATAAATATTATATTTATATCAATATAAATATACTTATATAATAATATATTATTTTTCATGAATTTTTTTTGAAATTTATCAGTGCTTGTAAAAAGAGCTGATAAAGCCCCCTCTTTATAAGCGCTACTAAAAAAAGCGCTGATAAAGGGGACCCCTTTAACAACACTAAAAAAAGTGCTAATAAATGGGGGGTCTTTATCAGTGCTAAAAAAGTACTAATAAAGGGTCCCTTTTAATAGTGTTTTTGTTAGATCTGTTAAAAGTCCCCTTTATTAGTGCTTTTTTTAGCACTGTTAAAGGGTGGCGCTGTGAAAACCCAATTTTGTGGTAGTGTTTCCTGGGTATCTAGTGTCTTCCTTCTATGATAAGTCTTCCTTGGTGGAGCCTGTGCATGGGTTTCCAAGGCAACTATCTGTCAAGAGGTACCCTCATAAGGTGGCCTATAGGTACTAGTATGATGATTCTAGAGATAAGGGTTAGCAGGTGCCCTCCTTGATGGTGCCTAAACCATAAGGAAACTAGATCTGACCTCCTGATCCACCTTCATCAGGTACAGAAGGTGGTGGTTGTCACGCTCTGGGGATAGGGTCCTGAAGAGATTAGTCATGGAAATGGGGGCCACTGGTTTAGTGGCAACCTTCATCGAGCGATATGGACTCACTAGCTACCGCACTTGTAGAATCTCACAAGAAACTTCCATAGTCATAATTGTACCATATCGGTGGTACTCTTGAATCATCATTTTTTCTACCTGCTGCTAGAGCTGTTTGGCAGGCGAGACCATTTTATGACCTTTGGGGGTCACAATGGCGTATGAAGTACTGTAATGAGTGTTGGAAGATGAAGACATTCTCTCTGATCGGGAGTCTGAAATCATGTAGAAAACAAGGAACAAGGCCACCAATTGATGTTATATCATAGGCATAATAATGCTCAATCAGATGTGCATGGTTAACACAATTGTCCTGTATTCCTTTTCAGGACATTATACTCATGTGGGATTTCAACATGAGGATGGACTTATAGGAATCCCTGTTTATGATGGTCTTACTGTTTTTTTTGTATATGGTTTACAAATAAAAGTGGTTGAATAGGTTCACGTCGAGCCAATCGATGTTGTTTGCGTATAAGGGTCAAGAAACATGGATCGATGGATTATAACCCAATTATTTGTTATTATAGGTATTTTCATTGGATTCATCACTTTTGTTTGTGTATGAGGACAAATGAAATGGTTCGATGGATTATAACCTGATCATTTTGTTATATCAAATATTCATGTTGGGTTCATCATTTTTGTTTTGTGTGGAATTTTGTGGCATGGAATGGATTCTGCTCATTGTGTTACCATTGTCACTTTTCCTTGAAACTCTCAATGGTTCTCTTATCCATAGTTGGGCATGGGCCTACTTTTCAAAGGCTGGTGGTTATTTGGGTTTTTAGGTCCAACGACTCTTGGGGACTCTCATTGGTCGATAGGATGGCAGGTCAGGCTCATCACACCCTTTTGGGGGGAATTATTTCCAACTTCAAGACTCTTGTATAGATTTAAGGCATGTTCATGAATCTACCCTTAATCCCAATGCGAGACCGGTTACCCTAACAAAATGGTTATGGTTTAACTCTTTTTTACATGCGACAGACCGGGATCTCTTTTGTGAATCCATCTGTATGTATCTGAGTTTCTTCACCATTTTCTAGTAATGAGTGGTCTCCTATATGTTGAAACCATATGACCAAGTTTTTTGGGATATGCTCCTTCTTATGGAATTAGTTGGTATTCCGAGGATGGGATTGAGCCATTATGAGGTGTCCTACGTATCCTGGTTATTGCAGGAATCAAAACCCACGTAGTTCGGTGGATCTGTGCAGTTTAACATCATGCGATAAGGACTAATATGGGGGATTTCAAAATGAAAAATATTTGAGCTTGAGTTTGGAAGAGACTTACTACATATCCCATTTATGGTGGGAATTATAGTTCTCATAGTTATTTTGTGTTGGGACTTATACATTGATGTTTCCCTGGTGAATAGGTGTTTGATACCTAATGATGTGTTCATTGAATCCCCCTAATCCCACGCGAGCCATGCTCGTTGTGATAAATAAGGGGGAGTGTATGATTGGCCTCATGGAATATGGATATGGGATCTTCATATTAGGGCAGTCCTTAGAGTGTTGGTATGGATCTCGGACCTTTAAGGAGGCGTCCTACATATCCCGGTTATAGTGGCAATCAGAGTCCTCATAGTTCTCCTAGATTTGTTGGGGCTTACACACTAAGGATACCCTAGTGAATGGGGCTTCTTATTTGGAAGGTGTCTTATGACTCTATTGGCATACCCTATAGGTCATTACGTGACCTGGCTTGACACATGTGGAGGGTGTCATGAGAGCCATGGTGA
This sequence comes from Viscum album, assembly GCA_963277665.1. Lineage (NCBI taxonomy): Eukaryota > Viridiplantae > Streptophyta > Magnoliopsida > Santalales > Viscaceae > Viscum > Viscum album. Next base: position 1,134,215,592 of record OY728141.1, on the reverse strand, counting down.
CGTGGTCTGAGGGGTGTCGCGTGTCTTGGCTAACACCTTAGGGGGAAATTACGAGACCAGGCTGACATGTCCCAGGGGTGTCGCGTGTCTTGGATAATACCTCGGGGGGGCACCGGGAGATCAAACCAACATGTACAGGGGGTGTCGTATGTCTTGGATGACACCTCAAGGAGACATCATGGGACCAGGCTGATATGTACAGGGGGTATGTTGCGGGAGCTGGATTGTCATGTCCAGATGTGTCGATGAGACTTGAATGACATGAGTGGGCGCCATTATATTATTTAGGTGGTGTATCCTAAGGATATCACAAGTTTGGGGTGACAAATTCAGAAGGTCCGTAGGATCCAATTGGTTCCCACAAAGGGTCCACAAGACTTGTCCCGACATGTTCAAAGTGTTCTATATATCCCAAATTACATGTTTAAGGGATGTCACGAGATCTGGGTGGCACGACTTAGTACCATCGTGTGTTCTTGATTGAAAAATGTGAAGTATGTGGAGGTCCACGATCATATCTTCATCTTGGGTCTTCCACTTTGAATCCTAGTTTTTTTGTCCTTGTGTTTCGAGTGCCTTGGTTTGGTTCAATGTTAGTTTGTTTGGGTCTTACATAATCTGTAAGACATGCGATATAGTCATCTCATGTCTCACCAAAAGTCATTTGCATGATCTTTTATTGATCATGTAGAGGGATTTTATTCCTGGAGCATGACTGCTCTGGTGGTCCACCGGTATATTAACTGGCATAAATTTGACTGGTCGTGTGATCAGATGTGTACAGAATCCTAGAGTCTAAGTGCCAACGTGTGTATCAGTGGTCTGGGTACAAACTTCTAGCCTCCGATCAACCAACCAACAAACCAACCAACCCTTTTTCTGAGTTGAAGTAGAGAATTTATAGGCATAGCCATCCGCGTACTCGCTGGTTTGTGCAGGGCATCTAACGAGAGTCTAGGTCGGATTCGGCATGAGGCATGGCATTATGTGGTTTCACAAGTCTCTACGGTGGACTGTGTCAAGGGTGCCACCTGATTTTCAGTGGCCACAAGTCTATATGTATGTTATCGGATTATTTCCAACTATTGAGGACTTGCATTTTGAAGGACTTCCATGTCATCATGTCGACATGTCCAAGGGTCTTTGCAAGATCCAAATGACTGTCAGAATACATTCACGAGTCCTTGGATGGCTTGTATCAGGGTTTTTTGGGACCATGATGAGGGTGTGTTGGGCGCATCGCATGCCCTTCAGTGATTATGAACCCTACTCACCTTCTTCTTTCCTATCTCCTTTATTTTATGTGATGAAGTTCGAGAGTCACATGAGATTGTACATATGGTACTGAGGGTATCTCTTATATTTTTTGGAGACACATCGCATGACCAATATGGGTCGTATGGTGGTGCATGAGCATCCCATGGACAAACCTATTCATTTTTCCTTAGAGAAACCCAGAGAGGCCTGGACATGCGCAAGGTCTTCCGTGCGGTGAGGCTGACAAGCTTGTAGGACTTTGCGAGACAAGGCAGTCATGAAACCGAGGTCTCACGGTGTATTTAAGATCACTAAAGGCGTGCATTGAATGTATTTCAACGACTGCAAACACCATATCCCTCCTACCTTATAATACTTTTTGTTTCATGTGACAAGGTTTAGGAGTTATGCGAGTTTTCTCGAGTAATATATGTGACTTTTACTCGATTTTACAGTGGTTTCATGCATGACCAATGTGGATCATATGAGAGTTCACAAGTATTGTAAACAAAAACATTTGGTTGTCCTTAGAGCATCATGGAATTTTCTAGAGGTTTACATGTGTCGTGGATGATGAGTCGAAGGGGTTTTGTGAGGCACACCAGACAGGTCATGGTGCATCGCATGTCTTTAGGGGCGTGTCGCATGTCCTTCAGCGACTGCAATCCCCTCTCGCCTCCTCCTAGTTATCACCTTTTTTCTTTGTGACGATGGTTCATAGGTCTCAAGTGATGGCTTGGAAATCATATAGGGATTTTATTATTCCCAATGATGATTTGGAATGTGAGTTGTGTGACCACTAGGGGTCTTTTCCTTAGAATGTCACTTCCCTTGATTTTCGAAGGATTTCAGATGGTTTGTCAGGTACTTGCCAATGGAAAACCACGCAGCTTGGGGGATTCTTATCCAGCTGTCACTGCTTGTCCATTGGTGAACAAGGGTGATCATTAAGAAGGGATCTACGGGGCTTGTCGTGGGTTAGGCACCTTACGTGGAGACTTCATGTGACCTCGAAATGGTCACACAATCACGAGTCTTTAACTGTCCTCCTCTTCCTTACTTTGTTGGGGAAGATAATATCCACATTCTGATGTTTCTTCCTTCGTTTCATGGTTTTTTTATTCCTATTTTGTGGGTGTCAACAACATATAACTTTCTTATATGTATCCATTTCATTTATATTCCTGGAGAAAAGATAAAACATAAGAAAAGGGTGATCTATAATGCCTAGTAAGGGATAAACAATGAAAATGGATCATAAATAATCATGGGTACACTAGTGCAGAAAACATTTTTTACGTCGGTTATTTTTTATTATTTACGTCGGTTTTTAGGCGACGTTAATACGGACGACGTTATAAATAATGTTTTTTACGTCGGTTATTTAAAACCCGACGTAATATCCCTAACATCACGGTGGTTATCACGTCGGTTCATATAATAACCGACGTGATAAATATGCGCTGGGGGGCTTTATCACGTCGGTTATTCCCTAAACCGACGTGATAAAACGCCTGGGATATCGTTTATCACGTCGGTTTTTTCTAGAACCGACGTGATAAACCGTTCCCGGGGCTTTTATCACGTCGGTTCTTAATATAACCGACGTGATAAAAAGGCCTGGGAAACGTTTTAGCACGTCGGTTATCCAATAACCGACGTGGTAAATAGATTCCCAGGCCTTTTAGCACGTCGGTTATATTAAGAACCGACGTGATAAAAGCCCCGGGAACGGTTTATCACGTCGGTTCTAGAAAAAACCGACGTGATAACCCCCTACCGATTTATTTACCACGTCGGTTATAAAATAACCGACGTGAAAGAAATTTTTTTTTTTTAAATAATTTCACTGCTCTCACCAAAAAGCAACCAGAAACCAAACAAAAATAACCATGCCAGCCCTCCCCCAAGCCCCAACTGAACCCCACCCTCATCTATACCCACCTAACAACCTGGCCAGCCCTCCCCCACCACATTGGAGCCCCACCACAACCCTTGGACACCCCCCACCCCTTGGACAGCCCCCCCACCCTCATTTACACCCCCCACCCCTTGGACACCACTCCCATATCCCTTGGACACCCCCCCACCCCTTGGACACCCCCCACCCCTTGGACAGCCCCCCACCCTCATTTACACCCAACCGGCCCCTTGGACAGAACTCCCACCTCATTTACACCCCCCCCCCCCCCGACCCCTAGGACAGCCCCAAACACACCTTGGACACCCCTCCCATATCCCTTGGACACCCCCCAAACACCCACCCACCCCCTTGGAACCTCTCCCCCCCATACCAAAATCCAGACCAGAAAAACCATAACAGTAGACCAAAACAAGAAGTAGAGAAAAATTAAACATTCACTTATATAACATTCAAAACTTACACTGTCAACTTCAAAAAAAACTAAATCCAACCTAAACGACTACGAAATACACAATTACATTGACAATATTCAAAATTACATTTTACATTACAAACAACTAAAAGTCAATCAAACCTGTAAAATAATTTGACCACTCCACTTGTAAGTGTTTGATATCTTCAGCAGTATAGGGTTGAGGGTCATCAAAAAGCTACAAAGGAAAAGGATAGTAGTCAACGTGTATAATGAATAAATCAAATTGAAATATTATGAGAAAGAGGAAATCTTACCAGGTCAAAACTCAGAACTGTCCCAGTTGTTATTATTTCATACATAAATCTTAACATGTAATATCCGCATTCGATGATGCCTTGTTGCTCATGACATTTCTGTTTGAATGAGTGTAAATTCAATATATTATTTTTATGTAATAAATCAAAATGTACAAATTATAAATGGATATTTACCTTCGCATGTACATATTTGATCTTGAAATTCCTTTTCTTTGCGCTTTTTCGAAAGTGGACCCATGCCCTGTTAGAAAATAATACGAATGGGGTAAATTTAAAATTCATTATAATATATAAAACTATTGTGAAATTGAAACTTACGTTTACAATATATTCTTAAAACTTTCTCGCACATTAGCATGGAGAGAGCATATCCAATAAAGTGTTTTCTCCCTAGGGCAAAAAACCCCTAACATCCAATGATCCCTGATAAAAGGAAATTTAACGTTAGTGGTTTTTTATGTTAAAAGATAATTAACTCTTTGAGAGGGATGTGTTTCATACCTCTCACAAAAAGGCATCATCCAACACTGTGTGATTACATTCTTTTCAAATCTATCAGCAATATAAAGCATTCTTTGTTCCTCATCCAATGCACATGCTTCAGGGGAAATCAATTGTGGGTCCACGAATCCATATACATCTGTCAGCTCATTCCTCTCACAAATTTTATACAGATACCTAATACAAAGCAGACATAAGTATACATGTTTAATAAATATAACGCAAGGAAAAGGTGTTAAGACTTACATGATAAAAATTTCCACCACGTTGATGCCCAACTTATCTCCAGTGACAAACTCAATGATATCAGTTTTCATAATCCCCACACATAGTTCACGTCCACAGACATGAGCTTCCATTGTAAAGTCATAATGATCCGCCAACAAATTTGAATATCTTGACAATTTGTCAAGACTGCTAGTATCTGCATCTGATGTCATAGCTATCTGTCTTTGTTGTTGTCTATACAGTATTTCTTTACCTTTGAAGTATTCCTGTAAAAATAAATTGAAAAATATATTAGTTTTCAAATGATAAAACATTAATAAAAATATAAAATAAAAGATATAACATCCATACCTCTATGGTAATGAGTCGAAGAAGTCTGGATGGCCAAAGTAAAAAATGGCCGATACTATGTCCAACTGTCGTCACCTCATCTATAGGTAATGGTATCCGAGCTGATCTATCTATAATATCCTGTACAGTGACCCTCTGATTCTCTACCTCTAACTGTTGATGATGAACTGTATCTCCTATACAATATACCATCCCATATGCAACTATATGATGTTGAGGATCATCAACATACAACTCACAATAAGTAGGTAGCTGCGGCGGAGGAGGAGGATCAAAAATGGGGTCCGCAGGCTGAGGTGGGGGAGTGGGAGCTACTGGGAGAGGTGGAGTGGGAGCTGCACCCTGAAATTGTCTTTGCAAGTCTGCAAACATTAACTGCACCGATGCTCTAATCTTGTCCTCCATTGTCGCATTAATATTATGGACTTCAGCCTCCAAGGATTCTATTTTTTTTTTATAAACTCCCTCAACGTTAGAAGTTGAGGAACGTGGCAACACTTTTCTTACCGATACACCTGCCGGATATCCTCTTACACGGCCAGGATGTTCGGGCTTTCCCAATGCCACAGATAAAATATCTTCCCTCCCAGATGGTGTAAATGTCCCCTGTGAACTCTGCTCCTCAAGAGAGTCCTGTAATAATTAATTGAACATTTCTATAATGATTGGAAATATATGACGAAAATAGTAAACTCAAATAAATAAAATAGATATCTTACAATCCTCTCAACTACGAGTCTCGATTCTTCCGAAAGATATTGTCCTTTTTTGCCCTTCCGAGCTCTTTTCCATTTCTCATGTCTAGATGGAGGGGATGGAGGGGCCACCTCTCCAGAGCTTGAAGACTCAGCTCTTAGTTGTTGAAATTTTTCTGCCATCATTTGTTCTTCCAATAATGCATACCCTCCCCGAGATAAACTATGAGGGTATACATTTTTAGATTGGATCTCTTGATGAGCTTTCCTTGTTTGCTGTAAATTAAGAATAAGTAATCATTAACAAAACAATAATAAGATCATTTATATAAGAAAGCTTATAAAAGTTTACATTGCCCTTACCAAAAATGATTCTTTTCTTCTACTTTCAAAAAATTGTCTCCATGTGTCTTCATCTATAAAAGGATATATACGACATGGATTCTCACGACTCCTATGACCATAAATGAAATCAGATGAGAGGGTTGATTTGAAATCCCTCCATCTCCTAGCAGCCAACGATAAGCATTTCTTCCTGACTCCTCCAGTGTCAGGAATATCAAATGTCATCTGATAAAAAAGAGGTTAAAAATATTATATATACTAGAAACATTTAAAGAACAGTCAAACAATAGCAAAAGATCTTACCAAAATGGTCTCCCACAGCTGAGAAATTATCGCCTTATCCACACTTCTCCAATCATCATAGAGAATGTTTACTTTGCTCTTAGCCTGAGTTGCTACAAAACCCTTAAAATCTTTAGCATTTGGACCTCTAGGAAGATCATCATCATCAAACTCCACGACTATCCTCTCCTCCTTCGTACGGGCAAGTGATAATTTTGGTAAACGTGTGCACCCACGCTTACCAACCTTTGAACTCTTTGTCGTAATAGGAGCATGTGAATGTTCCTCCCCAGATGTATGACCAATATGCTCATCTCCAAAATCATGTGGCTGATCAACTGTTTGATCTGTCATTTTCCTTCAAATCAAAAAAACAAACATTAGTTCACAAATAGAAAAGTGTACTAAATTACATAATAGTAAACATTGGTAATATGGTAAGCATGTTAAACAATGATAAACATGGTAAACACAGGCAAAAGGTTGCCAAGGAGTTGGCCCAAGAAAGCTGAAAAGTGGACTCACTGAGTCCACCGGTCCGCCGGTGTGAGCTCACCAGCCAGCCGGAGGACCCAGGCAGTCGACTTGCCCACTGCCTGGTGCCACCGGCCGGCCGCTGGCTCACCACCGGCCGACCGGTGGACCAGACAGCCTTCCTCTGTCTGGACCACCGGTCGGCCGCTGGATCACCACCGGCCGGCCGGTGGACCAGACAGAGAGCCTTCCTCTCTGTCTGGACCACCGGCCGGCCGCTGGCTCACCACCGGCCGGCCACTGGTGATCCAGACAGAGAGGAAGGCTCTCTGTCTGGTCCACCGGCCGGCCGGTGGTGATCCAGCGGCCGGCCGGTGGTCCAGACAGAGAGCCTTCCTCTCTGTCTGAACCACCGGCCGGCCGCTGGCTCAACACCGGCCGGCCGCTGGTGATCCAGACAGAGAGGAAGGCTCTCTGTCTGGTCCACCGGCCGGCCGGTGGTGATCCAGCGGCCGGCCGGTGGTTCAGACAGAGAGGAAGGCTCTCTGTCTGGACCACCGGCCGGCCGCTGGATCACCACCGGCCGGCCGGTGGACCAGACAGAGCTTTGTTCTGGACCACCGCCACCGGCCAGCCGGTGCGCCCAGAACTTCTCCTCTTTACGGTTTTTATTGTTTTGTTTGATACATGTTTTAATAAGTAAAAAATTTACAGTATCTAACATTATATGAAAAAACTAAATGTAAACAAGAAATAAACTTGTGTTACCTGTAATTTTAGGAATGTACAGTTGGATTGTTTTCCCAAATTCCTTCGTCGTGATCGTTCCTTATGGCACAAACCATGTCTTCAACATACTCATCATTATGTTCTGTTAATCTTTCCATGGAAGTAGGGATCTCACATAAATCAGCATCTTCATCAAATTCATCCTCACCAACATATTGGTTTTTCCCTTGTAAAACAACAGCCCACTGCATATCTGATTGATCTACTACATAGAAAATTTGTTTGGCATGTGTTGCCATTATAAAAGAATCAGTTGTGTCTTCCAATCTATTCAGATTAACAAGTGTCATTCCAAATTCATCGTGTCTGACACTGTTGTTACCGATAAACCATTTACAGTTAAAAACGGGAACTTTAATTTTAAAGTAATCAGCCTCCCATATGTCTTCAATCACTCCATAATATGCACTTGATGCCGAAATTGGGTTTCTGTCCTTAGCACTCGAAAAATGCATTGCTTCTGCAAACACCAATACACCACTATTCTGAACTGCACTTCTGTTGTCCTGAGTTTTCGTATGAAATGTATAGCCATTAATGTCATAAGCGGACCATGTTATCACATTTAAAGATGGACCACCCACTATCCATTTTAATGTCTCTGATACATCTGATCTACCAAGCAAGGTCTTTTTAAACCATGGAAAAAAAGTTTTTTTGTGCTCATTCAAAATCCACATTTCTTTCTTCTTTGGATGACATTGTTTCAACTCATTAATATGCAATGTGATATACGGTTGAACATCAGCTATGTTATTCAAGATGTATGATTCTAACTTCTTCATATGTTCAGCTGACAGTGATTTGACTTTCAAGCCACGAATCCCCTTTCCCTCATTATTAACCCGTTCATGGCGATATGGAGGCAAACCTATGTGTTGCGCCGTAGCCAAGTAGCTCGTACAAAACTCTGCTACCTCCTCAGAAATATACTTTTCAATAATGGAGGCTTCAGGTCGATATGGATTTTTAACATATCCCTTTAATATTTTCATATACCTTTCAAAAGGATACATCCAACGAAGATATACAGGTCCACAAAGCCTTATTTCTCGAACCAGATGAATCATTAAATGCACCATCATATCAAAAAAAGTTGGAGGAAAATACATTTCCAAATGACAAAGTATAAAAATTGCATCCTTTTCCAAAATGTTCAAAGCATTCACATCAATCGCCTTGTTGCAAATTGAATTGAAAAAATAACACAACCTCATTATAGTCTTTCTGACACGGATGGGCAATATTCCACGCAGTGCAACTGGTAGAATTTGTTGCATCATGACGTGACAATCATGTGATTTCATACCTATCAACTTCAAGTCTTTCAATGAGACAAAATTTTTTACATTTGAAGAATAACCTTGAGGCACTTTGATATCATGAAGACATTGACAGAAGCTACTTTTCTCCCTCTTCGATAATGTATGACAAGCCGGGGGAAGAAATGTTCGTCTTCCTTTAGGAGTGGGAGCTAACTCCAAACGTATTCCCATTGACAGTAGGTCTAACCTTGCATTCAACCCATCTTTTGTCTTTCCTTTAATATCTAGCAATGTTCCGATCAAAGAATCACAGATATTCTTCTCCACGTGCATGACATCAATATTATGTTTGACTTCATGATACCTCCAATATGGTAGCTCAAAAAATATTGACCTTTTCTTCCAAATATGTCTATCATTACCAGATTTCTGTGTCTTTCCCAATGTCACATCAAGGTTTTTCACCCTCTTAAAATACAATTCTGGGGATAAAGGTTGAGGAGCAGTATCAAATTCTTGTGAGCCATTGAATGCCTTTTTTAGTCTTCTATAAGGGTGATCCATAGGCAAAAACTTTCGATGACCCATGTACACTGTTTTCCTCCCATGATGCAATTGACAATATGACGTCTGTTGTTCGCAAATTGGACATGCTTTATGCCCTTTAACACTGTATCCAGACAAATTTCCATATGCTGGGAAGTCATTTATAGTGAATAGAAGCACTGCATGCAGTTGAAAATATTCCATTTTATAAGAATCATACACCCTAATATCATCAGCCCATAACAGTTTCAAATCATCAATCAGCGGTGACAAGTATACATCAATATCATTGCCGGGTTGCTTTGGACTAGAGATCATGATACTCAACATGATATATTTGCGCTTCATACAAACTTCAGGAGAGAGGTTGTAAATTACCAATAAAACAGGCCATGAACTATGTGTGCTACTGAGGGTTCGGTATGGATTCATTCCATCTGTGCACAAGCCTAGTCTCAGATTTCTAATTTCATTTCCAAATGTAGGGTACTGGGAATCAATTTTCTTCCATTGTGGACAATCAGCTGGATGACGTATTTTTCCATCACATACCCGCTCATCAGCATGCCATCTTAACCTTTTTGCATCATGTGAATTAGCAAATAAACGTTTGAAACGAGGAATTATAGAAAGATACCAAAATACCTTTGAAGGGAGCTTTGTAATCTCTACATCAGCTTGTGATTTTTCTTTCACCTTATACCGTGATGTCCCACATTTAGGACACTCTTTCAGAAATTCATATTCCTTCCTATATATAATGCAGTCATTCGGACAGGCATGTATTTTCCTGTATCCCAATCCCATCGGGCATAATATTTTTTTGGCCTTATAATGTGAATCTGGAAGATCGTTATCTTTTGGAAGAATGTATTTCATCAATTGTAGCAGCTCTGTAAAACTTCTGTCACTCCATCCATGTTTCGCCTTCAGGTTAATCAATCTTAACACCGCCGACAAAACCGTAAAATCTGTACAACCAGGATATAATGGTTTTTCGGCATCACCATATAGACGTTCAACTGTCGGTTCTATCTCAATTTGTTCTGCTACAATATCGCGAATCATTTCTTCAATTCCATCGGAGTTACCATCTTGCGATTCATTATCATCAGTGACATTCTGTCCAGTTTCGCCATGCCAAATCCAAGGGTTGTAACTCGGATTGAAACCATGACAAATCAGATGATCTTTTATCTCTCTACTTTTCAACTTCTTCATATTCAGACATTTCAGGCATGGACAGAAAAAAATGTCACTACTTGGAACATTTCGTTTAGCAAATTCCAAAAAGGCATCAACACCTTCCTCATATTCATTGCTCATTCGATGTGCCGTAATCCAACTTCGACTCATTATTACCTATAACAAATAGCAAAAATATATATATTTTTTAGATAAGACAAATATATGTTTATATGAAAAAAATCATAATTTGAATGTAAACAATTTTGAAATATAAAACAAATCGATGTGCAAACCCCCCTGGACACCCCCCGACCCCTCTGGACAGCCCCCCACCCCTCCTGGACACAACCCCCACCCCCGACCTGCTTGGAAACCCCCCTGGACACCCCCCAACCCTCTGGACAGCCCCCCCACCCCTCCTAAACACCACCCCCACCCCCTACCCCCTTGGACACCCCCCTGGACACCCCCCAACCCTCTGGACAGCACCCCCACCCCTCCTAAACACCACCCCCACCCCCTACCCCCTTGGACACCCCCCTGGACACCCCCAACGCCCACCCACACCCTTGGACAGCCCCCCACACCCACCCACCCCCTTGTAAACCCCCCTGGACACCCCCCGACCCCTCTGGACAGCCCCCCACCCCTCCTGGACACCACCCCCCACCCCCTACCTCCTTGGACACCCCCCTGGACATCCCCCAACCCTCTGGGCAGCCCCCCCACCCACCCGGACAACCCCAAATACCCTCTGGAGAGGCCGTCACCCACTTGGACAGCCCCCCACACCCATCCACCCCCTTAGACAGCCCCCCACACCCATCCACCCCCTTGGACACCCCCCTGGACACCCCACCGACCCCTCTGGACAGGCCGCCACCCCCTTGGACAGCCCCCCACACCCACCCATCCCCTTGGACACCACCCTGGACACCCCCCGACCCCTCTGGACAGCCCCCGACCCCTCTAGAAAGCACCCCCACCCCTCCTGGACACAACCCCCCACCCCCGACCTACTTGGACACCCCCCTGGACACCCCCCAACCCTCTGGACAGCCCCCGACCCCTCTGGACAGCCCCCCACCCCTCCTGGACACCACCCCCACCCCTCTGGGCAGCCCCCCCACCCACCCGGACAACCCCAAATACCCTCTGGAGAGGCCGCCACCCACTTGGACAGCCCCCCACACCCATCCACCCCCTTGGACAGCCCCCCACACCCATCCACCCCCTTGGACACCCCCCTGGACACCCCACCGACCCCTCTGGACAGGCCGCCACTCCCTTGGACAGCCCCCCACACCCACCCATCCCCTTGGACACCACCCTGGACACCCCCCGACCCCTCTGGACAGCCCCCGACCCCTCTAGAAAGCACCCCCACCCCTCCTGGACACAACCCCCCACCCCCGACCTGCTTGGACACCCCCCTGGACACCCCCCAACCCTCTGGACAGCCCCCGACCCCTCTGGACAGCCCCCCACCCCTCCTGGACACCACCCCCCACCCCCTACCCCCTTGGACACCCCCTGGACATCCCCCAACCCTCTGGGCAGCCCCCCCACCCACCCGGACAACCCCAAATACCCTCTGGAGAGGCCGCCGCCCACTTGGACAGCCCCCCACACCCATCCACCCCCTTGGACACCCCCCTGGACACCCCACCGACCCCTCTGGACAGGACGCCACCCCCTTGGACAGCCCCCCACACCCACCCATCCCCTTGGACACCACCCTGGACACCCCCCGACCCCTCTGGACAGCCCCCGACCCCTCTAGAAAGCACCCCCACCCCTCCTGGACACAACCCCCCACCCCGGACCTGCTTGGACACCCCCCTGGACACCCCCAACCCTCTGGACAGCCCCCCCACCCCTCCTAAACACCACCCCCACCCCCTACCCCTTGGACACCCCCCTGGACACCCCCCAACACCCACCCACACCCTTGGACAGCCCCCCACACCCACCCACCCCCTTGTAAACCCCCCTGGACTCCCCCCGACCCCAAATCCATGCACCTATGCCATGGTTGTGTGTGAATAAAGTAGTAACAACTGTAAAAGGGCAACCCATCCAAATGGACACGCCCCAACCCTCTCGGGGATTTATAGAAAACGATGAAAAATTAGTGAAATCATAAAATTACTCAATATTTCAAGTCGAACAAATAGATCTAGGGATGATAAATAAGATTATGGTGCCAAAACGAGTTAAAAGGGTTCGCAATCGAAGAATCTTAGCTAGTTTCAACAAAAAAATCACAACACATATATATATACTATCCGCGAAAAAAAACGAACGAGTGGGAGGATTACCTGAGTGCTGCGAGTTTAGATGATTGATCCGAGGAGATTAAATATGAGAAACGATGATCGCAAAACGAATCTAAACCAACGAAATGGACGAGCCGATTCGGGTTTACGCGCGAGAGAGACGAGTCGCGACTGTCGAAGGTAAACTCGCGAATGACAATCCACGGGTCTGGGTAAATTTTTAAATGAGTTATCACGTCGGTTATTCAATAACCGACGTGATAATTGTTTTAAAAACATTTATAACGTCGGTTATTTCAATAACCGACGTAAAAACCTTCCTCCGATTCATTTTTTACGTCGGTTATTTTATAACCGACGTTATAAAGGGCTCAAAATCCGCGTTTTTTTACGTCGGTTATGGAATAACCGACGTCAAAAACATCTGCGGATTCTTTTTTTACGTCGGTTATTTTATAACCGACGTAAAAAAGCCTTCAAAAACCGCGTTTGTTACGTCGGTTATTCAATAACCGACGTAAAAAGGCCTTCAAAACCGCGTTTTTTACGTCGGTTATAAAAATAACCGACGTAAAAAACGAAGGCGGGCGATTAATAACGTCGGTTATTTTTATAACCGACGTTAAAGGTGTACCGAACACAGGTTTTTACGTCGGTTAAGAAATAACCGACGTAAAAAACCTCGTTTTACATATTATGACGTCGGTTTTATATAACCGACGTAAAAAATGGTGACGTAAAAAACGTTTTCTGCACTAGTGGTAAGACATGAGGCATGATAAAAGTACATATACATGAGGACAAGAGGCATAACATGATCATAAGTACATAAGGCATAACATGATCATTAGTACATGAGGCATAACCTGAAAATGTGGCTACACCATAATCATGATATATTCATAAACATATCACCATAGTGCATAACTAAGGTTTTGTAAAACATATTACCATGTTTTTTGACCAAGGTATCTTTACCCAATGTATTGGAATGCTATCAGGGTGAACCCTTCATATTACCAAGGTTTTTCACCAAGGTATTATAAAACATTACCAGGGCATGATGACAAGGTATCAAGAACATGTCATCTCTAGAGATTAGTTATTTACCCAATGCATTGGTCTCTTAGGAGTAACTTATAATAGTTAACTCTACTGTCTCTTAGGAGTAACTTACATCAGTTAACTCTATCACTTTACCCAATTCATTGGAGCACTATCAAGGTGCATACTTTAGATGAATCAATTCATGTATTTCATATAATAAGAACATACATAAATCCATCAATAATCATGTCATGAACCCATGTAAAATAAACGAGTATCCAATGAATGTAAGAATCTATCTACATAAATACCCTTCAATGGATTTTATGGGGTATTTACACCAAATAGAATAAATGGTATATGGTTTAGTCAATAATATCATTAGTCAATCGATGTATGGATATATAGGTGAATAAACTTCAATTATAAGAAGCATTAAAGGGTATACACATAGAAAGGAATGATTATGCATGCTCGAATGGCCTGAAGGCCTTTATTTTTATTGATTTTTGATAACCCCCTTTTCAAGGGATGAGGGGGAACCCTTACAAGACCCGTAGGATCAGAGATTACATGGCCTGTAGGCTTAGGAGATTACATGACCCAAAGGTCTTAGGGAATTCAACCAGACTATCTATAAGGAATTGCCCCTCCCCAACATCTGCATCATGATAGTAGCTCTCCACCTTCACATGGCCGTATGGCTAGGCTTCCCGTGCAAGCACAGGCTGGTCCTGATGACATAGCCATACCCTCTCATTCTGAAAAATCCATTTGGCTCTGCTCTAGTGAGTGCACCTGCTCTGAATCCTCTTCTGGGGTTGCTCCTTTTTTTGTAGTGTGTCTAGGGAAACTGCATGTGGCCCGAAGGCCTTGAGGTGGCCCAAAGGCCTTAAAGGTGGCCCGAAATCCCAAATGACCCGAAGGCCTGGGTGGCCCGAAAGCCTTAAGGACTCCAAGCCCAAATCGGTGGCCCAAGGTGAATAGTTCCAGCTGCTACAGTACCGAACAGTACCTGCTACAGTCCCTGCTACAGTGCCCACACAGTGTACAGTACTGCTACAATACCTGGAAATATGCCTCTACCTAGTTTTGAACCTGAGTCTTGTGGATGCACTTAAGGATACCTCACCAACTGGGCTGAGGCTCATGTGCGGAATGATTATGCATAGCTGATGATAAGGAAAGAAAAAGGTAGTGATTGGTCATTCTTAAAATAGATTACACTACTAAAAAATCGGCCATTAGCAACCGCCATTGGCGGTCGCTATAGGCCTATAGAGACCGCCCAGCGACCGCCATTGGCGGTCGCTTCAGCTTCATCGTTGTAGGCCAATAGCGACCGCCAATGGCGGTCGCTATAGGTGGCCGAAATGTCGGCCTTAAGGGACCCCCTGGCGGTCGCTATAGGCTACCTGGCGGTCGCTCATGGTGCCCGCCAGGCGGCCTATAGCGACCGCCAAAGGCGGTTGCTACACTGGGAATTTTTTTTTTTTTAAAAAATCATACTGAAAGAAATATATATATATATATATATATATATATATATTTATTAAACAAAAAATATATATATATATATATATTAAAGAAAATATTTATATATATAATATTAAATAAAATATTTTAAATATATATATATATATAATATGATTTAAATATTTTAATATATATATATATATTAAATAAATATATATATATAATATTAAATAAAATATTTTTCATTTTTTTAATGAAATGTACGAATTGGGTTTTTTTTCTTCACGGTGCAAAATCAGAGATAAAACAAGGTAACAATCATAAAAAATGGAAAAAAAATTCAAACAGCATAAACATCAAGATCATCATAAACGATAAACGTGTTTCAACGATCCCAGCAGGTCCATCTATTTCAATCTTCTACTTCAATAAACCTACAATAAGACAAAAAAACAACAAAACAAAACAAACGTAAATTGAACATAATTATTCAGTTATTATATACATATAATAAAATTAAATCTGACATCAAATCATGGTGCTATAATAATTTAAAACCCCCAATTTAAGAAATGCTATCATTTCAGGTCATTTGGAGCACGTTTGCTCGGAATTCGACCGTCTCACGCCGTTTTTTGTGTTTTATGACACCGGAAACGCGTTTCCGGTCACCACGGTCAAACGACACCTCCGATTGACATTCCTTCTACCCAACCATTTCACAAATGACACAACGGCTGATTTCATACGGTTTCATGGCATTCCGAGGTCGTTCGGGTGGTTTTGACCCCCCAACGCGCGTTTTAGCGCGCGCCGAGCTGCTGAAAACGACACAATCGGCCGTACCGCACGCACCGCACGTCCGATGGGCGCGCCATATCCTCATACACGTCACGAATAATATTCCTAATGTTTTCGTGTGGTTTCAGGTCATTCGGAGCACGTTTTCTCCGAATTCGACCGTCTCACGCCGTTTTTGGTGTTTTATGACACCGGAAACGCGTTTCCGGTCACCGCAGTCAAATGACACCTCCTATTGATGTGCCGTCTACCCGACCATTTCAAAAATCACACAACGGCTGATGTCTTATGGTTTCATGGCATTCGAAGGTAGTTCGGGTGGTTTTGACCCCCCAATGCGCCGTTTTAGCGCGCGTCGAGCTGCTGAAAACGACACAATCGGCTGTACCGCGCGCACCGCATGTCCGATGGGTGCGTTGTCTCCTCGTACACGTCAAGAATAATATTCCTAATGTTTTCGTGTGGTTTTAGGTCATTCAGAGCACTTTTTCTCCAAATTCGACCGTCTCACGCCGTTTTTGGTGTTTTATGACACCGGAAACGCGTTTCCAGTCACCGCGGTCAAACGAAACCTCCAATTGACGTGCCTTCTGCCCGACCATTTCAAAAATTACACAATGACTGATGTAGTACGGTTTCACGGAATTCCGAAGTCATTCGGGTGGTTTTGAACCCCCAACGCGTCGTTTTAGCGCGCGTCGAGCTGCTGAAAACGACACAATCGGCCGTACCGCGCGCACCGCACGTCCGATGGGCGCGCTATCTCCTCCTACACTTCACGAATAATATTCCTAATGTTTTTGTGTGGTTTTAGGTAATTTGGAGCACGTTTTCTACGAATTCAACCGTCTCACGCCGTTTTTGGTGTTTTATGACACCGGAAACGCGTTTCCGGTCACCGCGGTCAAACGACACCTCCGATTGACATTCCATCTACCCGAACATTTCAAAAATCACACAATGGATTATGTCGTACGGTTTCATGGAATTCTGAGGTCGTTCGGGTGGTTTTGACCCCCCAACGCGCCGTTTTAGCGCGCGCTGAGCTGCTGAAAATGACATAATCGGCCGTACCGCGCGCACCGCACGTCCGATGGGCGCTCTGTCTCCTCCTACACGTCACGAATAATATTCCTAATGTTTTCGTGTGGTTTCAGGTCATTTGGAGGACGTTTGCTCCGAATTCGAGCGTCTCACGCCGTTTTTGGTGTTTTATGACACCGGAAACGCGTTTCCGGTCACCGCGGTCAAACGACACCTCTGATTGACGTTCTGTCTACCTGAACATTTCACAAATCACACAACGTCTGATTTAGTACGGTTTCATGGCATTATGAGGTCGTTCGGGAGGTTTTGACCCCCCCAACGCGTCGTTTTAGCGCGCGCTGAGCTGCTGAAAATGACATAATCGGCTGTACCGCGCGCACCACACGTCCGATGGATGCGCCGTCTCCTCCTACACGTAAGGAATAATATTCCTAATGTTTTCGTGTGGTTTCAGGCCATTCAGAGCACGTTTGCTCCGAATTCGACCGTCTCACGCCGTTTTTGGTCTTTTATGACACCGGAAATGCGTTTCCGGTCACCGCGGTCAAACAACACCTCTGATTGACGTGTCGTCTACCCGAACATTTCAAAAATCACACAAAGGCTTATTTCGTACGGTTTCATAACATTCCGAGGTCGTTCTAGTGGTTTTGACCCCCCAACGCGCCGTTTTAGCGCGCGCCAAGCTGCTGAAAATGACACAATCGGCCGTACCGCACGCTCCGCACGTCCGATGGGCGAGTTGTCTCCTCCTACACATCATGAATAATATTCCTAATGTTTTCGTGTGGTTTCAGGTCATTCGGAGCACGTTTTCTCTGAATTCGACCGTCTCACGCCGTTTTTTGTGTTTTATGACACCGGAAACGCGTTTCCGGTCACTGCGGTCAAAAGACACCTCCGATTGACATTCCATCAGCCCGAACATTCCACAAATCACACAACGGCTGATGTCGTACGGTTTCATGGCATTCCGAGGTCGTTCGGGTGGTTTTGACCCCCCAACGCGTCGTTTTAGCGCGCGCCGAGCTGCTGAAAACGACACAATCAGCCGTACCACGCGCACCGCACGTCCGATGGGCGCGCCGTCTCCTCCTACACTTCACGAATAATATTCATAATTTTTTAGTGTGGTTTCAGTTCATTCAGAGCACAGTTGCTCCGAATTCGACCGTCTCACGCCGTTTTTGGTGTTTTATGACACCGGAAACGCGTTTCTGGTCACCGCGGTCAAACGACACCTCCGATTGACATTCTGTCTGCCCCGAACATTTCACAAATCACACAACGGATGATGTCGTACGGTTTCATGGAATTCTGAGGTCGTTCGGGTAGTTTTTACCCCCCAACACGCCGTTTTAGCGCGCGTCGAGCTGCTGAAAACGACACAATCGGTCGTACCTCGCGCACCGCACGTCCTATGGGTGCGTCGTCTCCTCCTACACGTCAAGAATAATATTCCTAATGTTTTCATGTGGTTTCAGGTCATTCGGAGCACGTTTTCTCTGAATTCGACCGTCTCACGCCGTTTTTGCTGTTTTGTGACACCGGAAACGCGTTTCCAGTCACCGCGGTCAAAAGACACCTCCGATTGACGTGTTTTCTATGCAACGATTTCTAAAATCACACAACAGCTGATGTCGTACGGTTTCATGGCATTCCGAGGTCGTTCGGGTGGTTTTGACCCCCCAACGCGCCGTTTTAGCGCGCGCCGAGCTGCTGAAAACGACACAATCGATCGTACCGCGCGCACCGCACGTCCGATGGGCGCGTTGTCTCCTCATACACGTCATGAATAATATTCCTAATGTTTTCGTGTGGTTTCAGGTCATTCGGAGCACGTTTGCTCCGAATTTGACCGTCTCACGCTGTTTTTGCTGTTTTATGACACCGGAAAGGCGTTTCCGGTCACCGCGGTCAAAAGACACCTCCGATTGACATGTCGTCTACTTGAACATTCCAAAAATCACACAGAGGCTGATTTTGTACGGTTTCATGGCATTCCGAGGTCATTTGGGTGGTTTTGACCCCCCAACGCGTCGTTTTAGCGCGCGTCGAGCTGCTGAAAACGACACAATCGGTCGTACCGTGCACACCGCACATCGGATGGGTGCGCCGTCTCCTCCTACACATCACGAATAATAGTCCTAATTTTTTTGTGTGGTTTCAGGTCATTCGGAGCCCGTTTTCTCCGAATTCGACCGTCTCACGCCGTTTTTGGTGTTTTATGGCACCAGAAACGTGTTTCCGGTCACCGCGGTCAAACGACACCTCCAATTGATGTTCCGTCTACCCAACCATTTCAAAAATCACACAACGGCTGATGTCGTACAGTTTCATGGAATTCCAAGGTCATTCGGGTGGTTTTGACCCCCCAACGCGCTGTTTTAGCGCGCGCCGAGCTACTGAAAACGACACAATCGGCCGTACCGCACGCACCGCACGTCCGATGGGCGCGCCGTCTCCTCCTACACGTCACGAATAATATTCCTAATGTTTTTTTGTGGTTTCAGGTAATTCAGAGCACGTTTTCTCCGAATTCGACCGTCTCATGCCGTTTTTGTTGTTTTATGACACCGGAAACGCATTTCTGGTCACCGCGGTCAAAAGACACCTACTATTGACGTACCGTCTGCCCGACCATTCCAAAAATCACACAACGGCTGATGTCGTACGGTTTCATGGCATTTCGAGGTCGTTCTGGTGGTTTTGACCCCCCAACGCGCCGTTTTAGCGCGCGTCGAGCTGTTGAAAACGACACAATCAGCCGTACCGCACGCACCGCACGTCTGATGGGCGCGCCGTCTCCTCCTACAAGTCACGAATAATATTCATAATGTTTTCGTGTGGTTTTAGGTCATTCGGAGCACGTTTTCTCCGAATTCGACCGTCTCACGCCGTTTTTGGTGTTTTATGACACCGGAAATGCATTTCTGGTCACCGCGGTCAAAAGACACTTCCGATTGATGTTCCGTCTGCCCGACCATTTCACAAATCACACAACGGCTGATGTCGTACGGTTTCATGGCATTCTGAGGTCGTTCGGGTGGTTTTGACCCCCCAACGCGCCGTTTTAGCGCGCGCCGAGCTGCTGAAAACGACACAATCGGCCGTACCGCGTGCACCAAACGTCCGATGGACGCGTCGTCTCCTCCTACACATCACGAATAATATTCCTAATGTTTTCGTGTGGTTTTAGGTCATTCGGAGCACGTTTGCTCTGAATTCGACCGTCTCACGCCGTTTTTGGTGTTTTGTGACACCGGAAATGTGTTTCCGGTCACTGCGGTCAAAAAACACCTCCGATTGATGTTCCTTCTATCCGACCATTTCAAAAATCACACATCAGCTGATGTCGTACGGTTTCATGGAATTCTGAGGTCGTTCGGGTGGTTTTGACCCCCCAACGCGTCGTTTTAGCGCGTGCCGAGCTGCTGAAAACGACACAATCGGCCGTACCGCGCGCACCGCACGTCCGATGGGCCCGCCGTCTCCTTCTACACATCATGGATAATATTCCTAATGTTTTCGTGTGGTTTCAGGTCATTCGGAGCACGTTTTCTATGAATTCGACCGTCTCACACCGTTTTTTGTGTTTTATGACACCGGAAACGCGTTTCCAGTCACCGCGGTCAAACGACACCTCCGATTGACGTTCCGTCTGCCCGACCATTCCAAAAATCACTCAACGGCTGATTTTGTTCGGTTTCATGGAATTCCGAGGTCGTTCGGGTGGTTTTGACCCCCCAACACACCGTTTTAGCGCGCGCCGAGCTGCTGAAAACGACACAATCGGCTGTACCGCGTGCACCGCACATCCGATGGGCGCTCCGTCTCCTCCTACACATCACGAATAATATTACTAATGTTTTCGTGTGGTTTCAGGTCATTCGGAGCACGTTTTCTCCGAATTCGACCGCCTGACGCCGTTTTTGGTGTTTTATGACACCGGAAACGCGTTTCTGGTCACCACGGTCAAACGACACCTCCGACTGACGTTCTGTCTACCCGACCATTTCACAAATCACACAACGGCTGATTTTGTATGGTTTCATGGTATTCTGAGGTCATTCGGGTGGTTTTGACCCCCCAACGCGCCGTTTTAGCGCACGCCGAGCTGCTGAAAATGACACAATCGGCCGTACCGCGCACACCGCACGTCCGATGGGCGCACCGTCTCCTCCTACACATCAAGAATAATATTCCTAATCTTTTCGTGTGGTTTCAGATCATTCGGAGCACGTTTGCTCCGAATTCGACCGTCTCACGCCGTTTTTTGTGTTTTATGACACCGGAAACGCGTTTCCAGTCACCGCAGTCAAACGACACCTCCGATTGATGTGAAGTCTACCCAAACATTTCACAAATCACACAACGGCTGATGTCGTACGGTTTCATGGCATCCTGAGGTCGTTCGGGTGGTTTTGACCCCCCAACGCGCCGTTTTAGCGCGCGCCGAGCTGCTGAAAACGACACAATCGGCCGTACCGCGCACACCGCACGTCCGATGGGAGCGTCATCTCCTCCTACACATCACGAATAATATTCCTAATGTTTTTTTGTGGTTTCAGGTCATTCAGAGCACGTTTTCTCCGAATTCGACCGTCTCACGCCGTTTTTGGTGTTTTATGACACCGGAAACGCGTTTCCGGTCACTGCGGTCAAAAGACACCTTCGATTGACGTTTCGTCTGCCCGACCATTCCAAAAATCACACAACGGCTGATTTCGTACAGTTTCATGGCATTCTGAGGTCGTTCGGGTGGTTTTGACCCCCCAACGCTCCGTTTTAGCGCGCGCCGAGCTGCTGAAAACGACACAATCGGCAGTACCACGCGCACCGTACGTCCGATGGGCACACCATCTCCTCCTATACTTCACGAATAATATTCCTAATGTTTTCGTGTGGTTTCAGGTCATTTGAAGCACGTTTTCTCTGAATTCGACCGTCTCACGCCGTTTTTTCTATTTTATGACACCGGAAACGCGTTTCCGGTCACCGCGGTCAAACGACACCTCCGATTGACGTGTCGTATGTCCGACCATTCCACAAATCACACAACGGATGATGTTGTACGGGGTGCGGGAGGGCTGTCTGGGGTGCGGGAGGTCTATCCGGGGTGCGGGGAGGGCTGTCCGGGGTGCGGGAGGGCTGTCCGGGGTGCGGGGAGGGCTGTCCGGAGTGCAGAGAGGGCTGTCCGGAGTGCGGGGAGGACCAATTACGCATTTGCCTCCTCAGAAGCCCGCAGCCATGCCTCGAAATCTGAAAACTGTTGTGTCATCTGAGCAACAGCAGGACCGAAAACCACAGCGCGTGACTACAGAACGAGGAATCCCTGTTCCATTGGTCAAACTATATCCATGCCCATCCCGACCAATGATGCGATGAAAGATCTAATCCCTTCGCATGGGAAGCTATCGCTGGTCCTCTGGCAGATGTTCTAATTCAGCTTCAAATTGAGCCTGTGAAATATTTAAATATATATACATATATTAATATATAGATTTTATGTAAGTATTGGTAATGAGTACAAGCAATTACTATCAATGTTGCAGCCTCTGGATCATTGCGATCATGAGTCCTCATCCACACCGACATTTTATCAGTTGGTTCACCTTGCTCCCGCAACTATATATGAATAGAATATAAACACAAAACCGT
Source organism: Viscum album (assembly GCA_963277665.1). Classification (NCBI taxonomy): domain Eukaryota; kingdom Viridiplantae; phylum Streptophyta; class Magnoliopsida; order Santalales; family Viscaceae; genus Viscum; species Viscum album. The sequence goes on along the minus strand of OY728141.1, from coordinate 1,134,192,704 downwards.
ATTAATTAAAAAAATTAAAAAATGAATAATAAATACCTCATGTCGGATCTGAGACACGTGATGAGTCCCGAGCCTGTGAGGTGGTCCCTGCAACGCTCGATTCTCAGAATGGCGTGTAGACACCTCCTACATTCAATTCATTCAAATATCAAACAAATCACACATTCTTGAAAATATATGTACCAAAATAAATATACAAACCGCAACACCCTCAGTATACCAATATGCAACTAAATCACGCCACTAAGCCGGGAGGACACCTCTCGGGACTTTTTCCAGAATGTCTGGGGCACCCACATTTGGTACCCAGTGGTCCCTCTTGACTTTTTCTTTATAGTCTTTCCACATATTACGGCATTTTCTCATACACACTGGCCGAAACTCATCGGGACATACTTTCAAATTTTGCTATTAAAGAAAAAAAATCACATATGTTATTGTTGTTTATACATAGGGAATAAAGTAAAATGGTCTTCTTACCTAAACCTCCCTCCAAAGATGATATAATGTGTCCTGAGGGATAGAAGCCCAATCATGCGTGGTCAATGGAAATCGATGTGGATCACGTATGATATGACCCAACTGACTAATAAGGCATTCCGTCCCACAGGATGAAATAACTCATCAAATGAAACATCAAAAGTTGTGTCGGAATTTCATGATAATATGCCACGACCAGGGCCTCTCCTGCGAGAGGAAGAAGCAGTCGAGTCTGATCCTATTGAAAACAATTTTATATACAAATTGACAGATGTTATAAATATATATATGTGTGTGTGTGTTTATTAATTACATAAAAAATAGAGACAATGACATTCCAACATACCTCGACCCTGAGACATAGATGCCTCAGATGGATGATGTGAATCTTCTGCCTCTTCCCCTGACATGCCTGCAGTCATGGAAAACATTAGTAAGGGGACTATCCAAAGTGTCCAAATGATAAATTGGATTGTTTTTAAAAAAAATCAAACTTGTATAGTTGTTAATAAAAAAAATGGATTGAATAATTAGTTGTGAATGAATTTTAAAAAATCAGAAAGTTCACAAAACAGATATACAAATTATGTACAAAACCAATCAATGCATAGCCAAATTTCAAATTGAATTAATAAAAATTCAAGCAACACATGAACCAAATGAATAATACCTCAATGGGAAGATACACCGACAATAACATCAATATAACATGAGTTAAATCACCCTAAATATTTATAACTGAATAAACTTCCAAAAGTGAGGATTAAAACTTACAAGGATTTATAAAATGTTTAGATAATTTATGATATCTTAGGCTGAATAGAGGGAAAACAATTATACCTTTCATTAAGCACGCAAATCGACCGTTTCTCCTTCAACAGCCGCTCTGACCCAATAAATATCTTCTTCACATTGAACTATGGTATGTTGATCAAGCTGTTGGGAAACAAAAGGAACAGTCTCGGGTTCATCTTATTCAAATACAAACACTCCTCGCTGAGACATTTTGACAACAACTTGCCAACTTGGATTCGAAGGCAAAGTAACGAAGAATACTTGTTCCGCTTGTGATGTCAAAATGAAAGGTTCATTATCAACTCGTTCATTTCTGTATAACATATAGTTAAAATTCACCAATGAAAACTGATATTGATCGACTTTACATCCACGCACTGGATCAACCCAATTACACTTTAACAATATGTACTTCAACCCGTGTGTGTATACAACTTCAATGATGTCTATCAATTGACCATATTAATAACCAGAATCGACAAATGGACAACCGATGCCACTGTTTTGTATTGCTCTTTTGTTGTCAACATATTTAATATGAAATCTAAAACCATTAGCATCTATAGATTTATAACAACGAGCCGTTATAGATGGACCCTCATCCAGTTGGATAAATTCTTCAGTTAGCGTGGGGTCCCCTAACTCCCTCAGCTTATGAACCTACATAATTCATAGAATTCAATAATTATATATGAAGAAATAAATTATTATAATACTTAACTCATAATGAAAATCAATTTATACGTACATAATCCTTGAACCAATCATGAAATGACGCATAATGAGACTGTTGAATTTGCAACTCAGTCGCACGATACATCTCTTCTTTTATCTCATTAATGTGTTTTCTACAAATGATAACGCAATGTTTAAATGATCAACTTAGGCAAACAAAACATGTAAAAGTTAAACAATAAAAGTGATAAGATACTTACTGCATTAATGGTTCAACTGATGGAGTATTGAACAAGGTATATCAATGCGCTTGTATCCACTCGATGTTGTCCATATCATATGTGGTTCCTTCTCCAACTAGACCATCCTGAATCCGAGAGGGCTTATATAATTTTGTTTCAATATCCATAAGATATTCTGCACAAAAAGTAGTACACTCATCCATCAAATAACTATTGGCTATTGATGCCTCCGGACGAGCTCTGTTGCGTACAAATCGTTTCAATGTACTCAAATACCGCTCAATAGGATACATCCACCTGAATTGCACTGTACCAGCAACCATTACTTCATCAGTTAGGTGCACTGTCAAGTGGACCATAACATCGAAAAATGAGGGGGGAAATAGTTTCTCAAAGTGACAAAGCTTAAGTACAATTCGGTCCTGTAAACTTTTTAAATCACTCATTCGTTGATTTCTTAAAAAAAGCTGTCTAAAAAAATTACTCATCTCAATCAACGGCTGAACAACATTGGGGGATAAACAATCACAAATTGCGATTGGAATCAACTGTTGAAGTATTATGTGATTGTCATGACTTTTCAACCCTTGCAATGTCTTGCTCGTCAGATTCACACACTTTGAAATATTAGAAGAGTAACCATCAGGAACCTTGAGCATCTTCAAAATGGAAAGAAATGTATCTTTCTCCTTTGTAGTCATCGTATACTGTGCAGTAGGCATATATGCCTTGTTTCCCTCAGCTAACTGTAAATGCAACTATTTCCTTAAATGCATTTCTTCCAAATCACGGCGTGCATTAACATGGTCCTTTGATTTCCCACTGACACCTAAAATGGTCTATAATATGTTATCAAAAACATTTTTTTCAATGTGCATGACATCCAAATTATGCCTCAGCATGTTAGTTTTCCAATACGGAAGACTATAAAAAATACTTTTCTTTTTCCAATTGTGACTGCGCTGCCTACCCGCAGCTCGAATATTACGTACCGGAGGAGCCACCAAATCCTGAATTTCATATACCGTGTGGATGTTTTCTTCCTCAATCTGCGATAACATTTCGACTTCTGCCATGATCTTTGGTGCTGGGCTGAACTCTCTAGAACCATCAAATGCCACTCTGTCCTTTCTGAACCTATGCTGAGGGGGGAGAAAACGTCTGTGACCCATGTATGCCCATTTTTTGGAATGATTAATCCATAAAGATTTTTTACTTTTGTTGCAACAAGGGAAAGAAAATTCTTTTTTCGTACTCCATCCTGATAAATTTGCATAAGCTGGGAAGTCATTGATTATCCACAATAAAGCAGCCTGCAGTTTGAACATTTCATTCATTTCATAGTCATAAGTCATCACACCATCGCCCCAAAATTCATTCAACTCATCAATCAATGGCTGAAGGTAAACATCAATCTTATCCCCCGGACTTTTAGGACCATCAATAATAGTGGAAAGTAATATAAATTGTTGCTTCATACAAAGCCATGAAGTAAGATTATACGAAACCAACACCACGGGCCATGTGTTATGAGTTGCACCAACCATAGACTTGAATGGATTGAAACCATCTTCTGCCAATCCCAATCAGACATTACGAACATCTTTGGAAAAGTTGGGATGTCTCTTATCAAAATCCTTCCATGCATGAGAGTCTGCTAGGTGGGTTAACATATCACTTTCATGAACTCTTTCTGCATGCCATCTCATTAAATTAGAAACTTTAGATGACATAAAAAATCTTTTCAACCTTGGTTTAAGGGGAAAGTAACGCATTTACTTTACGGCAATCAGTTTCCCATGTATCACAATCTAACTTTGATGAGTCTGATTTCCCCTGTTCTCTTTCCACCTGGAAGCACCACAAACTATACAAATATCCAAATGGGCAGTTTCCTTTCTAAACAACATACAGTTGTTTTCACATGCATCTATGGTCTCATATGTAAAACCTAAGTTCTCTGTCAGATTACGAGCATGGTAATACGACTCGGGAATCTTAGCGTCGACAGGAAGAACCTTTTTCAATAACACCAACAGCATGTTGAATGATGTGTCTGACCAATGATTCAAAGTCTTCAAATGCAACAACTCCACGATAAACGACAATTTATTGAAAGAAGTACATCCAGGATATAATTCTATTTTTGCATCATCAATTGCTTCATAAAACCTCCTCAAATCACGATCTGCACCAGAGCAAAGATTTATCTCACCGGTCTCAAGATTCTGGATGTCAATTCCTTCAGGATCCAACCCACGTACCATTTCAGTAAGCATTTCATGCATTGGATCATTCATCCTTGCATCAACATCCATCTGAACTGTATCCGTATTTTCACAACGAACATATTCTTCTCCATGACGAGTCCAACTCTTATAATTTCTCATAAATCCATTAAAGAATAGGTGCTCCCTCACAGTATCTCATGTGAATTGATATCTGTTAGCACATTTTCTACATGGACAACTAATATAGTCACTTTCAAATACTCTGGTGAAGTCAATAAACTGCATAATGCCATTGAAATACTCTCTAGATGTTCAATTTGTAAGATCAATCCAACTCTTATCCATAATAAGATCCCTATAACAAACATTTACACAAGACTTATTACATTTTCATTTTTCATATCAAATATATTTAAAATAAATACTAATTAATTGTTTGTGAACCATTTATAAAATAATAATGTAAGTGAAAGCCCATGTCATACCTAATTGCACTACAAACCTGGAAGGGAGGGGAGCCGAAGGCGGTGCTGCGAGGGAGAGGAGAGGCAGCGGTGGGGAGCCGGAGCCGGAGTTGGTGCGGCGAGGGAGGGGATGGTGAAGGAGGGGACGGGTGGCGGTGGTGCGGCGAGGGAGGGGACGAAGACGAAGGGGACGGGGGCTGGCGGGGTGCGGGGTGCGGGGGGGTGTTCGGGGTGCTGGGGGGGAGGGACGAGGGGGAGGAGGGCTGAGGGTGGAGGTCGGAGGCTGGAGGGGTTGGAGGCCGAAGGCCAGAGGGAGGTCGGAGGGCTGCCTGAGGGTTTTCGGGCTGCCGGAGGCGGGTGGCGGGAGTCCCGAGGGCAGAGGGAGGCCGCAGGGCAACCGCAGGGCGGAGGGCGGCCGGAGCCGGAGGGCGGAGGGCGACCGGAGGGAAAAGGGCGGCCGGAGGGTGGCCGGCGGAGGGCGGGGCCGGCGGAGGGCGGGGCCGGCCGGAGGGCGGGGCGGCGCGGCGGAGGGCGGGGCGGCGGAGGGCGGGGCGGCGGAGGGCGGGGCGGCGGAGGGCGGGGCGGCGGAGGGCGGGGCGGCGGAGGGCGGGGCGGCGGAGGGCGGGGCGGCGGCCGGCGGGGTGACGGGGAGGGCGGGGCGACGGGGAGGGCGGGGCGACGGGGAGGGCGCGCGGTGACGGGGAGGGCGCGGGCGACGGGGAGGGGGGAAGGGATCGGGGGGGCGCTTCGTGAGAGGAGGGAGGGTTTGGGGGGCGCGGATGCCTTTTTTTTTAGGGAAACTTAGCGACCGACATTGGCGGTCCCTATTGGTTACCTATAGCGATCGCCAGTGGCGGTCGCTATAGGTAAAGGGGCTCAAAATCCCATATTTCTAGTAGTGTTATATTTCCACTCTAAAACATGTACATAGGAACATAGACATGTATAATAAAGGTAAAATACATGAGAAATATAGAGTGTGAAAGAGAATGTGAACATTGTTTATAAATTGGGTGGGAAATAAACCCTTTTAATGGATTAACACAACTATCTTTTTGAATATCCAACAATTAGCTTTGGAAACTATAGGATGTTCATAATGTAAATGGTAGTGACCCAATTGAAGGAATGATAATAAGAAGTATTGAAGGGTATATTAATGGAACATGGATATCAATTGAATGAAAATTTTAATCCATATATTCTAATCCTTTATTATATATTATAAAGTGCACATGAATTATCCAAAGCAAATCCCCCGGGAGTGTCAAACCAGGTGTGCAGTATGGGCCCATTCACCATTCACCAGAATGATGGTCTGGATATACCCGACCAAATCATTTAAGGTTTTTAATCCCTAGATTCATTTAATCCAAAACCACATCCACTTATAGTATCTAGATGGGGATTTCATTGTTATGAAAATCACACACACTTTTATTTACCAAATTTAGGATGGTTTTATAGCTATGTGAAACCATTAGAATTATAAAGGATTATGAAGACAGTATAGTGAGAGGTAATAGTGATATCTAATTTATAATATATTAAGGAAATTATAAAAATGATACATAATAATAAATCGTATTGAAAAAATAATGAATTTAATATTTCTTTCAAAGGTGGTCATAAAAGAGGGGCGAGGAATCCTTATTTCAGCAGAGTTACAACTTAGAAAAAAGATGTAATGAGAGGAAAATAAAGTCTACAATTAATAAGAAATAATATTAATAGTAATATGGGTATTTAAAATCACTTTAAAATATACTAAATTGAGAATCAAAGGCTAATACAAAAGAAAAACTTGAATCGAAAGAAGTGGAGGAAAAGATCCATTGCCTTGGGAGGATGCTTCTTAAAGCTAGAGAGGGAATTATTAGAACCTTGGAACCACCTTTTAGGGACTCTTAAGAGGGATATTTAGAGATAAATCATTCTCAATGTCTTTGGTGTGGAAAGTGATGAGGGAAAGGGGTATTTATACTTTAGGAGAGGTGGTTTTAAGGGTTAAAATATGGGTTATTTTATTATATAAGCCAACCACTTGTGGGTAAATTCAATTACGACCAATTTTATGGATAATTAATGAGTTTGAGAGGGTGGGTGGATGTTAAAGTCATTTATAAACCTAAATTTACTTCCAACCCACCCAATTAACGATCACAAATGAAAAATAAAATTTCTCTTAAAATTTTAGTTTTTGGTTCCAAAATGTAAGGTATAAATTTCTAAATTAAAATTAATATTTTTAAATTAATTTGTAAACTTAATAAATTATATTTTGATTAAATAAATTTTTTCATAAACTTTTAGTCATGCTGAAAAAATAATGATGTCATAAAATTGGAGTGCTTTGTAAAGCAGCAACTTTCACCTTTTCACCAAAAAGTCAACTTTGTCAGAAAATGCCCAAAAAAGCACCCTAAGATAATTTTTATGTGATGATTCTAGAAATGAATTTTATTTTATCAAAATAATTATATAAATATGATAATTTAAACTTTTAAATAAATATCCTTATTTATTTAAATTTATCAATTTCATAGAAAAATAAACATTCTAACCATTATAAAAATTACTTAAGATTTAGTTAAAATATATTATCATTTAAAAAGTGTTTTGTAAGATTATTTCATGAAATTAAATTTTATCTAAAATTTCTATATTTATCATAAACATATTTTTAATAGAATATTTTTAAAGTCTCCAAAAATAATACAATTTTGATTATATCATTAAATACCCCCATTACTATTCCTAGTTTTATTTTTCCATGATATATAAAGTTATTATGAAATGTAAAATAATTTCTATGTGCTCTTAATAAAACATTCATTATAAAACAAGAGTTATTTTAATAGCATAAATAAATTTTAAGGTTGTTACATATGTTTTATGTTTGGGATGATCCATATCCTAAGAATATTTGTAATGATTAAATGATTTGGAGATGTTTTCCTAAAAGTGAAGTGTAGTCGGTACTATAGTTTTTACATATATTATCTTATGGAGTCCACTTTATATCTCAAAGAACTATTAGGTAAGTCTTAAAATCTAGTATATATTGGCCCACAATATTTAAAAATTTCTATGAGTTTTGCACTATTGGAAATTGGACTATTTTTGGCGGGTCATTTGTGACAGAGTCCCATTGCAAAAGGTCATTTGTGACGGGACCCCGTCACAAATAGCCTGTTGTAGAAAAATGCGTCGAAAAAAGCTTTTTTTTCAATGGGGTGTGGACCCGTTGCAAATAGTTTCTGCGAGATTATTTAAAAAACACATTTGTGATGGGGGTACCCGTTGTAAAAAGTCTCGTTGCAAATATTTTTCTCAGATTTAAAAAAAAAAATTGTGACAGGGCCCCCGTCGCAAATATTTTAAAAAAATAAAAAAAAATGAATAAAATAATATTATTAATAAAAAAATAATATGAGAAAACAATAATAAAATAATATTGGAAAATAATAATAATAATACTAATATTAATAATATAAATAATATTAATATAACAATAAAATAATATTAATTTTATTAATATTAATGAAATAATAATATTAATATCAGTAAAATAATAAAAACCTTGATATTTTTAAAGATATAAAAATAATAATAAATAATAATAAAACAATAAAATTAATAAAAAATATATATATAAAGTAATAAAGTAATAAAAAAATAAATAAAAAATTAAAAATTAAATAAAAAATTAAAAATTAAATAAATAATAAAAAAATGCAATAATCATAACAATATAAAAAACGTACTATATAGAAATGTAAATAGTTAACATTACAAAAAAATTGCATTCAAATGTTTTATCATAAAAAACAAATATATCACTGAGGGGGGGTCCTCTGGAGGAGTTGGAGGATATGGTGGAGGGAACTTCATCCCTAAACCACGAGTCAGACATCGTATGTACTCTATCTACTCCTACTGTTGCTACTGTCATCGACGCATCTCCTCATGCTACTATCATTGGAACTCTTCATACTGTCACTACCGCCATTGGTGCATCTCATGTTGCTGCTATTAACACATCTCCTCCTGCTCCCTATGCATACTCTCTATGACCTCACTCTGAGCTTGCAACTGCTCCTGATATTGTGCAGCGGATGATGATGACTCTCCATGTGCCCCTCTCAAGCTGGACACCAACATCGCATTGGTACCATAATAACTTGTGGGCATCAATCGAGAGCTAATACCAACAACTCGACCTTTCTCAAAGGCATACTGGGTCGCCTACATCCATATTGCCTCATCAAATCGGCGGGCACTAGTCTGACCCTCGGTCTCGTCCTGACTCTTAGTCTGTGACTGAGATTCCATGACCTCATATGACTCCTTCAATTGAAATTTAAAATTAAAATAGTTAAAATATTATTTGTAGTTAATTTTAAAACTCGAAAATAAATTATACTAACCACAATTTGACGCTGGCGATTACCTCTAATCTCTCCAGTGATAGGATCTCTATACATCCTCCTATAAACATCAAAATTCATAACATCGGGTTGTTCGACTTACTATTTGAATATAAAATAAACCATTACATTTAAAGTTATATAAATTATTTAAAAAAGGTACTTACCATACACTCCTTGTGTGTACTGAATGTATGAATACCAGCTCAATGTGTCACCTCTTGTCTCCCCCGATTTTGTTGACCTACCAATGATCTCCTTTGAAAATGTCCACCCAACCAATGTGAACATAATTTATCCAAAACCTGAGATGAAATATAATCAGGTCATTGGGTGCGACAAGACTCATCAAACTCCGTCACTCTTTCTTTCGTCATTGTTTTCCTTCTCAAATTGTGCAAAAACTAACGGCAACACTCATGTATAAACCCCTCTCATGCCTTCCAAATAGCATCGCACATACACTACTAGAAATTTAAGCTATAACCATGGACCTATAGCCACAGTTTTATAGTTTCGTGGCTATATCTTGTTTATAGCCACAGTTTAATTTTTGATCTGTGGCTACACAATTTCACCCCCCTTCTTTTTTCGATTCCTATCGGGCTCCGCCTCCATCCCCAATATGCATCCCCCCTTTTTTCGATTCCAGTCAGGCTCCTCCTCCATCCCCTATACGCGACCCTATCACCGTGGATCCCTCCTCCCCCGACAGCCTCTCCTCTTCCCCGACGACCTATCTTACCGCGCCCTCCTCTCTTCCCTCACAGCTTTCCTCTCTTTCCCTCGCTTCTGTCCTCTATCGTTCATCCTTTCTGGCTTCGGTTCCTCCATCTCTCATCACGTTTCCTTCATTCACGGCGCAGATTCTCCAATCATGGCTCAGTTTCTCTATTCGGGGTTGCTCCATCCCTCGAGCGGTACTCCCTTCCTCTATACCATTATTTGGGTGCTCCTCCTCCATTCGGTGCGTCGGCAGAAGGGTTCCTCCCTCCATACCCTTCTTCGAGCCTTCCTCCTCCATACGGTGCATTGGCCCAACTAATTTACTTAATTCTGTTATGTGGATGTTGTTTGCAGTTTTGGTCCTAGTCTAATGAGTAAACGCAGTGTTCCTTATAACTTTGGAACTTTACCCATGATTCATGACTCATGGTTGAGATAAATTTAAAGATCCATGCCAATACTGGTTGATAAATTCTTAGGAAGTATGAATTTTGGTTTTCCAAGGATGTGGTAATTTTTAGAACCATTATTTGGTTATAGAATATATATTTGGAAATTCTCAATAAGATTTTCAGTTATGTGAATTGAGGCCTGAGGGTGATATAGGCTCTCGGGTGTGTGTCTGAGCATAGATGAGTGGACCTGTAACCATTTTAAGCTTTAGTTTTTTCACCATGGAGCCTCCATGGAGTAGAGCTCCATGTGTTGGAGGGAAAATACCCAGGTGGAGTGACCTTTTCCCTATTGTTGGGAAATTTGGTTTTACTTGTCTTCCTATAGTAAAATATCAGTTTAACATGTCCATGGTTTTGGTTGTTTTGTCTCTTCTTGGGTGAGGTGGTCAGGTGTTTTGGAGGGACTGTCCCATGGGATTATCACTATTGAAAAAAGAAAGAAAAATACCATTTTGTATTGGTTTGGCATGGTGGAAATTTTTGATGGTTGAGATGTCTTGTTTTGGTGCCCATTTATACTATGATTGGCTAAGTATGATGCCCTATATTCACACCTATGTAAACATTGAGTCAAAATTCACTAGATGGGAAATTTAGGTGATAGTGGTGCTTCTTGAGAAATACAACCATGATATAGCACCTTATAGTTGGGAATTTTTTAAAGAGTTATAGATGAGGGGTTTCATTAGTTCTCATTTGAAAAATTATTAGAAAGGGTTGAGGGATTTGTATGGTCCTTATTGTGTATAGAGCTTGTGGGTTTCATTGGATAGGTTCATGACATCATAGAGGAATGGACCTATGTTTTGTTTGTTTGGTACTTCTGAGGATTACCCCCAGGAAATGGAGAGCACCACCACAAAAAAATGAATATTTTAATGGATGATGAAATGATAAGGATGGAGGATCACTCAAATAAAGGTAAATAAACATTTATCCACTTTGAGTTTTTAAACAACTCACCCCTCCTCTCTTCCTCCCACACATGTGAGTGAATCAGGGGAGGTTGAGGGAGCTTCATCCCCTATTCACCTTCAATTTCACCTTTAAATGTGGTGGTTTTTATGGACCTTCATGGTGATTCAATGTGTGATATCATCTTCCTTTCATTCTAGTTTCCCATTTCTCTTCTAACCAATTTAGTGAAAACTAGAACAGAGTTGGAGATGATTTCCACTAGATTATGGTGGAAATCATCCAATATCATGGGTTTTTTTGGAATCACTAGTGAGAGTATAAGGATAATAAAATATTGTATTTCCATTTATTTTCATTGAGGATCATCATTGCATGCTTTTATTTATAGTTTTTTATTAAATGATATTTAAAAAGTACGTGAATAAATGTTTTTTATTATGGGTTGGCATTTAGAATGTATTGGAATATGATATGGACCTTCCCTGAGTGGTTGGTCACCATAATAGTTTGAATAGGTTATATGATGATATTATAGACAATTCTGTCATTATTTGTCTTATGTGAGGAGTATAAGAGGATTAGTCCCCACTGGAATTTAAATTGTGACCAAACTTATGTGATGAGCATAAGGGGACTAGTCCCCACTAGACCTAAAATCATGACTAGAATTCTGTGATGAGCATAAGAGAACCCTACCTTTCCATATATGAAAAGTATAAGATTTATTATGTGATAAGAATAGGATGATTCACCTTTCCTAATGCATCATAATCACATCCTTCCTCATGCGATGAGCATGGAATTCCTTAGGTGATGAGCATTGAATTCCTTAGGTGATGAGCCTAGAGTTCATTAGGTGATGAGCCTAAAATACCACAGGTGACTAGCCTATGATGACTTTGGTGATGAATCTAGGATTATATAGGTGATGAGAATAGTAGTCCTTAGATTATGAGCCTAAGATGTCTATATGGATTGACAGAAGAATATATAACAACCTTCCTACCCAGATCATAACTGAAGATCCATCCTTTACTTATATGTGGCAAGCATAAGATTCCCTCACTTCCAGAAATGAGAAAGATATTTATGGGATTGTCTAAATATACAATGTAATTGAAATTCTAGTCAAGTTTGATCATTAGGTTGTCACCTTGATAAGGAATCAAGTGACATTATTAACTAATGTCCACATGGATATGGAATCAAGAACAAGATTCATGGGCATGTGTTAATTATATAATAGAAATATGGACTGGGAGGGGGACTAGCAGGGGGAGGGGGTGTCCAGGAGGGCATGCAGGGGGGCTGACGGGGGGGGGGGGCTGCCAGGGGGGACTGACAGGGGGAGGGGGTGTCCAGGAGGGTCTGTAGGGGGGTGCTGGAAGGGGGGAGGGGGGTGTCCAGGAGGGTCTGTAGCTAGAGTTGGTCCCAGTGCTGATATCGATGATGATGTTGGTGGTGTGAGAGGTGTTGATGGTGTTTATATAGGAGGTGTGGATGAGGGTTATCATGAATCTAATGATACTGATATTGATACTCACTATTTATGTGAATTGTATTTTTGGATTGTTAATATGTGTAATTTTATTATGTAGTTAGGTTTGATTATTGTAATACTAAATTGTATTGTGATGTTTCTGAATGTTTCTACATATATTGAATTACTCTATTATGAGATATGTTTGTTTATGTAGTAGTTAAGTTTTATTATTATTATATTGAATTGTATTCTCCTCTGATGTGACCATCATACCTCCTCGATGACGCTACTCCGAGTTGGCCCCTCTATCTCCTCTGGCACACCTCTGACGGTATGTAGTCCAATTTTCCATTTTTTTTTCTTGAGGCGGCCACTCTATTAGTTTCATTGATCATATTGTGAGTTTGATGAATTATACTGGTATGCAGGATAGCGATGCATGCTATGTAGAGAACCAACAAGAAAACATAGCTGATGCAATTGATTTGCTCCCACGACTTGCAACCAGGATTGGCGTGAATATAAAATTCAGGAGGTAATGGTTATTTTATACCATTTTTTGCAAGAAATTAGTAACCATTTGTTGTGTTTTTAATCAAATTGACTTGGCATACACCATGCTTACAGAATTGATGATTTCGAGTTTACTCTTGAGTGTGCAATATTTGATCTTCTGGACATTGGTCTGTATCATGGTTGGATAGTTGATCCCTAGGTATGCACTTTTGAATCCTGTACCTTTATATTTTTGTTTATAACAAATGATACATTATATGAATACCATAATAATATTTATTTATTTGAAAAATATGAATATTTTTGAATGAAATAGGTTGAATATGAATTGAAAATGGATATAATATAATTGTATAACAAAAGTGTATGAGGATAAGAAATGAATGTATCTAGAAAAGTGGTAGATAACATACAATTTATTAGATAATGAACTGAATAATAGATAATTCCTCTTTTTTATTATCCTGACCCTTATCCACTATATAATCTAGGCCTTACTCAGCTTCACTCAGTTTCCCGTAAGTCATCAATGAATTGGGATTCTACATTATTTGATAAGGATCTTCGCACCCATCTTGAACTAATTTCCCATATCAATTTTTTTATTCCCTAAAAAAATAACATCATATATGTATCGATAGGAAACATCTATGTAATTCCATTGGAGTCTTCTTGTAAGAATGGATACAATACCTTCTTTTTATACAATTGAATCGTTTGGTTGGATTAAATATAATAGAGTACACTGAGGAACTCTTACTTTGACCCATATAGTATCTTTCCTGATACTTCTGATGATCTTTCCACAGCCTAATACTGGAAGTGTCTCCCATTGTAATGATAGAAAACTCAGTCATGGGTATTATATAGAGTTGAATTAATCATTCTACCTATCCTCATATATACCCTTCTTGATTATCAATTCCTTGCACAACACATTTGGGTATGATTTCATATCAAATATCCTTACCTATAGTTTGATATCCGGATGGTGGAATATCTAGAACATATGAGCCTTTTGGGCCTTAATTGTAGCCAGAAATTGGGCAAATCATAGCAGCTCTATGAAAAAAGAAAATTACACAAAGACATTTCTAAGGCTCTTTTGCATCTCCATAAACACATGGTAATAGTCCAACTTCATCATGTTAGTAATTTATTTTTCATGGAAAACCTCCATGAATGTTTTCTATGAATGATCGTCTCGTCTTCTATCTTGATTAATGGTATTCCACCATCAAATGGTTTATTTATGGAAAATGGAGGTCTCTAGCATCACTCTCTCATCCACAGATGTCTTCTATCTTGATTAATGGTATTCCACCATAAACTGGTTTATTTATGGAAAATGGAGGTCTCTAGCATCACTCTCTCATCCACAGATGTCTGGACCCGAGCAAAAATGCACTTGTTGTTTTCTATCCAATCATTTGCATCCTAAATACTTGTAATACATAGAAAGGGTGGTGGATGTGGGAGATAGAACATCTGATTATGTCTGGTCATGGAATTTAGAATGTTTCCACGTTAAATGAGAACAATCTAATAAAATCCTTAGTAAACTAGCTCTGCATCATGAGTCACCAGAGACTGTACAGGGGTGGGGGGCAGGGGTGGGGTGTGCAGGGGGGGCAGGGGGGTGTGCAGGGGGGGCAGGGGGGGCAGGGGGTGTGCAGGGGGGGCAGGGGGTGTGTGCAAGGGGGCAGGGGTGGGGTGTGCAGGGGGGTAGGGGGTGTGTGCAAGGGGGGAAGGGGGAGGGAGAGGGGGTGGGGGTGTGCAAGGGGGCAGGGGGAGGGGGTGCAAGGGAGCAGGGGCTGTGCAGGGTGGGGGTAGGGGGTGCATAGGGCAGGGGGAGGGAGAGGGGGTGTTGTCCAGGGGGTGGGAGGGGTGTGCAAGGGGGCAGGGGGGTGCAAGGGGGAAGGGGCTATGAAGGGTGGGGGCAGGGGTGGGGTGTGGGGGGGGGGGGGTTTGCAAGGGGGCAGGGGGAGGGAGAGGGGGTGTTGTCCAGGGGGTGGATCTTCTCAAATTTTCTTGAACCAAAACTGTATATTAATCACCACCACCAACATCTTAAAACCATCATTGCCATGTGAATGGATCTTCAAACATATGCTACGTGAGCACCTACTTCAGCTCATTAAATGATCTCCAATATATTCCTCACATTATCTCCTAGAAACTTCCTCATTCTTTGCCATAACAACTCACATCACCAATCATCTTTGTCATCATGTGAATCTAATGGAAACACTCCCTTTTTTTGTTCATTTCTTTGTGACATAATCAGTGGTGGCGGTTTACATCACTTCCAAGCTTCAGGATAATTCTTCAAGCCTCATATAAGATTTGCATACTAACACCTTTGCTTGGGAACTTCATATTCCTTCTCAACAAGCTTGGGAACTTCTAACTCCCTTCTAAGTTGTCTAACTCCTAATTGTCTCATCAATATGCTTGGGTACTCCAACTAACTTGCAAGCCATTTATCATTTGTATATTGGCATTAAACAACTTGTCTTACTCATTAACAAAAACTATGACAGAAACACAATTTGGATTTAACAATCTTTCACTTTGTGTTTATTTTCAATACCAATCTAGCAATTGGTATGTCAAGATGTTCTTTAATTTTCTTCTCTCCTCTTTTTCTCATTGACTTCTCTCATTTTCTTTTCTCCCCTTATTGAAAATAAATACAAATTTCATGAAATAGGATGGTATCACTTCATTCTTAAACAATGTTCCATCATTCATTCTATTCAAATTCTATGTGATCCATGTTTGGTGTAGAAAATATGAGGGTTTGATTTAGAAAACAAAGTTATCACATTAACAAAATGAACATGATACTAACTGATTCTAATTCCCATGAATCATTTAGGGGTTGTTCAGATGTCCTCAAGTTGAAACCAAATGATGCAAATTTATATCTTCATTCTTTTTAAAATTACAACCTGAGATCTTACACTCATCTCAATACACATGTTGAAAACATTTAAGTACATGTAGTAGGTTTTAGAAATCAGCCTTGAGATCTCAAATTTCCTTAACTTCTTGTCATTGATTAATTCAATTTCTCCCCCTTAATATCAGACATTATTCGGTCATTAATAGGGATGAGATAAATGCATACCTCATCAATGACTTTTTTAAGCACTTTCCAGAAATTCCAGATTTGCATGGAATAAATAAGTCTAGTAGCTTCTCAAGGGTCTTCTCCACTCATCTCCCCATAGAGGAGACACAATATCTTCACTCCATCAAGGCAGATATTTCCTTATGATGTTCTTTGGAATACCATTTGATAAATCATACCAAGATGGTGACTTTTTTTCAGATCTGGAATAGTTATTCCAGCTTACTTCCCTTCATTTTCTCTCCTCTTGAGAACTAGTTTCACCTTCAATTCCCTACATTATATGGCACACTAATAACACAAAAATAATAAATAATTAGGGATTAATTTGGATTTCCTTACTCATTAATGTGAGTTTTTGGGTTGAGAAAATTTTCTCAACCAGTTTGTCCTTTCCAATTTAGCTCTAAGTCTAGATGGACTCTTCATGCATGCACTTATGGATTTTCAAGCAGCCTTGGGAAGCATGGATTTCTTTCTTCCCTCCTCGTGTGAGATTTTCTTTTTAACATGATGATAGAGCATGGGCTGCTCCAGGAACATGGAAGTTTTATTCCTAGATTGGGAAGAGGGTAGCAGCTGAGGTGGACCCTCCAACATAGCTGGCAGTGAGCCCTCTCCTAGCCTCTTTAATTCAAGAATTTTTTAAATTGCATTTAAATGCCTTCTTGATTCTGCTTGTTTATATTAAATTGCAATTCTTGATCAAGTGCTAGTTAAAATAATTGTTTCGTTTGATAAACAATTCATGGTTTTGTAATAAAACCCCTCCAATGGAGGTGCGCTATCTGCGAAAACTCACAGTGGTAGTTTATGCTTATATAGCTTGTTTGAAATTATTGCATTTATGTTTTCCATTTTAATCCTTACCCCTTATTTTATCATTTGAGACACCATGAGCATCTCCAAATATTTTTTTGACTCATAGGGGGGTGTGAAAGGTGGGCTGGGGGTGTGCAAGGTGGGGTGGGGGTGGGGGTGAAGGGAGGGGGTGGGGTTGTGGGCTACTGCAGGAGTGGGGGTGCAAGGGGGCTATCCAGGGGGGGCATGGGGTGCAGGGGGATGTCTAGGGGGTGCAAGGGTTGTCTAGGGGGTGCAAGGGGTTGTCCAAGGGGGGCATGGGGGTGCAGGGGGGTTGTCCAAGGGGGTGTAAGGGTTGTCCAGGGGGTGCAAGGGGGCTGTCCAGGGAGGGTGTGCAAGGTGGGGTGGGGGTGTGCTAGGGGGTCTGTATGAGGGGGTGTAGGGAGGGGGTGGGGTGGTGGGATACTGCAGAAGTGTGGGGGTGGGGGGGAAGGGGGTTGTCTAGGGGGTTCTTCCCGGGGGGTGTAGGGGGGTGTAGGGGGGTGCAGGGAGGGGGTGGGGTGGTGGGCTACTGTAGGAGTGGGGGTGGGGGGCAAGGGGGCTGTCCAGGGGGGGCAAGGGGGCTATCCAGGGGGGCATGGGGGTGTAGGGGGCTGTCCAGGGGGTTGCAAGGGCTGTCCAGGGGGGTGCAAGGGGGCTGTCCAGGGGGGCATGGGGGTGTGGGGGGGGGAGCTGTCCAAGGGGTGTAAGGGCTGTTCAGGGGGGTGCAAGGGGGCTGTCTAAGGGGGGTGCAAGGGGGGTTGTCCAGGGGGTGAAAGGGGGCTATGCTGGGGGGGCATGGGGGTGCGGGGGGGGGGGGGGGGGGGGGGGGTTGTTCAGGGGGTGCAAGGGCTATCCAGGGGAGTGCAAGGGGGCTGTCCAGGGGGGCATGGGGTGCAGGGGGTGCAGGGGGTGCAAGGGGGCTACCCAGGGGTGCAGGGGGGATGTTCAGGGGGGGCTGTGGTTTTTTTTATGAAATGTGAATCCCTATAGCCACAGTTTTAAACTGTGGTTGCAGGCCTAAAGCCACGGTTTTGAACCATGGCTAAAGCTATATAGCCACGGTTTTGAACCGTGGCTATAGGCTTTGTGTGTATTAATGTTCTGCCATGGTTTCAAACCGTGGCTAAAACCCTATAACCACAGTTTAAAACCATGGATATAGGTCTTGCCCTATAGCCACGCCATTACCAGCCATGGTTCTTTGAACAGTGGATATAACCTATAGCCATGGTTTTGGGACTTATAGCCAAGGTTTGAAACCGTGGCTATAGCCTAAATTTCTAGTAGTGATACTTTCATCTATGAGATACCATAAACCCTACAAATAAATTATAACATTAAGTTACTAATTAAATAAATTTCAAAATAAATATTATTTATTTACATACCAGCCAATGATCAAACATGTGGTGCTGAATATCAATGGGTATATCATCCCATGTGACCCATGCTTCAGAAAAATAATTGTGCAATATAGCGCTCCCCTGTCAAACAGTTATATGTGAAAAGATGTGAGAAAATAACAAATAATCAAATAATTAGTATGTAAATAAATTAATGAAAACTAAATAAAATACACAGGTAAACATACCTCTGTATGCGTGGATCGAAGTCAAGATGTGGACGTCGCTCCAGGATAGGGTCAGGAATCATCAATAAAGAAAGACCATTCCCCCTCCAAGTCCTCCCTGAACCGCTAGCAGTCTAAGGGTCAAATGATTCAACATCATACTCGTCAAAAGGTAGATCAACCTCCTGCAACTGAAGAAATAGATCTGGGTACATCTAAAACATGAAATGATTGTTGTTAGTAAACTGTTAAAAATAACTATTATATATAGATATATATTATATATGATTATAACCAGCATTTAACCATTTCAATCTTTATATGCATCCTCATCTTCATATCTGACGATGTCAATGTCTTCATATTCCTCCTCAGCATCATCAATTTCTATATGAGTTTCATTTTCATCTTCTCTTGTCATTTCAAATTCATTCATAACATCAGTAACATTATTTTCACCATCAACCCTTAACTGTGGGCTTTCATCATCGATATTCATGTCTCTTCATGAAAAAGATGGATTTGGTGTAGTCTCTTGAAAATTTTCAATTCCTTACACTTCAACGGAACCACTTTCATTTTGAGTAAACTGATTTTCCTGAGATTTAATTTTTATTATGCTCCACCAATCACCCAACTCTATTGAAGTAGAATAATAATTAGCATAATAAATTTTATGTGTCTGATAAGCTAATAAAAATGGTTTATTTACTGCAAAAAGAATTGTATATTTAATATCAACGATTCCATGGGTCGGATGAACATTCAAGCCTCTCTCAGTATCCAACCACTAACATTTAAACATCATTATGTAATTTTGTTCTAGATAACACAATTCAATAATTTATTCCAACATGCCGTAAAAGTCAGCTTCAGTTTCTCTATGATGATATTATCTCAATAATAAACCAATATTCATTGTTTTTTTGATTCCCCATATACATGTGTATGAAATCGAAAACCATTCACGGCATATGCATTATAAGATTTAACCATTTTGGATGGTGGGTTACTCAAGACACACAATCGATTATCAATTTTATCAGTATGTTGAGATACCTATTTTTTTTTAAACAATTATCAATATAACAAGTAATAAATTGATTTTATATGTTAAACCATAAATAATTTATGTTACCAGTTATTGAAACTAGTAGGAAAAATTATTTTGCCGACGTTCTTCAAGAGCACATGCTATAATTTGTGGAAGCTTTTTCTTGATATGATTATCATATAACCTACAAATAAAATAAGATTAATTTACTATAACAAAGATTATAGAATAAGTTATAGGATCACTCATAGTAAAAATGGTTTCATTTCTTCAAAATTGAGTAGAACATATGTATGAGTTATGTGATGTTCATCATCTGAAATCAATCGTTCATGAACTCCATTAAAGCCAAGTTTGGGATGATTAAAAACTAACAATTAATTACTCATTTCATCTTCAAAATTTCCATCATTAAGGCCCATGAAATTTTGTTTTGAGGGATATTTATATTCAAAATCATGAGAGTAGAAAAAAGAAATTTCCTCTTGCGAATAATCTTCTACAATTGAGCCTTTAACTAATGCTTTGTTACGTACTTTTTTCTTCAATTTATGCATGCATATCTTGAATGGGTAAATCCATTGAAACTATACCAAACCTTCACATTTTTTTCATATAGAAAATGTAATATAAAATGTTCCATTAAGTCAAATAAAGCTGACGAGAAGATTTTTTCCAGTTTACATAAAATTAAAACAACATCTTCTTACATCCTGCTTAGTGAATTGTAGTCTCTTTTTGCCGCACAAATGTCTCGAAAAAAATATGATATGTCTTTTATCTCATCCCAAATCATAAAATTCAATAAATCTTTTAATCCAATAAGTATAAGTATTTCCATTATCATAGTCATGACTTTTTAATCCGGTAATATGATCATTTATGACACATCTTCCCAAATTGGAAGCATAACCATATGGAAGTCTAAAATCTGCAATCCACTGACAAAATAATAATTGATTTTATTTGGATAGTTTATAAGCTAATTTTGGACTCATTAACTTCTGTGATCTGACATTTTCAAATAGTTCAAGTTCTAGTCGCTTTCAAATTTGGGAAAGATCTCTTTACCCAATGCATTGGAGGGAGATATAAGTTCCACACATCTCATAATGAAATCATACATACATGTTCCACAAGATAATAAATAATCATATCATAACCCATGAAATGAAATGGGTATTATAAACATGTAATCATACCATAGCCTATGGAAAAATACAGGTTTCATAATCATTTCATCATAAATATAACCCGTGAAAAGAAGTGGGTTTTAAAAGCATATAACTAGTGAAAGAGAAATGGGTTTCATAAACATCATTACATCAAAACATAATCCATTTAGAGAAATAATATAAATGTAAACATTGAATAACTTCCCCAAAAAGGCATGAGTAACACCAATAGATGTTATCTTATATGAGAAATAATTTTTAAAGATTTTTTAAAAACATTTCTTGAGGAAAATATCATTTCTTCATTAAAAATGATTTTTAAAACATAAAACCTTTTTGAAAACCCTTTTCTTTGAAAATAACTTTGAAAGCTTATAAAAGAATCATTGAAACCATAAAACGTTTTTAAAATCCTTTTTTATTGAAAATGGTCTTAAAATATCTTTTGAAAACATTTTTGAAAACATGGTTTTTGAATACAATAGATTTCCGACTGAAGAGAGTGATAGTCAGATTTTACTTAAAAACGTTATCTTAAGTACCAAAGAGTGGTAAAATGGTACTAATACGTGAGGATATATTGAATAACCATAGGATAATAAAATTAATTAGTGTTCTTGAGATATGGATCATAATATTTCATCAAAGAAGTATAATCATTAACAATCTCGAAAAAACAATGAGATTGTTTCAATAAACTCTTACCACTTGGTTACTTGGGATCATACTCTCCATATAAGAAAAAAAATTACATGAAGATTAAAATATCATGAAAATAAGTATGTTCATGATATAACATGTAAAATGGAAGTATATATACCTAAAAAATAATTTAGGTGCATAAAAAATATGAGTCTCAAAGAAGGCAAATTGAGACAAAACTATTTTACTGATTTGCTAACTTTTGAAACTTAAACCCCGGGAAATGAAGATCATAAAATGGATATTTTAATACCCATAAATTTAATTATAAGATACATATAATACATTCATGTTCAGTATATATACCATATAAAAGTAATGGGTGGCGAATAAAGCATGCATCTCACGAAAATAAAAAGTGAGATGAAATCTTCTTACCTTGTGTCTTAAATATCGTTGTACTCATTCAAACCGCCTATATAATAAATATAAATTTATTATAAATATTGTATAGAACCATATTTTTATATATAATGACATATATTGTTTGGTTACTACCTTATATTACCCATTTGTTAACCATCCTATGTTAAGGTTTCACTTTAGATAATATTCACTTTGTTTTTCACATGTGTCTTAATTTGTTATATCTTTGGTCCTTATACTTATACCATGATTAAATAATGTAATCCATGATATAAATATAATTTATATTCAATATATTTTCATTATAATAATATATAGAATATATAATTATGAAATGGAATACACTGTTCATGGAGATGGTAAGTCGTACGTACGCATGAATGTTGTTTTAGTTTTTATTGTCATATTGAAAGAAAGAAAGAAAATGAAATATATGTATATATTTATATAATATAATTATATTAGCATTATAATGTTATATATTTCACTAATATCATCCTTAATACATTTCATGTAGTGTGTGAATTAATCACATCGCTTTGAGGGGTGGTAGTCCACACTTCCTCAAACGAAATTATCATATTTACACCAAATGGAAAGTAAAAAAGATATGTATTGTAAAAGGAATACAGAAGCTTAAATACATAATAAATATAATATATAAAATACATAAATATATTTTCCATCATAATGTCCACCATGACAGGCGGTAAAGGAAAAATGAACAATCATTGTTTAGAGAGGCGGTAGTTCGTCGTGCACGTAAACAGTATGTTCGTTACACATTAGATGGAGGTGTGTGTGAGTTTAGGTTAAAAAATTAGAATAAAATCATCCTATTATATTGATTATATGGGTTTTTTTATATAATAATTTAATAAATAGAGTTAAGAGGGTGAAGAAGGAAAATAAAATAAAGGAGCTTGAGAGAAGACATTGCCTCTTAATTGGGTAACTTCTTTTGGTTTGTACCAAAAGGCTTCCTTGGATAGATTTATGCCAAAGGTTGGGATTATATTAGTAAGGTGAGAATATTGGTAATTTCATTGGGTAGATATTGTCTGAACATAAGTTATTTTAGAGGTATGAAGAAGAGGGAGGGGTGGTGGCCTTTTATAGGGAAGGGAAAGGACTCACTTGGTATTTTTGAAAACAAGTTAGGTGTACCCATGTTTTTACCTAAGAAAAGTCATACCAAACTAAAAAAAACTCAATAATGGAAGTTTAATGGCCTAATAATGGTCATAAAATGGGTTTTGGATAAGTTTCTAAGTCGTTTTGGGTTTTAAATTTAAGGTTTAGTCCTTAGTTAAGCTTAATTTTACCTTAATCGATGTAATTAATTTTAATCGCTTTCATTAATATTTTTGGTAAAAAACTAATTTGACCTTATTATACATTATAAATTATTATGATTCTAAATATTGAATCCATTTTTCAAAATTCAAATCATAGGAGTGGTAGAAATTAATTTAAAATTAATCCCGCAGTCGGGTCGACAATGCGGGTTTTTAAAGTAAAAATGATCAAAAGTTTGCTAAGTTTTTATATCCAATTTCAGTATGAAATTGGTTCCAATTACCCAAATTGTATTAATTGATAAAAATATAATCTAATTAAACTTTTAAAACAAATTAAAATATAATTTAACCTTGTAAATAAATTAGATGAAAAAGCAATTTTGAATTAAAATCCGGTATTTTTTCACTATTCATCCAAAAATGAAGTTTCTCAAAAAAAATCTCAAAAATTCACCCTAAGATAATTTATACATTCTAAATTAAAAAATTAAGTTTATTTTATCAAATTTAATTTATAAATATGTCTAAAATTAATTTTATTATTTTTCACAAAAGGACATTAAAAGCAATTCGTTCGAGAAAACGATATTTTTAAATATAAAAGAACTTTACCAAAAATCATATTTTTCATTATCAATATGTTTTATTTATATAAAAAAATTATAAAAAATATTTTAAAAGTAGTTATTACTGTTCATATTACTAATTTTAACAACTAGGTTATAATTATCTCATTTAAATAATTATAATAGTAAAATGATGTTTCGTAGAAACATCAGTGTTGCATGTAATATACACCAATTCGATGTTTTGTGTAACGTACGCCAAGTTCATGTTTGGTGTAACATATTCCAATTTTGTACCATGTGAAAGGAATGTTTAACTTAGTGCATTGAAAGAAATAAATGAAAATTTAATTTACTCATAAAAAGGTCCATAAAAACTCATGGTGTTACGCTTCTCATGATTGTAAAATCCACTAACCAGGCTAGCTCAGAAGAGAGAGAAGTTTGTCTAGACCAGTGAATGTGAAGACTGCTTCAAAGAGTTGAAGAAGAGGCTTATCACTACATCAATACTCATACTTTTAAAAAGTGGGGAACTCTTTATGATGTATAGTGATGCTTAAAAGAAGATATTAGGATGTGTACTGATGCAAAATGATAAAGCGATAGCCTATGACTCAAGGGAGTTGAAAATTCATGAGTAAGACTATCTCATGCATGATATGGAGTTGGAATCTGTGATCTTTACATTGAAAATTTTGCAGCATTATCTATATGGTGAGAAGCATGAAATATATACTGATCATAATAGCCTCAAATATATATTCACACAAAAGGAGCTTAATATGCACCATCGAATATGGTTAGAGATCATCAAGGATTATTACTTCTTAATCCACTACCA
Source organism: Viscum album (assembly GCA_963277665.1). Classification (NCBI taxonomy): domain Eukaryota; kingdom Viridiplantae; phylum Streptophyta; class Magnoliopsida; order Santalales; family Viscaceae; genus Viscum; species Viscum album. Next base: position 1,134,167,732 of record OY728141.1, on the reverse strand, counting down.
TCCCAGTAAAGCAAATAAGGTAACTTATGCTCTAAGTAGAAAGTATCATGCATCTTTATCAATATTGATAATTGAAAAGGATACAATCTTCTTAGATTTTCAAAGTATGGACATGGGAATCATTAAGGAAGGAATATCATCGATCCTTTTTCAAATGATTGTTCAATTGTCCCTTATAGAGAAAATAAAGGATGCTCAAAGTAATGATGTTGAAATTCAAAAAAGGGTGGAAGCTATCAGAAATGGTAAATCCTATGAGTTCATGATTGATGAGGAAGGATTGGTAAGATTTGGTTCACGATTATGTGTATTATCCAATCCAGAGATAAAGAAGGAACTTTTGAATGACTCACATAGCTCAACCTTCTCAATTCACCTAGGGAGAACAAAGATGTATCGAGATCTTCGAGATAACTATTGGTGGGATAATATAAAGAAGGGTGTCATTAAAAGTGTTTGGTATGTCATCAAGTGAAGTTTGAAAGGCAAAAGTCTAAGGGGGTGATACAACCATTACCCATACCAACATGGAAATGAGAAAACATCACCATGGACTTTATCACTGGACTTACAAAGACATCCATAGGAAACAATGTTATATGGGTTGTGGTGGATTGTCTTATAAATACATCTCACTTTATCATAATTAGAGAGGAATTCTCACTGGATCAACTTGCATAGATATACATCTGAGAAGTGGTAAGGCTACATGGAGTACCACTGTCGATTGTATCTGATCGGGATCTGATATTTACATCTAAGTTTTAGAAAAATCTCCAACATGATTTAAAAACTAAGTTAAACTTCATTATGACCTATCATCCTCAAACTGATGTCCAATCTGAGTGGACTATTCAAATACTGGAAGACATGTTGAGAGCATGTTCTATGGACTTCAAAGGAGGATGAGACCAATATCTGCCTCTGGTCGAGTTCTCCTACAACAATAGTTTCTACTAGAGCATACAAATGGCTCCATATAAATCCATTTATGGGAAAATATGCAGAACACTGGCATGTTGGGATGATATTGGTGAACATAAGCTGTTAGGACTTGAAATGGTCAAAGAAATGGTGGAGAACGTGAAAACCATTCAGCAACACATCAAGGTAGCCCAAAGTCAACAAAAGAGTTATGTAGAAAATCGTAGATGGGACCTAGAGTTTAAGGTTAGAGACATGGTATTCCTCCATATATCTCCATGGAAGAGGATCATGAGATTTGAGAAGAAAATAAAGCTAAGTCTGAGGCACATCGACCCCTTCAAGATTTGTGATCGTGTTGGAGCTATGACCTATCAACTAGAACTTCCACCCACCATGTCTCAAGTACACGATGTATTCCACATATCCATCTTGAGGAAGTACATACTGTACCCCTCTCATGTACTGAATTCATAGGTGGTACAATTGGAGAATGATCTCTCTTATGAAGACCAGCCAATAAAGATCTTGGATCATAGAGATAAATTTTTATGTAATAAGACTACTCACTTGGTTAAAGTACTATGGCAGAACCATAAGTATGAAGAGGAAACATGGGAAATTGAGGAAGTGATGAAGGAGAAGTACCCTCTCTTGTTTTCATCATAGTTTGTAAAAAGAAATTTCAAGGATGAAATTTCATAAGGGGGGAAGAATGTAACAACCCTAAATTTTATCAATGGAAATTCCCTTCTTATAATTATTTCATATAGTATAATCACATAAAATCACATTAGGAACACAATAAAAACTTTATAAATTAAAAAATAATGAAATAAGGGTATTTCTAGAATTTAATGAACCTGTACCAAAGGAATAGTAACTTGACCTTTGGAATAGTAATACGACCCTTATGAATAGTAAACCAACCAAAAGAATAGCAATCTCGCCCATGAAAGTATAAATAAAATTTATCCATATTTTAAATTAAAATGTTATATAATTATATCATAATATAAGTAAATAAATGTTTTAGACATTATTAATTAAGTGTTGATATTTTTTCAAAGTGTTCGAAAATTAGTTTTAATTTTAAAATTGGTATTTTCCAAGTAAATGATGATTTTAATTAAAAATTAAATTTATCATATTTGAAAAATTATTTTCATAAAATGGAATCCATTTTTTAATTCTACACATCTAAAAAATTTATGGTGAATTTTTTAGATTTTTCTAAAATAGTTGATTTTTTGGTGAATAATGAAATACGGTAATTTGCAGTATAAGTAAATAAATGAATTTTTGAGTCATGATTGAGTCGTGGATGATGTAAGTGTCCATTATTTAAAAATAACATGAATTAATTACTATATTTATTCATATAAAACCTCACTATTTATTATCTTGATAAAAATAATAAACTAATGAATAAAATAATGAGAAAACACCCCCTCCTCCCCTATAAATATCACCCCTCACCACCTCTTCTTATCACACCTCTCAAGATTTTATTTTTATCCAAATTATACTAAAATATATTCCCAATTCCTCCCCCACATCCATGATATTTTGGTTTCAACAAAATACCAAAACCAAACCCCCTAAGGATGTTCTCAAGAAGAATGACTCAAGAGGTAAAATCCTCTCTTTTCTTTTAATTTCTTTCAAGTTATTTTATTTTCTTTTCTTATTCTCTCATCACCTCCCCTAATACAAATGTTTTGATAACTCTATTACCTTAAATATACTAGAATTATATTATTATAATGGAATAATCCATCATCATTTTTCTCCCCTCCCCTTTTTGTTCTAAAATGAAAACATTATCTCTGATGTGTTAATTTATCGCATCCAAGGACGATGAAGTTTTCAATTTCCATTACATCATTAAATACATATCATAAAACCATTTTTATGGTTAAAAAAGATTATATTATATGTATTAAAACCTATTTAATGTTCTGGAACCAATATATATACATTATATTAATTAATAAAACAAAATTAGTTTGTGATGATCGAAAAACCGCCAAAATATTCTAAACTATTATCACTAACGTCTTATCTAATGATTCATCCTCACCCCAAATTAAAAAATTAATTATATAAAAATTTGATATTTTGTATGTTTATTAATATCATATAACTTAAATTCTATACCACCATTCTCATTTTATATGATTTTCCAAACATGTATACAAGTAACCGATCATGAAAACAAAGGAAACGAACGCTCCCAAATGATAAAATTGTATCTTATAACTCATAAAAAATTAAATAAAAGAACTTAATAAAATTATAATAAATAAAATATATGTATAAAAGGTTCTAAATTAATTAATAAATGGATTTAATTTTATTATCCATGACATTAAGATCAAGTGCAGAACACTTTCATACATACGGTAAGGAAACATGCCCGAACCTCCATTTTTTCCTTCAGGTTACCCTTTATCTCTCTTTACCTTGATGTAATTCTTATTTATTTTTATGTAATTATTATAAATTATGTGTATATTTTCCAAAATAATGTATTCATATCATACCATCCTTCTTTGATGGGGAAATACATGTTTTAAAAAGGCTTCCTTCTCAATTCTTCCTGATAAGCAAGCCCGATTAAAGGGAACTTCCTGACTTCTTACCCATTTTCAAGTGCACTCCATAATCTATTTCAAGCCACCATCATTTTTATAAAATAACTCATTTTATCATAAAAACTATCTTGGTTCAATTATAATTTTATATAAAAGATTATGCATTTTTCTCTTTAAATTCTCTTTAATATTTTCCTTAAACCGCACTAAAATGTTTTATTTCTAAAGTTTCTTAAACACTCTTTTTACATGTTTTCACTCTAATTTGACATAACTTATAATGATATATGCCTATTTTACCTTATTATTATCCATGTATGATTTAAATTCATTCTTTCATGGACACTATTATGATATTCCCTTTTGTTATGTCTTTTGACATGGTTATACCCAATTCTTTCTATGGGTAACCCTTATGTTTATGTTTGATTCCTTATATATGATTATTCATGTGAAACACATATTCATGAACATGTTATTATGGGTGAAACAAAATAATTCTCCAATGAATTGAGTAATGTTTAGTATCATGAGACATCATGTTTGGACAGGGAGTGAACCTGATTCCTTATGGGACTTTGTCCACCATGTGATATAGTCATGATAGTTAGAGTTGACCCATGTTTATGTCATGTTATATATTGTTTCCACATTACTATAATGCCATGATTATATTTTCACATTTTATACATGTTATTATTATATATTTTTATTCATGTTTCATGCCTTTATGTCATCATGTTATGCATTCTAACTCATGTGCTATGTTTTATTCCTATGCTTATTCCCTTACTGGGCTTTTTAGATCATATTTTTTGTTTATGTATTCCCTAGGTTATCCTATGTAGATATAAGGGATCAAATGGATTTAGGATCTCATTATGAAAATTAAATAAAAGATGTTTCTATTTTTGTTTCATGATGTTTAATTATATACCTAATCTTCCAAGACACTAGACTTTACGATCCTTGGCTTGTAATTTGATGTTTAATTATGCTTAAAATCATGTAATAATATTTGTAAAAGGCTAGGGTCATTATATTTTATGAGGCTAAGGGTTTGAGGGTTTTAAATTTAAAAACATCTGAGACATAATGAGGAGGGTTAGGTTTTAAAGTGAAGTAAATGCATGAAAATAGTTTTTCTCAAGAATGGTGTGTTACTCAATCACCTCAAAAATGAATCACCTACAAACACATCTTTATTTATTTGGGAAGTTCACACTTGGAATTTCAGAATCAATGATAAATTTCTTCCCAATTTTCCCTAATTTGAAACATTGTTTCAGCTTGAATTCAGATTTGGATTTCTCTTCATAATTATATTTTTGAGGAAAAGAAAGGCAGTTTTTGGTCTTCAAATATTAGTGAACACCCAAACCAAATTTGTAATGATATTTTGGTCCACCCATCCATCTTTCCATCATGAAATTTCTTCCACCAAAGCAGCAATAAATATGACAACACTTATTTTCATTTTAGCTCAAACATATTCTTTAGGAAAGCCAAATACAACTCATTATCACCCTATCCCACACTTGAGGTCAACAATAATCATGCATTTAACTTCTAGAGAGGCTTGGAAAGGTATAAATGGATTTTAATGTGGTTTTATAATAAGGTATTTCATGGATAATAGAGTCTTGATAAAGGTCAGACGAAAATCTAGTCCAAAATTAGAGTTCAATGTCAAAAGGGATTTCAAAGTGGTGCCTCAGTAATACTTGACACATTTCATGAAATATAAAAACTTTTAAAAGGAGGAAAATAGAAATTTATAAGTCATGCAATATGTATAAATACTCTCGAGAAAAGGATAAATGTAAATAAGATTTCAAACGGTTTTAGAAACCTCTCGGGTTGGACAATATTTTCAATTTGGATAGTACTAGTGCACATGAGCTTCACAATCAATAAAACTTCATCAAATGAAAATATCAGAAATAAAGAAACAAAATCCATTCAACCATCATTTAAATCCTTAAACATTAAAATTAAGAAATGTTCCAAAACACTATGATGGTTTGAATTTTAAAAAGTATTCAATTGAGCTCAAGAATCCTAAAAACACACAAAAAAATGAAAACATGAAAAATTCAGAAAAAAACGTGAAAAATAAAATGGAAACAAACAAAAAATTCCTAAAAAAGTTGAAATCTCTCCCCCTCACTTATTCCATTTACTACCCTCATTTTAGTTCAACTAGATTAAGATTTTTTTTTGCACGTAGAATTTAAATTGGGCAGCAAATAAAATAAAGAAAAATAGAGACACAACCTGATTTATTTTTTAGTGGTAATCTTGAGTTAAACTCCTAGCTTCTGCAACTTTAAAAATACAAGAAAAAAATAAACAAAACATATGAAAAATAAATAAAAAGAAAGTGAAATGAAAAATAAAAGGTATAATTCTTGGTTTAGACCCCCAAGTGGGTGCTAGGTTTTTATTTCTCCTAGTCAAACAATTGTAGTGGGTTATCCCCAATTAGAAGGTGGATGTGGTTTTTTTGAGATGAACCACCGCATAAGACTTTTCCTAGTGTCCATAATTAGACATAAAGAATAGAGAACCCCAAAGAAGATAAGAAAATTTCTAACAACCAAGAAAGAATAAAGAGATAATTTAAGGTCCATAGTAAGAGGGAAAAGAAGATAGGGGTGCTCCCTATTGACTTTTGTGGTGTCCTCCTCCATAGGGTATGCAAGTTATTGTAGAGGAGGAATTTGCACCACTACCGACTTTTCTAGATCTTCTTCTTCAATCACCACCACTTGGGTGGTCTCTTCCTTAACATCCAAGGTCTGCTCCATTTGTGTTGTATCATAAATTTAATAAAAAGAGAAGTCAAAAAACAATTCATCTTGAATAAAATTAAAACATGACATATCAATAAATAAATATTCCCTTTCAAGTATTTTAGCTTGAAAATTGATCTCTTCGGGCGAGACCATTGGTAACTTAATCTCAACAGGTGCATCTTCACTATCATCTTCCAAATCAAGAGAGAGATAGAGAGGTGTTTATTTTCCATTATCAAGAATGGGAAGATCAAATTTCAAGTTATCCTCAACAAATTGATTCTAGGATTCTTCCAAAAAACATTGATCTCTCATAAGTATATCAACTGACGTGTTTTATTTTGGGACCTCATAAGGAAATAGTTGAGTGTGGTATGATGTGATGAATTCCTTTAGAAGCTCTTTCTCACCCACCTCGGGTTCTTTAACATGAAAAATTATTGGTGAAATATCATCCACCACTCGTTCTGGTTTTGGTTCGGGCTCAGGTTCCGATTGCTCTTGACATGAATGTACATATTCCATTAGCCATTCCATTTTTCTATCTAGGTTGGTCGGTCCATTTAGAAATATTTGAATTAGAATACATCATATATATATATATATATTAAGTGTTTGGGGGTACAATTACATTTAAACAGACACATCATGAATGAAGATAATTTTTTTAGTTTTTTAAATTTATGATTTTTTTTTTGTTTTTTAAATGAAATAAAAGAAAATTATTTACAAATTGTGAATAAAAATAGCGAGCGAAGACCACTTGGATCACCGGAAATGATGATAATTTGGTGAAACGCTATCATGCATGCTCTCAAAATATTTATAACTAAGTGAAGCATAGGGGCTGACCTATGTCATTCTCTTGAGGAGTTATTATGGTCAATCACTCGCTGCTTATAATTCACTTATTTTTTTATATTTTTTTAATTTATCAAATAAAACTAAAATAAATGGAGGTCTGATAATTGAGAATGAAATACTAAAATTAAACATGTAGATGAAATGCAAACACAGTGAATGAAAACAAAATGAAGTTAGAATAAAAGGAGATATTCTCGAGAGAATCACCGAGATTGAACCTTCATTGTCACATCTGTCATTCTTAAATTATTTTATTTTATTAATTTTACCGGGCATCGGGTAGTTCGGGTTGAATCCCGACTTAAAAAAATGGGTTCTTTTTAAAAGTGCACGTTTTGGCCTTGACAGCATTCAGCGCACCGCGGTCGAAGTCGTGCGGCCTCACCTGGGTCACCGCGCAACTTCGCCCAGTTCACCACACAGCCAGTCCGATGTTCAATTAATTAAACGTAATGAACTAATAATAAAGGAATAAAATTAAACGAGTGATAAAATAAAGATAAAATAAAATTAGAAAAATGTAATTAATTTAATGAATTGTTTTAATGAAAAATAATAACTTTATTATTTGAGTATATTATTATTATTATTAGTTTTATTTTTAGTTTTCTTTCTTTCTTTTTTTATTTGGGTTAGAGCTCCCCCCCCCTCTTCTTTCTGGTCGCGACACACCCCTCACCCCGTAACCTCCCTCCAGCCCATCGCACTCGTTCCCCTCTCCCGCTTCCGGTCACACCGCCCACCCATCTCGCACCCCCTTCTCATCAGCTCTGACGACTGCCCAGCTCCCCACCTCCCCATCGTGACCCCTGCTTCCCCCTCCGGTTCCTGTCCGGCGCCGCTCTCGCCGTCTCCCCCTGAAACCCCCCGTTGCACCCCTGCTCCCCAGAAACCCACCGTCGCACCCCTACTCTCGGCCAGCAGCCTCCCCAGCTCCGGCTTCCCCACCGGTGCCTCGCCCTTCATCCTCGAACGCACCCCCCTCTGATGAAGTCTCTTCTCTTTATTTTTTTCTTCTTCTTGAGTTTTGGTTGTTCAATGGGTTGGGTCCTTCTTACGAGTCGATTTTGAATCATTTTTTTTGGTTTGAATTCTTGTTTAGGGTTCCTTCTTGCCTCTCGATGGTGTGATTGAGGTGCAGTTGCAGTTTCTCACCATTTTCCAACAATTTCTTCACCCAAGGTAGGTGGTTCCGCATTTAACTATTATTTGATGAATTAATTTTCTTCTTAAATTAATTTAGCATATTTGTTAATTAATTTGTTTGGTGTGAATCTAGTTTTAAACGAGGTTTGATATGTATATGTGATATAGGTGTGTTTTCTATGAACAATCATGTTGAATTTTTTATTTGCATTTTACAAACTATACAGAATGTGTTTTGGTTTAGCGTCAATATGCGTTGAGTCATAGAGGGGTGTTTGGTTGAATTTTTAGTGTTTTGAGCCATGTGGTATATTCTAAAAAATGTTTTCATAAATTTTATGGTGGTTCGTCCAACCGTGGGAATGGTCTTTTAAATTGTGCAGTTGATTCGTTTAATTATGCAAGTGGTGCAAAGTATGTTCTCGAAGTAGTTTGGAAGATTTTGATGTGCATTAAAATTTTAAAGTGCACCTTACATGAAATAAGATTTGGTGTAATCTTGATGCAATTCCTTGTTGTGTTCTTTTGAAATGTTTAAAAATAAATTATGTCAATGATTTCTTAAATTGAGTTTGAAGCCCGAATCATGGTTGGAAAGAGTTTGGGTGTGCGTTTGGGTTAAGGAGCATTTTTTGTATGTGTTTATTATTTCAAAATGGTTTTTGTGTATGTAAATGGTGGGTTTTGGCATGTGTAGTGTCTTGTTTTATTTTGAGGTATAAATGTTTATGTGATGTTAATACGTTTTGTTGTGAAAACCTACATTGAGCTATTTATCATTGTTTTAAAAATTATGCATTTAGTTTGTTTGAATGTGAAAGAGCTGCAGTGTGTGTTTTGGTGTGGCATCAAGATGCGTTTTGTCATAAAAGAAGTTTCGAGTGCGTTTTTTGGGGTTTAAAGTCATGCGACACGTTTTTGAAATTGATTAATAAATTCTCTTGGTGTTTGTTTAATTGTAAAAGTGTTTTCTTTAAATTTGCAATTGGGTTAATTAACAGTGTAAGCGATGCAGTTTAAGTTCTAAAAATATTTTGGCATGCGCTTAATTCAAAATGGGGATTTTGAGTGTGCTTTCATGTATAAAGCCCGATGATACTCTTTTAGAGTTGTTTTATAATTTTTTTAAAAGGGTTTATCAAATTATTTCAATGGTGTGAGACTTTCTTGGACAAAGTTTTGGTGTGCGTAATATTTCAAAATGTCATTTGGGTGTGCAAATGGTGATTCTGTGTGTGTAATTACCCTATTTGGCTTTTATGCATGAATGTGACATGTGACGTGATCTTGGATTTTAAAAGTGGAATTGATGGTGTAAATGGTATCTTGTCATTCATGGCATTTTTCTTGGCTTGTTTATGTGATGTGAACCCATTATGAACTTGAAACTTGTTTGAGTACAAAGCAGGAAGCCTGGGTAGCTAGGGAGGTGGACTAGACTAGTGGGCTAGTGATCTGAGGGTGGCTTCAGCCCTGTTTCACTTAGCAGGATCGTCGACTACAACACCAACTAAACATATGAATGACTGAGGGTCGTGGTTTCTAAGCCACGTTTGTCGAGGGTCGTGGTTTCTAAGCCACGTTTGTCGAGGGTCGTGGTTTCTAAGCCACGTTTGTTGAGGGTCGTGGTTTCTAAGCCACGTTTGCTGAGGGTCGTGGTTACTAAGCCGCCTTTCACCGAGACATGAAGATCTAGGGACTCATGCTAGCTAACACCCACGAGGCCTCTCCCATATTTGGTGCTCCTTGTTTACTTTACGCTCACCAGCATGACACTTTGGTTATCTTAAAAGTAAGTGTGCGTGTGTGATTTGATTTAAGTTGTTGTCTTTGAAATTGTTTTCATTTAAAACACATGTCATTGAAAATTGTTTTCTTTAAATAATGTTCAAGCATTTATTTCCTTTTTTATTTATTTAACTGGAAAATGTATTCGTTGTTAAATGGTTGTGCGTGGAATCTTCTCCTGGTGGCATCCTACTGGGCTCTTGGCTCACACCCTACATACACATTTGGGTGTATGTAGACCTTGTTCTTTGTGTATCCCAGGTTGAGGCATCATGCTTAGCGATGGTGGTTCGAGTTGTTGGTGGTCTTCGCGTGCAGGTTGGTGTTGGTAGCTTGGGGATGCGGCTTCTCATGTTGCTTGGAGGTTGGTATTAGAGTTTTAGTTTTCTATCTTGTTGTAGTCCCCTTCAGGTCTTTAGTTGAATTGTAGACTTTAAATCTGATTATGGTTTAAAGGCATGTTTGGTTGTCTGTTTATAGTTTCGGTTTATTTATCTTGTTAGTGGTTTTGTGTTTATTGTTTTGGGTAAATCGTTCCCATTTATTGTTTTTGATACTCGGGCACTTGTGTCAGCCCGTGGGGATCGGGAACGCCCTTCGGGCCATGTCGCATACCGGGTCGGGCACCGGGTCGGATGGCGACCCGACCTGGTTCGTGACATTCATTGTCTTATTATTATTTTCAAATTTAATTAATGAACACACTCCATCGTATGTGTGAACATACTCCTATGCATATGGTTGTGAATATACAGTGCACTCAACAATTGTCGAGAGACCGGACATCCACCTCCTCGATTGAGGGAAAATATTTTAGAAGGGAAAGTTGAACCTTGGGCGTCAAGTGGAGACACAAATACGTCTTTCCCACTAAAATTCCCCTCATACTAACTCTAAGAAAATATAAAACATTAAGAATGATAACTCAAAAACTCGGGTTCAACACTGGATTGCTCCCCCGGGAACTTCCTCAGGTTAGTTACTCATGATCATGAGTATAAGAGATCGCATTGGAGAATAAATCGAGGTGGAAACACAAAAGATAAAAAAATGAGAGAATGTGAGGAAGAAGAAAACTAACATATACTAAAAATGCATAATAATATTACATTAGAAAAAGAAACTACAAAACTACATAAAATGGCCATCTAGAGTGCTAACCCTTTGAAAATAAGAAGGGACACTCTTTTATAGGGAGAGGGGGTGAAAATTAGATCCAAAAAGATCCACTGAAAGTTTTCATGTGGGAGCCACATTTAATGAAAGAATTGGAAAATTTGACATTCTTTAAAGTTGTTATGTCGTTTCTCCTCCTTTGACCCACAAAATTTGAGCTTCATTCGCCACGTGTGGAGAGATATGTAGCCAATTTATACCAGATATTTATTATGCCCATACATACTCTTCGCATTCCAATGCACCAAGTTCTCATGCCATCATGACCTTGAAAATGAAGGAATCACGTGTGCCCATAATAATAGAAGATGTCCCTACGGTTGTCCTATTTCTCCATGACAAATTTGAGCTTCTTTGGACTAGCCACTTATGAGATATGGGCCCAACATAAAAAATAGTCAGATCTGTGCACAATTTTCGAGGTATGCATTGTGAGTTGGTTTTGAGCCTTCAAATGGTGGATTGATCTTTGGATACAAAAGAATAAAATGAAGCCCAACGGATATAGAAACCTACAAAGGAATAATTTTGCAATTTAGATCAACGTAGAAAAAGGTATGGCCGAAATACAAAATAAAAATAAAACAGTTAAAATCCAAAATATGTCATTTTAATAATTAAGCTCAAAATACTTCAAAAACCACAAAATATGAGAATTGATCTTAAAATAACACTTTGGTGGGATAAAAACATTTAAATTAAAAGTAAAACAATTGAAAATATTTACTCTGTCATTCCCCTTCAACCTGACGCTGTCCAATTCCTCCACCGTTGCAACAGTCCTCTGCTAGTATTCCTTCAAGTTGCGGTGTCGTTCCTTCATGTTTTTCGTAGTTTAATTTTTTGAGTTGTGAGTATTTTATGTTTGCAGTTTGAATGTTATACGACCCTGTTGAGTTGTTTCTTTGTTAATGTTCAAGTCTTAAAACTATTTGAGGTGCTTATCAAATACCTTGTGGATAACATGTATGGTTATTATATTTTCTTCGATGATTTATATATGCTAATTGGAATGAGAAATAAAATATATTTGGTTGATAAATTCAAAATTATGGTGCGTTGAGTTTCACATAAAAAAAGATAAATGTTTGTCTTATTTATGGCTATACTATTTTCTTGAATTCATATTTATATAAATGAACATATTTTTCATTATTAATAACAACAACAAAACAATATTTTCAAATGTATCTAAATATTTTGTTCAATGTATTTTATAAATAATAATTTTTCTAAGTTCAACGTAATTTATGAATAATAATAACAACTAGTTTGATTATGTGTATATAACTATTTTTTTACTGTAGATAATAATGTGCATATCGGATGTCTCTGAAGAGACAAATAATTATGTGTATATAAATAATCATAAATAATTTATAAATAGGTTTGATTATAGATAATTTTGATTATAAATAATTATAATTATCTTGAATTAATAATTTCTATAAATAATTTATAAATAATTTTGAATTAATAATTTTGAATTAATAACTATTTTGAATTAATAATTCTGAATTAATAACTATTTTGAATTATTAATAATTTTGAATTAATATTTTTGAATTAATATTTTTGATTATCCTGAATTAATAATTTTGAATTAATACATTGTATAAATAACTTATAAATAATTTTGATTATCTTTAATTATTTTTTTAATTTACAAATTGTATTAATATATATTCGTAGTTTAATGTTTACCTAATTTTGGTGATATGAAAGATAATAATTTGTTAAAATCAAAATTATTGTTTTTGATTCGTTGTAAAAAATGTAGTAAAAATACTTTTTTAAAAAGGGGCTATCTGTATCATTTAAGATAAATTGTTGATGTTGGGTAGACATGATGGTAGGTGTGCTATCTGTGGAGATCTAGTTCATGGTTGTTTTTGATATCGGACAAGTACGTCTTTTAATCATTTGTGTATGTGTTATTTTTTAACAAAAGTTATTTGTGTCATTTGCGAGAAAACATTTTTTTTAAAACTGTCACCAAACAAGATGGAAATAAACCCCAATCATTTATCATTTATTTATTTTACTAAATTTCACATCCAAAATAAATCAAAAACATTGATTTTATTTTATGAATTAGGAAATCAAAATCACAGTGTCACGGGGTAGCTATGTTTACCGCCGACCTGGATGATATACCAGTAGGGGGTCGTGATCGGTGTCCACTCCATGAGAATAATATAGTTACTCAGAACTGATCAAGGTGTTGGGTTAGAATCCATCAATCTCGATTCCAAATACCCTCGATCTAAGATCCAAGCTATTGTAGAAAACGGGTTCTGAAACCTGAGGGAGGGAGGGAGGGCGGGCGGGAGAGGGATAATGGGGACGAGGACGAATTTCTACAAGAATCCGTCCTTTGCATACAACAAGGACTTCAATCTCTCCTCCGTTCTTCAAAATCTAAGAGGTTTCCGCGTTTTCACCTCTTTTGTTGTAGTTATTCTCCAAAATTGTTTTATATTTCAATCATTCTTTTGGATTGCTAACCCCTCGCCATGTTGTCCTATTACTCGAATTCCAGCATATAACGTCGCCACCGGAAATGCCTCTCTCTCCGTGGAACCGCTTCCCAGTGACGAACCCAAGCCCTCTCGTAAGCGCCACCGCAGGCGACATCCGCCGCCAGACGGGGACTCTAAAGTAAAATGGGACGATGGGCCGATGTCTCATCAGGATTACATTCAAAGAAAGAGGTGCTTGTTTTTTCTCCTACCCTTCTTCTTTCTTATCTGGGACATGAAACCCTCGTTCCATTTGATATTTTACTGGGTGTGTTGAATGAGACCTTTTAGTTCACAGTACTATCATGCTCTCATTAGCTTGGGAAACATGTAATTAAAGGATGAATAAATAAATGATCATGGGGGCATCAGTTAAGTTATGTGTTATCAGGATTGAATTGGAAGTTGGTTCGTCTCAGATGTATGAGAAGCTGAGTGCGGATGTTTTGGTAATTCTTCATGTCTTAATTTTCTCTGTTTAAGTTTTCACTGTTTCGCGAGTAATGACGCTTTTTGTGTGGCAGGGAGGCACCAGTTCAATACAATTGGTAGGGTATGAAAGTAAGTTGCCCAACGTTTCTCACCAATTTTTATTAAATTATTGATTAGTCCTGGGTTTGTAATTTTTTAGATTGTTAAGTTCGGCTTCTTTTAGTGTGCTGGGCAGTAGATGCTTTGATTTGCATTTTCCTTGTGAAATCCTATCATCCAGCATCACGACGAAGTATCAAAGGTTGTCTTCCAGCCTTGAAAATTTATATATTATTTATTAGGAAATAGACTAATTTTACTATCATTTATGATACTGATTCTAACCGGATTAAATGGCGATTCCTTTAGTTTGGTTGAGGCACAGCTGATCTCCGCGATCAATCAATCATTAGAAAAATTATATCATCTAAAATTAATTATTTTCAAAATTCATTATGAAAAGAAACCTCTTAACAATGATGTCCACATTTTTAGTCCTTTAGCGAGCGAACATCTGTCTTTCTATGTGGAAATCTTGCTCCTATTTTATTTGACACATTCTTTAAAATGCAGGCGATGAAAGTACTTCAGATTGCAAGGAACAGAGTCCTCAAAATCCAGGTTTGTTCTTTGTCTCATAGCTAGTTTACCTGTCTCTGAATTTAATAACAAATATGTGTTGGAGTTGGATTTTTTGGCTGTGGCGACTCTTCTTTTGAAGCATTGACGCAGCGAAGAAAACCAGAGAACCCTTCCATGAGGAATTTGATAGAACAGACTTGCGGCAGCGTGCGGACATCTGTCTTTCTATGTGGAAATCTTGCTCCTATTTTATTTGACACATTCTTTAAAATGCAGGCGATGAAAGTACTTCAGATTGCAAGGAACAGAGTCCTCAAAATCCAGGTTTGTTCTTTATCTCACAGCTAGTTTGCCTGTCTCTGAATTTAATAACAAATATGTGTTGGAGTTGGATTTTTTGGCTGTGGCGACTCTTCTTTTGAAGCATTGACGCAGCGAAGAAAACCAGAGAACCCTTCCATGAGGAATCTGATAGAACAGACTTGCGGCATGTGTTTTCTTTTAAAGAGAGGAAATTTTAATTATCAAATATGAAAGCGTCCTGCAGCTAATCACACACAATCAATTTAAAGGGAAAATGAAATAAAAATGGAAAGGAAACAAAAAAAAAAAAAAAAAAAAAATCCTAATGAAATGAATTTAAGGTACCTCAAATGCCCCCAATCAGCGAAATTCTAATAAAAGTAAAAGAAATAAATTAATGATTTTCTAGCAAAATCCCAATAAAAGGAAAATAAGTAAATTAATGATTTGAATGGTCCCGACAACTTGTTCCGCATTAGTCGCCCCCTTATGAGGCCCACAACGGAAGTGCCCTAAGAGGGGTGAACTATGGTATATAAATTTGTTTTTTTCTCACTTCCCCTTTTGATCTTGTTTATACTTTTATTTAGAACACGATCTTTCTTTTCATGTGCATGTAATCGACGAACACAATGCATACGCAAATTACTTGGCTCACCTCTAATGTAGTGGCTAATCCAAGGTGTTAGATCGACTCACTGTCATTTCGCTCGATTCACTAGAATCAACACTCGATTACAAAAGGTTTTTAGTAGACTCATTGTCCTTCAAGGATCACTTCCCTCATCATGATTTAACTCACCGACATTACAGTGTTGGAGTTGGTATCCTAGAACCAGTCGACTCCTTGATTGAATTTGACCGAGAAAATGCGTAGTCATGGTTAGTTGAATGACATGTGATGCGTTTGATAGGAACCAAGCACTGGCTACTTTGTATTCACATAAAAAGGGAGCAAAAATACAGTAGATCGGAGAAAATTACAGCAGCAACAAGGGAAAACAGAGAAAGGAGGAAGATAACCTCAGGAAGGGGACTCGCCCTCAATCCTGCCCAAGCCATAGGCCAATCTGCACTAAGCAGCCCACTAAACCATAAACTCCAGGATGCCCTCACCTTAACCCTCCACCCTTATTTATAATTTCCCTCCCCAACAAACTAAGAATATTCCCCAAAATATTCCCTTGGGGCCCACAACATATTCTATATAATATTCCTTAGGATATTCCTTCTAACTACTCCAGGTGGCATACATGGTCTTTATCACTGCCACCGTTTCGAAAAACCACCTTGTCCTCAAGGTGGTGGATCGTGTAGGCATGCAAGGCGATCTGCCATATCATCCGTGCTGCAGGGAACGGAGGACAAGGGGTGCTAGGCAGACAATGGTGCCAGACAATCTTCCATATCCTCCGCTGCAGTCTGGTATAAAGTGCCTGTGCCGCAGGTGTTCGCCACGCAATCTCCGAAACACGTCGGCCGCCGTCATGGATCAGGGATGGAGAGACGAAGGTGAGAGTGTCGCTCGCCGTAATGCCTGACCTCCATTTAGTGGGAAGGTCATGTCGTGAGCTGGGCCGCAAGTACAGCTGGTACCACCCGGCTGCGGGGGTGAAAAAAATGGAAGGACCTCCTTCATGAACCCGGAGACCCCATTCCGACACCGCGGGCGAGCCCTGTACAACTGGTGGTAAAATAACAAGAGCCCATGTGTGAGTCGACTCAATCTGCTGAGGCTCGGGCTGCAACATTAATTGGCTGGAGATAGTGTCGTCAGGATTTTCGGCCAGCCCTTTGCTCCAGTTGGGCGTCTCATGTTCGGTAGGCCCCGTGGAGTGCGACGCAGACACCTGCATTACCTGCGGCAGGAACTCAGATGTAGTTGCAGGGGGTTTGGTGATGGAGCTTCCAAAATCCTCAAAGATTGCTTCTTTAAGATGCGCCCAAGTGAACGTAGTTGCAGGTCCTTTGGCCACTAAAAACCAAAGTGCAGACATATCGGACATGCAGAGGCGTGCCATTGGTACTTTCATCTGATCCGGCGTTTGACTATGCGAGAAATATTGCTCAGCCCTTGAGATCCACGTTTCCGGATGTGTGGCCGAAAATTCCAGTAAAAACTCCTCCTGTAAGTTTTTTTCCTGATTGCGGGTCATCCGAGCCAGTGAATCCCAGAGTTCCTGCATCTCCTGCTTAGGATTTTCCACAGGTAAAAAAAACAGACTTCCCCTCAGTAGTGAGAGTTTTTTTTTTTTTTTGTTCCTTCGTTTCCCTCCTGAGGCAAAAAAGCGGGCCGCCTTGTTTTTTTTTTGTTTTTATGTTTTTCTTTTTGTTTTTGTTTTTCAAAAGAACCCGAGAGCGGGTCACCCCTTCAAACTGGAGCGGGAGAACCGCTTGCGCGCGGCGGCCGAGCAGACTCCAAGTACTGCGCGCCTTCCTTTGGTGTGCTCCGGCGGACGAGATGTGGCTGAGCGCACTCTTCGGAACGATGAAGCGTATCTGGTAGTGCATCTCCTCCCCGAACGCGTCTCCTGCAAGCTGGACGGAAGGCGGAGGGTAGCGCGCAGATCGTCTGTGCGCACTGTCGTCGGAAAAAAAATGATTCGCACGTTGTGTCGGGCTGGCCTCCAGTGTTGCACACTCCTTTGATGAGAACGAGACGGAGAATCGGGATCCAGTGAGCTTAGGAGAAATTTTCAAGCAACGCTCCAGCTTTGAGCGCAATACAGCCGCCCAGCTGTGTATGCCTGCTCCAGCCTCTTCACGCGAGCTGGATGGGATGAAGAGGGGTCGATCGAGAAGAATCCTGCTGCAGTGCGCTTCCTTCTTCCGACAGAATCTGGCAGTGCGCCTCCTGGAGCGAACAACAGGTCGAGGAGTTTGAGTTGGTTCGTCGGGTGCTGAAGAAGCAGCCGACCGAGCGTTTCCCTTCCGTGTGAATTTCCAGCGGGGCGTGGGTCGTTCAAACGAAAAGAAATCCAGCAGCAAGGCGTGCGGCGTTTCCTTTGTTGCGCGACCAATGCAACTCCAGCAGCGGACGTTGAAGTGGAACCGACAGGGAGTGAGCCGACAGTGGATGCGGGGCTGCGAGACCGCCAGAGGAATAAACGGCGGGGGTGCTCCAGCAACAGGGAGCAAGGGAAGGTCGAATCAATTGATAGGAACCAAGCACTGGCTACTTTGTATTCACATAAAAAGGTAGCAGAAATACAGTAGATAGGAGAAAATTACAACAGCAACAAGGGAATAATAGAGAAAGGAGGAAGAGAACTTCAGGAAGGGGACTCGCCCTCAATCCTGCCCAAGCCATAGGCCGATCTGCACTAAGCAGCCCACTAAACCATAAACTCCAGGATGCCCTCACCTTAACCCTCCACCCTTATTTATAATCTCCCTCCCTAACAAACTAAGAATATTCCCCAGAATATTCCCTTGGGGCCCACAACATATTCTATATAATATTCCTCAGAATATTTCTTCTAACTACTCCAGGTGGCATACATGGTCTCTATCAGCGTTCAACTACTTGGATGAATGACATGTGATTATTTATTCAAACTGGTTAGTTTATTTCGAAAAATTGTGAACGCATGAGATGATTGATACTGGATTTTCATGTTCTATGTTTAGTGGTCGCTCCATGTCTTGGGCAAAAAGATTATATAAGCATACATATGATGTATAAAAATACATCTTGTGATGAACATATTCATATGAAGATTTGAGTGCGTGTGATTGAGGTGACGCCAAACCTCTTTGTAGCTTGAGCAACAATGTTGTTTTGTTAGAGACCGCTCTTTGTTTACAATCATGGAATAGAGAATTCATAATTGTTGTCAACACACTACAAAGGCCCATAAGGTCACACAATAGGCCATGGAATAATGATTAATTTTGGCGCAACGTGTTTGTTCAAAATTTGTGAGAGTTTATATGATAATCATGTCTAAAGGAGTTTGAATGAGTTCACCAAGAGTTGTAAAGTTTCACATAAAGTATGCGAGGCTTTAGTGCAAATGAGAGAATATTGAAAATATGTACTAAAGTATAAACCACAAAGTGGTGAGAGTCACCACGTTATGTTTTGTGTTGGGTTGTGGTTCTTGATACCGCGTCGTAGTGTTTATGTTTGAATGATATGAGATACCATCCATTTGACCGATTCTCCTACAATGATTATCATGTTTTATTCGGCTTGTGACACATTATATGATGATTTGTAGATTAAGTGAATGTTAAAAGGAGTTTTAATCAGTCACTTATGAGGTTGCTGTTGTTAGAGTTACAACGGTGGAGCCAAAGAGTTGGCCGTTTCATAACGCATGAAACGTTAGAACTTCAACAAACTCCTTCATTCAATGAAGGAGGTCTATAAATAGAGTTCATGAACCTTATTTGTGGATTTTGGAGATCATTATCTGACAAAGCTGAAACTCTTTCTAATTCTCTTCTCTTGTCTTCATTTGCTTTTGTGGAGGAGGTGCTAGCTCACCCTTGGAGGAGAAGGGCTCCTATCGAAGCGTTCGGTGATTCCTGTGGCTAGTGGATACAACATGGACAGTGTGACTCACTGTTGCGGTGGATTCAACATGGACAGTGTGATGCACTTTGTTTTATGTTTTTTCATTTCATTTTATTGATTCATCTCCTGGTGGATCTTGTGTTTGAGTTTTGTGTTTTCTTTGCTGTTTTTTGGGCATAGAGATGTCCCACAAAACCCTTCACTGAATATATGAGATCCGACGTATATTCATTTACACGTGGATGCATTCTATTGGCTACATGGATTTGCAGGGAGGGATTAAAAAGTCTTGATGAAAAAAGGTGGCTAACTTGATAGAACAAACAATACCGCCACCTGGAAAGTATATTCTAGGAAGGGTAAAACGGTGCCAACACCTACCCCAACAAACCGAGGCAGGCCCTGCTGGGTGTTTGTTAAAGATCCTCTCGAGTGGTTATAAGTGATGGGGGTGGGGAAGAGGGAGAGGGCATGGAGAAATTTGCCAGTAACGCCCTGGGGCTTGGGCAGGATTGAGGGGTGCCCTCTTCCCGAAGTTTTTTCATCTTCTTCCCGCCTTTTTATCCTTTTATTGTAATTCTGCTCGGTAGTAGCCTTTTATACAATTTAGAGGTTTGCTGGTGGCTCGTCTTCATCAACTGGTCCGACTTGCCGCGCACTGCCAATGGAGACCTGGAATCAGTCTTGCATGGAGGGAGTTGAACAGCGTATTGGGACGCTCGACCTCAAAATCGATACAACATTTACAACCTTAACTTCTGCCATTGATGCGCTCACTGCACAACAACAGACACACTTTGAACATGACGATCGCGCGTGCCAGGCACAAGCGCAGGCCTTCACTGAATTCCAGAAAAACATTTTCGCCATGGCGCGTTGTCGGGAGAAGGCACCACAACATCACGAGGTACATCCTCTGTTTCCAATTTATCAGCCTCCTGTGCCATAGAGTCACCTGCCATTGATCATCCCGGTTGGGCTCCTGGTATCCCACCCACCCTCGTCGACTGTCGGCCCAAACAAAGGGTCATCGGCCGCCGCATCGACTTACCAGTTTTTGATGGCTCAGATCCTCGGGGCTGGATTATGAGGACGAAATTATTCTTCATAATTAATCAAACACCGAATACTGAGAAGGTTTCCTTTGCCCAATTGAGCATGGAAGGTGTTGCAATCAATTGGTTTACCTTCATGCACGAAGTTCGACCGGACGTCTCTTGGCCAACTTTCAAGGAGGAGCTCATGGAGCACTTTAGCGACCTCGACATCCAAATTTGATAGAAAAATATGGGCTAGGAAAGATGAGAGGTACTGCTGGACAATAGGAGCTGTTGCTGAGGATTCTGTTGTAACGGCTGGGGGGGACCCATGGGGAATATGCTGGGAATACTCTAACCAATTCCTATTGGGGACCAGTTTGTTATTTCCTGGGGGAATATGCTGGAGGGTCCCCACAGACAGTTGGCTGAGGAAAACCAGCCTGTGGTCCCCAACATTCTGTTTGAATGGAGTCAGTTAGTGTGGTGGCGGTCCCAGCTATTTGTTAGCTTTTTGAGTCTGTTAGCCAGCTGTAATAGTTTCCCCGTAATATCTTATAAATAGTACAGGGGTGTAGTTGTCAGGGGGGAGGGAAAAGTCTGGGTATTTCGGCCACAGGGCTTGGACTAGGAGGGATCACGGATTCTCCTGGGTGAATTCTGCTGTAAGTGTCAGTTCATTTTGCTGTACTACCCTACCCATTCTGCTTTATATTACAAAGTGCCCTTCCCCTGCCCTTTGTTCTTATCAAAATTCCTTATGAGGAATTAACTGACCTCCATCAGCACAGTTCTGTTCAAGAGTATATCGAGCACTTTGAATATTTTGCCTCTCTTCTCCCTCGCTAACCAGAGTAACAATATATCGGCTACTTTCTTCACGTTTTGCATGATGAAATTCGCAACTGGGTCCGTATACACAACCACGAAACGCGCCTACAAGCAATGTGATTAGCCCGCCACGTTGAACTTGGTGTTCACAAAGGTGTGGGTCTTTCTCTCTGGGGTGGTGGTCCTTGTTCGCAATTTGGTCGCTATGACGGCCTCTGGCAATCGAGTGTCCTCTCAGGTTTGCCGCACCCTAGTTCTTTGCCCTTCCGCTACGATAAACGACTAGATTCCAGCAGCACCGCATCCGGTCAGGGGGCACCTAGTTAGAGTTCCCTTGGGGGTTGCGGGGTACACCATTTAACTAGCCAGGAATGAGACGAATGCCGCAAGAAGGGGTTTTGGTTTCACTATGGTAATCCTTATACTTCCATGCACAAATGCCCGGATGCGAAAATACGCATGCTACTTTTCGTTGAAGACGAAGCCCCACCTGACATAGACGCGACAACAGTGCTGCCTGATGACGTTGCCCAGGACGCTGGCGAACCAATTGAGCAAGTGTCAAGTGCCAGAAAACCATGGATCCGATACTTAATTCCACATGCATGGCCATGAACCCTTAACTTAAATGAAGGTGGAAGGCCGGCTGGGCAACATCTCCCTTCTTGTACTTTTGGACAGCAAGGCCACACACAATTTTATTTCTCCCAAGCTCACTACTCTACTCGGTCTCTCTGTCTCCGCCACCCAGAAGCAATGTGTCAAGTTAGGAGATGATAATTGGGTGTGGACTCATGGCTTATGCCAACCCTTATAGTTAACCATGGGCACCTACACCTGTTCGATCAATGACCACATCTTGGACATTGGTGGTTTGGATTTGATCTTGGGGATTGCATGGCTCCGTACCCTCGGCGAGGTCAACATTAATTGGCAATCCATGACAATGAAGTTCACCGCTGGGGACAACTCTCATACCCTTCACGACGCTACTCACCCAAAACATGCTATTTCCTCCTTGCATGGCAGCACCGACCACTTGGATCAGCTGGAGCCTGTACTAACCACGACTCAATCCCAGGAATTACAATACCTCTTCAACAACCTCAAATCAGTTTTTTCCACCCCCCACGACCTCCCTCCGCAACGCTCAACTGACCATAAAGTCACATTGCTCCTTGGGCAGAGACCTGTTTCGATGCGGCCTTGTCGATTCCTGCAATTGTAGAAGAACAAGATTGAAAAGTAGGTCTGAGATATGCTTCAGGAAGGCATCCGACCAAGCACGGGTGCCTATTCTAGTCTGGTATAGTTAAAAAGAAAAACGCTTCGTGGTGCATGTGTGTCGACTACCGAGCCCTCAACAAGGTAACCGTTCTAGATGAATTCCCAATTCTGGTTGTTGATGAATTATTGGACGAGTTACATGACGCCACTTATTTCTCAAAACTCGACTTTAAGTCAGGTTACCACCAAATCTAGATGCGGGCTGAGGATGTGAACAAAACCGCCTTTCGCACTCACAATGGGCACTATGAATTCTTGGTCATGCCTTTCGGCCTCACCGACGCCCCTTCAACTTTCCAGGCAATAATGAATGATTTGTTTCAGCCTCTTCTCAGACAGTTTGTCCTCATTTTTTTCAATGATATCCTCATTTACAGTCGTGAGTGGATTGTAGGTTCCGGGCGCAGCGGAAGCGCGTTGATGGGTTTGCCCAACTTTAATTTTAGCATTAAACAACGTTCAATCCGAGATCCGTCGCGATATAAAACGCCGGATCTTCGGAATAGAACGAAGAACGAAAAAGAAAAGAAGAGTCCCGAAACCATTGAGATAGGATCGTCATATGTTGGTTATAATTAATTTAATTAATTCATAAGAATTACCTTGGTAGAATTCTTTCTTCGTTGGAGTCTCCGGTCACGATCCTGTGATCCGTCGTTGCGTCGTAGAATCCAATTATAGGATTCCTCTAGCGGTGATCCACACGTGTTCCACGTATCTCTGGACGTCACCGAAGGGATCTCCGGGTGCTAGCGCGGAAGAACCTTCGCTTGCGATGTCTGCCTTCGACTGCCTTGATCCGGTGGAGGATCTCGCTCTCGTAACTTGAAAGCGTTCTTGGTGGAAAGAGAATTCTCTCTTGGCTTGAGAGTATTTCCAAAACCCGTTGTGCACAACAATGGCTCGATCTCTTGAGAATAATGTAATAGGAATTTATAATACTTAGAATAATAAAATGAATTAATTACCCAAAAGTATTTAATCATTTCATTTAATTCTTAACAATACCCCATGTCATAATAATGATAGTTGACTATCATTATTACTTGACATGCGCCCAGTGTATTACATTTAATATCATTTAATTAAATAAACAATATTTTATCCTCAAAAATCCTGACTGGAAAACTACACGGCGTGTAATAATTAATACACAACGTGTACTTGTCTTCCATAAAACTACACGGCGTGTACATTTAATATACACGGCGTGTACTTTTATTTTTCTCCACCACATTTATTAGACCTTGAGTAATGTCTATTTATTTCTTAAATAAATGTAACTGCATTACTCGCTAACAAATATATTATTTCGCCCACAATATATTCTCTCGAATAATTAGTGTTGAAATAAATGCAATCAGGCATCCTTAAATAATTATTAAACCACAGTCGGGAATAATATTTATTTAACTTGTTAAATTAATATTTAACTGAGATACATGGACACACTTAGTGTGTGACCCTCTAGGCCTTTTTTTCAGTGGCATTAGGCGGAGCCTGCCTAAAGTCCAAGGTTAGCGTCTAGCAACACGCCAAGGCACCCATAGAGAAAGAAATTAACGCCGCAATGACGTGTCACCTCCTACGAACACTTACCGTGTAATATAATCCCTTTCTCTCGATATCTCTAATCAAGAGGGTTGCATGCTAGTGCCATCAACCCATGTGCTCGATTATTCATTCTTTGACTTCCCGGTATTGAACTCGCCTATTCCTTACCATGACCATGGATTTATTTAGGCTATATCAATTCCATCAAAGGGCCTGAGATATCTACTTCTGTAATGGAACAGAAGGGACAAATCCTTTCTCGCATTATCTATTAATGCAGTATTACTCGTGACGCACCCAACGTATTCTACCTCGCTGTGAACAATGTGTCGTCACAATTTTCGTCAATACATCTAAGTGCGCGAGTTGTAATACCCATTAATAATAATCTTAAAGTCTAAGGACCAATACACACGTCCGCAGATAGGAACATCCAATGACACTATGAAATGTGGATTTCCTACTGGCGGGTCTCGTTCTCATAATATCCTCCTGGATATTACCAAGAGCGCACACCATGAGAAGGTGCCTCAAAGTTTTATGAGTCCTCACCCTTAATGACCTGTATTATTTGTGTCCCTCAAATAATATCATCCGGCCATAGAACATACATTCAAGAACAGTGTTGTGGCACTTCCGGGTTCTCATCATAGTAGGGATCCGCTACGACCCTTTAATGCAACAGCTGTCCTTAGGACATTATCACATGACATGTCACGCAGAAGAACAATCATGATGTGATAAGACTTTTTATTTAATGAATAAAGTACAAAGTAGTTGGTTCTAGACCACCAACTCTAACATGGATCACCCATCTCCAACATTTGACAGCCGTTTTACAAATTTCATGCGACAATCATTTCTTTGCCAATCAACAGAAATTTTCTTTCGCCCGTTGCGAAATTGGCTATCCGGGCTATATCATCTCCCAAGCAGGCGTGGCTATGGATCTTGCTAAAATCAAAACTGTCTTGGACTGGTCGACCCCTCTCACGGTCAAGGGTGTCCGCGGTTTCCTAGGCCTTACAAGCTACTACTAGAAGTTCATCAGCGGTTACGGTAGCATTGCCTAGCCCCTCACACTACTCACTCTCAAGGAGGGCTTCCACTGGACTACCACCGCACAACAAGCCTTTGACCACTTAAAGCAAATGCTAACCACTGCTCCCGTCGCTCTTCCGGACTTCTCCAAAACCTTTGAGGTAGAATGTGATGCCTTGAGCTGCGGTGTTGGTGCCGTTCTCATGCAGAAAAAACTCCCCTTCCCATTTTTCAGTAAAGTGCTGACTGTCCAGAACCTGTCCAAATCCACTTATGAGAAGGAAATCATGGTGTTGGTGCTCGCCCTTCAGCATTGGAGACCCTACTTATTAGGCCGGCCTTTTACAGTATTTTTTGACCAGAGGAGCCTTCAATACCTCCTGCAGCAGCGGATTACTGCCCTGGATCAACAATGTTGGCTTGCCAAATTACTGGGCTACCACTTTGAAGTCAAATATAAGCCGGGCAAAACCAATTCAGCCGCCAACGCTTTCTCCCGGAAAGAGGACCCCTTCGAGTTTCACCTTTGCGAGTCTTTTCCGACCTGGCTCAAGGGGTCTGACTTGGTGGTAGATGTCCAAATAGACCCTTTTCTCAGCAAGATTCGCCACCAACTGCTCTCTGACAGCGCTGGCCCCAAAGCCTTTTCCTTATCCCAGGGCACCTTGCTATATAAGGGCAGGTTGGTGCTCTCGGCCAATTCCCTGTGGATTCCAAAATTGCTTGCTGAGTTTCATGGATCACCTTGGGGGGTATTCAGGTTTCTACTGCACATACAAAAAATTGGTTGCTAATCTCCATTGGGCAGGCATGCAATGACACATCATGACCTACGTCCAACAATGCCAAATCTGTTAACGCTACAAATATTCCGCCTTGTCACTAGTTGGTTTGCTGCATCCTTACTGATTCCAGCAGCCATATGGGAGGATCTTTCCACGAATTTTATCACCGGCCTCCCCAAATCCAAAGGCTTTGATGCCATCTTTGTATTAGTCGACAGACTTTCTAAATATGCCCACTTTATCTCCTTGAAGCACCCTTTCACAGCTAAAAGCGTGGCTGAAATCTTCTTACGAGAAATTGTCTGGCTCCATGGCATCCGCAAGTCCATTGTTGGCGATCGTGACCGAACTTTTCAGGGGACCAATCGAAGGGGTGGTCTTTTCCGGTTGCAGGGCACAAAACTCCACATGAGCTCAACATACCATCCGCAAACGGATGACCAAACCGTAGTGATCAATCGGTGTTTAGAAACCTACCTTCGCTGTTTTGCAGGGGACCAATCGAAGGGGTGGTCTTTTTGGATCCCGTGGGCCGAATTTTCTTGCAACACCACTTGACATGCTTCTATTAACTCCACACCTTTTGAGGCTGTTTATGGGCGAAAACCACCTACAATTTTTACATTCCTCCCTAGCGAGGTCTGTGTGGAGGCAGTAGCACAAGCATTATTGGACCGCAATGAGGCCATCCCGCAGCTTAAACACCACTTGTCCTGCTCCCAATAATCCATGAAGCAACATGTTGATCATAAGCGCTGGGACCTATCTTTCCAAGTAGGGGACCCCATCTTCTTAAAACTCCGTCCTCACCGCCAACACATCGTCGCTTCCTGTATAAATCAGAAGCTTGCTGTCAGATTCTACGGCCCTTTCAAACTGCTATAGCGGATTGGCCCGGTGTCCTATAAGCTGGAATTACCTCCTCCCACATGCATCCATCCAGTGTTCCATGTGTCCCAACTCAAACAGGCTCTCGGAACCCACCACTGTGCTTCAGGCCTTTCTAGCGATTTTGAAGACTCTGCAGCTGCTCCAGAACCCGACAAAGTCCTGTCTCACTGCTCCATTCAGCAAAATGGTGTTTTTGTTCCCCAGTGGTTAATTCAGTGGAAGGGGCGCCCGTTGGAAGACGCCACATGGGAGGATGACTTCTTCCTCCCCTATCAATTCCCTACACTCAGTCATGCGGACAAGCCTGAACTTCCGGAAGGGGGCAATGATAGAATAAACAATACCGCCACCGGAAAAGTATATTCTAGGAGGGGTAAAAGGGTCCCAACACCATCCCCAACAAACTGAGGTGGGCCCTGCTGGGAGTTTGTTAAAGATTCCCTTGGGTGGTTATAAGTGATGGGGGGGGGGGGTAAGGAGAAATTAGCCAGTAACGGCCCGGGGCTTGGGCAGGATTGAGGGAGTGTCCTGGTAAGGAGAAATTAGCCAGTAACGGCCCGGGGCTTGGGCAGGATTGAGGGAGTGTCCTCTTCCTGAAGTGTTTTCATCTCCTTCTCGCCTTTTTATTTATCCTTCTACTTTAATTTTGCTCAGTAGCAGCCTTTTATACAATTTAGAGGTTTGCTGGTGGCTCGTCTTCATCATAACCACTCTGAAGATACAAAAAAAAAAAAAAAAAGGTGAGGAGAGCTCAAGGAGATTGTAGAGTGAAGTGCAGTGAAGGAGAACGAAGCAACAAGATCACCATTTAGCTGTGGTGATACATTTTTTTTAATTATAAGTTGGGTGTGGTGATACATATTCTCACTATATCATCCATTATATCTTTTGATATTCTGGGCCGTGAGTCATTTTGTATTTTAAGAGCAGTGAGCTGCACCCCTATGTACTTGTAATATGTGATCATCATCTAGTAATCTGAATATACAACAGTGAGTTGTGATTAGTCTTCAATTTGAGGCGGACCAAGTAAATGACCTTGTCCACTGTGCATGTGTTCCAGCGTCATGGCAGATCTGACAGGGCTTCTACAAATATTGTATTATTGAAGTTAAATGGTATGTTGGTCATTTTTGTTTGAAGCTACAAACACTTACCAAGGCCTATCAACGTAATAACATAAATGGAATCAAATGCGAGAGATGTTTTTGCATGCATGGATGATTTAATATTTGTATTTTTTAGAAGAATATTTTTGGTGCGTCCAAAAGTTCCATTGGAATTTATTTGTGTAGTAGGATTCGAGGCAGTGTGGATAACATCATCATGTCTTTATTTTTTACTTTCAGATCAACAGAAAGATATTCATCAAATTAAGAGAAGAAGTGAGCAACGCTTTCCTGTTTCAGGAGAACCTGTATGTGTTGTCTGTGGCAAATATGGAGAATATATATGCAATGAGGTGGATTGCATGAGCTGTAATTTTCTATGTTATTTTCTAAGCACTTTTTCCCTTCGTTTAAGGTATATGCTTTTGTCTCTGCTTCAATAGACTGATGATGATATCTGCAGTATGGATTGCAAGGCCAAACTTATAAAGAGTATCCATAGTCCTGAGGTGTTTGCACTAACAACGATACCCCAGTAAATAAGAATGCATTGGCATTGTGTTCGTTTCTTAACTGTAATTGTTCTGCTTCTAACATTCTCAGGGCTCCCTGAACAGCCAAACTTTAGCCAACTGCTCATCTGGGCTTGATCTCACCTCTCAAGCAACTGCTTTTGGGGAGGATAAATGGGATTATAATCATCATTGTTGGTCCGAAAAGCAAACTCCTCTATGTACTTACAAGTGGTAATTTGATTTGTTACCATTCAGTTGGATGAACTAATCAGCACACACAAATTATCACTTATTAATAAGAGATGAATGCATAGTTCATCCTCGTCTTATTGTTGCCTTAAATTTACTTATGCAGTTGGAAATGTTTGAAGCCTGGGCATCTTGCTGATGATTGTTTGGTTAGTATAGCTCAGGTACAAAACCTCATATTTGAGATATAAAGGTCATGTTTTTTGAGGCCTTGATTTATCTATGATTATTGTTTTTTAATGATGTCCGTTGGGGGAAGACTGCACATGATAAGTGACCGTCCACCTTGGACACTAGAAGCCCCCCCACGAATCATATTTTTGAAAGGCATGCTGAGGTTTTCTTTTTGATGTAGGTTGAAGGATTGGGCCAAAACAGATGCAAATATGTACCAAGAGATCTTCTTGGACTATACAAAAGGCCGGGGAACTAAATCCTTATTTATTTATTCATCTATTCATTTTATGTGATGTTTGGTTTCATGAAAGTGTTTTTGAAGGGAACAAAATTTAAAGTGGAAGTGGAAAATGAATGGAAATAAAGTTTAAAAGTGGTGTTTAAGAAAACTTCAATGGAATAATGATATAAATTTTATTTGGTTTGACTTATTTGAGGATGGAAAGGTAGGGGGTAATATTGTTCATATAATTTATAATACGAGGTTAAATGATCGGTGAAAACACAAACACTTCCATAATTCTTATCTTGGAATTCAATTGTGGGCATTTTGATGAAACTGGATTTACATGGAAGCTCAATTCCATCATAGCAAACATATTATTTTATGAATTGTCTTTAAAGGGTTGAAGGTTTTTTACAGATGCCAACAACTAGGCAAACAATTGTCAACCGCAAAGTGCAATGTGTGCCGTGGTTCATTGAGTTTAGCGACATGCCTTGATTGTAGCGTAGTTCTCTGTGACAGGTAATGTGTACTGTTGTATTAAAAAGCATATCTTACTTTTTTTTAATGCTCAATGACATATCTTAGCTTATTATTGAATTGTTCATTGTAAGAGTAAATCGAATTGCTGATGTGCAAGAACAGTAGTTGTGGTTGCTTGTACATGGGAGTTTATTGAACCTTTCCATAATTTTTTTTGTATTAAATTTTATGAATTTTGATGTAATTGTTTTGTCCATGATCGTACAAAGTTATATTTCTGTTAAAAACTTCCACCCTATTTATTTTAATCATGGATGTGCTCACAAAGTACATTCAAGATGAGGTACCAAATTGCATGTTTTTTACGGATGATATAGTTATTGTTGCAGAATTCAGAGAAACAATCAATAGGAAGTTAGAGTTATGGAGAGTCTAAAAACAAGGGGTTTCTATCAGTAGGGGCAAGGCAGAATACATGGAGTGTAATTTTAGCAAAAAACAGTGTAAAATGACATGGGATTGGGAGCTCACGTCATTCTAGAAGTATATCGTTTTCGATATTGGGGTTCTTTTCTGTTTCTGCATGTGATGGAGAAAGAGATGCAAATGTCTCTCATACGATTCTAATTGGATGACTAAAATGGAGAAATACTTAAGGGGTGCTTTGTAATCATAAAATTCTTTGAGAAATTTTCTTAGAGTGATTATTAGACCAATTCTGTATGGTTGCGAGTATTGACCTCTAACTTGACAACTTGAACAAAAAGCAAATGGATGCACCGGTTGATAGGATAGACTTAGTGACGAATACACAAATTAGGCGAAGTAGTGAAAGACAAAAGACAACATTAAAACAAGTCATCCAAAATGATGTTGCTGTTGATTGTCTCAATGAAAATATGGTCTTTGATAGAGCTAATTGGTGAGGTTTGATCCATGTATCCAACTCCATTTAAATGGGTGTAAAGTTTGTTTGTTGTATTAGAAAATGTGTTGGATTCTGGCAATGGAAAATGTTTTCTTAGAAAATGGAAATGAAAACAATGGATTTTTGAAAAAAAATTGTTTTCATTTTTTGGAAAATTTAAATGCTTAAAAATTAAAGCTTACTTTCTCGTCTCCTCCCACTCTCCAAAATATTTTCTAACACATTTTCTAATACATTTTTAGTAAATGAAACCCAGAAATGTGATTGATCATAGCATATGAGCAGTACACACACACACTCCCTGTTCCTTATAATGTACATTTTGAATATTTAAAACTAAGATACTTCCAACTTTCAGTTCAGGTCATTTGAATGAACATATCATGGCAAAATCCTTCCATCGGCAATTTTATTCGCATAAGCTCAAGCGTCTGGTGAGTTTGGGGTTCACTCTACCTTCAATTTCTTGAATGACGGAAACAACTGCAGTTTTATCAACACAAATTCAGATCTTAAACTCGTATTTTTTCCTGGTTTATTCAATTTGTAGTTTATCTTCTATTTTAATGTTTTCCCCTGCAGCTGCTTGAATTGATTTTCAAAGTGAGCAGGTCTGTAAGTTAATTTAAGCTGGTTTCTGATAATTAATGTCTGTGAAGTAGTGTGTATATATTTTTTAAATATCTATTACAAGTTTGGAAGTTCTGTTTTTGTTTATATTTAAGAAGGGCTTAAAGCCAGGTTGTCTCTTTACTGCTGCTGTTCAAATAAACTACTTTTCCTCTGAAGCTTCAAATCATAAATCTCATGTCCTCAAAAGAAGTTCCCATCTGCTTCTCCTTCTCTTTTGTTGGAAAAATTACTGGGATTTTTTTTGTGTTATTGTTTTGCGAGCCATCTCTTGTACTTAATAATGACACCATATGATAGGTAAAATGTTGTAAAACAACATGCAAGGTGACTGATATCAGTGATCTCCTGGCCTGTCCATACTGCTTCGACAAAGCCTTCGACAAGTTCTACGACATGTTTACTGCAACGTGGTATGTACTTGTGTTACGTAAAATTTTGAGAGCGGGAGAGAAAGGGAAGTAAACAGAATGTATTAATATATCCACAACATGTATGCAGCAGAGGTACAAGAATACAGTAGGGAGGGAGAGAAGTATAGGTGTGGAGGAAGGAGAAGATGAGAATAGGCAACTCCCTGGAAGACCACTTCCGGTAGAGTATTCTGAGTCCTCCCAAGGACCGGCCTGTGCAGCAACTCCCAAGCTGAGCAAGAAGCAGAAGAATATCCGTATCCCCTCTCTTCTGCTGGCCCCTCTTATTTTTTCTCCTACCCGCCAGCTAACAAACCCCAACCACTTACTATAAGAAATTACAAAGCTACCCCCACTAAACAGCTGGCTGTAACAAACTAATAGCTGACAGCTAACAAACTAACCCAAGTTCAGCCCACACCTGAGCAGCCCCCTATATTCCTAACAATTCCCTCCCACTTAAAAACTACCTTGTCCTCAAGGTGGGACAACTCAAGCTTTGCTCGGCCGTGCATTGGGACAACAGCTCCCGGTGGCGGCTTTGGTAGAGGCCTCAACATCAATGCATCTTCAATGGAAGTTAGCAACATACTAGGGCAGCCATTGTAGGTGAATAGTTTTTCCGGTATAATTCTCCACTGAATTTCCAGGATTTTGCAGCCTCGGTGAAGCCAGAAACCAAGCAGTCTTCTTCATTTTTAGCTGCCCTACACAAGGATGAAGCTTCACTGGTACTGGTTCGAAAAACAGCAGCATTGAACCCACTCTTTCTTTGGTTCGAAATGGTGTCAGGAAGGACCACTGTCACATATCCAGAACTAAAAAACCGTGAGCTGCCTCTCATATTTTGAACAAATGGAATATCCTCACATAGATAAGCTTTTCTGTGGCCTAAGGCTGCCTGTAGAGCAGCCCTCCAGAAAAAACGTGGACTGTTTACATAGATAGGCTTTTCAAGCAGTCCCTCCAACCAACAGCCTCAAAAAACACTTTTCTTACGATCTTGTGTTGTAGCCTCAGCTATGGAAATTTTTGCTGCTGAACCGTCAACTACCCTAACCGCAATTTCCACGTTTTTAGAGTGAACCAGCTCCTCTTGTAAATATTCAGCAGCGACAAAAACAATCCACACACAAAAACCAACATCAAGAATAAACTGCCGGCAATACAAGTCAGCCCTCTGTAACCCATTCAGAAAAGAGTTCCTGGCCAAGAGTTCTTCAAACAGTCGCATGTGTTCATCAAAGTGTATGAAGCACGTGTACCGTGCAAACATTTGCTGCATTACCTTCAACTTGAGCCTTGCTGCTAGATGAATCCGGTGAAAAACATCTTGTTCTCCTCCCCCTCCATCTGTTTAGAACTGGTTTTCTGCTCCTAGATATTTCATTTGTTTTTGAACCTCTCTTTTCCATAGGGAGGAAACCAGACTCGAAATGATCCAGTGTACAGCTCTCCGAAGGAAACTTCCCTTCATAAACAGTTTCCCTCCTGTTGTAACTTTGTTATCGGTTCAATCCTACCTGATACAGAACACCCAACATCTCCAAAGAGTGCTCAGCCGCATCACCAGTGGCAACATTCGCTGTGCTGTAATATTTATTGCTTGAGCTTTCCTGAATGACATCTTGCAAGAGATCTTCAGCCTCAACTTTGGAATCTTTTGCTGCTACTCTGATTGCTCCCCCAACATCTGGCAGCCCAAAATCATTAGTCATACTTCCAGCCAGGTCATAAGCATTCACAGTAGGTATAATCACACTTGGGACTTCTTTCTGCCGAACAAAATTGGAGTCTAACTGCTTCTCAAGCTCTACACTGCTGCCCCCCTCCAGACCAAGCTGGAAACACATCAAGCTCTCTGTTAATTCCCTCTTTGCAATGTGATCCACCTCCCCAACACTTCGTTCATCAGATTGCGTACTAGACTCATCCATGTCCTCACTGCACAAATCATTCGGTTTAATCACCTCTAAAGTAGGCTGCATATGTATATCCTTTGGTAGAAACTCTGGCGTTGCTTGAGCAGGCGTTGACTGCCCTGCCCCACCGCCCAACTCCCACACCTGTGCAGCTGGAACAAGATGCTCCATGCTATTTCCAAACTTCTCAACCAGTGCTGGTTTCAGCTGCTCCCATTCCGATCAAGGATTTTTGTTTAGCCAAGACAAAAACCAAAGCAAAACCGTGTACTCCAAACTTAACTGCGCATAGTGTATTTTCATGTTTTCCGCTATTTGATGAAACCGGAAATACACTTCTGCTTTTGCAATCCAGCCTAGAGGATCCTTTCCTAAAAAATTCGGCAACTTTGCCCTCTCTGACATTCCTGCTAGCCAAATTGCACCCTATTTCTTCACTGCATTGCAGGGTGTGCGTCTTTTCCAGCGACCAATGCTTGCTTAGTTCGCTCCTCTCTTACAGCGTTCGACCGGTACTGATTGTTCTCCAGCGAACATCTCTGCAACAGTTTAAACAGCGCTCCGGACACCCTAGCAGTAATTACACCCGCTGAAATTCGTCCAATATTACGTTCGCTCCAACGATTGCCTCGAATGTCAGCACACATGACCTCCACCGTTCCCGACGCGCGTCTTCCCCCTATGACCGAGTCTCGACCGTGGCTACCACCAGCGATCGTGGTTTCTCGGCATTCGTCTCTTCCGGCAATTAGTACCTCTCCAATCATCTTCACAGCGGTACGCGTCTCCTGCTGCGAATGCGTTTCCCCAGTATTCACGCCTCTCCTCCAACAAATGCGATTCCACTGCATTGCCTTCTCTCTCCAGCTAATGCGTCTCTAGCTGAGATTGCGTTCCCCAGTGCGCGAGCGTACCTCTAGCAAAAACGAACTCACTAATGTAACCACTGACGTCCGAACTGCTGACTTCACTAAACTACTGCGATCGGTTTTTCTCTGGCAGCCAAATTGTTGATCCCCAACAGCGATCATCCTCCATGATCGTTCCTTTCGCTCGGCGGTTTCCAGCAGCGATCCTCTTCACTAGCGACGCTTCTCCTCTAGCGTGCGATCGGCCCTTTCGCACGACACCCCCCCGTTTCCCACGGCACTCCTGTCTCCCACGACACTCCCCAGCGGAGTCGCCAATTTGTTACGTAAAATTTTGAGAGTGAGAGAGAAAGGGAAGAAAACAAAATGTATTAATATATTCACAGAGGTACATGAATACAGTAGGGAGGGAGAGAAGTATAGGTGTGGAGGAAGGAGAAGATGAGAATAGGCAACTCCCTCACTTCCGGTAGAGTATTCTAAGTCCTCCCAAGGACTGGCCTGTGCAGTAGCTCCCAAGCTGAGCAAGAAGCAGAAGAATATTCGTATCCCCTCTTCCACTGACCCCCCTTATTTATTCTCCTACCCGCCAACCAACAAACCCCAACCACTTACCATAAGAAATTACAAAGCTGCCCCCACTAAACAGCTGGGTGTAACAAACTAACAGCTGACAGCTAACAAACTAACCCAAGTTCAGCCCACACTTGGGAAGCCCCCTATATTCCTAACAACTTGCCTCTGAAAGAAGATCAGGAAAATGTTAGCACCGAAAGAACAATAATCATTGGAAAAACAATTATTCATGCCGTTCATTTTTTCAAATTTTTTCCTATCTTATCGTGCCTATCTTCATCTTCATCGTCA
Source organism: Viscum album (assembly GCA_963277665.1). Classification (NCBI taxonomy): domain Eukaryota; kingdom Viridiplantae; phylum Streptophyta; class Magnoliopsida; order Santalales; family Viscaceae; genus Viscum; species Viscum album. The sequence goes on along the minus strand of OY728141.1, from coordinate 1,134,132,225 downwards.
AAACTTGTCTAAAGGATTCTTTGATTCTTTGTGTGGAGGAATGATGATTTGTATTTTTGAATGAACTATCCTCTCGATAATGGGTTGAAAGGGGGTGGAGGAATGATAATTTGTATTTTTGAATGAACTATCCTCCCGATAATGGGTGGAAAGGGTGTGGAGGAATGATGATAATGGGTGGGTGGAAAGGGGGTGGGGGAATGATATTTTGTATTTTTGAACAATAGCATCCCTGTTTTCAACATTTTTTTTGGATGTTACTATCTCTGTTTGGTGACAAAATAACCAGCCGGAGGGCAAAGTTGGCATTTCATTTCATTTTGTACTCTTTATCAGCTCTTAATTTTGTCGTGACCCGATATCCCTGAGTCAGGAACCTGACCATCCAACTCTAAGACCTCTCATAATGCCTTGGTAGCCTACCTAGGCAGCTGCAGACCAAGGTCACTTATTTGACTAATAACTACCCCCACAAGCAGGCACATGTTCTTTTAATTTGTTTTGTTCTCTCACATTTATCGAGAAAACTTCTCATGAGATCATCCATCTTGAAATTATTCGAAGTCAAACACACTTAACCTAGGAGTTCTAATCAAGTAAGACTCCTGAAAAGAAATTTGCATCTTGTTGACATGAGTAGTATCTATTGGTTTTTTAAATCTTTTTTTTCCCTACCAAATTGGCTTGAATCCTTGAAGCATTGCTTTATTTTTTCATGTAGGAAAAGTGCTGGACTATCGATCATTTCTGGTTCCATTTGTTGTGAAGACCACTTTTCATGGTAAGGGCCCAACTTGGCGTCTTATGCACAAATTTTGCATTCTAAATATGCTTATATTGAAATTGATGCCCAAACAAGGCTTGGATTGTGTTCCGAAGAAGATGCAAAGAAGCTTTGATGTTGTGCGCGCTGTTTGTTGGTGCAGGCACAGGATGAATTGTTTGAATTCAAATGTAGAAGAAAGTGCTTTTATTGTCAGCAGGCATCCCCAGAAAGGCAGGCCTCTTCAGCTCAGTGATTTTATTTTCTGAATGGCAAAACAAGCTGCCACTTTGTTTCATTCTCAATGGACCATAAAAATTATATTGAGAGCTATTATCTCAGGCTGCGTTTGTTTGGATGTTGGGAAAGGTAAAATGCCTCTTAAGAGTTACGACTCTTGTTTATAATCTATTTCCCCGTGAGGAATTTGCGACCTATCATCTTAGGCTTTGTCATTTGCCCATTTGATCGGATTGATGATCTACATATGAATTGATAATTTTTTTTATCCATTTGATGTTGATTTAATCCCTTGATAATGTAATATATCGAGATTTTAAAACAATATTATGTTTGATAGCTTGTATAACACATTATACTGAGCTTAAACAGCCATAAAATATTATTATTTAAGTATGATTGTTATAACGTAGCCGTTAAATTGATGGTTATGAATAACCTCATTATGAAATATATATATATATATATATATATATATATATATATATATATATAAGTTCTATTCAATAAAAATATATTGATTAATGTTTAGAAAACAAACATTTAATAGGTCTTTTTATGTTTCAAAAAAAGTGTTGCTTTTGTGAGTAAATATTATAACTAATTTCTGTAATTTTTAGAAATTGTATTTGATAAAAAATGTCATTTTTAAAATCGGTACATCTAAATTACCTAGAGTCAAAATTTGAGATTTTTTTTTGAAAAGATTGATTTTTTAGATGTAAAATACCATTTTTTGGTAAAATTGTCATTTCTTTTCATTCAAAAGACTCATTATGCTTTGAATTTGATCTTAAATTAATATAAGCCTTAATTAGATAAAATCTAATTAATTACCTTTGAATTATCATTATATTTGATTTTGATATAAATTCATTTTAAAAAACTGTATTTCGTTAAGTTTTTATCTTGAATTAATTTATATCATTTTGAGAAATTGATTCTTAAAAAATGGATTTCATATTTGAAATTAGGAGGCTAAAATTTGACAAATATACCCTTTTTATTTTTGATCATTATGAATAGTAACCATTGAATAAAACAAGTAAAACATGATTAAAATTATGGAACAAGTCTTTACACTTGCCTTTAATTTATTGGAAGAGTGAAGTTCGACTATCCTCATCCAAGATTCAAAGTTATGATAATTTTTGGCTATTTTTCTTTGATATACATTATTTTAAGAAAAGAAAAATACAAAATGTCACTCTTTTCTTTTAAAAACTCTAATATTTTGTCATGGGGGCAAAAAGAGGTTATGGTTGGTTCTTAATGGTTATTTTGAAGATTAATAGATTATTTTATGATAGTAATTTATTTATAATTATTAGTAATGATATAGTTGCATTAAATGCTTTCCAAATGCTGACAAAATGTTTGTGCAAGGAGTATACAAATTTATTAAGTAATTTTAAAAACATTAGAATAAAAATGTTTTGGATGAATTATGGCGTGCCAAGAATTTGATGGGTAATTATAATGTATTAGTGATGGTGAAAGGGCCTAGAATTCAAAATACATTGATGTCTTTCTAACTTTAAAATCAAATTAAATGAATAGTCTCAAAAATGTCATTAATGATATTTTATGTTATATAATATTTTATTAAATGATTTAAAAACCATAAAAACCTTGCAAGAAGACAAGTGAGATGAGATATGACCGATAATGTCATTCTTTGACCATTCGTGAGCAAATTGTTACCTTAAAAGTAAATTTATAACCATTTAGTATTGAAAAAATTGTTACCACAGTTAAGGTTAAACAAGTTCATTGGAGGGTTAAACTAAAGTGATAAAGGTTAAAATGAAAATGGCTTAATAATACTTTTATCTTTTGAAAAATTTCAAATGCATCCTCTCCCCCACTTATAAAAGGACACCCCATCTCCTCTCCTCCACACTTCTAGAGCCACTTGGTTCGGTCAAGCCCTGTCCAAATTCATTCCTAACATCCCTCCCCGTCCTAGAGGTCTTAGTTTGGGCAAAATATCAACCTTAGAGGGCTTAAGGTGTAAAACAAATGAGGTTTGTCCGAAGAAGAGATACAACTTTTAACCGAATGTTTTAGTTTTATGTCTTCTACCTCATTCAAAACTCTTCTAACCATTGTCATATAATAACATTAGTATCTCCCATATATTGAGATGTTATTATGTTGATGATTTAGCTTTAATCCATCTTCTTCTTCATCTAATGAAAAACGAAACCATCGTTCGTGTGTACGACGGACTATTGCCTCGCGAACCGATGCAATTTGTTTTCCATCACTGCCTCTCATGGCTAGTTATGATGGATTTAAAGTATATATATGATATTTATGACATGATTATCATTCTGTAAAGATAAGATATCATCTATTTTCTTACCATTCCATCAGTTGAAAAATGATAACGCCGTTCGTGCGTACGTGTGAATTACCACATCTACGAAGCGATGTGATTCATTTTTCACCACCACCTCACATGGATGGTATATATAAGTGTATTTAAAGGGATAATACGATATTTATGATATAATCATCATTCTGGAAAGATAAAATGATACTGACCTTATTTCCCTCACGTTTGTTGAAAAATGGAAACGTTACTCATGCGCACGTATGTCCTACCGTCTCCATAATTGTCACGTAATTTGTTTTTCGTAACCACCTTATATGGTTGGTTTTAAAAGTATAATTAATGTATAAAAATGATAATTATGTCATGATTATTATTATGGAGATGATGAAATAATGACATCTTTGACCACAATCAACACACCAAAGTCATTTTGAAGTTATGAACCAAACATCCTCAAAACACCCAACGCGGATTTAATGATCAAGTAAATTTGTCATGAAAATAAATGAAATAAATCATTTAAAGATAAGTGATTAAACTTTGAAAAGGTTCTTAAGAAATTAAATAATTGATAAAATTTTATTATACAGGAGATAAAGAACGTATATGACAAGTCAGACTCAAGGTAAGAGACACGGTTTCAAAAAGAATCTTTTTACATATTTTATACAGAATGTTTTGACTTAAAAAAAAAGACAAAAATAATGTTCTAATTTAACTTATACGACGTCGATGGTTTTTCCTGCTGTCATAACCATCATTTGATGTGTGGATTCCTTTATAATCTTCCATGTTTTATTCAAAGAAAAACCCTCATTCCCTTTGTTTTGGGGCAAGCTAATGATCTTTTGTTTTAAAGGAATGATTATGCCCCTTTTGGGTAAAAAAATATATTTTTAAGAAAATGTTTTTCAAAGTTTCTCATGTTTTCTAAGAAACCCTCATTATTATGATTTTGTCTTTATGATTTCTTATAAAGTGTTTTATGAAAAACTTTGAACAGTAAAGCTCGTTTCATGTGTAAGTAAAAAATTATTTGAGTTTAAAGCTTATTATGTTAAAAGAAAAACTCTCTTATATGACTTCATGGTTTTGAAATGGACTAATGAGTTTCCTTTCTTTTTTTATATGTCCCTTATTGAGCTTTGTTTTTTCTCATCCCATGTTTTCAAATGATTTTTTTCATAGGGTTTAAGGATGAGTGGAAAAGTTAATAAAGTCAGAGTTCCAGATATAGAAGTCATCTTGAACGAAGTAAGCATGTCTTTATAAAGAAATTATTTTGTGGAAAAAATAGATACTGTGTGGAAATGTCTACTTTAAAAGAGTTTGTCCTAATTCTATAAAACTCCAAACCCCAAAGTTCACCAACGAGCCCGTACCCGAGTGGTAAGGGCTCCTGCTTGGCATCCAAGAGACCCAGGTTCAAAACCGGGTGGAGGCGAATTTCCGGGGTACTGTAGCAGTACTGTAGCAGACACTGTTTGGTACTGTAGTAGCCAGACTATTCACCTGATTTGGGCTTTCGGGCCACCGGTTTGGGCCTACGAGTCTCAGGGCCTTCGGGCCATCAAACGCCTTTGGGCCACAGGGCCTTTGGGCCATCAAAGACCATGAAGTAGCCCAGTTCACACAGAGCAGGCCCCAGATGAGGATCAGAGCACCAGTAGCATTCATCAGAAGTAGAGCTAACTAGATTGGAAGAATGAGAGGGTATGACAACCGCCATCGGGACCAGGCACCGTGCAGCTTTGTACGGGGAAATGCTAGCCGATCAACAATGCAGGTGGGGAGCTAAAGGCAATCAATGATGCAGAATCTGGGGAGGGGCGGTTCTAGTGGGCTGGGCCTACGAGTCATGTATTGGGCAAGGTATGCCTCTGGGCCTTTGGGTCATGTATTACAGGTCATGTCGGGCCTTGTGCCTTGGGCCTACGGGTCATGTACGAGTTCCCCTTCAACCTTTAAAAGTGGGATTATCTATAATAAAATAAAAAGAAGGCCTTCGGGCCATTCAGACAAACCCCAAAGTTCATTGGGTATGTAAGTGATCCAATTTTTTTTGATGATGTTGTAAGTTTTAAATGACTAAAATTTGGGCCATGTTTTTTGGTATCAATGATAGAAATGTAATGATTATATTTTTAGCACAGGATTCAGGTGGGTGGGTTTAGGACATCATAAATAGTCCAGGGCAGGCTGAGAAGGGTAGTTTTATTCATTTGAATCTCAAGATGCATCTGAGACCTGAGGTCTTGGCACTTTCTTTGATGGGGATGCGACCTTGGGCTAGTCTGAGGCTTTTATAAAAAAAGTAATTATTTTATTAAAAATGATCACAATTTTAATGAATTTAATAATTATTTAAAATAATTAAAGGGATTGAATCAATATTTCACTTCACTCCATCTTGTTTTAGTTGATACCATGAGCTAAATAATGTATCTTTAGTGGGTGTAGAGATTATAGTAATTTTAAATTGGGAAATATATTGATAAATATTGAGTATCAAACATGAAATTCTTTTAGTATAAATTCTTTTAAATTTTTTAATTATTTTTTTTAAAAAATTCACTATTTTTTTATAATTTTAATTATTCCACTTTCTCCCTTTTACCATGCCTAAAAGAAGGCACTCCATTTTTAAAGGCATTGGAAAAAAAGAAAAATTTCATCCCCCGATGTCAGCCACTTAGAATCAATAAAACTTTATTACATGGTAACAAATTACACAATAACACTCGCATGATCTAAAGTTTAATAGATTTCTGGAATTATTTAACTTTCTAGACGAATACCCATAGGGTACTTCATTAAAGTAATCCCCATGAATCAATGATGTTTGTATAATAGGGTAATAAATGTAGCAATCAAGAATAATATGAATGGATGATTGTCTTCAAGAGTTTTCAATGGTGGGATACCAAGGTAGTGATGGATAAATCCCTATAAGATCAAGAGTATGTAATCCAGATATCTGATTCACATTAGAGATACAATACCCTTCAATAAAGAATTCCTAAGTCAGTCTGCTTTGATACCAAATGTTCACTTATGTTAATATAAGGATTAAGTTTTGAAGATACTGGTAAAAGATGAACCAAATATATCATAACCCCCCATAAATCCCATATAAAAAATATCATAGTCACATGAGATACATATGGATTGGACAATGGGAACATGGTATGGTTTTACCTGAATAAATGGAGTAATATTGTGGAATTAAATGGATCATGGAAAGTGTTTACTAAGAGGCACTAGTACAGAAAACGTTATTTACGTCGGTTATTTTTTATTTTTTACGTCAGTTTTTAGCCGACGTTAATACAGACAACGTTATAAATAATGTTTTTTACTTTGGTTATTTAAAAACCGACGTAAAAAACACAACATCGCGGTGTTTATCACACCGGTTAATTAATAACCGACGTGCAAAAACCGGGGGGGGGGGGGGGGGTTATAACGTCGGTTATAATATAACCGCCGTGATAAACCAGGGGTGTGGGGTTTATCACGTCGGTTATATAATAACCGACGTTATAAACCCGTGCGGGGGATGTTTATCACGTCGGTTATTAAATAACTGACGTGATAAACCCCTGGGAAATGGTTTATCACGTCGGTTATATAATAACCGATGTGGTAAACCAGTCCGGGGGGGGGGCACTACTAGAAAAACAGGTATTTGCGACGGGTCATTTGCGATGGGATCCCGTCGCAAATGGCCTTTTGCGACGGTAGCCCGTTGCAAATGGACCGTTGCTGAAAACGGCGTCGCAACAACCCTTATTTGCGACAGGCCTGTCGCTAAAACATTTTTTTGCGACGGGAATAATACCCGTCGCAAATAGTCTCCCTATATTTGTAAAAAACTTTCAAAATACTTTTTGCGACGGGTCCCGTCGCAAATACCTGTTGCGACGGGCCCGTTGCAAAAAACTATTTTTTTTAAAAAATAAAAAACTATTAATAAATACTATTTGCGACGGGACCCGTCGCAAATACTATTTTTAAAAAAAATAAAAAACTATTAATAAATATAATAATAATACTATTTGCGACGGGCATAGTATCCCGTCGCAAATACTATAAAAAAAATAAAAAAATAAATTATTAATAAATTGTTTTAATTAATATAATAATAATCCAATTATAATTCAAAAATAAAAAATAATAAAATATTAATAAATGATTTTAATTAATATAATAATAGAATTATAATTCACAAATAAAAATAATAAATTATTTTAATTCATATAATAATAATAGAATTATAATTAAAAAATAAAAAATAATAGAATATTAATAAATGATTTAATTAATATAATAATATTAGAATTATAATTCATAAATAAAAAAAATATTAATAAGTTATTTTAATTAATATAAAAATAATAGAATTATTTTACATTCAAATATTAAAATAATTCAAGTATTACAAAAAAATATAATTAAATTATAATATTATAAAATTTTAATATATATATATATAATTTAATATTATAAAATATAAATAATATTATTATTCATATTATTGTTATTTAAAAATATAATATTATTAATATTTTATAATGAGACAGAAACTACGAATAGAAAAAAAATCATATTTTGATTTCACAAATTTTATAACATAAATACAAACTCTAATCTGAAGGAGAGAGGGGGGGGGGGGGGGGTGGGGGATCTGCAGATGATGGTGGAGGAAACTCCATCCCTAAAGCATGAGTGAGTCGGCGCATGTACTCCATCTGCTCCTAATGCTGCTGCTGCCACCGACTCGTCTGCTCCTCGTACAGCTGCTGCTGGCGTCGACGATCCTCCTCATGCTGCTGACGCATCTGCTCATGCTCCTGTCGGAGACTCTCTATCAGTGCAGTCTGAGATCGCAACTGATCCTCATACTGTGTAGTAGAAGAAGATGCACGAGCTCCTCTCGAGCTGGATGCCGACATCGCAGCACTGCCATAATAATCTCCGGGAGTCAGTCGAGAGCCGATACCAACTACCCGGCCCTTCTCGAAGGCATACTGGGTGGCCTGCATCCATGCCGCCTCATCAAACTGACGGCCAGTGGTCTGATCTGATGACTCGGCCTGACTCTCAGGCCGGGCCTGTGACGCTGCGGCCTCATATGACTCATGTAGTTGCAATTTAAAATTAAAATTGTGAATATATTATATGCAGTTAATTTTTAAACTTGAAAACAAATAATACTGACCACGATGTGATGCTGACGATCACCTCTGAGCTCCCCAGTAGCAGGATCTGTAACGACCCAAAGTTTCATTAATGGAAAATCCCTCTTGATCCAGTTAAATGTTTCTTTATGAAAAATGTTTTTATAAGATATCAACTTCTTTAGTTTTACGTTAAGATTTGTGACCGTTACTTTTATAGCCGTTGAACAGTGATCATCTGGGTAGTTTAAATATAAGGCTTTAACGAACCAATTTTCTACTCAGACAAAGGAAGCGATGGCCTCATCCAGTAGAATTGCCCCTTACGAAGCCCATTTGTCGGAGCTCGGAAAGGAGGTGGCGTCTTTGGGCTTTGCCCTCGACCAAGCCCAAGCTGAGCTTCATCAAGTCAAGCTCGAACGTGATCGTCTACGGGAAAAATGGAAGTTGATAGAGATCACCACTCGAGCGATGTTATCCGAGCAACCCCAAGAGTCTGTCACCATCGCACACCTTACCCTTAGGTCTTATGCGGCTATTTTAAGGGGTTATGTAACAAATAAGTAGCACCATGTTCATGTACATTATTTTTGTATATAATAATGAATATAATTTCTAGTCATTTTTGATACATTGTAATTAGTTTTTAAAGTACAAATGGTGTTTTTTAGTTATTATTTAATTAAGAATTATATTTTATTAAATTAAAGGATTTTTGAATTAAATAATATTTTAATAAAATATTATTATTAATATTAAATTAATTTTTATTAAATATAAATGATCTTATAATTTTATGAATGCAGTTAAAATTTTTATTAAGGTTTGAAAGCCATTTCTGTCAAAACCCGTGAATTTTTTTATAAATGTCGGTTTTTATTTTAAAAGTAAAAATTCACATATTTAGAAAATTATTTAGATAAAATAAATATTATTTTTGGAATCAGGACGTCGAAATTATCCAACGGTGAATTTTTCATAATTTTCTGAGACAGTCAAATTTTTGGGTAAAAATTAAATACCATTTAAATATATAATGTGTTTTATGACATCATAATGACCCAATGGTGATGTAATAAAATACCATAATCCTTATGTTCGGCCAATATGTGTTTTATCATTAAAATAATGAGGTTTTGGGTTTGTTTGACTCACTTTTCAAAGCATTAATGGAGCCCTCAAGACTTATTCAACACTTTGCCTTTTTAAATTAATTTCCATGGGAGTGTGACTCACCTCCACATAAGCAACCCTAATTTTTTAATAAGTTCGGACCTTGGCCTTGTAAAATATTGTTTTCCTCTTTCCTTTTCCAGAAACCATGGGCAAATACCATGGGATGGTTTGTGGTTTGGATTATTTTAATATAAGGGGTCCCAAACCTAAATAATAAAGAATTCTCTCACCTTTCCTATATAAACCCACCCAAGCTCCCACTTCCTCCTCACTCAAAGCCCTTGAAGTTCGTCCAACCTCTGCCCTACTCTCTCTAGAATCCTCTCAAGGTTCCCCAAGCTCCCAAGAAGCCTCTCACAAGCCTTTGGAAGCACACTTCCAAGTAAGGGTTTTTTCTTCCTTTCTCATTTTTTGTCAATTTTCTTTAAGTTGTATTGCCCTTTTTATTTCAATTATGAATGTTGGGGTATGGTTTCGCACCTCCCCCATACTGCCCTCTTATTGTTTGAATGATGGGAGAACCCTTTCTCTCTCATTAAATGCCTCCCATGTACACCCGTTACTATGCCGAAATTCCGAAAGGAACTTCTCTCTCTTCTTTTACATTCAAGCAATACTTTTGTTTCATGAATCTAAATTCCATTTCAATTGTTGGGAAATGTATATATATGACCTCCTTACTGTCCATTACATGTAAATATGATGAGGAACCCCTTTCTCTCTCATCAACTTTTTTTTATGAATTCTTATGTCACGCCGTTATGCTGCCGAAATCGCACCGATTTTCTAAGCCAATGTCTTTGTGTAGTGAATACCATGCCCATTTCTCCATCAAGGGTATTCACCTTTATGCACATTTACATATTGATTGTAAAGTTTCATGTATGAATTCCACATTCCTTTATCGTGGAATAAATGATTATGTTTTATGAATCCATGTTTTATGATCCATGTGGCACACTTATGCATGAAATGAAATGTTTAAGAAGGGTGCGCCCTGATAGCGCTCCAATGCATTGGGTAAAGTATAGTATCATGATACGTCATGTGCAATGAGTGTTGAATCATGCTAATTCAAGTGCAACGAGGGTTTACTCGTGCTTCAAGTGCAATGAGGGTTTACTCATGCTCCATGTGCAATGAGCCTTGGCTCATGCTAATTCAATGTTAAGTGTTGTTGCCACATTTCCATGTTATGATTATCATGCTTTATCATGCCTTTATGTTCATGTTTCTATTATTCTCTATTGATATGCCTATTTCCTAACATGTATTTCACTCCTCATGTTATTCATTGTTTACTCCCTTACTGGGCTTTATAGCTCACCCTTTTCTTATGCATGTCCTCAGGTTATCCCATGCAATGCTAAGTACGAAGGAATATAGTGGTCATGTAAAGGAAGTTTTCAATAAGGATGTTGTATTTCAAGTTTAAAGTTTTTATGTAATGATCCTAAGCCCCAAAGACACTAAACCTCTCGATCTTCTTTGTTGTATCAAGTGAAGTTTTATGTAATAAAGCATGTTTAAGTTGTAATAAAAAGCAGGGTTGTCATAGTTGGTATCAGAGGATAGGTTTAGTTATTTTTGGGATTAGGAAACCCTAGTAAAGCCTTAGATACAAGACTAAGCATAATAAAAACATCCCTAAATTTTGGTAAATACTAAGTAAGTGTTTTATCAAACAAATACATCCCTGTCTGGATACGAGCAGGTAGAGGCGGCTCTGGCACAGATGTATCCTAGGGGTAAAACCCGAAAACACCGCTTTGAGCTAGACTCGAACGGGAACTGGTGCACGACAACGGGCCTTGCTGCACTCTTGGTTACGACACTCCCGGGGGATATGTTTTGATAAATTCACAATCTTTGTATGAACCCTTATTAAGGGAAAAATGCCCCTAAGAATATATGTTAGAAGGAAGATCATGAAAATCCTGGATTGAATCCTATAGACTCATTAGTTAAAGAGATTAAAGTTTATTTATAATTCATCAACTTTTGTCTTTGGATTACCCTCTACGTGTTACCCCTAACTTTCCTTTTATTCCAGCCAATGGCCGGTAATAGGAGAACTCGGGCTAACAACCGTTGTGAAGATCAGTGTGATGATTGTACCAATGAGATGCCCAATCCAATGGGAGCGGGAATCGCAAACTTTGTCACGCTTCTCTCTCAGCTAACTCAAGTTTTGAATAGAAACACTGGTCAAGAGGAACGTTCAACCCCCCCTAAGAAAGAACAAGTCACTATTGAAAGCTTCATGAGACAAAGGCCTCCTACTTTTAGTGGATCATCCGATCCCACGATTGCTGAACAATGGATCAACTCCATTGAAAAGATATTCTCCATCCTCCAATGCTCTGAAAAAGAGAAGGTTCTCCTGGCGGCTTATCGTATGGAGGGTGAAGCTGATCAATGGTGGACTTTGATCAAAAATACGAAGCCTGAGGAGGAGATCGAGGCTTTGGAATGGAAGGTATTCCGGAAGATGTTTTTCGATAAATATTTTCCACGCACCCTCCGTCTTAAGATGGAAAGGGACTTCCTTTCCCTCAAGCAGAAAGATGAGGAATCTGTGGGAGTGTACGAGGCAAACTTCACAAGGCTTGCACGATACGCTTCCGGCTTTGTCGTTACCCCCGAATGCAAGGTTGACCGCTTCTTTGGTGGGATGAAGCCTAGCTTGCGGAAAGCATTAGCGATCCGTGACTTCGACAGCTATGAGGAAATTGTCCGATGTGCCCTCAAGGTTGAAATAGAGATCGGAGAATCACAGGGGTATCATGGGGACAAGAAGCGGAAGGTGGACTTCAATGCTGGTGGTCCGATGGATAAATCCAACGGCGCTAAGAAATTCCAGCACCCCACTTGCCAAAAGTGTGGAAAAAAGCACCCTGGAAATTGCCTTAGGGGGACAAGAAAATGCTTTAAGTGTGGAAGAGAAGGGCACCTAGCTGTTAACTGTCAGCAAGAAGGACCCGCGGCTGCGACGGAGGGGAGGAACGCTCCGTTCGAACCTCAACGCGTTGTTCAATGCTTCAAATGCAAAGAACCGGGTCATTTTGCGAATCAATGCCCTAATCCAAGGGTTATAGGAGGCAATCAACAACCTCCAAGACAGCAAGGAAGAGCTTTTGCCATCACTTCTGCCGAAGTGAACCCCGACAACGAAGTGGTGACAGGTACGCTAGTTATTCATTCAAGAATAGCGAACGTACTTTTTGATTCAGGTTCTACGCATTCTTTTATATCTCAAAAGTTTAGTAGAATAATCCCTGCACCACCACAAATCATGGAAGTAAAGATGTCGGTGAGTACGGCAAATGGGGCAATCATTGCATCCCATGAGTATAAGTCCTCCCCTGTTATAATCTGTGGATTGAATTTCCCGGCGAACCTCGTCATACTCCCTTTGGTGGAATTTGATGCAATTTTTGGCATGGATTGGCTTTCCTTATATAGAGCCAACATAAATTGTCGGGAGAGGGAAATCACACTCCATATGGAGAATCAACCCCCGATTCTTTACAAGTGTCAGGAGGAAGATGAATCTCCTTTAGCTCCATCATCTCAAGCATGGATATTAATGCCTTATGAGCACGCATATCTGGCTCAGATGATTGAGTCCAAGGAAGAAACCACCCTTGAAGAAATGCCTATTGTGAGGGAATTCGCTGAAGTATTTCCCGAGGAACTTCCTGGTCTTCCTCCAAGAAGAGATGTTGAGTTCTCAATTGAACTTATACCTGGGGCGCTACCAATATCCAAGACTCCATATAGAATGGCTGTGGTTGAGCTTGAAGAACTGAAGAAACAACTACAGGAGAATCTGGATAAAGGGTTTATACGCCCAAGTGCATCACCATGGGGTGCACCAGTCCTCTTCGTCAAGAAGAAGGATGGGTCGATGCGGATTTGCATCGATTATCGTGAACTTAACAAAATCACGATAAAGAACAAGTATCCTCTCCCAAGAATCGATGACTTGTTTGATCAGCTGCGTGGAGCACAATACTTCTCCAAGGTCGACTTGCGGTCGGGATATTATCAAGTAAGGGTGAAGAAGGAAGATATCCCCAAGACTGCTTTTCGTTCAAGGTACGGACACTATGAATTCATAGTAATGCCTTTTGGACTCACCAATGCTCCAGCAATATTCATGGACTTGATGAATAGAGTCTTTAGAGATTACCTAGATAAATTTGTGGTAGTCTTTATAGATGATATTCTAATATACTCCAAAACCAAGGAGGACCATGAGGAGCATTTAAGAACTGTACTGGAGACTTTGCGCAAGGAGAAGATCTATGCCAAGTACAGCAAGTGTGAGTTCTGGTTGAAGGAGGTCTCATTCTTGGGCCATATCATCACAAGCAATGGGATATCTGTGGACCCCTCCAAAACAGATGCAATTGAGGGATGGCCGAGGCCAACATCGGTAACTGATATCCGTAGCTTCTTGGGGTTAGCTGGATATTATCGACGATTTGTGAGAAACTTCTCACGATTGTCCAACCCTCTTACCAAGCTAACTCGAAAGGGAGTAAAGTTTGCTTGGAGTGATGAATGCGAAGAAAGCTTCAAGGAGTTGAAAAGGAGGCTTATCACTGCACCTGTGCTCACTTTACCCACAAGTGGGGAGCTTTTTGTGGTATTCAGTGATGCTTCGAAGAAGGGCTTAGGATGTGTGCTGATGCAGAATGATAAAGTGATATCCTATGCCTCAAGACAGTTGAAAATCCATGAGCGAAACTATCCAACGCATGATCTGGAGTTGGCGGTGGTGATCTTTGCCTTGAAAATCTGGCGGCATTATCTCTATGGAGAGAAATGTGAGATATATACTGACCACAAGAGTCTTAAATATATATTCACACAGAAAGAGCTTAATATGCGCCAGAGAAGATGGATAGAGCTCATAAAGGATTATGACTGTTCAATACATTACCACCCTGGGAAGGCGAACAAGGTGGCGGATGCCCTAAGTAGAAAGGATCCAGCAATTCTATCAATGATGAGAATTGAGAAGGATCCAATCTTCTTAGACTTGATGAAGATGGACGTGGGAATCATAAAGGAGGGAACATCATCAATCCTTTCACAAATGATTGCTCAACCATCTCTTTTGGAAAGGTTAAAGGATGCTCAAAAGGATGATGCGAGAATCCAAGAAAAAGTGGAAGCTATCAAAAAGGGAAAATCCTCAGAGTTTAATGTTAATGAAGAAGGAATTATGCGGTTTGGGAAAAGACTATGTGTCCCATCAAGTTCGGAGCTGAGGAAGGAACTTTTGGATGATGCACATAGTTCAAATTTCTCTATTCACCCAGGGAGCACAAAGATGTATCGAGATCTCTGAGAAAACTTTTGGTGGGATAATATGAAGAAGGAGATCGCTGAATATACATCAAAGTGCCTGGTGTGTCAGCAAGTGAAGGCAGAGAGGCAGAAGTATAAGGGGATGATGCAACCATTGCCCATACCAGAATGGAAATGGGAGAACATCACCATGGACTTCGTCACTGGACTTCCAAGGACATCTAAAAGCAACAATGCAATCTGGGTTATTGTGGATCGTCTTACAAAGACTGCACACTTCATTGCTATTCGAGAGGATTTCTCTTTGGATCAACTGGCACGGATATATATCAGGGAAGTGGTACGGTTGCATGGAGTACCACTATCTATTGTGTCTGACCGAGATCCAAGATTTACCTCTAAGTTTTGGAAGAGTCTTCAACATGCTCTGAATACTGAACTGAACTTCAGTACGGCCTATCATCCTCAAACTGATGGCCAATCCGAGCGGACTATCCAAACACTTGAGGATATGTTGAGAGCGTGCTCAATGGACTTTAAAGGAGGATGGGATCAACATCTTCCTCTAGTTGAGTTCTCTTATAATAATAGTTTCCACTCGAGCATCCAAATGGAACCATATGAAGCCCTGTATGGGAAAAGGTGTAGAACACCGGCATGTTGGGATGAGGTCGGTGAACGTAAGCTGCTTGGACCAGAAATGGTCGAAGAAATGGTGGAGAAGGTGAAAACCATTCAGCAGCATATCAAGGCAGCCCAAAGTCGACAGAAGAGTTATGCAGATAATCGTCGACGAGACCTTGAGTTTAAAGTCGGAGACATGGTGTTTTTACGCATATCTCCGTGGAAGAAGGTCATGAGGTTTGGAAAGAAAGGGAAGTTAAGTCCAAGGTACATCGGCCCCTTCGAGATTCTTGATCGTGTTGGGGATGTGGCCTATCGACTAGCACTTCCACCTACTATGGCCAAGGTGCATGATGTCTTCCATGTATCCCTCTTAAGGAAGTACATACCAGACCCTTCACATGTACTCTCTTCTGAGGTGGTACAATTAGAAGACGATCTTTCTTATGAGGAGAAACCAGTGAAGATCTTGGATCGTAGAGAAAAAGTTCTACGAAATAAGACAATGCCCCTCGTCAAGGTGTTGTGGAGAAACCACAAGTTTGAAGAAGCAACTTGGGAGTCGGAGGATATGATGAAGCTAAGTTACCCACATTTGTTTTAGTGTGGGAAAAGGAAAATTTCGAGGGCGAAATTTCTTAAGGGGGGAATGTTGTAACGACCCAAAGTTTCATTAATGGAAAATCCCTCTTGATCCAGTTAAATGTTTCTTTATGAAAAATGTTTTTATAAGATGTCAACTTCTTTAGTTTTACGTTAAGATTTGTGACCGTTACTTTTATAGCCGTTGAACAGTGATCATCTGGGTAGTTTAAATATAAGGCTTTAACGAACCAATTTTCTACTCAGACAAAGGAAGCGATGGCCTCATCCAGTAGAATTGCCCCTTACGAAGCCCATTTGTCGGAGCTCGGAAAGGAGGTGGCGTCTTTGGGCTTTGCCCTTGACCAAGCCCAAGCTGAGCTTCATCAAGTCAAGCTCGAACGTGATCGTCTACGGGAAAAATGGAAGTTGATAGAGATCACCACTCGAGCGATGTTATCCGAGCAACCCCAAGAGTCTGTCACCATCGCACACCTTACCCTTAGGTCTTATGCGGCTATTTTAAGGGGTTATGTAACAAATAAGTAGCACCATGTTCATGTACATTATTTTTGTATATAATAATGAATATAATTTCTAGTCATTTTTGATACATTGTAATTAGTTTTTAAAGTACAAATGGTGTTTTTTAGTTATTATTTAATTAAGAATTATATTTTATTAAATTAAAGGATTTTTGAATTAAATAATATTTTAATAAAATATTATTATTAATATTAAATTAATTTTTATTAAATATAAATGATCTTATAATTTTATGAATGCAATTAAAATTTTTATTAAGGTTTGAAAGCCATTTCTGTCAAAACCCGTGAATTTTTTTATAAATGTCGGTTTTTATTTTAAAAGTAAAAATTCACATATTTAGAAAATTATTTAGATAAAATAAATATTATTTTTGGAATCAGGACGTCGAAATTATCCAACGGTGAATTTTTCATAATTTTCTGAGACAGTCAAATTTTTGGGTAAAAATTAAATACCATTTAAATATATAATGTGTTTTATGACATCATAATGACCCAATGGTGATGTAATAAAATACCATAATCCTTATGTTCGGCCAATATGTGTTTTATCATTAAAATAATGAGGTTTTGGGTTTGTTTGACTCACTTTTCAAAGCATTAATGGAGCCCTCAAGACTTATTCAACACTTTGCCTTTTTAAATTAATTTCCATGGGAGTGTGACTCACCTCCACATAAGCAACCCTAATTTTTTAATAAGTTCGGACCTTGGCCTTGTAAAATATTGTTTTCCTCTTTCCTTTTCCAGAAACCATGGGCAAATACCATGGGATGGTTTGTGGTTTGGATTATTTTAATATAAGGGGTCCCAAACCTAAATAATAAAGAATTCTCTCACCTTTCCTATATAAACCCACCCAAGATCCCACTTCCTCCTCACTCAAAGCCCTTGAAGTGCATCCAACCTCTGCCCTACTCTCTCTAGAATCCTCTCAAGGTGCCCCAAGCTCCCAAGAAGCCTCTCACAAGCCTCTCTCTAACCTTTGGAAGCACACTTCCAAGTAAGGGTTTTTTCTTCCTTTCTCATTTTTTGTCAATTTTCTTTAAGTTGTATTGCCCTTTTTATTTCAATTATGAATGTTGGGGTATGGTTTCGCACCTCCCCCATACTGCCCTCTTATTGTTTGAATGATGGGAGAACCCTTTCTCTCTCATTAAATGCCTCCCATGTACACCCGTTACTATGCCGAAATTCCGAAAGGAACTTCTCTCTCTTCTTTTACATTCAAGCAATACTTTTGTTTCATGAATCTAAATTCCATTTAAATTGTTGGGACATGTATATATATGACCTCCTTACTGTCCATTACATGTAAATATGATGAGGAACCCCTTTCTCTCTCATCAACTTTTTTTTATGAATTCTTATGTCACGCCGTTATGCTGCCGAAATCGCACCGATTTTCTAAGCCAATGTCTTTGTGTAGTGAATACCATGCCCATTTATCCATCAAGGGTATTCACCTTTATGCACATTTACATATTGATTTTAAAGTTTCATGTATGAATTCCACATTCCTTTATCGTGGAATAAATGATTATGTTTTATGAATCCATGTTTTATGATCCATGTGGCACACTTATGCATGAAATGAAATGTTTAAGAAGGGTGCGCCCTGATAGCGCTCCAATGCATTGGGTAAAGTATAGTATCATGATACGTCATGTGCAATGAGTGTTGACTCATGCTAATTCAAGTGCAACGAGGGTTTACTCGTGCTTCAAGTGCAATGAGGGTTTACTCATGCTCCATGTGCAATGAGCCTTGGCTCATGCTAATTCAATGTTAAGTGTTGTTGCCACATTTCCATGTTATGATTATCATGCTTTATCATGCCTTTATGTTCATGTTTCTATTATGCTCTATTGATATTCCTATTGCCTAACATGTATTTCACTCCTCATGTTATTCATTGTTTACTCCCTTACTGGGCTTTATAGCTTACCCTTTTCTTATGCATGTCCTCAGGTTATCCCATGCAATGCTAAGTACGAAGGAATGTAGTGGTCATGTAAAGGAAGTTTTCAATAAGGATGTTGTATTTCAAGTTTAAAGTTTTTATGTAATGATCCTAAGCCCCAAAGACACTAAACCTCTCGATCTTCTTTGTTGTATCAAGTGAAGTTTTATGTAATAAAGCATGTTTAAGTTGTAATAAAAAGCAGGGTTGTCATAGGATCACTATACATCCTCCGATATACGTCGTACTCCGTAATATCAGGGTGCTCGACAGCCTATAAGAATAAAAAATAAACTGTTAATATTTATAGTTATATAAAATATTTATAAATAATGTACGTACCAGATGCTGTCTATGAGTACTGAAAGAACGACTCCCAGCTCGATGAGTCACCTCCTGTCTCCCCCGATTCTACCTCCCCACCGATGATCTCCTCTGAAAGGTACCACTCAACCAGTGCGCACATAATCCATCCCATACATGGGATGAAATGTACTCTGGTCGGTGTGCTCTACATGACTCGTCAAAATCTGACACTCCTGCTTTCTTCATGGCAGCTTTTCTTAAATTGTGCAAAAACTAATGAAGGCGATCACGCATGACCACCTCCCATGCCTCGTGGATGGCGTCACGCATGGTATCCTCGATCGGATACCATAAACCCTACAAATAAATCAAAATATCAAGTTAGAAATGAAATAATTTTCAAAATAAAAATTATTTATTTACGTACGTACCAACCAATGGCCGAACATGGCCTGCTACACATCAATGGGAATCTGCTCCCATGTGGTCCACGGTTGAGAGAAATAGTTGCGCAAAATAGCGCTGCCCTGTCCGACTGCTATATGCGAAAAACTGTAAAAATAATAAACATTTATTATGTGAATATATTAATGAAATCTTAGTCAAATCCACAGGTTATCACACAGGTTATCACACCTCAGTGTGCGCGGATCAAACCCAAGACGTGGACGTCGCTCGGGGACGGGGTCAGGAATCATCAATCGTGCAAGACCGCGCCCCCTCCGCGTACTCCCTGGAGCGCCTGCAGGATGAGGTGTCACGACCCGTCCTCGGGGCCCGTGCCGTGACTACCCCAAGCCCGCCTTCCATAGGCCAGGGGCTGGCGACTAGCACCAAAGGCGTAAAATCCCGATAACTGGGAAGGCATTGCCTTTATAAAAGAAAACAAGCACCACAGAGTACAAGCGGAAGTAAACACTAAGTACAAAAAGAAGAGCTGAAAAGTAAAAAGGGGCCGGAAATACAAGCCCAACTGTAAAGTACAACTCGAAAGGGAAAACAGCGACTGAAAAGTAAAGCTGCTACGCTGAGATGTCCACTGGAAATCCCACCTGAAGGGTGGGTACAGATAGCTCCTCTGCTCCTCGGGTCCCGCCGTCTGCTCCGAGTATGTTCCGCCCAGTGGTCTGCCTCTGGGTACCGCCTCGTCGTATAGTCCACCTCCAGGTACCGTCCAGTCCTCGAACACTCGGCCTCTGCCAGTACTGGCCGTCGTCTGCAACCAACACAACGAGGTGCGGGCATAGCCCGTGCAGGGGTGAGTATAACGATACTCAGTAGGGACCCCGAGACCCTCAAGGTCTCACTAAAACCAACAAGGATAACCACAAGAAGATCTCAACAGATAAACTCTACTTAGGTATATGCCCATACATATACCTAAGTTATCAAGTAACCCATCTCAAGCATGAGGAAACACAAGGATTGTGAAAACGACGGATAACCACTACCCGGGTATATGCCCATACATATACCAAAGTTAGCAGGTGACCCATCTCAATCATGAGGTAAACACAAGGTCAAAAGTCTCAGCTCAAACCGGGATTTTCATTATCGAAACCGTAACTGCTGAAGAGCTCCGTCTCTAGAGTGTACAGTGGTCCTGTCACGACTCTGAGGCTGCCGCTCACTAACCTAGGACTGCTGAAGTACTCCTCCTGTCGAGTACTGCGGGTTTGCGGCCAACTACCTGGCGCTCCGTCCGCTGAGGGTCTGTCGCCAAATACCGGGCGCTACCCAGATAGCCTACTGAGGTACTCCTCCTGTCGAGTACCGCGGGTTTGCTGCCAACTAACAGGCGCTCCGTCCGCCGTGGGTCTGCTACCAACTACTGGGCGCTCCGTCCATTGGGCTAGTCGACTCACTCCAAGTCGAGTCGGTCAAGCAGTCGTCAGGTCTCAGCCGGCTACACGGTCTCCGTACTCTGCACGCTCGTCTCCGGGAGGGTCCGCTCCACGAGCTACTGGTCGATACTCCAAGTATCACAAAGTCCCACGAAGAAGTGTCTCAAAGGTCCGTCTCGTCACAGGGGTCTCAACGCAACAGACGGCGCGTCGATCGGACGCCCGGTCTGTGAGTTATTAGCCTTTTCGTCCCAGGGGCCCGGTTGTTTTCGAGTGCGAACCAATCCCGACCGTATCTCTACTGTACCCCGAACTCCCATAGGGTATACTCATAGGGACCGTTACTAAACGTAAACACCAACGCCGCTGACGGTTCGTCAAACGGACGTCCTGTCTGAAAGATATCAGCTTTCCCGTTCCAGGGGCCCGGTTGGATTTCGGGTACAATCCAACCCGGCCATACTCCGACTGTATCCAAAACTCGGGCGGAATATGTCAAAAGTTCCGTCTCATCAAGAGGAAGTCAACGAAACAGACGGCGCGTCAATCGGACGCCCGGTCTGTGAGTTATTGGCTTTTTCGTCTCCGGGACCCGGTTGGTTTTTAAGGCAAAACCAACCCGACCGTACTCCACCTGCGTCCAAACCTCGGACGGAGTATGCCAAAAGATCCGTCTCATTAAGAGAAACGCAACGCGACTGACGGCGCGTCAATCGGACGTTCGTGGCTCAAGATATGAGCGTTTCCGCTCCGAAGGCCCGGTTGGTTTCGTGAACGAACCAACCCGGACGAACTCAAAGTAACCCGAAACCTTGAGTGCGATATACCGAAATGACCGTCTCGATCCAAGGATCGCGTTGCCGCAGACGGTTTGTCGTTCGGAGGTCCGAGGCTCAAGTTATGAGCCAAAAACCAAATCTGGTTCGAAACGGGGGGGTCCGGGTCCGGGCCGACCCGGCCCGACCCCCCCCCCCCCCTGGGCGGCGCGGTGGCCGGCGGCGGCGGCCGGCGGCGGCGGACGGCGGCGACTGGCGGCGGCGGCGGGCGGCGCGGCGGCGGCGGCGGCGGACCGCGGTGGCGGCGGGCCGCGGCGGCGGCGGCGGCGGGCCGCGGTGGCGGCGGCGGCGTGCCGCGGTGGCGGCGGCGGCGGACCGCGGTGGCGGCGGCGGGCCGCGGCGCACGCGGGTGGCACGCGGGGGGGGGGGGCAAGGCCCCCGCTTTTGGATTGGCGGCGCGGCTAAGCCGCGCCGTTTTAACAAACGGCCCCCCTTCCAGGGGGCCCGCTATTTGGAAAACCGGGGGGCTGCTGCCCCCCCTCCTTAAAGAACCGCCCCCCTCTTAAGAGGGGGGTTTTTAAGGGTTGACCGGGGAATTAAATTCCCCGGTTTTAAGTCATCCGGCCGGCCAGCTGGCCGGCCGGTTTTCTCAAACGGGACCGGAATTTCCGGTCCCCTTCTTCGGCTTCCGACGCCGGCGGCCCGGCCGCCGGTCTTCCCTTCCGCTGCGGCCCGGAACCGGCCGCGGTCTCCTCGTCCCGCCGCGGCCCGGAACTGGCCGCGGTCTTCTCGTCCCGTCGCGGCCCGGAACCGGCCGCGGCGTTCGTCATCCGGCGCGGTGCGACGGCACCGCGCCCCTTCGCCGTGCTTTGATTCTTTTCAACGCGGCGCGACGGCGTCGCGTTCTTGAAGTTTCTACCTCGGCGTGGCGCGACGACGCCGCGTAAAATAAACGCACGGTAATCCGCGTGGTGCGACGGCACCACGCCACTTTGCTTCCATCGCAATAATTAAACATGAACGATGGAGGGGGTTCGGCCGTGTTCATGCGGTCCGGCCCCCTCACGTTAAGCAATAAATAACTCAACTTAAGAATCAACATCCTCACGTTAGTCATACAAACCACGAGCAAGAATGAAATAATTAAAGAATTAAACAACCCCTACCTTGGTATAAGGTTCGAAGATCGTTCTACGTTCCGCGGAAGACGACGTCGCGGAGGTCGGGCGACGCGGTCGTCGTTCGTCAAATTCAACGACGAAGAGGCGCGTCCGAAGAGGCACGTCGTTGGTGAATCCTTGTACGCCGACGAAGGTTGTCCGAGGAAGATGCGGTGTTCTCTCTCGTTGACACCGAAGACGAAGAAGAGCGGAGCGGCGTTCTTCATCGGAAACTTGAGCGTTCTACGTCAAGTCTTGAGGAAAGTCAAATAAAAAGGAAACAACGAACTCAAGAACCCCTACCTCGATAGTCGCACGTTGACGGAGTCGTGGAATATCGGTGTCGATTCCTTTGACGTCGGAGGAAGAGTCGTTGTCGATGGCGTTCGTCGCGGAAAACCGTCGCGGAAGAGATGACGCAGAAGAAGTACGTCGCGTCGCGGATGGATCGTGTTCTTCGGCGGAGAAGTTCTTCGTTGAAGAACGGCGTTCTTCGTTGAAGAATGGCGTTCTTCGTGTTCTTCGTCTAGTTGAAGAAGAAGAAGAAAAGCTTCCAAAGCTCTCAAGAAATCCTCCCAAGGGTAAAAGAAACTCCTAGAATAATATAAGCTTAACTTATATTATTTCATAACTTAACCACAAGAATTTCAAAGGTTTGAAATTCAAAAAGGGTTTAACTCCCTTAATTAACTCACTTATTTAATATACATGAATTGTATAATTAAATAGAAGTTAACTTGTCAAGCCATTAAGAGGGAGAGAGGGGAGTTGAAAAGGTGGGGGTTCGTGTGGGCCCCACCACACTTAATCCTCCCAAGGGAGGTTAAGTGGGTGTGGGTCCCACTTCCAACCTCCTTTGAAAGGTTTTAAGAAGTTATAATAAAATTTGTTCTACACAAATTTTATTTAACTCAACTAAAAACCTCAAAAATTAACTTTCAACCCGCAACAAACGCAACTCCCGAAAAGGTCTCTTTAAGCGAATATCGGCGCTGCGAGTTCATCGGTGCCCTCGGATTTCAATTCCGAGCACCGGATCAAAAGTTAGGAAAATCCCGCTCGTTCGTTCACTGAACGTACCCGAGCCAAACTTCGGAAATTAATTCCGGGCACTCCGGGCCTCGGAATCAGGTGCCGTCTGAAACCGCGCTCTTGTAAAATTCTAAAGAAAATTAAGAAAAAAATTTCCTTGAATTTTACGGGTCTTTACATTACTCCCACCTCAGGGCTTTACGTCCCCGTAAAGCTACATCAAAAACTAGGGAAACAAAAGAGGGTACTGAGCACGCATCTGAGCCTCCCGCTCTCATGTGCTCTCCTGGAGATTCTCGTGTTGCCATCTGATGTGTACGAGAGAAATCGATCGCCCACGCAGGACCCGTTCCTGTCGATCCTCTATCTCCACCGGGACCTCCGTAGAAGTCGCCCCATCGTCAACGTCAAGCTCCTCAGCTGGAAATACGTGGAAGACGTCGTGCACCCGGTGCAACTGAGGTGGTAGAGCCAGGCGATAAGCCACCTCACCAACCCTGCTGAGGACTTGGAAGGGTCCGATGAAGCGCGGAGATAACTTGTCGCCTCGGCCAAATCTCCGAATACCACGTCGAGGTGAGACCCGCAAGAAGACGTGGTCACCATCCTCGAACTCTAGTGGCCTCCGCCTCCTGTCAGCGTATGACTTCTGCCGGCTCTGTGTTTTCCTCATCCGCTCCTGGATGACATGGACCTCTTCTGACGTGGCCCGGACCATCTCTGGTCCCATAAGAGCTGCGAGATTTCTTCTTTGACGATAAGAGAAACCTGGTCTCATCCCCTGGATGAACCACATTCTTTGCCTAAAACAGTCAATCCTAACATGGATGATACTAATCCATACCAAGGATGACGTCGTAAGGCCTCGACGCTACTACTAAGAGATCCAACCGTTACTCTCACCTCCAAGGGTTGAGTCACACTGTCGGCATCAGTGTGTGGTAACTGGGTCTCCTCCAGTAGATGTCTCACAAGTGAGGGTCAAGTCAACAGTCAACTGGAACCTCTTAGTAACATCACAAAAGAGGACAGGAAAGAAAACATCACAAAGGTATGCGTCTTTTATTATTGCAGCTCATATTACAAGACGCTACACAAAAGCAACATCAACATGGAACTAGAAGTACAAAAGACGTATCCACTAGTTCCTCCCCTATCCACCTGCTCCCAGAGCTCCAGCATTTGTCGCTGCCTCAACCTCGGTGGCTCCCTCCAAGCCTGCGGATCGAGGAGTCGGACAGTCACGTGCCAGGTGACCCTTTCCGCCACAGGAGTAACATTGTCCGTTTCTGGCACGCCTGGCTCTGACCCCACCTCGGGTGCCCCGCACCACCGGTCCTAAAACCCGAGATCGCCCAACTGCTGGTCTGGTCCTCCTGGACCTCTGCATCATCTGTCTACTGCCCACAGATGACTCGGCTTCTGATCGAAAAACACGCGGTAAAGGCAGAATCTCCTGTACACGCTCGGGGTGTAGAGATACTGGCACAAACTCCACCTTGAAGAAGGTCTCGAAGTCTTCCCATGCGAAGTTCATCTCATCGCAAAACTGAAACAAGTGGCTCCACCACCTACCTGCTGCTGCGTGTAGTAGGCTCGCAGCGAGGATCACCATGAGGTCTGCTGGTGTCCTCACTAGCCTAAACACTCGAACCACTGCCTCCAGCCAGTCCTCTGCAGCCTGGGGATCCGTCTCCCCGCGAAACCTGGGCGGTCGCTGGCGCTGAAACTCATGCAGTGCGCTGAGGCGACGTGCATCGTCAGCGGCTGCTGCTGGAAGCATCGGGGGCTCGGCGGGTAGAGCTACCGCCGGTGCCACTGCTGACAAAGGGCCCTGCACCGAGGCCTCGTCGCTCGGTGGGCTGTCGTCACGTTCGATTCTCGGAACCCTAGCTGGCTGCCGTCGTGGGGCCATCCTGAAAGAAACAACGTAACACGATCAAACGATTATACCTGGTGAGCTGACCTGGTTTGAGCTGTTTTAAGGGAAAAAACCTTTGAAAACACACACGCAATCAGTGTTTTCATGCACAAAGTCGGAAATCAGTTGTCAGGGTCCTGGTGTATGGATACGTCGGCCGCCCGCACCAACACTGGACTCCCTGAACTGAAAACCACACTCGGTACCCTTAACACTATTGCTTCACAGAAAGAAAGATCAGAGTTATAAGTTCTGCGGTAGAACCGAACTCCTCTGATACCAATTTGTCACGACCCGTCCTCGGGGCCCGTGCCGTGACTACCCCAAGCCCGCCTTCCATAGGCCAGGGGCTGGCGACTAGCACCAAAGGCGTAAAATCCCGATAACTGGGAAGGCATTGCCTTTATAAAAGAAAACAAGCACCACAGAGTACAAGCGGAAGTAAACACTAAGTACAAAAAGAAGAGCTGAAAAGTAAAAAGGGGCCGGAAATACAAGCCCAACTGTAAAGTACAACTCGAAAGGGAAAACAGCGACTGAAAAGTAAAGCTGCTACGCTGAGATGTCCACTGGAAATCCCACCTGAAGGGTGGGTACAGATAGCTCCTCTGCTCCTCGGGTCCCGCCGTCTGCTCCGAGTATGTTCCGCCCAGTGGTCTGCCTCTGGGTACCGCCTCGTCGTATAGTCCACCTCCAGGTACCATCCAGTCCTCGAACACTCGGCCTCTGCCAGTACTGGCCGTCGTCTGCAACCAACACAACGAGGTGCGGGCATAGCCCGTGCAGGGGTGAGTATAACGATACTCAGTAGGGACCCCGAGACCCTCAAGGTCTCACTAAAACCCACAAGGATAACCACAAGAAGATCTCAACAGATAAACTCTACTTAGGTATATGCCCATACATATACCTAAGTTATCAAGTAACCCATCTCAAGCATGAGGAAACACAAGGATTGTGAAAACGACGGATAACCACTACCCGGGTATATGCCCATACATATACCAAAGTTAGCAGGTGACCCATCTCAATCATGAGGTAAACACAAGGTCAAAAGTCTCAGCTCAAACCAGGATTTTCATTATCGAAACCGTAACTGCTGAAGAGCTCCGTCTCTAGAGTGTACAGTGGTCCTGTCACGACTCCGAGGCTGCCGCTCACTAACCTAGGACTGCTGAAGTACTCCTCCTGTCGAGTACTGCGGGTTTGCGGCCAACTACCTGGCGCTCCATCCGCTGAGGGTCTGTCGCCAAATACCGGGCGCTACCCAGATAGCCTACTGAGGTACTCCTCCTGTCGAGTACCGCGGGTTTGCTGCCAACTAACAGGCGCTCCGTCCGCCGTGGGTCTGCTACCAACTACTGGGCGCTCTGTCCACTGGGCTAGTCGACTCACTCCAAGTCGAGTCGGTCAAGCAGTCGTCAGGTCTCAGCCGGCTACACGGTCTCCGTACTCTGCACGCTCGTCTCCGGGAGGGTCCGCTCCACGAGCTACTGGTCGATACTCCAAGTATCACAAAGTCCCACGAAGAAGTGTCTCAAAGGTCCGTCTCGTCACAGGGGTCTCAACGCAACAGACGGCGCGTCGATCGGACGCCCGGTCTGTGAGTTATTAGCCTTTTCGTCCCAGGGCCCCGGTTGTTTTCGAGTGCGAACCAATCCCGGCCGTATCTCTACTGTACCCCGAACTCCCATAGGGTATACTCATAGGGACCGTTACTAAACGTAAACACCAACGCCGCTGACGGTTCGTCAAACGGACGTCCTGTCTGAAAGATATCAGCTTTCCCGTTCCAGGGGCCCGGTTGGATTTCGGGTACAATCCAACCCGGCCATACTCCGACTGTATCCAAAACTCGGGCGGAGTATGTCAAAAGTTCCGTCTCATCAAGAGGAAGTCAACGAAACAGACGGCGCGTCAATCGGACGCCCGGTCTGTGAGTTATTGGCTTTTTCGTCTCCGGGACCCGGTTGGTTTTTAAGGCAAAACCAACCCGACCGTACTCCACCTGCGTCCAAACCTCGGGCGGAGTATGCCAAAATATCCGTCTCATTAAGAGAAACACAACGCGACTGACGGCGCGTCAATCGGACGTTCGTGGCTCAAGATATGAGCGTTTCCGCTCCGAAGGCCCGGTTGGTTTCGTGAACGAACCAACCCGGCCGAACTCAAAGTAACCCGAAACCTTGAGTGCGATATACCGAAACGACCGTCTCGATCCAAGGATCGCGTTGCCGCAGACGGTTCGTCGTTCGGAGGTCCGAGGCTCAAGTTATGAGCCAAAAACCAAATCTGGTTCGAAATGGGGGGGGTCCGGGTCCGGGCCGACCCGGCCCGACCCCCCCCCCCCCTGGGCGGCGGCGGACGGCGGCGGCTGGCGGCGGCGGCGGGCCGCGGTGGCGGCGGCGGCGGGCCGCGGTGGCGGCGGCGGCGGGCCGCGGTGGCGGCGGCGGGCCGCGGCGCACGCGGGTGGCACGCGGGGGGGGGGGGGGGGGGCAAGGCCCCCGCTTTTGGATTGGCGGCGCGGCTAAGCCGCGCCGTTTTAACAAACGGCCCCCCTTCCAGGGGGCCCGCTATTTGGAAAACCGGGGGGCTGCTGCCCCCCCTCCTTAAAGAACCGCCCCCTTCTTAAGAGGGGGGTTTTTAAGGGTTGACCGGGGAATTAAATTCCCCGGTTTTAAGTCATCCGGCCGGCCAGCTGGCCGGCCGGTTTTCTCAAACGGGACCGGAATTTCCGGTCCCCTTCTTCGGCTTCCGACGCCGGCGGCCCGGCCGCCGGTCTTCCCTTCCGCCGCGGCCCGGAACCGGCCGCGGTCTCCTCGTCCCGCCGCGGCCCGGAACCGGCCGCGGTCTTCTCGTCCCGTCGCGGCCCGGAACCGGCCGCGGCGTTCGTCATCCGGCGCGGTGCGACGGCACCGCGCCCCTTCGCCGTGCTTTGATTCTTTTCAACGCGGCGCGACGGCGTCGCGTTCTTGAAGTTTCTACCTCGGCGTGGCGCGACGGCGCCGCGTAAAATAAACGCACGGTAATCCGCGTGGTGCGACGGCACCACGCCACTTTGCTTCCATCGCAAGAATTAAACATGAACGATGGAGGGGGTTCGGCCGTGTTCATGCGGTCCGGCCCCCTCACGTTAAGCAATAAATAACTCAACTTAAGAATCAACATCCTCACGTTAGTCATACAAACCACGAGCAAGAATGAAATAATTAATGAATTAAACAACCCCTACCTTGGTATAAGGTTCGAAGATCGTTCTACGTTCCGCGGAAGACGCCGTCGCGGAGGTCGGGCGACGCGGTCGTCGTTCGTCAAATTAAACGACGAAGAGGCGCGTCCGAAGAGGCACGTCGTTGGCGAATCCTTGTACACCGACGAAGGTTGTCCGAGGAAGATGCAGTGTTCTCTCTCGTTGACACCGAAGACGAAGAAGAGCGGAGCGGCGTTCTTCGTCGGAAACTTGAGCGTTCTACGTCAAGTCTTGAGGAAAGTCAAATAAAAAGGAAACAACGAACTCAAGAACCCCTACCTCGATAGTCGCACGTTGACAGAGTCGTGGAATATCGGTGTCGATTCCTTTGACGTCGGAGGAAGAGTCGTTGTCGATGGCGTTCGTCGCGGAAAACCGTCGCGGAAGAGATGACGCAGAAGAAGTACGTCGCGTCGCGGATGGATCGTGTTCTTCGGCGGAGAAGTTCTTCGTTGAAGAACGGCGTTCTTCGTTGAAGAACGGCGTTCTTCGTGTTCTTCGTCTAGTTGAAGAAGAAGAAGAAAAGCTTCCAAAGCTCTCAAGAAATCCTCCCAAGGGTAAAAGAAACTCCTAGAATAATATAAGCTTAACTTATATTATTTCATAACTTAACCACAAGAATTTCAAAGGTTTGAAATTCAAAAAGGGTTTAACTCCCTTAATTAACTCACTTATTTAATATACATGAATTGTATAATTAAATAGAAGTTAACTTGTCAAGCCATTAAGAGGGAGAGAGGGGAGTTGAAAAGGTGGGGGTTCGTGTGGGCCCCACCACACTTAATCCTCCCAAGGGAGGTTAAGTGGGTGTGGGTCCCACTTCCAACCTCCTTTGAAAGGTTTTAAGAAGTTATAATAAAATTTGTTCTACACAAATTTTATTTAACTCAACTAAAAACCTCAAAAATTAACTTTCAACCCGCAACAAACGCAACTCCCAAAAAGGTCTCTTTAAGCGAATATCGGCGCTGCGAGTTCATCGGTGCCCTCAGATTTCAATTCCGAGCACCGGATCAAAAGTTAGGAAAATCCCGCTCGTTCGTTCACTGAACGTACCCGAGCCAAACTTCGGAAATTAATTCCGGGCACTCCGGGCCTCGAAATCAGGTGCCGTCTGAAACCGCGCTCTTGTAAAATTCTAAAGAAAATTAAGAAAAAAATTTCCTTGAATTTTACGGGTCTTTACATGAGGGTCATCTGCCAGCAACTCATCCGCATCGAAAGGCAGGTCAGCATCCGTCAACTCATGAAATGTGGCGTCGTCCATCTGAAACAGAAAATGTTAATGTTAGAAAATAATTGATAATTACTATTATATATACATATATACATATTATGATTGTATATAAATACCATGGAATTCTATAAGTGTTCATCTTCATCATCATCTTCATATATTTCAATGTCATCTTCATATTCCTCCTCAACATCATCGATATCCATTCGAGTTACAGTTGCTTCATCTCTTACCATTTCAAATTCATGCGTGACATCATTAACATCATCGTCATCACCGACTCTTAAATGTGGGGTGTCGTCATCGATACTCATGTCTCTTTGTAAAAAAGATTGATTTTGAGTACTCTCTTGAAAAACTTCAATTCTTTGCACATCAGTGAAAGCACATTCAGTTTGACTAAACTGATTGTCTCGAATTTTGATTTTTATTACACTCCACCAATCAGTCAAGTCTCTTGATGTAGCACAGTACTTTGCGTAATAAACTTGATATGCCTGTTGAGCCAATAAGAATGGTTCATTTACTGCGAGAACACTTTTACATTTAATATCGATGATTCCATGAGTCGGATGAACACGCACGCCTCTCTCTGTATCCAACCACCGACATTTGAACATGGTTATGTAATGTTGTCCAAGATAACAGAGTTCAATGATTTCATCAAGTATGCCATAAAAGTCAACTTCATTTTCTCGATGATGAGATCCTCTCAAGCTAACTCCACTGTTCATTGTTTTTTTCGATTCCCCATATGCATGTGTGTGGAATCGAAATCCATTCACCACATATGCATTATAAGTTTTAACAAGTTTGGAAGGTGGGTTACTCAATACACACAGCCGTTTGTCAATTTTATCAGCATGTCGAGACACCTGAAAATTTGTGAAATAATTATCAATATAGTAAACTATACATTTAATGAGTTGCTAAAAGATAAAGAATTTATGTTACCAGTTTTTGAAACCACTGAGAGAAATTTTTCAGTCGACGTTCTTCGAGAGCAGCTGCTGTAATTTGTGGAATTTGTTTCTTGATATGATTATCATACAACCTATAAAAACCAAAGTTATTTACTGTAACATAAATGATAGAATAAGTGATATAAACACTTACAGTACAACTGATGTCATCTCTTCACAGTTGAGCAGAACATACGTATGAGCTCTATGATGTTCATCATCTAAAAGCCAGCGTTCATAAACTCCACCAAAACGAAGCTCTGACTGGTTGAAAACAGATAATTTATTGTCGATTTCATCAATATTCCTCTCGTTTCGTCCCATTCGGTTGTGTTTTGAAGGATACTCAGATTCAAAATAATGGGAGCAGAAAAAAGATATTTCCTCTTGCAAATAAGCTTCTGCAATAGATCCTTCAACAGATGCTTTGTTGCGTACTTTTCTTTTCAATTTTTGCATGCATCTTTCAAATGGGTACATCCATCGAAACTGTACCGGACCTCCACATTTGGCTTCATATGGCAAATGTAACATCAAATGTTCCATTGAGTCGAAGAAAGACGGCGGAAATATTTTTTCCAGTTTACATATAATTACAACAACATCTTTTTCAAGTTTGCCTAGAGCATCATAATCTGCCGTAGCCGCACAAATTTCCCGAAAAAAATGAGACATGTCTGTTATGGAATCCCAAATCACAGAATTCAACAGACCTCTTAATCCAATGGGTAGAAGTCTCTCCATTATAACATGACAATCATGACTTTTTAATCCAGTAATATGACCATTCTTTACACATCTACCCAAATTGGAAGCACAGCCATCTGGAAGTCTCAAATCTACAATCCACTGACAAAATAATAAACGGTTTTCTTTAGACAGTGTATAAGCTGCTTTTGGTTTCAGTAACCTTTCTGTTCTGATATTCTCAAATAGTTCCAATTCTGGACGCCTGCAAATTTGGGCAAGATCTAAACGTGCATTTACATTGTCTTTGCTCTTTCCTGGCATATCCAAAACTGTATGAAACAAATTATCCAAACAGTTCTTCTCAATATGCATGACATCTAACATGTGTCGGACCAACAAATCAGACCAATATGGAAAATCCCAAAATATGCTACGTTTAATCCAATTGTGTTCTTTCCCAAAACCAAAAATTTTCTGTTGGTTTATTGTGGGACCAAAAGTGATGGGAGGTAATGAAAATACAACTGATTTTAACTCCGAACCTGATAGCATTTTTGGAGGTCCATCCCTTTCAACTGTTCCTTTTCTGAAATGAGATCTGTTTCTGTGAAAAGGATGATCAACTGGAAGAAATCTGCGATGACAGTCAAAATAACAAGGTTTCTTTCCACGAATGATCATAAATGTTTTGTTCTCTCCCATACAGTAAGGACATGATTTCTGACCATGTGTACTCCAGCCAGATAACATCCAATAAGCCGGGAAGTCACTTATTGTCCACATCAATGCTGCTCTCAGTATGAAATTCTGTTTCGTTGCAACATCATATGTACTGACACCAGTACTCCACAATAAATTTAATTCATCAATCAATGGCTTCAAATAAACATCAATATTTTTCTTCGGATGTCCTGGAATTAGTAAAGTCAAAAAGATATATGGCTCCTTCATCAACATCCATGGAGGTAAATTGTACGGAGTTAAAAAAATAGGCCAACATGAATATTGACTACCATAAGATCCAAACGGACAGAAACCATCAGTGGAAAGGCCCAGTCGAACATTTCTAGCTTCTAAAGCAAAGGATGGATGCACTCTATCAAAATGTTTCCATGAATCACCATCGGCTGGATGATTCAAGCTTTTATCGGTTGAAATATTTTCTTTATGCCATGACATCATTGTTGCTGTATTCTTAGACATGAATAAACGCTGAAGTCTAGATGTAAGCGGAAAATATCTCAACTGTTTTACAGGAATCAAACCAGACTTCCCGTGTTGTCCTTCTTTATATCTCAGTTGCCCACATGTGGGACAACTATCCAACGACTCATTTTCACCAGAATATAAAATGCAGTCATTTGAACATGCATGAATCTTCTGACAAGTAAGTCCCAAATTTCGAACCAGTCTCTTACTCTCATAGTAATTTGCAGGTAAAACATTTCCTTCAGGTAATAGTGTTTTAAGCAAAGAAAATATCTGGTCAAAACAGGTGTTTGACATTCCGTTATCTGATTTGATAGCCATAAATTTTGCAACTGCTTCTAATTTGCTCATCTTGCAGCCAGGATATAATGCATCCTCAGCAGACTTCAACAACTCATAAAATTCAGACGGTGCCAACTCAGGATTTGAAGTTATATCAGCCGGAGTTTCTGTATGTTGAACAGATGAACCTGCAACATCATGTACTAAATCTTGAAACCGGGATGGATCCGGAATCAAGTTGGTATCACCTGCTCTGGAACTGCGTTCACCGTGTTGATACCAAAAAACATAATCTGGTTGAAAACCAAAACGCAAGAGATGTTCTCCCACTTTGTCAAACGTGTCAAACGTTCTCAATGCACATTTTCTGCAAGGGCATTTTATTTTGCCTTCTGAAAAAAATTCTAGATTTGATGCCGCAAATGATAAAAAAGTCTCCACACCCTCTACATATACTGGATTTAAACCAGAACCGTTTGGATTTCTACGTTGATTTATCCATATGCGGTCACCTAATAATGATTGTTGACGACCCCGTTGTTCCATATTTCTCTATAAAATATAAAAGCATTACTGGTTTTGAATAATTTGTTAGAAAAAACATTCAAGCTAGGATAATTATAGAGTTTAGATCATACAAAACTGACGCAAACTTTTTATTGAGATACACCTAAAAATTGACCCTTTAAGAATTAAATATGTTGAGAATAAAGCAAAACATGTTACAAATATTGATAATTTTAATATTATATAAATTTTTTATTATTTTCATAGTATTAATATTATTGGTAATTAATACTAATTATTGGCAATTATTACTAATTATTGGTAATTATTGGTAATTATTGGTAATTATTGGTAATTATTGGTAATTATTACTAATTATTGGTAATTATTACTAATTATTGGTAATTAATAATAATTATTGTTAATACTAATTATTGGTAATTATTACTAATTATTGGTAATCATTAATAATTAATACTAATTATTGGTAATTATTGGTAATTATTGGTAATTATTGGTAATTATTGGTAATTATTGGTAAGTATTGGTAATTATTACTAATTATTGTTAATTATTACTAATTATTGGTAATTATTACTAATTATTGTTAATTATTACTAATTATTGTTAATTATTACGAATTATTGGTAATTATTGGTAATTATTACTAATTATTACTAATTATTGGTAATTATTCATAATTATTCGTAATTATTATTAATTATTACTAATTATTCCTAATTATTGTTAATTATTACTAATTATTGGTAATTAGTACTAATTAATTTTAATTATTACTAATTATTGGTAATTATTACTAATTATTGGTAATTATTGGTAATTATTGGTAATTATTGGTAATTATTGGTAATTATTGGTAATTATTGGTAATTAATGGTAATTATTGATAATTATTACTAATTATTGGTAATTATTGATAATTATTACTAATTATTACTAATTATTACTAATTATTGGTAATTATTACTAATTATTGGTAATTATTACTAATTATTACTAATTATTACTAATTATTACTAATTATTGGTAATTATTACTAATTATTGGTAATTATTACTAATTATTACTAATTATTATTAATTATTGGTAATTATTACTAATTATTACCAATTATTGGTAATTATTGGTAATTAATACAAATTATTGGTAATTATTACTAATTATTGGTAATTATTGGTAATTATTGGTAATTATTACTAATTATTACTAATTATTGGTAATTATTACTAATTATTGGTAATTATTACTAATTATTGGTAATTATTACTAATTATTGGTAATTATTGGTAATTATTGGTAATTATTACTAATTAATACTAATTATTGTTAATTATTGATAATTATTACTAATTATTGGTAATTATTACTAATTATTGGTAATTATTACTAATTATTACTAATTATTGGTAATTATTACGAATTATTGGTAATTATTACTAATTATTGGTAATTATTAATAATTATTACCAATTATTACTAATTATTACCAATTATTGGTAATTATTACTAATTATTGGTAATTATTACTAATTATTACCAATTATTGGTAATTATTGGTAATTAATACTAATTATTGGTAATTATTACTAATTATTGGTAATTATTACTAATTATTGGTAATTATTACTAATTATTCGAAATTATTACAAATTATTGGTAATTAATACTAATTATTGTTAATTATTGATAATTATTACTAATTATTGGTAATTATTACTAATTATTGGTAATTATTACTAATTATTACTAATTATTGGTAATTATTACTAATTATTGGTAATTATTACTAATTATTGGTAATTATTAATAATTATTACTAATTATTACTAATTATTACCAATTATTGGTAATTATTACTAATTATTGGTAATTATTACTAATTATTACCAATTATTGGTAATTATTGGTAATTAATACTAATTATTGGTAATTATTACTAATTATTGGTAATTATTACTAATTATTCGAAATTATTACTAATTATTCGTAATTATTCCTAATTATTGTTAATTATTACTAATTATTCCTAATTATTGTTAATTATTACTAATTATTGGTAATTAGTACTAATTATTACTAATTATTGGTAATTATTACTAATTATTGGTAATTATTACTAATTATTGGTAATTATTGGTAATTATTGGTAATTATTGGTAATTATTGGTAATTATTACTAATTAATACTAATTATTGGTAATTATTGGTAATTATTACTAATTATTGATAATTATTACTAATTATTAGTAATTATTACTAATTATTACTAATTATTACTAATTATTACTAATTATTACTAATTATTGGTAATTATTACTAATTATTGGTAATTATTACTAATTATTACGAATTATTACAAATTATTACCAATTATTGGTAATTATTACGAATTATTACCAATTATTGATAATTATTGATAATTATTACTAATTATCGATAATTATTGGTAATTATTACTAAGTATTGGTAATTATCGATAATTATTGGTAATTATTACTAATTATTGGTAATTATTGGTAATTATTGATAATTATTGGTAATTATTCCTAATTATTACTAATTATTAGTAATTATTAGTAATTATTAGTAATTATTAGTAATTATTAGTAATTATTGATAATTATTAGTAATTATTGATAATTATTAGTAATTATTGATAATTATTGGTAATTATTACTAATTATTGGTAAGTATTACTAATTATTGGTAAGTATTACTAATTATTGGTAATTATTACTAATTATTGGTAATTATTACTAATTATTGGTATTTATTACTAATTATTGGTATTTATTACTAATTATTGGTAATTATTACTAATTATTGATAATTATTACTAATTATTGATAATTATCACTAATTATTGGTAATTATTCCTAATTATTGGTAATTATTGTTAATTGTTCCTAATTAGTAGTAATTAAATGAATAATTACCAATAATTAAGAATAATTACCAATAATTACGAATAATAACATTATCAGTATATTTTATTATTAATATTTAAATAATATAATTTTTTAATTTATATACAATTCTCCTTTCATCTGTGTGTTTTCTATCTCCACATACAAATAATACATGTGGAGACAGCAAACACACAGATGAAAAGAGAATTGTATATATATAAAAAATTATATTATTTTAATATTAATAATAAAATATACTAATAATATAATAATGTTATTATTCCTAATTATTGGTATTTATTACTAAATATTAATATTTATTCTTAATTATTTGTAATTATTACTAATTATTCCTAATTACCATTTAAATATTAACAATGAATACTAATAATTTAAATTTATTAAGTAACAAAACAATGTAAACATAATTAAATTACAACTAATTAAGAATAATTAAAACTAATAAAAAATTAAAAATAAATATTAAATTAAAAGGAACATAAATACTTTGAAAATTGATCTGCTCTGATCGTTCTTCGAAACTTTAATATCAACTCCGAAGGAAAAAATTAAACTTGAGAAAAAATAAACTTTAGAAATAAAACTTTGAGAGAAGAAGAAGAGGGAATTTGAGAATGATTTGAAAAAAACGGATGGGGGTATTTATAGGTTAGATTATTTGCGACGGGTACCGTCGCAAATACCTTAGCCATCATTTATTACGGTCAACGGGTAAATAGTTATTTGCGACGGGACCCATCGCAAATAACCACCTGCCGACATACTAATTGCGACGGGGGAATATTCCCGTCGCAAATACCTTTTACCGCCGCCGGTTATTTGCGACGGGAATATTCCCCCGTCGCAAATAGGTTTCCCGCGATTTGGCGCGCAAACCGCGCCAGTCCTTTTGCGACGGGGAAAGCTATCCCGTCGCAAAAGGCTACTTATTTGCGACGGGCAAATAACCCCGTCGCAAATGCCCATTTTTCCCGTAGTGGGGGGGTTATCACGTCGGTTATTAAATAACCGACGTGATAAACCATTCCACAGGTGTTTATCACGTCGGTTATTAAAAAAACCGACGTGATAAACCCTTCCCGATTTCTTTATCACGTCGGTTATAAAATAACCGACGTGGAAGACAAATTTTAAAAAAAAAAATCAAATGCAGTCCTCTGCTCTCCCCCAGAAACAACCAGAAACCAAATCAAGAATTCGTACCACAAAAACAGAAGTAGATCAAAACAAGAACTAAAGCAAAATTAAGCATTTACATTGATAACATATAAAACTTACCCCACTTGACAGCCCCCACCACACCCTTGGACCGCCCCCGACCCCCTGGAAAGCCCCAAACACCCTGGGACAGCACCAAACACCCCGGGACAACCCCCCCCACTGGACTCCCACCACCCCTTGAACAAAACCCCCTCACCCCACTTGACAGCCCCCACCACACCCCTGGACTGCCCCCGACCCCCTGGACATC
Organism: Viscum album; assembly: GCA_963277665.1. Lineage (NCBI taxonomy): Eukaryota > Viridiplantae > Streptophyta > Magnoliopsida > Santalales > Viscaceae > Viscum > Viscum album. The sequence goes on along the minus strand of OY728141.1, from coordinate 1,134,093,888 downwards.
CCCAAACACCTCGGGACAACCCCCAACCTCCTGAAAAACACCCCCTCACCCCCTCACCCCACTTGACAGCCCCCACCACACCCCTGGACTGCTTCCCGACCCCCTGGACAACCCCAAACACCCCGGGACAACCCCGCCATCCTCCTGAACAGCACCCCCTCACCCCACTTGACAGCCCCCACCACACCCCTGGACTGCCCCCTGACCCCCTGGACAACCTCAAACACCCCGGGACAACCCCCCCACCCTCATGTATACCCCCCACACCCTGGACAGCCCTCCCCCACCCCATTGGAGCCCCCACCACACCCCTGGAATGCCCCCGACCCCCTGGACAGCCCCAAACACCCCTGGACAACCCCCACCCTCATGTATACCCCCACCCCTTGGACAACACTTCCACACCCCTGGACAGCCCTCCCACACCCCTGAAACAGACCAAAAAATTACCGAAAACAAACAAGAACCCCCTTACCCCATTAGACTGCCCCCACCACACCCCTGGACACTCCCCCCCACACTCTTGGACATCACCACCACCCCTGGACATCCCCCACCCTCCTGTAGACCCCCCACATCCCTGGACATCCCTCCCACACCCTTGAAACAGACCAAAAAGTTACCAAAAACAGACCAGAACCCCCTCAACCCACTAGACATCCCCCACCACACCCCTGGACTGCCCCCCATCCCCATGGACACCCTGGACCCCCCCCCCCTCACTGGACAACCCCCCACCCTGGAAACCCCCCTCACCCCACAAGACACCCCCACACCCCTGGACACCCCCTGGACAACCTCCCACTCCCCCGGACAGCCCTTCCACCCTCCTAGAAATGCTCCCACCCCCCATGGACTGCCCCCCCATTCTCATGGACACACAGGACCCCCACCCCACCGGACAGCCCTCTCGGACCCCTGGACACCCCCACCCCACACCCTTGGAACCCCTCCCCCCAGACCATAATCCATACCAGAAAAACCATCATAAGTAGACCAAAACAAGAAGTAGAGCAAAATTAAACATTCACATATATAACATTCAAAACTTACACTGTCAACTTCAAAAAAAAAACTAAATCCAACCTAAATGACTACCAAATACACAATTACAACAATAATATTCAAAATTACATTTTACATTACAAACAACTAAAATTCAATCAAACCTGTAAAATAATTTGACCACTCCACTTGTAAGTGTTTGATGTATTCACCAGTATAGGGTTGAGGGTCATCAAAAAGCTAAAAATGAAAAGGATATTAGTTAATGTGTATAATGAATAAATCAAATTGAAATATTATGGCAAAGTTTAAGAGGAAATCTTACCAGGTCAAAATTCACAACTGTCCCAGTTGTTATTATTTCATACATAAATCTTAACATATAATATCCACATTCGATGATGCCTTGTTGTTCATTAAAATTCTGTTTTAATGAGTGTAAATTCAATATATTATTTTTATGTAATAAATTAAAAAGTACAAATTATAAATGGATATTTACCTTCGCATTTACATATTTGATCTTTGCACTCCTTTTCTTTGTGTTTTTTCGAAAGTAGGCCCATGACCTGTTAGAAAATAATACGAATGGGGTAAATTTAAAATTCATTATAATATATAAAACTATTGAGAAATTGAAACTTACTTTTCCAATATATTCTTAAAACTTTCCCGCACATCATCATGGACAGAGCATATCCAATAAAGTGCTTTCTCCCTTGGGAAAAAAACCCCTAACATCCAATGATCACTGATAAAAGGAAATTTAAGGTTAGTGGTTTTTTATGTTAAAAGATAATGAACTCTTTGAGAGAGATGTGTTTCATACCTCTCACAAAAAGGCATCATCCAACATCGTGTGACTATATTCTTTTCAAGTCTTTCAGCAATATAAAGCATTCTTTGTTCCTCATCCAATGCACATGCTTCAGGGGAAATCAATTGCGGGTCCATGAATCCATATACATCTGTCAGATCATTCCTCTCACAAATTTTATAAAGATACCTAATACAAAACAGACATAAGTATACATTTTTAATAAATATAACGCAAGGAAAAGGTGTTAAGACTTACATGGAAAAAATTTGCACCACGTTGATGCCCAACTTATCTCCAGTAACAAGCTCCATGATATCAGTTTTCATAATCCCCACACTTATTTCACGTCCACAAACATGAGCTTCCATTGGAAAATCATAATGACCCGCCAACAAATTTGAATATCTTAACAATCTGTCAAGACTACTAGAATCTATATCTGATTTCATAGCCATTTGTCTTTGTTGTTGTCTATACATTATTTCTTTACCTTTGAAGTATTCCTATAAAAATAAATAGAAAAATATATTAGTTTTCAAATGATAAAACAAATTTAATAAAAAAATAAAATAAAATATATAACATTAATACCTCTATGGTAATGAGTCGAAGAAGTCTGGATGGCCAAATTAAAAAATGGCCGATACTATGTCTAACTGTCGTCACCTCATCTGTAGGTAATGGTACTCAAGCTGATCTATCTATAATATCCTATACAGTGACCCTCTGATTCTCTACCTCTAATTGTTGATGATGAACTGTATCTCCTATACAATATACCAACCCATATGAAACTATATGATGTTGAGAATCATCAACATACAACTCGCAATAAGTAGGAAGATGCGACGTAGGAGTAGGATAAAAAATGGGGTCCGCAGGCTGAGGTGGGGGAGTGGGAGCTACTGGCAGAGGTGGAGGATAAATAATGGGGTCTACAGGGGGAGGTGGAGGAGTGGGAGCTGCAGTCTGAAATTGTCTTTGCATGTCTGCAAACATATACTGTACCAACGTTCTAATATTTTCCTCCATCATCGCATTAATATTATGAACTTTAGCCTCCAAGTATTCTATTTTTTTATAAACCCCCTCAATGTTAGAATTTGAAGAACGTGGAAACACTTTTCTTACCGATACACCTGCCGGATATCCTCTTACACAACTAGGATGTTCGGGCTTTCCCAATGCTACAGATAAAATATCTTGCCTCCCAGTAGCTGTAAATGCCCCCTGTGAACTATGCTCCTCAAGAGAGTCCTGTATTAATTTATTGAACATTTCTGTAATGATTGAAATTATATGAAGAAAATAGTTAACTTAAATAAATAAAATAGATATCTTACAATCCTCTCAGCTATGATTCTCAATTATTCTGAAAGATATTACCCTTTTTTTCCCTTCTGAGCTCTCTTCCATTTTTCATGTCTAGATGGAGGGGATGGAGGGACCAACTCTCCAGAGTTTGAAGACTCAGATCTTAGTTGTTGAAATTTTTCCGCCATCATTTGTTCTTCCAAAAATGCATAACCTCCCTAAGATAAACTATGAGGGTATACATTTTTAGATTGGATATCCTGATGAGCTTTCCTTGTTTGCTATAAATTAAGAATAATTTTTTTTAACAAAACATTAATAAGATCATTTATATAAGAAATCTTATAAAAGTTTACATTTCCCTTACCAAAAATGAATATTTTCTTCTACTTTCATAAAACTGTCTCCATGTGTCTTCATCTATAAAAGGATATATACGACATGGATTTTCATGACTCCTATGACCATAAATGAAATCAGATGAGAGGGTTGATTTCAAATCCCTCCATCTCCTGACAGCCAACGATAAGCATTTCTTCCTGACTCCTCTAGTGTCAGGAATATCAAATGTCATCTGATAAAGAAGAGGTTAAACATATTATATATACTAGAAACATTTAAATAATAGTAAAAAAATATCAAAATATCTTACCAAAATCTTCTCACACAACTGAGAGATTATCGCTTTATCCACACTTCTCCAGTCATCATACAGAATTCTTACTTTTCTCTTAGCCCGAGTTAATACAAAACTCTTATAATCTTTTGCATTTGGAAATCTAGGAATATCATCATCATCAAACTCAACGACTATCCTATGATCCTGCGTACAGGCAAGTGCTAATTTTGGTAAATGTGTGCACCCACATTTACCAACCTTTGAACTCTTTTTCGTAATAGGAGCACATGAGGAAGATTGGGGAACATCAAGAGGAGCATGTGAATGTTCCTCCCCAGAGGTATGACCAATATGATCATCTCCAAAATCATGTGGTTGATCAACTGAATGATTTGTCATTATCCTTCAAATAAAAAAAACAAACATTAGTTCACAAATATACAAATTCAAATATTTTAATACTACTGTAATCAGAAAATAGAAAAGTGTACTAAGTTACGTAATAGTAAACATTGGTAATATGGTAAGCATGTTAAAAAATGGTAAATATGGTCAAGATGGTCAATATGGTAAACATGGTAAACATGGTAAACATGGTAAACATGGTAAACATGGTAAACATGGTAAAGTAATTGTCACTGAACAAAAATAATAGATATATAATTCATGTAATGGTAAACATGATAAAGTAAACTAAACAAACTTAAAACAAACAAAAACTTATACTTATTTTGTTTTCATTCATGTTTTAATAAAGAAAAAACTTACAATATCTAACATTTTATGAAAAAAATAAATGTAAACAAGAAATAAACATATGTTACCTGTAATTTTAGGAATTTACAAATGGATTGTTTTCCCAAATTCCTTCATCGTGATCGTTCCTTATGGCACAAACCATGTCTTCAACATGCTCATCATTATGTTCTGTTAATATTTTCATGGAAGTAGGGATCTCACATAAATCAGCATCTTCATCAAGTTCATCCTCACCAATATATTGTTTTTTCCCTTGTAAAACAATAGCCCACTGCATATCTGATTGATCTACTACATAGAAAATTTGTTTTGCATGTGTTTCCATTATAAAAGAATCAGCTCTGTCTTCCAATCTATTCAGATTAACAAGTGTCATTCCAAATTCATCGTGTCTGACACTGTTGTTACCGATAAACCATTTAAAGTTAAAAATAGAAACTTTAATTTTAAAGTAATCAACCTCCCATATGTCTTCAATCACTCCATAATATGCACTTGATGCAGAAATTGGGTTTTTGTTCTTAGCACTCGAAAAATGCATTGCTTCTGCAAACACCAATACACCACTATTCTAAACTGCACTTCTGTTGTCCTGAGCTTTCATATGAAATGTATAGCCATTAATGTCATAACCGGACCATGTTATCACATTTAAACATGGACCACCCACTATCCATTTTAATGTCTCTGATACATCTGATCTACCAAGCAAGGTCTTTTTAAACCATGACAAAAAAGTTTTGTTGTGCTCATTCAAAATCCACATTTCTTTCTTCTTTAGATGACATTGTTTCAACTCATTAATATGAAATGTGATATATAGTTGAGCATCAAATATGTTATTCAAGATGTATGATTCTAACTTCTTCATCTGTTTAGCTGACAATGATTTGACTTTCAAGCCACGAATCCCCTTTCCCTCATTATTAACTCGTTCATGGAGAGATGGAGGCAAACCTATGTGTTGCACCGCAGCCAAGTATCTCGTACAAAACTCTGCTACCTCCTCAGAAATATACTTTTAAATAATGGAGGCTTCAGGTTGATATGGATTTTTAACATACCCCTTTAATATTTTCATATACCTTTCAAAATGATACATCCAATGAAGATATACAGGTCCATAAAGCTTTATTTCTCGAACCAGATGAATCATTAAATGCACCATTATATCAAAAAAAGTTGGAGGAAAATACATTTCCAATTGACAAAGTATAAAAATTGCATCATTTTCCAAAATGTTCAAAGCATTCACATCAATCGCCTTGTTACAAATTGAATTGAAAAAATAACACAACTTCATTATAGTCTTTCTAACACAGATGGACAATATTCCACGCAATGCAACTGGTAGAATTTGTTGCATCATGATGTGACAATCATGTGATTTCATACCTATCAACTTCAAGTCCTTCAATGAGACAAAATTTTTTACATTTGAAGAATAACCTTGAGGCACTTTGATATCATGAAGACACTGACAAAAGATAATTTTCTCCCTCTTCGATAATGTATGACAAGCCGGGGGAAGAAATGTTCGTCTTCCTTTAGGAGTGGGAGCTAACTCCAAACGTATTCCCATTGATAGTAAGTCTAATATTGCATTCAACCCATATTTTTTATTTCCTTTAATATCTAACAATGTTCTAATCAAACAATCACAGATATTCTTCTCCACGTGCATGACATCAATATTATGTTTAACTTCATGATACCTCCAATATGGTAGCTTAAAAAATATTGACATTTTCTTCCAAATATGTATATCATTACCAGATTTCTGTGTCTTTCCCAATGTCACATCAAGGTTTTTCACCCTCTCAAAATACAGATCAGGGGATAAAGGTTTTTGAGCAGTATAAAATTCTTGTGATCCATTGAATGACTTTTTTAGTCTTCTATAAGGGTGATCCATATGAAAAAAATTTCGACGACCCATGTACACTGTTTTCCTCCCATGATACAATTGACAATACGAAGTCTATTGTTCGCAAATTGGACATGCTTTATGCCCTTTAACACTATATCCAGGAAAATTTCCATACGCTGGGAAGTCATTTGTAGTGAACAGAAGCACTGCATACAGTTGATTTCCATTTTATAATAATCATACACCCTAATACCATCAGCCCATAACAGTTTCAAATCATCAATCAACGGTGACAAGTAAACATCAATATCATTTCCGGGTTGCTTTGGACCAGAGATCATTATACTCAACATGAAATATTTTCACTTCATACAAACTTCAGGAGAGAGGTTGTAAATTACCAATAAAACAGGCCATGAACTATGTGTGCTATTGAGGGTTTGGTATGGATTTATTCCATCTGTGCACAACCCTAGTCTGAGATTTCTAATTTCATTTCCAAATATAGAATACTACGCATCAATTTTCTTCCATTGTGGAAAATCAACTGGATGACATATTTTTCCATCACATACCCACTCATCAGCATGCCATCTTAACCTTTTTTCATCATGTGAATTAGCAAATAAACGTTTAAAATGATGAATTATAGGAAGATACCAAAATACCTTTTAAGGGAAATTTGTAATCTCTACATCAGCCTGTGATTTTTCTTTCACCTTATACCGTGATGTCCCACATTTAGGACACTCTGACAGAAATTCATATTCCTTCCTATATATAATGCAGTCATTCGGACATGCATTTATTTTCTTGTATCCCAATCCCATCAGGCATAATATTTTCTTGGCCTTATAATGTGAATATGGAAGATCGTTATCTTTTGGAAGAATGTATTTCATCAATTGTAGTAACTCTGTAAAACTTATGTCACTCCATCCATGTTTTGCCTTCAGGTTAATCAATCTTAACACCGTCGAAAAAACCATAAAATCTGTACAACCAGGATATAATGGGTTTTCAGCAGCACCATATAGACGTGCAACTGTCGGTTCTATCTCAATTTGTTCTGCTACAATTTCGCGAATCATTTCTTCAATTCCATCGGAGTTACCATCTTGAGAATCATCATCATCAGTGACATTCCGTCTAGTTTCACCATGCCGAATCCAAGGGCTATAACTCGGATTAAAACCATGACAAATCAGATGATCTTTTATCTCTCTACTTTCAACTTCTTCATATTCAAACATTTCAGGCATGGACAGAAAAAAATGTCACTACTTGGAACATTTCGTTTAGAAAATTCCAAAATGGCATCAACACCTTCCTCATATTCATTGCTCATTCGATGTGCCATAATCCAACTTCGACTCATTATTACCTATAACAAATATAAAAAATATATATATTTTTAAGATAAGACAAATATATGTTTATATGAAAAAAATCATAATTTGAATGTAAAACAATTTTGAAATATAAAACAAATCTATGCATATTTAAAATAATATGCTTGAATATTATTTTAAAAACAAAAAATAGTTAGATATAACAGTTTTAAACTCCATTGAATCAAAGAAAACCATGGGGCCTACAATGGTTGATAGAAAATTGGAGAAAATGGAGTAAACCTGAGAATCAAATCAAATTTAAAATAAAAATTCAGATAGAGAAAATCACAATGTAAAGCCAATCATCACGGCATAATCATCATGTCATAATCTCAGAAACCACAATGCAGTAGTCAATCCCAATTGACACTTATCCCCCACCCCCTTGGATACCCCCTGGACACCACCACCCCCTTGTACAACCCCCACCCCCTGGACACCACCCCCACCCCCTTGGACACCCCATGGACAACACCACACCCTTGGACAACCCCCCACCCCTCCTGGACACAAACCCCACCCTCTACCCCCTTGGACACCCCCCGGACACCCCCCCAACCCTCTGGACAGCCCCCACCCCCTGGACATCCCCCACCCCTCTAGACAGTACCCCCACCCCTCCTGGACACCACCCCCACCCCCTACCCCCTTGGACACCCCCCTGGACACCCCCAAACCTCTGGACAGCCCCCACCCCCTAGACATCCCCCACCCCTCTAGACAGCACCCCCACCCCTCCTGGACACCACCCCCACCCCCTACCCCCTTGGACATCCCCCTGGACACCCCCAACCCTCTGGACAACCCCCCACCCCCGGACAACCCCCAAAACCCTCTGGACAGGCCCCCACCCCCTTAGACAGCCCCCCACACCCACCCACCCCCTTGGACACCCCCCTGGACACCCCCAACCCTCTGAACAGCCCCCACCCCTGGACAACCCCCCAAACCCTTTGGATAGCCCCCCACCCCCTTGGACAACCCCCCACCCACCCCCTTGGACACCCCCAACCCTCTGGACAACCCCCCTACCCCCTGGACAGCCCCCATCCCTCTAGACATCACCCCACCCCTCCTGGACACCACCCCACCCCTACCCCCTTGGACACCCCCCGGACACCCTCCAACCCTCTGGACAGCCCCCCACCCCCTGGACAACCCCCACCCCTCTAGATAGCACACCCCACCCCCACCCCCTTGGACACCCCCCTGGACCCCCCAACCCTCTAGACAACCCCCACCCCCCCAGACAACCCCCAAACCCTCTGGACATGCCTCACCCCCTTGGACATCCCCCCCTACCCACCCACCCCCTTGGACCCCCACACCCCTGGACTACCCCCCACCTCTATGGACACCCTGGACAGCCCCCAACCCCCTGGACAACCACTAACCCTCTTGACATCCCCCCAAAACCATGGGATTTTAACCTCAAGCTACTAGTTTTGGCATATCTAGAGATTTTAACCTCAAGCTACTAGTTTTGGTATCATGCCATTATTCAAAATGAGAACCATGAATTGTATCTCCAACTAGTCTAAAATTCTCTATTGTGCAATGAATCGGTTTTTAATAGCATATGAAGACTTATAATAGTCCAAGAAAATAAGCGACGTAAATAGATTATGGAACAACCAAGAGTGATACCCAAAATAGAAACAACCAAGGATCTAAAAAAAACATTCCACCATGAAAAACCATATATATACTTATAAAATAAATCAAACTGGTACACAAAATGGGTTTATCACAATGGTTTACATATAAATTGTAGTAATATAGGTGAATGAGATCATTAGTTGTCAATGACAACAAAAATTACCATCAATGTCGGACATTTGCGAAACAAAAACAAACGAAATAGAAGTAGGTGAGGCTTACATGAATATTGCGAGTGGATCTAATAGATTCGGGGATAATAAATAATATGATGATGGAAAAATTAGTTAAGAGGGTTTTAAATCAAAGAATCTTACCTAGTTTAAACAAAAAAATCGCAAAACGTAAATATAGACTATCCGAGAAAAAAAAAACGAACGAAATAAAGTCGTGGGAAGCTTACCTGAGTGTTGCGAGTTGAGATGATAGATCCGAGGAGAGTAAAGATGATAAACGATGATAGAAAAACTAGTTTAACGCAATGAGATCGACAAGTTGATTAGGGTTTACCACGTGAGAGAGACAAGTCTCCGGACTGTCGATCGAAAAATCATAAATGACAATCCACGGGGTGTGTTAATTTTTTAAATGTTTTATAACATCAGTTATTTAATAACCGACATTATAAACTTTTTTTATTACATTTATAACGTCGGTTATTATAATAACTGACATTATAAATGTATCAGATATGGATTTTTTTTACGTCGGTTATAGAATAACCGACGTAAAAAATTCTGCGGGTTGTTTTGTTACGTCGGTTATCAAATAACTGACGTCAAAAATGCCTCAAAATCCATTTTTTTATGTGGGTTATTTTACAACCGACGTAAAAATTTCGTAGATAACTCATTTTTTACGTCGGTTATCAAATAACCGACGTAAAAAATAGTGCGCTTTGGTTTTTTACGTCGGTTAATTTATAACCGACGTTAAAAACAAACGCGCTCGATTTTTAACGTCGGTTATTAAAATAACCAATGTTAAAAATTTACTCACCACATTTTTTATGTCGGTTATAAAATAACCGACGTAAAAAACCACGTTTCACATATTATCACGTCGGTTATATATAACCGACATAAAAAATAGTGACGTAAATAACATTTTCTGCACTAGTGAGGTCATGAGTAATATATAATGAATAAAATATTAAATGGAGAGTACTAAAATTGATATAGAAACACAATTTAATAAGAAATAGAAATTTAGGACTTATTATAAAAGAAACCGAGGAAGAAAGGAACCCTCATATTACTTTGATTCTTAGATTTAGAACCAACCTGATGCCCTCGCAAGAATTGTTAATTCCCATGTGAATGCCAAATATAGAAATTTATAATGTACATGAACCACTAATGACTAAATCTACAATTAATTAGTATAAAATCATTTAATTCCAATGTCATTCCCACAAGGATAGGTTGGGGAATACAATTAATCTGATAATAAAGACATACACTAAGAGAAAATGAAAAAAAGAAAACTAAACTACTGGGCATGTGGATTTTTGAGAAAGTGGGGTAAGATAATAAAAAAAGCTTATCAAGCATGTAACAACCCTATAAAAGTGATACTTAAAAATCTAAATGTCACTACCCATGTTAACAAGACACACCTTTCTTCTTGGGAGTTTTCCTGGCTAGAACTCCATTGTAAGGTCCTGAATCTATTTAGACCGACCCTTTGCATGTTTCCAAGGCTTGTGGTGCTCTAAGGAGGACTAGAGTAGGTCTATAAGTGTTTGAATGATAAAATATGAAATTAGGAAAAGTTTCATGTCGTGAAAGTGCGGTTCACAACTTGGGTGAGAGCCCAACTCACAACCAGTCAAATAGACTACATGGAGTTATCAGCTATGTGGAAGGATCAACTATGTGGTTGAATTCATCTATGTGAATTGGCTATGTGGATGGATCAATTACATGAGCAATCATCTATATGAGTGATCAACTACATGAGAGATCAGCTATGTGGGCAATTTAGCTACGTGAGAGATCAACTATGTGGGGAATTCAGCTACGTGGGGAATTCAGCTACATAGGGAAAATTACTATGTGGGGAATTCAGGGAATTCTTCTACATGAGGAATTCATCTATGGGGTTTTTTTTCTACATTGTTATTTCAGCTACGTGAAATCGCCTACATGGAGATTTCCTCTAGTTTTGTGAAAACATCCATGCATGCCTTTTGGAAGCATGAATCAAGGGCCTTCAATGGCCATTTTTCAAAGGTAATTATATCCTTAAATTTATGAGTTGGATGAGGCTGTAAATACATCCTTACACATGGTGTTTAATGAGATCCTCAAGAGTTGGAATTAAATATTTTACAATTTGGAAAATCCAATCGTACTATATTTATCAATTAAAAAATAAATTTCTTTCCCTTCATTTATTTTTAGATATTTTCTCTTGAGACTAGATGTTCTGAAACCCTTACCTTGGAATTGTGGAACCCTTCTTCTGGTGGCTTGAGTTCTCTAGCAGCGATCCCATCTTTCACCCACCCCCTGTTTTGGTGCAGTGAATCGCGTGGAGCTTCTTTCTTCTAGGTAGGGGATTCATTTCTTTTCCTAATTTATGTGAAATTGTACAGTTATCATGGTTTATCCATTTGTATGTAAATATAATTAATCTAATAATTATTGAACTAGATTAATAAATAATTGGTTAGAGATCGCATGTCGACGTTGTGGCTTTATACCGTGATAACGGTTTTCATCTTGATTTGGTAGATAGTGTGATATCTATGATATTATTGTTAGCATGTCTTGTGATGCTATGGATTATCATGTTGTTCTTGATGGAAATTGGTAAAGAACATAAATATGGAATTAATTGATAATTAATTGTCTTAATAATAATTAAAGAAGAGGCATGTTGTAATCCAGTGTTTGTTGTAATTTGATGATGATCAAATTGGTGCAATGCACATGCTTAATTAAATGCGATCTTCCATGTTTTAATGAAATTGATAAAAATGTGAATCATGATGATTCTTGTTGATAATGTTGATAATAATAAAAAGGCATATTATTTGAGAATGGTTTATCTCACAGTTATTTGAAACTGTTTTAATGCTAATAGAATTTTTAGATTTTGATAGATTGTTATAGGTTGATGCCTTAATTTGCCTATAGTTGGAACATTTGAATAATGAATCAGTTGAATCAATATGGAATAAGAACCGATTGCATGATAAAGATAATTTATAGGGCCTGATTTTCCTGTCTGCTTGAGAAGACTAAGTGCCTTGAGTTTAGAGTGATGAGAGCTTGTTTATGTATAAAGGATGGATGCCTTTTTTAGGGACTATATTTCCTTGTTGACTATGCTTGTTTGTTTCTTGCTGATTTTTATGATGTGCTCCGGATGTGAGATTTTCTATGTGATGTGATATGGGGTGGGGAGGACTGAAGGTGATGTTGATCTTAGGACACCTAATGTGATATGGAGTAGGTAGTCCCAGATGATGTGGCGTTAGTTGATGCCTATGGTGTCGAGATGCATTGGGATATGCATGTGGGTTTCAGGGATGATATTAGAGATGATGAAAGAAGTTGAAGTTGTACTTAACCATTGATGTGATTCTAAGAGCTGGGATGCTCACTTATGAATCAGTTTAATGGCTGATGGCCAGGTTTCTTATTTTATCTATATTCCTTTCTCCACTACTTGAGGTATCTAGATGTGATTGGTTGCATGTTTTCTCTTGGTGGTATCTTAGGATGGTTTTCTTAGAGTACCTAGAATTATGGAAAGTAATAATGTTTAATAAATTCTTAACCCACAGGGCTGGTAATGAAAGAATGAAAATGCTGGAAAGATGTTAATCTTGATAATCTGTGGACTCAGTTTGGATTATGCCTAGAGGGCATAGACTTTACTCTGATGATTAAGGTAATATATCTTGAAATAATGTTAATGGTTAATTTAATAGTCACTGAATTAATTAACATAAGGAAATGATAAAAAATGAAAAGAATTAATTAATGCAACTCTTTTAAATGCTTGAGTGCTTATAGGATATCTGGTCTTAGTAGTGGTAGCTGGGAGTCCGAGCGATTTAGCTACAATTGAGTCTAAGACTAGGTTATTCCTATAGTGTGATTGTGAGATATATTATATCATGTATATTATGTGATTTCATATTCCACCCCACCCATATTGGTTAGGGAGACTAATACCCAATGGACTCTAAAAGGATGTTTTCCCCAACATCTTGACGAGAGGATGGATGACCGACTACCCCCTATGGCCCCACTCTCTTCTCTTGGTAGTTACATGTGATGAAATGCATGGTGGTTAGTTTTTCCATATATGTGTGTAGAGGGCTGTAATGGATTGTGGTTATTTCACACACATGTATTACCAAATATAGTATCCATAGGATTATTATAGGTATGACATGAATATGATGTGATTACTTGTGGTACCTTAATCGGTGTATGAGATACTTGGTTACTATAACACCCGAGGTAAATAAAGAATATGGCATTTTTATATTTATCCATATTTGTGAATAAAATGTTAATATTAATTTAAAGGGAATTCTATGCTCGATGGCGTACCCAATACGCAACAACGAGTTTCTTGGAAATCTTACGCTGCACTCTAATAATAAAATAATATTATTTTAAATGGCAGTTAATGCCTAGACATTGTAATGGCGGGAATGAACAGAAATAACTAAAAAATTATTATATATGTTTGTCAAATATCTTTACTTTTTTCCAATAAATGTTAGAGGCTTAAAATGCGAATGAATCCAATTTTAAGCATAAATCTTCTAATATTCTTTAAAAGGTCGATTAACCACCTTTTGATGGTGAACCCTTTTTAAATATACTTTTGAAGATTTTATATGTTATATTTGACAAAATGAAATCCTTCTTTAGAATCTGGACATCAAAATTTACTTTGTGTAAATTTTTGTTATTTTTCCGATAAAGACCTGTTTTAGTGAAAATGTTGTATTTTAATTCAAAACCTCTTTTTAATCTAATTTATTTATATGATTATATCATCTTTTGAATTGGTTTTAAAGAGCAATTAGAATATATTTTTACCATTTAATCCAATGGTGGTCATTGGAATTAATTTCACTTTGAAATTGGACTTAAACTAGTGTCAATCTTTTAATAGATATTGTTTCTTAAAAACACGCTATTTGTTTTGACAGCGGGAATTAATTATTAAATTAATTAATGCAACTTTTATGTTTTGAATTTTGTAAAATAGAAATCATTTTTGAATTCGGAATATCAAATATATCTTAGGGTGAATTTTTGGTATTTTTCTGAAAAACTTAATTTTTGATGAATAGTGAAACCACTAAGTGGTAGTTAAAAAACTGTTTTTTCGTTTAAATGAAACTTTACCACTTCTGTGATTTGAATTTTAAAAATCCAACATACATGATTTTCATTAGGATGTAAAACGTGGTTTAATGGGATTAAAATAATTTTTTGGTGAATAGTAACTTTTAAGTTTTATTAATCGCGATTAAAGGTAATTAGTGTAATTTAAGGGAAAGATAATGTTATAATAATATGAAATGACCTTGACACATGTCCTACCCTTATTGGATGAGTCATGGCCGACCAAGACAATCCATGGGTCAACTTGGGGACCCCATGGAGCCACTTTGGTATGAAAATGACATTAATAACTTTTTATTTAAAGTTGAAATAAAAATGTCACAAACATGTATTGTTTTACTAAAAATTTTTTTACATGGGGTTATACAAGTCATATTTTTGACTATAAATATCCATTAGAAATATAAAAATATTTCCTACATCATAGTATTTTTTTTATAATTTTTAGACATTAAATAAATTAATTTATTTATGACACCATGATGATGCAACGATTACCTCATTAATAAACAATTTAAATAAAATGAGAAGATAAGGTAAAATCTAAGACTTACACTTGTCAAAAACCTATTGGATGGGTGTATTTTAAAACCTTATCACCTTATCCTCGAAATATATAATTTTGGGACCTTTAATATCCTAAAATCATTTTATAATAAAGTAACTTTTCAAGACATTCCAAGAGTGCCCCTCCTCCCTCTTATAAAAGGCCCCCACCTCTACCCCCTTACCCACAGCTCTCAAGCCTTTGGCTCGACCAAACTCTGCTCATTTTATCTCTCCACATCCCTCTCTTCATCCTAGGAGCCTTACCTTTGGCAGAAATCTCTTCAAGAAACCCTTTTGGTTCAAACCAGGAGGAGTTACCCGATTTAAAGGTAATGTCTTCACTTGTGTTCTTTTGTTTTATTTTTCTTCTCCAACCCCCTAAAATCTTTTTATTCCTTTATTTTGTAACAAAAATAGTATCTTAAATATACTAGGATGTTGTTATGTGAAGTATTCTTTCTACACTTACACACACCTCTATCTAATGGTTAAAGAACCTACTGTTTCTGTGGATGGCGAATTACTGCCTCACGAAACGATGATTGTTCAATCTTCTCTTAACACCTTTCATGGTGACCATTATGATGTCACTATATTTTATATATGATATATATGGTATTTATTTTTTCTATATGCTTCTGTATTTTATATTTAAAACATACCTTTATGCTTTGCATGTTGTGCAAATGCGATAATTTCATACGAGGAAGTGTGGACTACCGCCCCCTCAAGTGATGTGACTCATTCATACAATACATGGAATGTATAAAGAATTAAATTAATGAACATATGTGACCTATATAACATATATATTATACTGGAATTATAATATATATATATATATATATATATATATCATCTAGTTTTAATTCCATTAATGTGCCAAAGCAATGGAAGTAGCGTTCATGCGTACGTACGACCTACCGTCTCCATGAACGGTGCATTTCATTTCTTTTTATCTCCAAATATTATGGAATAAGTATAAAAAGAATATATACTGGATATATATTATATTTAAATCATTAATACTATTCTGGATATGATGTACATATAACTACATTGACAATGCTTTTCAAACAAGATCATTTTTGACTCATGTACCGAACATCGACAAAACGTATGATATTAACTCACATAATTAACTAATTACTATAACATGATAATATATGATATTAATTGAATAATAAACTTTAAATTATTTCCTTAAGAAATTATAAATTGGCCAAATTATATTATTCAGTAATATAAAGAAATGAACAAGACAAGTTGGACTTGAGGTAAGGGATCCTACCTCTCTCGTTCTTTTTAAGAACTCTCTTTTATGTCATTTCCTTTAAGCTAATCTTTCTTATGTTTGGGGATGTTTTTTATATTCCTCATGCTGTACTTTTTATGTTCATATTATGAGATACCCTATTTGATCTCATCAATCCATTTTTGGAAGTTTTATATGGCGCCGTTAGGCTGTCGAATTTTCATAAGGGGATTTTCATCTCACTTTTTATTCTCGTGATATTCATGCTACATTTGCCACTATATCCTTTTGTGTGGTGTATGTACTGCCCAATATTTTACTATTTGTATAATATAATCTCATTTATGGGTATTTTCATCTTCATTGTATGACCCTTCTTTCATGGGGTGTACGTTTTGAAAGTTGCCCAAATCGGTAAGGGAACCTTTCACACTCCTTTTTTTAAAAGACTTATTTTGTTATGTCTTTTAATTTACATATTTTTATGTTGGGATATGTTCTTATATATCCTTATTGATTTAAATTTTATGTCCAAGGGATGAGATACCATTTTCTCTCACATCAACTGATTTTATGAATTTTAAAGTGATGCCGTTAGGCTGTTGAATTTTACCAAGGGAACTTCTTAACCCAATTTCGATTTCTTTGGGTTCAACATGTAGTTATTGAATATGTCATCCTTTGAATATGTGTGAATGAACTTTGATTGTTTTAAACTTAATATCCACTTATATTGGGTGTATTTATATTTTTCACACATAATTATGAGATTGATTTATCCTTAATTTAAGGATACCTTCTTTATAAGGGATTTCATCTCATTTTACATTTCTATTGAGACTTCATTGTTGTTATGAACCAATTCACTCTTATATGGTGTATATACTGTCCTTTGGAATATTATATCATGAATACCTTTATTCTCATGATATTATAAAGTTCTGATTAAATGTTATTCCTCAATTATTGTATTCAAGTGTCTGTCATTTTGTTAAAAACCCTTTAACTAAAATATCATTTTAAATGTTTTAATGTTTTATTCTTATAAATATTTCTCATTAATATCCATGTTTTCAAAATGGTTTTAAGGATTTATTTATATGGATATTAATGGTTTAAAATTTTAAAAGCTTCAAAGTGGTATGGGACACTTTGATTCAAAAATCTCTTTATTAAATGTTTTAAATGGTTTTGAAAATGGTTTTTAGAATGGATTCATTATTTCAATATCTTAAAATGTTATATTGTTATTGAAATATGGGAATTTTATCTTTACTTTATGCTTAAGTTATGTGCTATGATTATGTTATGGTTATTGGGCATTGTTTATGAAGACGGGTGGTTCCGTGATAAACTAATGGCGGGTGAGCCTGATATAGCTCTCCAATGCATTGGGTAACACAAAGGGGTTAAATGCTAAGGTTTATCCGAAGAGATTTAGGGAATATACTGTGATGGGTATTCCAAACGTAACCATGAGGGTTACTCCCTATATAATAATGTTATGAATGCCTCAAGTTACCTTTATGTCTTATGATTTCTATGAGTTATTCATAAATATTATGATTTCATGAGGTATGTTAACGTACTTATGTTTTATGAGTAATGTATGATTTCATTGATTCTTATGTATACATGTACTAATGTTTCCTTTCCATATTTCTATATCCCTTACTGAGCTTTTTATGCTCATCCCAAGTTTTTGAAATGTTTTTCATGGGTCAAGGGAAAGGTACATGATATGATGATAGTGTCAAGGAAGTGTCAAGAAAGAATCCATGTTTTATTTTAAATATGTTTCCATTGATGGGAAAAAATGAATACTATCTTTTATGTAACCACTTTGTTTAAATGTGGAATGTAATGCATGATTTATGATCTAATTCTCTAAAACTCTAAACCTAAAAAGATCCTCAATGTGAATTATTCATTTAATTCAAGATTATGTAATGTTTTAAGGCTGAGTCCTTATAGTTGGTATCATAGGTCGGTTTAGATAACTTTAGAGGTTAGAGTGTTGTTTAAGCATAAGTGACAAGTTGTGTATAACCACAATGGTTATTATATTAGATAGATTCAATGTTATTTTTGAATATTGGAATGAGTTTGAGATAACTTGGATAAGTATATCTTAGTGTTTATCTTCCTCTTTAGTACATGATGATTTTGTTGATATACTCACACTGACCTTTTTGGTTTTTGTAAATGGATGGATCTAGCAGGAACCAAAGTGACAATGGGTTTGAAGGAAACTGTGGTGGTTCTCTGATTAAGAGACTGGATGAAATGGGGGATTCAATGAGAAATCTCGTGGTTATTCTAAACCAACTATCAGGAGTCATGATCAACCACTTGAACCTTGGTGAGTTCTATAATGCATCTTGTATGAGAGAACCAACTCGATGTGGATGTTCAGGTGATAATTATAAAGGTAACCATTAGGGTTTATATGATCCTTACTTTTGAGGTAATTATGGGTTACTATATGTTATGATGGAAAATGAAAGGCATGAGATAAACTTGAGGTTAAAATATGTTTTGATTATTTTTTAAGATTTTATCTCATTTTGGGGAATGTCTTAAGAATTATATAGTTTTGGAAAAAGGACAACACGCAGACCATGTGACAACCCATCGCGTCGGACAAAGATGCGGGAATCGAACCCACAACCAAAGTGCAATTGGTATTTATCGCCTACCACTGGACTACGTGAAGTCCCTGGTTAGTTTGACTAATTATTTATAGTTAGATGATTTTATGAATAAAGAGTAAGTTGATTTAGGGTTATCTATGGAAATTATTAACCTATCATGGAGGATATGTGATTAGTTTAATTACTTTTCAATATAAGACTTTAAGAGCAACTGATGTTATTTGGAGGAAAATGTTAATTTGTACCTTGGAAGACTATGTGATTAAATCCTTCAGAGATTTGGGTTTCAATCTTAGTTTTGATTAATTTGAATAATTTTATGGATACATTTTTATTGAATGGTCTTTGTTGAACTTTGGGTATTGTTTGACAAATTTTGATGATTAAGAATAGATTTTTTTATAAAGGATTATCCTTTTTGGGTATTATCTGATCTTGTACTAACAATTTTGGTTTTGGTTAAGGTCTAAAGACATGGGAAGTATATAGTTCTATTTTTTGGATTAGGTTATTCTATAGAAGTTGATTATAGTACTCTTAATGTGAACAAGTCTTCCTAAATACTCGTCTTTTAGAGAAAATATGAGTTTGTGTAAGAAATCTAGTAAAAGTTGAAAGTCAACATGACAAGTAAGTATGTTTCCTTATGATTTAGTTAAGCTTATAAATAAATTCCTCAATGAAAATTAACTTAAAACTAAAATGTTGTCTGTTAACTTTTCCTACTGGTGAATCAAATACCGTTTAACCCATTACAAGTTTGTGATAATCTGGTGGTTAACTTTCTCCTAAACATGTTTTCTATCACTCTCCCTAAGAACATGAACCTTTGTTTTTTCTTCCATATCCATGTTTTCCTATATGGAATCCTAGTATGTGTTAACTCGGGTGACCTTTTTACTTCCCTTTCTTTCTTTTAAAGTAACAATTTAATTTACTCTTGTTCCGATGTGGGACTTTCAATGAAGTTTCCGAGCCCAATTTTAAAATTGCGAGGACGCAATTCCCAAAAGGGGGGAAGGATGTAACACCTGAGGTAAATAAAGAATATGAAATTTTTATATTTATCCATATTTGTGAATAAAATGTTAATATTAATTTAAAGGGAACGCTATGCTCGATGGAGTACCCAATACGCAACACCGAGTTTCTTGGAAATCTTATGCTGCACTCTAATAATAAAATAATATTATTTTAAATGGTAGTTAATGCCTAGCCGTTGTAATTGCGGGAATGAACAGAACTAACTAAAAAATGATTATATATGTTTGTCAAATATTTTTACTTTTTTCCAATAAATGTTAGAGGTTTAAAATGCGAATGAATCCAATTTTAAGCATAAATCTTCTAATATTCCTTAAAAGGTCGATTAACCGCCTTTTGATGGCGAACCCTTTTTAAATATAATTTTGAAGATTTTATATGTTATATTTGACAAAATTAAATCCTTCTTTAGAATATGGACATCAAAATTTACTTTGTGTAAATTTTTGTTATTTTTCCGATAAAGATCAGTTTTAGTGAAAATGTTGTATTTTAATTCAAAACCCCGTTTTAATCTAATTTATTTATATGATTACATCATCTTTTGAATTGGTTTTAAAGTGAAATTAGAATATATTTTTACCATTTAATCCAATGGTGGTCATTGGAATTAATTTCACTTTGAAATTCGACTTAAACTAGTGTCAATCTTTTAACAGATATTGTTTCTTAAAAACACGCTATTTGTTTTGACAACGGGAATTAATTATTAAATTAATTAATGCAACTTTTATGTTTTGAATTTTGTAAAATAGACATAATTTTTGAATTTTGAATATCAAATATAGCTTAGGGTGAATTTTTGGTATTTTTCTGAAAAACTTCAATTTTTGATGAATAGTGAAACCACTAAGTGGTAATTAAAAAACTGATTTTTCGTTTAAATGAAACTTTACCACTTCTGTGATTTGAATTTAAAAAATCTGACATACATGGTTGTCATTAGGATGTAAAATTTGGTTCAATGGGATTAAAATAATTTTTTGGTGAATAGTAACTTTTAAGTTTTATTAATCGCGATTAAAGGTAATTAGTGTAATTTAAGGTAAAGATAAGGTTATAATAATATGAAATGACCTTGAAACATGTAATACCCTTATTGGATGAGTCATGACCGACCAAGACAATCCATGGGTCAACTTGGGGACCCCATGGAGCCACTTTGGTAGGAAAATGACATTAATAACTTTTTATTTAAAGTTAAAATAAAAATGTCACAAACATGTATTGTTTTACTAAAAAATATTTTATATGGGGTTATACAAGTCATATTTTGACTATAAATATCCATTAGAAAGATAAAAATATTTCCTAAATCATAGTATTTTTTTTATAATTTTTAGACATTAAATAAATTAATTTATTTATGACACCATGATGATGCAACGATTACCTCATTAATAAAAAATTTAAATAAAATGAGAAGATAAGGTAAAATATAAGACTTACACTTGTCAAAAATCAATTGTATGGGTGGATTTCGAACCCTTATCACCTTATCCTTGAAATATATAATTTTGGGACCTTTAATATCCAAAAATCATTTTATAATAAAGTAACTTTTCAAGACATTCCAAGAGTGCCCCTCCTCCCTCTTATAAAAGGCCCCCATCTCTACCCCCTTACCCACACCTCTCAAGCCTTTGGCTTGACCAAAATATGCTCATTTTATCTCTCCACATCCCTCTATTCATACTAGGAGCCTTACCTTTGGCAGAAAGCTCTTCAAGAAACCCTTTTGGTTCAAACCAAGAGGAGTTATCCGATTTAAAGGTAATGTCTTTACTTGTGTTATTTTGTTTTATTTTGCTTCTACAACCCCATAAACTCTTTTTATTCCTTTATTTTGTAACAAAAACAGTATCTTAAATATACTAGGATGTTTTAATGTGAAGGATTCGTGCTATACTTACATACACCTCCGTCTAATGGTTAAAGAACATACTGTTTCTGTGGATGGCGAATTACTGCCTCATGAAACGATGATTGTTCAATCTTCTCTTAACACATTTCATGGTGGCCATTATGATTTCAATGTATTTTATATATGATAGATATGGTATTTATGTTTTATATATGCTTCTGTATTTTATATTTAAAACATACCTTTATGCTTTGCATGTTGTGCAAATGCGATAATTTCATACAAGGAAGTGTGGACTACCGCCCCCTCAAGTGATGTGACTCGTTCATGCAATACATGGAATGTATAAAGAATAAAATTAATAAAAATATGTGACCTATATAACATATATATTATACTGGAATTATAATATATATATATATATATATCTCATCTAGTTTTAATTCCATTAATGTACCAAAGCAATGGAAGTAGCGTTCATGCGTACGTACGACCTACTGTCTCCATGAACGGTGCATTTCATTTCTTTTTATCTCCAAATATTATAGAATAATTATAAAACGAATATATACTGGATATATATTATATTTACATCATTAATACTATTCTGAATATGATGTACATACCACTACATTGACAATGATTTTCAAACAAGATCATTTTTGACTCATGTACCGAACATCGACAAAACACATGATATGAGCTCACATAATTAACTAATTACTATAACATGATAATATATGATATTAATTGAATAATAAACTTTAAATTATTTCCTTAAGCAATTATAAATTGACCAAAGTTTATTATTCAGGAATATAAAGAAATGAACAAGACAAGTCGGACTTGAGGTAAGGGATCCTACCTCTCTTGTTCTTTTTAAGTACTCTCTTTTATGTCATTTACTTTAATCTCATCTTTCTTATGTTTGGGAATGTTATTTTATATTCCTAATACTGTAATTTTTATGTTCATATTATGAGATACCCTATTTGATCCCATCAATCCATTTTTGAAAGTTTTATGTGGCGCCGTTAGGCTGCTGAATTTTCATAAGGGGATTTTCATCTCACTTTTTATTCCCGTGAGATTCATGCTACATTTGCCACTATATCCTTTTGTGTGGTGTATTTACTGACCAATATTTTATTATTTGTATAATATACTCTCATTTATGGGTATTTACATCTTCATTGTATGACCCTTCTTTCATGGGGTGTACGTTTTGAAAGTTTCCCAAACCGGTAAGGGAACCTTTCACACTCCTTTTTTTAAAAGACTTATTTTGTTATGTCTTTTAATTTACATCTTTTTATGTTGGGATATGTTCTTATATATCCTTATTGATGTAAATTTTATGTAAAAGTGATGAGATACCATTTTCTCTCTCATCAACTAATTTTATGAATTTTAAAGTGACGCCGTTAGGCTGTCGAATTTTACCAAGGGAACTTCTTAACCCAATTTCGATTTCTTTGGGTTCAACATGTAGTTATTGAATATGTCATCATTTGAATATGTGTGAATGAAATTTGATTGTTTTACACTTAATATCCACTTATATTTGGTGTATTTATATTTTTCACACATAATTATGAGATTGATTTATCCTTAATTTAAGGATACCTTCTTTATAAGGGATTTCATCTCATTTTACATTTCTATTGAGACTTCATTGTTATTATGCACCAATTCACTCTTATATGGTGTATATACTGTCCTTTGGAATATTATATCATTAATCCCTTTATTCTCATGTTATTATAAAGTTCTGATTAAATGTTATTCCTCAATTATTGTATTCAAGTGTCTCTCATTTTGTTAAAAACCCTTTAACTAAAATATCGTTTTAAATGTTTTAATGATTTATTCTTATAAATATTTCTCATTAATATCCATGTTTTCAAAATGGTTTTAAGGATTTATTTATATGGATATTAATGGTTTAAAATGTTAAAAGCTTCAAAGTGGTATGGGACACTTTGATTCAAAAATATATTTATTAAATGTTTTAAATGGTTTTGAAAATGGTTTTTAGAATGGATTCATTATTTCAATATCTTAAAATGTTATATTGTTATTGCAATATGGGGATTTTATCTTTAATTTATGCTTAAGTTATGTTCTATGATTATGTTATGGTTCTTGGACATTGTTTATGAAGACGGGTGGTTCCGTGATAAACTAAGGGCAGGTGAGCCCGATATAGCTCTCCAATGCATTGGGTAACACGAAGGGGTTAAATATGCTAAGGTTTATCCGAAGAGATTTAGGGAATATACTGTGATGGATATTCCAAACGTAACCATGAGGGTTACTCCCTACGTAAGAATGTTATGAATACCTCAAGTTACCTTTATGTCTTATGATTTCTATGAGTTATTCATAAATCTTATGATTTCATGAGGTATGTTAATGTGATTATGTTTTATGAGTAATGTATGATTTCATTGATTCTTATGTATACATTTACTAATGTTTCCTTTCCATATTTCTATATCCCTTACTGAGCTTTTTATGATCATCCCAAGTTTTTGAAATGTTTTTCACGGGTCAAGGGAAAGGTACATGATATGATGATAGTGTCAAGGAAGTGTCAAGAAAGAATCCATGTTTTATTTTAAATATGTTTCCGTTGATGGGAAAAAATGAATACTATCTTTTATGTAACCACTTTGTTTAAATGTGGAATGTAATGCATGATTTATGATCTAATTCTCTAAAACTCTAAACCTGAAAAGATCCTCAATGTGAATTATTCATTTAATTCAAGATTATGTAATGTTTTAAGGCCGGGTCCTTATAGTTACTATATATGGACATGTGGATGAGATGATGTGATGATGTGACGATTGAGGTGCATGTTGTGATAACTTTCCTAGGTACCTTCAGGATAGAATATTTTGGAGAGATATGGGTCAGGACGTACGATGTTGGGGTAGAGTGTAAAACCAGCGGGGAAGCGAGAGTGGGGAACCCTTGATGTTTCAATACTATATCATATGCTCTCTTGTATGCAATTCTTGGTGAGATTTATCCATGGTGAGGCCGGGAACTTAGTATATCTATTTAGGTGATGAGTTAGTTTCATTGTTGTTCATTGTTCTTTAGAACAACTTCTTTATCTTTTGCATGAGAGGATCTAGGGAGGATATTGCTGAGTATACTATTATGCTCACCCTACATATATATAAATTGTTTTTCAAGTCAGTCAGAGAGGGTTGGTGATTGGGATGGATATTAATTTCTTGTGGTTATTCCAAATCTATTTGGGATTCATGGTCACTATCATATTTACCTTTTGGTACTTTTTGTTTTCATTTTAGTTTTTATAGTACTATATGACATTACATGTTTTCACTTGGGATTTATTTATATATAAGTATGATCAAGTGTTGATTGGTGTATCTGTCTTATCCCTCTCTTCCACATGTTCTCTTCGAGGCTAATGCCCCCCATATGCATGTTTATTATACCCCCAGTGCTAGTTGCTAAACTGAGGCCTATTGGAGGTGGGAATCAGGCAGTCACCATCTACCTTATCTCATTTTCATCCTAGGAGGGGTATAATTTGGGGGGAGGGGGGTCATGACAGAGTGGTATAAAAGGTTTGAGGTTGAGAGATATGATGAAGTTTGGAGTTAGGCATAAGTGAGGTTTCATGGGTTAGTTGAGAAATTGTGTCAACCAAATTTAGTAAGCAATGTAAACAAAGGAGATTGAATAAGATAAGAGTATTTAAGTTTCCATATAATTTTATGCATAAACCTTTAAGTTTACTGAGCCTACTAAATGAAGTGATACTAGTTGTGGGGTAGAGACCTAGGAAAGGATCATGCATTATTCTTCTTTTCACCTGTGTTTGAAATGGTTAGACCTCGGGATAGGTTAAAACCTTAATAAGATAATAAATTATTAATTAATTAATGTTAATTATTCCATATTCTAGGTTTAAAATCTCTAATAGTTTTTTCTTCTTGTAGGCATGGCTCTAGGTCAATGTCCTCATCAGGTTCATGCTGATGATGTTCTCCAGGATCTGCCATCAGATTGTTTCCAAGTGGAGGTTGATGACAAAGATACTTAGAGGACACTAAAAAAGTTTCAGTGCTAGAGTCTGAATAAGTATGAGGGATCTGTTTTAGATTCAGTCACAAAAGACTGATTGGAGGAGGTTGAGATAGATTTCAGTTTGATTCATGCTCAAAAATAGCACTGGATTTTTTTGGCCGTGACGATGATGTATGGATTAATGAGGAGGTGGTGGTTCTTGTTCCTTAGGGGTTTCAAAGAGGTGGCAGTCTCATGGGAGAATTTATAAGACCAGTTATGAATAGAGTTCCTTTATTTGACCGCGAGGTAGGCCAGTCTACCAGAGCTTCTTTCCCTTCAACAAGGGAGTTCTAGTATGCGAGAGTTTGAGTTCCATTTCAAGACCCTTCTGTGATATGCTTTAGATATATTTCTAGATGAGGAGGCCAAAGCGAGACATTTTGAGGTGGCTTTGCATCCAAAGTTCCAGCACCAGGTCACCCCATTTATGTTGAATACATATCTTGAGGTGATGGAATGAGTAGAGATTATTGAGAGGATACTGACCAGAACTGGATCATCAGTAAAGGGGAGTCTTCAGGATTTTTTGCAAAGTTGATCTATGTTTTGGGGTTCCCAATTACCTGGTGAGAATAATTTTTATTCATACAGGGGTAGGTCCTAGCCCTCATCATCTCGTTTCTCCTGGGTCGATAACTCTCAAACTTATGCTAAGGGATTAGACACATATTTTTCTTATGGAGGAGAATGCCATTAATAATAAGAGTGCCTGAAATTTTTGAGTAGTTATCATTCACCAGGTGTTCTATTGAGGTAGTTTTGGCCAATGCGGCATCAATAGGGTGTTCTAGTTTGGGATTAGCAGAGGGGAGATGGGGTTGACAGAGTAAAACCCTAAGATTCTCCTCATCTTCAAAGAGCAGGGCACAAACATGGAGGTAGTTGTCAACATGGTCAAAGAGGTTGTGGAGTAGGTCATGGAAAAATTCATGCTTTAGAGTTGCTAGCACTAAATGAGATAGACACTATTTGAGGTACCCTTTGCTTGTTTTCTACATGGGTGCATGCTTTTTTTGATTCAATAGTGACACAATACTTTATATCACCTACCCTCATCCGTGATTTGAGACTTGAGGTAGAGAGGTTTCTAGTGCCCATGACATTGACTATGCCAGTTGGAGGTTGAGATGACTTGTATGAAGTATGTAGAGACTATGAGCTAGTGATATGGAATAATTTCTCTTGGGGAGATTTCCTATGTTTATGGATATAGCCATATGACATCATCCTCAGTATGAATTGGTTTTATTCAGTGCAGGATATTTTGGGTTTCTTTAGAAGTATGGTTACATTTTATGATGTTGATGGAGAGAAAATGGTGTTTTTTGGCGAGTGAGACTCTTGGACAGGTCAAAGGATTATTCCTTCCCTGTCTTCTTTGGTGGATGAGTTAATGATGATCTCATCAGAAGTTGATCAATCAGTGTTTCCCAAGGTTATGGAAGAGTACCCTGATGTCTTTCCAGAGGAGGTTTTAATGTTACCCCCTTGATAGAATATCGTGTTTAGGATCAAGCTACAACTAGGCATGTCTCCTATCTCGATGTATCCATATAGGATGGCACATTCTGAGTTACAAGAGTTGCAAGTACAACTCAATTATATATTGCAAAAAAGTTTTATTCAACCGAGTGTGTCACCTTAGGGTGCACTAGTTTTGTTTATAAATAAGGCTGATGATATTTTGCATCTTTGTATCTATTATTTTTTCTTGAACCAAGTGAAAATAAAGAACCACTATCCTCTTTCATGGATTGATGATTTATTTGACTAGTTGAAGGGGGAAATTTGGTTCTAAAAGATAGACATGTGGTCAACATATCATCAGATGCATGTGAAGGATGATGATATCCCAAAGAACACTTTCAATTGTCATCATGGGCATTATAATTTCATTGTGATGCCATTCGGTGTGAATAATTATCCAGCTATGTTCATGGGGTTGATGAACACAATGTTCAGAGAGTTCTTGGATAAGTTTGTGGTGGGTTTTATTGATGAAATCATTGTGTACTCCACATTTGAGGAGCATGAAGATCATTTGTGTGCCATTTTGAGAGTTCTTTATCATGAGAATCTATTCAAGAAGTTTTCAAAGTGTGAGTTCTAGAATCATGAACTATGTTTCTTATGCAATTTCATGTCCCAACAGGGGGTAGTTGTGGATCCTTAGAATATAGAGGTAGTTGTGTCTTGGGAATCCCCCAAGATAGTGGTAGATGTGGATAAATTTCTTGATTTTGTAGGCTATTATAGGAGGTTTTTAGTAGATTTTTCTTGGGTTGTGACTCCTTTATAAAATTTGAACAGAAAAGATCAGGAATTCTTATTGACTAAATAATGTCAGGTATATTTTGAGTACTTGAAGGAAAAGTTGGTCAGCGCTTTAGTCCTTTGTTTTCTAGAAAAGTGAGTTCAGTTTGAGTTTTTTTGTGATTATTCACATCTTGTATTGGGATTTATTCTGATGTAGTAGAGATAAGTTGTTTCTTATGGGTCTCAGTAATTATGTCCCCATGAGCGCAACTATTCCACCCATATTCTTGAGTTGGAATAAGTTATGTTTTCATTGATTTTTTGGTGAAATTACCTCATCAACGAGCATTTTTTTGGTTTTTATTGACTATAAGAGTATGAGGTATGTCTTCTACTAGCATGAATTGAAATCACATTAGTGTCGATGGATGGAATTATTGTAGTATTATGACTTCAATATTTTTTATATGCCATGAAAGGGAAATATTGTAACTGATGCGCTAAGCAGGAAGTCATGTAGTGATACTGTGTGTGAATATAGAGATTCTTGGAGAGTGATGGAATAAATTTCAGCGATGTATCTAGATATGGGAGAGGTTGGAGTAAAAAGGTTTTCTTTTCCAGATGAAGGTGAAATTTTCTTTGGTGTAGCATGTGGAGGAGTTCTAAATAGGAAATTCTATGGTGGAGGTCTGGAGGGGCTGAGTTGTTTTTGGTGATTCCCTTGATGGTTGTTCTGAGGGTGGACAACACCGAGTGTTATTTTGGGGAATAATTTTTGTCCTTCAGTGATACATGAGATGGTTCTCTATGAGTTCCATAGTTCACCTTTGGTGGTACATCCTGGCCTATCAAATATGTTTTGAGATTTGATAGGTTATTTTTGGTATCCTGGGTTAAACCGTGAAGTTGCAGAGTTTGTTTCTCAATGTTTAGTCTTCCAGAAGGTGAAGGCCAAGCACTGTGATCCTGGTGGTTTTCTCCATCCATTAGATGTTTCCCAATGTAAATGGGAGGACATATCGATGGAATTTGTTACGGGTTTACCTTAAGACCAGGTAGGATATGATTCTATATGGGTGGTAGTGGATTGTTCGATGAAACCATCCCACTTTATAGAGATCATGGAGTCGAGATTAGGAGAGATTTTATCGAGGAAGTATCTGGAGGAGGTGGTGAGACTCCACAGAGTCCTAAGGTTGATCATCTCTAATCAGGACCCTTGTTTTTCCTAAAAGGTTTGGAGAGATCTCCAACATGATTTTGGCTCTCAGTTATTCCTTAACACTACTTTTTATCCATAGACAGATGGTCAAGAAGAGTGGACCATACAGACTCTTGAAGACACGTTGCACTCTTGTGTCTTGGGTTTTGGAGGTTCATGGATGAGGAACATACCCTTGATCGTTTTTTCTTACAATAATGGTTTCCACTTCAACATTGGTATGGTTCTATTTGAATATTTTTATATCCGACCTTACCATTATCTACTTTTTCTGGAATAGGGTCAGAGATATAGTAATTCTTAGGCAAAAACTAGTACAAAACATAATAGAGATAGTTTAGGTAATTTTTGATAGGATGAAAGCAACACAGGATCATTATAAATATTATGTTGATCATAAGAGGAGACCTTTGGAGTTCTATGTTGGAGATAACATATTTCTGAAGGTGACTCCTCATTGTGGGCGGTGACTGTTTGACCATGGGAGTAATATTTCTCCCTAGTTTGTTAGGATTTTCGAGGTGTTAGCTCATATTGGAGCCATGGTGTATTAGATAGCACTTCCCCCACATATGATTTTGATACATGATGTTTTTCATGTGTCACAACCCCGTAGTTATCTTCATGATGACACTCATGTCATCGATTGGGACAAGATCAATGTTGATGATGATGTGACCTTGGAGGAGTGGCTTGTAGAGATCCAGGACCACTAGGAGAAGGTATTGAAAAAGTGTTCTATTCCCTTGATCCATGTATTATGGAATCATAGTGGAATGGAGGAGAGTACTTGGGAACATGATTCGTAGATTCACACTTAGTACCCTAAGCTGTTTGATGTTTATATCTACTATTGTAATGTTGTTTGTTTCGTGAATGCTGACCTTTCTGGTTTATGAGATGATTTATTCTTATTTATTATTGTGGATTACTCTCATTTGGGAGGTATCTCACTTTTTTAGGATCTGTTTGTTACCATTTCATGGTTTTTTGATTTTTTTCTCTAAGTTAGGTGGTTAAGCTCCTATGGTAGAGAGATCCTTGGGAGATATCTCATAGGGTGGCTGTTCATATGACCCTTTTTTGTTTTCTATTTAGGTTGGTTTTAGATTCTCAAGGACCAAAATATTTTGAGAGGTATAAAATATAAGGTCCTAGATACATCTAAACCAACCCTTTTCATGTTTCTGAAGCCTTTGGTTCTTGGAGGAGGCATGAAGTAGGTCTAAAGGTGTTTGGATTCTAAAATATGGAAGCGGGAAGAGTTTCACATCTTGAAGGTGTGATTCACAGCTTGGGTGAGAGCTCAACTCATGGATAGTTGAATCAGCTATGCGGAGCCATCAGATTCATGGAAGGATAAAATATGTGGTTGAATTAGGTTACACAAATCAGCCATGTGGTTGGACCAATTACGTGAGAAATCAACTACTTGAGCGATTGATTATGTGAGAGATCGGCTATGCAAGGAATTTATCTACGTGAGAGATCGACTACGTGGGGAATTCAGATATATGGAGAATTTGGATACATGGGGAATTTAGATACATGGGTAAAATGGATACATTATGAATTTGGATATGTGGGCATTTGGCTATGTGAGGAATTCAACTACTTGGGATTTTTGGCTATGTGGTGCTTCTGGCTCTGTGAAATTGCAAATATGGTGAAATCTTCTAGTTTCATGAAAATGAACATACATGCATTTTGTAAGCACAAATCAAGGGAATTCAAAGTCCATTATTCAAATATAATTATATCCTTGAATTTATGAGTTTTCCAAGGCTATAAACACATCCTTTCACGTGGAGTTTAATGAGATCCACAAGAGTTGGAATTAAATGTTTTGTGATATGGAAAACCCGATTGTCCCATATCTGTTGAATCAAAAATAGAGGTCCTTCCCTTAATTCCTTTTTTATTGTTTTCTCTTGAGAATAAAAATTACAAAACCATTCCCTTGGAATCATGGAACACTTCTACTTGTGACTTGAGTTCTCCTATGGCCATCCTATCTTGCGTGTGCCCCTGTTTTGGTGCAACGAGTCGTGTGGAGCTTCTTTCTTCCAGGTAGGGGATTCATTGATTTTCATAATTTATGTTAAATCATAGAGTTATCATGGTTTATCCATTTAAATGTAAATTAAATTAACCTAATAATTATTAAACTGTATTAATAAAGAATTGATTAGAAATTTCATGTCGATGTTGTTGTTTTATACCGTGATAACGGTTTGCCTCTTGATTTTCTAGATAGTGTGATATCTATGATATGATTGTGAGAATATCTTATAATGATATAGATTATGATGTTTTTATTTATAAAAATTGGTAAATAATATAAATCCTGAATTAATTGATAATTAATTAGCTTAATAATAATTAAAGAAGAGGCATGTTGTAATCCAGTGTTTGTTGTAATTTGATGATGATCAAATTAATGCAATGAACATGCTTAATAAAATGTGATCTTAAAAGTGTTAATGGAATTGATAATGAATGTAAAGCATGATGATTCTTGTTGAATGTTAAAATAATAAAAAGGCATGTTAATTGAGAATGGTTCATCTCATAGTTTGTTGAAATTTGTTTAATGCTAAGAGCATGTTTAGATTTTGATAGCTTATTATAGCTTGATGCCTTAGATTTCCCATAGTTGGAACCTTTGAA
Organism: Viscum album; assembly: GCA_963277665.1. Classification (NCBI taxonomy): domain Eukaryota; kingdom Viridiplantae; phylum Streptophyta; class Magnoliopsida; order Santalales; family Viscaceae; genus Viscum; species Viscum album. The sequence goes on along the minus strand of OY728141.1, from coordinate 1,134,061,434 downwards.
TACTAAATCAGTTAAATCAATATGGAATAAGAACCAGTTTTGTGATAAAGATAATTTATAGGGATTAAGTTTCTTATCTTATTGAGAAGGCTAAGTGCCTTGAGTTTAGAGCCGTGAGAGCTTGTTTATGTGTGAAGGCTGGATGTCTTATTTTTTTAGGGCCTAGATTTCCCTATTGAATATTCTTGTTTTTTTCCTGATGATTTTTGTGATGTGATTCAAATTTGAGATTTTCTATGTGATTTGATTGAGGTGGGGAGGCCCAGAGGTGTTGTTGATCCTAGGATGATTGAGCATGGGATGGATTGTAATACCCCAAGATTTTGTGAAATATATATTTTTTGAATTAATTTATCTTTTTGATATTTTTTATTTCACGTAACACTATAAATAGTTATATATATATATATATATATTAAAATACTAAGTCTAACATTACTTTCACATTACACAAACTTGGCTTTTGTTACACACAATGCTGACTTGGCTTGCACTACATGCAACACCGACTTGACGTAAGTTACACGCAATACCAAGTTTCTACAAAACATCTTGTTATAATTATTTAAATGAGTTAGTTTTAACCTAACTGTTAAAACATAGTAATATGAATAGTGATAAATAATTTTTAAATATTTTTTATAATGGTTTTATATAAATAAAACATGATGATAATTAAAAATATAATTTTTTGTAAAGTCTTTATATGTTTAAAAAAACTATTTTCTCGAATGAACTGCTTTTCATGTCCTTCTATGAAGAATAAAAAAATTAATTTTAGACACATCTAAAAATTTAATTTTATAAAATAATATTTATTTTTGAATTTAGAATGCATAAATTATCTTAGGGTAAATTTTTTGGATTTTTCTGAGAAACTTCATTTTTTGATGAATAGTGAAAAATACCACATTTTAGTTAATAACTGCCTTTTCATTTAAATAATTATTAATATTAAATTATAATTTAATTTTTTTAAGGTAAAATTAGATAAATTATACATATATTAATACAATTTATGTCATTATAATCAATTCCACTTTGAAATTGAATATAAAAACTTAACAAACTTTTGAACATTTTTCTACTTTAAAAACCTGCTATTTCATCCCATATGTGGGATTAGAATTAATCTTAATTTTTCTGCTTCTGGGAATTGAATGTAGAAAAATAGTCACACACCATTTTAATCATTATAATATTTAGAGTCTAATTATATCATGTTAATTTTTGACCAATTTTTTTTGTAAAAGTGATTAAAATTAACCACAACGATTAAGGTCAAATTAAGCTTAATTTGGGACTAAACCTTAATCATAGGGTCCCAAATGACCTATACACTTTTACCGCACCAATTTTATGGAAATATTTCATCCATAAACCTTAAATTATTTATTTTTTTTGTTTGGTATGACTTTTTTAGGTAAGAACATGTGTACACCTAACTTGTTTTCAAAAATCCCAAGTGAGTCCTTTTCCTTCCCTATAAAATGCCACCACCTCTCCCACTTATTGAAACCTCTAAAACCACTTATGTTTATCCAATATATTCCCAATATACTTCCAAAAATCCCTCCCTTCCTCATTGAATCCTCCCTTTTGGTGGAAAGTAATCCAAGTAAGCCTTTTGGCACAAGCCAAAAGGAGTTACCCGATTAAGAGGTAATGTCTTCTCTCAAGATCCTTTATTTTATTTTCTTTCTCCACCCCCTATACTCTCTTTATTCCATGATTGTATAAAAAAACCAGTATAATAATTATACTAGGATGTTTTTATGCTAAGTTTTTAACCAACACTTATACAAGCCTCCATCTAATGGGTAACGAACATACTGTTTACGCGTACGACGAACTACCGCCTCACGAAACAATGATTATTCATTTTTCTTTTACTGCTTCTCATGATAGACATTATGATAAAAAATATATTTATATATGTTATATATTAAATTTATTATATCTTTAATCTTATTTAATTATTTTACAACACATCTCTTTATACTTTCCATTTTGTGTTGATATGATAATTTCATTTGAGGAAGTGTGGACTACCGCCCCCTCAAAATGATGTGATTCATTCATACACAACATGGAATGTATTAAGGATGAGTTTAGTGAATATATATGATATATCTATGATATAATAAATATAATTTAATAATTATATATTTACATATATATACATATATATACATATATGTCTTTTACTTTATTTCTTTCAACACGACAATTAAACGGAAATAGTGTTCATGTGTACGCAGGACTTACCGTCTCCATGAACGATGTATTCCGTTTCATACTTATATATTCTATGGATTATTATAATAAAAATATACTGAATATAAATTATATTTAAATCATTATTTAAATTATGAAAATCATGATATAAGTATAGGGACCAAATATATAACAAATTAAGACACATGAGAAAAACAAAGCAGATATTACCCAAAGTGAAACCTTAACATAGAATTGTTAACAAGCAGGTAATATAAAGACATAATAAAAAATATATATGGTATTATAAGTAAGAATATGTTTCTATGATAGATTTATAATAAATTTATATTTATTATACAGGAGGCTTGAATGAGTATGATGAGAGTCAAGACACAAGGTAAGGGGATTTCACCTCACTTTTTATTTCAGCGAGATACATGCTTTATTCACCACCCATTCCTTTTGTGTGGTAAATATACTTTCCATGGATGTATTATATGATTATTATACTTAAATTTATGGGTATTTACATATCCATTTTATTATATTTATTTTAAGGGGACTATGTTTCAAAATTTACCAAATCGGTAAAATGATTTTGTCTCAATTTGCCTTCTTTGAGACACATGCCAGGTTATGCACCTATATTTTTCCATGAGGTGTATATACTTCATTGAAAATGTTATATAATGAATCAATTTCAATTAATTATATTTTAATATTCATGTAATTTCATTTTCTTAAATGGGGATTATGGTTCAAGGTTACCAAGTGGTAAGAGTTTATTGAAACAATCTCATCACTTTTCAAGATTGTTTATGATTATGTTTCCTTTGATGAAATATTATGATCCATCTATCAAGACTGATCATGAAATTTCTTATCCTCTGGTTATTAATTATACCTTCAGATATTGCTACCATTTTTCCAATATTTTTTACATAAGATAGTTAAGAAAGTGTTTTTAAGGAAGTCCGAATTTACCTCTCTCTTTGGTCAGAAATATGAGTTCCTTAAAAACCATGTTTTCAAAAAAGGGTTTCCAAGAATATTATACTATTCTCATATAATCATAAAAATACATTTTTACCCTTTTTTTCTATTACCAATATTTTCAAAGTAATTTTATTAGTTCTTTTCGAGCAAGGAATTTTTCTTACCTTTATACCGTGTAAAAGGAATATTCTTTTTACCTCATATGGAATGTACGGATTTTCCCACTGTCATTTCTATGAAGTTTCCTTTCCAAGTTTAGAATGTTAATTTTTAATAATTTTTTTTTTAAAAGTAATTTTCAAGGAAAATTATTTTCAAAACATTTTCATGTTTCTTTCATAAGTTTTCAAGTAAAAAGGCTTTTAAAACATTTTCAAGCTTTATTTATAAGTTTTCAAAGTATCTTCGATGAAATAGTTTTCAAAAAATTTTCAAATTTTTTTTATAAGTTTTCAAATTATTTTCAAAGAAATGGATTTCAATTTTTTTTCAAGATTTCATTATAAGTTTTCAAAGTTATTTTCAATGAAATGGTTTTAAAAACATTTTCAATATTTCTTTTAAAGTTTTCAAAGTGTTTTCAAAGAATTTTTTTTTAAATTTTTTTTGAAGCTTATTCTATATATTTTCAAGGAAAAAGTTTTTAAAAATAATTTCAAGTCTTATTTATAAGTTTTCAAGGAATTTTTATAAGAAAATGATTTTCAAATGGTTTTATGCATTAAAAATATATTTTCAAAGAAGAAAGGATATTTTACTCAAGAAAAGTTTTTGAAAGATATTTCAAAATTATTTTCCATCTAAGATGACATCTGTTGATGTTACTCATGGATTTCTAGAAAATGATCTAAAGTTTCCATTCATATTCTTTCTCTAAATGGGTTATTCTTGATGTTATGGTCTTTATGAAACCCATTTCTTTCACGGGTTATATGTTTATGAAACCCATTTATTTTTCATGGGTTATATGTTTATGAAATCCATTTATCTTCCATGGGTTATATAATTTTGAATACCACTTATTTTCACAAGTTATGCTTTAATTAAATGATTAAGAAAACTATCTATTTTCCACAGGTTATGATGTGATGAAATGTTAATGATACCCATTTCATTTCATGGGTTATGACTGTTGTTTATGAAACCCATCTCTTTTTATGGTTTGTGATATGATGCAAGTTTTATCTTCCTGAAACACATGTATATAATATTTTTTCATGTGATGGGTGAGACCAATATCTCCCTCTAATGCATTGGATAATGATAAATGTTTCATGAGATCAAACGGTAAATAGGAGGACATACCAAGCCTAAAAAAAGGGTATATGGGAGGACATCTCAAGATTGAAATAAGAGGGTACATGAGAGGACATCCCAAGACCAAAATAAGAGGGTACATAGGAGAACATCCCAAGCTCGAAACAAGGGGGGTACATGGGATGAAATCCCAAGTCTAAAAGAGCAGGGTACACATGAAGTAATTACAAGCCTGAAGTAGGTACATGGGTGATTATCCCAAGACTAACATGTTACAAAGGTTTTTATAGGCCTCCTTGACATAGGTTTTTATTTTATATGATTATGTGTCCACTATAATTCCATGTTTTATTACTATGTTATGATTTCATGAATTATGATCTTAATTCTACTATGATTCATATATTAAGAACTTCAAATATTTATTATGATCTCTAATATACAGGGTATAATCTTCAAATGAGATGTTCAAGTTTCATACCTTTTTTTTCATGTTATGGTTATTCATTTCCTTTATTTACCCTTACTATGCATATGAGCCCACCCCTTTATTATGTTTTCTTTCCCTAGGTTATAAAGAAAGATTTTAGGTAGAAGTAATAACGTTGGAGATATTTATGGTATACGTTGAATACATTTCACCACGATATAAAATTTTATTTCCAAATTTCCAAAGACACTAAACTATTATGGTCCTCAAGCATGCATTTTTTGTAATATACTAAATATTCATCTAAAATGATGTATTATCCATGTATGTTAAGCATGGTTATCTATAGTTGGTATCATAGGAAAGGTTTAGCCAACCTTTTTAAATTAGGATGTGAAAAATTTAGTGATATCCCTAGGTATATTTGTATGGATATGATTTGGTATGTCTCTAAGGAAAAGTATAAGGATGAGTCAACATTTAAGAAAATGTCCTAAAATTTTGGTAAAGGATAGAGTGAGTGGTTTCCTAGAAATAAATACCTATCTGGAAACTACAAGTAGATGTGGATCTGGAACATATGTACCTAGGGGTAACTACTTAGACAAGATGTCCCAGGCCTGACTCAGGATAATCTGGTACATGACAACGGGCCTTGCTGCACACTTGGTTTGACACTCCTATGGGATATGCTTTGGAAATCCACAAAATCTTCACAAAACATAATGAAGGATTTAAATATATGTTTTCTATGAGTAGCATAGGATAAAAATAAGGTTTCGTGGATTAAAATATAGGTTTCATTATTTAGACATCCTATAAGTAATTTTTCACAGTTTTGTGGTTTTATTATATGATATGTGTTTCTCACCACGTGCTTTATAGTTTTAGTAAATGGAGAGAACTAGAAGGAAAATGGTTAAAAATTAATTTTTCAGATGTGAAAATTATGGGCATTATGAAAATCAATTTCCCAAGTGGAAATATCTTAAAGAGAATAAGGAAGGTGGTATGATTATTGGTTATACTTCCAAAGATAAAGAGACCGTAAATGACATGTGAAAGGTATGTGATGTTCTTCCAGTATTTTTTACTTTAATCATAAGAAGCATGATTAGATTGAGGTTTAATAACCTAAAAACATGATTCATATTTCATGTTCTATCAAAGAGGTATTAATGAATAAGTTGATGAAGCTTGAGTAATGGTTTAAGAATAATGTTGGATGAATGAAGTATTTATGTTTTAGAATTAAAAAATTATGTTATATGAATCATCAAATATATAAGTATTTTCAATATAAGTTTTCATTAAGGATTGAAAAGGACATGTTGAATGGTGATGAAGATATATAAAAGTGATTTCATGGAAAGGTGATATTTTGATTAAGGGAAGGTAACCATCAATTAATGCCTGATGTTGAGTTAATGATGATTGGATAAAGATATTTTGGATATGAAAAAGTAAATTGGATGGTATATATTATACTAGAAATGATTATTTATAGGTGGTCTATGTTATCAAGGAAGAAGTTTAAAACTTTTGGGATTTAAAGGATGTATCCAGTAATAATTGGAACAAGGAAGTATACATGTTTTCCAAAAGTATTTATGGTAATTTAGGTTATTACCATGTTTCAAGGGAATATACAATGAGGGTATTTACATATTTCAAATGTGACAAACAAGAGAAACTTTGTGATATATGGGGGATCAATGTTAATATGATTTCCTATCATTATTTCTAAAGCTTTGGATTTTCATATTTCATAAGGGTTATAAGGTTAACCATTTATGGAAAGTTTAAGTTAAACTTTGGATGAATTCAGTAAGATTAAAGTGTTATATCACCACATGAGGATTTATGCTTATTGGATAACTTGATCTAACAACTTTGTGTTGATAATAACTGATGAAAAATGGGATGGCACATCATGGATATCATGATCTGTTAGTAATTCAGGAATAAAAAATTCACCTTCCTTTTTGGAGAAAGAGATAAAGTGGATCAAGGAACAAAAAAGGGAGAGGTTGTCCTAAAATCGTGCAGGTATATCTTTCCATGAAAATTCTTAAGCTTTAGGAAAATGATCTAGAAATAAAATTCTGTCCTAATACCTTAATTTTTTTTGAATCGATGGCCTTTTAAATCATCATAGATTTATGACTTTATGAACCTCAACATTTCATTGACCATACACTTGTTTTAGATTGATGACCTCAATCACTATCTAAGAATATTTATGATTTTCCTCTAAGTCCATGTTTTCACTTTCCACCTATGTTCTCCTATGTGAGAATATCATTATGAGTAAATTTGGGTAACCATTTTGGTTCCAACTTTCCAATTTTAAAGGATGTTTTAGTATTTATTTTTACGATGCGGGTTTCTATGAAATAAAATTTAATGTATTAAACCTTTGATAACCATGATGAATTTAGAGGGAAAAATTCATTTCAGGGGGGTAGAATGTAACACCCCAAGATTTTGTGAAATAATTTTTTTCAAATTAATTTATCTTTTTGATATTTTTCATTTCACATAACACTGGAAATAGTTATATATATATATATATATATATTAAAACACTAATTAAAACATTCATTTCACATAGAACCAACTTGTCTTATGATACACGCAATTCTAACTTGCCTTGCGCTACACACAACACCGACTTGGCGTATATTACATGCAATACCAAGTTTCTATTTTTTAAAGGTTGGGGCCGAAGCCTTATTTTATTATTAAAGCAAATCAAAGACCTCTTTAACTGGGTAGAGGGAGACCCATTACATAGCCCGAAGGCCCAGTGGGCATTTAGCCCATTACATGACCCGTAGGCCCATTTTTTTGGCCCAAAGCCCATTCTGTGAATAGTACTGCTACAGTACCCGCGTTGTTACAGTACTCTACAGTACCCGCCGCCGCTACAGTGCTTTGCCGCCGCTACAGTGACCTGCCGCTGCTACAGTGCCTGCCGTTGCTACAGGGCCGCCGCTGCTACAGTACGCTACAGTACTGCTATAGTACCTGCGCCCAATGGGTTTTGAACCCCCATTTTTCATGTAGATTTAAGGGGTGCTTACCACTAAGCCAAACCCCAACTACACAATACCAAGTTTCTATGAAACATCATTTTATTGTTATAATTATTTAAACAAGTTAGTTATAACCAAGAAATTAAAAATTAGTAATATTAATAGTGATAAATAATTTTAAAATATTTTTATAATGGTTTTATATAAATAAAACATACTGATAATGAAAAATATAATTTTTTGTAAAGTCTTTATTGTTTAAAAATACTATTTTCTCGAATGAACTGCTTTTCATGTCCTTCTATGAAGAATAATAGAATTAATTATAGACACATATAGAAATTAAATTTGATAAAATAAACTTTATTTTTTAATTTAGAACTCCTAAATTATCTTAGGGTGATTTTTTTGGATTTTTTTTGAGAAATTTCATTTTTCGATGAATAGTGAAAAATACTGCATTTTAGTTAATAACTACTTTTTAATTTAAATAATTATTAATGTAAAATCATAATTTAAATTTGTTTTAAGGTAACATTAGATCAATTATACATGTATTAATAAAATTTATGTCATTATAATCAATTTCAATTTGAAATTGAATATAAAAAATTAACAAACTTTTGAACATTTTTCTATTTTAAAACCTCGCTATTTCGTCCCATCTGCAGGATTAGCATTAATATTAATTTTTTTGATTCTATGAATTGAATTTATAAAAAAAATATATAAATTTTTTTAATCATTATAATATTTAGAGTATAATTATATCATGTTAATATTTTACCAAAAATATTAGTAAAGTTGACTAAAATTAACCACAATAATTAAGGTCAAATTAGTATTGATTAGGGACCAAACCATAATATTAGCGGCCCAAATGACCTATAAACTTGTAAAAAAACCATTTTGTGGAAATATTTACTCCATAAACCTTAAATTCTTGATTTTGGTTAGTTTAGTATTACTTTTTTAGGTAATAACATGTGTACACCTAACTTGTTTTAAAAAATTCCAAGCGAGTCCTTTTCCTTCCCTATAAAAGGCCACCACCTCTCCAACTTCCTCAAACCTATAAAAATGATTATATTAGGAAAATATATACAAAATAAAATTCCCATAATACCTAACTTCATACTTTAATCCTCCATTTAAGTAGAAAGAAATCTAAGGAATCCTTTTGGCACAAACCAAAAGGAGTTACCCGATTAAGAGGTAACATCTTCTCTCAAGATCCTTTCTTTTATTTTCATTCTACACCCCCTCCACTCTTTTTATTACATGTTTTTATAAAAAAACCAATATAATTAATATACTAGGATGTTTTTATGCTAATTTTTTGACCTAAAATTACACACATATCCATCTAATGGGTAACGAACATACTGTTTACGTGTACGACGAACTACCACCTCACAAAATGATAATTGTTCATTTTTCTTTTATCGCCTCTCATGGTAGAAATTATGATAGACACACTATTTATATATGTTATATATTATATTTATTATTAATTTAATCTTATTTAATTATTTTACAACATATTTCTTTATACTTTCCATTTTGTGTTAATATGATAATTTCGTTTGAGGAAGTGTGGACTACCACCCCCTCAAAACGATGTGATTCATTCATACACAACATAGAATGTATTAATGATGGGTTTAGCGAATAAATATGATATATCTATGATATAATCAAGATAATTTAATTATTATATATTTATATATATATAAATATATGTATTTTACTTACTTTCTTTCAACATGATAATTAAACAGAAATAGCATTCATGCGTACGTACAACTTACCGTCTAAATGAACGATGTATTCTATTTCATACTTATATATTCTATGGATTATTATAATACCCATATAATAAATATAAATCATATTTAAATCATTTTTAAGTTATTTAAATCATTATATAAGTATAAGGACCAAAGATATAACAAATTAAGACACATGCAAAAAACAAATCGGATATTAACCGAAGTGAAAAGTTAACATAGAATTGTTAACAAGTAGGTAATATAAATCTATAATAAATCCATATATGGTATTATAAGTAAGAATATGGTTATGTGACAGATTCATAATAAATTTATATTTATTATATAGGTGTTTTGAATGAGTACGACGAGAGTTAAGACACAAGGTAAGAGGATTTCATCTCACTTTTTATTTCTGTGAGATGCATGCTTTATTCACCAACCATTACTTTTGTGTGGTGTATATACTGCACATGTATGTATTATATGATTATTTTAATTAAATTTATGGGTATTTATATATCCATTTTATTATATTTCTTTCATGGGGACTATGTTTCAAAAGTTACCAAATCGGTAAAATGATTTTGTCTCAATTTTCCTTCTTTGAGACACATGCCATGTTATGTACCTATATTTTTCCATGAGGTGTATATACTAAATTTTAAATGTAATATCATAAATCAATATATATTAATGATATTTTAATCTTCATGAAATTTCATTTTTTAAATGGGTAGTATGGTTCAAGGTTACCAAGTGTTAAGAGTTTATTGAAACAATCTCATCACTTTCTAAGATTGTTTATGATTATGTTTCCTTTGATGAAATATTATGATCCATCTCTCAAGAACACCCATGAAATTTATTATCCTCTAGTTATTCATGATATCTTTATATATTGGTACCATTTTCCCACTCTTTGGTACATAATATAGTTAAGAAAGCGTTTTTAAGGAAGTCCGAATTTACCTCTCTCTTCAGTCAAAACTCTCAGTTCCTTTAAAACCATGTTTTCAAAAAAGGATTTCCAAGAATATTATACTATTATACTATAATCATTAAAATAAATTTTTACCCATTTTTTATTTTACCAATGTTTTAAAATGAATCTTTTTTTCACTTTCTGAACAAGGAATTTTTCTTACCTTTATACTGTGCAAAAGGAATATTCTTTTTACCTTGCACAACATGTACAAATTTACCTGTCGTCATTTCTGTGAAGATTCTTTTCCAATTTTAAAAGTTTATTTTTTAATAATTTTTTTAAAAAGTAATTTTCAAGGAATTTTTTTTTCAAAATGTTTTCATACTTCTTTCATAAATTTTCAAGTAAAAAGGTTTTTAAAATGTTTTCAAGCTTTATTTATAAGTTTTCAAAGTATTTTCAATAAATGGTTTTCAAAATGTTTTCAATATTTCTTTATAAGTTTTCAAATAAATTATTTTCAAAAAGTTTTCAAGCTTTCATTATAAGTTTTCAAATTTATTTTCAATAAAATGGTTTTCAAAACATTTTAAATATTTCTTTTAAAGTTTTTAAAGAAAAATATTTTTAAAATGTTTTGAAGATTATTCTATATGTTTTCAAGGAAAAAGTTTTTCAAAATGATTTCAAGTATTCTTTATAAATTTTCAAGGTATTTTCTAAGAAGATGATTTTAAAACGGTTTTATACATTAAAAATCCCTTTTCAAAGAAGAAAGGATATTTTCCTCCAGAAAAGTTTTTGAAAGATATTTCAAATTTATTTTCCATCTAAGATGAAATCTGTTGATGTTACTCATGACTTTCTAGGAAATGATCTAAAGGTTCCATTAATATTGTTTCTATGAATGGGTTATGCTTGATGTCATGGTATTTATGAAACCCATTTCTCTCTGATGGGTTATATGTTTATGAAACCCATTTCTATTTCATGGGTTATATGTTTACAAAATCTGTTTCTCTTCCATGGGTTATATTCTTCTGAATCCCGCTTCTTTTCATGGGTTATGCTTTAATGAAATTATTAGGAAACCTATCTATTTTATATAGTTTATGATGTGATGAAACATTAATGATACCCATTTTATTTCATGGGTTATGATTGTTGTTTATAAAACCCACTCTTTTTATGGGTCATGATATAATGCATGTTTTATCTTCCTGTGGGCACATGTATATATGATTTTTTATGTGATGGGTGAGACCTATATATACCTATAATACGTTTGGTAATGATAAATGTTTTATGATATCAAAGGGTACATGAGAGGACATCCCAATCCTGAAACAAGAGGGTATAAGGGAGGACATCCCAAGATCAAAACAAGAGGGTACACAGGAGGACATCCCAAGCCCTAAAAAAGAGGGTACACATGAGGAAATCCCAAGACCAAAACAAGAGTGTACATGGGAAGACATCCCAATCCTGAAAGAGGAGGGTACATGGGAGGTCATCACAATCCTGAAGCAGGTATATGGGTGATTATCCTAATCCTAACATGTTACAAAGGTTTTGGTAGGCCACCTTGACATAGGTCTTTATTTTATATGATTATGTGTCTACTATAATTCCATGTTTTATTACTATGTTATGATTTTATGACTTATGCTATTAATTATATTATGATCCATGTATTATGAATTTAAAATCTTTATTATGATATCTAATATGTAGGGTATGATCTTCAAATGTGATGTTCAAGTTCTATACCCTTTTGTTCATGTTATGCTTATGCATTTCCTTTATTTACCCTTACTGAGAATCTAATATCACCTCTTTCTTATGTTTCCTTTCCCTAGGTTATGAAGCAAGGTTTTAGGTATAACTAATAAATTTGGAGATATTTATGGGATATTTTGAAGATATTTCACCAAGGTAGAAGATTTTGTTTCCAATTTTCCAAAGTCACTAAACTATTATGGTCCCCGGGCATGTATTTTTTGTAATGTACTGAATATTCATCTAAAATGATGTAATATCCATACATGTTAAGCCTAGGTCACAATATTTGGTATCATAGGAATGGTTTATTCAACCTTTAGAAACTAGGATGAGAAAAAATTAGTGATATCCCCAGGTATATTTCTAAGGATATAACTAGGGATGTCTCTAAGGATAAGTATATGGATGAGTCAATGTTTAGGAAAATGTCCTGAAATTTTGGTAAAGGATAGAGTGAGTGGTATCTTAGAAATAAATCCCTATATGGATAATATAAGTGGGTGTGGATCTGGAATAAATGTAACTTGGGATAAAAACTCTGACAAGATGTCCCAAGCCTGACTTAGGGTAATTTGGTACACGACAACAGGCCTTGCTGCACACCTGGTTTGACACTCCTAGGGGATATGCTTTGAAAATTCAAAAACTCTTCATGAACCATCATAAAGGATTTAAATAGAATTTGGCTATGAGTAACCTAGTATAAAACCAAGGTTTTGTCGATTAAAAGGTAGGTTTCATGATTTAGATATCCTATAAGTAATTTTTCAATATTATGTGGTTTTCTTCTATGATATGTGTTTCTCACCACATTTTTTTTGGTTTTAGTAAATGGAGAGAACTATAAGAAACATGGTTAACATTGAATGTTTTATATGTGGAAAGTATGGGCATTATGAAAATCAATTTCCCAAGTGTAAATCTATTAAAGAGAATAAGTAAGGTGGTATGAGTATTGGTTATACTTCTAAAGATAAAGAGACTATAAATGACACGTGAAAGGTATGTGATGTTCTTACAATATTGTTTACTTTAATCTTAATAATCATGATTATATTGAGGTTCAAGAACATCAATACATGATTTATATTTCATATTCTTGGAAATAGGTATTAAGTAATAAGTTGATGAAGCATGAGTAATGGTTTAAGAATATTGTTGGATGAATGAAGTATTTATGTTTTAGAATTCAAAGATTATGTTATATGAATCATTAAATATATAAGTGTTTTCAGTATAAGTTTTCATTAAGGATTTAAAATGACACGTTGAATGGTGATGAAGATATAAAAAAGTGATTTCATGGAAATGTGATATATTGATTAAGGGAAGGTAACCCTAAATCAATGCCTGATGTTGAGATAATAATGATTGGATAAAGATATTTTGGATATGAATGAGTAAATTTGACTATACATATTACCCTAAAATTGATTATTGAAAAGTGGTCTATTTCATCAAGGAAGAAGTTTAAAACTTCTTAGATTTAAAGGATGTATCCAGTAATCTTTGGAACAAGGAAGAATACATGTTTTACAAAATTATTTATGGTAATTCAGGTTATTACCATGTTTCAATGGAATATACGACGAGGTTATTTACATGTTTGGAATGTGAAAACCTAGAGAAACTTTTTGATATATTGGGGATTAATGTTAATATGATTTCATTTCATTCTTTTTAAAGCTTTGGATTTTCATATTTCAAAAGGGTTATAAGGTTAACCATTTATGGAAAGTTCAAGTTAAATTTCAGATGAATTTGGTAAGATTAAAGTGTTATCTCACCACATGAGGATTTATGATTATTGGATAACCTAGTCCAACAACTTTGTGTTGATGATAACTTATGAAAAATGAGATGTCATATCATAGATCTCATGACCTGTTAGTAATTCAAGAATGAAAAATTCACATTCTTTTTTGGAGAAAGAATTAAAGTGGATCAAGAAACAAAAAAGGGAGAGGTTTTCCTGAAATCATGCACATATATCTTTACATGAAAATTCTTCAGCTTTAGGAAAAAGATAAAGAAATAAAATGTTATCCTAATACCTTAATTTTTTTGAATCGATGGCCTTTTAAATCATCATAGATTTATGAATTTGTGGCCCTCAACTTTTCATTGATCATAAAATTGTTTGTGATTGATGAACTCAATCACTCCCTAAGAATATTTACACTTTTCCTCTAAGTCTATATTTTCAATTCCCACCTATGTTCTCATATGTGGGAATCTCGTTATGAGTAACTTTGGGCAACCGTTTTGGTTCCAACTTTCCATTTTTAAAGGAAGTTTTAGTATTCATTTTTACAAATTGGGTTTCTATGAAATGAACTTTTAAGTATTAAAACTTTGATAACTCTGATGAATTTCTAGGGAGAAATTCATTTTAAGGGTGGTAGAATGTAACACCCTAATATTTTTTAATATATATATATTTAAATCAATTTATATTTTTGATATTTTTCATTTCATGTAACACTGGAAGTAGTTTATATATATATATATATATATATTAAAACACTAAATCAAACATTCATTTCACACGACACCAACTTGGATTATGCTAATGAAACATTGACTTGGCTTGTGCTACACGCAACACCGACTTTCCATACGTTACACGCAATACTAAGTTTGTATGAAACATCATTTTATTATTATAATTATTTAAACGATTTAGTTATAAACTATTTGTTAAAACTTAATAAAATGAATCGTGATAAATATTTTTAAAATATTTTTATAATGGTTTTATATAAATAAAACATACTGATAATGAAAAATATATTTTTTTGTAAAGTCTTTATATGTTTAAAAATACTATTTTCTCGAATGAACTCCTTTTCATGTCCTTCTACAAAGAATAAAATAATTAATTTTAGAAAAATAGAAATTTAATTTGATAAAATAAACTTCATTTTTGAATTTAGAATGATGAAATTATATTAGGGTGAATTTTTTGGATTATTCTGAGAAACTTCATTTTTTGATGAATAGTGAAAAATACTGTATTTTAGTTAATAACTTCCTTTTCCTTTAAATAATTATTAATGTTAAATTATACTTTAATTTTTTTAAGGTTAAATTAGATTAATTATACATCTATTAATACAATTTAGTTCATCATAATCAATTTCACTTTGAAATTGAATATAAAAACTTAACAAACTTTTGAATATTTTTCTACTTTAAAAACCTGTTATTTCGTCCTGTATATGAGATTAACATTAATATTAATTTTTCCACTTCTTTGAATTGATTTTTTTAAAAACATAAATACAACATTTTAATCAGTATAATATTTATATTCTAATTATATCAAGTTAATTTTTGACGAAAAATATTATTAAGAGTGATTAAAATTAATCATAGTGATTAAGGTCAAATGTAGCTTAATTATGGACTAAACCTTAATCTTAGGGGCCCAAATGACCTATACACTTGCAAAATACCAATTGGTTGGAAATATTTATTCCATAAACCTTAAAGTATTGATTTTTGTTAGTTTTGTATGATTGTTTTAGGTAATAACATGTGTACACCTAAGGTTTTGACCTACACTTACATACACCTCCATCTAATGGGTAGTAAACATATTGTTTACGTGTACGACGAACTACTGCCTCATGAAATGATGATTGTTCATTTTTAATTTACCATATATCATGGTGGAAATTATTATTGAAACTATATTTATATATACTATATATTATATTTCTTATGTCTTTAATCTTTTTTAATTCTTTTACAACACATTATTATGATAATTTCATTTGAGGAAGCATGGACTACCACCCCCTCAAAGTGATGTGATTCATTCATACACAACATGAGATGCATTAAGTATGGTTTTAGTGAATATATATTATATAATAAAGATAATTTAATAATTATATATTTAAATATATATAAATATATTTCTTTTTACTTTCTTTCTTTCAACATGACAATTAAATAGAAATAACGTTTTTGCATACGTACGACTTGCCGTCTCCATGAACTGTGTATTCTGTTTCATACTTATATATTCTATGGATTATTATAATACACACATAATTAATATAAATTATATTTAAATAATGGTGTATATTCTGAAAATCATGATATAAGTATAAGGATTAAAGATATAACAAATTAAGATACATGCGAAAAACAAAGCATATATTACCTGAAATGAACCCTTAACATAGAATTTTTGACAAGTGGGTAATATAAAGCCATAATAAAACCATATATTGTATTATAAGTAAGAATATGGTTCTGTAATAGATTTATAATAAATTTATATTTATTATATCGGAGGTTTGAATGAGTACGATGAGAGTCAAGACACAAGGTAAGGGGATTTCATCTCACTTTTTATTTTCATGAGATACATGATTTATTCACCACCCATTCATTTTGTGTGGTGTGTATACTATACATGGATGTATTATATGATTATTATACTTAAATTTATGAGTATTTACATATCCATTTGATTATATTTATTTCATGGGGACTATGTTTCGAAATTTACCAAATCAGTAAAATGATTTTGTCTCAATTTTCCTTCTTTAAGACACAGGCCATATTATGCACATATATTTTTCCATGAGGTGTATATATTTCCTTTGAAATTTTATATCATGAATAAATTTAAATTCATGATATTTTAAGCTTCATGTAATTTTATTTTCTTAAATGGGGATTATGGTTCAAGGTTACCAAGTGGTAAGAGTTTATTGACACAATCTTATCACTTTTAGAGATTGTTTGTGATTATGTTTCCTCTGATGAAATATTATGGTTAATCTCTCAAGAACACTCATAAAATTTCTTCTCCTATGGTTATTAATGATATATTAATATATTGGTACCATTTTTCCAATATTTGGTGCATAATATAGTTAAGAAAGTGTTTTTAAGGAAGTCCAACTTTACCTCTCTCTTCGGTCAGAAATCTGAGTTCCTTCAAAACCATGTTTTCAAAAAAGGGTTTCCAAGAATATTCTACTATTCTACTATAATAATTAAAATAAATTTTTACCCTTTTTTTCTTTTAATAATGTTTTCAAAGTAATCTTCTTGTCACTTTCTGAACAAAGCATTTTTCTTACCTTTATACCATGCAAAAGGAATATTCTTTTTACCTCATAAGACATGTATGAATTTACCCACCATATTTTCTGTGAAGCTTCTTTTCCAAGTTTAAAAGGTTAATTTTTAAGAAAATGTTTTTTAAATGTAAATTTAAAGGAATTTTTTTTTTCAAAACGTTTTCTAGATTTTTTCATAAGTTTTAAATTAAATAGGTTTTCAAAACGTTTTCAATATTTATTTATATGTTTTCAAATTATCTTCAATGGAATGGTTTTCAAAACATTTTCAATATTTATTTATAATTTTTCAAAGTGTTTTCAAAGAAATATTTTTTAAAATGTTTTAAAACTTTCATTATAACTTTTCAAAGTTATTTTCAATGAAATTGTTTTCAAAATATTTTCAAGATTTATTTTAAAGTTTTCAAAGTGTTTTCAAAGAAAAATGTTTTTAAAATGTTTTGAACCTTACTCTATATGTTTTCAAGGATTTTTTTCTAAAAAATGATTTGAAGTATTATTTATAAGTTTTCAAGGTATTTTCTAAAAAAATTATTTTCAAATGGTTTTATGCATTAAAAATACCTTTTCAAAGAAGAAAATCTATTTTACTCAATAAAAGTTTTTGAAAGATATTTCAAAATTATTTTCTATCTAAGATGACATATGTTGATTTTATTCATGCATTTATAAGAAATTATCTAAAGGTTACATTCATATTATTTCTCTAAATGGGTTATGATTGATTTCATGGTCTTTATGAAACCTGTTTCTCTTTCATGAGTTATAGGTTTATGAAATCTGTTTCTCTTCCACAGGTTATATGATTTTGAATCCCACTTATTTTCATGGGTTATGATTTAATGAAATGATTATTAAACCTATATATTTTCCATTGGTTATGATGTGATGAAATGTTAATGATTCCCATTTCATTTCATGGGTTATGATTATTTTTTATGAAATCCATATCTTTTTATGGGTCATGATATGATGCACGTTTTATATTCCTATGGAACATGTATGTATGATTTTGTTATGTGAAGGGTGGAACCTATATCTCCCTTCAATGCATTGGGTAATGATAAATGTTTTATGAGCTCAAAGGGTACATGAAAGGACATACCAATCCTGAAAAAATAGGGTATATGAGAGGACATCCCAATACTGAAACAAGAGGGTACACGAGAGGACATCCCAATCTTGAAACAAAAGGGCACAAGGAAGGACATCCCAAGCCCAAAATAAGAGGGTACATAGAATTACATCCCAAGCCTGAAAGAGGAGGGTACACGGGAGGGAATATCAAGCCCAAAGTAGGTATCCAGGTGATTATCCCAAGCCTAACATGTTACAAAGTCCCTAATAGGCCGACTTGACATAGGTTTTTTATTTTATTTGCTTATGTGTCTACCAAAATTCCATGTTTTATTACCATGTTACGATTTCATGAATTATGCTATTAATTCTATTATGATCCATGTCTTATGAACTGAAAATATTTATTACAATCTCTAATATGTAGGGTATGATCTTCAAATGTGATGCTCAAGTTTCATACCCTTTTGTTCATGTTATGGTTATGCATTTATTTTATTTACCCTTACTAAGCATCATAGCTCACCCCTTTCTTATGTTTCCATTCCCTAGGTTATGAATAAAGTTTTGAGGTTGAAGTATTAATGTGGATATATTTATGGGTGATGTTAAAGATATTTCACCAGGATAGAATATTTTGTTTCCAAGTTTTCACAAACACTGAACTATTATGGTCCTCAGACATGTATTTTTTGTAATGTACTGAATATTCATCTAAAATGATGTAATTTACATGTATTTTATGTGTGGGTATCTATATGGATGATGTGATATTGGGTAGGATTCCATGGATGATGTGTTAGTAGTTGACACCTGTAATGGAGAGATACATCAGGATATGAATGTGGGTTTCAAGGATGACATCAGAGATGATGGAATGGGTTGAATCTAGGATTACCCATTGATGTAGTGCTGAGATCTGGGATGATCACTTATGAATTTGTTTAATGGAAGATAAATGGGTCGCTTATTTTATCTGCACTCCTTTCCCCACTGCTTTAGGTAACTTGATGTGCTTGGTTGTATGTTTCCTCTTGGTGGTATCTTAGGATGGTTTTCCTAGAGTACCCAAAATTATAGAAAGTAATAATGTTTAATAAATTATTAATCCAAGGGGTCGGTATTGAAGGAATGAAAATGCTGGAAAGATGTTAATCTTGATAAGCAGTGGAATTAGTTTGGATTATGCCTATATGTCATATACTTTACTCTGATGACTAATTTAATGTATCTTGAAATAATGTTAATGGTTAATTTAATGAATAATGAATTAATCAATGAAAGTAAAAGATAAGAAAAGAAAATAAGTAATTAATGTATCACTTTTAAATGATTGTGTGCTCATAGTATATATGGTATTAGCAGTGGTAGTCAAGAGTCCGAGTGACGTAATATGCAGTTGAATCTAAGACTAGGTTATCCCCATAGTGAGGTTTTGAGCAAAATTATATCATGTATATTTTGTGATTTCAAACACTTACCACCCATGTTGGTTAGGGTGAATAACACCTAGTGAACTCTGGGAGGGTGTTTTCCTCAACATCCCGATGGGTGGATGGATGACTAACTACCCCTATAAATATAAAGGGAGTCCATTGCTATAAGAGAGATAGAGATTGAAAATTGGGGTAAGGTGGTGTGCTGCTAAAAAGTCCTTCACCATGATATATCCACCAAAATTGGCCTTGAAATTTGTTCAGGTCAATCCCAGGGGGTCTTGATCAAGTCATAATGAAATCTTTCAAGGAATCTAAAAAATTACATCTTTATTTTTTTTATTGACTCGGGTTCATGACCTGAATATGAACATCATGATATGAATTTGAAGCTCTGAATCACTATATATTATTTTATAAAACTTTAACATCTTGAATTATGATTCATGGTGTAACACCCCAAGATTTTATGGTATGTCTCTTCTTAAATAAATTCAATTTTTGATAGCTTATGTTGCGCACAACACCTAACTTAACCATAAAATAAAATATTATTATAACCTAGCCGTTGAATTGGTGGGAATGAATATTATTAACCAAATTCTAAAATTTATATATATTAAAATGTTTTTATATTCATAAAATAGATTTTATAGGAATAATATAAGAATAAATCCAATGTTACACATAAAAATCTATATTTTTCTAAAGGCAGTTTTGTCACCTTTTAATGGAGCACTTGTTTTAAAACTAAATTTTTACACTTTTATAAATTATATTTGAAAAAAAACATAATTTATAAAATTGGGATATCAAAATTTACTTTGTTTGAATTTTTTATTTTTTTGATAACTTTCATGTTTTGATGAATAGTGAAAAATATTGTATTTTAACTGAAAACAATTTTTTTTGTCTAAATACTTTTTAGTGTTAAAATATATTTTTGATTAGTTTCAAAGTAAAATTAGATAAATTTTATATCATTTAATCCAATTTAGGTCATTTTCATCAATTTCATATTGAATTTATATATAAAAACATTTCAATATTTTAAATGTTTTCACTTTAAAAACCCATTTTCTCATTTTGTCAATGAGATTAATTTTAAATTAATTCTATCCAATTCCATGTTTTGAATTTTGAAAAATTTATTCCATATTTTGAATAATAAGGTATAAATTTAGTAAATATTTTCCTTTTATTTTCCTTTTATTTTTGGACAAAATGAATAGTAACTTTAGTAATTTTTTAATTACCACGGTTAAGGGTAAATCGGGAAATTAAGGGTAAAAATAATATTATAATTATTATAAAATTATCCTAAAACTTTTAATAGTTTTATTGAATGAGTTAGTTTCAACCAAAAATCAACCTTGGAGCAACAATACAGCCTCTTGGAGCCACTTGGATACGCTTTTATAATATTTTATTCTAAGAAAATCCAAATATGTCATATTCATGTTTTTAATAAGTATTACATTTTTTATGTGTGGTTATTCAGAAGATATCTTTGACTATAAATATTAATTTAAAATATAAATTTTTTATCTTCATCATGATAATTTATTTTTAATTTTTAGGAAATAAAGAATTAAATTAAAGGCTTATACAATGATGATGCAGTAATTGTTTAATTAATGGACATATCAAATAAATGTTATTTAAAATATTAAAATAAATTTAATTTGATATAATTATTGTCATACACGAATTTTATAGATGAATTAGACATATTTGGGATGTATTAAAGGTTTTGGTTTGAAGTTATCTTGTGTACTGATATTTTTTTAAAAGTCAAGTAATGAATAGTGTCAAAATTAACACTAATGATATTTTAAAATAAATAATATTCTATTAAATGATATAAAATTCATAAAAATATAAAATTAATCCAAATGATTGGGATAAGGTTGAAAATTTAATCCATGACTCATTTATGATTTTTTTAAAATTTTATAGTAACTATATTAACCTTCAAAGAGTAAAAACACATGTTATCATGGTAAGAGTTAAATGGTTTAAATTAGGGTTAAAACAAAAAGATAAGGGTAAGAATGCGATATAAACTTATCTAAAAATTATTGGATGAATAAGATTTTACCCTTATAAACTTAAGATATAATTGGAGTTTTTTAATGGACACTTGTCTATGCAAATAATTTATATATTATTTAAATCAAAGATAGTTACAAAATTTCAATCTCTTTGTATTTAATATCATTTATGTTTACACATAGTGAAAAATTCAAGATATTAATGAAAATAAATTTCTATTTTGATATTAATGAAATTAGTTTCATTATAGAAATTTATTTTTAATTTTAAAAAATTATACAATTACCTTAAATGCTTCTTCAATGCTAATACATTATTTATCTATTTAATAAAAAAATAATTGATTTTAAAAGTATTACTTTTGATATATTTGGCATGGTTTATTATGAATAATTATTTTTATAGTTATATAGGATATATTAGAGATGTTTTAAATAATTATATCTGAATTCCCACGTTGTCTTGATGTTTTTGAAGTCAAACTAAATGAATAATATCGAATTTGAAAATAATGATATTTTATTGAATTAATATATTATGAAATTATTTAAAAATAACAAAAATGATAAATGATAATAAAGGGGATAATATATGGTTTAAAATTTATTCCCCTATTCATTTATATTCCATTTTTAATTATTTGAATCTAGAATAGCCTTATTATATTTTAATATTTTTTTGGAGTTTCCAAAAATGCCCCTCACCTCAATTATAAAAGGTCACCTCCTAGCTCAATTCATCACACCACATTGAGCCTTATAGATCAACTAATACCTACCCATTTCTCTTACCAACATCCTTATCCAAGTTATTAAGTTTTTGATTCTTCCAAAAGACCTAACCTAGGTCCCTTAAGACAAGTTATAAAGGAAGGCTCCAAAGAAGAGGTAATCGTTTTTACAAACTCTTCCAAGATCATTTATTCTTCTAATTCCTCTTACCATGTTATTTACATGATAAATTAATAACTATAGTATCATATATATTCTGATATATTATTATAATTATGGAAAAACCATATTCCACCTTTTATCCATCCTACAAAAAACAAAAATACCGCACATGCGTACGTACGACTTACCGTCTCCACACCATGGTGTATTTTTTTCACCACCCCTTTATTTGGATGGGTATAATTATAGATATAATAGATATACATAATAAATATTACATGATATTTATTATTTAAAAATTAATATACCATACACTTCCTTACCCTTTCACCATTAAGGGAATGATATCATCAATCGTGCGTACGTACGACCTATCGTCCCCACAACATAATGCGATTCATTTTCCATGTTAACCATTAAATAATGATTATAAAAATGTATACAATTAATAAATATGATATATATATATATAAACTTAATATAATTCAATATATTAAATAAATATATCATATTCATAAGAAACATGACTTATATGATAAAGCATGCACAAGAAAATGAAGTAATTAACACCTGAAACAAGGGTAATAATAAAATATTATTAGCAAAACAATATAAGAGGATAATATATGATATCATAAATATAGAAATGCTTCTATTATAAATTAATAAAATAATTTAAATAATTATACAGGAGTTTAAGTCATGTTCAACTAAAGGAAATTTTAAGGTAAGAGACTTCGTCTCAATATCCTTTCATTGAGGCATAGTTTGATGTTATACACCCACATTCTTTTTTTAGGTGTATATACAACCCATTTAACTTATCATGTCATTAATTAATTTACTATAATTTTGTTTAATGTTATGTTAAATGTTATTCTTTCATTGGGCTTATGATTTAAATGCTAAAAGTGGTATGGGACACCTTGAATGTTTAAGGATTTAATTATCAAATCTTTGTCTCCATGTCAATATTCTTGATATTATTTTACATATTTATTTTTATGGATATAAACGAATTATAAAGGATTTTTTTTTGACTATTTTTAATTTCATTCAAATGTTTTCAAAAGGAAAATTTTTACATTTTTATATGGAACGTTTTAACAAATGACAAAAGAAATGTTATATTTTTTTAACGTACACGGCGACAACGACTTTACCACCATCACAAATATTATTTAATTTATAGATTCCTTTGGAAGTTTACATATTTTATTAAATTTAAAACACTATTCCCTTAGTTTGGGGATATTTAGAATTGAAAATGGTTATTTTTAAAATTAAAGGGTATTTTTATATGAAACTGTTTTTCATATGGGTTTGACAAGATTTTTTCTCAATAAATTTTCTATGATTTTATTAGAGTATTTTCATATATGTCAACACCCTTTATTGAATATTATGATTAATTGAGGTTGATCTATTATATTATTAACTACTAGATTTTATTGAATGGTTTATGTTTAGTTTGACTGTGGATGTGCTATTTTAATACCATGCATGGTTTATGGTTAAAATATTCACATTTTGCATGCTAGTTTTTTAATACAAATGTTTATGTTGTTTACATTTCAACCCATTTATATGAGGAAAGAATTGGAATTAGTAAGTGATGTACGAGTCCCACTATATCCCCTTGATGCATCAGTAGGTCTTCTGATACAAACCAGATATGGATTTGGCTGAGGCCTTACCCATTTATTTTCAGATATCTTAGACGAGGCCTTGATAATATGTGTCAGATGTCCATAATTATGTATTCCCACATTATATGATTAGTTATTGATATTCCATTTGATTATTAGACTATTAGAATATCAATTGTTGAACACACTTGTTTTGATAATCCCAAATCATGTTTCATTTATATAAAAATCACGTTTCATTAGTTTTTATCATGTAACAATTATGTACTTTCAATCTCACTAATTTATTGATCAAGTTTATAGTGTAAAATATTCTAAGTAAGATGTTACTGATAGAGGTTGCCGATAGAGGTTACCGATATAGGTTATCGATAGATATTACCGATAGAGGTTACCGATAGAGGTTACCGATAGAGATTATCGATAGAGGTTACCGAGAGAGATTACCGATAGAGGTTACTGATAGAGGTTACCGATAGAGGTTACCGATAGAGGTTACTAATGGAGGTTACCGCTAAAAGGTTACTATTGGAAGAACCTTTGGAATTAATATGCCTACCTATTGATGAAGCCTACCGATGAAGCCTACCAATGAAGCCTACCATTGAGAAGGATACTGATACCAGTCTACCGATACTTATACCCTTCTACTCTATACTTCTTAAATTTTCTTGAGATTATTCTAAAGGTCATATTTGGTAAATTTAATGCTTCTGACATTAATTAATGCTGATTGTAGACATATCTGGAGACCTTATCTAGAGATAGTAAGAGGTACGAGGAGGAACGCACGTGGTTTTATCATTCCTACTGTCGGACCTCAAGAATATAAAATAGAATAGAAGATCGAGATAAAAAGATATATACTAGGAGAAAAACATTACACGACAGATTTGTAAAACAAGGAGAACACCAACACTTCCACTGTGAACCCAAGAGCTTCATGAAGATCATTTGGGAGAACAAATTCAAGACTGCCTTGCTGTGCTTCATCGAATCTCTTTCAAACCAAGAAGCAAAACACTTCAGTACCCAGAAGCTAGAACCTAGAGTTGCGACATTCTGTTTTGGAGATAACTTCCAAATAAGGACTCGAACTGAAATTTCTTTACTCCAAGGAGTCCAGAGTTGAACTACAAATACATAAAACTTTATAAACTCAATCCTCATAATATTATCTCTATTGTTTTCTTTTTCTTTCATTTTTGAGAAGTGTGTGTTTGTCTGTTACACACACACTGTTTTCTATGCTTAAAATGGAGGATACTAAAAATCCTCACACCAAACATTACTTACACTTTTTTCCCACATGTAACTATGAAAGAGGCCATGTGTGGAATAGTTGTGTGTTTTTCTCACAAAGAAATATGGTATAGGGTGTAAACCCTAGACAGTTTGTGAAAACTATTGTAAATCCCGATACAGGCTTTGTATCAAGTTTATTGTTAATATAAATTACTTGGTGGTAGGTGATCATAAAGTGGAGAGGATTAAGTCTCATATTGAGACTAAACCTCTTGTTTAACTCTACTGTGTACTATATTTTTTAATACTCTATTTTTCTATTTTCCACTAATTATAATTTCAAAAACATAAAACTATTTTACATTAACTATGATAGTTAGTTTTGGTTGGTGTATATATGTGTTTAATTTAGTAAACCTATTTCAAAAGTTGGATAAGTGTTTGACATTGATTCAAATGAGGACTAATCAACCTTTTAGAAACTTGTTGACCAATTGAAAATTTATATCTCTACTACCTCAATTAACTGGTCTGTTTTAAATTGGGGGATTTTTATCATAAAGTTTTTAATAGAAATTTTAAGAAGGAACTCAATTCACCCCCTCTTGAGTTTCCACCCTGACCAACATTTGGTATTAGAGGGTTATTTATTTCCACCATTAGAACTGTGTTTCAATATTTTGAACTTCTTTTCAACTGTGATTGTAGTTGTATCTTAAAGATCTTAAAATTTCTATTATATCTAAATTTTCAGTTCTTTAAACTCTAATTAGCTATGGATAACCGAGTTGAGGGTGTGGATACTAACATGACACCTTTCTTTAATAGTAATAACTATGCTCAGCAGAAATTGAAAGTGAAAATGTATCTAGAGAGCATGGGTCCTGAAATCTGGGACACAATTGAAGAATAACATGCATTACCTGTGACTACTAGGGAAACATAGTCTTAGTTGACTAAAGCTACATATAATAATTACTTTAAAGAAATGAATGCATTGTACTATTCTCCAAGTGATGAAGAATTCAATAAAATATCTGCCTGTAAAACTGCATATGAAATTTGGGATACTTTGGCTGTTTCTCATGAGGGAACAACCAATGTTAAAGAAATGAGATTAAATACTTACACTATTAAATATGATAATTTTAAAATAAAGCCTAATGAAACTATCTCTGAAATGTATCTCAAGTTCAATGAAATAGTAAATACCATGAGTCTGATTGGGAAACTAGTGGACAGTAAGGATCAGATTACGAGATTGCTTCGATGACTACCTGACAGATAGAGAGGAACTTCTATTTCTATCTGAGAATCCTGTGACATAAGAAATATACTAGTGAAGGAAAAAATTGGAAAAATTATGATGTAAGAAGAATATCTTAAGGTGAATCAAGAAGAAGATGAAGAACCAAGAAATAAATCTGTAGTATTCAAGACTGCTAACTCAAAGAGAAAAGACAAGAGAAAGATTCAAGTTTCTATAGATAGTTCCATCAGTGAAGATTCAGATTCTGATAGTGATGATGAGATGACTCATCTTTCTAGAAGATTTAAAAAGTTCTACTAAAAGAAGAAGTTATTTAGAAATTCAAACTATAAAGGAAGGTAAGATAGTAAAGGACATTAGAAAAATGATAGAAAATGGAATGACAACACAAATGAGATAATCTTCTATGAGTGTAAATGAAAAGGTCATGTGAAGGCTGAGTGCCCCCATCTAAAATTTAAGAAGAAGTATGGAGACAAAGGAAAGGGATATAAAAATGATATTAAAGATACTTGGAGTGCTTCAGAATACAACTCTAGTGGATCTGAAACTTCTGATACTGAAAAGAACAATCAATAAAATCTGTGTTTCATGACTGAAACATCTGAGGTAACACCTAATTCTCCTGTATATAATTCTTACTATTCTGGGAATGAAAGTGAATCAAATAATGATTAAAATATGACTAAGGATGAACTATTTGAATACTATGGAATGCTTAAGGATACCATTAATGAACTCAAGTATAAATATAAATTATTGAAAAGACAACATGCTCTAAATATCAATTATAAGTCTGATTTGGATATTGAAAAAGAAAAATTTGCTCAGCTGTTAAAAGAAAATACTGAACTTAAATTATCAAATGAGAAATTAAAAAGATATCTTGATAAGTTCAATGCTGGTAGAGATACCTTGAATTAGTTTCTAGGGAAACAAATTGCTCCAAAATACACAATTGGTTTAAGATATCAACCGGGACAGAGAAGGATTATTAAGAACAAATTTGTTCCAAAATCTGGACAGTTCACTACTAGTTCAAGTTCTGGATCATCTCTTGAATTTTTTTCTAAAGGACCTAACAAAGTGTTTATGTCTCAAAACATGTCTGTTGATTATAGGAAATATATAAGAAAAATATGGGTTCCAAAATATTTACTTACTAACCTCTCTGGACCCAAGAAAATTTGGGTACCAAAGTTACCCTATGCTTAATCTGTTTTGTAGGAAAATTGTCTAAAGAGATCTTGTAAAACCCTATGGTAATTGGATAGTCGATGTTCGAGACATATGATAGGATACTATTCATGCTTGAAGAGCCTAATAAAAGTTGATGGTTAACATGTTACATTTGGTGATAATGCTAAGGGAAAGATCCTTGGCTTAGGATAAATTGGTAACCCTAATACTATATTAATTTCAAAAGTACTTTTTATTGATGGATTAAAGTAAAAACTACTTAGTATCTTTTAGTTATGTGATGATGGTTTTAATGTTATGTTGGAAAATGATTCATGAAATATTTTTATTTCTAAAAATGATTTAATATTCAATGGTCTTAGAAATGAAAATGTACATGCTGTTGATTTAAATTCTTTAGCTAAGCAAATTTTTTATTATTTAAATAATTTTCATAAGGAATCTTGGTTATGGAATAGAAGATTAGGACATTGAAATGTGCACTCACTTAGGAAACTAACTAGGAATGTTTTAGTTATAGAATTACCAAAATTGGAATTCCCACTTAACAAAGTTTGTAATCCTTGTCAAAATGAAAAACAACACAATTTTTTTTTCAAACCAAAGAAAGAAGTTTCAACTTCTCAACCTCTTGAGTTGGTTCACATGGATTTTTTTAGACCATCAAGAGTTTCAAGTTTAAATGGGAAGAACTATGTCTATGTTCTTGTAGATTATTTTTCTAGAAACACTTGGGTATACTTTATAGCTCAAAAAAGTGAAGCATGTTCTTACTTCATTAAATACTCCAAGTCTGTATAAAATCTTAGTGGACTTAGAATTAAGACCTTGAGAAGTGATCATGGTTGTGATTTTGAAAATCTAGAGTTTAAATATTTTTTCTCACATAATGTCTATAATCAAAATTTCTCTACTCCTAGAACACATCAACAAAATGGAGTTATAGAAAGAAAAAATAGGAAACTTTAAGATATTTCCTGGACTATGCTTAATGAGTATAACCTACCTATCTATTTTTGGGCTAAAGCTGTTAATATAGCTTGGTACATAATCAATAGAGTTTTAATTAGACCTATTATTAAGAATAACCTTTATTATATATGGAAGAATAGAAGGCCTAAGTTTAATTACTTTAGAGTTTTTGGTTGCAAAGTCTTTATCCTTAACACTAGGGATAATTTTGAAAAATTTTCTTCCAAAAGTGATGAAGGAATTTTCCTGGGTTACTCAATATCTAGTAAAGCCTATAGAGTATTCAATAAGAGAACCAAATGTGTGGAAGAATCAGTTCATGTCAAATTTGATGAGACTGATCCAAATGAACCTAAAGCCTCTCTTGAATATCTTGAGGAAGATATGTCAATTATGGACCTTAATGATAAAAACAGTGAACCCCCAGTGAAAACAACTAGTTTTGGAAATTTTCCAGAATCTGAGCCTGTTGAATCTGAACATGTATATAACCATGAGGAGTATAGTAAAACCCTTTCTAGAGGTATTATAACTCTTAAGAATCATCCTTTAGATGTTGTAGTAGGTGATCTAAATAGAGGGACACAGATTAGAGCTTCTCTGAGAAACCAGGTTGAACATCAAGATTTTCTTTCATAGATTGAACCCAAAAATATTAATGATGCTATCAATGATGAATTTTGGGTTATATCTATGCAAGAAGAATTAAATTAGTTTGAAAGAAACAAAGTTTGAGAATTAGTAGAAATACCTAAGGACACCTTGACCATAGGCACTAAATGGGTGTTTAGAAACAAAGTTGCTGAGTCTGGAAATATAGTTAGAAATAAGGCTAGATTAGTTGCACAAGGATATAGTAAAGAATAAGGAATATACTATGAGGAAACCTTTGCACCTGTAGTTAGAATAGAATCCATTAGGATACTACTTACTTATGTAGCTCATCTGAATTTCAAATTTTATCAAATGGATGTCAAAATTGCATTTCTAAATGGTTATATAGTTGAGGATGTGTTTGTTGAAAAACATCCTAGCTTTACAAATCCCCATTTTTTAAATCACGTTTTTAAACTTTCTAAATATTTATATGGTCTAAAACAAGATCTTAGAGCTTGGTATGATAGACTCAGTTCTTTTATTATTTCAAAAGGTTTTACTAAAGGAATAAATGATCCTACTATTTTTATTAAAAGGATTTCCAAAGATGTTTTAATAGTACATATTTATGTAGATGACATTATTTTTGGATCTTATAAAAATTCTTTATGTACTGATTTTTCAAAGATGATGAAAAATGAATTTGAAATGAGTCTAATGGGGGAACTTAAATTTTTCCTTGGAATTCAAAATTTTCAAAATAAAATGGCATTGTTTTAAATCAAAGTAAATACACTAAGGATATTTTGAAAATTTTTAGTTTGGATAGTAATAAAGGTAGTGATACACCTATGAGTACCACTTGTAAGTTGGATCCTGATGAAACTGGTAAACCCGTGGATCAAACCAAGTATAGAGGTATGATTTGGAGTCTACTCTAACTTACTGCTAGCTGACCTGATATTATGTTCAGTGTATGTATGTGTGCTCTTTTTCAAGACAATCCCAAAGAATATCATTTAACTATTGTTAACAGTATTTTTAAATATCTCAAGTATACTACAAACTTAGGACTATTTTATCCAAGAGGACAATAATTTGATTTGATAAGTTATTATGATGATAAATTTTCTGGTTAAAAGTTAGATAGAGAAAGTACCTCTGGAACATGTCACATTTTGGGCAAGTCACTAGTATCATGGTGTAGTAAGAAACAAAATTCTGTTGCATTATCCACTATCGAAGCTGAATATATAGCTGCTGGTAGTTTTTGTGCTCAAATTATGTAGATGAAACACACTTTACTAGACTATGGATATCAATTCAAACATGTCTCTATAAATTTTGATAACACAAGTGCTATTAAAATCTCTAAAAATACGGTATCTCATGCTAGGAAAAATCACATTGATGTGAGACATCACTTTTTGAGAGATCATTATCAAAGAGGTGATGTCACTCTTGAATTCATTGGAACTGAACATAAATTGGATGATATATTCACAAAGACTTTTAATTATGAGAGGTTAAATTACATCAAACATGATTTAGGTATGATAAATTTTTAGTTTAGGACACCTCACTATTGGACCTCATCATTAGGGCACCTCACCATTGGACCTCATCATTAGGAAACCTCACCATTGGACCTCACTGTAAGGACACCTCACCATTGGACCTCACCATTAGAACACCTCACCATTAGAAGTCACTGTTAGGATAACTCACCATTAGACCTCACTGTTAGACCTCACTGTTGGCACCTTACCATTAGTCGACCTTACTGATAGGTCTTGGGCTTAGTGTTTTTATTACGGAATCTGAAACATTTTTAATTTTATTTATTTCATTTACTCGATTTGTTTTTCGATCCATAAATGATATAAACAAGGCACAAGACACATTTTGATCCACTTAAATCCTCCCCCTAACCTCATGCTCCCAAATCCTTGAACCTACCCTTCTGCTAAAATCCTTGAACTGTTTTAGATCACAATAGAAAGACTGAAGAGACCAATGGTTGGTGACAGAGGAGATGCACCAAACCCTAAGATACCTTAAGCTGGTTCTAGTAGTAGAAGAAAGGTTATGGTAAAGCTAATCAATCCACATTTTTTGAAGAGGGGAATCGTGGTCTAAAAGAAATGAAGTTCGTAATGGATGATGTTAAGAAGGTCTCTAGTGCTGATGGCACTCAAAGCTCAGGATTGGGTAGAATGTTTTTCAAACAATAATGGACCGTATTATCTGAAGCTATTCAAGGAATTTTATTAGTTTCTAAAGTTTGAACAGTCTGAGGATGAGGACTTAATTTCTTCAAAGGTAAATGGAGTAAGTGTGACATTATCTTCTATTGAATGTAATGAATGATTAAGAGTCCCAAATTAAGTCATATTTGACTATTACTCTAGAGTGATGCCTCCCACTAGTGAGTATTTCTGCTATGAAGAGGATCTGGTCGAACTGACAGGGAGTGGAATCCCTTGGAAGGTAATTTCTGCTGAGATGGATGGGGAAAACAAATTACTGTTTAAATTTTTCCAACATGTCTTGAGTCCCAGGAGAGGGGACTTTGCTACTTTGAAGTTTCAATACATATTTTTGTTTTATCTATTGAAGCATGGGAAAATGATAAATCTTTTCAGGTTGTTGATGATTTAGTTAGAGGATATGACCAGGACTAGTTCCTAGTAAAATGCCTTATTCCATGCCAAGTTGATATCTTTGATGTTGAAAGTGAAAGAAGTTGCTGGAAATAAGGAATAAACAATAGTTGTAAGGGACAACTTCTATATTAATAAAGTGATTTTCATGTTTATAAAGATAAAATAGAATCCTTGTAAAAGGGAATGGGTGAATAATGAGGCTAAGATATATGAAGACTTCAGCCCTATTGCTAATCCTACTAGGACAAAGGAAAAATAGATCTAGGTTTAAAACCTAATGAAGTGGAGCCACTGTATTCAGATGTAGAAGAGGAGGCTGCTGTTGGAGAACTTGAGGATCCCACCTATCACTTAGGCTTTTAAGGATCAAGTAAGCGGTCTTAGAGAGTTGACTCTTGCTTTGGAAAAGTTTAGGGAGAATAAGGATGATTTCATCTCAGATATGGAAATAGGAGGAATCATCATTATGGATTTAAAGAATCTCCTTTTTCCATTTCTCTATGTGGATTGTACTCCCATTATTGTCCCTCCAGCCTTACCTTCTTCCTCAGTTGCATCAGGATATACCAGTGCTGCCCCTTTGATGACTCCTGCACATGCCATCAGAAGCTTGACTCCTAAGATTCCTTAGTGATCTACTCATTATCAGTCTACTGATGCTTCTGTAGAAGCTCCTCCTACCTTGCTTACTGCTATCCCTAGGGCTGTGCCTCCATCTTTTAAACCTTCCTCCTCAGCTCCTAAAGACAAAGATCCTTTGAACATATCTGATGTGGATTGAATGTGGGATATCTTATTTGATTGGGATAATTGTAATATATCTTTTTATACTCTTGTATAATTAATACAAAAATATACTTCTATCTTCTTTTTGCCTTATTTTATTTTTTCTAATCCCAAATGGGGAGAATGCTTCAGATTATAACACTTGAATATATCAGATTATGACACTTGAATATATCAGATTATGACACCTGAATATATTACATTCTTTTATATATTTATGCTCTGATATATTTTCAATAATAAACGTGGTTCCTTAAAGAGATTAACAAATGTGATTAACCCTACTTCAATAATACTTAAATCTAAATTTCAGTGACATAATTTGTTATTATCAAAAAGGGGGAGATTGTTGGACTCACCTATTTTGATAATCCCAAATCATGTTTCATTTATATTAAAATCATGTTTCATTAGTTTTTATAGTTTTTATCATGTAACAATTATGTACTTTCAATCTCACTAATTTCTTGATCAAGTTTACAATGTAAAATTTTCTAAGTAAGAGGTTACCGATAGAGGTTACCACTAAAAGGTTACTGCTGGAAGAACCTTTGGAATTCATACACCTACCTACCAATGAATCCTACCAATGAAGTCTACCGATAGAGCCTACCGATGAAGCCTACCATTGAGAAGGCTACCACTACCAGTCTACCGATACCTAT
Source organism: Viscum album (assembly GCA_963277665.1). Taxonomy (NCBI): domain Eukaryota; kingdom Viridiplantae; phylum Streptophyta; class Magnoliopsida; order Santalales; family Viscaceae; genus Viscum; species Viscum album. The sequence continues at coordinate 1,134,027,392 of OY728141.1, read as the reverse complement.
ACCCTTCTACTCTATACATTTTCAATTTTCTTGAGATTATTCTAACAGTCATATTTGGTAAATTTAATGCTTCTGACATTAATTAATACTGATGGTAGATATATCTAGAGACCGTATCTGGAGATAGTATGAGGTACGAGGAGGACCGCATGTGGTTTTATCATTCCTATTTTCAGACCTCAAGAATATAAAATAGAATAGAAGATCGAGCTAAAAAGATATATACTGGGATAAAAATATTACACAACAAATATGTAAAACAAGGAGAACACCAACACTTCCACTGTGAACCCATGAGCTTCATGAAGATCATTTGGGAGAACAAATTCAAGACTGCCTTGTTGTGCTTCATCGAATCTCTTTTAAACCAAGAAGTAGAACACTTCAATACATGGAAGCTAGAACCTGGAGTTGCGACACTCTATTTTGGAGACAACTTCCAGAGAAGGACTCGAACTAAAATTTCTTCACTCCAAGGAGTCCAAAGTTTAACTAAAAACACATAGAGCCTTATAAACTCAATCCCCATAATATTAGATCTATTGTGCTCTTTTTATTTAATTTTTGAGCAGTGTGTGTTTGTCTGTTACACACACACTGTCTCTTATGCTTAAATTGGAGGATACTAAAAATACTCACACCAAACATTACTTACACTTTTTTTCCCATGTGTAAATATAGAAGAGACCATGTGTGGCCTGGTTGTGTATTTTTCCCACAAAGAACTATGGTAGAGGGTGTGATCCTTGGAAAGTTTGTAAAAACTATTATAAATCCCAATACAGGTTGTGTATCAAGTTTATTGTTAATATAAACTGCTTGGTGGTAGGTGATCACCAAGTGGAGAGGATTAAGTCTCATCTTGAGACTGAACCTCTTGTTTAACTATGCTATGTACTATATTTTTTAATACTCCATTTTTTTTATTTTCTACTGATTATAATTTTAAAAATAAAAAACTGTTTTATATTAACTCTGATAGTTAGTTTTGGTTGGTGTGTATATGTGTTTAATTCAGTAAACCTATTTCAAAAGTTGGATAAGTGTTTTACACTAATTCAACTGAGGACTAATCAAACTTTTAGAAACTTGTTGACCAATTGAATATTTATATCTCTACTACCTTAATTAACTGGGCTATTTCAAATTGGGGGTTTTTATCATAAATTTTTTAACAGAAATTTTAAGTAGGAACTCAATTCACACCCTCTTGAGTTTCCACCCCGACCAAGATCCATGTTTAACTTTCCTAGATTATGTGATTGTTTAAATGGAATGTGTTTCAGTTATTTATCTTTTCATATTGTTTACGCCATATTTAGTCATAGATTATGCTGTATGTTTACCCTTACCAAGCATTTGATCTCACCCTTTCATATGTTTCATTTTCCCTAGGATTACAAGATGGATATTATAACTGATATGCATGGTTACACAAATGGGGAATAATGGAAGACTCAATGAAACTCTTCTTGTATTTTATGTTTTAAAATTTAATGTGGATCTCAAGTATGTATCTAGTTTACCAAGACTACTATATTATTTGGTCCTTTGGGATGCAATCACTTGTATCTTATACCAATGTAATAATGTAACCACTGTCTCTAGGTTACTTGGGTTGGGGCCATTTATAGTTGGTATTAGAGTAATTTTATTAGAAACCTTGGGAACTAGATTTATGAAAACAAATATTAAGGAATATAACCCTATGAATGAATTTGAGGATAAGTCTAAGTATATGATAACATGCTATAGATGTGGTAGTTACCATGTATAACCTAGGTTAAACCTATGGAATCATAGATTGAATAAGATTTCATGATTTAGACATACTCTAAATGATTCTTTATGACTATATCACTATGATTAGTGTTTCTCACATTGTGATTTGGGTTTTGCTTAATGGTTAGAATCAACAAGGTTATACAAGTAATGGTTATACTGCAGATGATGAAGAGACTAAAAATGATAAATTAAAGAAAGGATATATTAAGGAATAAGATGATGAATTGTAGTTAATGGTTTAGGAATGAAGTAGAATGATTAATCATCAAGGATATTCTGGTTATAATAATCATGAGATACATAAGGATTATACTGTAGTACTTCTTCTTTAATAACTTGGAAGCATAGATGTTTTCATTAAGGTTTTTAAGGTGATAAAATATTTGGTATGTGATAATAAGAGATATATTATATTTTTTGATGAATTTAATATTAATTTTATTTTTGAAATTCAGTGACCTTCCTTCTAAATTTTTGGGCTTGGAATTTGTATAGAAGTATTTTGAATGAGTCATAAGGTAACTACTTATGGAATGGATTAAGTTAAACTTTGGATATTTTTGTTTTAGGTTAAAGTATGATTTATTGGATACCGTGTTCTATAATTTTTGGTTTTAGTAAACAAATAGAGGAGTAAGGAATGAAATAAAGACTTTATGATTCATTAAAAGTGATTCAGGTGTGAAATAATCATCATGAATATTCATTTCCTAGTGTAAGGGATAAAGTAAAAATAGATCAAAGAACAACCGAAGGATAGATTATGCTTATGACATCGAAATAAATCAAGTAATTTTATTTTCTAAAGTTACTATATGAACAGTAAAAGGAACCCTTAACTCTAGGAAAAGTGTTTTGGAATAAAAAAGCTATCCATTTAATTTTATCATTAATAAATCAATGGTATTTTAACTGATCACAATATTTGTGATTTTGTGATGGTTAACTTTCTAATGATCATGTTCTCTATCACATTTAATAAGAACTTGATGTTTATATTTCTATTCTATGTATATGTTTTCACTTTCCAATAATATTATCCTATTAAAAATCCTAATTTTGTGGCAAAGTTCACATTTCCATTTTCGTCTTATTAAAAGTATGTTATATTAACCATATTTTTGATGTGGGTTTCCCACAAAGAAATTTTCAAGTATCAACCTTTGATTTTTGAAGTTTAATTTAAAATTGAGAGAACAAAATTTATCTAATGAGGGGATAATGTAACACCCCAATATTTTATGATACATCACTTCTTAAATAAATTAAATTTCTTCGATATCTTATGTTGCACGCAACACCCAACTTAACCACACAATAAAATATTATTATAAACTAGCCATTAAATTGGTGGTAATGAATAGTATTAAACAAATTATGAAATTTATATATATTAAAATGTTTTTACATTCATCCAATATATTTTATAGGCATAATATTAGAATTAATCCAATGTTATGCACAAAAAGCTATATTTTTCTAAAGACAGTTTTGTCACTTTTAATAGCACACTTGTTTTAAAAATAAATTTTGACACTTTTATAAATTATATTTGAAAAAATAAACATTATTTATGAAATAGGGATATAAAAATTTACTTTTCTTGAAATTTTGTATTTTTTCTGATAATTTTCATGTTTTGATGAATAGTGAAAAATACTGTATTTTAATTGAAAACAACTTTTTTGTCAAAATAATTTATAGTGTTAAAATATATTTTTGATTGGTTTAAAAGTATAATTAGATAATTTTTATATCATTTAATCCAATTTAGGTAATTTGAATAAATTTTACATTTAATTTTGATATAGAAACATTTCAATCTTTTGAATGTTTTCACTTTAAAAACCTGTTTTCTCAATCCGTCAACAAGATTAATTTTAAATTAATTATAGAAAATTCTATGTTTTGAATTTTAAAAAATGTATTCAATATTTGGAATATTAACATCCAAATTTATTAAATATTTCCCTTTTATTTTTGGAAAAATTAATAGCAACATTAGTATTTTTTTAATTACCATGGTTAAGGGTAAATTAGGTAATTAAGGGTAAAAATAATATTATAAGTATTATAAAATTACCCTAACACTTGTAATAATTTTATTATATGAGTTATTTTAGACCAAATCATCATTTCTCTGATTTTATGGCCTCTTGGATACACTTTTATGACTTTAAGGCTTTTATAGTATTTTATTCTAAGGAAATCCAAATATGTTAGACTCATGTTTTTAATAAGTATTACATTTTTTTATATGTGGTTATTAAGAAGATATCTTCAACTATAAATATTATTTTTAAAGCTAAAATTTTTATATTCATCATGATAATTTTTTTTAATTTTTAGATAATAAATAATTAAATTAATGGCTTGCACAATAATGATGCAGTAATTGTTTAATTAATGGAAATATCAAATAAATGTTATTAAAAATATCAAAATAAATTTAATTGTATATAATAAATGTCATCCAATAATTTTATAGATTATATAGACATATTAAGGACGTATTAAATGTTTTTTTAATTTATCTTGTGTATTTATATTTTTAAAAAAGTCAAGTAATGAATAATGTTAAAATTGACATTAATGATATTTTAAAATAAATAATATTTTATTAAATGATATAAAATTGATAAAAATATAAAAATCAGCCAAAGTATTGGGATAAGGTTTAAAATTTAATCCATGACTCATTTATGATTATTTTCGAATTTTATAGTAACTATATTAACCTTTAAAGAGTAAAAACACATGTTGTCACAGTAAGAGTTAAAGGGTTTTAATAATGGTTAAAACCAAAAGACAAGGATAAGAATGAGATATAAACTTGTCTAAAAATTATTGCATGAAAATTATTCTACCCTTATAACCTTAAGATATAATTTGAGTAGTTTAATGGACACTTTTCCAAGAAAATAACTTATTTATTATTAAAATCAAAGATAGTTTCAAAATGTCACTCTCTTTGTATTTAATATCATTTATGTGTCCACATTGTAAAAAAATTCAAGATAAAAACAAAAATAAATTTATATTTTGATCCTAATTAAATTATTTTAATTAGATGAATTTATTTTTAATTTTTATAAATTATATAATTACTTTAAATGCTTTTATAATGCTAATAAAATATTTATTTAATTAACAGAAAAATAAACAAATTTATTTTAAAATTATTAATTTTTATATATTTGGGATGAGTTTATATTAATAATTGATTATATATATAGGATATATTATAGATTTTTTAAATCATTATATTCAAATTCCCACCTTTTCTTGATGTTTTTGAAGTCAAACTAAATGAATATTATCAATTTTTACAATAATGAAATTTTATTGAATTAATATATTATAAAATTATTTTAAAATCACAAAAATGTTAAATTATCACAAAGGGGATAATATATGGTCTAAAATTTATTCCAATATTAATTTATAGACCATTTTGAACTATTTGACTCTAGAATATCCTTATTATATTTTAATACTTTTTGAGTTCCCAAAAGTGCCCCTTACCTCAATTATAAAAGGGAACCTCCTCCCTCAATTCATCACACCACATTGAGCCTTATATATTGACCAATACCTACCCATATATCTTACCAAAATCCTTATCCAAGTTTTAGAGGTTTTGGTTCTTCCGAAAGACCTAACCTAGGTCCCTTAAGATAAGTTATAAAGGAAGTTGTCGAAGAAGAGGTAATCGTTTTTACCAACTCTTCCAAGTTCAATTATTCTTATACTTACTATTCATGTATTGTTTCCATGATAAAGTAATAAATATAGTATCATATATATGATGATATTTTTTTATTCTTATGTAACAACCATATTCCACCTTTATCCATCTTATGAAAAATGAAAACACTGTGCGTGCGTACGTACGACGTACCATCTCCACATCGTGGTGTAATTTGTTTTTCATCACCACTTTATTTGGATGGGTATAATGATGGATATAATAAATATAAATAATAAAAATTTAATGATATTGATTCTATAAAAATTAATATACCATAAAATTCCTTAACCTTTCACCATTAAGGGAATGATATCATCGCTTGTGCATATGTATGACCTACCATCTCTACGATGCGATGTGATTCATTTTTTATGTTAACCATTCAATAACGATTATAAAAATGAGTATAATGAATATAATGAATAAATATGATATCTATGAACTTAATATCATTATTTATATGAAATAAATATATCCTATATATAAGAAACATGACTTACACGACAAAACATGCATAGGAAAATGAAGGGCTATGTAATGGGCTACAAGCCCACTAGGCCTTCAGGCTATGTAATGGGTTTCCCTATACCCAGTTAAAAGAGGTATTTGCTTTGATTTAATAATAAAAATGAGGCTTTGGCCCCAAACTTTAAAAAAAATGTATAGGAAAATGAAGCAGTTAACACCAGAAACAAGGGTAATAATGAAATATTATTAAAAAAAACAATATAAGAGGATAATATATGATATAATAAATATAGAAATGGTTTTGGTATAAATTAATAACACATTTTAAACCATTATATGAAAGGTTAAATCTCATTCAACTAAAGTAAAGTTCAAGGTAAGGGACTTCGTCTCAATCTCTTTTTATTGAGGCATAGTTTGATGTTATACACCCACCTTCTTTTATGAGGTGTATATATAACCCCTTTAACTTATCATGTTATTAATTTATTTATTATCATGTTAATTAATGTTAGGTTAAATTTTACTATTTCATGGGGCTTATGATTTAAATGTTTAAATAGGTATGGGACACCTTGAATGTTTTAAGATTTAATTATCAAATATTTTCCCCATGTTAATATTATTGTTATTATTTTAAATATTTATTTATATGGATATAAAAAGATTATAAAGGAAATTTTATATCTATTTTTAATTTAATTCAAACTTTTTCAAAAGGAATATTTTTATGTGTTTTATACAGAACATTTTGACAAATGACAGAAGGAATGTTCTATTTTTTTAACGTACACGGTGACAACAACTTTCCTACTGTTATGACTATTATTTAATTTCTAGCTTCCTTTGAAAGATTACATATTTTATTAAATAAAAAACTCTTAAATTATTTTTGTGATATTTTGAATTTAAAATGATTATTTTTAAAATAAATGAGTATTTTTATACAAAACTATTTGTCATATGGGTTTAACAAGAGTTTTTGGTCAATAAATTTTCTACGATTTTTTAAGAGTATTTTCATCTATGTCAACACCCTTTGTTGAATATTGTGATTAATTGAGGATAATATCTTATTATATCATCTACCAAATTTTATTTAATGGTTTATAATTAGTTTGACTATGGATGTGGTATTTTGATACCATTTATGGTTTATGATTAAATTATTCACATTTCATATGCTAGTTTTTCAATATGAATGTTTATGTTTCACCCCATTAAGGTTAGGAAATAATTGGACTTAGTAAGTGATGGAAAAGGTCTTCTATATCCCTTTGACGAATCGGTAGGTATCATGAGATAAAATAGATATATATTTGGCTGAGGCCTTACCCATTTATTTTCAGATGCCTTGGTTGAGGCCTCGACGATAAGTTTTAGATGTCCAGTATTATGCATTATCTCATTATGAGATTAGTTATTGATATTCCATGTGATTATTAAAAAAATATAATATCCATGATTATGTTTCCTGGATCATATAATTATTTTAATGGCATGTGTTTCAGTTATTTACCTTTCCATATTGTTTACATCATATTTAGTCATATCTTCTGGTGTATGTTTACCATTACTGAGCATTTGAGATCTCCCCTTTCATATGTTTCATTTTCCCCATGATTCCAAGAAGTATATTAGGACTGATATGTAGGGTTACACAAAGTGGGAATAATTATAGACTCAATTAAGCTCTTTTTTAATTTTATTTTTTAAAATGTAATGTGGATTTCAAGTATGTATCTAGTTTACCAAGACTACTAAACTATTTGGTCCTTTGGGATGAGATCACTTGTATCTTATTACAATGTAATAAAGTAACCACTAGATCTAGGATACTAGGGTTGGGGTTGTTACACATAGTGTGAATTAGCATGGAATCTTCCTTTGTGTACTTCTATTCGAACATTTCATGACATGAAATCTCATCTCACAGTGTGAGTGGTCGACTTGATTTTGGGTGGATGTATGGATTATCCCATTCACGAGGCGACTTTATATTCATAACATGAATGGATACCATATCCTTTGATTCATGGTTTTAATGGAATTCATGTGTCAGATGAATTTTACATGTCATAACTCATGGAGTGAATTAATGGTTCACATTTTGAGTACTAATCAGCTCTAAATATTTTACCTTTGATCAAACCAATTTTCCGGTGTCACAGTGTGACACGAAGTGCTGTAGTGTGAAGTGTATTCAAATCCTTCCTGCCACCTCTTCTTGTTTGTTTCCCTCTAAATTCAATTAAAATGTATCATTCCAAAAAATTAATTAAAAAATAAATAAATTGGAAAGAATAATCACTTTTAATTCCAAAACTAATTAAATTTTTATTAAAAAAATTTATGCATGAATTATATAAATCACAACCATTTATAGCTTCTAAAATGCTCCAAATTGGAGAGACTTATGGGAGATATTCTTTGAGAGAACAATCAATAGAATAATAAAATTTGATGTGATTATAAAAAAAGGAAGGGTGGGTATTTATAGGTGTTTTGAGTGAAATTTCATGGAAAATTAATTGATTAAATTGTTATTCCATTATATTAAGTTCTCTACTTCACCTCTTAGTGCTCTAGTATACCCTTTTTCACTCCACCTTAATTTTTAGTGCTAAAATTAGGCTAATAAAACTTAGTGATATGAATCTTAAGATTCTCACCCAATGAATATGTCATAATACTATATTCTACCATATTTTAACATTTTTATCATATTTTAATTTTTTACTAAAAAATAAGCATTTAAACTATTATCTAATTTAAATGTTTTGATTATAAATATGAAATAATTTTTTATTTTATTTAATATTTAATTATGAGAAATCTAAATTTTAACTAAGAATAATACATTTCATCAAAAATGAAATACTGAGTTAAATATTATATTATTATTAAAAGAACTTACACATAAATACCACCCTGACTCCTAGATATGTATTCTCTAATTAGACCAACATATTCCCTAAGATTAAGGAGGAAAATGGTGGTTATTTCATGCGATGGTTTGACCAACATGAACATTTTAATGATTTTCACTTGTATGAACTTTTCTTATAGACAATTACATTTAAGATTCACTTATTAAAGATAAAATTAGGCCTGATCAAGTAAAAAACCTAGTGATACTACCTCCTTCCCAATATTATATATATGCAATTCATATAAGATAAATCTACTACCCGATTCCATGATTCCTCTCTTATACACAAATTTAAAAATGCTATTACCCACATTTTTATACATCACTTCCAACAATCACTTTATAAAAACTACAATACCAACATTTGGATACCCAATAGTCATGATATCTAATGGTCATGGAATTATAATTTTCTATCATTATTTCATATAAATCCTCTTAAAATCATTCTCTAAAATCATACCTCCTTTGGTGTTACCACTCTTAAAAAATGTATAATATGCATCTTGTAATATTTTTCCTACACACCATAAATATTATAAACCTAATTTTATTGGGAAATGTGATCCAAGATAATTTTATTTAGTTATGGTGTTAATTAAATCTATTGTCCACTTTCACTTTTATTATTTATGATGAATGTATATATCCTGTATTATCATGAAATAATAAAATTATTTATTTTATAATCTTGTTTAAGTAACATACGTTGCATTATATTTATTTATTAATTAATGGAATTTCCTCAAGACTTATGTTCCCCCATTAAAAATTCATATCCTTGATTTGTATCTCAATCCAAGAATACATATGGATAAATCACTATCATTGATTCCACACCCTCCCATATTCCATCATTAAATTTTCAATTTCTTTTGAGCATATTTACCCAAAAATTCATTTTATTCCATAACACTTTCTCTATCTAGTAAATGACCTAGACCAAATCTTGTTCTACTTCCCTTCTTTCGTGTTCTCCTTCTTTCCAGATTTTCTTCCCTCCTAGGGTTTTATTATTCTTAGTTCTGGTTCTCTTTGCCATGGGTTTTTTTCCTATACTCTTTTAGTCTATCCCACCACATTTGACCCCATTCATGGTTAGTAATGATGGTGATCAAGGATGCTTGGGATGAGTTGGTAGTAGCTCACAGTGGTTGGAACTCTGTGGTCTTTCCCCAACTTCTTTATTTTTGGTTTTGTTCTTTCCAATCTCTCTAGAGTGGTCCCGTTTCATCCTCTTTCACCCCTACTCTGCCAGCTTGGTTTGACACACATGACCCCATCTTGGTTAGGTGTGTTGGTTTTTCAGGTTGGTTTGGAATTGTGGTGGTGGGAGTAGTGGGAAGGAGGGATTCTCCGTTTGGTGGTTTCTCCCCTTCAAGTGGTTACTATTAAATTGGTGTTGGTTCCTTCAGCAGGGTTTGGGGGACATGGTGATATTCATCTACCAAGGCCTTTTTCCATTCTGTTCTTTGATCTTTCTCTAGGAATCCACCACTCTTCTTCTAGTAGGACTTGTGCGGTGGTCTCTAAGGTGTTTTGGGATGTGTAGATCGAGTGATAAAAGGATCTCTAGAAGTCATCTGATGTTGGCCTCATCTCTATCATTATTTCCCCTTTAGGATTATGTCTATGGTGTTTGTGAAGATTCTATTAAATGGTTTCTGCTATGGTGGTTTTTGGAGATGATGTTGGATTCCTATGGGTGATTCTTTCCAGTGAGCTAGGGTCAACAAAGGGTTTGGTCTATGTTAGGGTGCGTATCATGAGGTAGTACTTGGTTCGATGCATGATGATGGTATATTTTGAAATCTGAAATCAGGGTATGTGATTGGTTTGTGTCTTGAGGAGGTGATGCAGGTAATGATAGTCTCTGTTTTAAGTTCAAATTAGTGTGCACGATCAGTTCTGGGTCTATGTTGGTGTTTATGGCTTTATTTTCAACTTGATTTTTTTATTTTGAAGTTTGAAATTTTTATTTTGAAGTTTAGAATTTTCCATGGGGGTCTATATGCCTTGTTATAGGGATGTTTCTTTATGGTTCCCACTTATCCTTAAATTTTGTTTTTTATAAAATACAAAAAATGGATTGTGGTAGTAAGGAGGGATCATCCTAAAGAGCCACAAAAAATCCTTGCAGTCCAAACTCACCTGAGAAATCATTATGGGGGATTAATTATGGGAAAAATTCACTAGTGAAAAATATAGTAAAGCTCTAGATGACATCCAATATCTGAAATCTATGGCCTCTCTATTATGAAAGAATATTCAAGTTCCTCTATGAAATATTTTTGGGAACTCATTATGGATTATTGGGAAAGGGGAGGTAGTGTTATATAAAGATAATTTTCTAGGTAACCCCATATAAATAATTAGATTCCCAACTCTTAAGATAAACTTCAAGGAGGAAAAGGAGTTTCCCAGCCTCACCAATGTATCCCTTAATGATGTACATAGGTATATCATCAAGAGAATCTAACTAGTTAAAGAACTAGATCATTTTTTTCACCCCATATCATTCAAGAATCTTTAACTTGAAATATTACCACAACTTCATCCATTCACAACAAGAGAAAGATGAATGGGGAGGAGGCTTTTGGAATAGTTACATTCCCTTCAAATGAATCTTTCTAGTTTTTATTTAATGTCACAAAGTTTTACTTATAGAAAATGTTATCCAGCATAGAAGAGTTTAATTGGCATGAAAATGCCTCTGTTGTTTTCATCCCCAACTAGAGTCTGAGGATCATCTTTTTTTGGGAGGATACTGGATGTGTATCACATGGTAGTTTCTCATAGAGAGATTGAGTATATCCACCAAACTTGGATATTTTAATTAGTTTCTATCTGCATGGTTCTATTTAGAATCCTACACAAACTCCAACCACCAGAAATTCGTTCTTTGGAAGACCCACAATGTGAAAATCAGGTTACTAGATGGAATTCTCCAAACATCAATTCAATAGAACTAGGAATGGATTAACTCGTTCTAATCACCACACTAAGTTTGAATTACTCAACCCTACTCAATAAAAACTCATACAAACAATCTATTAAATAAAGGAAATGAAATCATGTAAAGGACACAAGAGATTTTACATGGTTCAAACTTTTTTCTTATGTCCATGTTATAAAATATTGCAACACTAATTTCACTAGATTAAAAATTAAAAACCATTATGACTTAGCATCCAATTTTATCACTAACTCAATTAATTATACAACACCTCAATACGTGGTCCCTCCCACTTTTTTTATAGTGTGTCTCTTCTAGTCAACTGATTTCACACCTCTTATAATTTAAAGGATCCTTCTATTGCATCGAATGACAATTGATTCCCTGTAGCACCTCCATGGTCTGACCACTAATCAACAATAAGTCAGTAGGGCTTACTATGCCTCACTACTTTACCATAAATCATAATGGAAGTGATTCAAACACATACATGTTTAATTTATGGTGATATAAAATTAGTGCATCACTGATCATTCGATGAATCTACTCAATTTCCACATGCATGAATCCATTGGACATTCAAAACTTTCAACCACATCACATATAACTTGTTGAAGTCTTCTACCACTAACTTTCATAATACCAAAGGATCCACCAAAGTTTATCCTTCTAGTAAACTGAATCCAACAATTCAAGAGGATTATATAATCCAAAAAATATCTCACTTGAAGTTTGGTTTAAGGACTCCCATGAAATCCTCCAACACTTTAGAAAATGAAAAACTCCTTCCACTTCCACTACATGCAATGATCCTCCATATCCTTCCATTCATCCAAGTCTGATCGAGGCAAAATGTTGCCTCAAAATCACATGGAATAAATATTTGGTGAATATATCCATTTTATTTTTATTTCTACAAATATTTTACAACTCTAGCTCTACATATTCCAATATATTCTAGATAAAGTTGTACTTTAGGTTGATATTCTTCATCAATGCATAGAACCCTAGATTTTTAACCAAGTGAATTACACTTTGACTGTCATAGTAAAGTAGTACACATTCCTAGCTGCATCTAAGCTCTTCTATCAGAATCCTCATGTGACAACCGGGTCCCGGTGACAGCACAGACACCCCGCCTTAACATGGCCGTCGGGTCCTGGCTCACCAGGCACCCCCGGTTGCCCCGCAGACACGTGGGGCCCACCCTAGGGTCCACCCACATGCCTGAACGGGTCATCTGACTAATGATTGTCCCCACAGGCCAACACATGTCCTTTCCAGTGTGCTTTGTCCTCACTCACACACACCCTGGGAAACTTCCCAGGAGGTCACCCATCCTGATCACTACTCCAGGCCAAGCACGCTTAACTGTGGAGTTCTAATCAGGTAGGCTCCCGAAAAGGAAGGTGCACCTTGTTGACATGAGTCATATCATTTAGTCATTTAACCCTTTATCATTTGGGGATGTTACAATCACCCCCCCTTTAGGGCACAACACCCTCGTTGTGGGCCCTACATCTCAACCCAGGCAGTGCACCGCACTTAAGGCTGGGTTCCTGCTCTGATACCAAATGTGACAACCGGGTCCCGGTGACAGCACAGACACCCCGCCTTAACATGGCCGTCGGGTCCTAGCTCACCAGGCACCCCCGGTTGCCCCGCAGACACGTGGGGCCCACCCTAGGGTCCACCCACATGCCTGAACGGGTCATCTGACTAATGATTGTCCCCACAGGCCAACACATGTCCTTTCCAGTGTGCTTTGTCCTCACTCACACACACCCTGGGAAACTTCCCAGGAGGTTACCCATCCTGATCACTACTCCAGGCCAAGCACGCTTAACTGTGGAGTTCTAATCAGGCAGGCTCCCGAAAAGGAAGGTGCACCTTGTTGACATGTGTCATATCATTTAGTCATTTAACCCTTTATCATTTGGTTTATCATTTGGGGATGTTACACCTCAACCATACCATCTCCTCTATTGATTATATTGCTACCACATACTCTTCTTCCTTTGTGAAGAGTGAAATCACCCGTTTTTACATAAACATATGACTGATAACACTTTCTCTAAAATTGAAACATATCTAGATGTTCTATTCTATGAGTTTGAGTCACCCCAAAAGTCCACATTAAAATAACCCTATAACAAACCATCTTCTTGGAAAAAATATAAACATATTTTGTTCATTTTAGTAATTAATAACCCACTTTACAACTTCCCAATGATCTTTACTTGGATTCACCATGTACCGGTCAGCCACTCCCACTATGTGATCTATGATTGTTATAGTGAACACCATGGAATATATGATACTTACCACCATTGATGTAAACATTACCCTATTCATGTTCTTTGCATCTTCCTCCATTTGTGGTGTTTGTTCATTTACAAGTTTAAAGTGACTAAAAAGTGGTGTTGATATCGACTTATATCTACTCATTCCAATTATTTCAACAATATTTTAGATACTGTATTTTTGTGACAAAACCAAACTTCTAATATTTCTATATTTCTTAATCCTCATTCATATGTTTGTCTTTGCTTCATCAATATATTTCAGTTTAAAATTTCTAGTAAATTCCTTTTTCAACCCTTGAATCCATTGAATTTATAGAACCACTAGAATCATATCATCCATGTACAATAAAAAAATGATTAAGTCCCCATTAATATACTCCTTTAGGTAACAACAATGGTCTGAGTTGCTCTACTTGAAATATTTATCCTCTATGAATGAGTTGAATTTCTAATTCCACTACCTTGGCACTTGTTTTAAACCATAAAGACTCATATTTAGCTTGAACAATATTTCCTGATTCTATTGATCCATAAAACCAACAATTTTCTATATATAGATTTATTCTTCTAGATACCTATGAATAAAATACATTTTCATGTCTATTTTATCTAGATGCAATCCTCTAAAATAAAACAAACTGAGAAGGGTTTGAATGATAGTGTGATCTTCCATTGGATAAAATATTTCAAAGAAATTGATGCCCTCCTTTTGAAACCCCTTGATCACCAGCCTTTCTTGATACCTTCTACTTATGGTAGCTTCTTTCTTTAACTGGAAAACCCACTTGTTTTTAAGATCCCTCTTTCCATGTGGTAATCCTATATCTCCTAGATTTTTTTCACATGAAATTAATCCAAGTCATCATTCATATAAAACTACCAATTTTAAGAATCTATAAGGTTAACCACTTCTTATGAGATTTTTGGTTCTACCACATTTGGTAAAAGTAAGAAGTTTAGGTCACCTCTAAACCTCTATACCGATTGTTTGACCTTATTTTACCTTCAAAATTCTACATGCAGATCTGATCTCTCTAGAATTGAAACCTCAATAATTTCATCCTTCGGTACTATAGAATAAGAATCACCAGTTCTAGATATTTTATTTATATATTTCAATGGTATTCATCTCAAACCTTATGTGCTGCCCTTAAATTTCCTCCAGAATTTACAAACTTCCAATAGACTCAGATCCATATGAAATACCCGAAATTTGAACTCCTTTAAAACCCCCTTTTATATTAACTTGAATTAAATATTACTCTATACATTCAAACTCATTTTCCACCAATTAATTTTCCTTCTAAATATCTTACTCATTAGATAGAACATTTATACTTCTAATGAATTTACTTTTACTACTATCCCAGGGGTGTTGATGGGATCCAGTTGATCAAGTACGCTATTGTTTTAATTTTATATTCCCAAAACTCCTTTGTAATTATATATTATAGTTTAATTCTCTATGATATTTACATTAACATAAAATTCATTCTTTTATCTATGAAATTTTTTGGTGTCCTTAGTATAGTCTTCTCATGTTAGATACCCCTATGCTTGCAATTTTTTTTGAAATTTATTTTGGTAAATTCACCACCATTTTTTGAAATCAATCTCTTAAACTTACTTTTAATTTATATTTTGACCATATCTTTCCACTAAAAAAATCATAAAAACACCTATGATTTATGTTTCAGGAAGCATACCTATACGTTTCTCATAGAGTCATCAATGAATTTTAAAAAAAACCTAATCCTTCATGATATTTAACTGGGATAGGTCCCCAAATATCCGTATGCAAAGGTATAAGATTATAAAATTTTATTGTTCTTCTAATCAAGTTAAATCTCACCCTCCATTGTTTGTAGAGTATAAAACTCTCACAATTTCCAAAGTCTGAATGTTATAGCTTCAAAATGCCTTTTTCTACTAAAATTTTCACACTTTTTCCACTAAGATTCCGAAGTTAAAAACGACACAAATTTGAACTTCTAATGGTAGATGATATAAAAAGTGATTCCACTTCTACCCTTATGGTTAGATAAAGTGTACCCCCCTTTACATCTCTAGCTATATAAATAGAACCTTGAGTGATTTTCTACACTCTATTTGCAAATTTTGTTCCATAGCTAGCTTCATCCAACTATCATATTGAAATCAGATTCTTATATAGACCTCGAATATGTCTAAATCCTTTAATATCGATTAAAATACCATTATTCAATCTTATTTTCACACCCCTCCCAAAAATGTCAATAGCTTCATCATACATTAGATTCGGTCTTCCAAATATTTTGAACATATAATTTGTTATGAATCCCTTTTCACTAGTAGAGTGAAAAGATGCTCCAAAATCTATGATTCAAGATTCCACTAGTGCAAAAAAACTAAATATTACGTTGGAACTACTCTCATCTTCTAGGTTCATGAAATTAAATCCTCCAAAAGTTGATCTATTGGAATTTCATTTTCTCTTGTGGAAATCCTTCTTGAGATGACCCCTCTTTCTATAGTGCCAACATGCAGGCCTAGGTCTGGTAGATTTACCTCTACCTCTCCCTCTCCCTCTCTCACTATATCTCTCTATCTTGATTTGAATTATGATTAACTTAGACTTCTTTGATGAGGTGTGTGACCTATTCCATCCACATTCAATGAATCACAGGAAGGTGCATGAATCTCCCTCCTCTAGATCTCTTTATTAAGAATCAAGTTATAAACATCCTCGAATATCAAGTTAGTTTTCCCACTCACTAATATTACCATTGCATCCCAATATTCCATCAAAGAGGACAAAAATAGTAGATACTAAACATCATCCACAAAAATTACCTTTATAGACTTGATATGGATCCTAATCATGTTGAAATCAGTCACATGATCCACTACAGACCTTCCTTCTGATGACTTCAGGCTAATCAACCATCACATCAAGAAAACTTCAATAAGTGCTACAAGATTCTCATACATATTTTCAACAATTTCATTAACTCTAATATAATATTCTTCTCCCAGATATTTAAGGCCATATTTCATGCCAATAAAATCCTCACCAAACCCAACACCTTTCTATCCATCCCTTCCCATTCTCTTTTTTTCCATTGCCTCCATATTAACTCCTTTAAACTGAACTTCAAGGTATTTCTGGATGAGTTAGTCATCCAACTGCATTCTACAGAATCCAAAATAAGTCCTATTGAATTTTTTCAATATGGATATTACTATCCTCCAATATAATCCTTCCAATGATAGTAAGTCCCAATAAAATAAAAAATACATCTGATCTATTGAAAAGTGAATCACTGAGCCTTTGAGAACTTCTGAGAGAACCTTTTCTTTGATACAAATTTTTGATAATCCCACAAAAAATTAAACCACAATAAGTTCATTTTTTAGAAGACCAATAATGCTAAAATTAGGTAATTGGATGGAAGTATCCAAATATTAGTTTATCAAAACTAGGAAGAGATAAAATATAGGATCTTCCAAGTTAAATACCTTAAAGGGGGGGGGGGGGGGTGAATCATGGTATGATAGATGAAAACAATTCCCCATTTGGAACTTGCACACTCTTTTATACCCTTATCATATAAATAAATTAGAAGAAATAAAACATGTAATAGAAACAAGAATTTTACTTGGTTCACCTGTATTAGGATATGTCCAAGGATCACAGATCAATATTGTTTCAATGTGCCAAAATCCACCAATATTCACTAGTCTTGTGGATACAATGTTTTGGATATGGACACTACCTTCCAGATAAACTATATTTATGAGATTTAGGATACAGTTTGCTGCAACTCAAGGCTCACTGCCTTAACAAGATTTAGGGTTTGGCTCAATTCCAACTGAGTATCTCTACCACCCAAGGATCATTTCCTTCCTCCTCCTTTGCTCACTATACTGGGACATGACTTCACAAGATCACTTCTCTCTAAACCAAAGTGTTCTCATTGATTATTTAGAATATTCTTCCATTTTTCACTTAGATAAATATTTTTTATACCTAATTTGGTGTGTAATGAAGCTCAAATTTCATCCTATTTATGAATACTTATTTATTATAGAAATACCAGGAAATTCATTATGGTTTGCATAAGATTCAATTTTATTAAACCCTTATTCAAATTTGATGAAACCTTCAAATTATTTATTAAAATTTTCTCTTTCAAGAAACTCAAAACCTTTTGTGAATATCTCTAAACTTTCATGAAACTAACTTGGTAAGATTAACATAAGTTATTCCTTTTCAGAACTAACATTATTATGAATAATTCATGCAAGAAAATATTTCTCAAAACACTTTCATGAATTTAGAGAAATTGTAACTTCATTAAGGATTCTTGTGTCTAAAGGAAGTGGGTATCCACCTATTTATAGATGTTTTTTCCCCTTGAAAAACTTATATGCTCACCATACAACTTTCATGAAACTCTGCACTTTTTCCATGTAACTTTTAACCTTTATGAAACTTTTGATAAAATATTTCATTCATATATGATTCCAAAAAACATATCATCATTGCATAATTCACCATCTTCATGAAATCCATCATCTTTGTGAAACTTACCGCCTTCATGAAATATTATTTCATAATCCACTAATCTTTCACAAAATAACCAATATTTCATGAATTCCATACCATTTACATATTTTCATGGGGAAGTCTAGAAAATCCATATTTCAAAAAACTATTCTCTTTCTCCAAATTTTAGACCCCCAAAAATTGGAAAACATTGAGAAATGACACCACCTTGTATGCACAACTTTTTGAACCACTTCTTGAGCTTTTATACCTCTATATTGGAACTTTTTCAACATACCTTGTAAATAATATTTCTAGAACTTCACAAATGACCTTATCAACATGCTTTTTCAACAAACACAACCAACCCAAAAATACTAAAAAGTCACTTAGAGGGTTTTTTTTTCAAAAAATACCCCCTTTGGGTTTGTTGACAACTCTTCACCCTTTGATAATACTTTAATCCTTATATTACTAGATTTTTTTTTTCAAAAATTAGTACTCCTTCATAATTAACCAAAAATCGCATCCTATAACTATATATAGTGAAGAAATATTTACTCAACACATACTCTAATCCCACATGATCCATGTTCGACATGAGAAACAAGAGTAGCATGAAAATTTTATCAATGGATCACTTATTTATTGAAACACCCCTTACCAGAACTTTACCTTTGAAACATAACCATTTCATCATTTCCAAGGAGAATGATGGCACCCGAGAAGACCAAATCTTCAACCCCACTAGGAAACTACTTTCTGTTGGGACCAATCTAATGATTGAGGTGTTTTTCATTCAATTTTTTTTTTTGAAAATGTGGTGTCTCAGTAAAAGACCAAGACACAATTTATTAAAAAAAGGGGATTACATGATTCTGAAATAAGGGATTTTTTTACAATCCCTTTCATAAAAAGGGAGGAGCTCAACAGGAAGATCCTTCTTCCAGGTAATGCCCTGAATGATACCCATGCTAGAAGGACCATCAGTAACCCTGTTTGCTTCATTTAAGGTGTGTGTGGCAATGTAGTTGATCTCTAGAAGATAAGCCAGTCATCTCATCCAGAGGGTAGTGATAGGACAAGATAGATGGACTTCACCGTTCCAAATTGCCTGGAAAATGGTGGTTGAGTCACTCTCAATCCAGATGTTGTTCCAACCCATTTTATTGATGAAATCCACAGCATGAATCACACCCATCATTTCATCCTACAAGGATGAGGCTATACCGCAGTTTCCAAAAAAGCATCCATGGCACTGTCCATTAAAATCTCTGAAGATAACCCCACAACCAGTAGATCCTAGATTAACTTTGGAAGCTCCATCAACATTCACTTTAATCCATCATGGAAGTAGAGTTTTCTAGAATAATTCAAAGGTGTGATTTGGTTTCCTGTAGATACCATCAACTCTAAGATGACTAAGGATCTCGAAATCACCAACAGAGTTGTCACAATATGCTTTTTGTATCAAAGTGACATCCGTAATGGCCATTTAAATTCAGGTATGACCTGCATTAAGATTGAATGAGTAATTGTTGTGTATAATGGCATTTCTATCATACCAGATCACGTGGAGGAGCTCTAAAACTGCCACTAAAAAGAGATTCTTGATTTTCTGTGAAGAGTCTAGCTCCACACAACATTTTAATTGATCACTAATCGAGTTAGAGTGTAACCATCTGTTTCCAAACAAGTTAGTAATATAAATCCAAAGTGCTGAAGCCGTATCACAAGACAAAAATAGATGGTAAAAATATTCTCTATGCTGGTGGAAATAAGGGTACTTAGAAAAAAATTGGATTCCAAAATATTTAAGGCAAACCTTAGTGGTAACACGGTTGTGGGAAATATGCCAGACAAGATTGAGTCTCGATGGTTTAATCCAGTTCTTATCAAAATATTTTAACCAAACAAATATGAGATCTGGATTTTTGAGATTGTGGTTGTAAAAACTTTTTTAATCCAAGAACCCCATTGCGAGAAGGCTCCCATATAAGAAAATCATCATCATTATCATATGAGTAATTTTCAATAATATGTATGATGTTTTCAGGCAGGTTGTAGCTACCAGAATGCATGATATCCTTTATAGTACAGTTAGTGCTAATCGGGGTAGATTTAGGAGGTAACTTAGAAATAAGAGGGACACCAGTCCAATTATCCAACCAAAAGTTCATGGAAGAATCAGCACTAACCATCCATCTAGAGTTCACCATAATGTTTGCAAAATATTGTCTAATGGAGGGCCAGATGGAAGATTGAATATAGTTCAAATTTCATTTCATAAGTTTCTCTATGAATATTTTTCTAAGAAAAGCAATGTAGTTAGAGTTATTATTAATCAATCTCCAAGTGAGTTTAGCTTGAAGGTAATCGTTAAAGAGCTGAAGGTTTTTAATACCAATACCACCTTTATCTAACGGTTTTTAAAAAGTAGCCCAGGGAATGACCACAAGTTTTCTTTCAAGAATGCTACCATTCGAAACAAAATTCTTGATATAAACGTTATTTTTTGTAAGAATACCAACATTCCATTTATAAATCATCAGCGAGTATAGCAATTTTGACACAATATTAGATGTCACCAAACAAATCCTTCCCACTGGAAAAGAAAATGGATTTAGGCCTTCCTCAAAATATTGGAACACCAAGGTAGTCGAAGGGGAAAGATCCTTCTTTGATATAGAGACAATTGATGATGTCATTTTTTCTATTATGAGAAAAGTTTTTCCCAAAGAAAATAAAATATTTTTCCCTACTTATAGATTGATCAGAGAGCTCTTCATAATGAGCCAAGTCATTTTTAAGATTTTGAATATTTATTTTATCACCTAGTAAGAAAAGAATGATGTCATCAGCATAAAATAGATGCGTAGGCATACTGAGATTTCTAGCCTCCTGTATGGGTTTAAGTTTGTTTTGAGAAACTAGGCTAGTGAGAAGCCTGCAAAGGTAATATTCTGCTATGGAAAAAAGGATTGCAAATAAAGGATCACCTTACCTAACACCCTTGGTGCATTTAAAATAGCCCTTAGAAGAGCCATTAGCAAGAATAGAAATAGAGGCCGAATTGAACAAGGAATTGATTCTACTAATGAAAATATAATTGAAACCAAAGGCTTCCAAAACCTTGAAGGTAAAGCTCCAATCAATGGTATCAAAGGCTTTCCTAATATCAAGATTAATGGAAACGTTACCTTCTCTGTTAGCTTTGTTCAGAGTGTTGGTGCATTCTAAGGCAAGGAAAATGAAATCTTGTATGGTTCTTCACTTTATAAAACCAAATTGATTCCATGAAATAATTTTCTGACATAGAGAATAAAGTCTATTGGCAATCATTTTGGTGATAATTTTATAAAGAGATTTAATAAGGGCAATGGGTCGGAAGAGATGTAGTTCAGGAGCATTGGAAACTTTGGGAATTAAAGTAAGTAATTAATCATTCATCCCAAGAGGGATAACCCCATTGGAAAAAAAGGATTTAACAAGTTTACACACATCCATGTTAATAACTTCCCAATGGTGTTGAAAAAATCCATTATTTAAACCATCAGGTCCTAGGGCACTATCAAGATTAAGGATGAAGACCGTGTCTTTGACTTATTGGCCAAGAGGGATGCTTAAAAGAGAAAGATTGTCTTCCTCATTCACCAAGATCGGAATGATCTCAGGAAGAAGGTCTTTATTGATATTTGGGCCATTGAAAATATTATCAAAGTAGTTGACCGCATGACTAGAAGGGGCCTACTCCGAGTCAAGGAGGGTGTCATTGTCCCTAAGGAAGGAGAGAGGATGACAAAATTTCTTTATTCTTTGAAGAGAGTTATAAAATTTAACATTTCTCTCACCATCCGATAGCCATTTTACTTTGAAAATTTGCTTAATAATGTTGTCTTTTAGCACCAGGAGTGAATTCAAATTCAGAGAAGTGTTGATTTTAGCTTGAGGTTTAGCAGAAAAATCATAGCAAGTAGAGTTGTTTTGAATTTGGGAAATCTCTTTCTCAAGGATAGAGATGACTTTGTCCATTTTCTTGTATTTAGCATTTCACCATCCCTTAAGACACAGTTTGGGGTGATTTAATTTAGTAATATAGGCAAAAGCATCTTTGTGGTGGTTCATAGACTCCCAATTTTTTTTATGATGATAGAAAAGTACAAATCAAAAGACCAAACATTGTTAAATTTGAAAGGAAAAATGGGCACATGAGCCTTAGCCCAGTTTGTAAGGACTCTATAAGTGCATCCAGGAGACCCGAAATCAAATCCAGGTGGAGACATTATTTCCGGGTTACTGTAGCAGGTACTATAGTAGGTAATATAGCAGAAACTATGCAGTACTATAGCGGGACTGTAGCAGGTACTGTTTGGCATTGTAGTAGCCAGGAATATGCCCACGTTTTGGCCTTTGGGCCACTGATTTGGTCCTCAAGTCCTTTAAGGCCTTCGGCCCACCCATGCCTTCAGGTCAGTAAGGTCTTCGGGCCACCTCAAGGCCTTCAGGCCACCTTAAGTGCAGATGCATACTAGATGACCTACAAGGAAAAGCTCTATAAGGAGGATGAGTAAGGAGATTTCACCACAACAGAAGTTAAGAAGATTGAAAGAATGAGAGGGTATGGAACCTGCCATCGGGACAAGACCGTGCATGCATGTAAATTCCTATCTGAACAGCCATGCGAAGGTGGAGAGCTAATTTCACGATGAAGATTCTGGGGAGGAGCAATTCCAAGTAGTTAGTCTAGGTTGTATGTAATGTTTGAAGCCTACGAGAAAAATGAATTCCACTAAGGCCTACAGTCTATGTAATAATTATTCCTACAAGCCTTGTAAGGGTTCCACCTCACCCCTTTAAAGGTTGATTATTAAAATAAATAAAAAATGAAGGCCTTCGGGCCATTGGATGGATGAAAGGACAAAAGGGATTTTATCTTTTTAGAGCTAAGGCTGACAAGGATGGGGTGATGGTCATAATTAAGTTTGGGTAAAGTAATGCTGGAATTTTTTCATTCAAGTGTTATATTTTATTTTCAAGGATTTTTTTTGGAAATCAACTCCCTTTTTTATAGAAAAAATAGTAATGAGGATTGTTTTCAAAATAATTAGATCCATGTTTTCAAAATAATCAGATTAATGTTTTGAAAAGAATCAAACTCGTTTTTCAAAAGAATTGTACTCACTGTGAAAGTCCATCATAATGAGAAGAAGCTATTATGTAAGAAAAAGTTTTGATTAGACTCGAATTAGGTCCAGAATGAAAGTGCATATATCTTTCTAGTAGTAAATGTCATCAGATTCAATTTGGAACCGATGTGAATGAAGTGAATGTTTTGAATAGAAGTCTCTATGACTACGATGAATCAATTGTGATGATTCTTTGCCGATTTTTATTTAATATAAATCATAAGATGAATTGAGAACTTGTGATGAAATATTGATGGAAGAAAGGGGGATCAGAAGATATGTTGCTAATAGAAAAATGATCATATCCGGATTTATCATATCTAGATGGCAGAGAGAAAGAAGTGATACCACTTTATTTTCAAAACAATCATATCCGGGTGAAATAAAATTAAGAGATACTACCAATTGAAGAGGATATGTTGTTTTAAAAGGTGATTTTGTTTTAAAAGGTGATTTTTTAAAATGTGATTCTATTTTTAAAGGTGGTACCGATTGAAAAAGTGGTTTTGATTGAAAAGGTTGTGCCGATTGAAGAGGCGGTGTCGATTGAAGAAGCGGTGTCGATAGAAGAGTAAGAGATGGCGCCGATTCTTTTTTAGAATTATCACACATAGTGTAAAGACCCGTAAAATTCAAGGGAAATTTTTTCTTAATTTTCTTTGGAATTTTACAAGAGCGCGGTTTCTGACGGCACCTGATTCCGAGGCCCGGAGTGCCCGGAATCAATTTCTGAAGTTTGGCTCGGGTACGTTCAGTGAACGAATGAGCGGGAATTTATAACTTTTGAACCGGTGCCCAGAATCGAATTCCGAGGGCACCAATGAACTCGCAGTGCCGATATTCGCTTAAGGAGACCTTTTCCGAGGTTGCGTTTTATGCGGGTTGAGAGTTAGTTTTTGGGAATTTAAAATGAAGTTAAATAAAATGTGGAAACACATTTTATTTTTATCAAAGTTGGTTATAACCTCCCAAAGGGAGTTAGGGGTGGGACCCACATCCACTTAACCTCCCTTGAGAGGATTAAGTGTGGTGGGGCCCACACGAACCCTAACACTTCATATTCCCTTTAAACTCCCTATAACTCCCCTTTAATTAATCTTGAAAACTTGGGTTATTTATTGAGTTGAGTTGTTTTAATTTCAAACTTTTGAAATTCAAGTTGTTTAATTGTGTAAATAAAATAAGCTTTAAGCTTATTTTATTTTGGTTGGTATCCTTTGCCACCTTGAGAGGATTTGGGAAGTTCTCTCCATCTTATTCAACCTTGACGAAGAACACAAAGAACACTTAAGCTCCGACGAAGAACACTGCTTCTCTTCTTCGTAGCCGGTGTGTTTCCGAAGATCGACGACGCCACATCTTCGATCTTCTTCCCGTGTCAAAGAAAGGAGACGTCGTTTCCTCCTCGAACTTTCTCCGTCAGCTTACGAAGCTTCTCTAGCGACGTACCTCTTCGGACGCACCTCAACGTCAATGGAAACGACGTTCGGTTTCCGTGACGCCCGACCTCCGCGACGCTTGTCTTCCGCGGCTTGTTGACGTGCTCCGCACTTGAAACCGAGGTAGGGGTTTATTTTATTCCTTTGTTCATGATTTATACCCGTGATTATTTCTTCGTGAAATTATTCCAATTGTTAGAAATAACGCGAGGGGTCCGGACCGCACGAACACGGCCGACCCTCCTCTTTTTTCATGTTGATTCTGTTGTGGATTGAAACGGGTGTGACGCGGTGCCATCGCACAGCGCAGGATCATACGACAAGAAATGCGTGGCGCCGTCGCGCCGCGTCGTAAAATAATGCAAGGACGCGACGCCGTCGCGCCGCGTCGAAGAAAGTCGGAGACACCGCGGCCGGAGCGGGGCTGCGGCGGAAGGGCGCGACGCCGTCGCGCCGCGCCGGACAACGAAGGCCGCGGCCGGTTCCGGGACGCGGAGGAACGAGAATACCGGCGGCCAGCCGGGCCGCCGGTGTCGGAAGCCGGAAGGGGAACGACCTTTGCCGGTCCCGTTGAGGAAGAACCGGCCGGCCAGGTCGGGCCGGCCGGAAGGGAGGAAAACCGGGGGGAATTAATTCCCCCGGCCAGCAAATAAACGGCCCCCCATAATGAGGGGGGGGGGGGTTTCACAAAGGGGGGGGGGGGGCAGGCCCCCCCCCCCCCCCCCCCCCCCCCCCCCGTTCCAATCAGCTCGCCCAGCGCGCTGCCTTGCACCGAACCGGCGCGCCTGGCCGGTCCGCCAGGCCAGGCCGGGTCGGGCCAGGCCGCGCCGGTCCGTGCCGGGCCGAGTCAACCCTGTCCAGGGTGGGTTGACCCGGTTCGGGCAACCGGGGGGTCTCGGGCCGGGACGGCCCGGGCCCGAATCCCCTGTTACCGAGCGGTTTGGATTCAAATGCCCATAACTCGGGCTACAGACTTCCAAATGATGCACTGTCAGCGGAGATGCGATCCTTGGATCGAGACGTTCATTTCAGTATATTTCACTCAAGGTTTCAGAATACTTTGAGTTCGGCCGGGTTGGTTCGTACACGGAACCAACCGGGCCCTCGGAGCGGAAACACTCATATCTTGAGCTACGGACGTCCGATTGACGTACCGTCAGCTTTGTTGAGTTCCTCTTAGTGAGACAGATCTTTTGGCATACTCCGCCCGAGGTTTGGATGCAGGTGGAGTACGGTCGGGTTGGTTTTTCCTTAAAAACCAACCGGCCCCCTGGGACGAAAAAGCCAATAACTCTCAGACCATACGTCCGATCGACGCGCCGTCTGTTGCGTTGAGTTCCTGTTGACGATACAGAACTTTTGGATACATCAACTCTGGAATTTGAGACAGTTGATGTATCAGCTTCTCGGCTCGTGGAGCGGACCCTCCCGAACGTGCTTGCTGTGTGCGGGAACCCTAGAGCTGGCTGCGACTACTACTGTGACTGCGACGACGACTGTGCAGAGATCCTTAGTGGATTCGACGACGACGACTACAACACTCAGCGATCCTGTGTGGATCAGTGCTACCGATCCTGTGTGGGTCCGATCCTGTGTGGGTCTGCGCTCAGCGGTCCTGTGTGAACCAGCGCCTACAGATCCTATGTGGGTATGATCCTGTGTGGGTCTTTGCGGGGGTTAGTACCTATCGATCCTTTGTGGGTCCGATGACTTAGATGGACCAGTGATCATCTCTATCGTCTTTCGAAGAAGTATACCTATGTGAGCTGAATCCTGTTGCTTTCCTGTGTGGATTGTGTTGTGCTATCCTGTGTGGATTTCGTTTTTCTTTCCTGTGTGGAATACGTATACTTTCCTGTGTGGACTGAGTTGTACTTGGGATCAGAGGTTGAAGCATATTGGAATTGATGACTTAGGTATATGTATGGGCATATACCTAAGCAATGTCAGTTGTTACTTCGTGATTGTATCTTTCCTTTGTGGTTTATCCTTTGTGGATTTTGGGAGACCTTCAGGGGTATCGGGGTCCCTACTGAGTAGCTTATACTCACCCCTGCACGGGCTATGCCCACACTACGTTGTGTTGGTTGCAGATGACGTACAACGTTGATCGTGGTTGAGGCTTGCTGAGCAGGCCGGTACCTGGAGGTGGACCACTGGGCGGGACGTGCTCGGAGCGGACGGCGGGACCCGAGGAGCAGTGGAGCTATCTGTACCCACCCTTCAGGTGGGATTTCCAGTGGACAGCTCGGTGTAGCGGCTTTTACTTTACAGTTGCTGTTTTCCCTTTCGAGTTGTACTTTACTTTCAGTTTGGCTTTGTATACTGGCCCTTTTTCTTTTCCGCACTTCAGTTGTACTCTGTTTTTACTTAGTGTTTACTTTTCCGCTTGCTTACTCTGTAGTGCTTGTTTAATTTTCAAAGGAAATGCCTTCCCTTTTTACCGGGATTTACGCCTTGGTGCTAGTCGCCAACCCCTGGCCTATGGAAGGCGGGCTTGGGGTAGTCACGGCACGGGCCCCGAGGGCGGGGTCGTGACAAATTGGTATCAGAGGAGTTCGGTTCTACATGAACTCTGATCTTTTCTATGTGAAGCAATAGTGTTTAGCGTATTGAGTGTGGTTATCAGGTCCAGGGAGGTCCCAGTGTTGGTGCGGCGGCCGACGTATCCGTACACCAGGGACCCTGACTTCTGATTTCCAACTTAATGCATGAAAACATTGATTGCGTGTGTGTTTCAAGTTTTCTTTGTGATTACTTTGTATCAGCTCACCAGGTATAATGTTCTGACCGTGGCACACCTGTTTCCTTTTCAGGATGACCCCACGATGGTAGCCAGCTAGGGTTTCGAGAGTCGAGCGTGACGACAGCCCACCGAGCGACGAGGCCTCGGTGCAGGGCTCTTTGTCAGCAGTGGCACCGGCGGTAGCACTACCCGCTGAGCCACCGATGCTTCCAGCACCAGCCACTGACGATGCACATCACCTTGGAGCTTTGCACGAGTTCCAGCGCCAGCGACCGCCTAGGTTCCGTGGGGAGACGGACCCCCAGGCAGCAGAGGACTGGCTGGAGGTAGTGGTACGAGTTTTCAGGCTAGTGAGGACACCAGCAGACCTCATGGTGATCCTCGCGGTGAGCCTACTACACGCAGCAGCAGGACGATAGTGGAGCTTGATGCTCCAGGTGCGCGATGAGGCATCTCTACTTTGGACGGACTTTGAGAGACTCTTCCGCTCAGAGTTCGTCCCAGCCACCCTCCGTGCGGTGCGCATTCAGGAGCTTCTTCAGCTGCGGCAGGGCAGCATGACGGTCGCACAGTACTCGGCGAGATTTACCGATCTCTCGCGCTACTCGACTGACATGGTACGGGACCCATTCTTCCGGGCCCGGACCTTCGAGCAGGGATTGAGACACGAGATCAGGTCATCGCTGATCTCCCTCATCATTCCGACTCAGACGGGAGTACTGGAGCGGGCCCTTTTGATCGAGAGATTCCTTGCTGAGTCTACACCAGCGCCGAGACCCACCGCAGGGCGGCACGTGGCAGAGTCTTCTGCGGCAGGCAGTCGATGGATGACTTAGGGGTCCAGGCAGACCAGACCTTCAGGCAGACGACCTCAGGACACTGGCTCAGCAGTGCGGGGCACACAGCGCGGAGCCAGTCTTTCGAGAGGCAGACAGTGCTACTCGTGCGGCGGGCAGGGCCACATGGCTCGTGATTGCCCGACCCGCAGTGCCGAGTAGCAGCAGACGGTTGAGGGACCACCGAGGCAGAGGTAGAGGGTCGACCGTGGCGGTCCGCAGGGAGGAGGCGGACGAGGTAGAGGAGCTGGACGATCAGTAGGTGGTGGGAGATGCTTTGAGGCTCTACCACCACCACCACCACCAGGAGGTCCACCCCGACCACAGGGAGATGGCGGGCAGAGACAGGCACAGCTCCAGGCAGCAGAGGCCTACGACCACGGCGTGCCCGAGATGATTCGAGGTACTATCTGTGTCTATTCCACCCTTGCTGCAGTACTTAAAGACACAGGAGCGAGTCACTCTTTCATAGCCGCTGCCCTTTTTCGGAGCTCGGAGATTCCGACAGAGCCGTTGGCTCGATCCTTACGGCTAGAGACTCCTACGGGAGCAGACTCGGCGATTACGCACTGGTGCCGGCAGTGTGAGCTTACTCTAGGAGGCGAGAGCTTCAGCTGGGATCTTCTTGTAGTAGCGTCGAGGCCTTACGACGTCATCTTAGGCATGGATTCATTATCTATGGTCCATGCATAGATTGACTGTTTTAGGCGCAAGGTGCGATGTGTACGCACCGACGGGAGCAGGTTCACCTTCACCGGTGAGAAGGGAGCCTTCGCAGCACAGGATGGACTT
This sequence comes from Viscum album, assembly GCA_963277665.1. NCBI lineage: Eukaryota > Viridiplantae > Streptophyta > Magnoliopsida > Santalales > Viscaceae > Viscum > Viscum album. Next base: position 1,133,997,667 of record OY728141.1, on the reverse strand, counting down.
CCGCAGAGGAGAGGACAACCCATCACTCATCAGTTGGCTAGTCTCATCCTAGGAGCAGTGGAAGTGCGGAGTCCTGGTTTTCCTGCAGTGGTGGATCAGTTTGCGGACGTTTTTCCCGACGACGTTTCAGGGTTACCTCCTCGCAGAGAGGTAGACTTTTATATTGACCTATACCCCAGGACAGCTCCGATATCGACTCCAGCATATCGGATGGCCCCCGTCGAGCTTCGTGAGCTACGGGTATAGTTGGAGGACTTGCAGGGAAAGGGGTTCATCCGACCCAGTGTTTCACCCTGGGCTTCCCCGATATTGTTCGCCAAGAAGGCGGACGGGAGCTTGCGAATTTGTGTTGACTATCGTCGCCTGAACCAGGTGACAATGAGGAAAAAGTATCCGCTATCGAGGATTGATGACCTCTTTGATCAGCTCAAGGGAGCACGGTGGTTCTCGAAGATAGACCTCAGGTCAGGCTATCATCAGCTCAGAGTTAGAGACGAGGACGTGCAGAAGACGGCCTTCAGGTGTCGGTATGGCCACTATGAGTTCTTGGTTATGCCCTTCAGCGTAACCAATGCTCCAGCAGTGTTCATGGCCCTCATGAACAGGATCTTTCAGCCATACCTCGATCAATTTGTCATGGTCTTCATCGACGACATTTTGATATACTCGACGACTAAGGAGGAGCACGCCTTCCAATTACGGGTTGTACTAGACACACTCCGAGAGCACCAGCTTTATGGTAAGTTCTCGAAGTTCCAGTTCTGGATACGTGAGGTCCACTTCTTGGGACACGTCATCTCTGAGGTGGGAGTTGCAGTGGATCCTGTGAAGATCGAGGCAGTGTTAGCTTGGGAGCCACCCAGGAGCGTGACAGAGGTGCGGAGTTTCTTGGGACTAGCTGGATACTACCGGAGATTCGTGCCAGACTTCTCTAGAGTTGCGGCACCACTCTCAGCTTTGACGAAGAAGGGGAAACCCTTTGTGTGGTCAGACAGATGTCAGCAGAGCTTCTAGGAGCTGAGACAGGGATTAACCAGCGCACCTATCTTGAGGTTTCCTAAGGAGGGAGTAGGGTACGTAGTCTACTGTGATGCATCAGGGACCAGACTTGGTTGTGTCCTGATGCAGGAGCGGGCAGTGATCGCCTATGGATCACGACAGTTGAGGCCGCATGAGAATAACTACGCTACCCATGACTTGGAGTTAGCAGCAGTGGTCTTCGCTCTGAATACATGGCGACACTACCTGATGGCCGAGCGCTTTATAGTCTTTTCTGATCATCAGAGTATCAAGTATATCTTCTCGTAGAAGGACCTGAACCTGAGACAACGGCGATGGCTCGAGTTCCTCCAGGACTATGACTTTGAGATAGTCTATACTCCTGGAAAGGGGAACGTGGTAGCCGATGCCCTCAGCAGGAGGACGAGCATTCAGCTACTTGAGGAGGCGACGGAGAAGCTAGCCTCTTTGCAGATATCCTTTGTGGATAGAGATGGAGCAGCCTTCCTTCAGTCTCTCACAGTCACCCCTCCACTACTGCAGCGGATCAGAGAGGCACATCGTGAGGACGCTGACTGTGAGACACGGCGTGCACAGATATCCTCGGGATAGGCACCTGATGGTTTCTCCCTTGGAGCAGAGCACGACATCCTTTTCAGAGGACGTACCATGGTACCAGTCGCTTTGCGAGAGGAGGTGATGAGAGAGTTTCACACTTCTCCTTTGGAGGTACATCCTGGAGTGGTGAAGATGTACCAGGATCTCAGACGACAGCACTGGTGGCTGGGCATGAAGAAGGCTGTGGCAGAGTTCGTTTCTCGATGCCTCACCTGCCAGTAGGTGAAGGCAGAGCATCAGGTACCAGCAGGCTTGGTACAACCCTTGGAGGTCCCGGAGTGGAAGTGGGACGGGATATCTATGGACTTCGTGACTGGACTTCCACGCACTTCCAGAGGTCATGACTCCATCTAGGTGATTGTCGACCGACTCACCAAGTCGGCACACTTCTTACCCATCAGAGACCAGGGCTCAGTTGAGAGCTTGGGACGACTTTACGTTTAGAAGATTGTGCGGATTCACGGTGTGCCATCATCTATCATCTCCGATAGAGATGCTCGCTTTACTTCCCGGCTTTGGAAGGGATTGCAGGAGGCGTTCGGGACGCAGCTACGTCTGAGCACAGCCTTTCACCCTCAGACGGATGGTCAGACGGAGAGGACCATTCAGACTCTTGAGGACATGCTCTGCTCATGTGTCCTCGACTTTGGTCGTAGCTGGGAGGACCACCTACCCTTGGTGGAGTTTGCGTACAACAACAGCTACCACTCCACCATCGGGATGGCACCGTACGAGGCGTTGTACGACCGACCTTGTAGATCTCTTTTGTGCTGGACAGACCCTGGGGAGTCAGCACTTGTGGGACCGGAGATGGTCCAGGCCATGACAGAGAAGGTCCAGGTCATCCAGGAGCGGATGAGGACAGCTCAGAGCCGGCAGAAGTCATACGCTGACAGGAGGCGGAGGCCACTAGAGTTCGAGGATGGCGACCACGTCTTCTTGCGGGTCTCACCTCGACGTGGTATACGGAGATTTGGCCGAGGCGGCAAGTTATCTCCGCGCTTCATCAGACCCTTTCAGGTCCTCAACAGGATTGGCGAGGTGGCTTATCGCCTGGCTCTACCACCTCAGTTGCACCGGGTGCACGACGTCTTCCACGTATCTCAGCTGAGGAGATACGTGCACGACCCGACGCACATCATTGATCATGGGGAGCTTGACGTTGACGATGGGGCGACTTCTAAGGAGGTCCCGGTGGAGATCGAGGATCGACAGGAGCGGGTCCTACGTGGAAGGTCGATTCCTCTAGTGCGCATCAGATGGCAGCACAGGAATCTCTAGGAGAGCACTTGGGAGTGGGAGACTCAGATGCGTGCTCAGTACCCTCATTTGTTTCCCTAGTTTTGATGTATCTTTACGGGGATGTAAAGCCCTGAGGTGGGAGTAATGTAAAGACCCGTAAAATTCAAGGGAAATTTTTTCTTAATTTTCTTTGGAATTTTACAAGAGCGCGGTTTCTGACGGCACCTGATTTCGAGGCCCGGAGTGCCCGGAATCAATTTCAGAAGTTTGGCTCGGGTACGTTCAGTGAACGAACGAGCGGGAATTTCTAACTTTTGAACCGGTGCCCGGAATCGAATTCCGAGGGCACCGATGAACTCGTAGCGCCGATATTCTCTTAAGGAGACCTTTTCCGAGGTTGCGTTTTATGCGGGTTGAGAGTTAGTTTTTGGGAATTTAAAATGAAGTTAAATAAAATGTGGAAACACATTTTATTTTTATCCAAGTTGGTTATAACCTCCCAAAGGGAGTTAGGGGTGGGACCCACATCCACTTAACCTCCCTTGAGAGGATTAAGTGTGGTGGGGCCCACACTAACCCTAACACTTCATCTTCCCTTTAAACTCCCTATAACTCCTCTTTAATTAATCTTGACAACTTGGGTTATTTATTGAGTTAAGTTGTTTTAATTTCAAACTTTTGAAATTCAAGTTGTTTAATTGTGTAAATAAAATAAGCTTTAAGCTTATTTTATTTTGGTTGGTATCCTTTTCCACCTTGAGAGGATTTGGGAAGTTCTCTCCATCTTCTTCAACCTTGATGAAGAACACGAAGAACACTTAAGCTCCGACGAAGAACGCTGCTTCTCTTCTTCGTAGCCGGTGTGTTTCTGAAGATCGACGATGCCGCATCTTCGATCTTCTTCGCGTGTCAACGAAAGGAGACGCCGTTTCCTCCTCGGACTTTCTCCGTCAGCTTACGAAGCTTCTCCAGCGATGTACCTCTTCGGACGCACCTCGACGTCAACGGAAACGACGTTCGGTTTCCGCGACGCCCGACCTCCGCGACGCTTGTCTTCCGTGGCTTGTTGACGTGCTCCGCACTTGAAACCGAGGTAGGGGTTTATTTTATTCCTTTGTTCATGATTTATACTCGTGATTATTTCTTCGTGAAATTTGTCCAATTGTTAGCAAATAACGCGAGGGGGCCGGACCGCACGAACACGGCCGACCCTCCTCCTTTTTCATGTTGATTCTGTTGTGGATTGAAACGGGTGTGGCACGGTGCCGTCGCACCATGCAGGATCATACGGCAAGAAACGCGCGGCGCCGTCGCGCCGCGTCGTAAAATAATGCAAGGACGCGACGCCGTCGCACCGCGTCGAAGAAAGTCGGAGACACCGCGGCCGGAGCGGGGCTGCGGCGGAAGGGTGTGACGCCGTCGTGCCACACCGGACAACGAAGGCCGCGGACGGTTCCGGGCCGCGGCGGAACGAGAAGACCGGCGGCCATCCGGGCCGCCGGTGTCGGAAGCCGGAAGGGGACCGGCCTTCGCCGGTCCCGTTGAGGAAGAACCGGCCGGCCAGGTCGGGCCGGCCGGAAGGGAGGCAAACCGGGGGGAATTAATTCCCCCGGCCAGCAAATAAACGACCCCCCCATAATGAGGGGGGGGGGGGGGGGGCAGGCGCCCCCCCGTTCCAATCAGCTCGGCCTTCGGCCGAGCTGGCAGCGCGCCCAGCGCGCTGCCCTGCGCCGAACCGGCGCGCCAGGCCAGGCCGGGCCGAGCCAGGCCAGGCCGGGTCGACCCTGTCCGGGGCGGGTCGATCCGGTTCGGGCCAACCGGGGGGTCTCGGGCCGGGACGGGCCGGGACGGCCCGAGCCCGAATCCCTCGTTACCGAGCAGTTTGGATTCAAATGCCCATAACTCGGGCTACGTACTTCCAAACGATGTGCCGTCAGCAGAGATGCGATCCTTGGATCGAGACGGTCGTTTCGGTATATCGCACTCAAGGTTTCAGAATACTTTGTGTTCGGCCGGGTTGGTTCGTACACGAAACCAACCGGGCCCTCGGAGCGGAAACACTCATATCTTGAGCTACGGACGTCCGATTGATGTGCCGTCAGCTTTGTTGAGTTCCTCTAAGTGAGACGGATCTTTTGGCATACTCCGCCTGAGGTTTGGACGCAGGTGGAGTATGGTCGGGTTGGTTTTTCCTTAAAAACCAACCGGGCCCCTGGGACGAAAAAGCCAATAACTCTCAGACCGGGCGTCCGATCGACGCGCCGTCTGTTGCGTTGAGTTCCTGTTGACGATACAGAACTTTTGGATACATCAACTCTGGACTTTGAGACAGTTGATGTATCAGCTTCTCGGCTCGTGGAGCGGACCCTTCCGAACGAGCTTGCTGTGTGCGGGAACCCTAGAGCTGGCTGTGACTGCTATTGTGACTGCGACGACGACTGTGCAGAGATCCTTAGTGGATTCGACGATGGCGACTACAACACTCAGCGATCCTGTGTGGATCAGTGCTACCGATCCTGTGTGGATCAGTGCTACCGATCCTGTGTGGGTCCGATCCTGTGTGGGTCTGTGCTCAGCGGTCCTGTGTGAACCAGCGCCTACAGATCCTGTGTGGGTCCGATCCTGTGTGGGTCTTTGCGGGGGTTAGTACCTATCGATCCTTTGTGGGTCCGACGACTTAGATGGATCAGTGATCATCTCTATCGTATTTCGAAGAAGTATACCTGTGTGAGCTGAATCCTGTTGCTTTCCTGTGTGGATTGTGTTGTGCTATCCTGTGTGGATTTTGTTTTGCTTTCCTATGTGGAATACGTATACTTTCCTGTGTGGACTGAGTTGTACTTGGGCTCGGAGGTTGGAGCGTATTGGAATTGATGACTTAGGTATATGTATGGGCATATACCTAAGCAGTGTCGGTTGTTACTTCGTGATTGTATCTTTCCTTTTTGGTTTATCTTTTGTGGATTTTGGGAGACCTTCAGGGGTCTCGGGGTCCCTACTGAGTAGCTTATACTCACCCCTGCACGGGCTATGCCCGCACTACGTTGTGTTGGTTGCAGACGACGGACAACGTTGATCGTGGTTGAGGCTTGCTGAGCAGGACGGTACCTGGAGGTGGACCACTGGGCGGGACGTGCTCGGAGCGGACGACGGGACCCGAGGAGCAGTGGAGCTATCTGTACCCACCCTTCAGGTGGGATTTCCAGTGGACAGCTCGGTGTAGCGGCTTTTACTTTACAGTTGCTGTTTTCCCTTTCGAGTTGTACTTTACTTTCAGTTTGGGTTCGTATACTGGCCCTTTTTCTTTTCTGCACTTCAGTTGTACTCTGTTTTTACTTAGTGTTTACTTTTCCACTTGCTTACTCTGTGGTGCTTGTTTAATTTTCAAAGGCAATGCCTTCCATTTTTACCGGGATTTACGCCTTGGTGCTAGTCGCCATCCCCTGGCCTATGGAAGGCGGGCTTGGGGTAGTCACGGCATGGGCCCCGAGGGCGGGTCGTGACACATAGAATGATCATACCTAAAAAAATCATATTCTGGAAAATCATATCCAAGCCAATCGTATCCAGAATGATCATACCTAGAATGATCGTACCCAGAATAATTGTACCCAAAAAAGATCATATTTTGGAAAATTGTATCCATGCCAATTGTATCCAGAATGATCATACCTAGGATGATTGTATCCATATAAATGTAATAAAAAATATCATACGTCGGTTGGGAAGAAAATAAATAATATGGAATGAATATAAAGTTACAATACTTTATAATCCAAGTCTGACGATGCTAAAGTTGTTCTCAAATGAATTCAAAGTCGTGAAGTCATGATACAATCACAGTATTGTGAATGAAGTTTTGAATCTCAAGTGGGTCAAGAGAAAAGAAAATAGAATGATATTTATGAATGAATTATATATGGGGAGATATACATTCAAATGAAAGATTTTGATTCAAATCGATTCTAAGAATTTCATTCATCCAATTAGAATGGTATCCATTTCTTCATACATTTGTTTTCAATTGATACTAAGATTTGTATTGAAGAAATTATATTGATAAAAATCAAGCTCATGTATTAAAATCATAATTATGATTCAAATGAAATCATGAAGAAGAAGATTAAATTTGAATAAGAATCGATAAGTTTCGATAAGCATTGAAGAAGTCAAAATACATTTGAGATTTTAGGGGAAATTGAAATGTGGGTGAATTTGTGTGAGCGGGAAACTTTTTTGGAATTCCTGCCCAAACCTTTTGAGGGTCACCTATAAAAGGAGAAGTAATTTGTACTTTATGATTTCTAGTACTGTTCACCAAATTAGAGAGATAAGATCTGTTTTTTTAGTGAGAGAAAGTGATACTGTTTTGTTTTGTATTAAAGAAATTTCTATAGGGAAGAAGACAAGATCGTAAAATTATATTCGGTTTATCATCATACTCATAATTCATCATACTCAGCAGATCATCGTATTTTATTTTTCAACATTTTATTCAGAAGATCATTATATCGGGCTGGATTAATTAGCTTTGAGATTTCCATATTGGGTTTCTTGGATTGTGGAAGTATTGTATTCTGATTTGAAGTGGTGCTGATTCATTTCTATTATATTCTATATGAAAATAAAACATAAAGAATTTTTTTTCAAGAATATTACTCGGAGGAATCGAACTGGAAAAATTAGACCCAGGAAAATCAGACTCAATTTTAACAACAAAGTCCAGGAGGTTCTTACCTTTATTCTGAGTAAGGAATTAAAGAATTGTATTTCAATTCAACACACTTATTAAATTGAAAATAATCGCAGGTAACATGAGTTATTACATAACAATTTTATTACCCTATTTGTTATAAGAGGGTGCACACACACTTTTGGATTGTATTCAAAGTGCTACATGAGTGAAAGGGCATATACTACTCATTGTAATCCAAGGATTGTTTTCTAGTGGATTGTATGGTATTTTATTTTCTCCAAACCATACCATGGACATAGCTATTCGTATTAAATAGTGAACCTTGCAAATACCTGTGTTCTTGTGGATGTGGGTTTGTTTTGTTTTCAATAGTGAATTTAATATTTAATAGGAAGTGAAGGTTGTTTCAATTTAAAGGAAACATAAAAGAAAAAGTGTATCACTGATTTACCCCCTCCTCCTCCTAGTGATAGAATACCCAAACTGGGAACTTTCAAGTGGTATTAGAGGTAGAGGTTCCCTTCCCTATTCTTTGTTGATGGATAATTTGAACTGTGCTAATGGTAAATGTATTCCGGTGTTTAATGGAAAGAATTATCATACCTAGAATGATAGAATGCTACCTTATCTTATCTTTATCATTTATGATGTTCTTAAAGATGCAATAGTTGGGTTTCCACCCATTGATGATAAAGATTCACTTACACCTATTGATAAGAAGAATCTTGAGAATGATGGAAGGGAAAATAATGCTATATTTTCATCACTTTTTGAAAGTGAATTCTTGAGAGTGAAATGTGTTTCCACAAAAAAAGTTATATGGGACAAATTGAAAAACATATATGAAGGAAATACAAAAAATCAATAATGAAAAACTTCAAATCTAGAGATTGAAGTATAAATACTTGAATATGGGTGAGCATGAATCTGTTGGGGATTTCTTTACTAAGGTGAATAATATTGTGAGTACTATAAAATGTATTTGTGAAAATCTAGATGAATCTATAGTTGTTGAGAATATTTTTAGAATCCTACCTGAAAAATTTGATGTGAAAGTTTCTTCATTAGAATATAGAGATCCCAAGAAACTATCTCTTGATGATCTGAATATCACTCTTATCACTTATGAAATTAGAATATAGAAATCTATTAAAAGAAAAATAAAGGTTAATAGAGAAATTTATTTCAAGGATATGAAGAAAGAAATGTCGAATAAGATTCTTATTGAAGAAGAATATGGTGATTCTAACTCTTAAAATGAGGTTTGTAAAAATCTCAATGATATATTATCCTTGTTTTCTAAAAATGGGAAAAGAGGTATAGGAAAATACAAAGGAAACATTCCATTGAAATGTTTTGAATGTGGAGGAGTTGGTCAATTTATGACTAACTGTCCTCGAAGAAAGAAAGAATATGATTGTGATGAAGAAGAAATAAATCCAAGAAGATCATGGAAGAAATAGGGTGATAAAGGAAATTTGTATTCTATAGGGAAAGAAAATAATTTCTTTAAATCCAAAAGAAGAAGTTTCTTATCTAAAGTTGAAGAAGAATAAGGTAGTGATGCTGAATCCAAAAAATCAGTTGAGTATGGTATTGAAAATATTTTTATAGAAATAATGAATGATGAAGAATATGGAAGTGGTAGTTCTGAATAATAATAAACTCCACTTGAAATCCATTTAAAAGAAGATTTGAAAGAATGTATGAGAAAGATCTAAAGACTTGAAAAGAAAAAAAAAGTTTTGAAGATGAACGATCAAGAAACCAAGGGTATTTTGAAAATGATAGAGAAAAGATCATGAAAGATATTGATGATTTGAAGAAATCTCTTAAAGAAAAAAAGAATTGTAATAAGCATCTGGATGCTAAGATGAAGGCAGAAGAAGAAAAGTTTGAACTTGTCCAACAAAAACTCTCAAAAGATTAATAGAGAAACACAAGTTTCCAAAACTCTATCACCAAGGTTGGTGAAATTTCTCAAAATGAGAAACTAGAGAAGGTTCAATTCAAAGGGTGAAAAGAAAGATGGAATCATTTCTGAAAAGAAGAAAGATAGTAAAGTCATGTATGTGGACCAAACCAATAATGATGGGAATTATGGAGTTTCAAAAAAACCTAAATATGAAAATGTTTTGAAACAACCTAGATCTAGAAAAACTAGAAAAAGGAAGATAAATCCAATTGATAGTAAGAATATTTGTGGCTCAGAAAAGAGAGATAAGAAAATTGGTTAGAAAAGTATTCACAATTCTAATCAATATGGAATCTTATGAGGAAAATAGTCATTCTATGTCTATTGCTGGTATTGTGGGAGATTCATACACATGAAAAGTATGTGCTGGTTTAACCAACAACATTACTATTATCCCACAAGTTATGAAAGGAAAATATTTAGGGGGAGTCAATCACCTCAAAGAAATAATACTGAGAAAGTTTCCATAAATAAATCAGAGAAGGTTAGAGTAAATATTGAAAATAGGTTCCAGCCCCTAGAAACTATTTATGAAAGATGTGAATAATCTGGAGACCTTGAAAAAGGATGTCTTTTTTTGTAACTAGATTAGAAAAAGATTCTTAATTCTAAGAAGCCAAAGGTGAGGAAGGTAAAAGAAGAAGAAAAAGTTCTTGTTGTTGAAACTACATTGAAAGCTACAAAAGGAGAATGACCTTGGATACTTGATAGTGGGTGTTATTCACACATGATAGGAGACTTGAAATTGTTGAAGAATGTAAAATATTTTAAATAGGGAACAATGAAATTTGTAAATAATGAATCCCTGAAGATCAAAGGTGTTGGATCGACCACCATTGGAATGGAAAATATGAAATCCAAGAAGACATTGTATGTTGATGGGTTGAAGCACAATTTGCTAAGTGTTTCAAAATTGTGTGATGAGGGTAACAAAGTTATCTTCAGGAAAGATGGGTTGCTATGAATAATGAAGAATATGGGAGGATTTTTATAAGAGGCCAATGTACAAAAGGAAATTTATTTCAGATTGGTGAAATACAAAACTCCTGTTACATGAGCATGGTGAAATAGAATCAGTTGTGTCATAAAAGACTTGGACACATGGGGAAGAGAAACATGAGAAAGTTATATAATAATAATAGTGTATGGGACATTCCTGATTTTCCAAGAAGAATATATTGTTGTTTCACTATCTGTGAGAAAGGAAAGATTACAAATTTTGTGCACAAGAAAGATGAGATTTGTTCAAAACAACCCATAGAGATGATTCATTCTGATATATGTGGGCTAATTAGAAAATAATAAACAAATAGATATAATTACTTCATCACTTTAATTGATGATTTTAATCTCATTACTTATTTTATGTATATGAAACACAAATCAGAAGATTTTAAAATATTTAAATGTTTCAAATAGAAAAATGAGAAAGAATATGAGTATTCAGTGAAGATGTTGAGAATAGACAGTGGTGGTGAATATAGAAGTGAATAATTTTAAAACTATCTTGAGAAGTATAGAATTTGGCCTGAGTATAGACCCCCATACACTCCTAAAAAATGGGGTTGCTGATAGAAATAATAGAAGCTTGATGGAAGTGGGAAGAACTATGTTACTTGAACATGGTCTTTCTCATTAATTTTAGAGGCAAGATATGAGTACATATGTTTACATTCAGAACTGTTGTTTCTATAGGCCTCAATCAGAAATAACTCCATATGAATTGTTTTATAGAAAAAATTTAAGTCTAAAGCACTTTATAGTTTTTGGGAGTCCATGTGTTATAAAGAAGAAAGGTGGGAACTATGAAAAATTTGAGCAAAAATGTGAAGATCTAATATTTCTTGGATATGCTCTAAAAGGAAGAGGATATAGATGATTCAAAAAAGAAACAAAAAAATTGTTGATTCTATTTATTTTAAGGCGATTGAAAGAAGTAGGAAAGAAAAACCTACTGAAGCATAAAAGGAAGTTGATCAAGTCGAAGAAAGAAATTCTAATAAGGACACAATCAATTATATTCTTAATCAAGAAGAAGAAATGAACTTATCTACTTCAAGTGATAAAGATGATTATTGAAATTCTCTTCCTAGGATAAGGAAACAAGTGGAATCTTAGAATATAATTGGTGATCAACAACAAAAGGTTCAATCTATAAGGATAATAAATGCTATCACACATATTTCTCTGTATTTAAAAGTGGAACCAAATGATGTGAAAGAATCTTCTAAGCATCCGATATGGGTTCAATCCATGAATGGATAATTGGATCAAATTGAAAAGAAAAATACATGGGAAATCATACCCAAGCATGAAAAAAACCCATCATTGGCACAAAACGGGTTTTCTAAAACAAGGTTAATGAAGAAGGTGAAGTTATAAGAAACAAATAAAGATTGGTTTGAAAAGGGTATTCACAGATTGAAGTAATTGATTTTGATGAAACCTTTGCTCTGATGGCTAGATTGAAAACAATTAGAATCTTTCTTTCTATTGCTGTAGAACATGGATACATGATCTTTCAAATGGATGTTAAATCTGCATTCTTGAATGGTGATCTTTAAAAGGAGGTTTATATCGATAAACCTTGTAGATTTATTATTAGGAAATATGAGAGTTATGTGTGTAGATTGAAGAAAGCCTTGTATGGGATAAAAAAGTCTCCGAGGGCATGGTATTACAAATTGGATACTTGCGTATGGAAGATGAATTTCAAGAAAGTAAGAGTGGATATCAATATGTATATCAGAGAAAGTAAAGAGTATTCCTTTATTATAATCATTTATGTTGATGATATTATATTTTCTAGGCATGATGATAGAAGTTGTGAAATATTTTCTAAAGAAATGTAGAATGTTTTTAAAATTTCCATGCTAGGGGAAATGAATTACTTTCTTGGGTTACAAATCATGCAAAAGAAAGAATTCATTTTTCTCACCCATGAAAATTATGATAAGGAACTTCTTAAGAGGTTTGGTATGTAAAACTAAAAACCTTTTTCTACACCTATTTCAATGGGAATTGAGTTGAGTAAAGATGAAGAAGGAAAAGAAGTGGATCAAAAAGAATATAGAAATCTGATTATAAGTCTATTGTATTTGAATAACTCAAGACCTGAAATTGTTTATACTATTACCTTATGTGAAAGATTTCAGAGTGATTCAAAAGAATTACATATTATTACTAGAAAAATAATTCTCAAATACATAAAAGGCACAATAGAATTCAGAATCAGGTATTTCATCTTAGATAGTATTTATTTTTTTAGGTATTTTGATGCATATTGGGAAGGAAATGTTGATGATAGAAGATCCAAATCTGGTGGAGTATTCTTTATGGGAAAGAATTGTGTTATATGGAATTCAAAGAAATATAATTCAGTAACCCTTAGTACGGTTAAATCTGAGTATGTTGCTTCCACTCAAGACACTAATAAACTCTTATGGATGAAAATAAAATTGGAATATTTATTTTTTGAAGTGAGGTTACCCTTTCTCTTGGGTTGTGATAATCAAAGTACAATTAATATCACTAGGAATCTATTTCATCATTCTTGTTCAAAGTACACTGATATCAAATATCATTCCATCGAAGATCATGTGGATAAGAATTAATTAAATATTAAGTATTTTCTAACATTAGAATAAGTGGATGAAATTTTCACAAAACCTTTTCCAAAGGAACCATTCAAAAAATTGAGATTGAAAAAGGGTGTCCAACCTCCTTCTTTTCAAGGATGAGGTATATGTTTCTATCCCCTATATCATCTAACCTTTGTATTGTATTGTCAAAGGGTAGAATTGTATTGTTTCATAAATCTATTGCATAAAAGAGAGAGTTGTGGGTAAGATTTTAATTTAGAATTATTTTGTGAGTGAACTATTTTAACTATTTGTTGGAGTGGTTGTAGGAAAGAAATTATTTTGTATTCCAGGGATGTTGAAGAAGAATTAAGGAAGAAAGATAAAGATTCTGTCATAATCACTTCTTTTGGACAACATGGTTTTGATGTTAATGATTCTTATTTCCTACAATGAGTTAGCTCACAGAGTCTTAGAATTGTTGACAAATGATCTATTTCTTTAGGATACAAAGTTTAGTGATTTATGAAACTTGGTTGACAAAAAAATCCAAATGGGGAGATTGTTGGGACCAAGATGATGATGAATATGTTTTTCATTAAAGTGTTGTCTTTTTTTGTCAAGGAAAGTTTTTGGAAATCACCTAACTTTTTTTATGGAAAAAATAATAATGAGGATTGTTTTCAAAAGAATTGGATCCATGTTTTCAAAAATAACCAGATCAATGTTTTGAAAAGAATTGAACTTGTGTTTTCAAAAGAATCATACTCAATATGAAAATCTATCGTAATGAGAATAATCTATTCTATAAGAAAAGGTATTGGTCACACTCAAATCAGGTCTATAATAAAAGTGAATATATCTTTCTGGAAGAAAATTTCATCATATTCACTCTGAAATCGATGTGAATGAAGTGAATGTTTTGAATTGGAGTCTCTGTGACTATGATGAATCAATTGTGATGATGATTTGACGATTTGTATTTCATATAAATCATAAGTTGAATTGAGAAATTGTGATGTAATCTTGATGGAATAAAGGGAGAGTGAAAGAGATTCTGTCGATCAGAAAAGAATCATATCCAAATTTATCATATCTAGGTGGTAGAGAGAAATAAGTTTTATTGATTTTTTTTCAAAACAATCGTATCCCAGTGAAAGAAAAGTAAGAGATGTTGCTGATTGAATAGGTGGTGTTGTTTTAAAAGGTGATATTGTTTTAAAAGGTGATGCTATTTTAAAATGTGGTACTAATTGAAAAGGTGGTTCCAATTGAAAAGGTGGTACTGATTGAAAAGATGGTGTTGATAGAAAAGGTGGTGCCAATTGAAGAGGTGGTGCAGATTGAAGAAGTGATGCCGATAGAAGAGTAAGATATAGTGACAATTGTTTTCGATAATGATCATACCTAAAATGATCGTAACCAGAAAATATCATATTCTAGACAATCATATCCAAGACAATTGTGTCCAGACTGATCATACCCAGAATGATCGTACCCTGAATGATCATACCCAAAAATTATCATATTCTGGAAAATCATATCTAGGCCAATTGTATCCAGAATGATCATACCCAGGATGATAATATCTAGATAAATTGTATTTAGAAAATATCATTCTCAGGTTGGGAAGAATAGAATGAAGCTGAAATGAATGGAAAGTTATGATACTTTTCAATCCAAGTCTGACAATTCTAAATCTGTTATCAAATGAATTTAAAGTTGTGAAGTTATGATACAAGAATATGATTGTGAATAAAGTTTTTAATCTCAAGTGGGTTAGTATAAAAGAAAATAGAATGATATTTATAAATGAATTATCAAGGGGATATATATATTCAAATGAAATATTTTGATTCAAATCAGTTTTTAGAATTATATTCAGCAAATCAGAATGGTATCCATTTCTTCATACATTTTTTTTCAGTTGATACAGAGCTTTGTATTGAAGAAATAAGATTTATAAAAATCAGGATCATGTTTTGAAATCATAATTATGATTCAAATGAAATTATGAATAAATAGATTAAGTTTGAAGAAGAATTAAGAAGTTTCAAGAAGTTTTGAAGAAGTCAAAATACATTTGAGATTTTAGGGTAAATTGAAATGTGGGTGAATTTGTGTGTGCGGGAAAATTTTTTAGAATTCATGACCAAACCTTTTAAGGGTCACCTATAAAAGAATAAGTACTTTGTACTTTCTGATTATTGGTACTATTAACCACAATAGAGAGAGAAGTTCTGAGTTTTTAGTGAGAGAAAGTGATACCATTTTGTTTTGTATTGAAGACATTTCGATAGGGAAGAAGACAAGATTGTAACATTGTATTCATCTGATCACCATACTTAGAATTAATCATGTTCAGTGGATCTTCATATTTTATTTGTCAACATTGTATTCAGATGATCATTATATCAGGCTGGATTAATCAGCTTCCAGATTTCCATATTGGGTTTCTTGGATTGAGGAAGTATTGTATTCTGATTTGAAGTGTTGTCGATTCATTTCTATTGTATTCTATTAGAAAATCATACTTGAAGAATTGTTTTGCAAGAATCATACTCGGAGGAATCAGACTGGGAAAATTAGACCCATGAAAATGGGACTCAGTTTTCATAACAAAGTCCAGGAGGTTCTTAACTTTATTCTGGGTAAGGAATTGAAGATTTTTATTTCAATTCATTACACTTATTTAATTGAAAATAGGTGTAGGTAACATGATTTATTAAATAAAAATTGTATTACCCTATTTTTTCTAAGATGGTTCACACACAATTTTGGACCGCCTTTAAAGTTCTACATGAGTTAAAGGGAATATCCTAATCATTTTAATTCAAGTATTTTTTTAGTGGATTACATGGTATTGGATTTTCTCCAAACCATACCAAGGAAGTAGATATTCATATTGCATACTAAACCTTGTAAATACCTATGTTCCTATGGATGTGTGTTAGTTTTTTTTTCAGAAGGGAATTGAATATTTAACAGGAGGTGAAGGTTGTTTCAATTTAAAGAAAACATAAAAGAAAAAGAGTATCACTGATTCACCCCCTCCACATCCTAGTGATACAATAGCCTAACTGGGAACTTTTAAGTGGTATCAGAGGTGGAGGTTCCCTTCCCCATTCTTTTTTTTGGATAATTTGAACTGTGTGAATGGTAAAGGTATTCTGGTGTTTTATGGAAAGAATTATAATAGCTGGAATGATAGAATTATACCTTATCTTGTTTCTATCAGTTATGATGTTCTTGAAGCTGAAACAGTTGGGTTTCAACCCATTGATGATAAAGATCCACTTACACCTTTTGATAAGAATAATCTTGAGAATGATGGAAGGTAAAATAATGCTAGATTGTCATCACTTTTTGAAAGTGAATTCTTGAGAGTGAAAGGTGTTTTTACAACTAAAGGTATATGGGACAAATTGGAAAACATATATAAAGGCTATACAAAAGTCAAGAATGAAGAACTTAAAATCTAGAGATTAAAGTTTGAAGACTTGAAGATGGGTGAGCATGAATCTGTTGGGGATTTCTTTACCAGGGTGAATAATATTGTGAGTACTATCAAATGTCTTGGTGAAAATCTAGATGAATCTACAGTTGTTGAGAATATTTTGAGAATCCTACCTAACAAATTTGATGCAAAAGTTTCTTTATTAGAATATAGAGATACTAAGACTCTATCTCTTGATGATCTCTATAACACTCTTATCAATTATGAAATGATAAGATAGAAATCTATGAAAAGAAAAATAAAGGTTGATAGAGAAATGTATTTCAAGGATATGAAGAAAGAAAATTTTAATAATATTCTTATTGAAAAAGAATATGGTGATTTGAACTCTAAAAATGAGGTATGTAAAAATTTCAATGATATATCATCCATGTTTTCTAAAAATGTGAAATTAGGTATAAGAAAATACAAAGTGAAACTTCTGTTGAAATGTTTTGAATGTGGAGGAGTTGATCGCTTTACGGGTAACTATCCTAGAAGAAAGAAAGGAGAGGATAGTGATGAAGAAGAAATAAATAAAATAAGATCATGGAAGAAACAGGGTGATAAAGGAAAGTTGTATTCCATAGGGAAATAAAATAAGTTCTCTAAATCCAAAAGAAGAAGTTTCTTATCTAAAGATGAAGAAGAAGAAGGTAGTGATGCGGAATCCAAAAAATAATTTGAGCATGGTATTGAAATACTTCTATAGAAACAGTGAATGATGAAGAATATGGAAATAGTAGTTCTGAAGAATAAAAAACTCAAATTGAAATCCATTTGAGAGAAGATTTTAAATAATGTCTAAGAAAGATCATAACACTTGAAAAGGAAAAAAATTGTTTAAAGATGAATGATCAAGAAACCAAGAGTATTTTGATAATGAGAGAGAAAATATAGTCAAATATATTGATTATTTGAAGAAATATCTTGAATAATAAAAGAATCCTAATGAGCATCTGGACATTAAGATGAAGGAAAAAGAAGAAAAGTTGGAACTTGTCCAATAAAAACTCTCAAAAGCTGAATTGAGAAACACAAGTTTCCAAAACTCTATCATTGAGGTTGGTGAAAGTTCTCTAAATGAGGAAACAAATAAGGTTCAACAAAAGTTACCTTCAAAGGGTGAAAAAAAGGTGGAATTGTTTCTCAAAATAAGAAATCTGGGAAAATCATGTATGGGAAAAAACCAACAATGATGGGAATTCTGGAGTTTCAAAGAAACCTGAATCTGAAAATATTTTGAAACAATCTGGATCTAGAAAAGCTGAAAAGAGGAAGATGGATCCAATTAATATCAAGAATGTTGGTGGCCCAAAAAAGAGATGAGAAAATTGATGAGAAACGTATTCACATTTCTAATAAATATGGAAGTTTCAGCGGAAAATACTCATTCTATGGATATTACTGGTATTGTGGGGGGTTCAAACACATGGAAAGTATGTGTTGTTTTAACCATGAACATTATTATTATCCCACAAGTTATTAAAGGAAAATATTTAGGGGAAGTCAATCACCACAAATAAATAAGACTGATAAAGTTAACATATCGAAATCAGAGAAGGTTGGTGTAAAGATTGAAAATAGGTTCCAGCCCCTATAAATTATTTATGAAAGATGTGAATAATATGGACACCTTGCAAAAGGATGTCTTTTTTTGTTACTATATCAGAAAAAGATTCTTAATTCTTAGAAGCCAAAGGTGAGGAAGGTAAAAGAAGAAGAAAAATATCTTGTTATTGAAACTACATTGAAATCTACAAAAGGAGAATGACCTTGGATACTTGATAGTGGGTGTTATTCACACATGATAGGAGACTTGAAATTGTTGAAGAATGTAAAATATTTTAAATAGGGAACAATGACATTTGGAAATGATGAATCCCTAAAGATAAAAGGTGTTGGATCAACCATTATTTGATAAGAACAATGAAATCCAAGAAGACATTGTATATTGATGGGATGAAGCACAATTTTCTAAGTGTTTCACAATTGTGTGATGAGAGTAAAAAAGTTATATTCAGGAAATATGGGTTTGATGTGAATAATGAAGAATATGAGAATATTGTTACAAGAGTCCAATGTAAAAAAGAAAATTTGTTTCAAATTGGTGAAATATAAAACTCTTGTTACATGAGCATGGTGGAAGAGAATTAGTTATGGCATAAAAGACTTGGACACATGGGGCATAAAAATATGAGAAAGTTACCTAATAATAATAGTGTATGGGAGATTTATGATTTTCCAAGAAGAAGAGATTGGCGTTTCACTATCTATGAGAAAGTAAAGATTACAAATGTTGTGCACAAGAAAGTTGAGATTTGTTCAAAACAACCCCTGAAGATGATTCATTTCGATATATTTGGGTTAATGAGAAAACAGTAAAAAATGGAGATAAGTACTTCATCACTTTCATTGATGATTTTACTCACATTACTTGTGTGTTATGTATATGAAACACAAATCATAAGCTTTGAAAATATTTAAAAGTTTCAGAAGGAAAGATGAGAAATAATGCAAGTATTCAATGAAGAAGTTGAGAACAAAAAATGGTGGTGAATATAGAAGTGAATAATTTGAAAACTATCTTGAGAGGTATAAAATTTGGCATGGGTATATCTCTCCATACACTCTTCAACAAAATGGGGTTTCTAAAATAAAGAATAGAATCTTGATGGAACTGGGAAAAACTATGTTACTTGAACATGGTCTTTCTCATTACTTTTGGAGGTAAGCCATGAGTACATTTGTTTACATTCAGAACTGTTGTTTCTAGATGCCTCAATTATATATGACTCCATATGAATTGTTTTATAGAAAAAATATAATTTTGAATAACTTTATAGTTTTTGGGAGTCTATGTCTTATAAATAAGAAAGGTGGGAACTATAGAAAATTTGAGAAGAAATGTGAATATGGAATGTTTATTGGATATGCTCTAGAAGGAAGAGGATATATATGATTCAACAAAGAAACAAAAAGAATTTTTGATCCTGTTTATGTAAAGGTGATTGAAAGAAGTAGGAAAGAAAAACCTACTAAAGCAGAAAAGGAAGATGATCAAGTTGAAGAAAGAAATTATGATAAGGATGCAGACAATTTTATTCCTAATCAATAAGAAGAAACAAACTTATCTATTTCGAGTGATGAATATGGTTCTCAAAAGTCTCATCCTAGGATTAGGAAACAATTGGAAGCTCAGAATATAATTGGTGATCAACAACAAAAGGTTTAAACTAGAAGGACAAAAATTATATCACACATATTTCTCTGTATTAAAAAGTGGAACAAAATGATGTGAAATAAGATTCTAAGAATTCTGGATGGGTTCAAGCTATGAATGAAGAATTGGATTAGATTGAAAAGAACAATACATGGGAACTCCTACCCAATACTGAAAATAAAAACATCATTGGCACAAAATGGGTTTTATGAAACAAGGTAAATGAAGAAGGTGAATTTATAAGAAATAAAGAAATATTGGTTTGAAAAAGGTATTAATAGATTGAAGTAATTTATTTTTGATGAAAACTTTTCTCTGATGGCCAGATTGGAAAAAATTAGAATCTTTCATGCTATTACTGCATAATGTGGCTACAAGATCTTTCAAATGGATGTTAAATCCACATTCTTGAATGGTGATCTTGCAGAAGAGGTTTATATTGAACAACCTTGTGGATTTATTGTTGGTAAAGATGATAGTTATGTGTGTAGATTGAAGAAAGCCTTGTATGGGATAAAACATGATTTGAGGGTATGGTATTCCAAATTAGATACTTTTTTAAGGAAGATGAATTTGAAGAAAGGAAAAGTGGATAGAAATCTGTACATCAGATAAATCCAAGAGTATTCCCTCATTATTATTGTTTATGTTGATGATATTATCTTTTATGGGAATGATTAAAGAATTTGTGAAAGATTTTCTAATGAAATGAATAAGGTTTTCAAAATGTCCATGCTAGGGTAAATGAAGTACTTTCTTGGGTTTAGAAATCATACAAATTAAATAATACATTTTTCTCTCCCAAGAAAAGTATGTTAAGTAACTTCTTAATAGGTTCAGTATGGAAAACTAAAAACCTATTTCCACACCTATTTTGGTGGGAACCAAGTTGAGTAAAGATGGAGGAGCAAATAAAGTAGATCAGAAATAATATCTAAAGCTGATTGAAAGTCTATTGTATTTGACTACCTCAAGAACTGACATTGTTTATGCTGTTACCTTATATGAAAGATTTTAGTGTGCTCCAAAATAATGATATCTTATTACTAGAAAAAGAATTATCAAATACATCAAAGGCACAATAGAATTCATAATCAGGTATTGCAGCTCAGATAATATTGATTTTTTGGGTATTCTGATGTAGATTGGGCAGGAAATGTTGATGATAGAAGATCCACATCTGGTGGAGTATTCTTTAGGGAAAAGAATTGTGTTGTCTAGCATTCAAAGAAACATAATTTAGTAACCCTTAGTATGGATAAAGATGAGTATTCTGTTTCCACTCAAGCCACTACTCAAATCTTATGGATGAAAACAAAATTGGAATATTTACTTGTTGAAGTGAAGTTACCCTTTCTTTTGGGTTGTGACAAAAAAAGTACAATAAATCTCACCAATAATCCATTTCAACATTCTCATTCAAAGCACATTGATATCAAATATCATTTCATCAAAGAGAATGTGGATAAGAATGAATTAAAGCTGGAGTATGTTTTAACATCAGAACAAGTGGATGACATTTTCACAAAACCTTTCCCTAATGAATCATTCTCAAAATTGAGGTTAAACATGGGTGTCCAAACTCATTCTTTTCAAGGATGAGGTATATGTTTCTATACCCTATCTAATCTAACCTTTTTATTGTATTGTAAAGGGAGAGAATTGTATTGTTTCATAAATATATTGCATAAAAGAGAGAGTTGTGGGTAAGCTGTGAATTTAGAATTGTTCTGTGAGTGAACTATTTTAACTGTTTGTTGGAGTGGTTATAGGAAAGAAATTGTTGTGTATTCCAGGGATGTTGAATAATATTTAAGGAAGAAAGTTGAAGATGCTATCATAATCACTTCTTTTGGACAACACGGTTTTGATGTTCATGATTCTTGTTTCCTATAATGAGTTAGCTCATGTAGCATTAGAATTTTTGACAAATGATCCATTTCTTAAGGATACAAAGTTTAGTGATTTATGAAACTTGGTTGACAACAAAATCCAAATGGGGATATTATTGGGACCAAGATGATGATAAAGGTGTTTTTCATTCAAGTATTGTATTTTGTTGTCAAGGAAAGTTTTTGGAAATCACCTCACTTTTTTATTATAAAAATAATAATGAGGGTTGTTTTTAAAAGAATTGGATCCATGTTTTCAAAAGAATTGGATCAATATTTTGAAAAGAATTGGACTCGTGTTTTCAAAATAATCGTACTCATTATGAAAGTCCATCATAATGAGAAGAAGCTATTCTGGAAGAAAAGATTTTGATCGAAATCAACTCAGGTCTAGAATGAAAGTGAATATATATTTCTGGAAGTAAATGTCATCAGATTCACTCTGTAACCAATGTGAATGAAGTGAATTTTCTAAATAGAAGTCTCTATGACTATGATGAATCAACTGTGACGATGCTTTTCTAATATGTATTTTATATAAATCATAAGTTGAATTGAGAACTTGTGATGTAAGATTGATGGAAGAAAAGGGAGAGTGGAAGAGATTCTGTCAATAAGAAAATAATCGTATCTAGATTTATCATATTCTGGTGGCAGAGAGAAAGAAGTGTTATTGATTTTTTTTCAAAACAATCATATCCGGGTGAAAGAAAAGTAAGAGATGCGCCCGATTGAAGAGGAGGTGTTGTTTTAAAAGGTGATTCTATTTTAAAAGGTGGTATTGATGGAAAAGGTGGTTTCCATTGAAAATGTGGTATTGATTGAAAAAGTGGTGCCGATTGAAGAGGTCATGCCGATTGAAGAGGTGGTGCCGATTGAAGTGGTGGTGCCGATTGAAGAAGCGATTCTGATAAAAGAGTAAGATATTGTGCCGATTGTTTTCCAGGATGATCGTACCGAGAATGATCATATTCTATAAAATCATATCTAGGCCAATCATATCTAGAATGATTGAACCCAGAATGATCGTACCCAAAATGATCTTACTTAGAAAAGATTTTATTCTCAAAAATCGTATCTAGGACAATTGTATACAGAATTTTCCTACCCATAATGATCATATCTAGATAAATTTTATTCATTAAAGATCATACTCAGGTTGGGAAAAAAATAAAGAAGATGAAATGAATGGAAAGTTATGATACTTTTCAATCAAAGTATGAATATGATAAAGCTATTCTCAAATGAATTTAAAGTCGTGAAGTCGTGATACAAGCACTAGATTGTGAATGAAGTTTTGAATCTCAAGTGGGTCAATATAAAAGAAAAGAAAAGGATATTACTGAATGAATTATCAAGGGGGAGCTATATATTCAAATTAAATATTTTGATTCAAATCTATTTTTGAGAATCTTATTCTGTAAATCATAATGGTATCTGTTTCTTCATACGTTTGTTTTCAATTGATACAGAGCATTATATTAAAGAAATCAGATTGATAAAAATCAGGATCATGTATTTAAATCATAATTCTGATTCAAATGAAAGTATGAAGAAGGAGATGAAGTTTGAAGAATAATTGAGAAGTTTCGATAAGAATTGAAGAAGTCAAAATACATTCAATATTTTAGGGGAAATTGAAATGTGGGAGAATTTGGGTGAGTGAGAAACTTTTTTGGGATTCCTACTCAAACCTTTAAAGGGTCACCTATAAAATGAGGAGTAATTTGTACTTTCTGATTGCTAGTACTATTCAACACAGTAGAGAGAGAATATCTAAGTTTTCAGTGAGAGAAATTGATACCATTTTGTTTTGTATTGAATAAATTTCTATAGGGAAGAAGATAAGATCATAACATTGTATTTGGCTGATCATCGTAATTAGCGGATCATTGTATTCAATTTTTTAACATTATATTCAGATGATCATTGTATTGGACTAGATTAATCAGCTTCAGGATTTTTATATTGGGTTTCTTGGACTGAGGAAGTATTGTATTATGATTTGAAGTAGTGTCAATTCATTTCTATTGGATTCTATTTGAAAATCATACTTTCATAATTGTTTTTCAAGAATCTTACTTGGAGGAATTGGACTGGGAAAATCAAACCCAGGAAAATCAAAATCAGTTTTCATAAAAAAATTTAATAGGTTCTTACCTTTCTTCTGGGTAAAGAATTGAAGAATTGAATTTCAATTCAATACACTTATTGAATTGAAAATAAGCACAAGTAACATGAGTTGTTACATAATAATTGTATTACCCTATTTGTTCTAAGAGGGCGCACACACACTTTTGGATTCTCTTCAAAGTGCTACATGAGTGAAAGGGAATATCCTACTAATTGTAATACAAGGATTGTTTTCTAGTGGATTTTATGGTATTGGATTTTCTCAAAACCATACCAAGGATATAGATATTTGTATTGAATATTTAACCTTGTAAATACCCGTGTTTTTTTGAATGTGTGTTTGTTTTGTTTTCAGCAGAGAATTGAATATTTAACAGGAGGTGAAGGTTGTTTAAATTGAAAGGAAACATAAAAGAAAAATAATATCACTGATTCAACCTTCCCCCTCTCAGTGATAAAATACCCTAGTTGGTCACTTTCAAGTGGTATCAGAGGTGGAGGATCCCTTCCCTATTATTTGTTGATGGATAATTTGAACTGTGTGAATGGTAAATTTATTCCGGTGTTTGATGGAAAGAATTATCAAATCTAGAATGATAGAATGATACCTTATCTTATTTCTATTAGTTATTATGTTCTTGAAGCTACAAAAATTGGGTTTCTATCCATTTATGATAAAGATCCACTTACACATATTGATTTAGAAGAATCTTGAGAATGATGGATGGACAAAGAATGATGTATTGTCATCAATTTTTGAAAGTGGATTCTTGAGATTGAAAGGTGTTGCCACAAACAAAGGTATATGGGACAAATTGAAAAACATATATGAAGGAAATACAAAATTCAATAATGAAAAACATCAAATCTGGAGATTGAAGTATCAATACTTGAAGATGGGTGAGCATGAATCTGTTGGGGATTTCTTTACCAAGGTGAATAATATTGTGAGTACTATCAAATTTCATTTTGAAAATATGGATGACTCTTCCGTTGTTGAGAATATTTTGAGAATCCTACCTGAAAAATTTGATGCAAAAGTTTCTTCATTAGAAGATAGAGATCCCGAGACACTATCTCTTGATGATCTGCATAACACTCTCATCACTTATTAAATGAGAAGATAGAAATCTATGAAAAGAAAAATAAAGGTTGATAGAGAAATGTATTTCATGGCTATGAAGAAAGAAAAGTTCAAGAATATTCTTATTGAAGAAGAATATGGTGATTCTAACTCTGAAAAGGATGTATGTAAAAATCTCAATGATATATTATCCTTATTTTCTAAAAATGTGAATAGAGGTATAAGAAAATACAAAGGGAAACTTCCATTGAAATGTTTTGAATGTGGAGGAGTTGGTCACTTTGCATCTAACTGTCCTCGAAGAAAGAAAGAAGAGGATAATGATAAAGAAGAAATAAATCCAAGAAGATCATGGATGAAAAAGGGTGATAAAGTAAAGTTGTATTCCATAGGGAAAGAAAAGAAATTATTTAAATCCAAAAGAATAATTTTTTTATATAAATATGAAGAAGAAGTTATTGATGCTGAATCTGAAAAATCAGTTGAGTATGGTATTGAAAAGATTTTTATAGAAATAATGAATGATGAAAAATATGGAAGAAATAGTTCTAAAGAATAATAAACTCAAATTTAAATCCCTTTGAAATAAGATTTGAAAGAATTTCTGAGAAATATTAAAATACTTGAAAAGAAAAAAAATGTTTGAAGATGAATGCTCAAGAAACCAAGAGTGTTTTGCTGATGAGAGAGAAAATATGGTGAATTATATTGATGATTTAAATAAATCTATTTAAAAAGAAAAGAATCATAATGAGTATCTAGATGTTAAGATGAAGGAAAAAGAATAAAATATGGAACTTGTCCAACAAAAACTCTCAAAAGTCGAATTGAGAAACACAAGTTTCCAAAACTCTATCACTGGGATTGGTGAAAGTTCTCGAAATGAGAAACCAGAGGAGGTTAAAAAAAGTTACCTTCATAGGGTGAAAAGAAAGATGGAATTGTTTCTAAAAAAAAGAAAGCTGGGAAAGTCATCTATGTGAAAAAAACCAACAATGATGGGAATTATAGAGTTTCAAAGAAACTTGAATCTGAAAATGTTTTGAAACAATCTATATTTGGAAAAGATATAAAGAGGAGGATGAATCCAATTGATAGAAAGAATGTTTGTGTCTTAGAAAATAGAGATGAGAAAATTGCTGAGAAACGTATTCACAATTCTAATCAATATGGAAGTTTCAGAGGCAAATACTCATTCTATGGATATTTATAGTATTGTGGGGGATTCAGAAAAATGAAAATTATGTGTTGGTTTTTCCAGAAACATTACTATTATCCCACAAGTTATGGAAGACAAATATTGATGGGGATTTAGTCTCCTCAAAGAAAGAATACAAAGAAAGTTTCTATAAATAAATCAGATAAGGTTGGAGTAAAGATTGAAAATAGGTTCCAAAACCTAGAAACTATTTATGAAAGATGTGAATAATATATACACCTTGAAAAAGGATGTATTGTTTTGTTACTGGATCAACAAAAGATTCTTAATTATTAGAATCCAAAGATGAGGAAGGTAAAAGAAGAAGAAAAAGCTCTTGTTTTTGAAACTACATTGAAAGCTACAAAAGGTGAATGACCTTAGATACTTGATAGTGTGTGTTCTTCACAAATGATATGAGACTTAAAATTGTTGAAGAATGTAAAATATTTTAAAGAGGTCATAATGAAATTTCGAAATAATGAATCCATGAAGATCAAAGGTGTTGTATCAACCATTATTGGAAATGAAAATATGAAATCCAAGAATAAATTGTATGTTTATGGGCTAAAGCATAATTTGCTAAGTGTTTCACAATTGTGTGACAAGGGCAAAAAAGTTATCTTTATGAAATATGGGTTTATTATGAAGAATGAATAATATGGGAAGATTTTTATAAGAGGACAACATACAAAAGGAAATCTGTTTCATATTGGTGAAATAAAAAACTCTTGTTACATGAGCATAGTGGAAGAGAATAAGTTGTGGCATAAAAGACTTAGACACATGGGGTAGAGAAACATGATAAAGTTATCTAATAATAACAGTGTATGAGGCATTACTGATTTCTCAAGAAGAAGAGATTGGTGTTGCACTATATTAGAGAAAGGAAAGATTACAAATGTTGTGCACAAGAAAGTTGATATTTGTTCAAAACAAACCCTAGAGCTGATTCATTATGATATATGTGGGATAATGAGAAAAAAAATAAACAAATGGATATAAGTACTTCGTCACTTTCATTGATGATTTTACTCAAATTACTTGTGTTATTTATATGAAACACAAATCAGAATCTTTGAAAATATTTAAAAGTTTCAGAAGAAAATATGAGAAAGAATGCGAGTATTTAATGAAGAAGTTGAGAATAGAAAATAGTGGTGAATATAGAAGTGAATAATTTGAAAACTATCTTAAGAATCATATAATTCGACATGGGTATAGATCACCATACACTCCTCAACAAAATGGGGTTGGTAAAATAAATGAAATAATCTTGATGGAAAGAGGAAGAACTATGTTACATGAATATGGTCTTTCTCATTACTTTTGGAGGCATGCCATGAGTACATTTGTTTACATTTAGAATTTTTGTTTCTAAATACCTAAATCAGACATGACTCTATATGAATTGTTTTATGGAAAAAATCCATGTTTGAATCACTTTATAGTTTTTGGGAGTTCATGTGTTATAAAGAAGAAAGGGAAAAACTATAGAAAATTTGAGAAGAAATGTGAAGATTGAATATTTATCAGATATGCTCTGGAAGGAAGAGGATATAGATGATTCAAAAAATAAACAAAAAGAATTGTTTATTTTGTTGAAGTGAATGTGATTGAAAGAATTAGGAAAGAAAAACCCACTGAAGTAAAAAAGTAAGTTGATCATTTTGAAGAAAGAAATTCCGATAAGGACGTAGAAAATTTTATTCCAAATCAAGAAGAAGAAATGAACTTAACTATTTCAAGAGATAAATATGATTCTCAAAAGTCTCATCCCAGGATGAGGAAACAAGTGGAAGTTCAGAATATAATTGGTGAACAAAAACAAAAGGTTCAAACTAGAAGGACGACAAATACTATCACACATATTTCTCTGTATTAAAAAGTGGAACTAAATGATGTGAAATAAGATTCTGAGCATTCGGGATGGGTTGAATCCATGAATGAATAATTGGATTAGATTTAAAAGAAAAATACATCGAAACTCGTACCCAATCTTGAAAACAAAAACATCATTGGCACAAAATGGGTTTTTTGAAACAAGATGAATGAATATGGTGAAGTTAAAAAAAAAAGAAAGATTGGTTTTCAAAGAGTATTCACAGATTGAAGTAATTGATTTGGATGAAACCTTTTCTCTGATGGCCAGATTGGAAATAATTAGAAACTTTCTTGCTATAGCTGCCCAACTTGGCTACAAGATCTTTCCAATGGATGTCAAATCCACATTCCTGAATGGTGATCTTGCAGAGGAGGTTTATATTTAACAACCCTATGGATTTGTTGTTGGTAAGGATGAGAGTTATGTGTGTAGATTGAAAAAAGACTTGTATGGGATAAAACAGGCTCTAAGGGAATTTTATTTCAAATTGGATACTTTCTTAAGGAAGATGAATTTTAAGAAAGGAAAAGTCGATAGCAATATGTATATCAGTGAAAGTCAAGAGTATTCCCTTATTGTGCTTGTTTAGTTTGATTATATTATCTTTTATTTGAATGATTAAAGAATTTTTGTAATATTTTATGAAGAAATGAAGAAGGTTTTCGAAATGTCCATGCTGGAGAAAATGAAGTACTTTCTTGGGTTACAAATCATGGAAAAGAAAGAATAAATTTTTCTCTCCCCAGAAAAGTATTCTAAGGAACTTATTAAGAGGTTTGTTATGAAAAATCAAAACCTTTTTCCACACCTATTTCGGTAGGAACCAAGTTGAGTAAAGATGGATAAGGAAACAAAGTGAATCAGAAAGAATATCGAAAGATGATTGGAAGTCTATTGTATTTGACTGCCTCAAGACCTGACATAGTTTATGTTGTTACCTTATGTGAAAGATATTAGAGTGATCCAAAAGAATCACATCTTATTACTAGAAAAATATTTCTCAAATACATCAAAGGCATAATAGAATTCAGAATCAGGTATTTTAGCTCAGATAGTATTGATTTTTTTGTGTATTCTGATTCATATTGGGAAGGAAATGTTGATGATAAAAAATCCACATCTGGTGGAGTATTATTTTTGGGAATGAATTGTGTTATCTGGTATTCAAAGAAACAGAATTCATTAACCCTTAGCATGACTAAAGCTAAGTATGGTGCTGCCACTCAAGCCTTTAATCAACTCTTATGGATGAAAACAAAATTGGAAGATTTACTTGTTTAAGTGAAGTTACCCTTGCTCTTGGGTTGTGACAATCAAAGTAAAATAAATATCACCAGGAATCCATTTCAACATTATCGTTCAAAACACATTGATATCAAATATCATTTCATCAAAGAGCATGTGGATAAGAATGAATTAAAGTTGGAGTATGTTCAAACATTGGAAGAAGTGGATGAAATTTTCACAAAACCTTTTCCAAATGAATCATTCTCAAAATTGAGGTTGAACATGGGTGTCCAACCTCATTCTTTTCAAGGATGATGTATATGTTTCTATCCCTTCTCTTGTCTAACCTTTGTATTGTATTGTCGAGGGGGATAATTTTATTGTTTCATAAATATATTGCATAAAAGAGATATTTTTGGGTAACCTGTGAATTTATTATTATTTTATGAGTGAACTATTTTAACTATTTGTTGGAGTGGTTGTGGGAAAGAATTTTTTTTGTATTCTTGGGATGTTGAAGTAGTGTTGAGGAAGAAAGATGAATATGATATCATAATCACTTATTTTGGACAACATGGTTTTGATGTTAATGATTCTTGTTTCCTATAATGAGTTAGCTCACTTAGGATTATAATTTTTGACAAATGATCCATTTATTAAGGATAAAAACTTTAGTGATTTATGAAACTTGGTTGACATCAAAATCCAAATGGGGAGATTGTTGGGACCAAGCTGACAATGAAGGTGTTTTTCATTCAAGTATTGTATTTTGTTATCAAGGAAAGTTTTTGGAAATCACCTCACTTTTTTTATAAAAAAAATAATAATGAGAATTTTTTTTAAAATAATTGGATCCATGTTTTCAAAATAATTGGATCAATGTTTTGAAAATAATTAGACTCATGTTTTCAAAAGAATCGTACTCATTGTGAAAGTCCATCATAATGAGAAGAAGCTATTCTGGAAGAAAATATTTTGATTGGAATCGACTCAGGTCCAAAATGAAAGTGAATATATATTTCTGGAAGTAAATGTCATTAGATTCACTCTAGAACCAATGTGAATTAAGTGAATGTTCTTAATATAAGTCTCTATGACTATGATGAATCAATTGTGACAATGCTTTGCTGATATGTATTTCATATAAATAATAAGTTTAATTGAGAACTTGTGATGTAATATTGATGGAATAAAAGGGAGAGTGTAAGAGATTCTGTCAATCAGAAAATAATTGTATCCACATTTATCATATCCTGGTGGCAGAGAGAAAGAAGTGTTACTGATTGTTTTTTGAAACAATCATATCCGGGTGAAAGAAAAGTAAGAGATGCTGCCGATTGAAGAGGAGGTGTTTTTCTAAAAGGTTATGATATTTTAAAAGGTGGTATTGATGGAAAATGTGGTTTCAATTGAAAAGTTGGTACTGATTGTAAAAGTGGTGCCGATTGAAGAGGTTATGCCGATTGAAGAGGTGGTGCCGATTGAAGTGGTGGTGCCGATTGAAGAAGCGATTCTGATAAAAGAGTAAGATATAGTGCCGATTTTTTTCCAGGATGATCGTACCTAGAATGATTATACCTAGAAAAGATCATATTCTTGAAAATCATATCTAGGCCAATAGTATCTAGAATGATCTAACCTAGAATGATCGTACCCAAAATGATCTTACCCAGAAAAGATTTTATTCTCAAAAATCGTATCCATGCCAATTATATACAGAATGATCCTACCCATAATGATCGTATCTAGATAAATTTTATTCATAAAAGATTATACTTAGTTTGGGAAGAAAATAAAGAAGATGAAATGAATGGAAAGTTATGATATTTTCCAATCAAAGTCTGACAATGATAAATCTATTCTCAAATGAATTTAAAGTCGTGAAGTCATGATATAAGCACAAGATTGTGAATGAAGTTTTGAATCTGAAGTGGGTCAATAGAAAAGAAAAGAAAAGGAGATTGCTGAATGAATTATCAAGGGGGAGCTATATATTCAAATGAAATATTTTGATTAAAATATATTTTTAGAATCGTATTCTGTAAATCAGAATGGTATCCATTTCTTCATACATTTGTTTTCAATTGATACAGAGATTTATATTAAAGAAATCAGTTTGATAAAAATAAGGCTCATGTATTGAAATCATAATTATGATTCAAATGAAAGTATGAAGAAGGAGATGAAGTTTGAAGAATAATTGAGAAGTTTTGATAAGAATTGAAGAAGTCAAAATACATTCGATATTTTAGGGGAAATTGAAATGTGGGTGAATTTGTGTGAGCGGGAAATTTTTTTGGGATTCCTACCCAAACCTTTCAAGGGTCACCTATAAAAGGAGAATTACTTTGTACTTTCTGATTGCTGGTACTATTCAACACAGTATAGAGAGTAGTTCTGATTTTTCAGTAAGAGAAAGTGATTCCATTTTGTTTTGTATTGAAGAAATTTCAATAGGGAAGAAGACAAGATCGTAACATTGTATTTGGCTGATCATCATAATCACCGGATCATTATATTCGATTTTTCAACATTGTATTCAGATGATCATTGTATCAAACTAGATTAATCAGCTTCAGGATTTTCATATTGGGTTTCTTGGACTGAGGAAGTATTTTATTATGATTTGAAGTGGTGTGAATTCATTTCTATTGGATTCTATTTGAAAATCATACTTGAAGAATCATTTTTCAAGAATCTTACTTGGAGGAATTGGACTGGGAAAATCAGACCCAGGAAAACCAGACTCAGTTTTCATAATAAATTCCAAGAGGTTTTTACCTTTCTTCTAGGTAAATAATTGAATAATTACATTTCAATTCAATGCACTTATTGAATTGAAAATAAGTGTAGGTAACATGAGTTGTTACATAACAATTATTTTACCTTAGTTGTTCTAAGAGGGTGCACACAAACTTTTGGATTGTCTTCAAAGTACTACATGAGTGAAAGGGAATATCCTACTCATTGTAATACAAGGATTGTTTTATAGTGGATTGTATGGTATTGCATTTTCTCAAAACCATACCAAGGATGTAGATATTTGTATTGAATAACAAACCTTGTAAATACCTGTGTTTCTATAGATGTGTGTTTGTTTTGTTTTTAGTAGGGAATTGAATATTTAACAGAAGGTGAAGGTTGATTCAATTGAAAGGAAACATAAAAGAAAAAGAATATCACAGATTCACCCCCTCCCCCTCTCTGTAATAAAATACCATAGCTGGTCACTTTCAAGTGGTATCAGAGGTGGAGGTTCCCTTATCTATTATTTGTTTATAGATAATTTGAACTGTGTGAATGGAAAAGTTATTCCAGTGTTTGATTGGAAGAATTATCATATATGGAATTATAGAATGATACCTTATCTTATTTCTATAATTTATTATGTTCTTAAAGCTACAACAGTTGGGGTTTCACCCATTGATGATAAAGATCCACTTACACCTGTTGAGAAAAAGAATCTTGAGAATTATGGAAGGGAAAATAATGATATATTTTCATCACCTTTTGAAAGTGGATTCTTGAGAGTGAAAGGTGTTGCCACAAACAAAGGTATATGGGAAAAATTGAAAAACATATATGAA
The DNA here is from genome assembly GCA_963277665.1 of Viscum album. Classification (NCBI taxonomy): domain Eukaryota; kingdom Viridiplantae; phylum Streptophyta; class Magnoliopsida; order Santalales; family Viscaceae; genus Viscum; species Viscum album. The sequence continues at coordinate 1,133,964,831 of OY728141.1, read as the reverse complement.
GGCAATACAAAATTCAAGAATGAAAAACATCAAATCTGGAGATTGAAGTATCAAGACATGAAGATGGGTGAGCATGAATCTGTTGGGGATTTCTTTACCAGGGTGAATAATATTGTGAGTACTATCAAACACCCTTTTGGAAATATAGATGACTCTATAGTTGTTGAGAATATTTTGATAATCCTACCAGAAAAATTTGATGCAAAAGTTTCTTCATTAGAAGATAGAGATCCCGAGACACTATCTCTTGATGATCTGCATAGCACTCTTATCACTTATGAAATGAGAAGATAGAAATCTATGAAAAGAAAAATAAAGGTTGATAGAGAAATGTATTTCAAGGATATGAAGAAAGTAAAGTTTAAGAAGATTCTTATTGAAGAAGAATATGGTGATTCTAACTCTAAAAAGGATTTATGTAAAAATCTCAATGATATATTATCCTTGATTTCTAAAAATGTGAATAGAGATATAGGAAAATACAAAGGGAAACTTACATTGAAATGTTTTGAATGTGGAGGAGTTGGTCACTTTGTGGCTAACTGTCCTCGAAGAATGAAATAAGAGGATAATGATAAAGAATAAATAAATCTAAGAAGATAGTGAAAGAAAAAGGGTGATAAAGGAAATTTATATTCTATAAGGAAAGAAAGGAAATTATTTAACTCCAAAAGAATAATTTTCTTATATAAAGATGAAGAAGAAGAAGTTAGTGATGCTGAATCTGAAAAATCAGTTGAGTATGGTATTGAAAATATTTTTATAGAAATAGTGAATGATGAAGAATATGGAAGCAATAGTTCTGAAGAATAAGAAACTCAACTTGAAATCCCTTTAAAATAAGATTTGAAAGAATGTCTGAGAAAGATCAAAAGACTTGAAAAGCAAAACAAAAGGCTTGAAGATGAATGCTCAAGAAACTAAGAGTGTTTTGCTGATGAGAGAGAAAATATGGTGAATTCTATTGATGATTTTAATAAATCTCTTGAAAAATAAAATAATCATAATGAACATATGGATGTTAAGATGAAGGAAAAATAATAAAATATGGAACTTGTCCAACAAAAACTCTCAAAAGTTGAATTGAGAAACACAATTTTCCAAAACTCTATCACTGAGATTGGTGAAATTTCTCTAAATGAGAAACCATAGGAGGTTAAAAAATTTACCTTTAGAGGGTGAAAAGAAATATGGAATTGTTTCTGAAAAGAAGAATCTGGGAAAGTTATCTATGTGAAAAAAACCAACAATGATGGGAATTCTAGAGTTTCAAAGAAACCTAAATCTGAAAATGTTTTGAAACAATATAGATTCATAAAATCTAGAAAGAGGAGGATGAATCCAATTGATAAAATTAATTTTGGTGGCTTAGAAAATAGAGATGAGAAAATTGGTGAGAAACGTATTCACAATTCTAATCAATATGGAAGTTTCAGAGGTAAATACCCATTCTATGGCTATTTCTAGTATTGTGGGGGATTTAGACACATGGAAAGTATGTGTTGGTTTAACCAGAAACATTACTATTATCCCACAATTTATGAAAGACAAATATTTTTGGGGATTCAGTCGCCTCAAAGAAAGAAGTCTAAGAAATTTTCTATTAAGAAATCAGAGAAGGTTGGAGTAAAGATTGAAAATAGGTTCCAAACCATATAAATTATTTACGAAAGATGTGAATAATCTATACACCTTGAAAAAGAATGTATTTTTTTTGTTACTGGATCATCAAACGATTCTTAATTCTTAGAAGCCAAAGGCGAGGAAGGTAAAAGAAGAAGAAAAATATCTTGTTTTTGAAACTGCATTGAAAGCTACAAAAGGTGAATGCCCTTGGATACTTGATAGTGGATGTTATTCACATATGATAGGAGACTTGAAATTGTTATAGAATGTAAAATATTTTAAAGAGGGAATAATGAAATTTGGAAATGATGAATCCCTGAAGATCAAAGGTGTTGGATCAACCATCATTGGAAAGGAAAATATGAAATCCAAGAAGAAATTGTATGTTGATGGGCTGAAGCATAACTTGCTAAGTGTTTCACAATTGTCTGACAAGGGAAAAAAAGTTATCTTTAAGAAAGATGAGTTTGTTGTGAATAATGAAGAATATGGGAAGATTTTTATAAGAGGACAACATACAAAAGGAAATTTGTTTCATATTGGTGAAATACAAAACTCTTGTTACATGAGCATGGTGGAAGAGAATCAGTTGTGTCATAAAAGACTTAGATACATGGGGTAGAGAAACATGAGAAAGTTATCTAATAATAACAGTGAATGAGACATTATTGATTTTCCAATAATAAGATATTGGCGTTGCACTATATGAGAGAAAGGAAAGATTGCAAATGTTGTGCACAAGAAAGTTGAGGTTTTTTCAAAACAACCCCTAGAGATGATTCATTATAATATATGTGGGATAATGAGAAAAAACTAAAAAAATGGAGATATGTACTTCATCACTTTCATTGATGATTTTACTCAAATTACTCGTGTTATTTATATGAAACACAAATCAGAATCTTTGAAAATATTTAAAATTTTCAGAAGGAAAGATGAGAAATAATGAGAGTATTTAGTGAAGAAGTTGAGAATAGAAAATAGTGGTGAATATAGAAGTGAAGAATTTGAAAACTATCTTGATAATCATATAATTCGGCATGAGTATAGCTCCCCATACACTCCTTAACAAAATGGGGTTGATAAAATAAATAAAATAATCTTGATGGAAATGGGAATAACTATGTTACATGAACATTGTATTTCTCATTACTTTTAGAGGCACACCATGAGTACGTCTACTTATATTCATAATTGTTGTTTTTGAAGACCTAAATTGGATATGACTCCATATGAATTGTTTTATGGAAAAACTCCATGTTTGAATCACTTTATTGTTTTTGGGAGTCCATGTGTTATAAAGAAGAAAGGGGGAAACTATGGAAAATTTGAGAAGAAATGTGAAGATGGAATATTTATTAGATATGATCTGGAAGGAAGAGTATATAGATGATTCAAAAAAGAAACAAAAATAATTGTTGATTTTGTTGAAGTGAATGTGATTGAAAGAAGTAGGAAAGAAAAACCCACTGAAGTAAAAAAGGAAGTTGATCATGTCGAAGAAAGAAATTATGATAAGGACGTAGACAATTTTATTCCTAATCAAGAAGAATAAATGAACTTAACTATTTCAAGAAATGAAGATGATTCTCAAAAGTCTCATCCCAGGCTGAGAAAACAAGTGGAAGTTCATAATATAATTGGTGATAAAAAACAAAAGGTTTAAACCAGAAGGACAAAAAATGCTATCACACATATTTCTCTATATTCAAAAGTGGAACTAATTGATGTGAAAGAAGCTTATGAGCATCCGGGATGGGTTGAAGCCATGAATGAAGAATTGGATCATATTGAAAAGAAAAATACATCGGAACTCGTACCCAATCTTGAAAACAAAAACATCATTGACACAAAATGGGTTTTTTGAAACAAGCTGAATGAAGAAGGTGAAGTTATAAAAAACAAAGAAAGATTGATTTTCTAAGGGTATTCACAGATTTAAGTAATTGATTTCAATGAAACATTTGCTTTGACAACCATATTGGAAACAATTAGAAACTTTTTTTCTCTTACTTCCAAATGTGGCTACAAGATCTTTTAAATGGATGTCAAATACACATTCTTGAATGGTGATCTTCTAGAGGAGGTTTATATTGAAAAACCCTATGGATTTGTTATTGGTAAGGATGAGAGTTATGTGTGCAGATTGAAAAAAGACTTGTATGGTATAAAATAGGCTCTGTGGGAATGTTATTTCAAATTGGATACTTTCTTAAGGAAGATGAATTTTAAGAAAGGAAGAGTCGATAACAGTCTATATATCAGAGAAAGTCAAGCGTATTCCTTCATTGTGATCATTTAGTTTGATGATATTATCTTTTCTTTGAATTATGAAAGAAGTTGTGAAATATTTTCTGAAAAAATGAAGAATATTTTCGAAATGTCTATGCTGGGGGAAATGAAGTACTTTCTTGGGATAAAAATCTTGGAAAAGAAATAATACATTTTTCTCTCCCCAGAAAAGTATTCTAAGGAACTTATTAAGAGGTTCGATATGGAAAACTCAAAACCTCTTTCCACACATATTTCAGTGGGAACCAAGTTGAGTAAAGATGGAGAAGGAAAATAAGTAGATCAGAAAGAATATTGAAAGATGATTGGAAGTCTATTGTATCTGACTACCTCAAGACCTGACATAGTTTATGTTGTTACCTTATGTGAAATATTTCAGAGTGATCCAAAAGAATCACATCTTATTACTGGAAAAGGATTTCTCAAATACATAAAAGGCATAATAGAATTCAGAATTAGGTATTTCATCTCAGATAATATTGATTTGTTTTCATATTCTGATTCATATTGGGAAGGAAATGTTGATGATAAAAAATCCACATCTGGTGGAGTATTCTTTTTGGGAAAGAATTGTGTTATCTGGGATTCAAAGAAACATAATTCAGTAACCCTCAGCATGAATAAAGCTAAGAATGGTGCTGCCACTCAAGCCTCTACTCAACTCTTATGGATGAAAACAAAATTGAAAGATTTACTTGTCGAAGTGAAGTTACCCTTGCTCTTGGGTTGTGACAATCAAAGTAAAATAAATATCACCAGGAATACATTTCAACATTCTTGTTCAAAACAAATCGATATCAAATATCATTTCATCAAAGAGCATGTGGATAAGAATGAATTAAAGTTGGAGTATGTTCAAACATTGGAAGAAGTGGATGAAATTTTAACAAAACCTTTTCCAAATGAATCATTCTCAAAATTGAGGTTGAACATGGATGTCCAACCTCCTTTTTTTCAAGGATGAGGTATATGTTTTTATCCCCTCTCTTGTTTAACCTTTTCATTGTATTTTTGAGGGGGATAATTGTATTGATTCATAAATATATTGCATAAAAGATAGATTTTTGGGTAACCTATGAATATATAATTGTTTTATGAGTGAACTATTTTAACTGTTTGTTGGAGTGGTTGTAGGAAAGAAATTGTTTTGTATTCTTAGGATGTTGAAGTAGAGTTGAGGAAGAAATATGGAGATGCTGTCATAATCACTTCTTTTATACAACATGGTTTTGATGTTAATGATTCTTATTTCATACAATAAGTTAGCTCATATAGTCTTAGAATTGTTGAAAAGTGATCCATTTCTTAAGGATACAAATTTCAGTGATTTATGAAACTTGGTTGATAACAAAATCCAAATGGGGATATTATTGGGACCAAGATGATGATGATGGTGTTTTTCATTCAAGTGTTGTCTTTTATTTTCAAGGAAAGTTTTTGGAAATCACCTCACTTTGTTTATGGAAATAATAATAATGATGATTGTTTTCAAAATAATTGGATCCATGTTTTTAAAAGAATCATATCAATGTTTTTAAAATAATCATACTCATTTTTTCAAAAGAATCGTACTCACTGTGAAAGTATATCATAATGAGAAGAAGCTATTCTAGAGGAAAAGGTTTTGATCGGAATCGACTAAGGTTTAGAATTAAAGTGAATATATCTTTATAGAAGTAAATTTCATCAGATTCACTATGGAACCGATGTGAATGAAGTGAATGTTTTTAATAAGAGTCTCTGTGACTACGATGAATCCATTGTGATGATGCTTTGCCAATTTTTATTTCATATAAATCATAAGTTTATTTGAGAACTTTTGATTCAAGATTGATGGAAGAAAATGGAGAGTAAAAGAGATGATGTCGATTAGAAAAGAATCATATCTAAATTTACTATATCTAGGTGGAAGATAGAAAGAAGTGTTATCGATTGTTTTTCAAAACAATTATATCCAGGTGAAAGAAAAGTAGGAGATACTGTCGATTGAAGAGGTGGTGTTGTTTTAAAAGGTGATGTTGTTTTAAAATGTGATACTATTTTAAAATGTGGTATTGATTGAAAAGGTGGTTCCAATTGAAAAGGTGATACCAATTGAAAAATTTGTGCCGATTGAAAAGGTGGTGCCGATTGAAGATGTGGTGCTGATTGAAGAAGTGGTGCCTATAGAAGAGTAAGATATGGTGCCGATTGTTTTCTAGAATGATCATACCTAGAATGATCATACCCAAAAAAGATCATATTCTAGAAAATCATATTCAGTCCAATTTTATCTAGAATGATTATACCCAAAATGATCATACACAAAATGATCATACCCAAAAAGATCGTATTATATGGAAAATCATATCCAGGCCAATCGTATCCAAAATGATCATACCTAGGATGATCGTATCTAGATCAATTGTATTTGGAAAATATCATAATTATGTTGGAAATAAAGGAAAGAAGATGAAATGAATGGAAAGTTATGATACTTTCTAATCTAAGTCTGATGATGCAAAATATGTTCTCAAATGAATTTAAAGTCATGAAGTCATGATACAAGCACAAGATTGTGAATGAAGTTTTGAATCTCAAGTGGGTTAATAGAAAAGAAAATAGAAGGATATTGTTTAATGAATTATCAAGGGGTATCTATATATTAAAATAAAATATTTAGATTCAAATATATTTTGAGAATTTCGTTCTTAAAATAAGAATGGTATCCATTTCTTCATATTTTTTTCTTCAATTGATACAGAGCTTTGTATTGAATAAATCTGATTAAGAAAAATCAGGCTCATGTATTGAAATCATAATTATGATTCAAATGAAAGTACTAATAAGGATATGAAGTTTGAAGAAGAATCAAGAAGTTTTGATAATCATTGAATAATTCAAAATACATTCGAGATTTTAGGGGAAATTGAAATGTGGGTGAATTTGTATGAGCGGGAAACATTTTTGGGATTCCTGCCCAAAACGTTCGAGGGTCACCTATAAAAGGAGAAGTAATTTGTAATTTCTGATTGATGATACTTTTCACAACATTAGAGAGATAATCTATGGGTTTTCAGTGAGATAAAGTGATACCATTTTGTTTTGTATTAAATACATTTTGATAGGGAAGAAGATAATATCGTAACATTGTATTTGGCTGATCATCGTACTTAGAATTCATCATAATCAGCGTATCATCATATTCAATTTGTAAACATTGTATTCATATGATCATTTTATCAGGCTGGATTAATCAGCTTTGGGATTTCCATATTGAGTTTCTTGGACTGAGGAAGTATTGTATTTAGATTTTAAGTGGTTCCAATTCATTTATATTGTATTATATCTAAAAATTAGAGTTGAATAATTGTTTTACAAGAATCATAATTAGAGGTATGAGACTGGGAAAATTAGACCTAAGAAAATCAGACTCAGTTTTCATAACAAAGTCTAGGTGTTTCTTACCTTTCTTCTGGGTAAGGAATTAAAGAATTTCATTTCAATTCAATACACTTATTGAATTGAAAATAAGTGTAGGAAACATGAATTGTTACATAACAATTGTATTACCCTATTTGTTCTAAGAGGGTGCACATGCACTTTTGGATTGTCTTCAAAGTGCTACATGAGTGAAAGGGCATATCCTACTCATTTTAATTCAAGTATTGTTTTCTAGTTGATTGTATGGTATTGTATTTTCTCCAAACCATACCAAGGACATAGATATTTGTATTGAATAGTGAACCTTGTAAATACCTATGTTTCTATGGATGTGTGTTTGTTTTGTTTTCACCAGGGAATTGAATATTTAACAGGAGGTAAAGGTTGTTTCAATTGAAAGGAAATATAAAAGAAAAATAATATCACTGATTCACCCCTACCCCTCTCAGTGATAAAATACCCTAGATGGGAACTTTAAAGTGGTATCAGAGGTGGAGGTTCCCTTCCATATTATTTGTTGATGGATAATTTGAACTGTGTGAATGGTAAAGGTATTCCAATTTTGATATAAATAATTATCATATCTGGAATGATATAATGATACCTTATCTTATTTATATCAGTTATGATGTTCTTGAAGCTATAAATATTGGGTTTCCACCCATTAATGATAAAGATCCAATTAAAACTCTTGATAAGAATAATATTGAGAATGATGGAAGGGAAAATAATGTTATATTGTTATCAGTTTTTGAAAGTGAATTCTTGATATTGAAAGTTGTTTCCACAACCAAAGGTATATGGGACAAATTTAAAAACATATATGAAGGAAATAAAAAAGTCAATAATGAAAAACTTCAAATACAGATATTAAAGTATGAAGACTTGAAGATGGGCGAGCATAAATATTTTGGGGATTTACTTACTTGGGTGACTAATATTATGAGTTCTATCAAATATCTTAGTGAAAATCTGGATGAATCTATAGTTGTTGAAAATATTTTGAGAATCCTACCTAACAAATTTGATGTGAATGTTTCTTCATTGGAAGATAGAGATCCTGAGACATTATCTCTTATTGATCTACATAGCACTCTTATCACTTATGAAATGAGAATATAGAAAGCTATGAAAATAAAAATAAAGTTTGATAGAGAAATTTATTTCAAGGATATTAAGAAAGAAAAGTTTAAGAAGATTCTTATTGAAGAAGAATATGGTGATTCTAACTCTGAAAACGAGGTATATAAAAATCTCAATGATGTATTATACTTGTTTTTTAAAAATGTGAAAAGAGGTAAAAGAAAATACAAATGGATACTTCCATTGAAATGATTTGAATATGGAGGTGTTAGTCACTTTGAGGCTAACTATCCTCAAAGAAAGAAAGAAGAGAATAGTGATGAAGAAGAAAGAAATCCCAGAAGCTTGTTGAAGAAAAAGGGTGATAAAAGAAATTTATATTCCATTGGGAAAGAAAAGAAATTCTTTAAATCCAAAAGAATAAGTTTCTTATCTAAGGATGAATAAGAAGAAGTCAGTGATGCTGAGTATGAAAAATCAATTGAGTATGGCATTGAAAATATTTTTATAGAAATAGTTAATGATGAAGAATATGGAAGCATCAGTTCTAAAGAATAAGAAAATCAACTGAAATCCATTTGAAAGAATATTTGAAAGAAGGCCTGAGAAATATCAGAAGAATTGAAAAGAAAAAAAGGTTTGAAGATGAATGATCAATAAACCAAGTGTGTTTTTATAATGAGAGATAAAATATAGTGGAATAGATTGATTATTTGAAGTAATATCTTGAAGAAGAAAAGAATTGTAATGAGAATCTGGACATTAAGATAAAGGAAAAAGAAGAAAAGTTAGAACTTTTCAAATAAAAACTCTCAAAAGCTGAATTGAGAAACACAAGTTTCCAAAAATCTATCATTGATGTTGGTGAAAGTTCTCAAAATGAGAAACTAGATAAGTTTCAACAAAAGTTACCTTTAAAGGGTGAAAAGAAAGATAGAATTTTTTCTAAAAAGAAGAAATCCAGGAAAGTCATGTATGTTGACAAAACCAAAAATGATGGGAATTCTGGAGTTTCGAAGAAACCTGAATCTGAAAATGTTTTGAAACAATCTTGATCTGAAAAATTTGGAAATAGGAAGATGAATCCAATTGATAACAAGAATATTGGTGTCTTAGAAAAGAGAGATGAGAAAATTGCTAAGAAACATATTCACAATTCTAATCAATATGGAAGTTTTATAGGAAAATACTCATTCTATTCTTATTGCTGGTATTTTCGGGGATTCAGAAACACGACAAGTATGTGTTGGTTTAACCAGAAATTACTATTATCCCACAAGTTATGAAAGGAAATTATTGAGGGGGAGTCAATTGCCTCAAATAAAGAAGACTGAGAAAGTTTCCATAAATAAATCAGAGAAGGTTAGAGTAAGGATTGAAAATAGGTTCCAGCCCCTAAAAACTATTTATGAAAGATGTGAATAATCTAGACACCTTGCAAAAGGACCTCTTGTTTTGTTACTGGATCAGTAAAATATTCTTAATTCTCAAAATCTAAAGGTGAGGAAGGTAAAAGAATAAGAAAAAGCTCTTATTATTGAAACTACATTGAAAGCTAAAAAAGGAGAATGACCTTGGATACTTGATAGTGGGTGTTCTTCAAACATGATAGGAGACTTGAAATTGTTTAAAAATGTAAAATATTTTAAAGAGGGCATAATGAAATTTGGAAATGATGAATCCCTGAAGATAAAAGGTGTTGGATCAACCATCATTGGAAAGGAAAATATGAAATCCAAGAATACATTGTATGTTGATGGGCTGAAACACAATTTGATAAGTGTTTCACAATTTTTTGATGATGGGAACCAAGTTATCTTCATGAAAGATGGGTTTGTTGTGAAGAATGAAGAATATGGGAAGATTTTTATAAGAGGCCAACAAAAAAAGGAAATTTGTTTCAGATTGGTGAAATATAAAAATCTTGTTACATGAGCACAGTGGAAGAGAATCAGTTGTGGCATAAAAGACTTGGACACATGGGGTAGAGAAACATGATCAAGTTATCTAATAATAACAATGTATGGGACATTCCTTATTTTTTAATAAGAAGCGATCAATGTTGAACTATCTGTGAGAAAGGAAAGATTACAAATGTTTTTCACAAGAAAGTTGAGATTTGTTCAAAACAACCCATGGAGTTGATTCATTCTTATATATATGGGGTAATGAGAAAATAATAAAAAAATGGTGATAATTACTTCATCACTTTCATTAATGATTTTAATTGAATTACTTTTGTTATGTATATGAAACAAAAATTAGAAGCTTTGAATTTTTTTAAAATTTTCCGAATTAATGATGAGAAAGAATGCGAGTATTTAGTGAAGAGGTTGAGAATAGATAATGGTGGTGAATATAGAAGTGAATAATTTGAAAACTATCTTGAGAAGCATAGAATTTGGCATGATTATAGCACCCCATACACTCCTCAAAAAAATGGGGTTGCTGAAAGAAATAATATAATTTTTATTGAAATGGGAGGAACTATGTTATTTGAACATGGTCTTTCTCATTACTTTTGGAGGAAAGCCATGAGTACATATGTTGTAATGCCTCGACCTGGCTCACCATCGACCCAGTGGCCAGACCGGTCACCACATGGCCTCAAGCGCGTCTCCCCGTACGCCAGAGGTTGTTGACTAGCAGTGAGGGTCTTGGGAGGTGATAGTGGGGAGACTATACCCTCTTATCAGAGTTTCACAATGGTATCTCAGAGTAAATAAAACTAGTAGAAGATGCAGTAATAGATAAAAAATGAACAAATAGCAGCGGAAGACAAATAATGATCATTTTTATAAAAGTTGGCCAAAGCTAGTTTACATGATACATGGATGATGAATGATACAAGGTGAAAACAATAAACAATACATCATGCTTACAATACAATGCAAAAGAATAAAGAAAAGACAGCAAGGCCCGACGACAATCCCATGAGCATCCCAAGCTCCTGGTTGGTCCTTTGCTCCTAACTCCTCAGGTAAAAATAACACATCACACAACCTAGGTCCTGCAAACAAGAAGGTCTACTCGGGTACCCCAGTGCAATGGCGGCCCGAGTAGGGTGTGAGATATAAATCTCAGTAGGCCGGCACCACCAGTATCTAACCCAATCCAGACAGTGTATAATAATTTAATAGTGAGCAGGTATGGAGAAATAAGTAAGCAGAATTACATAAGTAAATAACACCCATCCAGGTTCCCAAGGGACATCTAATAGTTATACCAGCTTCGGCTCGTTGCCGGTAAAGTAACCTGATCATGTCACCATATATATATATATATATAAATGAATTTAGATCATAGATGGCATGGGGTAAGAATGCCTCCCACCCATTAATCGAGATTAGCGGGCACGAGGTAAGAATGATTCCCGTCCCTATAGGTCAACTAGCAAGGGGTAATAATTCCTCCCTTCCATACACATATCGAGATTAGTGGGAACGAGGTAAGAATGCATCTCGTCCCTAAATAAACTGGCAAGGGGTAAGAATTCCTCCCTTCCATCACGTTCATAATACTAGCATGGGGTATAACTGCCTCCCATCCAAACATGTAAAACATCACTAGAATTCAACTGGAAAGGGGTAAGAATGCCTTCCTTCCAGAAATGTACTGTCACACTGGCATGGGGTATAACTGCCTCCCATCCAACCATGTATCTATCACTAGGTGGCCTCAGCATGCACACACATTTATTATCATTCATTATGTGGCATCAGCATGTGCGCACTCACAATACAACCGTGTCTATAATATACTACTTATGGAATTACCTCATAAGCATTCAAAGAATCATGTGACCATCACAAACAATCATACATCCCATATCCACGTAAAAGGTTGTAAACACGTTCATACAAAATATACCTAAGGAAAACCATCTCAAGTATCATTTTCGCATCATTTATCATATTCATCACATTTATATAAGGTACATGAGGTAACCAGCTCATGTATGGTATTGGCTAACCCCCAATTCATTCTTCATTCCTCTTATATCATTTCAAAGACATATAGGGATTTACAAAGCATAAAGAGGTGCTATGGACTACCCCTCCTAGGTAAGTCCCATTCACTATATCCATTCCATTAACATAAGCCGTGCTTATTCCATTATCCTAAGGCATGGTCTTACCACCCTAATCCATTTCATTCAAGTTTAACCATTTCATCCAAAGAGCACAACTGTCATGCTTTAACCATTTGGTACAATTCAGAGGAAACATGACATCATCAATTATCACCAAAGCATAACAAGAATTTAGCAGGAAAGCATAAGAATCTACTTCATACTTTTATCTTGAAGACAACGCACCTCTGATCGAGGGGTTTTATTATTAAATAGTTAGTTTAGTGACCAAGCAACCATTTTTATCTTGTCCCTGCAATTCACACTCTTTGAACAAAAGCATTTAATTGAAACTAAACTTGCATAATTAACATACTAAAGCAGTACATAAATAACTCAATAATACTTCACTTTAAATTAAAGGCAAGGAGAGGGATCCTACCTCAAGGTGGATCCATTCGTCCACTCCGGATCTTGGCGCTTTCTAATCAAAAGCCGCTGCTGCTCCCCCACGAGGTATATGTGATTTCACATATGACCTATGCCTCAGAATCAAATCGGTGGATCGAAATCACCGCAATCCACCGATCCTTTGGTGGCAGATGTCATATGTACACCAACAAGGTCCCAAGGGACCTTCCGCACAACCCTGAAACAAGCGGAACAAAAAAGAAACCAAAAAAAAACCCATACTAACCCTAGGGTTTGGCCGAACGAAAAATAAGTCAAGGGGAAGCCCTAAAATTGGCCAATGAGGGAGGAGGGATGAGGGAGGAGCTTACCATGGAGATTATAGGAAGAATCGCCGAGGAAAACGGAGGAGAGGAGGCCCGACTGAGGGAGGGCTCGCGCGAGGCCGAGGCGCCTTGGGAGGAGGGGGTGTGTCGCGTGGTCTGCCGAGAGGAAGGTGAGGGAGAGTCTTTTAGTTTAGGTTTTATTTTTAATTTTTTTTTATTTTAAATTCATTTTAAATATTTTAAAAAACCAAATCAGGGCACAACGCACGGCTTGGGCCTCATGGTTTAGCAAACCGTGCGCCAACCGTGCGTCCCCCAATGGACACCCAAGACACCCCGCACGGGCTGGCTACACAGTTTGGGGAAACCGTGCGCAGGCTGTGTGGACTCCTCTGTCTCCCTGATTTAAGCCGCACGGTTTGGGAAGTCGTGTGCCAACCATGCGCCTTTTGTTGTTCTTTAAAAACCAGCCTCCTTTAGGTACGATGCACCCGAAACACCTCGAGACACTCGGGAAACTTCTCAGGCCTTCACCCAACTCTAAAAACATTAAAAAGAAGGGTTCAAACCTTCAGAACCTTGTTCCGAAGCCCGATTCTAAAAACAACTGGTTCAGTAATTGAAAAAGTTCAATTTCCCCCCACTTTTTAACCTGGTTCAAAACGAGGGTCATTACAACCTTCCCACCTTAGAACTTCTCATCCCCGAGAAGCCATTGGGAACAACACAAACCTCACTCGACCTACAAGGGTCATGAAGCGTCGTTCAAATGATCGTGTTACATTTCCAAATGTCCCACGCACCGACGAACATCCACTTAATCACACGACACTTAAGCCATCAACACCCGATCGAACAATAATTTTCCAACCGAAACACCCAGACGACTCTTACCCGAGCCCGTCATACCATAGACACAACCTCATCGTCGTCTCTCCAAGAAACCAATCAAAGGTACTTCCCACCTTAGATCTTTAATGTTAAGCGGTCAAAACTCAAACCACAGCTCCACCACCTTTCAAAAAGACTTTCAAAAGCACGCTCCAAGCATTCCAAAGACGCAGCTAGCGTGATTTTGAAATGATCTAACAGTTGATTTCCCCATCGAACTCAAATCCCGGGCCAAAAAGAGTTAAACCACTCTGGCTGACTATTCACGAAGATGCACGGCTTAGACGACCGGAGTTTTATAAGCTTAACCACGACTCCATTTTCCAAGACATCACACATTTACCACAAGGATGTTCACAAAATCTCATACCCAACTTCTGGTGACATCCCTAAGATCAAACCATGAAGGTAACCACGCATCCCACGTGCAACACCGAAAGAGAACAACCAAAAGAGCTCAACATCTTTTAAAAACATTAGCGCAGCGTAAGACCGACGCTCTCTTAGTGCATCCAGGACGAAATCAATATAGGGGACATGATCGTCACATAACAGAGCACACTAAGAGGATTTTAAAAGGATTCTAGTTAGTCATAACCAAAAACTGGAAAGGAGAATAGTCGAACCACCCCTGGTCAACTCTAAAGGAGAAACTTGGCTTCACCTGCCGACACATCAAGATTTCTAAACCGATCACAATGCCTTTTTCCCATAAAAGGCATTTTGTGATCACTCACAATTTACCACCGAAGTCCTCCATGACCAACGATGTTTCTTAAAAGGGGGTTGAATACACCACCAACCAAGTCAAAGTCGTGCTGCCGAGCAAGCATCGACGCATAATGACACCTACAAGCCTCAAAGGCATTCAAACAAACCTGACCATTCCCAAATGGTCTTTCTTGACGTGTTCCTTCTACTCGGAAGAACACACTTCACTAAACCGACATGACACTTCCCACCTTAGAAGTGTCGGTATCACCAAGAGAAGAAAAGACCAACTGCTCATAAGAGAACTAGTTCATAAACAACTAAACGGACGTATGTCGCTCCTCCGAACCATGATCACCATGATGAAACGTACAAGGAAACAAAAGCAACAAGACCAGCGTGTCAACCACCCGAGTCTTCCGAAAATCATCCCGAGAATTGGGACAACTTGATTCTCAAATGCTCAGGTTGCTCTACCACGGAGATGACCCAAGACCGTACACAACAGCACAAGAGATTTAGCTGAATGTTGTTTCACCTTAGACGACCGTTCCCATGGACGAAGACTTACCAAAACGTCCATCACTTAAGGAGTCAAAAAACCAACAATCAACCAACCATCCCTGAGGCATGTCTACAGAGCATTACCCGATGCTCAAACCCATAACAAGATCAAAGGAATAATGACCACCCCTTCGAACAAGGGTGTCATTGGAACTGAAAGTCCTACAAGGGAAAAAGGCACCCGAACGATACCAAATGTCTGAAAGCTCACCGCACAAGAAAGGCACTGAAACACTAAGGGTTCTACCTACCACAGGATAGCCCCTCACGTAAAACAAGAATCAACCCAAGTACTTGGTCACTCCCAACAAAAGTCACCAGGCTCAAGACTAACATTCAAGTCATTTTCTAAAAGAAAACAAATGCCCACAGAAAACACCTACGGTTCTGTCTCAAGGCACTCGCAAGAAAGACTTAACTTACCCTCACACGAGGTTTCAACAGAGGACACCACTATAGGTTCCTTTTCCAAGACCTTTATATCTAATCACATTTATTCTTTTAATCACTTTAAAGGATTCAATTCAAAACTTCAAATAACCTTTCAAAACCAAAAATCACTAGGCACTTGATCATTTTTAACAAACAACCCAAAGCAAAGCAGGAAAGTCTCAACAAACTCCCTTTTAACCATTAAAAATTTATCATACATCCCATATTATTCCAAAAATATATCTTAATAAATTAATTTTAAACAATTCAGGCGACCTACGAGGGTTCCAACAAGCCAATTCAAATCAGATCAAAACCAGACATCATTTACACAACTAAGCATTTCGCAAAGCATGCTGCCATCACATTCATTATGGGTTTCCATTTCCCAACTTGTGAAGCGCCCATACACTCCATGGGTTGAAAATTGGATCCAATTAAACAAAACAATCACATATCAGAAGTTAACATGATCAAAACAACGATCCAATCATAAGGGTGGCCACCTACCAATCTGTAAAGCACCCATACACTTTACAGTTTGGAATTTGGCTCCTTTTTTTTTAAAACCAACTCCACTCATTTTACAATCAATCTTTAGAAGCCCCTTTTATGGTGATTCAATTACGCATGCTACCCTTTCCCATCCATAAGGTGCCCATACACCTTACAACTGAAAATTGGCTCCTATCATAATCACAATCGTTTAATTTAGCAAAACCAATCAATTACATATTAATCATGCCTAGAATGTTCTCATAATCAGTAACACAGAATCATGTTATATCACAGAAGCATGGAATAACTACCAAAACACCTATCCCAACAACAGGTGTCAACTAATGCATCCTATATGGCATGGCATAATGCATGGTATGCAATTTCCTACAAGGTGCCTATATGATGCATGAGATGGTATACCCTCATCTCATCGGGTTGCAACTGAAATAGAACCCACAATTGCATCAACAGTATCAGGACAAATCATGTGCGTCACCCAATGGTGAAATCAAATCAACTGTAATAATAAAAATCATTAAAATAACAATTTCATTTGAGGAAATTTGGCTTTTCCCTGTACATGGGTTAGCTACTCCCGAGCAAAACTTATTACAAAATTCCATCTCCTTCCAATCCCTGTATGCTGTCACTAAATATTAAAACAAACCAGAAAAAGAAAACTCCTCTGATACCACTTTGTAACGTCCCGACTCGGCTCACCATCAACCCGGTGGCCGGACCAGTCGCCACATGGCCTCAAGCGCGTCTCCCCGTATTCCAGAGGCTTCCGGCTAGCAGTGAGGGTCTCAGGAGGTGATAGTGGGGAGACTATACCCTCTTATCAGAGTTTCACAATGGTATCTCAGAGTAAATAACACTAGTAGCGGATGTAGTAATAGATAAACAATGAACAAACAGGAGTGGAAGAAAAATAATGATCATTTTTATAAAAGGTGGCCAAAGCCAGTTTACACGATACAAGGATGATAAATGATACAAGGTGAAAACAAGAAACAATATAGCATGCTTACAATACAATTAAAAAGAATAAAGAAAAGACAGTAAGGCCCAATAGCAATCCCCTAAGCATCCCAAGCTCCCGATTGGTCCTTTGCTCCTAACTCCTCAAGTACAAACAAAAAAACACACAACCTAGGTCCTAAAAGCAAGAAGGTTTACTCAGGTACCCCAGTGCAATGGCATCCCGAGTAGGGTGTGATATATAAATCTCAGTAGGCCGGCACCACCGGTGTCTAACCCAATCCAGATAGTGTATAATAATTTAACAGTGAGTAGGTATGAAGAAATAAGTAAGCAGAATTACATAAGTAAATAACACCCGTCCAGGTTCCCAAGGGACACCTAATGGTTATACCAGCTTCGACTCATTGCGAGTAAAGTAACCTGATCATGTCACCATATATATATATATATATAAATACAAATGCATTTAGATCATAGATAGTGTGGGGTAAGAATGCCTCCCACCCATTAATTGATATTAACGGGCACGAGGTAAGAATGATTCCCGTCCCTATAGGTTAACTGGAAAGGGGTAAGAATGCCTCCCTTCCATACACGTATCGAGATTAGTGGGCATGAGGTAAGAATGACTCTAGTCCCTAAATAAATTGGCAATGGGTAAGAATGACTCCCTTCCATCACGTTCATAATACTGGCATGGGGTATAACTACCTCCCATCTAAACATGTAAAACATCATTAGAAGTCAACTAGCAAGGGGTAACAATGCCTCCCTTCCAGACATGTACTGTCACACTGGCATGGGGTATAACTGTCTCTCATCCAACCACGTATCTTTCACTAGGTGGCCTCAGCATGCACTCACCTTTATTATCATTCATTATGTGGCATCAACATGTGTTCACTCACAATACAACCATGTCTATAATATACTGCTTATGGAATTACCTCATAAGCATTCAAAGAATCATATCACCATCACAAACAATCATACAACCCATATCCACGTAAAAGGTTGTAAACACGTTCATAACAAATATACCCAAGACAAACCATATCAATTATCATTTTCACATCATTTATCATATTCATCATATTTATATAAGTTACATGAGGAAATCAGCTCATGTACGGTATTGGCTAACCCCCAATTCATTCTTCATTCCTTTTATATCATTTCAAAGACATATAGGGATTTACAAAGCATAAAGAGGTGCTATGGACTACCCCTCCTAGGTAAGTCCCATTCACTAGATCCATTCCATTAACATAAGCCGTGCTTATTCCATTATCCTAAGGCATGGTCTTACCACCCTAATCCATTTCATTCAAGTTTAACCATTTCATCCAAAGAGCACAACTATCATTATTTAACCATTTGGTACAATTCATAGGAAACCTGAAATCATCAATTATCACCAAAGCATAACAAGAATTTAGCAGGCAAGCATAAGAATGTACTTCCTACTTTTATCTTGAAGACAACGCACCTCTGATCGAGGGGTTTTATTATTAAATCGTTAGTTTAGTGACCAATCAACCATTTTAATATTGTCCCTACAATTCATACTCTTTATAGAAAATCATTTAATTGAAACTACACTTGCATAATTAATATACTAAAGCAGTACAGAAATAACTCACTAATACTTCAATTTCAATTAAAGGCAAGGAGAGGGATCCTACCTCAAGGTGGATCTATCCGTCCACTCCGGCTCTTGGCGCTTTCTAATTAAAAGCAACTGCTGCTCCCCTACGAGGCATATGTGATTTCACATACGACCTATGCCTCAGAATCAAACCGACGGATCGAAATCACCTCAATCCGCCTCTCCTTTAGCGGCGGATGTTGTACGCACACCAAAAAGGTCCCGTGGGACCTTCCGCACAACCCTGGAACAAGAAAGAAACCAAAAAAAATCCCATACTAACCCTAGGGTTCGGCCAAATGAAAAATAGGGCAAGGGGAAGCCCTAAAATCAACCAATGAGGGAGGATGAAGGAGGGAGGAGCTTACCATGGAGATTATAGAAAGAATCACCAAGGAAAACGGAGGAGAGGAGGTCTGGCTGAGGGAGGGTTCGCACAAGGCCGAGGCGCCATGGGAGGAGGGGGTGTGTCGCATTGTCTGCTGAGAGGAAGGTGAGGGAGAGTATTTTAGTTTAGGTTTTATTTTTAATTTATTTTTATTTTAAATTCATTTTAAATATTTTAAAAACCCAAAATAGGGCACGACACACGACTTAGGCCACACGGTTTGGCAAACAGTGCGCCAACCGTGCATCCCCCACTGGACACCCAAGACACCCCGCACGGGCTGGTCGCACGGTTTGGGGAAACTGTGCACAAGCTGTGCGGACTCCTCTGTCTCCCTGATTTAAGCCTCACGGTTTGGGCCGCACGGTTTGGGAAGCTGTGCGCCAACCGTGCGCCTTCTGTAGTTCTTTAAAAACCAGCCTCCTTTAGGTACGATGCACCCGAAACACCTCGATACACTCAAGAAACTTCTTGAGCCTTATCCCAACCCCAAAAACCTTAAAAAGAAGGTTTCAAACCTTCATAACCTTGTTCCGAATCCTGATTATAAAAACGACCGGTTCAGTAATTGAAAAAGTTCAATTTCCCCCACCTTTTAACCCGGTTAAAAATGCGGGTCATTACATCTGTTTACATTCAAAACTGTTATTTCTATAGGACTCAATCATATATGACTCTATATGAATTGTTTTATGAAAAAACTCTAAGTCTGAAGCACTTTATAATTTTTGGGAGTCCATGTGTTATAAAGAAGAAAGGTGGAAACTATGGAAAATTTGAGCAGAAAGGTGAAGATGGAATCTTTCCTGGAAATACTCTATAAGGAAGGGGATATAGATGATTAAACAAAGAAAAAAAGAATTTTTTATTCTATTGATGTGAAGGTAATTGAAATAAGTAGGAAAGAAAAACCTACTAAAGTAGAAAAGGAAGTTGATCAAGTCAAACAAAGAAATTATGATAAGGAAGTAGAAAATTTTATTCCTAATAAAAAAGAAGAAACAGACATAGCTATTTTAAGTGATGAAGATGATTCTCAAAAGTCTCATCACGGGATGAGGAAACAAGTAGAAGATCAGAATATAATTGGTGATCAATAACAAAAGGTTCAAACTAGAATGAAAACAAATTCTATCACACATATTTCTTTGTATTCAAAAGTGGAACCAAATGATGTGAAAAAATATTCTGAGCATCCAAGATGGGTATAAGCCATTAATGAAGAATTGGATCATATTGAAAAGAATAATACACGGGAACTCATACCCAATCCTAAAAATAAAAACATCATTGGATCAAAATGGGTTTTCTGAAACAAGCTGAATGAAGAAGTTGAAGTTATAAGAAACAAAGCAAGATTGGTTTGAAAAGGGTATTCATAGATTGAAGTAATTGATTTAGATGAAAAATTTTCTCCGATGGAAATATTATAAACAATTATAATCTTTCTTACTATTGCTGCACAATGTGGGTACAAGACCTTTCAAATGGATGTTAAATCCGCATTCCTAAATGGCGGTCTTGTAGAGAAGGTTTATATAGAACAACATTGTGGCTTCGTTTTTTGGAAAGATGAGAGTTATGTGTGAAGATTGAAGAAAGCCTTTTATGATCTAAAATAGGCTCCGAAGGCATGGTATTCCAAATTGGATACTTGCTTAAGAAATATGAATTTCAAGAAATGAAGAGTGGATAGAAATATGTTTTTCAGATAAATTCAAGAGTATTCCCTCATTATGATCATTTATATTGATGATATTATCTTTTTTGGTAATGATGAAAGAATTTTTGAAAGATTATCTGAAGAAATAAATAAGGTTTTTGAAATGTCCATGCTGGGCTAAATTAAGTAATTTATTGGGTTACAAATCATGGAAAATAAAGAATAAATTTTCTATCTCCTAATAAAAGTATACTAAGGAACTTCTTAAGAGGTTCAGTATAGAAAACTGAAAACCTTTTTCCACACCTATTTTGGTGGGAACCAAGTTGAATAAATATAGATAAGGAAAAGAAGTTGATCAGAAAGAATATTCAAAGCTTATTGTAAGTATATTGTATTTGATTGCCTCAAGACTTGACTTGTTTATGCTATTACCTTATGTGCAAGATTTCAGAGTGATATAAAAGAATCACATCTTATTACTGAAAAAATAATTCTCAAATACATCAAAGGAACAATAGAATTCATAATCAGGTATTGGAGCTCAGATAGTATTTATTTTTTGGGTATTCTGATGCATATTGGGGAGGAAATATTGATAATAGAAGATCTAAATCTGGCGGAGTATTATTTATGGGAAAGAATTGTGTTATCTGAAATTTAGAGAAACATAATTCAGTAACCCTCAGTAGGGATAAATATGAGCATGTTGGTTCCACTCAAGCCTCTACTCAACTCTTATGGATGAAAACAAAATTAGAAGATTTACTTGTTTAAGTGAAGTTACCCTTGCTCTTGGGTTGTGATAATCATGGTACAATCAATCTCACTAGGAATCCATTTCAACATTCTCATTCAAAGCACATTGATATCAAATATCATTTCATCAAATATCATGTGGATAATAATGAATTAAATCTGAAGTATGTTCCAACATCATAACAAGTGGATTAAATTTTCGCAAAACCTTTTCCAAAGGAATCATTCTCAAAATTGAGGTTGAACATGGGTGTCTGACCTCCTTCTTTTCAATAATGAGGTATATGTTTCTATCTCCTCCCTTGTCTAACCTTTTTATTGTATTATAAAGGGGGAGAATTATATTGTTTCATAAATCTATTGCATAAAATAGATAGTTGTGGGTAAGCTATGAATTCAGAATTGTTTTGTGAGTGAACTATTTTAACTCTTTGTTGGAGTTATTGGCGGAAAGAAATTGTTTTGAATTCCAGGGATGTTGAAGAAGAGTTGAGGAAGAAAGATGAAGATGTTTTCATAATCACTTCTTTTGGACAACATGGTTTTGATGTTAATGATTCTTATTTCCTACAACGAGTTAGCTCACACAGGATTAGAATTGTTGATAAGTGATCCATTTCTTAAGGATACAATGTTCAGTGATTTATGAAACTTTGTTGAAAATAAAATCCAAATGGGGAGATTATTGGGACCAAGTTGATGATGAAGGTGTTTTTCATTCAAGTGTTGTATTTTATTGTTAAGGAAAGTTTTTGGAAATCACTTCACTTTGTTTATAGAAAAAATCATAATGAGTATTTTTTTCAAAAGAAGTGGGTCCATGTTTTCAAAATAATCGGATCAATGTTTTGAAAAGAATCAGACTCATGTTTTCAAAAGAATCGCACTCACTGTGAAAGTCTATCATAATGAGAATAATATTTTCTAGATGAAAAGTTTTGATTAGACTCTACTCAGGTCAGGATTGAAAGTGAATATATCTTTCTTGAATTAAATGTCACTAGATTCACTCTAGAACTGATGTGAATGAAGTGAATGTTTCTAATAGGAGTCTCTGTGACTATGATGAATCAATTTTAAGGACGATTTTGCATTTTTTATTTCATATAAATCATAATTTGAATTGAGAACTTTTGATGAAATCTTAATGGAAGAAAGGGAGAGTGGAATAAATTTTGTCGATTAGAAAAGAATCGTATCTATATTTATCATATCCAAGCAGTAGAGAGAAATAAGTGTTATCGATTGTTTTTCAAAACAATCGTATCTGAGTGAAAAAAGTAAGAGATGGTGCTGATTAAATAGATGGTGTTGTTTTAATAGGTGATGCTATTTTAAAAGGTGGTACTAATTGAAAAGGCTATTTCAATTGAAAAGGTGGTACTGATTGAAAAAGTGGTACTGATTGAAAAGGTGGTGTTGATTGAAGAGGTGGTGTTGATTGAAGTAGCGGTACCAATAGAAGAGTAAGATATGGTGCCAATTGTTTTCTAGAATAATCGTACCTAGAATGATCATACCCAGAAAGGATCATATTCTAGAAAATCATATCCATGCCAATCATATCTAGAATGATCATACCTAGAATGATCGTACCCAAAATGATCATACCCCGAAAATATTGTATTCTAGAAAATCATATCTCGGCCAATCGTATCCGGAATGATCATACCCAGGATGATCGTATCTAGATCAATTGTATTCATAAAATATCATAATCAGGTTGGGAAGAAAATAAAGAATCTAGAATGAATGTAAAGTTATGATACTTTCCAATCCAAGTTTAACGATGCTAAAGTTGTTCTCAAATGAATTTAAAGTCGTGAAGTCATGATACAAGCACATGATTGTGAATTAAGTTTTGAATCTAAAGTGGGTCAATATAAAAGAAAATATAAGGATATTTATGAATTAATTATCAAGGGGGGATCTATAAATTCAATTAAAATATTTTGATTCAAATATTTTTTGAGAATCGTATTCAGTAAATCAGAATGGTATCCATTTCTTCATACATTTATTTTCAATTGATATAGGGATTCGTATTGAAGAAATCAGATTGAGAAAAATTGAGCTCATGTATTGAAATCATACTTTGGATTTAAATGAAATTCTGAAGAATGAGATGAAGTTTAAATAAGAATTGAGAAGTTTCAAGAAGTGTTGACAAAGTCAAAATGAATTCGAGATTTTAGGGGAAATTGAAATGTGGGTGAATTTGTGTGAGTTGGAATTTTTTTTGGGATTTTCACCAAAACCTTTCAAGGGTCACCTATAAAAGGAGAAGTAATTTGTACTTTCTGATTTCTGGTAATGTTCATCATAGTGGATAGATAAGCTCTGAGTTTTCAGTGAGAGAAAGTGATACCATTTTGTTTTGTATTGAAGACATTTCAACGAGGAAGAATACAAGATCATAACATTGTATTCAAATAATCATCATAATCATAATTCATCATACCCAGTGGATCGTCATATTTGATTTGTCAACATTGTATTTGGTTGATCATTATATCAGGTTGGATTAATCATCTTTCAGATTTTCATATTGGTTTTCTTGGACTAAGGAAGTATTTTATTCTAATTTGAAGTGGTTCCAATTCATTTCTATTGTATTATATCTGAAAATATAACTTGAAGAATTGTTTTGAAAGAATCATACTTCTAGGAATAAAACTAGAAAAATCAAACCCAGTAAAATCAGACTCAGTTTTCATAATAAAGTACAGGAGGTTTGTACCTTTCTTCTAGGTAAGGAATTCAAAAATTTCATTTCAATTGAATACACTTGTTGAATTGAAAATAAGCGCATGTAATATGAGTTGTTACATAACAATTTTATTAACCTATTTGTGCTAAGAGGGTATACACACACTTTTGGATTTTATTCAAAGTTCTACATGAGTGAAAGGGAATATCCCACTCGTTTTAATCCAAGGATTTTTTTTCTAGTGGATTGTATAGTATTGGTTTGTCTCCAAAATATACCAAGGACATAACTATTCGTATTGAATAGTGAAAATTTTAAATAC
Organism: Viscum album; assembly: GCA_963277665.1. Taxonomy (NCBI): domain Eukaryota; kingdom Viridiplantae; phylum Streptophyta; class Magnoliopsida; order Santalales; family Viscaceae; genus Viscum; species Viscum album. Next base: position 1,133,940,025 of record OY728141.1, on the reverse strand, counting down.
CTATATTCCTATGGATATGTTTTTGTTTTGTTTTCATTAGAGAATTGAATCTTTAATAGGAGGTGAAAGTTGTTTTAATTAAAAGGAAACATAAAAGAAAATGATTATTACTGATTCACCCCCCCTCTCAGTGATAAAATACACTGACTGAGTACTTTCACTTTCATCATGAACCCTATAAGTTAAATTTCATGATATATAAACTTTGAATCAACATCTTCAGAATCTTCATATTTAAAACTTCACACTCCCCCTATTTCTCTACTCTCCCTATCAGCTTATCCCCCCATCATGAACAAAATTTTCCCCATTTTTCAATGAACCCACAGGTAAATCCTTTGAATTATGTAAAAAAGTAAAGAACACATATCAATACATTGGGAATGACACACCACACATTAGGGAGTGAGGGTTACACTTCTATACTTGTTCAAGTATGAGAATTTGACTTAACTCCAAGAGTCAATATATGATGTTCAAATGCTTCTTTGGGTAAGGCCTTCATTAGAATATCTGCTACCTGTAGTTATATAGGCACACACTCCAACTTCACAAGAACATACTCTACCTTATACTTAATAAAATGATACTTGATTTCAATGTGATTTTTCTATGAGTGATGGTCTGGATTTTTACTAAGATTTATAGTAATTAAATTATGACAATGGGTTCCAATCAGAGAAGTCACTTCAACTCCCATAACTTCAAGCTACTGCTTTATCCATAATAATTGTGTGAAAGATTACATATCCACAATATATTTAGATTATAAAGTGATCAAAGAAATGAAATATTATTTCTTACTTATCTAAGAAATACACAATCCACCAAGATAAAATGCCCTACCCGACATTGATTTTCTATCATCTACTAAACCAAACCAATCTTTATCTATGTAGCCCAATAACTATTGCTATGATTTTACATTGTACAAAAATCCAAAATCCACCATTCCCTTGATATATTGAAGTATTTTTTTCATTTTAAGTAAGTATCTTTACTTGGGATTTCTTTGATACCGCACCACTTGGTATGTAGAAAAAACAATATCATGTCATGTCATTATTAAGTAAAACATGCTACCAATGATATGCCTATATTCTATGAAATTCACTACTTTTCCTTCATCATCTTATGACATCTTCATTCATGTTTCATACAAAGTTAAAATCACCTTGTAATTCTCCATTTCAAATAATCTTAAAACCTTCTTGGAATATTTTTATTGAGAGATAAACATTCCATGCCTTCCTTTCATCACATGTAAACCAAGGAAAAATTTCATATAAAAAATCATTGATATTTTAAACTCACATTTCATGAATTATTCCAAATTTTTGCACTAAATCTCATTCGATCCACTAAATATTATTTCACTGATATACACCAACACCATCATCCTTTTATTACTCTCATTTTTGACATATAGATTGTAATAAACTCCACCACATTGGAAACCAAGATTCTTCAAATAATAATCAAGTTGTGAATACCAAGATATTAGTTCTTTATTCAATCTATATAATTCACTTTTAATCAAAAAAACTTTTTTATCATCTTTATGAATGTAAAAACCATCTGATTTCTCAATATGCACTTATTTTTCTAGAACCCCTTTCATAATTTCCAACTTGAAATCCATTTGGAAAACCTTGAACTTTTATTTCACTATTATAACTAAGAATATGTGAATATTCTATAGCCTTGAAATAGGTGAAAATGTATCATCAACACTAATTCCTTTTATTTGGGAGTATCACTTTCACACTATCCATGATTTGTTTCGAATTACCACGCTATCTTCATTTAGTTTTTTCTGAAAGAACCATTTGGTCTTGGTGAAATTCTTATCTTCCGGCCTCAAAAAAATCTCCAATTTTTGGTTATTTTCAATTTGTTAAAGCTCTTAATTCATAGAATAAACCCAATTTTATCCAATTATTCAAAACATTTTAGCTCTACCTAAGATAAAAAAGGATGTTAGTTGTAGAGACTTCATTCTCATTATTTGGCACTTCCTGATCGCTAATGATGTTATGTATATAAATTTCAGCTTGAATCTTAATTTTTCATGTAGAAATAGGTATTAATTCATGTCAAAACCTATCCCAGAGGGGCCCGTGCTATGACTACCCCAAGACTACCTCCAATAGGCTAGGGGTTTGTGACTAGCACCGAGTAGGGATATCCCAAAAATGAGAGACATTAGCCTAATGTACCTATACGCGCACACACATCTCTAAGCCACAAATGCTAAAATGTAAAAAAATAACACTAATTATAAAATGCATGGAAACCAATATATACCACAACCAGAGTACAACAGTGAAAGTACTAGAAAGTAAAAAGATCCAAATACAAGCCCACCAAAAAGAGTTTATAACTACAAGTCCAACCTATAAGAAAATAGGTTATGAGACTGCTCTCTGAAAAGACATAGGAACAAACCTCTGTCTGTCTAGTCTCAAAAAGCACCACTTGGTCCTATTCTACTTAGGACTCTTTCAAAAGTTTGATCATCTTCATAAGACATGACATGTGTGGGAAAATCATGTGTAGGGGTGAGTATAACACTACTCAGTAGGAAACCCCAAAAACACAAAGTAATACCAAAAAGAAATACCACAAAGGAAATTACAGTCATCTCTACATAGATATATGTATACAACACATATAACAAGAACATATAGATATACTAAATCCAAGAAAGAAAGTCTACAGGTAATCCAAAACCAATTATCAACCATAAGATTCTACTCAAAGCATACTCGTTCTGGGAGAACTCACTCCTCAAGCCATGATATCATCAGAGACACTCATAAAGAGGTCTATCTCATTTTGTCTCTACCTAAAGAGAATGCATTGGTCAAAAAAGACTATGATACAAAAAGAGGGTATCCTACCTAGAAATATTGGGGAATACCACATACCCAATCTAGATTAACCCGTAATGTAGAGGATCCTTCCTAGACACACTAGGGAATACCACTAACCCTACTAATGCGACCCACTAGATGGAGGATCAACACCCAGATCTTAGTGGTTATGTTGATTCCAAAAAACTCCACTATGGGTGATAGATTATCTAACTCTAGTCCCATGGTGGGATAACATACTCTATTTAGGACTTGGCCTCTAGAGGTGATTACAATCTAGTGATGTGGATGTAATGCCATACTGAAACCTCTAGGAAAGGACCAAAGGAATGCTCTCAACCTAAACTGGTCCAAAATAAAAACTCACCAATTATATCAAAAGGACCGTCTCAACATTAGGGTCTCAATGCTATAGACTGCTCATTGATTGGATGCTCTATTTAGAAGTTATGACCATGAAGTTTTAAAGGGGGTCACTGGGCCTATGGACTGACCACCATAGTTGATCACCTGAACCAGCCACCCATAGACTGACTGCTACGATCGTTCCACCTACTGCGACTACCACTAACGACCGCCACGGTCGACCGCCCCTATAGTTAACATGGTTGTGCAGCTTTAACATAAAGTTAAGTTTCTCATAGGGTAAAGTCACTATTCTGAGATCAATAGTTCCCTCATATTTCTGATCTGGGTACCCATTTAAGATTTATTATACTTTTTCAAGAAAACCACGATGTGTGATATTAAAAAGTTTAATATTTTTCCAAAAATTATTCTAGGAACAACATACCTTATAATCACATGCCATATAGCACCTAGTCCTGAAATCAATCTATATAATATCTAAAAATAATACATGGAAAATATGAGATGTTACATTCTCCCCACCTTGGGGATTTACATCCCTGAAATCCAAAACAAGGGCTACTCAAACAGATTAGGGTACTAAGCATGAATCTGAGCCCCCCTCTCCCATGTCCTCTTCTAGAGATTACCATGCTACCACCAGACACACACTAAAAGGAATCGCTCGCCCATGAAGGATCCTCTCCTACCGATCCTTGATCTCCACTGAGTACTCAGTAAAAGTCACTCCATCCTCAATATCCAGCTTGTCCTAGTTGATGATGTGCATTGGGTCATGCATGTACCTCCTCATATAAAACACATGGAAGACGTCATGTACCTTCTCTGACTGCGGAGGTAGATCCAATAGGTACACCACCTCAAAAACTCTACGTAGTATCTAGAAAGGGCTGATGAACCTCATAGATAGCTTGCCACCCTAACCAAATCTCTATAATCCCCATAGAGGTGAAACCCAAAGGAACACATGGTCCCCTTCCACAAACTCCAAAGGCCTCTATCACCTATTAGCATAAGAATTATGATGACTTTGTGCAGTCTTCATATTCTCCTGGATGATCTACACCTTCTCTGTAGTAGTTTACACCAACTCCGGGCCCATGAGTGTTGACACTCCTAGGACAGTCCCGCAAACTGGTGACCTACAGGGTCACCCGTACAAGGGCTAAAATGGTTCCATATCAATGATGGAATGGTAGTTTTTGTTTTATAAAAACTCCACCAATGTTAGCTGATCCTCCCAAATACGAACAAAGTATAACATGCAATCCAATAACATGTCCTCCAGAACCTGAATGGTCCACTCAGTCTGGTCGTCCATCTGTGGGTGGAACTATGCTCAAGCGTAATTGGGTCCCAAAAACCTATTACAATCCCTAACACAACTAGGATGTAAAGAAATCATCATGATCTAAAACTATTGTCAATGGGAATCCATGGAGTCAAACTATCTCCTGCACATAGATGTGTCCCAATCTCTCTACTTAACTATGCTCTCAAATAGCTAGGAAGTGGGATGACTTGGTGAGTTGGTCAACAATCAACCAGATGGAATCATATCCCCTATATGTAAATGGTAATATCATCATGAAGTCCATCGATATCTCATACCACTTTTATTATGGAACCTCAAGGGGTTGAGCCAAACCTGTTGAAACCTGGTGCTCAACCTATACTTTTTGACAATTAAGGCATCAAGAGACTAACTCTACAACTCCCTTCTTCATTCATGGCTACCAAAACCAACATCAGAGGTCTTGGTACATCTTTTCCACACTTGGATGTACTGCCAAAGGGGATGTATGAAACTCACTCAAAAACCTCCTCTCACAATTCCATTGGTACTACTGTGCGTCCTCTGAAAATAACAATCTGCTCCCCACCTTTTGAATATCCATATTAAGCATTCCATTTGGAAATCTGAGCATGTAGGGTTTTGCAGTTGGTATCCCTAGGATGTGTCTTCTTAAATTTATATAAGATTATAGAGGTTACAACCATCTACTGGAGGTAAGATCCTCCATCTCCATCCATAGCAACGAATCCAACTACTTTGAATCCTCATTCGAGAACTGCTATCTGGATCTCCTACTGAGAGCTTCTTCCACCACATTCCCCTTCCCAGGAGTAGAGATAAGCTCAAAGTCATAATCCTAGAGTAAATATAGCCATAACCTATGTCTCAAGTTCATATCCTTATGAGATAATATATACTTGAGACTCTTGTGGTTAGAGTAGATGATAAATTTCTTACCCATCAAGTAGTGTCTCCACATCTTCAATGTGAAGACTACCACTGATAACTCAAGATCACGGGTCGCATAGTTCTGCTAATGTGGTCTCAAATAGAATGAACCATAGGAAATCACCACTTGCCTCTGCATTAGGACACAACCAATCTTAGTTCCTGATGCATCACACAACACTATGTACCATCAACCTCCTCTGGAAATCTCAAGATGGGATTGCTCGTCAATATCTGCCTCTACTTCTAAAAAACTATCATTTCACTTTTCTATCCACACGAAAGGCTACCCATTTTGTGTCAATTCTATAAAGGATGATTACACCCTATAGAAGTCAAGTAAAAACCTCTAATAGTACCCTACCAAACTAAGGAAACTCCACACCTCAGTAACACTCTTGGGTAGATCTCAAGTAAGCACCGCTTTAACCTCTACTGGATCCACTGTAAATCTAGCCTCTGAAATGAGGTGTCCCAAAAAATGGACCTCTCAAATCCATAACTGACACTTCGAGAGATTCCTATAAATTTGGTGCTCTCAGAGTGTGTTCGAGACCATCTTCAAGTGTCTCGTGTGCTCCTCCTCCGACACAGAGTACACTAGGATGTTATCAATGAAGACCACCATGAACCAGTCTAAGTAAGGATGAAATATCCAATTCATGAGTCCCATTATTGCTTCTAGGGAATTATTCATTCCAAATAGAATCAGAAATTACTTTTAGTGGCTATAATAATATTCGAAGTCCGTCTTAGGTATATCCTCATCCTGTACTCGTAGCTGGTGATAGCCAGATCTAATGTCAATCTTCGAGAACTACTGTGCCCCTTTCAACTGATCAAAGATGTCATCAATCCTTGGTAGTGGATAATTATTATTTATGGTCACTTGGTTTAAGCAACAGTAATACACACATAACCTCAAGATCCCATCTTTCTTCTTGGAAAACAAAACTATGGATTCCTAGGGCGAAACACTGGGTCTCACGAAGCCCTTCCTTTATAAGTCCTCCAACTGTACCCTCATCTCACAAAGCTCTATGGGATCCATTCGATATACAAGTGTAGATATAGGTTCCATACCAGGGTATAGATTAATGTACAAGTATATCTCTCTATGGGGAGGTAAACTTGGAACATCTTCAGGAAAGATGTCCTCATACTCTACCACCACTATAAGAAATTGAGGACTCATATCATCCACTGCACCGAGGGCCAGGCTAGCCAATTGATGAGTGATTGGATACACCCTCCTATGTGTGAGTATGTATTGTAATGATTGTGTTTCCTTTTCACCAACAAAAGAAAACCTGGTTCTATTACTATAGACACACAATACTCTGTGCCTAAAACAGTCAATCTAAGCATGAACTGTGGATAACTAGTCCATACCAAGAATGATGTCATAAGGCCTCAACACCACTACTAAGAGATCCCAACCAAAACTCTTGCCTCTAAGAGTCAAGTAACACTATCAACAACAATGTGTGATCATTGAATCTCCTCCAATAGGAGTCTCAAAGTGTAAGGTTTGAGTCAAAAGTTCAACCATAATTTTTGAGGCTCAAACAAGATTCATGGTAAGAAAGAAATGACTAGAACCTATGTATTTCAAAACTACATATAAGTTAGAAAAGCTTCATATCATACCTTGAATCATCCATAGAGCTCTGAGGTCATTATACTTCATCACCTAAAACTAGACTTATCCCTTCCCATGAGCTCCTTGAGCCTAGCGTGGACCACCTAGGGGTGGGGGTGGTAATAGAACGAACCTCCAACCACCTCCTACCACCCTGACTTTTACTCTATTGCATTTACCACCCATGTGGACCACCCTGCTCCTATATCTATCTTTTCCTCAGTGGTCCCTCAACCGTTTCCCGATCATATATATGAAGGGTTGGTCAATCTTGTGCCAGATTTCCCCGACTGTTGCATGAGTAACACCTTCTGTCCCTTGGATCATTTGAGCTACCCTGGGTGCCTTGAATTGCTGACCTTGAGTCATGGGATCACCTCCTCAAGCACCTGGCCCACTTGGATCCCTGTGACTATCATTGGATAACTACTGCTAAGGTCTCAGTTACCCAGTACCCACTTCTTGCTCCCACTACCGGTGTTTGCTTCACTAGAAAACTCTCCACCGGTAGGGCTCGCTCAAGTACCCCAAAATAAGTAGAAATGATAAGGGATACCAATGATTCCCTGATATACCAGTGTAAGCCCTGATCAAAGGTCTGATCCCTAAATAACTCTAATCATACCATATCCATGGAGTAGTGTGAAATATCAGTAAACTTCACAAAATACTCCTCCACAATCATACTACCCAATTGCAGATTCAGAAGCTCCTGTATGCACACTGATCATAATGTGTCCAGATATAACTCCTTTATGAAGAGACTTTCAAAGTCTATTTAGGATATAACTATATCATTATGTGTCTGAGTCACTTAGCCCCACCATATCACCACAGAACTATGAAGAAGACTCACAATAAGGACTGCCATCTGATTGGAAAGTGTCCTCACAAGGCGGAAAACATGGGTGAATGACTCTAGCCAATCATTAGCCAACAAGGGGTCTATCTCACCTTTAAACCTAGGAGGTCGCTACCTCTAAAACTTATGTAACACACTCAGCCTATGTGCATCCTCACCTGGTAGTGCTGGTAGTAGCTGCTGCTTGATGGGTGGTGGTATAACTAGTAAACCACCCAAAGGTGCTATCTCTAGTATCACCCCTATACCAATGCCTCGTAACTAGGAAGATCATCATCTTGATCACATAGAGGAATCCTAGATGGATGTCAATGTGGGGGCATCCTAAAATAAAATAATATGTACCATGGTCAATAGAGAATATCTGGAGAGCTGGCTCAAGAAGGACATGGAAAACACAACCATTCCTATATAATACATGTACCATTTCCCCCCCACAATCATTGTTTTCATGTACTAAATCCAAAATCAGGTGCTTAGAGTCCTAGTGTATGGATATGTTATCTACCACACCAACACTAGATTCCCAGGCTTGAAATCTGAACTCTAAACACTTAACACTATTTCCCCAAATTGATATCATAGACTCCCGATCCTAAAGTATAACTGATCCCATTTGATACCATTCTGTCATGAACCATCCTAGAGGGGGCCATGCTGTGACTACCCTAAGACCGCCTCCAATAGGCTAGGGTTTGGGGACTAGCACTGAGTAGTGATATCCTACAAATGATAGGCATTATCTTAAAGCACCTGTATGCACACACACATCTCCAAGCCACAAATGGTGAAATGTAAAAAAACCCTAAGTAAGAAATGCATGAAAACCACTATATCCCACAACCAAAGTAAAATAGTGAAAGTACTATAAAGTTAACAGGGCCAAATAAAATCCTAACAAAAAGGGTTTGTAACCACAAGTCCAACCTATAAGAAAAGAGGTACTGGGACTACTGTTTGAAAAGCAACAGGAATACATCTCGGTCTGTCTGGTCTCATAAAACACCGCCTAGTCCTGGTCTTCCTAGGACTCTATCGAAAGGTCAATCATCTTTACAAGATATGACACGTTCTAGAAAATACCATGCAGGGGTGAGTATAACAATACTCATTAGGACATCCTGAAACTATAAAGGAATATCACAAATAAATACCACAAAGGAAATTATAGTTATCTCTACACATGTATATGTCTATAACACATATAATAAGAACATCTAGATATAATCAATCCAATACCCAAATTCTACAGGTAATTCAAAACCAATTACCATCTATAGGATTCTACTTAAAGCATGATCATTCCGAGATAACTCACTTCTCGAGCCATGATATCATCAGAGACACTCACGAAGAGGTCTAGCTCATTTGGGCCCCACCCAAAGAGAACACATTGATTAAGGAAGAATATGAAACAAAGATAGGGGATACTTACCAAACACACTGGGGAATACCATGTACCCAATATGGATTAACCCGCAACATAGAGGATCCTTCCTAGATACACAGGGCAATACCACTGACCCTACTGATACGGCCCACTAGATGGAGGACTAATGACCTTCTCTCAGTGGTTACATAGATTACACAAAAATCTACTAGGGGTGATAGAGGATTACACTTCATTCCCACATAGGGATACCATACTATATTTGGGACTCAACCTCTAGACGGGATTACAATCCAGTGATGTGGACATAATGCCATACTGAACCCTCGAGGAAAGGGCCAAGGGAATGCTCTCAAACTATATAGGTCCAAACTAAAAACTCACCACTTGTTTCAAAAGGACCATCTCACCATCATGTTATCAATTCCATAGATGAATAATTTATTGGATGCTCCATTTAGAAGTTATGACCATTTGAAGTTTTAAAGGAGGTCACTGAGCCCGTGGATCAACTACTATTGTCAGTCTACCTGCCATGACTATTGAGGTTGACCTCCATGGTTAACTTACACTCCATCTTCCAAGTCCATGTAGAAGCTGGAGCTACCATGACTCACAATCGACTGTGGAACGAATACATCCCGATCACCCCATGGTCCGACCCGGGCCTGACTCGCACGACCTGTCCTGCTCGGTTCGACCCGCTCGGCCTCACCTTCTTGTACCAGACCACGATAACCTCATTCCCCACATCTCATTGTGGTTCCATGGACTATAATCCATGTGGCAGCTACCGCATCCCACGTGACACTCGATGCCTCCACTGAACACGCCGTGCCGTGCTGCTGTGCGCCGCCTTTTGCACTGACTACCACCGCCTATCGCTGGTGCCGCACCGATGGTCCCTTCCATAGAACACCACACCTACTATGATGCCTAAAAAACCCAATTAATGTAGATACAAGCTCCTATGGTCTTTATCTACACATATACAACATCTTTTGTCGATTTTCCACCAATCTAAAGGTCTGATCATGTTCGAAGCCACCTGACAAGGTCGATTCGTGACTAAGGGGATCCAACGATGAAAAACACAAATAACAAAGGGAGAAAAAAACAAATAGAAACCCTAAGGAAAAAAACTTAACCTTTTTTCATGTCATTATCAATCCATTTATGTTATAATGATAAATGAAGAGGAATGAAGACCAATCTTTCGATAATCCCACAGATAATATCCCATCCCGCAACAACGATCGATCCATGGGCCAATCTATTTTCTAATTGTCCTAAGTTCATCGTATAATTAAAGAATGGGGAAAACAACTTAAAACAACATTCCATACCTCGATTTGGTTCGATTACTGATGAAGAAAAAAGTATCATTGTCATCATTGGCAAGGTTCATCGAATCTGAGGTGCGTCATTCGATCGATCTGTCATCTTCTACCAATAGTTTCTCTGGGGGTTCTTTCTCCAAGCCTCTAGATAAATTCTAGGGTTATGATCCTAACCCTAAATTTCTAACAAATATTTAATAAAAATAAAGTAATTGTATCAAAATAATTAATTTATTAAATTATTTTATTTACGGTTACATCCTTAATTTTTTATAAAGACGACCCACACCAACTATGGTTAAGTTATTCTGAGGGTAAAGCCACCATTCTGAGCTCAACAGTGACCTCATATTTTTGATCCAAGTGACTATTTAAGAGTTATTATACTTTTTCAGGAAAACCACATGTACATGCTATTAAAAAGTTTAATATTTTTCAAACAATTTTTCCAGGAACACCAGGCCTTGGAATCTCATGTCGTCTTAGTGCCTAGTATAGAAATCAGTCCATATAATATCTAAAAATAATGCATAGAAAATAAAATACATTACACTTCATCCTACTCATCATCAGTATCTTCTTTAGAATTATAATTTTTCACCTTTTCTCCCCTTGAATCTCTTTCCTTCTCATCACTATCATTGATGAACTATTCACCATGTTGTTGAAGATTCTATTAATTTTCAATTAGAGTGACATCATTGCTTTCAATCACCTTTATTAGCCTTTTGTTGAAGCCTTTATATACCTTTATTTTTTCCTGAGTATCCAAGGAATATCCCCCAATATCAATAGGATTCAAACTTATTTTTATTCTCCTTATTGATAATCAAACACTTACTTAAAAAAGATTTGGAAGTATTTCAATATTGAATTCCTTCTGTACCACAACTCAAACATAGTCTTTTCTTATTTTGGACACAACAAGGTTCTCCTGGAAATATAGATTGTTGCCAAAACTACTTCTTTTTAAAATTTATCTAGTAGGTTATTTTCAATAAGAATCATTTTGGATATGTTGTTTATGATATGTTTTCTCCTCTCAACCACTCTATTTTGTTGAAGAGTTATTACTGATAAAACTTGATGCCTTATCTCGTGTTTATCAAGTTAATCCTATACTTGGATGTTTGTGAATTTTGTACCATTTTGGTTCATAATTTCAAAATATTCTGTCTAATAATCCTTTCAGCCTCCCTCCATTATTATATTATGAAACTAAACACCTAGAATTTGTATGAAAGGAAAAATATACATTCCATCCTTCTGAAATAAACAATGAAAAGAACATAATATCTCTTCCCATCAATGTATCTTGGCAAGATAGGTCCACAAAAATCTGCATGAACCAGCTCAAACACTCTTTTTGAATTATATTCCTTTTTCTTGTACATATTTCAAATGATCTTCCCTTATTGGAAAGCATCACATGTGTTCATATGATCATGTAATAGATTAGGGATATATTTAGTTGTGTCGCATTTCACTAGATCTTCAAAGGATGGTTAGAAAAAATGGCCAAGTTATTTATTCCACAACTTTTTTTCTTCCTCCTTGGATAGAAAGAACACATCTTTTTCTCAACTTATAGGGAAGATATTCCCCTTAATTCAATTTCAATGAAAAAAATACACCATATTTTACCTTGAAAATACACCACTTCCTAGTAAATCTTATAGCATACCTTGAGTCACATAGTTGGCTGACACTTAGCATGTTTTGACAGATACCTTCAACAACCAAGACAACAACACATTTTATATATTTAATTCTAAACTTAGATTTTCCTAAGACAATAATATTCAAGACTTCATAATTTCCAAATCTAACAGCACATTCCTTATCATACCTGATGTTTGTTACCCAATCCCTATTTAACATCATATGGGAGGTGTATCCACTATCAATGATCCATATTCATTTATGATATGATGTTTTGAAAGCAATATCTATAACCACTGCCTGATCATATATTATATTTTTGATCCATGTCTTTGACTTTATACTTGATTTTTAATGGTATTCTTGATCTTTCTCAGAGTATTATGGACCAACATCATCTTGAAAATCTACAAATTGATTTTCCATTTTCATCTCATTCGACGATTCCTTGAGCTGCTACTTATAACTACTTTGGTTCCACTTCAACACATTCCTTTGTATTATTTATGAGAAATATTTGTCTATGCGTCTAAATTTTCCACACCAAAAACAGTGACCATCAAAATTATTCTTGGAATACTGAAATATGTGTGGATACCTTTATTACTCTTATTTCCTACGACACCTTTTGGATAAGGAAAAAATAGTTTGGGAATGTCCCATATTTCTATAACAATACCACTTGATATAAGGTAAATTCCTATGTGTCATTGCTACAGAACCTATTGTTCCTTAGATTTGATGAACCTTCTAATTCTGATTTATACCCAGATCAATTTTCAACCTTAGAGTTGATGCTTGTGTTTTAACATCAATCATCACTGATTTATCTTTGTGATCAAGACCCATAGTAACTGTTTCATTCTGACGTGTCATTTACTTCTCCTGAAAAATCTTTGAATGTTTTTCAGAACCTCCATATAAAAACTTCATTTTTTAGATCACCTTTGTGACCTTCTTTCTTGATGTCTTAATAGGATTCAAGAGTCTCTCATGATATTTAACTTTTCATTAAAATCTGATAACTTCTTCCTCTATCTATTCAATACGTTTGACCCTATTTCCACTATCTTAGTCAAACCATTGATCACCCTAGTCTATTATTCAACTTTGAGATTGAAATCAAAGACTTTTTATGATTTCTATATCATTTAAGACTTAATATTTTCAATTTATGCCTTCAACTCAAAATTGTCTTCCTCTTTTTTCTACATATAGAGTTTAGAATCATGGATCACTCTATTGGATTTCTTAGTTTTGGCTCTATAAACATTTATCTCCTCAAGAGAAGCTTCTAATTCATCATTGAGATCAAATCTTCCTTCTTCTTCTCCTTATTCATTATCTCTATCTTCCCTTATTTGAGAATTTCCAAGAACTACCACCATAGAATTTTCCTTGCGGTCTTTACAGTCTTCAATTTTATCTACCCCAGTCTCTTCAGAACTATCATTCTCTTGTGAAATAAGGTTCTTATTCTTGAAGAAGTTTCACTTAATGCTTTTCTTACCTTTCACATTGGTTGAATACATATTCATTAGAATTTCATATTCATCCTTATCATCATATTGAAATTTCTTGGGATGACTTGATACAAGATGTGAAACTTTTCCACACTTAAATCATGTGAGTGAAAGTTTACCTTTAAACTTTCCTTTCCCCCTTTGCATATTTGAAAAAAATAATGACATTAATTTATCCCCTATTATTCTTTTTGGACATCCTCTATGGTGAGATTCTTCATGGGATTTAATGCCACATCTTTGGATTTTCCTTTTTCTACAACCTCATTATCATAATATCTCATCTCATGCATGAAAAGAGTGTTGTGTAAACTATCCAATGTTAGTACCTTTGGATATTTTTCCTCTAGTATAGAGACATTCACATTGAATCAAGTTGGAAGTATTATCAGGGTATGCTTGACAATATTTATATCATTAAGGATTTATCTAAGCCTACACATGTCCTTCAAAACAACATTCACAGGGTTAAAGAATACATCAAATGACTCATTAGGGTGAATTATTAGGTCCTCATACTTGTTCCATAGAACCTAAGATTTAGCTTCTTGGACTTTTGAATTACCCTCATAGATATTTTTAATCTTTTACCACATGGAATATGATGAATTACATAACATCACCTTCATGTAGGTTATGTTGGATATGGATACCCCTAAAGCATTGATTCCTATGAAATCAACATCTAGTTATCTTCAGTCTACTTCTGATCAAGATCCACTATCTATATTGGCTGAAATATTATGCATCAAAACTGTAAAGACATCTATACCTAAATATTGGAAGTATTTATTCATTCAATTATTCCAAAATTGAAAATTATTTTCATAGAATATTAGAATACCTTTGTGATTAACAACCTCCATTGAACCCACTGAGAAATAAGAACTTATTTTAACCTTTCACTATAATAATAATTATTGTATCTAATGAGTTAAATACTATGGGGGTGGGGTGAATTAAAGTATGATAGATTAAAACCATTCCTTGTTTGGATCCTGTTTTATCATTAAACAAAACACTCCTCCCTCGTTACCTTATAAATGAATGATCATAAATAAAAACATGCATGAGACATAATAATTTTACTTGGTTCACTTTCACTAGGCTATGTCCGAGGGGAACACATTGATGTTGTGTCAATGGGAAAAAATCTACTAATCATCACTATTCACATGGATGTAATGTTTTGGATATTGTTACTCCATGCCATGCTCACTACCTTTACATGATTTAGGGTTTGTCTCATTAACTTAACAATATTTATGGTTTGGATCACTACCACCCAAGACTCACTGAATTCACAAGATTTAAGGTTTGGCTCACTGCCACTCAAGGATCATTGACTTCCTCTTCCTTTTCTCACTATGCTAGGATAAGACTACATGATATCACTGCTCTATCAACTGAAGTGTTCTCATTACTTATTCAATAGATTATTACATTTATCACTTGAATCAATATTTTTAACACCTTATTTTGTGTTTCATTGTCACACCTGACCAATGTGATTATTTTATTTTATTATTTCTTTGGCCTTAAATAATTTTTGTTGGGGTCCGGGTTGAGTCCGGGATCAAATTTTTGAGCTTAGGTTAAAAAGTTCGCATTTTGGGTTCGATATCATTGGGCGCATGGGTAGAGCGTGATGCCACATGACTTTTCCTAGGCAACTTCACGGCCTTTTCATCTTCGAATATTTAAAATGAATAAAGTTTGAAATTTATTGTGTCATTTAAATTTTTTATTATTGTTAACAATTTTAATATTATTAAAATGAAATAGATATTTTATTTTTTTATTTTTATCATCATGTTGTTGTTGTTATTATTATTATTTTTGTTGTTGTTTTTGTTATTATGATATTAGAATTCTAGTTATTTTTTTTAGATTAGTTTAAATTTTTTAGGGTTATGTCATTTTTTTTGTTCCTTCCTCTCAAATTAGCGCCCCCTTCTCTATGTGTGTATGGCATGAGAGGCCCTCCCAGACACCACCTCCTCCTTTTTAGTGACAAACCCAACAACCAGACCTCAACCTCCCTCTTCCCCTTGCTGCGTGCAAGAATGACAACCACTGCAGGCCTCCCAGCCACCTCCTTATCGCGCACCTCGCTTCTGGATTCCCAACTGCCTTCTATCGTGAAAACCCAAGTAACATCTCCTGGATGCCTCCTTGTCACGTGCCGCACCATCAGCCTCCCGACAGCCTTCCGTTGCAGAAACCAGCTGCCGTGCCTCCCAGCCAGCCACCTCCACCACCAGCCAGCCTCCCACATGGCCCTTCTCCTTGAAGGCACAGCCGCTGCCAGCGCACGCCCTGTCGACATCATCCCAGCCATCACGTGCCCTACCAGCATCGTTATGGATTTCCCGTACCCTGACAGCATCATCTCGACTAGCGCTCCACCACCCTTCCAGTGTGAATCCCCTTCGGTAAGCTCTATCTTATTTTTTAAGGGTCTTCCTTGATATTTCAGGTTTCTGGCAGCTTTGGTTCTTGATTTGGGGATTTGGTTTTTAGTCTCTGCATTTTATTTTCATGCTTAGGGTTCATTCTTGACCCACAAAGGTGCGGTTGAGGTGAGAACAAAGATTGACACAAGTTTCAGGTTTGTGTCATCTTTCCGCCTTAGTTCCGAGGTAGGCCTCCCCTTGCACGTACCTTTTTAATTTAATATTCACTGTTTCATGATATTTTCACCATTTATACATTCTGAATTTTATCATTTTATCCTTTGAATAATTATATGGTGTGTAAAATTATAGTATATACCATGTTTCTTGTTAAATTGCACTGTTTTGTAAAAAGTGTGCACATTGCATGTCTGATAAATTGTTCATTGACAATTATCACATGATTTGGGATATTATAAACATGGTTCAACAACAGAAATAAAGTTAAGGCATGAAATTGGTGTTTATACATTATTTTTTATTAAATAGAAATTGTTTTGGTAAATATTTAATGCCTTGTGTCTTATATATATATATAAGGCCTAGTTGTCTTTTATGGGTTAAGCTTGATTTAATAAATGGTTGATTTGGATTTATAAATGCAGAAACATCATGCGAAATAATGTTTTGGGGTACCTTATATAGTTTTTGAAATGGTTTGGGATTGATAAAAGAATGAGTTTCGGGTTTTAAGGTGTCTTGGTGTGTTTCCATGCTTTATAAAAAGTGCATGTGTTTGTTGGTAAATGTGGGTTTTGTGAATAGTGTTTTAAATGGTTTTAAATTAAAAGAAAGAATAATTGTGGCTTTTTAAACCATCTTGAGGTGAAATGTTGAATTATGGCCCAGTTGGCATTTTCATATAAATTGGATTTGTTTTGAGTTTGCAAAGGACAAGTTTTGAAGAATGTTTATAAGTGTTTGAGTGGAAATAGTGTGTTTGGCACCACTTTTGAAAAGTGTTTGCATTTTAATATGAGGGTTTGTTCATGAATATTTAAGGGTCTGTTTGGCCATTTCATGAAATTAGTGAAAAGTGTTTTTTATGAAAACCCTCGTTGGATGTTTCTCATGCCTCATTTATATACAATGAGTGGGAGGTACTTGTAAGGGGATTCTTAGGATCCATTGTTAGGGTTATTCGGTTGGAACTTGTTATAATTGTTTTATTTTAAGGAATGAGAATGGTCCTAGGGGAGAATTGGGGTGAGACATGTTGTGAATTATTATTATATATACATGATTTCATGCTCAACTGGAATCTATTGACTCATACCTTTTTAATACCAAGGACATTGGAACTTGGAACTTTGAGAGAATTATCTGAGATGAGTACTATAATGGTAGGTTATGGTACTGACCAATGGACCATAGTAGGCGAATATGTTTGGGTTCATTGCTATGGGATTTTCCCTCAGTCTGTCCTGATAAAGGATGGATAAGCATATGGAGCATTATATTTCATCGTATGTTGAATTCTACTGTAGATGGGGTTACAGGTATTAGTGTCGTCTGGATTATTCTCAATCTCCCGGGTTTACCCATATTTATTTTCTTTAGTCATTTGCAGTGATGTTAAAAATACTGGTATGATTATTTTTGTTGCCCCTATTGAATGATTACTATGGTACCTTCTTATGCATTGTTTTTATAGAAATGTGGTGTGTTGATTTTAATTAGGTTTTTGGAAA
Source organism: Viscum album (assembly GCA_963277665.1). NCBI lineage: Eukaryota > Viridiplantae > Streptophyta > Magnoliopsida > Santalales > Viscaceae > Viscum > Viscum album. Next base: position 1,133,921,969 of record OY728141.1, on the reverse strand, counting down.
GTTGTTTTTAAGAAAAATGTTTTTTTATTTTATATTTTGTATGGATTGAAACATAGACACCACTCTCCCCTTGAAAATGATAATATCTCACTTATCGTAGGATCTTGGTTTTGGAAATAAAAAGGGGCAATGCGTTGTACCTTTCTTTTGGGTAAAATATATAGAAAAACTTACTTTTATAAATTATAGTTCAAACTTGAAACTGGTGTTTCTTTAATTTTAAAGGTAGTGTATTGGGGAATAGTATACTGGGCTAGCCTACTAAGTTTTAATACTCACACCTATAGCTATTTTCCGTTTTATATTCTTGTGAAGGTTTCAACTTGGGTGCGTTCACCTTGGGTGTATTCACCTTGGGTGCGTTCAACTTTGGCGACGTTCGGTCATGAGTTGGAGAGTGACCCGCGAGGTCACACATAGATAGTGGTTGTCCTATTCAGTTAGTTTTATTTTCTTCAGTTCTTATTAAGTTGTTTTATTTGGTTCTCTTATTTTGAGATTCTCTTTATTATTTCCACTTCTTTTATTTAATTATATTGGGAGAAATCGTTCCCATCATCACTCTATCGATACCCTAGAACTTGTTGCCATCCTGGGAGGATTGGGAACACCTCTTGGGTCTTGCCGCAGATCGGATTGGGTGACTGGTTTAGGGCCGACTCAGGTTGGTTCGTGAAAAATGGTATCAAAGTAGGTCGGTTCCTAGAGGACCTCATTTTTTCAGAGTGACTGTTGTTATTTGGGAATATTAAGGTAGATGAAGTAGGATTGTCGGGACTCGAGGGGTAGGTGCATGAAGAGTGTTGCGAGCTCTTGCTCGTTCTGATCCCCGAGTTCCCATGGGAAGTCTGGATTTGTTAAATTTTCTGGTTCTTTAGGGAATTTTTTGTGATTGGAATATAACAAGGGGAGTTGGGATAATAGTTCTTGTGAGCCCACATGGCCTGAAAAGCCATGTGTAGCTAGGGGAATAGTCTTAAAAGGATCTCTATGTTGGTAACATGTTTGGAATATGGCCGCCAACCATATGGTCAAGTCACCCATCAACACTAGTTCCCTCTTTGAGTTGTTTTGGGTACCCTATGACTTCTGAAATGTGTTTGAATAATACAAATTGGTTTTAAAAAATGGTTGTTTTAAAGGGAATTTTTAATTTGAAAATTATTTTAAAAGAAATGGGATGAATGATTTGTTTTTGAAAAAAAAGTTATTTTGTTTTGGACTTGGAATTCCTAGGGTTTCTCACATGCATAGTGGTATGTTGGAATATGAACGGATGTCTGGTATGGTGGATGGATTCATGGGGTGGCACAGAAACATGAATTTGAGTGAGACTCTAAATAATACCAATGGATAGGGTTTAACCCACTATTCTTGTTTTAAATTATATATGTTTTCAAAAAGGAATGTTTTGATGTTATAATATCTTGTTTTCTTGTGTTTAGAGCTTTTCACCTATGCGGTGTTTGATCTTGAGGATTTTATTATTGAGTTTTCCTTGATTGGGTTCTTGACTTTTCTTGTCCAGGGGTTGTCCCCTTGAATCTTCAATGGGTGATCATATTGCGATTGATCAACCTAAGGATTTTATGCTTGATTTTTGGAAGCTAGATCCACATCCCTTTTATGGTCAAGCAGACCCTTCCATCACGGAGGAGTGGATGTGAAATATCAAAAGGGGATTCAACCTCGTTGAGTTTCCCAAGTCATTGAAGGTTAACTTTGAAACTTTCATTATTGAAGGTTCACCATGGATGTGGTGAAAGTCAGTGTCTCAGAACAAGCCCTGTCAAGAGCTTACTTGGGAGTTTTTCAAGGATTTGTTCATTTGTTAGTATTTCTTTGAGAAATAAAGGGTGACAAAGGGGATGGAGATGTGCTATCTTCAACAGGGAAATGGATTTGTGTTGGATTATTTCCAATGATTTATGGAGCTAGTCCCTTATTATTTAGGGTATGCCATTAATGAATCCATGAATGCTCGATGTTTCGAGGTGGGTCTCCATCCTGATCTGCAGTCAAAGGTGTTAGTGTACAACCTAAATTCATTTAATGATGTGGCGAGACAAGATTTTCATGTCAAAGTCATGAAGGAGGGAGTGCTTGAAGTATTCCTCCCTACTTCAATTCCTAAGAGTAGTGGTGAAAATTCTGGAAAGGATATGAGGAATCGATTGAAATTTGATGGAGAAAGTTGTGGAATCAAAAAGTATCAAGATATTTCATCAACCTATTCGAAGTGAGTGATCTTTGTGTGTTATCAGTGTGGAAAGACGGGTCACAAAAAGTCATAGTATAGAAATACTCTGATGCCCTGCCAGACTTGTGGATGCTTTGGTCACTTGCGGCGATTCTTTCGGGGTGTTTCTAGAAATCATCGCGGAGGAAGTTCTCAGAAGTGATGTGTTGTAGGGTTTTTGTTTAAAGTTTCTTGTGTAATTTTCTTTCCAGTGTAAGGGATCTCTCATCGGGTCAGGTGTACTGGTGTTGTTTTTGGGTTTTAAATGTATGATAATGTCATGGTTCTTTTAATGAACTCTTGTTTTTTTTAAATTTCAGTGTGGATTTCATTTCCAAATTATGACCTTTCATTTGTCAAATCAAAATATGTATGTTTCTTATTAGGATTATAAAAACCTAACTGCGAGGTAGGAGACACTTCATCCATCATAGATCCATAAAAAAGGCCTTCAAGTGATGCCGACAAATATTCAGGAACCTGAGAGGGTTTTTGGTCTGTGCGGAGTTTTCTGTTCATCTCTTGTCCCATTTTTACGAGAGTTAGTGGTTTAAATGTTCTTGCTATGGTTCTTTTAGCTTGAGTAAGGCCCAGTTCAGGTCTAAGTTGGATTTCTGTTTGGCCACTTTTAGGTTGGTTATTTATGGTGGGGAGACCCATTGTTAGTCTCTTTGGGTTTCCTATTAAGTCTTTATCGGATGCTAGTTGAATTATTATGGTGGGGAGTCCGTTCAGGCCTCCCCTCTACTAGTGATCTATTTCAGGCAATGAGGTTGATTCCCATTGGTGGTCGATGGAATGTCCTTGGATTAAGAGGTTGGATAGTGTTTATGTGGAATACTTAGGTGTTGATCGATTGAATGGATTGTGTTGTGGCTTTATAGGGGTGGAAAGAATTATGGTGGGGAGAATTTTCACACCCCAACCTATGTGATTATTTTATTTTATTATTTATTTGGCCTTAAGTATTTTTTGCTGGGGTCTGGGTTGAGTCCCAGATGAAATTTTTGAGATTAGTTTAAAAAGTGCACATTTTGGGTTCGATGTCGTTGGGTGCACGGGCAGAGCACGATGTCGTGCGGCTTCTCCCAGGAAACTACATGGCCTTTTCATATTCAAAGACTTAAAATGAATAAAGTTTAAAATTTATTATGACATTTAAATTTTTTGTTGTTGATAATAATTTTTTTATTATTAAAATTAAATACGTACTTTAATTATTTTTATTTTTATCATCATGTTGTTGATATTATTATTATTATTATTTTCATTATTATTGTTATTATCATTAATATTATGATATTATAATTTTAGTTATTTTTTTAGATTAGTTTTATTTTTTTAGGGTTCTGATGTTTTTTTGTTCCTCTCTCAAATTAGCGCCCCCTTCTCTGTGTGTGTGCGGTGCGAGAGGCCCTCCCAGACGCTACCTCCTCCTCTGTAGTGATGAACCCATAGCTAGACCTCGACCTCCCTCTTCCCCTGGCTATGGGTGAGTAGGACAACTACTACAGGCCTCCCGTCCGCCTCCTCGTCGCGCGCCGCGCCACTGACCTCCCAGTCGCCTACCGTCACAGTAACCCGGGCCGCGTCTCCCGGCCACCTCTCTGTCATGCACCGCACTGCCATCCTCCCAGCCACCTCCCCATTGTGAACCATGCCGCCAGCCTCCCAGCTGCCTCCCCATTGCCCACCATGCCGCCAGCCTCCTAGCCGCCTCCCATCATAGCAACCTACCGTCGCGCCTCCCGACCAGCCACCTCCGCCCCGACCGGCCTCCCGCACAACTCTTCTCCTTGACAACACCGCCCCTACCGGCTCATGCCCTTCCGGAATTTTCCCGGCCAACACACGACCTATCGGTATCCTTACGACCTTCCTACACCCTAACAACATCATCCTGACTAGCGCGCCACCACCCTTTTGGCGTGACTCTCCTCCGATAAGCTCTATCTTGTTTTTTAAGGGTATTCCTTGAGATTTCGGGCTTCCAGAAGCTTTGGTTCTTGATTTTGGGATTTTTTTAGTCTCTTAATTTTATTTCCATGATTAGGGTTCGTTCTTGACCCACAAAGGTGCGGTTGAGGTGAAAAAAAAGCTTCACACCGGTTTTGGGTTTGGGTGGTCTTTCTGCCTTGGTTCCAGGTAGGCCTCCCCTTGCATGTACCTTTTTAATTTAAGATTCATTGTTTCATGGTATTTTCACCTTTTATACACTATAAATTTTATTGTTCGATCCTTTGAATAATTATATGCTGTGTAAAATTATCGTATATACCATGTTTCGTGTTAAATTTCACTATTTTGTTAAAAGTGTACCCATTGCATGTCTAATAAATTGTTCATTGACAGTTCACACATGATTCGTGATATTTTAAACATGGTTCAACAATTGAAATATATTTAAGGCATGAAATTGGTGTTTATACTTTGTTTTGTATTAAATAGAAATTGTTTTGGTAAATATTTAATGCCTTGTGTCTTTTTTTTTCAATATATATAAAATGCCCAGTTAGCTTTTAAGGGTTAAGTGTGATTTAACAAATGGTTGCTGTGGATTTATAAATGTGGTGTCATCATGAGAAATAATTTTTTGGGATTCCTTATATGGTTTGGAATTGATAAAGGAATGAGTTTTGGTTTTCAAGGTGTCTTGGTGTGTTTTCACCCCTTTATAAACAGCGCATGTGCGTGTTGGTAAATGTGGGTTTTGTGAATAGAGTTTTAAATGGTTTTAAATTAAAATAAAGAGTAATTTTTTATTTTTAAACCAGTTTGATGTGAATTGTTGAATTATGGATTGGTTGGCATTTTCGTATAAATTAGATTTGTTTTGAGTGTTCAAAGGAGAAGTTTTGAAGAATGTTTATAAATGTTTGAGTGGAAATAGTGTGCTTGACATCAATTTTGAAAAGTGTTTGCATTTTGAGATAAGGGTTTGTTTGTGAATATTTAAGGGCCCATTTTTCCATTTCATGAAATTGGTGAAAAGTGTTTATTATGAAAACTCTCATGGGATATTTATCATGCCTCATTTGTATGCAATGGGTGTGAGGTCCTTGTTAGTGGATTCTCAAGATCCATTGTTAGGGTTTTTTAGTTGGAACTCATTATAATTGTTTTATTTTAAGGCATGAGAATTGTCCTAGGGGAGACTTAGGGTGAGACCTATTGTGCATTATTATTATATATACATGATTTGATACTCAAATGGAATCAATTGACTCATCTCTTTTTAATACCTAAGACATTGGAACTTGGCATATTGAGAAAATATTCGGAGATGATTATTGCACTGGTAGGTTATGGTACTGACCAGTGGCCCATAGTAGCCAGATATGTTTGGGTTCATTACTATGGGATTTTCCCTCATCCTGTCCTGAGAAAGGGTGTCTGAGCATATAGAGAGTTAGATTTCATAGTATGTTTCATGCTATTATAGATGGGGTCGTATGTATTAGTGTCGTCTGGATTATTCTCAATCACCTGGGTTCACCCATTTCTGTTTGCTTTAGTCATTCACAGTGATTTTAAAAATACTTGTATGATTATTTTTGTTGTCCCTGTTGCATGATTACTATGGTACCTTCTTATACAGTGTTTTTATAGGAATGTGATGTGTTTATTTTAATAAGGTTTTTGGAAAGTTTTTTTTCAAGAAAAATGTTTTTTTATCTTTTATGGAGATTGAAACATAGACACAACTCTCACTTTGAAAATGCTAATATATCACTTATGGTAGGATCTTGGTTTTGGAAATAAAAATGGGAAACATGTTGTACTTTTCTTTTGGGTAAAATATATAGAAAAAATTACTTTTATAAATTGTATTTAAAACTTGAAACTGACGATTCTTTAATTTTAAAGGTAGTGCATTGGAGAATAGTATACCAGGTTAGTCTACTGAGTTTTAATACTCACGCCTATAGATCTTTTCTGTTTTTAGTCCTTGTGAAGGTTTTAGCTTAGGTACGTTCACCTTGGGAGATGTTCGGTCGTGAGTTAGAGAGTGACACATGAGGTTACACAGAGATAATGATTGTCCTATTCGGTTAGTTTTATTTTCTTCAGTTCTTATTTAATCTTTTTATTTGGTTCTATTATTTTGAGATACTCTTTTTTATTTCCACTGCTTTTATTTAACTATATTGGGAGAAATCATTCCCATGTCACTCTGTCGATGCCCTGGCACTTTTCACCAGCCCAGGAGGATCGGGAATGCCTCTTGGGTCTTGCTGAAAATCATCTTGGGTGACTAGTTCAGGGTCGACCTGGGTTGGTTCGTGACCTTCATGAATCTCAACATTCATCCAATTTATGAATATCACTTTACCATAAAATTTTAAGGTAATTATTTCTAGTTCACCTTGTTGATAGGAATAGTAACATTTAACCTTTTAAGTTTCACTTTTCCTGGGGTTTTATAATATAATATCCTCATTTTTAATGATAATAAAAGCCTCTTTATTTATAATTTATGAGTATTTTTATGAGAAACTCAATTTTCAATAAAAATAACTTAATACATGTTTTAAAGGATTTAAATAAGGGTAAAATCCTACTTAAAATTTTGGAATATTCTATGGAATATTTTTGGAGTTAGGCACTGAGTCGGTGTGAGATTATGAGGCCTGTACAACCTTGGTATTGATATAATAAAAATATTAAATATATTATATCTTGCACACATACTTTTTCAAAATTAATAAAATATCTATAGAAGGATGTCCTGGATGGGAAATTTGAGACTTCCATTAAATCCAAAACATGGGATTTACCCTAGGAATGATATAACCATTGTGTGTGTCAGGTGTTTGGTTAGATTGCATGTGAGGGTAAATATTTTTTATTACACATGCATGGTTTTTCCAAAATAACAGGGCATATATTGAATGGTGTCTCATATGAGAAATCTGAGACCACCATTAGGTCTGAAATGTGGGTTTTACCCATGGAATTACATAGCCTTTGTGCGTGTTGAATGTTCTATTAAATCACTTGTAAGGGTAATTTTTATTACCATTTTTCTTTAATTATTATTTGTTATCTTTATTTTCTGATCTTTTTCCCCACACCACACGACACTTCCTCCATTTTCACATGGTGGGATATATAAATCATGGTAAAATCATCTGTTTGACCCATTTAAAATATGCATTGTCTTAATGGGGTAAAATTAAACACTCTACCAATAATTTTTAATTAAAACAAAAATCAAATGGGTATTTTAAATTGGGGTTTTAGAAGGCTATGATTTTGATTCTAAAATAGCTAAACGATTCCGTTTCCATTGTTGGTTAACCCCATTGAGTCCGAGAAAACCCCAAAATCCTTGAAAAAGATTGGTGATAGATCCATTGAACCCATTTGGGATTAGTTCCAACCATATTGAAGCATTTTCTTTCTCCTGTATGCTATTCTCCTTCCTTGCGTGCAATGGGGTTTGAGGTTTGTTTTTATTTTTTTTATTTTTTTATTTTATTCCTTTATTTCTTTTAAAAAAAGTGAAACTGGTTGAATTTAAATAAAAGGATAAAACCTAAATTATCAAGGATAATTCATAAATTATGGAAGGATAATATTAAATAGATTAACAAAGGGTAAGTACACAAAATTAAATAAACTAAAAATTTATAAATGATTTATCAAATGATAGTTATTTCAAATTATCCAACTATAATTATAAAAGGGATAATCACATCTATTTATCAAATGATAATTTATAAAATTATCAAAGAGTTATAAAATGATATTATTTAGGAATAATAATGTAAAGAATTATCAAAAGATAATTACACTAAATTATCAAAAATAATTTTAAATAATTATCAAATGATAATTACAGTGAATTATCAAAGTATAATTGCATAATTATTTTGAAGACAATAATTTATAATTTTCAGATGATAATTTATAAGAAATTATCATAAGATAATTATAAAAGGATAATTTATAATAAATTATCAAGAAATAATTATAAATGGATAATTTAAAATAAATTATCAAGAGATAATTATAAAAGGATAATTTATAATAAATTATCAAGAGATAATTATAAAAAGATAATTTATAATAAATTATCAAGAGATAATTATAAATGGATAATTTATAAGAAATTATCAAAAGATAATTATTCTTGAAGGGAAGATTTCTAGTGCATTCATTGATCAAAAAAATGATTTGGAAATTATCCATGAGAGAGAAAGTATTATCGAATGTGATATTTTATTTCCTTTTGAAATAAAATTTCTAGTTTTGGTTCAAGGAATCCTTGAAGAACCTCGAGCATTGACATGTCGATGATTACAATAATAAGTCATAAGAGTTCATACGCTTAACTATTGAGATTTCCAATCAAGATTTCAAACCACACAGGGTGGTTTATCCTTTCCATTGACATAGACAACTTTAAGGTAAGAAGTTCCTGAACTCTTGGGATTTTGTTACAAAATTTTCCTTACTATGATTTATGTGTAGGCATATTTGATGACCATGCTATATTATGATCGCATGTGGTGTATGAGTAGCCTTAGGAACCTTATGTGATAGTTTTTTCCATGAGTACTACGTAGCTTATTATTCATGTTCAATGTTGATCACATGTATTGTATGTGCTACTTTACTTATGATGATGTGTTATGATTTATAATATATCCTACCATGCTATGTGTGCTTTTGTGGTATTATTCTTAAATCCCATGGAAGGTGTACGATCATGACATGTTTATCCCTTAGAGGGGGGTGTTCATGACTTGCGATGATGGTGATGAGGGACCAATACACTGGGTAGGGATACGATGATGCCTCATGGATGCCATGTGATGCACTCGATGCCTAGTGAATTCCAAGGGTTATATTACTCGATACCTAATGAATTTTGAGTAGCTCTCAAAGACTAGTGGATGATGAGAACATTAACTACTTGATTCCTAGTGTATCTGAGTTTCAAAATCACATGATGCTGAGTAGAATGATTCATTAGCCTCATGGATAACCCTTGATTAATTTAAACTCCTTGATTATCCTTCCAATATGGATATTAAGTGAATATGACTAGGTTTTGTTGAGGATTGGATAGCACAATACTACCCAGTTTTGGATTGACTATTACTATACTTGTTTCACATTCATTATTATTATGGAATAAACTTGTATACTTGAGAACATAAAGTTAAGGATGCATTGGTGGTGTCCTAATGAGTCTTGTAATCAAACCCTAATTAGGCATTTTGATGCACTCACTAATACAAAAATAAGTTTATCTAGTGCTAAGGATTTAATATTAGTAGCTAAAAATTCTGTTAAATACCCCCTTTATTAGTGCTAAAAAGATAATTGTTAAAGGGGGTCTTTAACAACATTTTTAGCGCTGTTAAAGGGGGTCTTTAACGGTGCTAAAAAAGCATCGTTAAATACCCAAATTTATTAGTGTTTTTTTACAAGAAATCATAAAGTACCACCCTATATCAGCACTTTTAACAAAGCACTGATAAATGGGGTCTTTTATCAGTGCTTGTAAAAAAGCACTGATAAAGGGGGGGGGGGGGGTTATCAGTGCTTTTTTAGAAGCGATAATAAAGACCCCCCTTTATCAGTTGATAAAAATATACTTAATTTTTTTTCATTAAATTAATATATTAATATATAAATATAAATATATTTATATAAATAAAATATATATTTTTTGAAATATGTTTAGATAAGGTAAATATGCATTTACACTTAATATATAAGATATTTAGTGAAAATGGGTTATAAAATAACTAAAAAAATATTCTTAATTAATAATTTTCTTAATATTACAAAATAATAGTCATTTAATATCAATTTTAGGATAAAAAATCCAAAAATTTAAAAAATATCTTAAATAAGTTGAAAACGTAACTCGAAATTCAAACGACAATAAATTTTGATCTGAGTGTCCGTTTGGGATCTACCACATATCAAATCGAAGACTCCGATGAGATCTATGCCCTCAGTGACATAGGTAAACCTATATCACATATTTATAGGTAAAAGAAGACCCATAATTTCCCCAAAACTGAGTTTTTAGTTGGGGTACCCCAATTTTTTAACATTAAATGGATTTTTATCCTCGTTTTAAGGGGTATTTTTCCTTTTTTAAGTGGGGAATAAATTTATTCCTAGGTCTTACATTCATATTGATATTATGGTTTTAAAATTTTATAATTTTTTACAATGTAATTTTCATGACCCGACCCATACTGGGGCTCAAACCGCAACTACCCCAAGCCCGCCGACATAGGCCAAGGGGTGGCCACAAGTACTGAAGGCATAAAAAACTCAGGGAGGCATTTTCCTAATAACCTATACACACACACAAAACTAACTCAATGGAAAAGTTTAGAGGGAAAAGAAAAAAAAGATCCAAAACTTCAATATATAAACCACAAACATGTATCGACCTATAAACAGTGTAAATATAGAAAAGTAAACAAAAAGGTAAAGGGGAAAGATACATGCCCAACTATAAAAGTGCCACAACCCGATAATAGGTGGAAAATTAAAATAGCAGGGTGAGCCCCTCTTCTGAATCCCAAGTCATGACCATCGTATGCTGTCCAAACAACCGTATCCCTAGTCTTTTTTGAAGTCACGATCAACCTATCTGTCATCTTCAAAGGCACACCAAGGGAAGGAAAATCCCAAGTAGGGGTGAGTATAAAGATACTCAGTAGGAATCCTCGAAGGCTTAAGGGATCATAAAGAGAGGTACTAAAGAGGGAAGTAGTAGATAGAACATGGTACAATAAAAGAAGTGAAACTCAACCCAAAAGGAGAGTAAAGTAATCTCATCTAAACACAAGGAGTTATAAATAGTGATAAGATGAACTTATCATCGAGTATTCACTACCAATAGTAGGAGAGTAGACTCGTCCAACCACAAGAATCTATATACAGAAATCACGTGGCATACCCCGCACATCTTTGCCTCTCCTGGAAAAAGAGTAAATAAAACCCAAGAAGTGGGAACTAGAAATAGAATATATATATCCTCAATTAATGAAAACCAAATGAGAGAGTAAGGGGATCTCCATCTCAGTTCTCATCCCAGTAAAAGAGTCACCAATAGTTCTATAAGTTACCACAATCGATGCCCAGCATCCCACACATCTGCCCTGAACTGCAAGTCAAAGGGTCTCAATCACCGAACCTTGATACTATCCTCTTTAGGTGGGTTTGTCTTGCTCACATGGTTTTAGGTCGCATCATAAGGATGTATCTTGGTTAGAAAAGTGCCCCTCATCCTCGATATTCCAAAGGTACATCAAAGCATGTCACATCACTATGCTGCACAATTGAGAGATTGTGTATCAAGGTCAAGGACCCATGCCTAGCATGGCTGGAGGGTTCCACTCTAGTGTCATCGAGGACCCATCCCTGGCCTAGCTAGAGAGTTCCAATTAGAAAATATCAAGTAACCGTGCACAACATGGATAGAGGGTTCCACTCTAGTCTCGTCGAGGATCCATCCACAACCTAACTGGAGGGTTTTACTCAGAATTTCCATCAGAGACCACTACCCAACCCAGCTCGAGGTATGCACGAAACTACTCTAGCCATCCCTACTAGATGGTACCTCTTAGAAAAGCATCAAGGATCACTGAACATATCTAATGGATGGTATCTCTTGGGAAAACACCACTACAGTCATCAAGTGTCACCCCAAATAGGCATCACACCCATAACATCCCACATCATAACTCGTAAGCTACTATGGAGGGCACCATCATATTCTACATGAAAAAACACTTAGGATAGGCTACACGCATGCCAAAATATGAGTCTAAAAGAAAGATACGCAAGAGATATAATATTTTTAAAGCTGTACATGGTGTGTGTGGGGCCCACACGTCATGTGGCCTTGCCTCATTTCTCAACCATGTACCTAACCGTTATTGGGTACTAAACTGTGAATAAGTACCCCTAGGAATGTCAGCTTATTCCAGAGTAATTGAAACACCTATTCAAAAGTCCTATGAGTGCATATCTCTCATCGTAGACCTAGAGGTCCAAAAGTGTAATTACGCTAGCACATCTCCTCAAATAGCTCAAGAGAATTTGACTGAATCTCTTCATACATTTTCTCCACTCTCACAAGAGTCGAGGTTGACCCAAGTTGTGGGTTCTTTTCAAACATGTCAAAAGGATCTTCTTCCTATATTCCTTTCATGTTTCCACATTTTAAGATACAAAAACAAGGATCCTCATGTCCAAATGGATCACACCCTTGTAATCCTTGTGAAAAAAATGCAAGATCGACTATTGGTTCAACCCAAAGAGACATCCAATAAAAAAGTCACACATTACTGCATTGTGCTCGAAATATGTCCTATGGGTCCCATGCCTTGATCCTGAAACAGTTATATGAACTGCACCATTGCGATCCTCTCGGAAAAACACATACAATGGACTACTTATTTATTTAAAATGGTGTAATGTCTCAGCTTTTTCCATGTATTATTATTTTTAAATATTATATGGATTTATTACGAGACCAGGCGCAGAGAAGGCACCTCATTCCGAGGCCCGGTGAGCCCGAAATGGTGGTTTGAATTTTTTTTAAGTTAAGTGAGTCAACACATGTTCACGGTTGTGGTAGTTTTCAAACGGATTCCTGAATAAAAAATATAAGGGCACCGTTGCGTCCAGGGCGACGACTTTACCTAAGAACGGGTCTAACCTCGACCGGCGCGGGTCGAGGGAAAAAGTTAATTTTTTGGATGTTTTTAGTAAAATAAAATAAAATAAATTGAAAATTTTATTTTATTTATTTAATTGGAAACATCCGTTGTAGTGTAGCGACATGACATATTTCTAATAATTATGTCATGTCATAATGACTCAGAGACGACAACTTGACTCATTAATGAAACAGTGTAACAGAATGCTGAATCGCGTTCCCCTATTTAATGGGATTAATAAAAGGAAGGTTGTTGATGTATTTTTGAGAGGAAGCTCTGGTGAAATTTGTGGATCCTTGGAGAAAACTCTCAGTGATAAACGACAACGAATTGAAGCTGTGAATCGCTGCACCAATGAAATTCAAGGATCTCGACGAGGACGACATCATGACCCTTTTGTCAACCATAGATCCTTTCTTAAAGGTAGGGGTTTGTCATTTCATTCCTCTTTCCACATTTTTGAATTTAAACAATGAAAGCGGATCAACCACGAACAAGTTGATCTGCGGATTTGTACGTTCTTACGAGAGGGTTTTTTTGGGATGATTCTGGGGAATTAATCCATGTTGATTATTGTGGTTTATTTCTGCTTCATTTAAGCCTATTAACATGAGCAGATCAACATCATGAGGAATGATGATGGAGGTTCATTCCTCAATTTTTTTTATTATATTTTCTTTCCCCTTTCCTTCTTCTCGTTCTTCGTGTTCTTCACGTTCTTTGCGGGGCGACGAACAACGGATCGTTGCGCACCCGTCTTGAAATACAATGATCCCAAAATGGAGATCCGACATCACAATGAACCTACGGAGGTGAGATGACTATGACGGAAGACAAATCAGCTCGTATCGGAAGGATCCGTTCTTTAAGCATTCTTCACGTGGGTAGATTAAAACATGTTTTTGGAGCTGATCGGAGATCCAAAAAAATGGAAGCAACTTCATGGTGTCGGAGCGATCAAAACCCAGGAGTTATATGGTGATCAGACGACCAGATCGACGAATGAGACATCACCGGAGGCACACCAACGAGGAGCGTCATTTCTATAAAATTCCAGAATACACAGCGTGTACTTTCGAAGAACATGTTGTGTAGTACCGACAGCTGCGACTAGGGTTTCGGGTGTTAGAGAGGTATCACACAACGTGGGACCCTGGTCACACAGTGTGTTGGGCCTTACCCAAATCTCATCATGTACTTTGGAAGGTATAAAGAAATCAGATGGACTACACGGCTTCAGAAAACGGTGTATACTCTCTACACATCATGGAGGAGGCGGCTACGCGGGACTCGGCGTATATCCAGGGGGTACACAGACACAGGGTGTAGTACACAGCTGTGTACTACACCACACGACCAGGTGAGGCCAGTAGCATGGGTCACCCCGTGTACCCACTACACGGGATGGCATACTCGGGTTGAGGCCGTGTATGGGCACATGAATAGCATACACGGAGCCGACACCAGTTACTCAGACACGACGTGTAATCCCTACCACACGTAGTGTACTAACTTTCTGTACACGACCGACCTTATGACAAGGGTCGTTGAACACGAGTATTACCTGGGGTCTGAAGACACGGCGTGTGACTTTCCTACATGCCGTGTACTTTTTGGAATACGTCTTGGTCGTCTTGTCCACCGTATCTTGGAAATGTTTTGTTTGGGTTCATGACCCTTCTTCTCATTCCCCTAAAGGTCAGGAATCATCTCCTTTTTATAGGAGTATGATCCCTTCATCAGGACTTTCTGTGATAGAGTCAGGAATCCCTCCGAGAGGCCCAGAGCATGATCCTCTATCCATTCCTGATCGTAGGTAGAGTTAGACATCGATATGAACAACTTTACTGGGCGTTGATCCTCTACCTAGCTGGTGAATCTGGATGAGTCATGGTATCTGCTATGTCCCTGGCAGTGATCCTCATCTATGTATCATGATCTTTCCCCACTTAGGATTGTGTCTCCCATAATGAGTGTATCTATCTACTGTGATACTTCCCACTCAGGAGTATGTCTCCCGTAATGAGTGTATCTACCTCTCATGGCGTTTCCTGACGAACAGTACTTCTCAGACAGATGTCATCAGAGCTACCAAACTCGTGGAGTGTGTTCTCCTGGAATGAGTGCTTCGTGGAATCTTCGAACTGAATCCCTAGACGGGTTATGCGGTTGTGTGACTTGCCTCTAGACCATGGGTCTGGGTTTCGAGTATATCTGGATTGTGTTTATCTTACTATATGTACTGTAGAAATGTATTATGTAGAGTTGACTGAACCTTTAATTTGTGTATTTATTTTTGATTTTCAGGGTCCTCTACTGAGTATTGTTATACTCACCCCTTCAAAGGCTTTGCCTGCACATGCCGTGTCTTGTGCAGACAAGCAGCCTTTTGACAGAGTCCAGGGCGGACCGGGACAAGATCGGGCTTTCTGAGTTCCATACAAGCCGAGGTGTTCCTATGGCTATGAACAGCAGTCCCAGTACCTCTTTGTGTTTACAGGTTGGACTTTGCAGTTTTCAGACTCTTGTTTTTGGTGGGATTGTATTTTGGCCCAGTTTACTTTCATCACTTTACCTTCCATCGTACTCTGTTGGTTGGGTTTAGTTGTGTGCATGCATTTTATTCCTTAGCACTTTTTACATTTCAGCATTTACGGGCTTAGAGATGTGTGCATGTTTATAGGTACTTAGGCAATGCCTCCCATGTCAGTAATATGCCTACTCGATGCTAGTCACCAGCCCCTGGCCTATTGGAGGTGGGCATGGGGAGTCGCGGCGTGGGCCCCACTGGTACGGGTCGTGACAGAGTGGTATCAGAGCTGGTCAATTCTACCTTAGGACCAAGAGTCTATGAGATTGGTTTGTGGAAATAGTGTTAAGTGTTTTGAGATCGACTTTCAGGCTAGAGACTCCAGTATTGGTGTGGGTGGCCGATGTATCCATACACTAGGACTCTGATAACCTTCTTTTCAACTCGGTACATGAAAACACCAGTTGTGGGGAAATAAAAAGAATGGTACATGCATCATATAGGAATGAGTTGTGTTTTCCATGTCCTTTGTGTCATTTATCTAGATATACTCAATGACAATGGTACATCTTGTTTGCTTACAGGATGCCTCCACGATGCATACTCTCTAGGATTTAGTAGCACGATCATGAGGGTAACCCCCTCAGTGACGAGACTTTGATACAGGGACCAGTTCCCCAGCCGTTGCTTCCAGGTGGTGCACCTACTATGCCACCACCGGTGGAGTAGCCAGTGGTACCTGCAGTGCCAACCAATGAGGAGCGCTGGCTGAGCGTTCTCCATGAGTCATAGAGACAGAGACCCCTTAGGTTCTGAGGTGAGCCTGACCCTTAGGCGGTTGAGGATTGGCTTGAGGCGGTGACCAGAGTTTTTCATCTAGTGAGGACATTGGCAGAACAGATGGTGATCCTAGGAGCGAGCCTTCTTCAGGGTTCGACAGGACGATGGTGGAGTCTGACCACACAGACTCACAATGAGGAGACTCTTTTGTGGATGGAGTTTGAGCGACTCTTTAGGGAGGAGTTATCTCCTGTTATTCTGAGAGTGGTATGCATCCATGAGCTTCTTTAGCTCTAGAAGGGCAGTATGATGGTAGCTAACTATTCATCGAGGTTCACCAACCTCACCAGGTACTCGATGGATATGGTTAGAGATCAGTACTTTAGAGTTCGGACCTTCGAACGAGGTTTACGGTGAGAAATCCGAGCTAGAATCATGCCTCTATGTATTTCGACTTATGCTGGAGTGCTCGAGCGGGCCTTGGTGATCGAGAGATTCTTGGAAGAGCAGAGACAACCGATGACAGTCAGCAACAGGCAGGCAGGTTCGGAGACCTCGGCAGTGGGGAGCCGACATCGGACACAGGGATCAGGACATGAGAGATGTCAGAGGAGGACCCAGGATAGGGGATCGATAGTCCAGAGATCTCAGGCTGGATCCAGTTATCCTAGGGAGAAGTGGTGCTACACATATGATGGTAGGGGACTTCTCGCTAGAGATTTTCCGACCCGTCGAGCTGCTGACAGGGAGACGGTGGATGGACCACCGAGGTAAAGGTAGAGAGTAGAGCAGACAGAACCACCGGGCGACAGACATGGCAGAGGAGCAAGGAGAGCTGTAGGTGGTGGAAGACGTTTCGACTTACCTCCACCACCACCCCCAGGAGGTCCACACCAGGCTCAGGGAGCAGGGGGAGAGGGACAGGGACAACTGTATGTGTTCGAGGTGTATGACCCAGGGGCTCCAGGGATGATAACGAGGTATGATATGTGTCTTCTCTACCCTAGATTCCATACTTATAGACATATGTGCCCGTCATTCCTTCATAGCCACTTGTCTCGTACAAAACCTTGAGATTCCGGTAGAAATATTGACTCGATACTTACGCTTGGAGACACCTATGGGAGGAGACTCGATGATCACAAACCTTTGCAGACAGTGTGATCTTACACTTGGAGGTGAGAGTTTCGGTTGGAACCTCTTGGTGGTAACGTCGAGGCCTTACAAAGTCATTCTCAGTATGGATTGGTTATCTACGGTCCATGTCCAGACTAACTATTTTAGGTAAAGAGTGCGGTGTGTCTGCAGTGATGGGACGAGGTTTTTCTTTTTCAGAGAAAGGGAAACCCAAGCAGCACAAAATGGGATCATGCATAGGAGGGTGCAGCCGGTCACTCATGAGTTGGATAGCCTTTCCCTTAGATCAGTAGATGTGATGAGCTCCCAGTTCCCAGCTGTAGTGGTGGAGTACGGGGACATCTTTCCCGAAGATGTTACAGGACTACCTCCCCACCAAGAAATCGACTTTTTCATCGACTTACACCTCGAAATGGAACCAATTTCTTTGTCAGAATATTGGATGGCTCCCTCAGAGCTTTTCAAGTTGAGGGTGAAGTTGGAGGATTTGCAGAGCAAGGGTTTCGTGAGACCCATCGTTTCACCCTGGGTGGCCCCAGTCTTTTTTTCCAAGAAGGAAGATGGGAGTTTGAGGTTGTGCATGGATTAACGATTCCTGAACTAGGTGATGGTGAAGAACAAGTATCTACTGCCGAGAATCGATGACCTCTTCGATCAGATAAGAGGGTCACAATGGTTCTCAAAGGTTGAACTTTGATCAGGTTATCACCAGTTACATGTACGGGACGAGGATATACCGAAGACAACATTCAGATGTCGCTACGGTCACTATGAGTACATGGTTATGCCTTTCAGCATGACAAACACCCCCATAGTGTTCATGGGACTGATGAACCGGATCTTCCATCCGTATTTGGACCAGTTCATATTGGTCTTCATCGACGATATCCTTGTCTACTCGACATCAGAGGAGGAGCATGCGAGACACCTATGGATGGTTCTAGACATACTCCGAGAGCACCATACTTATGGGAAGCTCTTGAAGTGCTAGTTCTGGATATAGAAGTTCCACTTTCTGGGACATGTCATCTTAGTAGATGGTGTAGCTATGGACCCAGCCAAAGTGGAGGAAGTGTTAGAATGGGATCCACCTTGGAGCATGATGGAGGTGTGAAGCTTCCTTGGGTTGGAAGGATATTACTAGAGATTCATTCCTAATTTCTCCTGAATATCAGCACCAATGACAGCCTTGACCTGAAAGGGGAAGCCCTTCGTGTGGACGGAGAAGTTCCAACAAACTTTTGAGCAGTTGAGATGGATTTTGATGAGATACCCAATCATGAGATTGCCAGAGGAGGGTTTCAGTATGTAGTTTTCTACAACACATCAGGGACTAGGCTTGGCTGTGTCCTGATGCAGAGACATGCAGTGATTGTTTATGGTTTGCTCTAGCTTAGGCCACATGAGCAGAACTATGTGACCCATGATCTCAAGTTAGTAGCAGTAGTCTTCGCATTGAAGATGTGGAGACACTACCTTATGGGAGAGTGGTTCATCATCTACTCTGACCACAAGAGCCTCAAGTACATCTTCACACAGAAGGATCTGAATTTGAGGCAGAGGTGTTGGATAGAGTTCCTCCAGCACTATGATTTTGAGATCATCTATACTCTTGGGAAGGGGAACAAGGTGGAAGATACTCTTAGTAGGAGGTTGAGCATGCAACTATTGAGTGAGGTGACAAAGTAGTTATCCACGTTATGGTTATCCTTCATGGATAAAGAGGATGCAACTTACCTACACTCGATGGTTGTCACCCCTCCACTCTTACAGCAAGTTAGGGATGCACAACTTGGGGATGTCGATTATGAGACTTTACGTGCCCAGTTATCTATAGGACATGCTCCCGATGGATATTCTCAAGGTGAGGAGCACGTACTTCTTTTCAGAGGGTGCACTGTCATACCAGTGGAAATGTGGGAAGAGGTTCTGAAGGAGTTTCATACATCCCCCTTGGTGGTGCATCCGTGACCAACAAAGATGTACCAGGATCTTTGACGGTAGTTTTGGTGGTCAGGCATGAAGAAGGAAATAGTAGAGTTCATTTCTTGATTCCTTACATTCTAGTAGGTGAAGGCTGAGAACCAGGTTCCAGCGGGATTATCTCACCCCCTGGAGGTTCCAGAGTGGAAGTGAGATGGAATATCGACAGACTTCATGATAGGCTTACCATAGACATCCAAGGGGCATGATTCCATCTGGGTGATTGTTGACCGACTCACCAAGTCGGACCACTTTCTAGCCATTAGGGAGTAGAGTTCCGTAGAGAGCTTGGGATGCCTCTACATGCAAGAAATAGTTTGGCTTCATGGCATCCCTTTGATGATAGTCTCATATCGAGACGCCCGCTTCACATCCCGGTTGTGGAAGGGATTACAGGAGGCTTTTGGGACTCAGCTACGCTTGAGCACAACATTTCATCCCCAGATAGATGGTTAGACGGAGAGGACCATTCAGGTTTTGGTGGATATGTTGTGAGCCTGTATCTTGGACTTTGGTCATAGTTGGGAGGAACACCTACCACTGGTGGAGTTTGCGTACAATAATAGCTACCACTCCACCATTGGTATGTCACTTTTTGAGGCTTTGTATGGGAGACCCTGCTGGTCACCACTTTGCTGGACCGACCCCGTAGAGTCAGTACTCATGGGTCCAGAGCTGGAGCGAGCCACCACCGAGAAGGTGTAGATTATCTAGGAGCAGATGAATACTGAACAGAGATGGCGGAAGTCTTATGCTGATAGACGACAGAGACCTCTGGAGTTCAAGGAGGGAGACCACGTCTTTCTTCAGGTCTCACCTCGACTAGGGTTACAAAGATTTGGCCGGGGTGGCAAGCTATCTCCGAGATTCATCATACCTTTCCAGATACTGTGTGAAGTCGGTGAGGTGGCATACCGTCTAGATCTACCACCGTAGTTGCATCAGGTACATGATGTCTTATACTTTTCAAAACTGAGAAGGTACGTGCCTGACCCATCACATGTCATGAAATGGGGCGAGCTGGACATCGAGGATGGAGTGACCTTTGCTGAGTACCCAATAGAGATCGAGGATTGACAGAAGAGGATCCTTCGTGGGTGATCGATTCCCATGGTGCATGTCCGGTGGCAGCATGAGAATCTTCAGGAGAGCATGTGGGAGCGGGAGGCTCAGATCCGTGCCCAGTACCCCCATATTTTTGAGTAGTCTTGTTTTGGATTTTCAGGGATGTAAAGCCCCAAGGTGGGGAGAATGTAATGTATTGGGTTTTTTCCATGTATTATTATTTTTAAATATTATATGGAATTATTACGAGACCAGGTGCATAGAAGGCACCTCATTCTGAGGCCCAGCTAGCCCAGAATGGTGGTTTGAATTTTTTTTTAAGTTAAGTGAGTCAACACATGTGCGTGGTTGTGGCAGTTTCCAAACAGATGCCTGAATAAAAAATCTAAGGGAACCGTTGCGTCCGGAATGATGACTTTACCTAAGAACGGGTCTAACCTCGACCAGCGCAGGTCGAGGAAAAAGTTAATTTTTCGGACGTTTTTAGTAAAATAAAATAAAATAAATTTAAAATTTTATTTTATTTATTTAATTGGAAACATCTGCTGCATCACAACGACATGGAAACTTTATGATAATTATGTCATGTCATAATGACTCAGAGACGAAAACTTGAATCGTTAATGATGCAGCTTAACAAAACGCTGAATCGTGTTCCCCTTTTTAATGGGATTAATCGAAGGGAGTTCGTTGATGAATTTTTGAGAGGAAGATCTAGAGAAATTTGTGGAGCCTTTGAGAAAACTCTCGGTGACGAACGACAATGAATCAAAGCTGTGAATCGCTACGCCAATGAAATTGAAGGATCTCAACGATGATGACAGCGCGACCCTTTAATCAACGATCGATCATTTCTTAAAGGTAGGGGTTTGTTATTTCATTCCTCTTTCCCCATTTTTGAATTTAAAAGACAAACGTGGATCAAATAGGAACAAGTTGATCCGAAGATTCGTACGTTCTTACGGGAGGGTTTTATTGGGATGATTATGGGGAATTAATCCATGTTGATTATTGTGGTTGATTTCTGCTCCGTTTAAGCCTACTAACGGGAGAGTATCAACACCATGATGAACGGTGGTGGAGGTTCGTTCCTCAATTTGTTTTATTGGATTTATTTCCCCTTTCCTTCTTTGCGTTCTTCGATTTCTTCACGGGGCGATGAACAACAGATCGTTTCACACCCCTATTGCAACACAATGATCCCAAACTGGAGATCCGATATTACAATGACCCTACGGAGGTGTGACAGCTATGACAGACGACGAATCGGTTCAGATCGGAAGGAGACGTTTTTCGAGCATTCTTCACGCGGGTAGATCAAAACATGTTTTCGGAGACGATCAGAGATCCAAAAACAACGGAAGTAGCTTCATGGTGTCATAGCGATCAAAAAATGGGAGTTCTATGGTGATCGGATGGCTGTATTGACGAATGGGACATCACCGGAGGTGCGCCGATGAAGAGCGTCATTTTTGGAAAATTCCAAAATACATGGCGTGTACTTCCGAAGAACACGCCATGTAGTGTCGGCGGTAGCAGCTAAGGTTTCAGGCATCAGAGAGGTATCACACGACATGTGACCCTGGTCACATGGCATGTTGGGCCTTCCCTGAAGCTTGACGTGTACTTTGGAAGGTATACGAACACGGGATGGACTACATGGCTTCAGAACATGGCGTGTACTCTCTACGCAGCATGGCGGAGGCGACTACGTGGGACTTGGCATGTATCCAGGGGGTACACAGACATGGGGTGTAGTAAACGACCGTGTACTACACCACACATCCAGGTGAGGCCAGTAGCATGGGTCACCCCATGTACCAACTACATGGGCTAGCGTACTTGGGTTGAGGACGTGTACGGGCACATGGCCAACGTACACGGAGCCGACCCCAGTTACTCAGACACGACGTGTAATCCCTACCACATACTGTGTACTAACTTTCTCTACACAACCGACCTTACGACATGGGCCGTTGAACACGAGCAGTACTCGGGGTCTGAAGACATGACGTGTGACTTTCCTACATGCCATGTACTTTTTGTAAAACGACTTGGTCGTCTTGTCCACCGTATCTTGGACATGTTTCATTTGGGTTCATGCCCCTTCTTCTCGTTCCATTGAAGTTCAGACATTGTTTCCTTTTTATAGGATTATGATCCATTTAGTAGGACTTTCTGTGATAGAGTCAGGAATCCCTCCAAGAGGCCCGAAGCGTGATCCTCTATCTATTCCTGACCCTAGGTAGAGTCAGGTATCAACGTGACCAACTCTACCGGGCATTGATCCTCTACCTAGCTGGTGAATCTAGATGAGTGGTGGTATCCACCATGGCCCTGGAATTGATCCTCATCTATGTATCATGATCTTTCCCCACTCAGGATTGTGTCTCCCGTAATGAGTGTATCTATCTACAGTGATCCTTCCCACTGAGGAGTGTGTCTCCCGTAATGAGTGTATCTACCTCTCGTGGTGTTTCCTAATGAACATTACTTCTCGGATAGACGTCATCAGATCTACCAGACTCATGGAGTGTGTTATCTCGGAATGAGTGCTTCATGGAATCTTCGAACTGAATCCCTAGACGGGTTATACAGTTGTGTGACTTGCCTCTAGACCACGGTTCTGGGTTTCGAGTATATCTGGATTGTGTTTCTCTTACTATATGTACTGTATACATATATTGTATAGAGCTGACTGTACCTTTAATTTGTGTATTGATTTGTGGTTTTCAGGGTCCTCTACTGAGTATTTTTATACTCACCCTTTCACGGGCTTTGCCCACACATGCCATGTCTTGTGCAGACGAGCAACATTTTGACAGAGTCCAGGGCAGACCAGGACAGGACCGGGATTTCTTAGTTCTCTACAGGCTGAGGTGTTCCTATAGCTACGGACAGTAGTCCTAGTACCGCTTTGTGTTTACAGGTTAGACTTTTCAGTTTTCAGACTCTTGTTTTTGGTGGGATTGTATTTTGGCCCAGTTTACTTTCAGCACTTTACCTTCCATCGTACTCTGTTGGTTGGGTTTAGTTGTGTGCATGCATTTTGTTCCTTAGCACTTTTTACATTTCAGAATTTATGGGCTTGGAGATGTGTGCGTGTGTACAGGTATAAAGGCAATGCCTCCCATGTCAGTAATATGCCTACTCGGTGCTAGTCAACAGCCCCTGACCTATTGAAGACGGGTTTGGGGAGTCGCGGCGCGAGCCCCACTAGGACGGGTCATGACAAACGGATTCTCGGTGAAAAAGTTTCATTTCACTGCAAATCGTGCGAACCAGACCCCATGGGGCCCACACCTCCAATTTAGTTTAAACACCTGAAATTCATTTTGAAAGGTTCGCCCAAGGACCAGGGTCGCACCGCCACAAATGGCGTGTTAATCAGACATCCCATTTAGAAGATATGTCTGATACACAGACCCAAATAATAATAATAAAATTATTATTATTAAATTTAGGCGTTTCACGCACCCAAATTTTGAGACCAATACTTAAAATCCATGAACTGGTCTAAAAATATGTGTCTCAATGAGAGGGATGCGTGGCCGCAGATGACGCATCAATCAGACACACTGTTTAGAAGATAAGGGCGTTTGAAGGTGTTTCAGACTAGTTTGGGCCGGTTCGGCCCAAATCGATCGGACCTCTCCACCTGTGCCAACCTGTTGAATCTTGTCCATGGCCTAGTCATGGGCCAATCCCATTCTGCTGCTGCCCGGCTAGCCTACCAAATCCCGTCTCGCTTGCTGCTGACCCGAATTGTGTGGCCCGCGACCCTCCTGCCGACACCGAGCAGCCGGTCCTCCGCCTCGCTGGCTCCGCATGCTGTCGGCCAAGCATCTCGGCTCCCTACATCAATAGAAGAACCATTAAACATGGGTCTTTGTCACCCCCTAGTCTCCCAGTCTCGATCATTTTCCCCAGTGCCTCTGTGGCCCACCGTCCACCGACGCCACGACACACTGGAACCCCCAGCTGCCCACACACGCTGGCCTGCTCCCGGCCTCCCTGTCCCAGCCTGCTCTTCCCAATGCACAAACACACTCTTCTCCACCACTATCTATCCATGATGCTCATGGATCCCCTGAACTGTCTGCTTTAGACACCTACTACGCCGCTGCTGTGTGCCGCCGCCGATCATCACGCCGACGATGCTCTGGTGGTCCCTTCGGAGGATCAATGTTACTTTACTGATCACCCAGAAATTATTATGAGGATAGTCTTATGATCCTTGGGTTGAGATCTTCATATCCTTAAGCCACACCCAATGATCTGTTGGAGTTTTAATGCATCAAATAAAATTTACAACGAACGCCACAAAGAATGACGAAGAACACGGATTAAACAAAAGGTTTTCCAGCATGGATTGATGGCCGTGTTAGTGAAGACATCAATGAATAATAAGCCAATGATTAATTAAAACAAAAAAGGATGGATTATCAAATTAAAATTCTAATCGGAGGTAAACAAAGGAAGAATCCTACCTCGATCCGTCCGTTTATCACTACCGATGCGATCGTCACACTCCTGCCTTGATTTGGTGTGGTTTTGGCGAAGATCGCTCCTTGATTTGATGAAGAATGATGAAGAATGGTTGGGAGGGAGAGAGATAGAGGAGAGGATAGAGGGCATTAGGGCTAAACCTAATCATTAACTTTTAAACATCTATTTATTGAATTCCCACTCGGGGCAGAATCCGAAATTCTCGCGCTCCTCTTTTTATGTCGCACCTAGGAAAAACACCCCATTTCGAACTCAAAGGTGGTTTTAGATTTCCAATATGAGAACCCTATCAAAAGTTACTTGACTTGTAATTTGAGATAAAATAATTAAGTTTAATTATTTTAATTATGATTTTCCCCTGGGTGGCATTTTTCACAGAAGTCCCGTGCTGACAAAAGTTATACCTTGCCTAGGGTAAATGTCATGTTCCAGACTCAACTGTGGCCTCATATTTTTGATTCGAGCTACTATTTGAGAGATATCCCTTTTCCAATACGTGCACAATATAAAAAAACTTATTTTTATAAAAAAAATTCCGGGCACATCGGGTCTCAGAATCGCAAACTGTCTCAGCGACTAGCATTGGAAATATTCCTAGAAATATTTCAAAGTCTTACAAGTTGAAATTGGGTTTCTATAGTAATTTTATTTATAATTAAATATATGCATGTTTTCTTATATTTACTTATAATAAATAACTCATTTAAATATATATATCTACATATTTACATAAAAATGTATATTCTAATATATATATATATATATATAAATATTCTAAAAATGTATTTAAAACAATATCTAACCATTTTTTCATTATAAAAATATATTTATAATGTTTATATATACCTATGTGGGTGTATTAATAAATAAATAAATATATATTATAATCTAATATATGTAAATGAATATGATATATAATATATTTAAATAAATATAATATATGTCACACACACACATATTGTATAAATTTATTTTAAAATAATTTTATAAATATATATAAATATATATGTAAATATATATAAATAAACAAAAATATCATTTAACAGATTGAAAAACAACATGGTGTAGTAGTAAAGACATTCTATATTTTAAGGAGAGGTGCAGAGTTCGAATCCAGGAGGGCGCACATGAGGCTAGAAATTCACAAAACACTAATAAAAGGGGTGGTGGTGTGAAAAGCACTGATAAAGGGGGTGAAAATCACTATTATAGGGGTCATGGAAGCACTGATAAAGGGGTCAGGTGCATAGGTCTCCAAAGAATTTTTTTACCCCCTTTATCAGCATTGCCTTTATCAGTAGCGTTGTTAAAGACACCCTTTAATAGTGCTAAAAAAATCACTATTAAAAGTGCCATTTAATAGTGATTTTTAGAACTGATAAAAGTTTTGGGTTTTTAACTGCGCTTTGATTATCAACGCTTTTTCATCATTGATAAAGGCCTTTTTTAGCGTTGTTAAAGAATTTTTTTTTGTAGCAGTTACTTAAATATTTCATAATGGATTCAGTGAAGGCAATGGGCTATGTGGTGGATGATTGAGTAGAGGATTATAGAGAAGGTGGTGGACCGAGATAGACTCTGAAGGACCCCTATAATGTTGTTTATTTATTTATTACTTCTTATTACACTGAACATGCTTTCCATAGTGGAATCTATTTATTTATATGAAATGTATTCCATATATTTATTTCCACATGTTTACTCTAGTCATTTATTATATTACTTAATATTTATTATTTATCTTATGACATGATATAAAAGGTATAGTCTCCCCACTGATGGACTCAGATCCTCGCTACTAGTCGACATCCACTTGTGTACAAGGAGTCGTGCATGAGTTCATGTGACCTTTTAGATTAAACCCGGTGGTTCATATCAGGATTTTATGAGATTGATAATTTGGTAAATAACACCATAGAGAAGGTTACTTGACTTGGTAAGGTGAACACATTTTAACCAATAAATTTCTTGGGAATATCAATGATTTATATCCTATGAAATAGTTCATAAATCGCTCACTCACTCATGGGGGATATCTACAGACACTAGAACCCGGGGAAGATTGATAGTTGGATGATTATGAATCACTTATTTTCCTTGGGAAGATCACCAAAAGCCTATGAAATAAAACAAATACTTGTAGAGAAACCCTTCTCTCACCTTCTCATAAATCACTTGAGATGGAATGGAAGGAATGTATAATTTATTAGGGAAACCTTACTGAGAAAAAATAATATCAATAAAATGAATGGAAGTGGGAAGGTTTTGAGAAAATTGGTATCTTAAAAATTATATATATATATATATATATATATATATATTAAAAATTAGGACTGGGGGTAATCCCACACCTTCACGAGCTTACCCGAATTATACCACATTCACATGAGTTTGTCCCATGTATGCTCGCATTCTAAATGATAAAAATTTTCAGGCCCACCCCATATCGTATCTAAACCATCTACACCAAGACCATGTACTGTGGGCCAATTTTACATTAATAATGGAAGATCAACTAAAAATTGTCAGTAGGGGGCTCAGGAATTGGGTTTAATGGGTTCCTTAAGAGTTTGACTACAATCTTAATACTAATGGTATATTTTCTAATGAAATCATGAAAGGTGGGTATTTAAATTTTTATGGATACAAATTAGTTATAATTTCCTATAATGCATTATATGGAGAAGTATTGTTTCTTAGAATAGAAACTAGGGTGTTTCATAATGGATCAACCATTTATAAAAATAGAGGTATCCCTCTATCCATGATTGAATTTGATTCAAATTTGGTTATCAGGTTCATATGTGGATTCTCACCACCTCACTGAATAGTTATCTACCTAATTCATGAATACAGGAGATTAATTAACCAGGTTGTTATGATCCATCATACTTGGAGAGATGGGAACAGGGTGGAGGATTGTTTGGTAATAAAATAAAATAGATCCTCCACTCTCAACATCTTCTTTTCACTTGGTTTCCTCCCCCTGATTTTTAAGAATATTATTCCTGAGGATTCTCTCTACCTCCACCATTTTAGGCCCCCTTAAACTAATGTTTTGATGCTCTAAGCCTCTTTATTTATAAAAAACTATATTTTAGTTAAAGTTTGTGTAACATGGTCAATCAAAATCCCAAAACTCATATCCACTCCTATATTTTTAAAGGAATAATATAACTTGTAATTTAATTTCCTTTCTCACAAAACCTCATAAATCCCTTCCATATTGATATCATGAAAAATTCATGGTCCCCAACTTAAAAATGTACACACTTACTTCAATTATCAATATAACCTTTATGTCAACCTTTCACTACCTAATGTATTTTTGGATAGCATGTAATTTATTAGTTGTATATTTTATACGTTTAAGACCCAAAAAATTCCTTTATCCAATTTTATCCCAACACATTGGAGTTATAAGTGATTTCTCATACAAGGATTCACAAGGATCCATCTATATTCTTGAATTAAGTCTATTATTATAGAACTCTACTAAAGATAGTTACTAGTCCCAAATCACTTGAATTTAAAGTGAGAATGACCTCAAAATATATTCTAATGTATATATAATACTTTTGGTCTACCCATAAATTTTAGGATGATAGTTGGTGAGAGGTTTACCATAGTGTTTAAAGTATTCTAAAAAATTATCCAAAATTTTTATGTGGAACATGGGCATGATTAGATATAATTGATAATGGTTCTCCATGAAGCATCATCACTTTATTTATATAAAACCTAGAAATATGACTGGGGGATATATCTTCCTCTATTTCTAAGAAATATGAATACATTGTAAGGGAATATATGAGAGCCCATATTACATTGTTCCCCTTAGAAGTATTATGAAGAATAATAGATTATCCCATTATGATATTATCCCACTTTCACATCGGGTTTCATAACCTCTTTGAGTATCTTCCTATCATCATTTACTTATTGGCATACCAATTTTTTATATATAATAAATGATTTACCTATTCATATTATCCCATAATTAATGTTCTAGTATATCCATATACATCTTAGTGATTCTAGTATTTATATAGAATTTTGATCTATGAGTTTTATCCAATAACTCTTTTTCATTTCCAGTACTCATGGAACACACAACCTCTTTCCAAACCTCAAGACTTGATCATCACCAATGTTGAATTTAAGAAAATTCCCATTCTCTACTACCTCTTTATTTTATAAATACACATATTATCATTTTTTATTCATAATCCTCTCAAATAAATATAGTTCATAAATTACATGATAAATTTATGATGTTCCCCTTAATAATTTCCAAGTTCATCTTTTCCATATATTTGATCATCAGATCATTCCCAATCCTCATCATGGACTGGAAACCATGATCCTTACTACTTAATATGTTTCAACCTTGTTTTATTTCTTAGGTCATATGTAAATGGAATAATTATAGTCCTTTAGTTATTCTATTTATCTAATTTTCCACAAATTTAGATCCTTTTGCATCAATATATACTTCAAAATATTATAACCCGTGTATATGTTACTCTTCTCTCCACCGAGATAGTTTCACTATATCTTTAATGTAACAAAAATTACTATTAACTCCATATCATGTGTTAGATATTTCTTCTTATGGGGTTTTAATTTCCATGATGCATAGGTCACTACCTCTTATTCTACATTAATATGCATTTTATCCTTTTCCTTGATGAATCACTATAGATAAAAATATTCCCATACCCATTATAAAGGTTAAAACTAGTAATCTTATTTGTTTTTTCCTTTATCTCTTATAAATTATCCTTATATCCATTTTCCATGTGAATTTGACCCCTATACATGTTAAATTTCTTACAAAATTAGATAATCTATACAAATTTTCAACAAACCACTGGTAGTTAACCAACTAATCCAAGGAAATTACATATTTATATTATCTTTTTATGCATTGAACATACTTTTACCACTTTTTTCATGTAAGGTTTAATAAATATTCCATCCTTGGAAACCACATTACTAAGGAAGGCAATTTATTATCGAAAAAATTAATATTATTTAAATTTCACTTATAACTCCATTTCCCTCAGGGTTTTGAAAAATATTTAAAATTGTTTTTGTTCTACTTGTAGCTCTTAGGATAAAAATATCTTCAATAAAAATAAATTATATATATATATATAATATTGTATGACCCATTTATCTTTAGGGATACTTCTTTGCTTCATCTTACTTAGAGTATTAGGGTTTCCTACTACCTTCCCAAGGCGATGCCTCTCCATCCCTGTGTGATCATCCTCCTCATTTACCTTGATTTTATCCATGTTCATTTAATATTATGTCATACTTTTAGATGTCTCGATATATTTTGATTTTAGGGTTTTGTTCATTGGTTTTATATCATGTTTCCTTTATTGGAGGTGGTTGATGACTGGTCCTCTTTGTAACATTCCATGATTTTAGTATGAATTTATCTTTAAATAAATCCTATGATGCACACACCACTGAACTAAAATAAATAATTCATCATTTAATTATGGTAGAATATTACAACACAAAATTAAGTACATTACAATATAATTAAATGAAACATAATAAGTAAAATTACTAAAGGAATAAAACCACTTTTAAATAAAAATACTATAAGGTTACGATTCTCATCATCATGATCTATCATGAAGATCAATTTGTAGATGATGACCATAGAAAGAATAATTTTTTTATAAATATGATTAACATCTTATAGAACAAGATGAATTATTTTATATAAGTATATTAGGTTATATATAGGAGAATTATATGATAGTTACATATATGACTGTTGGTTACATGTTAGTTTGACATATGGCCATTGGATATATGGTCATTGGATATATAATAGTTGGATACAATTTCATTTAATATGTATATTTAAGTTGTTTAGTTTTCATAAAAAGTAACATATTAAAAATAATAAAATTCACATATAATAAATAACTATAAATTAAATAAAAATACAATAATTAATTAAAATATTTTATTATAAAAATATGTATTTTTATTCATTATATATTATTATTAAAAACAATATTTTCCATATTTATAAAATTCATATAAATATTCTAATAAAAATTTATTGATAAAATTGAATGGATAGTAAATAAATAATTAATTGTAATGGGATATGATTAAAATCATTTAATGTCAAAAGGGATATTTTTTAAAGAATTATTTTTCTAAGTGTTATGTATTTTTATCTTAATAAATAAAATTAATCAATATTAAAGGATTGATATAATAAAATTTAATGTTTATATGTATGAAAAGTATATATTAACACTCATTTAATTAGTAATTAATATGAAATAATATTAATAACACTTAATGTTTAAAAAGTCATTTTTTCTATAAAATATTTTTTTATATCTATATATGTTTTCATTTAAAATATAAATTTATAATATCTATAAATTTAATTATATTAAATAGAGTTAAAAATTTTAATCATCATATTAAAATTAGGTTAGAGAGGCCATCTTATATTTTAAGTAAAATAATAATTACCGTAATAAATAATTAAACAAGGTAAAAAGAGGTAAATTAACTTAGCTCAAATTTTATGAAATTAAATTGAAATTTTGACTCTATATAACTCCTTTGTTAGATATGGGATTAAATAATACAATTTTAACCAACATTTAATTTCCTAACTCACTTAACTCTAATGCGATCCATCTTTACCCTTTACTTAACTCAAGTTTCCAAAGAAATGTCCCTCATTTTAACCTACAAAAGATATCTCCCCCACCCCTTCCAAAAATTTCATATAATTTGGTTGAATTTTTAATCCTTTTACTATTTTACCTTTCCTAAAGTCTTATTATATTTTTAGTATCTTCTAGTCACAATAAGGAGGTCTAAATCCTTTATTCTGACAGAATCTACTACGAGAAGAAGTAGATTCAATATAAGTATATAGTTCTTCTCTATCCTTTTCAATTACATTCTCATATAAACTATTTTAAAATATCATTATATACTATAATGATGTTATATTAAAATAATTGTGATTTTTTCCAAATGATATCACTTTTATATAACTATATACTCTTACTCATTCATTAGTATAACATGTTCTTGTTTAGGTCGTTTCAACTACCTACATGAACAATGCTATAACAAAGCCATAATTTTCATAATGGATGGGTATCAAGACGTTAATATTAATAATATATAATATATAATATTAATTTATATATTAATTTGGTTTTTAAGGGAGAAAAAAAATGAATTTTCATTAAAACAAAACCCATTTTATATGTAAACTAATTGGAACACACTTGTCGCGGTTTCCAGTATTGAAAACCATACCCATAACTTACATGAAATGAACATGGGATTGAATAAATAATTTCAACAGAATGATTTAACTACATTTACTAATCTAGTAATGATGAAATTTTTATCAAATAATGATAATTGATATCTCCATACCGAAACTTATATGAGAAAATCAAAACTACTAACATTCGATGATTGATATAAATAATATCTGACCAATATATGAGTAATAAATGATTATAATTTAAGAGTATAAAAGGTAATATATATAAATAAGGTTCTCAAATAATTTATTAATATGTTTATGTTTATTATACAAGATTTTAAATTATTTTCTCATGGATGTTGGGAGTAAATTTAATGGTTTTTTTCCAATATCACTTTGAAATTGTGATTCTATATATCTAAATTATTATTGGGGGAAATTACATATTCATTCTCTCTAATACTACACATATTTTTTTTGTTCTATAGTTTTTTTTGGTTTACATTCCTTCTTACCATTCCCCCATTAGTTTTTTTATAATTTACCTAAAATGTTTTCTATAAGTGGAATCAACCCTATATTTTCTTTTATGTTGGGAATAATTTTATTCTTTGTCCATGTTTTTCATATACAGTTATGGATGTACTTATACTTACTTATATGATTTATTAAGTTAATTTTATATTGAATTTGAATTTCTTTACAAAAGTGTGTAAGGAATATTTTTTACTATTTTTAGCATAGTCACTTTCTCCAATCATTTTCTTCATTTTTATTTGTGAAGCTTCCTTTCCAAGATTTTATAATTTTTCTAAGTAATTTTTTCAATTTACCAATATTTTTAAGATAATTTATTTATATTTTAGAAAAGTTATCAAAATATAAAGTATATTTCTTATTATTTTATAATAAATATCTTAATACTCTTATAAAGTGTTTTTTATACATGTCAATATCCTTTAATGTTTCTTATGTTTCATAAGGGATATGTTTCAAGGGATTATAATTTATTTATATAGATGATTAATTTTCATGACTTGTGATTTTTTTAGAAAAGCGGTGATATGAATCGGTCACCCAGTTCATACCCCAAAAGTAATTTATTAAAAAAAAAATATTATAGTACAATCATGAGGTGTAAAGAATTTACAATAATAAGGAATTTAAAGGGGGTAAAATTGAATATTCTATGAAAAAACATACCAAAGACAAGGGTTGAAGAAAACAAGACCCTAGTAAAGGAAAAATACCATTGAAAAGCAGTAGTTGTGTAGACATACCCAGTCACAGAAAAAGTATAAATTCCTGGGAAACATTCTAGGAAGAGGACTCCCTAAAAAATTTTCATGCACTTTCAGATGAAGAAGTGAACCTGAAAATATAAAAAAATGGATGTAATTCCAATGGAAATTGTATTCCAGGATATCTATAAAATAGATTTTAGACTAGGTCATTCCTTTATACTCTTCAAAATTTAAAAATCTGAAAGTATCCAAGTGCTTCCAGAAAGTAGTGAAACAACTAAATATATAACAAAAGAGGGAAATACATAGAAGATAAAAGTATATGATTTTTTTATAGGAGTTGTGAAACCAAGATGAGATTTCATTATATTTGATACTAAAACATCCAAAAAAAATCCTGAGGAAATTGAGACAATTCAACCATAGGAAAATAACAAATAATTCTTCCAAATGAAAATAATGGACAAAGAACAATCCAATAGGTAAAAAAATAGAAAGGAAATCTATCTTCCAAATAGATATAACATGGTTGGAAGGAATCAATTCAAAAAGAAACCAGATGCATCAAAAAACAAAAAGATCAATTTCCATGGAATAGATTTGAAGATGAAATTTTGGTCTTTCTTAAACTCCTCTACAACTTTGATAAACTTCATTTTTTCTGATATCAAGGTATGTCTCAGTAGTCATAACCACATTTTTGTACTTTCAAAATATATTTGTATAATTATCTTCCGTCCAAGAATCAAGATCCTATGTAAAGTCTAATTTCTCTTCTATTTGGTAAGTATCCTTAAAGGAAGGATCATTTTCATTTTTATCCTCACCAGTAGAGACTTCTGAGTCAGTTGAATCAGTTGAATTAGAGGATGTGGACAAATTTTCAGTAGGCTCAGGTTGTGGAGGTATTATGTTTTTTTCATTAATATTGATATATAGGGATCACATGATAATGGTTCTCTCATTTTTAGAATAATCCATACATTTTAATGTTTTCATAGAACTCTGATTGATGATATCATCATAGTCAATCATTGATTTTTTTTCTTTTATAGCCCTCAATTTCAAAAAATCTTCCTCAAGTTGGAAATAATTGTCTAGATCATCATTAATAGATTCTTCATAGTCATATTTAACTTTCTCTTTCTCTCCATGACCTATTTTATTGATCTCTATATTGTTAGTTTCAGATTTAGGAGGCATTTCCTTATTTTCTCTAGAAGTTTGGGAATCATGCACTTCCTCTACTAAACCGGAGAGGTTGGTAGAAGGGAGATGAATATTAGGAGAACCTAAAGAGTTTATGATGGTAGTAATAACAATAGGGTATATATTCACACCTTTTGAAGCTTCCTTTTCGACCCAAATTGATTTGAAATGGGAGAGGGGGTATGAAGCATGCCTTTTATTCTCACATTCTCTTATAAAATATCCAATTGTAGAGCATCTTTTTCAATAGGCTGGTACATTCTAAAAAAAACCTTATAAATAAAGCCATTATCTCCATTTTGAATCCCAAATCATGATGGAAAAGCTTGTTAAATATCAATTTTAGTTAAAATTCGAGCAACTTAGGGGTGATACAGATTTAGGGTAGTAGAGTCCAACTTAAGGGGGTGACCAAATAAGATAAAAATGGAGAAGAGTGCATTCTATTTAAAGAGATGAAATGTAAGTCTAGGGAGGCCCATCCAGATAGGTACTATAGGTAGCTCTGAATCGACACAAAAATCTAGTGACCATTTCAATACCTTCATGAACAACCACTGAAAGACCATAACCCTATCATCAAAATCCTATAGTAATCATTTTATGATGAAAAGCGAAAGAATACATGTGATGAGTTCATCAAACCAATCTGTAAATTCAAAAATCCAATGTTTTCTAGGGTATTGTAGAAGAAAACTATTGATGATATTTTTTTATTAAATTTTCTGACCAATATAAGGCGAAGATCCAAGGAGATAATTTGTACCTCTTCATTTGAGAAAGAAATCACTGATAAACCTCGATGTCAATATTTCTTTAGATCAATGCGCTCTGAGGTCTTTGAATCAGCCAAAGATACTAGACCCACAATGACATCAGCAAAGGATCTAAATTTATGGTTTCCCCTCTATTTTCCCACAGTTAGATCTGTGAAGTTAGGTTTTCTTCTCTGCTCGCCTGATAGAGGAAACTCCTGCACAAACAAAATTTCCATTTTTATGACTTGTGATGATTCACATGAAACTTGTTTCATTATGATAGGTTAATAATGCATTGATATAATTATGAGTGATTTTATGTGGCACAAATATGTATGATTTTTCATTATGTGATATGTGGGCCCAAAATTATATAGTCCTTCAAAGCATTGTATAGATATTTACATCTCATGAGATGAAATGCGGGGGAATAGAGAGTTAACCCAATCTACTATGTTTAAGGGAATGGGGAGTGAACCCAATCTACTATGGGACTCTTTACACTATGTGATGATGGTCTTAGTAGTGATCCATGACATAAGAAATGATTTTCTATACTTATTTCTATGCCACATTTCTATCTTAAACCACATTCTAATGTTATACTTCATGGTTTATGGTTATTTTCTCATGTTTCCACATTCATATGCCTCATTTAATATGTTATTCTAAAATAATTATGTCATGATTCATGATTTATGATCCATATTTTATTGTATATTATTTATTTATGTTATGTTCATATACCTTGATTATGTTCTCATACCCTCATGTTCATCTTATGCTAAATTATGATCTTTGATTTATATGTCTTATGTAAAGGAGATATGAACTAAATCCATTTTTTCATGTGATTCAATTGGATATATAATATTAAATGTTATAAGATATCATAAATCATATAAAAATGTTCTTTCCTTTTGTATAATCATAAGGTATGATTGGGCCATATCATACAACACCATTTCTATGTAGTTGTCGTGTATGAGTTTCCATATTGTAAGGTCTGGTATACATGACACTGTCTATGATACTCATGGTGGATAGATGTTAAGGGTTAAAATTATAATAAATATCATATATGTTTATCTATAATTAACTATATCTTTAATAAGTTTAAAAAAATGGGAGATGCATTTATGCAAGTGTTACATAAATTATATGAGAGTTACAACTGATGCATGCATTAACTCGTAACATATGGGTTAACTCATGTATAGTAAAAATTGACCTCAAAGGATTTATAAGGATCATATTAACATGATATGGGGGTGTGGTTTACTCATTAATTCTTGGTAAAAATGATTCTACTCAAAACATTATTATACTAACTATTTTAAACCACAAGACACTTGCATATCATAGAGAGTGGAGGACCCTACTCATACAATGAGCAGTTTAGTTTCATCCCATGGATACCTTTGGAGGATGGATTTCATTTGGTTTCCTCTTGGTGATATTCATCAAGACCATACAATGATTTTACAACTAAATAAATGGTGTAAGGTACACATTCATAATGTTCTTCATTTCCATTTTATGCATGGTTTTATTTATCCAACATGGTTTGATTTTGGTTTGGGTTTCTTTATTACTACTATAATGATTAATAAGTGTTTTATCTCATTTTAAACCCATCAGTGTCAAAATATCCCTAAAATTACTTTATATTCATGGAATCATGCTAGGAATTGAATATTTTGAAGTTTTATATCATGTTGTATTCCTTGTCATAAAATATGATTTATGTTTTTGATCTTCCTAGTTGACTCATGACTGATGATATAGGATATCATCAGTAGTGAATTAGTATAAAACCATTGGTTTTTTTATTCATAGAATATAATTATTGAATATCATATCCCAT
This sequence comes from Viscum album, assembly GCA_963277665.1. Taxonomy (NCBI): domain Eukaryota; kingdom Viridiplantae; phylum Streptophyta; class Magnoliopsida; order Santalales; family Viscaceae; genus Viscum; species Viscum album. The sequence continues at coordinate 1,133,884,657 of OY728141.1, read as the reverse complement.
GATAACATTGAACCATGTTTTCAAAAACAGAGTTTTGTATTTCCTTTACAATATTGGAACATATCATAAAATATGAGATGACACGTAAGGTAATACCTTTACTTATCATATTATAGGATACAATATAGATGTTAGTCATAAAATATGATTGATAGGGATTAAACTGTTTAAGCACCATCACCTATCAATTGTAGCTTTCCATTCATCCCGAACCATTAAATATGATTTATAAAAAAGATTTATTTTTATTTAAATTCATTTATGAATTAAATTATACCATTTTTAAATTATTTATAAATAATAAAAGGTATTTTGGGACATTTATTAATTTATAAAGTGTTTATAAGTCAATTAATTATAATTTTTTATAATGAATTAAGTAAATGTTTATGAAACATTTATTAATAAATATTCCATAATATTAAGTGTTAATATTAATATACCATTTACCAAATTATATGACATGAATTATGACTTATAAATAAAATTTTTATTTAGAAATCATAAAGATAATTTATAAAGTGTTTATAAATTAAAAAATAAGGCTAAATATAAAGTGTTTATATTTTAAGATTATGAATTTCTCATGATACTTAATTTCAATTATTCAAATTAAGTTCCTTATCTCGAATATTATTTAAACCACATCAAAACAAGTTCTGATGATTGATTTGATCAAGGTTTAAGTATGTTAAATATATGATATTTAGATTATGTAAATAGTTTACATATTATAAAATAAAATATAAAATGTTTATATTTAATTTAATAACATATATTTAAAGTAAATTTCATATTATGAAATGAATATAAAGTATTTATATTCAATATTATGGAATGTATATAATAAATAACTAAAATTATAAAGTATTTATGATTAAATTTGATTTATAAATTGTTCATAAATGTTTATATCATGTTTAAATGTGTGAATTTTTTATTTATTTAAAAGTTATTCCCTTCTTTTATTCATGAATATAATTGTTACATTTTGAATGGTTGTATGCTTTAGTTTAAATTATTAAACTACTTCTAGATATTATCATACATGCATTTTAGGAGTTACATTCTAGGTATGATAATGGGTTTGGTTTTCATCTACCTTGACTTTGGTTTTTAATTTAAGTTATTATCTTGAATATAGTTAATAAATATAGTTTATACATATCAGTTATTAGAATTATGATGAATTGTAATCTCTCTTGAGAAAATTATCCTTGGGTAGAGGGAATTTAGGTCAGACTTCCCATTATCCTAGAGGATTACACCTTATTCTATAAAGGTAGGGACTATATATCTATGGATCAAAGATTAATCATGTGGAGAATATCAATTTCATATAATTATAAACCTTTACATGAAAATTTCACACACCTTATTCCTGAGAAACTTTTGGATGTGTGTAAATATTTTTATCTTTTATTTTTGGGTGAGTAACACAAACTGTGGGTTGTGTAAAGAGTTACACATAAATATGATTTTTGTTAAGATGTTAAGTTTTTTCAATTCACTATATTCATTTCACTAGATTGAGGTCACTAGAATCAGTTCATCGTAAGTTAGAGTAGCTTGGTGTATAGACAGTGGTAGAAGGACCTCTCTAGGAGGTGGTGGAAGAATTAGAAGTTCACATATTCTGATGAAACTATGGAGGACCATAAATTTAAAAAATAATGGTCCAAAAGTTTATCAAAGAATAAGTCTCTAGAAAGGCATTCACTAGGGGAAGTGGTTTAAATCAATGGGATATTGGAGATCAACAGTTACCATTCTAGTTGGGGAATTTTCCATAAACACTGGAGGTTAGTATAACTAGTATGAGTGACTTACTACTCCTATAAAAGGAAGTGGGGAAATTTTGTAAAGTGGCCTCTATATTAAAATATTGAACCTAGTGAATGTATAGTGAATTATAATCTATATAGTGATTTTGATCTAATCAATGAGTTACAAATCCTTAATCCTTTGTAATGAATTTCATACTAATGGGGTTTTTAGTTGATTGAAATTATTATACTTTTAGTGTATATAAATAAATAACCATTGTTTCTCCCATTCATTTTAGACACATTGTTTGATGCATGAAAATAACTTATGTTCTTTCATTGTTTTATGTTCTTCCATTGGTTGTATTTTCGTTGAATTAAAAGCATGGGAGTTATCTATAATTGTGTGAGAGATTTGACTTTTTATAGTGAGTAGGGTGTCAAGTATTTCTACTTTCTGTACACTTAGTTAAGGGAGGGAAATTCTAGAGGTCTCAATTTTGTTACAATAAACCTATAATGTGTAAACTTTTTGTGGATTTAAGATCCTGGTTACAGTGATACCAAATATTCCCAATTTCTAATAAGTAGAATAGAAGTGGAGGTTCTTATTTTGGTGGTACCAGAGTCTTGTAGTATGGTGCTCACTAAAGACACTCCAAGGTAGCTCAGGTTTCACTCACTCTTTCCTTGATGGAATTTTGTTTTCAGTGGGAGTTCACTATTAGTGTAAGTTATTAAGTTAGATAAAGGGAAGGTCCAGATCGATAATTTTGGTTGAATGTTTTTTTTTGGATTTTTGATAATATAGATGAAGGAGCATTTAATTCAAAAGTTCCTAGATATTCAACTAACTAGTTCACATCTATAAAAAATGTAAAAGTAGGAATGGTAATGGATGGGAAGGAAGGAACTTGGGTTAGTTTGGTTGTTGTTGGTATGGAATGTTTCCTTTAACATCCATAAATTGAAAATGACAGTAGACATTGTGACACCCCAACCTCAGATAACTTGAAGCTAGTGCATTATTACATTACATTAGCATGATTACAAGGAATCACATCCCGAAGAACCGTACAATTTAACTGTCTTGGAAATCTAGATTACAAACATGATACCCATAATTCATTGGGAAAACAAAATAAAACATTCCACACAATAACTAAAATAAACTACATCTTTGAAATATTAATCAAAGTTCTATTCTTCACAACCTGGGGAGAGAAACATAATAAGGGTGAGCTCAAATTCTCAGTAAGGTTATGTATAATGGAAGCAATAATCAATCTACATGGAAAGGTAAATATCTGACAACACTTCCCATTTGGAAAACTAGATAAGGAAAAAATAATATGGAAAGTAAAGAACTGAAAAATATGCCATAAATCAATAAATTGGGAATGAACAACGTAAATAGATATGTTGATGCAAAATCTCATGGATAAATAATAACTGAAATTAAATGAGGGAAATACTTCATTTAAGGACGTCATGTCTCAGGTACATGAAAACCTATTACCATCAAGACCTTTCACAAGACAATTTAAAATTTAGGGTAGAAACTAATTTGGCCAACTTATTCATCTCATGAGAAACTGTAGATGCATCGAGGATCAATATAAAGTCCGAGATCCACCCATCATTTCCAGTCCAAATTATTTCTCATATTTAATAATCAAAATAAATAATATGCCTCATAAAATAACCATATTGAATGAGTAATATAAATATATCAATAATTACCATGAATAAAAAATATAATTTCATAAAAATAATGATATTCATGATATAACAAATCAAAGGGTAGAATATACACCGTATAAATGGAATTAGGTGCATAACATTTCAATATGCTTCAATGAAATGAAATTGAGATGAAATCCCTTACCTTAAGTATGATACTCTCTGTATTTGTCCGAAACTCTTGTATGATGGTATTATTAACTTAAATTAGAATCATAATAATATTTATGATACCATATATTATTCTTTTATACCTTTATATTACCCATTTATTAACAATTCCAAGTTAATGCAATATTTAGGGTAATAATCGTTTCGTTTTATCATACATGTTTTGACTTGTTATTCTAGATAATATTACTTAGATCATGATTTAATTACTTTTAAAATGAATAATATTATTTATATATAATATATATTCATAATATAAATATATATAATAGATAGGAATACACTATTCATGGAGACGGTAGGCCGTACGTACGCATGAACACTGTTTCTATTTTCTTATCATACGAATAGAAGTAAGTGAATGAAATATATGTACATACATACATACATAAATACATATATATATAAATATTATTCCAGTAGTGTTATTATGTCATATATTTCATAATTATTCATAATATATATCTTTATAATCATTCTTGGATGGTGAACGTGAAAGATCAGTCTCATCGCGTCGTGGAGATGGTAAGCCATACGTACGCACGAGCAACAATATCATTTCCTTAATGGTTTAATGGTATGGATTTTGATTGAAAATTAATTGTAAAGAAATAATATCATGTTATATTTATTTTTTAATTCATTTTTATTCATCATTGTACCCATCTAAATGTAGTATATATTAAAAATAGTTTACACCACGGCGTGGAGATGGTAAGATGTACGCACGAACGCGTGATGATATTGTTTTTCATAGGATGGGTAAAATAGGAATTTGGTTTTAATATAATCATAACAACATATAATCATATATTAGATTCTAGAGTTATTATTTTAGTATGGTAACAACTTAGTAAGAGGAAGTAGAAGAAGAAATGAACTTTGAAAGAAGGGATAAACCGATTACCTCTTCTTCGGGTGTCTCCTTTTGATTTGCACCAAATGACTCCTTAAGTTGGTTTTCTTCCCAAAGGGTTGCCTCTAGGATAAATTAAATAAATTTGGGAGGATATTTGGGTAGGGTTTGGCCAAGACAAATGGCTTTTGAGGTGTGAATAAGTTGTTAGAGGTGGTGCCTTTTTATAAGAGGGATGAGGGGTACTTTAGGAAGGTAATGAAATATTATTTTATTATAAATTGATTTTTGGTATAAAATAGTACCAAACTAATTTATTTAAAATATAATATACCTTTGGGTCTAAAAAATATAAAAAATTGGTTTTAGGCAAGTTTAGGTCCCAAAATTTACCTTATATTTTAGCTTTAACCCTTAGTTAAAAACATTATCTCTTACCATTTCTTCTTGCATTTTCATAATATATGGTAACTATATTTACTATAAAATGAAAATAGAACAAAAAATGTATCATTAATGAAATTTTTAACATTATATAATTCATTTATAAGAATATTAGTTTTTTAGGATTTTTATATCATTTAATAAAATAGTATTTTGTTTAAAAACTCATTTATGTCAATTTTGACACTATTTAGTAATTTTTTTTAAAGTTATAAAAATTTTATTCCTTTGAACCAAAGGTATTAAATCATACCTAATATGTCAATTTGATTCAAAAAATTTGGGGATAGAATCAAAAATAACCAAATTATATTTATAATATCATTTATTTGAATCCTTTATTAATGAAGAAATCACTACATCATCATCGTGTCATAATTAAATTTATTTATTTAATGTCTAAAAATTATAAATAAAATATCATGATTTATAAAATATTTTTATCTTTTTAATTAATATTTATAGTCAAATATATAAATTATATATCCCCATAAAAAAATTGCTTTAGTAAAAGATATATGTTTATGTTATATTTTTCTATACTTTAAATTAATTCTTATAAAATGTCATTTTCACACCCAAGTGGATCCATGGGGTTCCAAAATCAACCCAAGGAAGATCATAGTCGTAAATATCTCATAAAATAGGATTAGGACATGTGTTAGGGTAGTTTTATATTGTTATAATATTATTTTATTACCCTTATTTACTTGATTTACCCTTTTTACCATGGTAAATAAAAATAATTACTAAAGTTACTATTCATAATGTCAAAAAATAAAAGGTACCTATTTACAAAATTTTTACCTTATAATTAAAAATATTGAATCCATTTTTCAAAATTCAAAACATATAAGTTACAGTAATTGATTTAAAATTAATTCCCCTTGTCAAAACCAAAAAGCAGGTTTTTAAGAAGTAATATCTATCAAAAGATTGACATGTGTTTATGTTCAATTTAAATGTGAAATTACTTAAAAATATCATAATTGGATTAAATTATAAAATATTAATCCAATTACACTTTAAAATCAATTAAAAATACAATCAAACAATATTAATAAATTAGATGAAAAGGCAGTTTTGAGTTAAAATGCAGTATTTTTCACTATTCATCAAAAATAGAAATTTTTTAGAAAATTACCAAAATTTTACCGTAAGATAATTTTGATATTAAAAATTCATAAATGAAGTATATTTTAAAAAATAAAGTTTATAAAATTTCAAAATGTGGTTATTACTATTCATAAATGCTTTTTAAACAGTTACTTTGATAGGTCGTGGTGTGCTTGAACTCAAGGTTGCGTAAAATGAAAGCCATTGAATTATTTAAAAATAAGCATACCATGGAATCTTGAGGTGTTACATTATTCCCCCTTAAAATAATTTTGTTCTCAAAATTTCCAAAATATCACAACATAAAAAGATTCGGGTGGTTCTCCATCATATGTTCTTCAGGTTCCCACATCGCCTCTTCCATTTTATGGTTTCTCTAAAGATCTTTTACCATACGAGTTGTTTGATTTATCAAAAATTGTTATTTAGTATCAATAATATTGACAGGATCTTCAAAATAATACATATCAGGTTCCAGTTCTATTTCTTCATAGGTGAGTACGTGCATTGGGTCTAATATGTATTTCCTTAACAATGATATGTAGAACACATCATGAAATTTCAAGAGACTTGGAGTCATTGCCAAATGGTAGGCTACAAATCTGATTCATTCTAGAATTTAAAAAGGTTTGATGTACATGGGAGTTAATTTACCCTTCTTACCGAATCGTATAACACCCTTCCATGGAGATACCTTCAAGAAAATATGATCTCCTACTTGAAATTCCAAATCCTTTCTTCGGTTATCGACATAGTTCTTTTGCCTACTCTAAAATGTTTTTATATGGGGTTGGATAATCTTTACCTTCTCCATTTTTTCTTCAACAAGTTCTAGACCTACAAGTTTTCTTTCATCCACATCATCCCAACAAGTTGGTGTATGACATCTCTTTCCATATAATTCTTCATATGGTGCCATCTCGATACTTGAATGGAAGATATTGTTATAAGAAAATTATACTAGAGGTAAATACTGATCCCACGTACCTTGAAAGTCAAGTGAGTAGGATATCAACATGTATTCTAAAGTTTGAATAGTCTTTTCTGATTTTCCATTAGTTTGAGGGTGGTAAACAGTGCTCCAACGAAGTTTAGTATCTAGAGCCTTATGAATACTTTACCAGAATATTGATGTAAAACATGGATCATGATAAAAAAAATTGATAGGGGTCCACCATGAAGTCTTACAACTTCATTAATATATAGTCTTTCTAAACATTCAAGTGGTAAATCTCTTCATATAGCAAGAAAATGTGCTGACTTGGTAAGACGATCAACAATAACCCATATCTCATCATTTCTTCTGAGAGTCTTTGGTAGCCCCATGACAAAGTTCATTATAATATCTTCCCATTTCTACACAGGTATAAGAAGAGTTTGCATGACTCAAATAGGATGTTATCTTCTAACCTTCACCTATTGACAAACCAAACATTTCGACACATAATCATCAATTTCCCTCTTTATATTGTCCCACGAAAAATGTTCTTTCAAATATCTATACTTCTTAGTGACACTAGGGTGTATAGAGAAATTGGAGCTATGAGCATCATCCAATAATTCCATTTTTATCTCAGGTATAGTGGGAACAAAAATCCTCTTCCCAAATTTCAAAATTCCATCTTCAAATTTGAAATTAATCAATATACCCTCATTCAAAACTTTAATTTTCTTTCGAAACTCCTCATCATCAGTCTGAGAACTTTTTATCCTTTCTAATAAAGATGGTTTGGAAACCATTTGAAAGAGTAGTGATGTTTCACCCTTAATGATAATTCTCATATCTATATTTACTATATCAATGAACACAGGATCCCTTTAAACTCTCATCTTGTTCAGAACTCCATGGTCCATTCTGCTCAAGGCATTCTCCACCTTATTTTTCTTCTCTAGGTGGTAGTGTATTGTGCAATCATAATCCTTTATTAGCTCAATCCATCTCCTTTGTATCATTCCGAGTTCTTTCTGTGAGAAAATATATTTTAAACTATTGTGATCAGTATATATCTCACATTTTCACCATAGAGATAATGTATCTACATCTTCAGAGAAAATATTATTGCATCTAAATCAAGATCATGTGTTGGATAGTTTTGTTCATGGGTTTTTAATTTCCTTGATGAATATTCAATAACCCTATCATTTTGCATAAGGATATAACCAAGTACTTTATTTGACGCATCACTATAAATAACAAACCCATCATTCCAAAATGGTAAATTCAAGATAAGAGAATTGATTAATCTTCTTTTAAATTCATCAAAACATTATTATCAATCTTTTTTCCAAATTAATTTAACCCCTTTACATGTGATCTTGGTTAATGGGTTAGCCAATCGGGTGAAATTTTGGACGAAATGCCGATAGTAACCTGATAAACCAATAAAACTACATACCTCAGTTATACTTTTCAGTGTTGTCCATTCTTGAATTTCTTTTATATTTGAAGGATCAATATAGATTACATCATTAGAGACTATATGGACAAGGAAAGAAATTTCCTAAAGACAGAATTCACACTTTCTAAATTTACTATATAATTCTTCTCTCCTGAGAGTCTCAAGAATGATTCGCAAGTGATACTCATGGTCTTCAAAGATTTTATAATATATCATAATATCATCAATGAATACCACAAAAAAATTATCAAGATATTCTTTGAATAATCTATTCATGAGATCCATAAAAATTGAGGGTGCATTAGTCAATCCAAAAGGCATTACTGTAAATTAGTAATGACCATACCTCATTCGAAAAGCTGTATTCAGAATATCTTCCTTATTCAATCATAATTGATGGTATCCATAATGAAGATCAATATTTGAAAATAATTTAGCTCCTTGAAGGTGATCAAATAAATCATCAATAAGAGGTAGAGTATACTTGTTCTTTATTGTAATCACATTGATTTCTCTATAATTAATACACAGCCTCATGGATCCATCTTTCTTCTTGAAAAAAAGAATAGGGGATCCCCATGGAGAAACACTAGGATGGATAAATCCCTTTTGACTGAATTCTTCAAGTTGTTTTTTTATCTCCACTAATTCCACAATGGATATTCTATAGGGAGTTTTTGATATTGGCCTTATATAAGGGATTAAATCAATACAAAACTCAAATTCACACTATGGGGGTGCCCAGGTAAATCTTCAGAAAAACATCAATGTATTTTTTTTATAATAGGTACATCCTCAATTTGAAGATTACCTCCTTCATCCCTAGATTTTGATTTCTCTTCATCCTCAATAATCTCATTCAGTAAAGCTATTGGGGGTAGATTTTGATAATAATTAGGAGATGAAGTTTCTTCTCTAAAGATAATAGATTCTACATCTTCCTCACAAATAAAAACTTCCTTATTCTTGCAATAGATTTTCACATCATAAGTCATAAAATTTTGTTACTTTGGGTGAATTATCATAAGTGTATTCCCAAAGTCTAACTTAGGGTATGCTCCCTAATCTATGTTCTCTAAATATAATTTCCAAGGTTGTTGCTAAACTTCCTATGATACCAACTATAACCTCCCGAACTCAGATAACCTAAAGTTGGTGCATTATTACATTACATTGGCATGATTACAAGGAATCATGTCCTGAAGGACCTTCCAATTTATCTGTCTTGGAAATATAGATTACAAACATGATACCCATAATACATTGGGAAAATAAAACAAAACATGCCACACAATAACTGAAATAAATAACATCCTTGAAATCTTAATCAAAGTTCTCTTCTTCACAACCTGGGGATAGAAACATAATAATGGTGAAATCAAATGCTGAGTAAGTTTATGCACAATAGAGGCAATAATCAATCTATATAGAAATGTAAATATCTGAGAACACTTTACATTTAAAAAACAAGATAAGGAACAAATAATATGGAAAGTAAATAATTGAAACACATGCCATAAATCAATAAACTGAGAATGAACTACCTCCATAGATATGTTAACACAAAATCTCATGGATAAATAATAACTGAAATTAAATGAGGGAAATACTTTATTTAAGGACGTCATGTATCAGGCACATGAAAACCTATTACCATTAAGACCTTTCACAAGACAGTTTAAAATTAAGGGTAGAAACCCATTTTGCCAACTTATTCATCTCATGAAAGCCTATTGATGGATCAAGGAGCTATATAAAGTCCAAACTCCACCCGTTATTGCTAGTCCAAAGTATTTCTCATATTGAATAATCAAAATAAATAATATGACTTATCAAATGACCATATTGAATGAGTAATATGGATCTATCAATAATTACCATGAATGAAGTAATATAATAACATGAAAATAATGAAATTCATGATATAACAAATCAAAGGGTAGAATATACACTGTATAAATAGAACTAGGTGCATAACATTACAATATGCCTCAATAAAATGAAATTGAGACAAAATCCCTTACCTTAAGTCTGATACTCTCTGTATTTGTCAGAAATTCCTATATGATGATATTATTAACTTATATTAGAATCATAATAATATTTATGATATCATATATGATTTTTTATGCCTTTATATTACCCATTTATTAACAATTCCAAGTTAATGCAATATTTCGGGTAATAATCACTTCGTTTTATCGTACATGTTTTGACTTGTTATTCTTGATCATATTATTTAGATCATGATTTAATTACTTTAAAAATTTATAATATTATTTATATATCATATATATTCATAATATAAATATATATAATATATAGGAATACACTGTTCATAGAGACGGTAGGCCGTACGTACGCATGAATGCTGTTTCTGTTTTCTTATTGTATGAATGGAAGTAAGTGGATGAAATATATGTACAAACACACACATATATTATTATAGTATAATTATAATGTTATATATTTCATAATTATTCATAATATATATCTTTATAATCATTCTTGGATGGTGAATGTCGACGATGAGTCTCATTGTGTTGTGGAGACGATAAGCCATACATACGTATGAGCGACGATATCATTTCCTTAATGGTTTAATGGTATGGATTTGGATCGAAAATGAATTATAAAGAAATAATATCATGTAATATTTATTATTTAATTCATTTTTATTCATCATTATACCCATTTAAATGAAGTATAGATGAAAAATGGTTTACACCACGACATGGAGACGGTAAGCCGTATGCACGCACACATGGTGATATTGTTTTTCATAGGACGGGTAAATGAGAAATATGGTTGTCCCATAATAATAACAACATCTTAGAATATATTAGATACTGGAGTTATTATTTTAGTATGGTAACAACTTAGTCAGAGGAAGTGGAAGAAGAAATGAACTTTGAAAGAATGGATAAAACGATAACCTCTTCTTCGGGTGTCTCCTTTTGATTTTTACAAAAGGACTCATTAAGTTTGGTTTCTACCAAATAGATGTCATATATGATGAATTAAATTAAGTTTTTAGGATATTTGGGTATCTTTTGGCCGATCCAAAGGGCTTTGCATGTGTGAATAAGTGGGTAGAGGTGGTTCCCTTTTATAAGAGGGAGGAGGGGAACTTTAGAAAGGTATTGAAATATTATTTTATTATAAATTTATTTTCGGTTTAAAATGTTAAAAAACACATTTATTTTAAAGATAAGATTTTTTGGGTTGAAAAACTCTCAACAAATAGGTTTTAGACATGTTTAGGTTACAAAATTAACCTTATATTTTAGCTTTAACCCTTCGTTAAAAACATTTACTCTTACCATGTCTTCTTGCATTTTCATAATATATGGTAACTATATTTACTATAAAATGACAATCGAACCATAAGTGGATCATTAATGAAATTTTTAACATTATATATTTCAGTTGGATGAATCTTAGATTTTTGGGATTTTTATATCATTAAATAAAATAGTATTTGTTTTAAAAACTCATTTATGTCAATTTTGAAACTATTTAGTAATTGATTTTTGTTAAAGTCATAAAAACTTGATTCCTTCGAACCAAAGACATTAAATCTTACCTAATATGTAAATAGAATCCATAAAAGTCATGTATTGAATCAAAATAACTAAATTATATTTATTTTAATATTTATAATATCATTTATTTTAATCCTTTATTAATGAATCCATCACTACATCATCATTGTGTCATAATTAAATTTATTTATTTAATGTCTAAAAATTATAAATAAAATATAATGATGTAGGAAATATTTTTATCTTTATAATTAATATTTATATTATAAGATAACAATTATATAACCTCATATAATTTTTTAGTAAAAGATACATGTTTATGTTGTATTTTTTATACTTTAAATTAATTCTTATAAAATGTCATTTTCACACCCAAGTGGCTCCATGGGGTCCCAAAATCGACCCAAGTAATCCCATAATTTGAAATATATCATCCAATAGGATGAGGAAATGTGTTAGTGTAGTTTTATATTATTATAATATTATTTTATTACCCTTATTTACTTGATTTACCCTTTTTACCATGGTAAATAAAAATAATTGCTGAAGTTACTATTCATAATGTCCAAAAATAAAAGGTACCTATTTAAAAAATGTGGAACTTATAATTAAAAATATGGAATTAATTTTTACAAATTCAAAACAAAAAATTTTCAGTAATTAATTTAAAATTAATTCCTGTTGTCAAAACCAAAAAGTGGGTTTTTAAGAAGTAATATCTATAAAAAATTAACATGTGTTTATGTACAATTTAAATGTGAAATTACTTCCAATGATCATAATTGTATTAAATGATAAAATATTAATCCAATTACACTTTAAAATAAATTAAAATTACAATAAAAAATATTAATAAATTATATGAAAAGGCAATTTTGAGTTAAAATGCAGTATTTTTCACTATTCATCAAAAATGGAAACTTTTCAGAAAATTACCAAAATTTCACCCTAATATAATTTTGTTATTCCAAATTCAAAAGTGAATTCTATTTTAAAAATAAAGTTTATAAAATTTCAAAATGTGTTTAGTACTATTCATAACTACTTTTAAACGACTACTTTGATTGGTCGTGGTGTGCTTGAACTCAGGGTTGCGTACAACGCAAGCCATTGAATTATTTAAAAAGAATCATACCGTGGAAGATTGGGGTGTTACATACATCATAAAATATCTAGAGGATATGTATTATAGACTATTAAAAATTAATAAATTATTCATGATTCAATGGTTTTTCTATATGAGGTTATTATAAGGAAGACCAATGAAATATCATGTGAATTATTTCAACATGACTCGAGGGTAGATCAAATAAGTGAAGGTGAAATTAAAAAATGATGTATGGTAACTCCCACTATTATCATTAGTACTATAGAGTTGGGATGTGATGGTGGCTATTATAAGTAACCCATATTTAAGGAAATAATTGGTATTTGGGGATGTCTAGAATTTGATCCTTAATGAAGAAATTTGTCAAAGGGAAGTTTGGAGACCATCTATTAGTGATCTTAATGTCGACGAATGAGGATAGTCACCCTATAAGAGATATAAAAAGATACCATTAGAATATAAATCTAGAGAAAGGATCCATATAAAGTCCACTGGTCCTAGTCCTCTATGTTAGATTTTTGGGAATAAAGGATACATCATGAAGAATTACAAAAGTTATTAGGAGAAATTTGAAAGGGTATCAAATTCTAGAAGTTCAAAATTTTGTTATTATAATGAATGGTGGTAACAAACTGTTGCTTAGTATTAATGTTTTAGTGGAATAATTGGTAATTGATTCCAATTCATATTTACATTCAATGAAATAACATGGATACGTGGTAAATTATGTATTTGGATGTTTTGGAAAAGTTCATCTAACAGATAATGAAACCTTTGATGTGGATATAAAGGGTGATTTGAATATAAAAATGAGTAACAATGGGATCTTTATACTCAAATGAGTTAGGAACATCCCAAGTCTATAGAAAAATATTATTTCTATCAGAATTTTTTTTGAGGTAGTATATAGTGAAACATTCTCAAATGGAGTCTAGAAAGTGACTCAAGGATTCATGGTGGTTATAAGAGGAGTAAAGGATAGGACCTTGTATTTGATTAAAATTACGAATGAAATTGAAATGGTCAGAACCATATCATCCAAAGATATTGAAGTTTTTTACTTTAGGATTAGTTATATCATTGAGAAGAATATTAAAATTCTAATGAAAAATGGAATACTATATATTGATTACATAAATATCAAAGGTGTGAAAGTTGTGTGTTGGAGAAAAAGATAATGGTATCCTTCGATTTAGATGGATATAATCCCATAGATCATAAGTTAGAACCAGTTCACTTAGATTTTTGGGACCTACCCCTATCCAATATTGAAAATTTATCTTTACATTGTAACCTTTATTGATTAGTCTAATAAAAAAGTATTAGTTTAATTTTTAAAGTATAAATATTATGTTTTTAGGATTTTATTCATTGTAAAGACACGGTAGAAGGGGACTTGGTTGAAAGATGAAATGTATTCATTCTGAAAATGGTGGTGAATACACCAAACACAACTTTTAAAATTTCTACCAAAATAAGGGAATAAGGAATGATAAGATAATTTACAAGACACCATAGAAAAATGGTGTTGCTGGAAGGATGACTAATTTTTTTTGAGAAGGATTGAATCATCTAACCACACTCCAGAATTTACAAGGTAATTTTGGTTGCGGTAATCAATACAGGGTCATACCTCATCAATAGGTGTCCAACATTATAAATTGGGAAGGAAATTACAGAGGATATATGGTATGGTAAAATATTTTATTTTTTCCATAATAAGGTCTTCATAATCTTAGTTTATCTGAATATTGATGCTAAGGATTGAGACAAGATCGAGTAAAAATCCAAAGCGTATTTTCTCATTGGGTAAGAAGATGATAAATTTGGATTTTGAGTATGGTATAATAACAGGATACAAGTCATGTAGAGCCAAGATATTATCTTTAATGAGAAGGTTCCCCTGAAATAATGGAACTTGGTGGAGAAATAAATTAAAGGTAATAAATCAACCATTAAAGTAAAAGTTAATTTGATTAAGAATACCCGAAGGGATGAAAACATGGATAAATCATATAAATGCACTAGAAGTCCATGGGGAGACCATTATAAGATATTTTTTAAAGTTCAAGGACTACTAAAGATCAATTGGGAGTTCTAAAAGTTAAGTATTTAGAAGATAGAGCATAACTGAGAAATATATAACAACAGATTTAGTTAAGAAGATTAACCAGATCTAGAAGGATAGTTTAGAGGTTTGGGGATAACATTAATTTTCTACTCTTGATAAATACCAGAGAACTAGAGAGACCATATTAGGTAGACACACTTAATGATACTCAATAGTGGAATCTAGTGATGTATAATGATATATATTCATTAATTCACAACATAAATAAGAAACTAAAAAAATTAACATAGGGAAATAATTCACTTGAAAATAAGTGGGTTTAGAATTTTAAGGAAGATGTTGATGGAAAGAAGCATTTCAAAGAACAACTTGTGTTAAAGGGATTTCAAAAAAAAAAGAAAAATTTTATTTCTCAAAAATATCCTCATCGATAGTTAAACATGTAACTATCCAAATTATTCTAATAATGGTGGAATCAAAAGATCTATAATTAAAAAAATGGATTAGAGACAACCTTAATTCATGGTGATTTGGAACAATTGATCTATATGAAGCATCTAGTGCATTTCATGGATGATGGTAACCCGAATTTGTTTATAAATTAAAGAAAAGTCTTTATGTGTTTAAGTAAGAATTGAGATAGTGTAATTAGAAGTTCAAAATGAAGGACCTTGGATAATCCAATAAAATATTAGGGATAAGGATTATAAGGTATATGAAATCCAATTTTTTTGTGTTATCATAGAAATACTACATCTGAAAGATCATTGAAAAATTTGTAATTACTATATATAATCCCTTATCAAAACCTATTTTAGTAGAATTCAAATTGTGCAAGTCAAAAACACTAAAAATGGAAGAAGTTATCCAATACATATATAATGTTCCAAATGCATTAGTGGTATGAACCTTGACATGTGAAATGATTTTTAATCATTTAGAAATTTCTTTTTAGTGTAAATTATAACTTACTTTATGTTGAACCCGATAAGGGAAGATTGTGAAGTTGTAAATTGGATCATCTAATAATTGAAAGTATCAAAATTTGTTGATTTATGGTTTGGAGAGGAAGATCCATTTCATGGATTTTTTGATACAGATTTCACCAGAGATTTAGATACCCAAAAGAGCATGACTGTTTTTGTGTTCTCCTATGGAGGAACAGTGATCCATTATATGTCATGACTACAGATGATTGTTACTAAAAGTAAAACAAAAGAAGAGTATGTGGATAAAATAGAATTAGGGAAGGCATTGGTCAGGTTGATGTGTTTACTAAAGGAGCTGGAAAAGAGTTAGGATAGTGGAGTCTTATTTCATGAAAATCAGAGTGTAATCTATTTGGCTCAGAACCTAGTGTTTCATGCAAGGAAAAATAATATTGACCCGAAGTACCACTTCATTAGAAACATGTTTGAGGAAAAGTTGTTGTATCTATATAATATAACTAGAATCCAAAATCTAATGTACATGTTCACTAAGTAATTACTTTAATAAAGTATGAGGTAGTATCTTGCCTCAATGAGACTTGGGTGAATGGAAGGAGGATGTAGAACACTATATGTTGTAGAAGAGGAAGGTAAGTTTTCTCAAATTTTAAAAGTTTCAGAGAGCTTCCAAAGGCTACCTAGAACATTCTTCAATTAGGATACTGTTGGGAGATGAAGTTTTTTTTAGTTCACTAGATTCAGGTATGAAAATTCAGTTAATCAAAAGTTGGATTGGATAAATATGTAGGAAATGACATCAGGACCTCTCGAGGTGGCATTATAACTGTCATAAGTTCATATATTCTAATGGAAATATAGAGGAACTTAAATTCAAAAAATAATGGTCTAGAAGTTTGGTGAGGTAGAAATATCTATAAAGGTGTTCACCAGGGGAAGCAGTCAAAGTCAAAGGGCTATTGGAGATCAACTATTTCCATTCTAGATGGAGGATTTTCTAAGAATATTGAAGGTTGGTGTAACTGGGATGACCAATCAACTACTCCTATAAAAGGAAGTGGGGATATTTTATAGTGTTAACCCTTTATCAAAATATCACACCCAATGAAATCATAGTGAATTAGAATATGTGTAGTGATTCTAATATGATCATTGAATTACAAAGTGATAATCCTTTATAATGAATTTTTTACTGATGGGTTTTTTAGTTGATTGTAATTATTATACTTCTAGTGAATATACATAAAGTAGTTTTGTTTCTCCCATGAATGTATGAATCATTTTATGAAGCAGATAAATCTCTTATGTTATTTCCTTATTTATGTTATCTTTTTGGTTGTGTTTATATTAATTTTAATGTGTGTGAGTTCATAGGAATTGTGTACAAGGTTCGACATTGAGTGGTGAGTAGGGTGTGAATAATTCCCACTTCAAGTATACTTAGATAAGGGGGATTCCCACTTCCAAATAGTTTTAACATATTAGTTTGGTGGAAGGAATAATATTTTAAACTAAATCACTAGAATCATGTATACATAAAGGGAATAACATGATATAAGATAAAAATATTAAATTCCATTAAAAATAATAATTGTTAAAATCCATCCAAATAAAAAACAAGTTAATACATTTATCATTAAACTGAGGAGGTTATTCTATAGAAGGGTGCCCATGGATTATCTTGTGTATGACATGGTGCAAATGACTAACCCTAAGAGTTAGGTAACCAAATCCCACTATGAAATTTGAGTTATAATTATTTGGGAAACCCTAAGTGTTAGGATACTATAGGAATAAACTTGAGTTTATCAAAATTTTGTATTGGACAAAGAGTTGTAGACTCAACCATACAAGAGTCATATATGATATGATTTTGATAATTCTATACCTAAATAGATAAGTTCTGAGAATAATTCCACAACAAAATCATTTCTTAGTGAAATATGGATCTTGTACCAGTAATGGATATGAATTTTTTAAAAAGAGTTTATAATTTTAGTTTGACCCCATTTAATAAAATACCTTATTAAATGTTGGTAAAATATGATACTCATTTGATAAAAAATTATGTTAGAAAAATAAAATCACCATAGAACATAACTTTGCGATAAATACTTGATAAATATAAGCTTAATGTAAGTAACTCTTATGACTGTTAACTTAAGGAGAGTTCTTAAGTAAGGAGAAATTCTATGTGTTGGAGAAATACCTTCTCGAGTAACCAAGTGTTGATTTTTTTAACAGGTGAATCTAGATGCTTATGGGAAGCATAAAATGATTCACTTAGGGATTCATAGACATTATATACAAAATTACCTAAGGAATTTCAATATCATATATTCAATATGTTTTTGTATGTAAATTGATACTTAATATGTTTGAGTATGTTAATAACTTAAAGAGACTACATATTTCCTTAAGGCTTATTCTTATTTAGGAATTCATTTAATTCTCACTGATGGAAATGTTATGATAATATGACTAAATTAAAGAAATATAACAACCCATACATTATATACATTGATATTACTTCAAAATTTAAGAATATTTATTACAAAATATAACAAATCCATGATAGGACCATATAAGTATAATGCCTTTAGAAACTATGAATCATGAACAACTGGTTCCTAAAACATCTACATTATCTCCTGCTTATTTCTTCATAACTAGACTCCTTTTTTACATATCTTACTTAATACCCTTCTTCATGACCTGGGGAAAAGAAAAATATGAAAGGGTGAGCTCAAATGCTCAGTAAGGGTAAACATGGGAGATATCAATCATATCATAATCATAGGATATAAAAACATAACATTTGAAAATATTATCCTACATATAAAAGATCATGATATCATGTTGTGGGATAAATCATAAAAGTTAAACGTAATCCCAAAAGTCATAACATATGAGATGAAAATTTTTTGGCATAAGAATAAGCATAGAAAATCCTTTTATATTCATTAAGGCTCATTTATAGGATAAAATCATAGGAACAATAAGTATATTATAATTGAAACATAACCCTATTAAATAATGTCATCTTAGATGGACAATAATTTTGATAAAACACTTAAAATTAATTCTTGAGGAAAATATCCTTTCTTCTTTATAAGAATTTTCTTTTATGAAAATGATTTGAAATTTTAATAGAAAATAATTTATTTGAAAATAAACTTTAAATCATGTAGACGAAGCTTCATGTAAATAAGGTTTTATGAAAACTTAAAAATCCATTCATTTCGTATAAGTTAAAAAAACATTCTCCTCATACTTTTTCCGAAAAAATCAAAAAAGTACCTCATACCGAAAACGAAAAAAGATTCGTTTAAACTGTTTAATAAAAATTCACAAATGGGTAAAATTGAATTTAAAAAATTAAATAATAATATAAATAATATTACATATTTAGGAAACATGATTGTGGATGATAAATATACCCTAGTAAATACTTATGTATAAACAATCTCGAATAATAATGAGATTGAAAAATTATCCCTTACCTTAGGTTCAATTTAATTCATATGTATACAAACCTACTTTATAATGATTTAAATAATTTCATTAAATAATTTCAGAATCATATTAATTTTTTTTATAAAATATGATCATATTATCATCTGTTTGTTAGTAACATTTCATTGTTACTCGTTATTCAGATATTAACTGCTTTATGTTCTTATGCATGTTCTGTCAAATAAATTATGGTTATCCTTATTTGGTCATTGTTATATAATTAAAAAATTATATTAATATAATATATACCATATTTATTTATTATTTACATCTATATAATCATGCTTTAATAAAGATCTTGTAAAATGAATCGTATCGCATTGTGGAGACGGTAAGCCATACGTATGTATGAGAGACAATATAATTCCTATAATTGTTCTATGGTATTGAAGTGGATGGTGTATACTATTTAATAATAAATATAATTTTATAATAATCATATATAGTTATTAATTCCATCATTATACCCATAAAATTAAGGTGGTGGTGAAAAAAAGATTACACCACAACGTGAAGACGGTAAGCCGTACGCATGCACGCGTGGTGATTTTGTTTTTCGTAGGATGGATAGATGGTGGAATATGGTAGTTTCATAATTACAATAACATATAAGTATATAATTAATTCTATATTTATTACTTTATAATGAAATAGATCATGAATAGGAAGTAGAAGAAGAAATAATTTTGAAAGAATCGGTAGAGGAGATTACCTCTTCTTTGATGTGCTTCCTCTGAATCACCTCTTAGAGCACTAGAGTTGGTCTTTTAAGAATACAAGAACCTCTATAATGTAACTAGTAAAGTTTATAAGGGATACGAGTAGAGGATGGATGATCATGAAGGCTCAAAGTGAAGTGAAGAGGTGAGGGAGGAGGTGTCCTTTTATAATTAAGGTGAGGGGCACTTTTGGGATCTCCAAAAATATTAATTAATAATAAAATAAATACCCATAAAAAAAACATCCAAAATGAACCAAATTCGAATAAAAGATTAGATAATGTTTCAATCTCACAACCCAATAATTTTTTTACAAGTATTTCTGTCAATTTAAACCTTATTTTTTAATTAACACTTAGTTATTCTATTTAATTTTTAACTAGGGTAACAAATAATTCAATATTAAAAGGGTAAAATATTTACTTATTTGATGTAAAATAGATCATAAATAAATAAATTATAAAATTTTATACTATATCATAATTATTATATTTTTTTTAAAAATGTTTTATGATTTTTAATTATTTTAATAAAACATTATTTTGATAAATAATCAATAGTGTCAATTTTGACACTATTAAATTCATAGATTTTTAAAAATATTAATATAAAAAGTTAACTTATAAAAAACAATTTTATAGTTTTAATAATAGGTAAATTTCATCGATAAAATTCATTATAAATACGAATTATCCAAAATTATATTTATTTTAACATTTTTTATAAAATTTATTTGTTATCTCTATAAATAAAATAATCACTACTCAATTTTGTGTAATTATTTAATATACTTATTTTTTGAATAAAAATTAAAAATAATATAATATTATTAATATAAATATGTTATATTTCATAAGAATATTTTTAGTCAAATTTATCTTTTGGAAAATCTAATATTTGAAATGTTATAGTTATTAAATTATGAATGCGACAACTTTAACATCACTTTAAATAAAATAATATAAGTGTCATAATACCTTCTATAAGGCTTCACATAGTTAATAACTCGACCATTTTATTATTATGGTCGATATATAATTGACCAATAATATTTGGTTAAGTGTTTGGGTCTTTTAATGGGTATTATTGTTTTAATATAAACTATATTATTGATTTTTCATCAATTAAATATTTTATGCATCATTAATGTATAAGTTATTAAGGTAATTATTTATTTACTAAAAATTAAAAATAAATTATCATGATAAATATAAAATTTTTATATTTCAAATGAGTATTTATAATAGAATTTATCTTCTATATAACCTTATATATAAAATTATTTATTTATTTAAAATTGAGTGGGACATATTTAACTTTTCTTTAAATAAATTAAATTAAATGTCCTAATCTCATCCAAGTGGATTAACATGGATATAATTTCAACCAAAGGATGATTCAGGTCAAACCACAATCATATAATGATATTAAGAAAATTTTTAGTGTAATTTTATAATAGTATTCTTACCCTTAATTACCCAGTTTTACCCTTTTACTGTATTAATAAAAATTACCGAAGTTACTATTCATAATTCCAAAAAATAAAATAATATATTTAAATAATTTGGACCAAATTATTCAAAATATAAAATCAATTTTTCAAAATTCAAAACATATAATTTTTAGTAATTAATTTAGAATTATTCCCATTGTCAGAAAGAGGGAACGCGTTTTAAAAGTTAAAACATTGCAAAAGATTGAAATGTTTTTACATCTGAATTCAATGTAAAATTAATGATAATGACCTAAATTATATTTAATTATAAAAATATATTATATTTATACTTTAAAACCATTCAATATTATAATTTAACCATATAAATTATTTTGATGAAAAAAGTTGTTTTCAATTAAAATTTAGGGTATTTTTACTACTAATCAAAATTTGAAAGTTATCAGAAAAATATTAATATTACATCAAAAGAAAATTTTTATATTCCACTAATAAAGAAAATATTTATTTTTTCAAATGAAAATTATTAATGTGTCAAAATATTAATTTAAAAGGGGTTTTCCAATAAAAGGTGGAAAATTACCCTTTTGAAAAAATATAGGCTTTTATACATCAAATAGGGTTTATTCATACTCCATGACAAAAATATCCATTGGATGAATATGAAAAATATTTTATTAATTATATAACACATATATTTAATTAATTTCATTTACTAATATTAATTCACATAACAAATATACAAATATATAAAAATTGGTAGCGAATGACTTCACCATACATTTTCATAAGTTAATTATATTTATTCATGCTAACCTAACATGTAGGTTATAATGATCATTTTATATTAGGGGTGTCTCATAGTTATTTTAAACTCACAATTGTGTGAAATTAAATCTATTTAATAAAAATTATTTAGAGAAATTATTTCATTAAAATGTCCGGGTGTTACAAGAAAAATTTACCTGATATTCTCAAGTGTTAAGAATATATGAACTATGCATGTGATGTCTAGGTATTGGTGCCGTGTTGATAGTAAATTTGATTAAAATTTCTAAATGAATGAATAAAATTTATTTGGATAGTCTATCAATAATTATTTGAGTAGCCAGTTAAGGTCATTGAAACTTAGTACTATCAGGATGAAGAAGTAATGATTCCATAGGGTGGAATTATTAGGATATTTGAAAGGGTTTATGAAACTCTATGAAATTTTCTTATTAGGAGTTTGTTTTATAGAAATTTATTATTTATTTATGAAGGGTATGTGATGAAAACTATATGTTTTTCAAGTGTTATAAATATATAAGAGTTCAAAATCAGGGGAATAATTTATTGAGCTTATAGTTAGCTTTCAAGTGATGAAACACAAAGTTATCACATCAAGGAATTGAATATAAAGAAATATATCAATATTGGATGAATCTAAATAAAAAATATGTATTTTTAACTTATTTTTATTACATGGTAATAAAAGTATGTTGTTAAAAAAGTATTGTTATAAAAAATATGCGATAATAAATTCAATACACATGGTTTATGATTCATTGGTTTATATAACTTGTTTTTAAAAAGAAGACAAGGATAATTTTTTTATCCATGATAAAGTTTTTATCCAAATATTTATTAAAATATAAGGTAAGGTGTTCCTGCTACCCATATATGGTACATTTTAAGGAATCAAGTCATATTTTCATATAAAAATGCTCCAAACACATGGAATACCATATATGATATGGACAAAATAGTTTATTTGTTAAAAATTTCTATTAAAAGAAAAAAAGTTTTATTTACTAACATAAATGATTTTTTACATCTTTTTCTGATTTTATGAAGTGAATATGGTGTTTAAGAGGACAGTGGGGGTATGTTTTAACTTATAGATGGTCAAAGATAAAAAATAAAAGATTATACTAGTCAAAAATTAAAATTATTTTCACTTGATATCCTAAATATGTTATGATATGTGATAGTAAAGAGAAATGTAAATAATTACATTTAGTTACTGTGATAAAGTGAAAATAATTATTTTTTAAAGGATTATTCCAATCTAAATATAAATATAATTATAATTAATATCCTAAAAGAGTTTTATGGTATAGAGTTAAAGAGAAATATAAAGAGTTATGATAGGCCCAAAGGGTGTTGTTAATTACCTATGGGTCTATATGAATAAAAAATTTATATAACTCAAACTTTGATTCTCGATTAATTAAAATGTAATATTAGGAATGTTAGAGGTTGAACCCATAGAGATGATGAAATTTGTTTGATTAGGTTTTCAAATGATTTAATTTTATTAATTTGTAGAAAATGATGAGAAAATATGGTTTTTGATTGATTTAAGGAAATAAAAATGAAAACGAAGTAGAGTGATTACTGTGTTTGAAAATATATTTTGAAGAACGTGCTGGGGTTTTGTAATATCAGGGTTCAGATGAAATTTGATTTAATAAAATAGGTTGATTAATTCATTATTCATGTTTTATTCGATATGAGGAAGATCTAATGGTTATGATATCTTCTCCTTGATGCGACAATACCCTATTTCCCTTGTTCTGATAATTTAGGGTGTTGTCAAATCAAGTTTGTCTCGATAGCATTTTTAAACCCGATTTACCCTAAAGTTGAAAATGGTCATTCCTTCTTTAGGGTGGTCATTTGCGAAAATTTATGTTCTTTTATGATTCAAGTATTAATGACCATGATAAAAGAAAAAAAGGTATTGGAAATTTAATATTGAATTAAGAAAAACCAAATACACAAATGAAGTAAAAAGAAATAAATACAATGTACCTTCTCCCTTCAATTACATTAACCTTTAACAAGGAGGGTTTACCCCCTCATCTTAGTTATGAGACAATAATATGGAAGGATAAATGAAAAAGAATGCATAAATAAAATGGATATGAACTCGAGGAGGGCGCAACATCTCTCTCCAAGATTTGGTGTCCACCAGATCTCTCCCCTTTAGTATCATCCTATCCCTCCTTTTATAGGAACTATATGAGATCAATTAAAATTTATCCTGAAAATTTACATGAAATGTAATGGTGTTTCACATCATTTAATTATGATCTGATTTTACCTTTGTGATTTCTAAATCTATGTGAATCTTATACAAATATCATTCATAGATCTGGAACCCTGACACCTTTTACAACGTGTTACTAGGAATCACAATATGTAACTGAATTTCACAGCATGTAATCTTTTCACGACTTGTTCTGGAAGTAGTAATTGAATTCAAATGTTACATGACATGTAATGGTGAATCACATCATTTAATAGATTTATGACTTGAAATTATTCACAAATTTTCTTTACAGTTTTCAGAATGTTGTGAAATGCTACTAAACATCATGTAATTATGTTTCACAATGTGTAATTACATTTTTCTACCCCAAAAGACTCATTTCACCTTGATTCTCCAGTTTTGTGCCTTAGAAGTTCTCCACGATCATCCTCAAAAATCCGGTGTCGTGCCACGACCTTCACTCATGATGAAAAGTGTTTTTCTTGATCCAATATTTTCATTTTTTCATTCCTTTTTCAAATATTCATTGTATCTTACCATAAAACACAAAGAAATTCAATATATTCCAAAATTGGAATGATTCATTATTTAATTACATAAATCAATACAATAAAACACTTTAAAATGTATGCATGAAATACACTTATCATGTTACATTTAGGTACCACAATAAGGTGAATATTACTATATCATAAAGGATTTTATGATGTGATGGAAAGGATGATGATATCAAACTTATAAATATTTCTAAGTAGAAAATAGAAGTTGAAATCCTAAAATTTGATGTTTTTATGCTAATAGATTTGAATATGTTCAAGGAGTTGAATATTAGGAATATGATTCCCAAATCTCACCATTATTCAAACCATAATTCTTCATATATGTTTCTAACTAAAAGGTTTAGTGGGAGGTTTTTATTATATGATCACATAGAGACATGATAAGAATTACATATAGATGTAATAATTTAACAAAACCCTAGAAAGAGTAATGAAAATAAAGTTTATATGGAAATATATTATATATGATATGATATAAATGGGATTATGAAGGTTTTAGTTGAGTATTCTTAAAGGAGTTTAATAATATAAAATTAATAATATAAAAGGTAATATCCACTTTATCATTTCTTTACATTGTATGCATATATATATATTGATATAAATTTCATGAAGTGTAATGATAATTGAAATATCAAAGTATGAATTCAAGCTATCCATAAATAATTTTATTCATGAATTATTATAGGTTATAACAAAATGAAAAGGTTATCATGAGTATGATTGTTATATTGAGATAAAAAATATGTTCATGAGGCAGAAAAAGTATTTTTGTGCACCAGATGACTCACTAAGTATACTATATGGAGTTTTATACACTATGTATTTAGTATAATTTGGGTGAATAGATCATATTTGGAGTCCCCAATACCTTAGGTTTGTAATGAATTGACCAGGGATTCCCTCATAAACTGGCATCTGACCTGATATTCCACATACTCGAAGGGAATTCCCGATCCCCATGGGTTGACAATTAGAACCCAAGCATCAACAACAACCAAAAAGAATTATTTTTCATAACCTAAACAAGATACATGGAATATATATATATATATAGTAGAAAGAACAGTAGAATAAAAAATAGAAGAAATATATTCCATAACTTAAAGAAAAATATGTAATCATACAACTCAAAGCGAGATAAAACCAAAGGGTACACGTGCAAAAAACTAGAAAGGAAAACTAACATCCAATAATTCCATGTGATAATGTGCTAAATATTCCACCATCTCACCCATACCTACCTAACAAGAACATTTCTGGCACACTGTAATGCCTTTACTTTTATTACATCAAAATACATAACAAGGTCTACACATCACTGAAGGGGTGTGAAGGGTGTGAGCTAAATAGGATCAGTATAATCCTAGCCAGGTGTTCCATTTTGAATATCTATGAAAATAATCATAGTATGCTCATTTTAAAGGAAAAATGGCATGATAAGTGGTAAATTATTTTTATATCAAAATCATGGTAAATAATTCCATTTTTTACATAATTCTAAAACAAGTCAGGTAAAATAGTTTCAAAGAATAATTTATATAACATTTATCAAAATTTAAAACATGTATTTCAAATCCAAAATAGTGCATTCCAAGAATAATGGTAAATATGTAAAGAATCACAACAAGTTAGACTACCAAACTACTTGTACCACAATCAATTACTAGTGTGCACCCAAGTCCTTAGAACATAGGACTATGGAGCAGTGGAAAACCCCATGAGTGAACCCCCAACAATTTCAATAATAAGTTCCTAGAATAATAAGCCTAGGGAGAAGAGGAATACCCCCTGAGTGAACCTCCCATCAATAAAATGGATGATTTCCCTAAGCTATATTTTCCACCTAAGTACCCAAGGATTCCCATGTGTTTAATTTATAAAATCATTTCAAAGGGTTTTAAATTTTACAAATAATTATATAACCCTTTATTCTACCAAAACATTATTTACAAACCCATTTCTAAAAGCATTTACAATGATTTGAAACAACCTTTTCTTTTACCAAAACTACATGAAAAAGAATCTTTGACCACAAATCCATTTATGCACACAATTAAATAATGCTAATTCATTTATAAAACAATTGATAAAACCATAGCAATATAGTTCATCCATAGTAGGATAGATAAAGAACCACCTACCTCAAACTCAGACTAAACACTACCTACAACGGGATCCACCGACACCTAAAGGAAAGAAATGACAACAATAGATTACCTAATAATGATTCCTATATCCCAGAATCAAATTCCATAACAAAAAAGATCCAATAGAGAGGTTAGATCACATATAACTCTATAAAAACACTCGTTGTTCCATAACCAACATAAGGGTTGTCCCCCAGTAGAAGATCACACAACAGATATTGAAAGGATCACAAAAACATCACCAGAAGATTGGTGAATTCAAAAATGAAACTTAACACTATTTCCATGAGTAATGGAAATGAAGAATGAGAAATTCTGCTTACCAAGAGAGATGTTATGTAAATAGCACATATAGTGAGAATTAAATGAAGTGATCTATACGAGGAGACACTTAAAATCACATAGAAGAGCCTAGGGTTCAAAAAAGGTAGAAAAAAATATGAATTAATTAGGATTAAATATTTTAGTTCATAAAAACGTAGAGGTCACAAATGATTCATACTGCGAGTCACAAATTCATAGAATTAATCCCATGAGTCGCATGCATGCTAATAATAGAGTTAACTTAGATAAATAAAAACCCTAGTTTCCCTTTTCACATTGTGAAACTTTTGCATGGACTATACCATTTTCATGCTCTGAATATAATTCATAGATCATATTGAGTAACATACTCACCTCATTAATACCTTTCATGGTGTTAACTATGTAACACCATGAGATTTTGTGAAATATTTTTTTTTCAAATTAATTTATCTTTTAAATATTTTTTTCATTTCTTGAGACACTAGAAATAGTTCTTTATATATATATATTTATATATATATATTCAAACACTAAGTTAAATATTCATTTCACAAAACATAAAATTTCCTTTCACTACATGCATTACCAACTTGGTTTGCACTACATGAAATACCGACTTGGCTTGTGCCACCACAACACGAACTTAGTGTACTTTACACGCAACACTGATTTTTCTATGAAACATAATTTTATTGTTATAATTATTTAATCAAGATAATATAACCTAGCTATTAAAAATAGTAAAATTAATAGTGATAACCACTTTTTAAATAATTTTTATAATTTTTTTATATAAATAAAATATATTGGTAATGAAAGATATAATTTTTGGTAATGTCCTTATATGTTTAAAAATACTATTTTCTTAAAAGAACTGCTTTTAATGTCATTTTGTGAAAAAGAATAAAATTAATTTTAGAAACATTTAGAAATTTAATTTTATAAAATAACCTTTATTTTTTAATTCATAATGTAGAAATTATCCTAGGGTGAATTTTTGGGATTTTTTCTGAGAAACATCAGTTTTTGATGAATAGTGAAAGATTATGCTTTTTAGTTAAAAAAAACCTTTTTGTTTAATTAATTATTAATGTTACATGATACTATAAATTTGTTATAAGGTCAAATTAGATCAATATTATATCTATTAATACAATTTAGGTCATTATAATCAATTTCACTTTAATATTTAATATTAAAAGTTACTAAACTTTTGAACTTCTTTCTACTTTAAAAACTCATTATCTCATCCCGTCTACGGGATTATCATTAATATTAATTTTGCCACTTTTGTGAATTAAATTTTTAAAATTTGACATAAAACACTGTATTTATTATAATATTTAGAGTCTAATAAGTCCAAGTTATTTTTTGACCAAAATGATTAGTAAAAGTGATTAAAATTAATCATAGTGATTAAGGCCAAATTAAGATTATTTAGGGACTAAAACTTAAAATTAAGGGCCCAAAATGACCTATCCACTTGTAAAAAACCCATGTTATATCCATATTTCAAGTATTATTTATATGTTTTCAATGTTTTTTATAAGAGAATTATTTTTAAATGGTTTTATGCATTAAAAATCCATTTTCAAATAAGAAAGGATATTTTCCTCAAGAAATATTTTTTAAAGATTTTTAAAAATTATTTTCCATCTAAGATGACATCTGTTGATATTACTCATGCCCTTATAAGAAATGATCTACAGGTTCCATTAATATCCTTTATATGAATGGGTTATGTTTAATGTTATGGTATTTATGAAACACGTTTCTATTTCATGGGTGATATGTTTATGAAATATATTTCTATTTCCTGGGTTATGATTTTGATGAAATGATTATGAGACCT
The DNA here is from genome assembly GCA_963277665.1 of Viscum album. Lineage (NCBI taxonomy): Eukaryota > Viridiplantae > Streptophyta > Magnoliopsida > Santalales > Viscaceae > Viscum > Viscum album. The sequence continues at coordinate 1,133,854,898 of OY728141.1, read as the reverse complement.
ATATCTTTTTTCCATAGGTTATGATATGTTTATATGTTTATAGTGCCCATTTCATTTCATGGGTTAAGATATGATATGTTTTTAAATATCTTATGGAACATGTATGTATGATTTTATTATGTGATGTGTGGGACCTATATCTCCCTATAATGCATTGGGTAAAGATTTATATTTCATGAGATAGACTAAGATGGTCTTGGGAGTGAACCTTTACTACTAAGATGGTCATGTGAGTGAACCATGACTACCAAGATGGTATGAGGAGTGAACTCATGCTACTAAGATGGCTATAGAAGTGAACTATGACTACCAAGATGGTATGAGGAGTGAACTCATACTAATAAGATGGACACAAGAGTGAAATATAACTACCAATATGGTATGGGAAGTAAACCCATACTACCAGTTAACCTTGATATCGATGCCTTGACTACTATGAGTGAACCTGATTACATGTTCACAATGTTATGCATGGACCTGGTTGCTTGTCCATAAGTTTATGAGAGGGACTTATCTCATGTCCTTAACCTAATGAGTGAACCTATTTCTACTTATACATGTTCAAAATATTATATGTTTATGTGTCTGCCATAATTCTATATTTTATTCCTATGTTATAATTTCATGTATTATGTTCAATATTTCCTTATGATTCATGTCTTATGAACTAAAAATCTTTATTATTATATCTGATATGTAGGTTATTATCTTCAAATGTTATTCTTAAGTTTTATACCCTTTTGTTCATGTTATGCTTATGCATTTTATTTATTTACCCTTACTGAGCATCTAATCTCACCCCTTTATTATTTTTACTTTCTCTAGGTTTCGAAGAAAGGTTTTAGGTAGAATTACTAAAGGTTTAGATCTTTATGGAATATTTGGAAGATATTTCACTAGGATAAATTATTTTATTTCGAAGTTTTCAAATACACAAAACTATTATGGTCCTCATGCATGTATTTTTTCAATGTACTGAATATTCATCTAAAATGATATAATATCCATGTATTTTAAGCATGGGTTTCTATATTTGGTATCAAAGGAAAGGTTTATTCAACCTTTAGAAACTAGGATGAGTAAAATTTAGTGATATTCCTAGGTATATTTCTAATGATATGTCTAGGGATGTCTCTAAGGATATGTATAAGGATGAGTTAACATTTAGGAAAATGTTCTAGAATTTTTGTAAAGGATAGAGTGAGTGGTTTCCTAGAAATACATACATGTCTGGATAATATAAGTGTATGTAGATCTAGCACATATGTAACTATGGGTAAAAACTCCAAAAATATGTTTCAGGCCTAACTCGGGGTAATCTGGTACACGCAAATGATCCTTGCTACACACCTAGTTTGACACTTCCGGGGGATATGCTTTGGAAATTCACAAACTCTTCATGAACCATCATGAAGGATTTAGATATAATTTGTTTATGAATAACCTAGGATAAAACTAATCTTTCATAGATTAAATAAGTATGAGTCTTGATTTGGACATCCTATAAGTAATTTTTCATGATTATGTGGCTTTCTTATATGATATGTGTTTCTAACCCCATCCTTTCTATTTTTATTCAATAGAGAGAACTACAAGGAACAAGGTTAAATTTTAATGTTTCATATGTGGAAAGCATGGGAATTATGTGAATCTATTTCCCAATGGGAAATATCATAAATAGAATCAAGAAGTTGGTACTAATATTGATTATACATATGAAGATAATGAGACCTCAAACAACATGTGAAAGGTATGTGATTTTCTTCCAGTATTGTTTACATTAAACATAAGAAGCATGATTAGATTGAGGTTAAGGAACCTTAATAAATTATTCATATTTCATATTATAGGAAATATTTACTAAGGAATAAGTTGATGAAGTATGAGTAATGGTTTAAGAATAAAGTTTTTTTAATAAAGTTTTTTATGTTTTGGAATGAAAATATTATGTTATATAAATCATGAAATGTATAAATGTTTTTAGTATAATTTTTCATTAAGGATTGAAAAGGAAATGTTTAATGGTAATGAAGAAATAGAAAAGTGATATCATGGAATTGTGATATTTTTATTAAGGGAAGGAAACCCTTAATTAATTCCTGAGATTGAGATAATGATATTTGGATAATGATATATTGGATATGAATAAGTAAATTGGATGGTACAGATTACCATGGAACTGATTATTGAAAAAGTATTATATGATGAAGTTTAAAACTTCTTGGATTTAAGGAATATATCCATTAGTCATTGGAATAAGGAAGCATCCATGTTTTCCAAAATTATTTATGGTAATTTACCAAGAGGGTATTCACATGTTTGGAATGTGACAACCAAGAGATATTTTGTGATATATGGGGGAATTATTGTTAATATGATTTCCTAAATATATTTCTAAAGTTTTTTATTTTCATATTTAAAAAGGTGTATAAGATTAACCATTCATGAAAAGTCTAAGTTAAACTTTTGAGGAAGTATTTATTCAATGAGTTTGTATTGAAACATTGGTTAAAATGCTATTTAATAATTAACCTTATTTCAAGGATGTCCATCTTACTTATTTTTGGAAATTATATTAGTGTTATTTTAGAAAGGAAATCATACATTTAAGGTGAAAACCAATCAATTCAGGCAACTCTATGGGTCTTGAACCCATGACTGAAGGGAGATAAGGGTTTCATGTCTACCACTAGCCTATGCGATGTCATGGCTAATATATAATTATTTTTAATGAATAATTATTAATGAAGAAATAATAATGGAAATTATTATGTTTAGAGATTAATGTATTAATCATGTTGATTTTTAAGAATATTTATAGATAAATAATCACGATTTTCATTCTTTTATGGGCCTTAAGATCTGCTAAAATTGTATTTTATCACTTTAGGCATCAAAGTTAATTTCTGGAATTCTATTACATAAAGTAATGGATGAATTAGAAATTGATAAAATCGCAACTAAATAATGAAATTTTGTCTATATAAATATATAAATAAAGTGTATTTTCTTATATTCATGGTCAATAAAATAATTACTCAATGTTACTATAATGATAAAAAAATTGTGTTGTCCAAATAACTTAATTTTTGTTGAACTAATAGACTTATAAATCATCACAGATTTATGACTTTGAGGACCTCAAATTTTCATTGATCATTCACTTGTTTGTGATTGATGACCTCAATCACTCCCTATAAATATTTAAATTTTTACTCCATGTCTAATATTCACTCCCAACCTATGTTCTCCTATGTGGAAACTTAGTTATATGTTACTTTGGGCAACTATTATGGTTCTAACTTTCCCTTTTTAAGGAAATTTTTAGTATTGATTTGTACGATGTGGGTTTCTATGAACAAAACATTCAAGTATTAAAATTTGATAACCCAGATGAATTTCAAGGGAGAAATTTATTTTAAGGGGGGTAGAATGTAACACCCTGAAATTTTATTAAATATATTTTTTCAAATTAATTTATCCTTTTGATATTTTTTCATTTCACATGAACTAGAAATAGTTATTTATATATATATATATATATTAAAACACTAAGTCAAATATTACTTTCACACAAAACTGATTGAATTTTTTAACATTCATTACCAACTTGACTTGTGCTATATGCAATACCAACTTGGCTTGCATTACCGTAACACCAACTTGGAATACTTTACATGCAACATCAATGTCTCTATGAAACATCATTTTTTGTTATAATTATTTAATCGAAATAATTATAACCTAGCCGCTAAACATAGTAAAATTAATAGTGATAACTAGTTTTAAAATAATTTTTATAATGGTTTTATATAAATAAAACATATTGGTAATTAAATATATAATTTTTGGAAACATCCTTATATATTTAAAAATACCATTTTCTCAAATGAACTGCTTTTAATGTCCTTTTTTGAAATATAATAAAATTAATTTTAGACACTTTTAGAAATTGAATTTTGAAAATAAAATTATTTTTTTAATTCATAATTTTAAAATTATTCTTGGGTTAATTTTAAGTATTTTTCTGAGAAACATGAATTTTTGATGAATAGTAAAAAATACTGTTTTTTAGTTAAAAATAGACTTTTTTATTTAATTAATTATTAATGTTAAATGATATTATAATTTTTTAAGGTAAAATTAGATCAATATTACATCTATTAATACAAAGCAGTTCATTAGAATTAATTTAACTTTAAAATTGAATATTAAAACTTACTAAACTTTTGAACTTCTTTTGACTTTAAAAACCTGTTATCTCGTACCATCTGTGAGATTAAAATTAGTCTTAATTTTTCCACTTATATGAATTAAATTTAGAAAATAGGGTATAATTTTTTTATTAATTATAATATTTAGAGACTAATAAGACCAAGTTAATTTTTGATCAAAATGATTTGTAAAAGTGATTAAAATTAATCACAACGATTAAGACCAAATTATGCTTAATTAGGGACTAAACCTTAAAATTAAGGTCCAAAATGACCTATCCACTTATAAAACATCCATTTTATGTACATAGTTTAAAAATAAAACCTACAGTTTTTTGTTTTTTTTGGTTTGGTATGGATATTTTAGGTAAGAACATGTGTACACCTAACTTGTTTCTAAAAATTCAAAGTGAGTCCTTTTACTTCCTTATAAAAGGTCACCACCACTCCAACTTCCTCACAACTATAAAACCTATAAAGTTTTTCCAATAAATGAAAAATAAACTTAAAAAAATCACTATATTCCTCTTTGAATCCCCCTTTGGGAAGAAGGAAAACCAAGGTAACCTTTTGGCACAAACTAAAAGGATTTACCCGATTTTGAGGTAACACCTTCTCTCAAGATTCTTTCTTTTACTTTATTTATCCACCCCCTACACTTTATTTTTTTAATTATTTTATAAAAACAACAGTATCATAAATATACAAGTATTTTTTATGCTAATGGTTCTAATTACACTTACACACACCTCGATCTAATGGGTAACAAATATAATCTTTCTATGTACGGTGAACTATTGCCTCAGGAAATGATGATTGTTTATTTTTCCATTACCACTTATCATGGTGGAAATTATCATGAAACTATATTTATATATGATATATATTATATTTATAATTTCTTTATGATTCTGTAATTTTTATTTGGAACATACCTTTATGCTTTCCATCTTATGTAATTACGATAATTTTGTTTGAGGAAGTGTGGACTACCACCCCCTCAAAGCAATATGATTCATTCATAAACTACATGGATTGTATTATGGATGGTTTTAGTGAATATATATGATATATATGATATCATAAATATACTTTAATAATGATATATATATACATATATATCTTTTACTTTTTTTTCTCTCAACACGACAATTGAACAGAAATGGCGCTCATGCGTACGTATGACCTACCATCTCCATGAACAGTGTATTCCAATTAAAAATTATATATTATATATATTATTATAATAAAAATATAATGTATATACATGATATTTATATCATGTTTTAAATTATGTAATCCTGATATAAGTATAAGGACCAATAATATAACAAATTAAGACACATCTGAAAAACAAAGTGAATATCACCCGAAGTGAAACCTTAACATAGGATGGTTAACAAGAGGGTAATATAAGGTCATAATAAAAACATATATAGTATTAGATATAATAATATGGTTCTTTAAAATATGTATAATAAATTTATATTTAATATACAGATTATTTGAATGAGTATGATGAGGGTCAAGACAGAAGTTAATGGGATTTCATCTCACTTTTAATTTCTATGAGATACATGTTATGTTTTTCACTCTTTAATTTTGTGAGGTTTATATACTGACCATGATTTTATTAAATTTATATTATAATTAAATTTATTGGTATTCACATGTCCATTTTATGACCCTTCTTTCATGGGGTTTATGTTTAGAAAGCTACCAAATCGGTAAAATAGTTTTGTTATGCACCTAAGCTATTTTATTGAGGTGTATATATTTAAAATTTACATGTTATATCATTATTATAATTAATTTAATGATATTTTAAGCTTTATGTAATTTTATTTCATACACGGAGAGTATGATCCCAAGTAACTAAGTGGTAAGAATTTATTGAAACAATCTCATTACTTTTAAAGGTTATTAATGATTATGGTTATTAAATGAAATATTATGATCCATATCTCAAGAAAACCCATGATATTACTTATCCTATGTTTATTCAGGATATATCCATATATTATTATAATTTTCTACTCTTTGGTACTTATGATAATTAAGAAAATGTTTTTAAGAAAAATCTGACCGTATCTCTCTCTACGGCCAGAAACCAATTTTATTTCAAAAACCATGTTTTAAAAAAAAATCAAAATTTTCAAGATCCTATTATAAGTTTTCAATTAAAATGGTTTTCAAAATATTTTCAATATTATTTTTTAAGTTTTCAAGTAAAAATGTTATAAAAAATGATTTATGTTTAAAAAGGTGTTTTAAACCTTTTCAATCTTTCTTTATAAGTTTTCATGGTATTTTATAAGAAATGGTTTTAAAATTATTTTAAATTAAAAAGGTTTTTAAAATGTTTTGAATTTTATTTTATAAGTTTCTAAGGAAAAATGTTTTCAAAACTATTTCAATTATTCTTTATAATTTTTAAGGTATTTTATAAGAAAATGATTTTTAAAGGGTTTTATGTATTAAAACTTTTTTTTCAAAGAAGAAAGAATATTTTACTCAGGAATTTTTTTTGAAAGATATTTCAAAATTATTTTCCATATAATATGACATCTATTGATGTTACTCATTCCCTTTTAGGAAATGATTAAAAGGTTCCATTAATATCCTTTCTATGAATGGATTATACTTAATATCATGGTCTTTATAAAACCTATTTCTATTTCATGGGTTATATGTTTATGAAATCCATTTCTATTTCATGGATTATTCTTTTGATAAAATGATTATGAAACCTGTATCTTCTTAAATAGGTTATGATATGTTTACATGTTTATAATACCCATTTTATTTCATATGTTAAGATATTATATGTTTTCAATGATCTTGTGGAACATGTATGTATGATTTCATTATGTGATGGATGGGACCTATATCTCCCTACAATGCATTGGGTAAAGATTTAAATCTCATAAGATATACTAAGATGGTATTGGGATTGAACCTTGACTACTAAGGTGGCCATGAGAGTAAACCATGACTACCAAGATGGTATGAGGAGTGAACTCATGCTACTAAGATAGGCACGACAGTGAACCATGACAACCAAGATGGTATGAAGAGTGAAATCATGCTACTAAGATGGAAATAGGAGTGAACCACGACTACCAAGATGGTATGTGGAGTGAACCCATACTACCAAGATGGCCTTGGAAGTGATGCCTTTACTACTATGTATAAACCTGATTACATGTTCACAATGTTATGCATGGACTTGGTTGAATGTCTATAAGTTTATGTGAGAGCTTGATCTCATGTACTTAACCTAATGATTGAACCTGTTTCTACTAATACATGTTCACAATATTATATTCTTATGTATCTACCATAATTACATGTTTTATTCCTATATTATTCTTTCATTTATTATGTTCAATATTTCTGTATGGTTCATGTCTTATGAATTTCCAATCTTTATTATGATCTCTAATATTGAGGGTATAATCTTCAAATGTTATTCTCAAGTTCCATACCATTTTTTTCATGTTATACTTACACATTTTCTTTATTTACCCTTACTAAGCATCTAAGCTCACCATTTTTCTTATGTTTACATTCCCCATGTTACAAATAAAGGTTTTAGGTAGAAGTACTAAAGGTGTATATCTTTATGGGATATGTTGAAGATATTTCACTAGGAAAGAAGATTTTTGTTTCCAAGTTTCTGAAGACACTAAACTATAATGGTCCTCTAGCATGTATTTTTGAAATTTTATAAATATTCATCTAAAATGATGTAATATCCATGTATGCTAAGCTTGGGTCACTATAAACTGGCACTGTATACAACACCCAACCCAACTCCTACTAAGAACATCCAAATCGACTCAAAAGGCATCTAGAACCTAAGAACAACATCTAAAACATTAAAAAGGGAACATAAATTTTACTAGGATGTTAAAATATTCCTACCATAATAATTTCTATCCCCAATAAGTCATGCAGAAGAATGGTTCTCTAAAAAGAGGTGAGGACAGCACTCCCTCACTAACGATTTGTGGTCCCAAGTCTCATGAAAATTCGATATATGTCACCGTAACACTATGAATAATGTGACAGAATTCCCATTAAATAATTTTACTAGAGAACCCATGATCCACATCTTTTGATCTATAATTGAAACATCCATCTCCAACTAAATATCTTTCCAACTTAGAACACGATAGGGGTTGAGATGATAATTTCTAATTTGTGATATGTATAAAACATCATGAATACCCATAAAATAATCTGAATTATAACCAATAATCTAAATTTTTAGTCCACTCAAATACCTCAAATGGTAAAACATATCTTGGATAAGCTTCCCCTACTTCCCAAGCTAAAGGTGACCCAACCAAGGATAAAATCTCAAGAAAACCTGATCCCCTATGGAAAACTCTTAAGGAAAATGTCATTAATCTGCATATGATTTCTGTTGACTTTGTAATATAATCAGAAATTTACATATATCCTAAATACTCATTGAAATATCCTAAATGAGACTCAGTACCAAAAGATATGCCTCACCTAACTCTTCCAAAAAAGAGGCAACATGCACGAGTGACCATACATAGACTCTAAGGGATCCATTTTGATTAACGATTGGTAAATAGTATCATACAAAAACTCAACCAGTGAAAGATGGTTGTATTATGATGCATAAAAATCCAAAATACAGGCACATATCATATCCTCTAGGATATTAATATCACACTCTATCTAATCATCCTTTTATGGATGGTAAGCTGTACTCAACCTGACATGAGTCCCTATCACCTCTTAAAGAATCTTACATAATATATAAGTAAACCTTATATACTTATAAAAAACAATGGTATAGGGACCCCAAGTAACCTTAGAATATCATATACATAAAACTTACCTAGATATGTATCTTTTGTGGTGTCCCTGATCAGAATTAAATGTGCTTATTTCTCCAACTGATCAACCACTACCCAGAGAGATTTATTCCCTTGGGGAGTACCCATTAATCCAAAAAAATGTCCATAAACACCTCATACCATTTCCAAACCAGTACTAGGAGATCCTGGAGAAAACATGATGGTTTTAGATGCTTTTACTTTATCTGTTGGTTGGTGTGATAGTAGGAAACAAAGTCTATAATGTAATGCATCATACCTGGCCACCATAATCACTATCTCATGTCATAATACATATTCAAAGTTTTCAAATAAATGAACCTTGGAGAACTATGGTATTAAAAAACACTAAAATAATACTTGATACTGGGATGAAAAACTGATCCCTGAAGTGGTGAATTCCATCAAAAGGGATAGATCAACTAGAAATGGTCTCCCCACCATATAAGTTTTCTCGGATTCCTCTGAACTCATCATCCTACTACTAACCCTGCATAATATACTTGAGAAAAGATGATGATAACTAATAACTAGTTATAATTATACATGAAACATCCTCCTAAGTTTACAGATACAACTGAGTGAATATCCCTATAAGGATCTACTCTTCCTTCGATTCCAGGATGACTTGAGTTGGTACTTTCCTATCGAGAGAATCTGCAATGACACCCCATTCCCCGAGGTTCAAGCGATGTCGAGATCAAATGTTAGAAGGTACTCCACCCACCAAATATATCTGATATTCAAGTCCTTATGAGAGAATATATAACTCATACTCTTATGGTCATAAAATATTGTGAATATCTCCCCAAAAAGATATTGCCTCCAAAACTTAAGTGCCTACATAACTGTAACAGTTCTAAATCATGAGTTGGGTAACAATTCTCATATGACTAAAGATAATGTGAACCATAGGACACAACATGATCATATTATATAAGAAAATAACCCAAACTAGCATAATAAGCATCAAAATACACCACATACATCTTATTGGACTCAGGTTTGATAAAAATAGGTGTCTATGTCAGAATCCATTTAAACTTATTGAATGAATACTGAAACATAACATAACATATGAATTTCACCCCTTTCTTGGTAAGAGTAGTCAAGGGTGACGCCAACTTTGATAAATCCTTGAAAAACCATTGATAGTATCCAATAAGACCAAGGAAGATCCAAATTTCAAATATGTTTTATGGATTCTCGCATGACAAGACAAACTTTACCTTATTTGGATAGACTGATAATCCATGATTAAAAATCACATGCACCAAGAAATTTATTTCTTGGATTATGAAACTTTATTTTAAAAGTTTTCCATAAAAATGGTTAATCTTTAGGATTTCAAAAAATATATTTAGATGGTACTCATTCTCATGACCAGACCAAGAATAAACCAAAATATCATCCATGAAAACTATGAAAAAGGTGTTGAGATACTGATTGAATATTCAGTTCATCAAGACCATAAAAACTATAAGATCATTAGTCAGAATAAAATGCATCATAAGATATTCATAATGGCCATACCTACTCCTAAAATCCATCTTCATAATATCATACTTCCGAACCCTAAGATAATGATAAACTGACCAAATATATAACTTTGAAAACAACCTGTCCCCCTTTAACTGATTAAACAAATAATCCATGTGAAAAAATGATACTTATTTTTAACCGTTACCTGATTCAACTTTCTATATCCCATGCATAACTGAATTAAACTATATGCATTCTTGGAAAAGGGAATCGGGACTAACCATGGTGAAACACTTAGGGGAATGAAAACATTCTCTATCATATCATCTAACACAATATTTAGCTCTTTCATCTATGGTAGTGCCATGCGATAGGAAGGTATCAACATCAGCTGAGTACCTGACAACATATCAATAAAAAAGTAAACCTCTATATCTGGAGGAAGATCGAATAAGTCATCTAGGAAAATGTTAAGAATGTCTAAAATAACCCTGGGAAGATAAACTAGAGAATAAACCCCATATGGATCAAATGAAATAGCAAACAAAAAATACTGATCTCAAGGTCCTTCACAACCAAACATTAGATTCTACTCTCCCTGAAACAACCAAGAGATCCCATAAACAATAAGGAACATGAAACATTGATGATAAAAATAAATTTTAGTATGATGATCCATAAACCAATCCATCCTAATGATGACATCAAAAAGATCTAGATCAAGAATGAGGAAATCCCAGACCAACTCTGCATCAGCTATCGATAGGGAACAAGGACACTGAAACACCTACTCTTTAATCTTTTTAGGAGGTTCCTCTACTCTATAAAAAAGCAAATGAGATCCATTAGAAGTTTCAACACATCAAAAAAATGTAAAAATATAAATGAGTGTGAGGAACCTGTATAAAAAAAATAAGTCACTACATAAGATGAAACAAATAAGGTACCTCTCATTATTACCGAACCCAGGGTAATCTCTACTATAGATTCATCCATTACATGAAGGTGATTCACTCCTGAGGCCTATGGATGGATTCCTATGGACTTTGAATCTTACAAATTCACTATAGTGGTATTTGGGGCTGAAAATACCTGACCATAGCAAGGCATAAAAATAGTCTGGAATAACCTTTATAGAACCATATTAGCCATAACCATTTCACATCTTTGCAGGGGAAAGACGAGAACTATTGGTGTGACCAACCTTTCTACACTAGTATAAAGTCAGAGGAGCACTAATGGAAACTATTGGCGGTGAATAGGAGGCTCACTACTAATAAATACATCCACTACTCTTGTGATGATCATACCACTTCCTCCTCTTTCCCTGAGTACCACTCAAGCTGTCACTAGATGGAAGAGAAGGGGTAGAATAGCCAATTTTTCTTACCATATCTATTTATTCCATAGTAGACATGTCTAATATCTCTGTACAAGTATAAATATTTAGTATAAATAACTATGATCTGATATCCAATCATAAACCTTACAAGTACTTGTAATATTTTAGTTGATCATTCTTCACCACATCTAGAGTAAAATGAACCAGCTCTACAAAGTAATTAGTGTACTTCTACACTGAATGATTTCCTAAAAAAAACAGAGGAACTCCATAGTATTTTCCATCATCAAATACTCTAGGAATAACTACTTAAAGAAGAGGGTTTTGAAACCCTTCCAATCTAATTCCATGTGCCTATACACCTATACTATAGAATCCCACCATCTCTTGATGAGACCCTTGATCATATATAATGTGTGCTTTACCATGATGGTATCATGTGTATCTAGGAAGTCAAAGGTATAATTTATCTTGTCTATCAAGTACTACACCTCTTGGGGATCATTCATACCCTTAAAGAATGGGGATTTATCACATAAGAACTCTTGAGATCAATGCGTGTCTCCTCCAAATCCTAGTCATGCATCAATAACTAGGTTCTAGACTCGTGATACATTTTGGTCCACAACATGAAATTCTCACATGATAAACTCTATAAAATTATGATCCAAAACTGGATTCCCTTTTGGATCACCCACTACACCCTCCTGTGGAACCTGTGGGAGGTGACTTAGAGGCATGTTACTGCACACCAAAAAAAGAAACAATTATACAATAAGATAATCTCATTTTAAACTAGATAACCAGAATAAAAAACTGATATTAAGATTATGAACTCAATACAAGAGACACATATAACAACATCCCATGGTAAATTGAGTATTTTAACAGTAGGATATTTTTAGGCACTCACTGTAATCTACCTCTCAAGCCCCCAAAATCTTATCTATAGTCCACCAAATGTCACAAGACAAGGAATATTGAGGAAAACTACCTATGATACCAATTTGTAACAAACCAACCTAGGATTCCCTAAAAAACTAGCACTCGACCCAATCCTCCATATACTCGAAGGGCGTTCCTGATCCCTATGGGTTGGTGAACAACACCTGAGAATCAAAAAAAATCATAGGGAATGATTTCACCCACCTTGAATAAGATACATAGAATATATATATATATATATATATATATATATATAGAAAAAATAATAGAAGAAGAAAAACTAGGAGAAACATATTCCATAGATAAAATAAAATAGCAGTAAAGATACAACTAAAAGACAGATAAAACCAAAAGGTACACATCCAAAAAACTAGAAAGTAAAAATAAAAACCAACAAATATACATGATAATGTGGGAAATCATCCACTGTCTCACCACTATCTACCCATACCTAGTTGAAATTATCCTCACTACCCCACTGTGTTGCCTTTCAATTTATTGAATAAAAAACATAACAAGGTCGAAACACTACCAAAAGGGTGTGTTGGGTGTGAGATAAACAAGATCAATAGGATCCCACCCATGTGTTTCATATCAAGTATCTGTGAATTAATCCTTATATGATCATTTTAATGAAAACATGGAATGATAAGCAGTAAAACAATTTTATACCAAAAGAATAGTAAATATTTACTTTTTTTCCATAGTTCTAAAACAAGTAAGGTAAAATAGTTTCAAATCATAATTTCTATAAAATTTATCAAAATCAAAAACATTTATATCAAAGAAAAAATAGTAAAATCCAATAACAATGGTAAACATGCTAAGTATCATATATTAACCCTATTTTTTCTTATAATACTATTACATTATTTTAAATATAAAAAACATAATAGTGTTACAAATATAGGATAAAATAGTTTAGTGTCTTGGGAAAATTAGTCTTATAAATAATATTTACATAATAAAACATAAACATTATTTAATTTCTTCTTCTCTAGCTTCTTGTTGTCAGTTGTGTTCTTCTTAGTACAAGTATTCACCTGAGGATATACATCAAAAGAAGGGGTGAGCTAAAACCCAGTAAGAGGATAGATAAGAACATGGATCAATATAACATGGGTGATAATAATAAAAATCTTCATAAAAAAACATGGGATATTCATCATACTCATGATATGAAGAATTAGATAAAGTCATGTAATGTGATAATTCATAAAAATGAAACATCATGTCTTAGTGGTTAACCACCACACATAGTTGTGAACAAAGATAACATCATGTTTACACATATTTAAAATTATCTCATATGATAAATCAAATTACCCAATTTATTGGAGTGATATATAATTCGGGGTACACCCTTCACATCATAACATTTACATACTCTATATTATTCCAAGTGCACTAGTCTCATCATAACATTTACATAATCATGCATTCCACATAGAATGTATATCAATATGGGACATAATATAACCCATAAAAAGTAATGGGTTTCATTTTATAAATAATACATCCATGAATAAACTTTGGGGTTCCCAAAAGAAAGAGGGAATAACATAATTATTATAATAATCATAAATCTTGAGTGAAGAAGAAACAATCTCAATAGAAGTAAAATGTGTATTTTTAGAAAGAAAAGTTCTTTTAGAAAACATTATGATTGTAATAAACTCAAGTAGAAAACATTTATATCCCACAAAAGGAAAAGGCAGAATAAATAAATTATATTTAAGGATCTTTAAATGAATATAAATTCTAAAATTGGTATGAAAGAGGGAAAACCCAATTAAATGGAGTTGGGTTTGAGAATTCCCATTACCTTATGTCTGGGTGCTTTATTATATTTAATATCTTGGATAATAAAATTGAATTAATTAATTAATTAATATATAACCATATTATATATGTATTTTATTTATTATAATTTTATTAAGTTCATTTTTACCATTATTATGAGTTATAAATTTCAATTTCATCATTCAGGAGTGTTTGTTTTCTTGGTTTTCATGACCAATTTTCTTGTTTATGAGTATGGAAGCTCATGTAAAATTAGAATAGTTATCCAGAATTGAAATTATATGTTATTAATGAACTTATATAATATTAAATGATCTTATATATAATTTGGTTTTACGTTATGAGGATGAATCATTATATAAATAGTTTACAAAAATGATTTAATTTATTTGGTGGATTTTACGACCATCATGAACACATATCATTTCATTTAATATCATATTTATACATTGCTTCCAGAAAATTATATAATATATAATATGTGTAAAAAAATATTATTTAACCATAATGATGGTTTTATGACCATCCTTGAATAAGGTAGTGAAAAATGAAAATGCATCGTCCACTGTGGCGGTAAAACGATACACTAATGATGATATTTTATTTTTTAGAATAAAAGGGAATGTGAAGAGATTAGAAGATGAATTATTAAATTAACATAATAAAACTGAAGAATATAAAATATACTATATTTATTATTCCATATGGATAAGTGGAGGATATTAGAGGATAAAAAAAGAAATGAAATTGAAAATAAATTAAAAGAAAAAGAAAGAGGATTTTACCTCTTGAATTTCTCATCCTTGAGAACCACTTTTGGGAAAAAGGGTTTAGTATTTTGATGAGAACAAGAGATAATGAAAGTGGAGTTGGGGTTTGGAAAGATAGTTTGGTATAATATAGAAAATATTTAAGGCTTTGGAGCTGTGAGGAGAAGAGGTGGTGAGAGGTGGTATTTATAGGGGAGGAGATGAGTGTTTTCTCATTATTTTGTTCATTAGTTTATTATTTTGACTCAAGACTATGAATAATTTCAAACTTATCACTAAATATATTAAAATAATGATGTATAGTTCGATTTTTTGGGCTTATATCAGCCATATATCATCTATGAATCAATAATTCATGTATTTATCTTTTATCATAAATTATCATATTTTACTATTCAAAAAAATCAAGTATTTTAGAAAAATACCAAAAATTCACCCAAACAATTTATAAATGTGTAGAATTCAGAAATTAACTCCATTTTATGAAAATATTTTTTTTAATATGATAAATTTAATTTTAAATTAAAATAATCATTTATTAAAAAAATAATATTCTAAAATTATAATTGATTTTATAACACTTTGAAAAATTAATTAAGGTATCATAAAATTATATTATAATAATAGGAAAAAAATGTAAATTTAAGAATCTATTTTATGAATATAAATTTTCTTTTAAATAAATATATAAATTATAAAATTATAAATAAACATTTATGTTTTATAAAAAATACCAACACTTGACTAATAATTTTTAAAGTATTATTTACTTATACTATGATATAATTATATAATATTATGATTTATAAGATGCCTAAATTTTAATTATACTTTCATAGATGAATTTGCTATTCTATTGGACAAATTACTATTCATAATGGTCATGTTACTATTCAAAGGGCCAGGTTACTATTCCATCAGGATAGTTTCCTTAATTTCTAGAAATACCTCTTATTTCATTCATTATTCATTTATAAAGTTTTCATTACATTATCAAAGTTATTTTATGTGGTTTATACTATATGAAATAACTATAATAAGGGAATTTCCATTGATAATTTTTTTGGGTCGTTACAGGTCACAATAGGCCAGGATAGTAGACTACTCATACCATAATCAATGACTAGTGCATACCCAAGTCCTTAGAACATAGGACCAAGGAGTAAAGGAATTCCCCATGAGTGAACCTCCCAAGAATGTCAACAACAAGTCCTTAAAACAATAAGCCTAGGGATCAAAGGAATGCCCCATGTTCAAACCTCCCAAAAATAAAATGGATGATGGACCTAAGCTACACCTCCCACCTAAGTACCTAAGGCTTCCCATGTGCTACATTTCTAAAATAATTTCAATGAGTTTCAAATTCCAAAAAAAATTCACAACATTTTATTCTATAAAAACATGATTCAAAAACCCATTTATAAGACCATTTAAAATGATTTGAAAACACCTTTTCTATTACCAAAACTAAGGAAAAAATAATCTTTTACCAAAAATCCATTTTCGCATGCCAATAAATTATTCCAATTCATTTATAAAACAATTTATAAAAATATATCAATATGGTTTATCAAATGTAGGCTAGAGATAAAACCAACTACCTTAAAACTAGGTTGAACACTTCCTGCAATGAGATGCACCAACACCAAATGGAAATTAGAGACAAAAACGAAGGCCCTAAAAATGATTACCATATATCAGAATCACATTCCATAACAAAAAATAGCTAGTAAAGAGGTTAGATCATACATACCTTGATAAACACACCTGTTGTGCCACAACCAACATGAGGGTTGGCCACTGGGAGAAGATTGAACAACGAATATAGAAAGGATCACAAAAAAATCACCAAAATTTAAAAAAATACACAAACACAATGCAATATTGTTGTCACAATTAATGGAAATGAATAATTATAAAGGATTATTACCAAGAGAGATGTCGCACAACCATCATAGAGATTGAGCATCAAATGAAGTGATCTGAAAGAGGAGACACCCAAAATTTCCTAGAAGATCATTGGGTTTGAAGTAGTGTGACAAAATTTCAATGATATAGGATTCAATATTATAGTGCATAAAAACCTTTAGGTTATGAATGATTCACATCATGAGTCAAATATTCATTGTGTGAATCCCATGAGTTGCATGTACGAAAAAGAGGTGTCACCTCAGTTAAATAAAAATCTTGACCACCCTTTTTACATTGTGAAATTTTTTCATAGCATATACCATTTTCAGGAACATAATGTAATTCATGTATCATGCTAATCAATTTACTCACATCATGAATACCTTTCATGGTGTGAAGTGGTGTTGTATATAGTGCCCATCCCAGCACTTGTAGAAAACTCCCAAATTGCCTCCAAAGGAATCTATGACCTAAGAACAACCTATCAAACATTAAAAATGGAATTTTAATTTTAAAAATATGTTACAAGTCGTTGAAATAACTATAATTATAACCTTTATACTTCAACACATTTATTACATAATCCTTGGGGCTTAACTAATCAAGTAGGTGGTTGGGTATATAGTTGATCATATTATCTGTTAGAGCTCAACCAAGATAGGATTTTTCCTCTCATATGATGAGAATGACATCTAGGACCTCAGTTGAGATACATTGGGATGTTTTTGACCATACCAAGAGAGTATATATGATGTGCTTATTATTTTGGATAATGGACATGTGATTAACTCATCCATAATGGTGAATGTCATGTGATTTATTCATAGAATTGGATAGTCTATACTCAGAGAGTTGAGAATATATGAGTTGGATATATGGGATTAATATACTCAATTTAAAATGGTCACTTTTTTTGTATTAGAAAAAGAGAATTTATGAGAATTCATGCTAGCATGTGATGCAACTAGTGGGAACAAGCATATAGATACATGTGTTTGATATAAATCATACAAGATCCATTTTTATCTTGAGAATCATTAATGATTTTCCATTGGTTTCCAATTGATTAAATTTATGGATCTAGAGATTCATATTTTCTTTTCAATTATATAAAGACTTTTGGGGTCACACTTTTTGATTTATTTAATGGGGATTGAGTTTGACATTGAAAGATTCTCTAAAAGTGTTTTACAGTTTTTCTAAAAGAGTTTTTGATGAGTATTTAAAATTTATTTCATATGATGTGATACATAGTAGAGTTGATAATAACTTTTCAAATACATTTCAGAATATATTAAAAAGAGTTTTGTATATGATTTCAAAAGTTATCATATATGATATTATATAAGGTAAAATGACACATAAGTTATTTAGACTTCAGTACAAGTGAGATATTAAATGATATTTACCCTAAAACCCTTTTTGCATATTATAATCTTAGATATATAGTATTTAATGATAGGGGTTTGTAAATTATTTAAACATGATACTAACTTTTTTATAATAATAAGTTTCAATTGGGCTATATCATAAGGTGACATTACCATGTCACCACAATGTGAAACTTTCCATATCACAAGGTGTGATATACATGACACTATCTTTGATACTCATGGTGGAAAGACATTAAGTGTTAACATTATAATGAATCTATTACATTTTTATCTATCATTAAATTGTTTTTTCATAAGATGAAATGGATGGGAGATGAATTCCTACAAGCATTGAATGGATTAGCTGAGAGTTATAGTCGATGCATGAATTAACTATTAACACATGAGTTAATGCATATGAATTTGAGGAGTATCCTCAAGGTATTTATGATAAGACTACTACCATGTGATGGAGTTGTGTCTTCCTATTCATTCTTGGATAAAACTATCCTACATGAAGTGCTCTTCATATATCTCCTTAACACCATGAGACACTGGGATGTTGTGAAGGGTGGAGAAATCTTATCATATGATGATAGATTTAGTTTTATCCCATGGATACCTTAAAACATGGGATATCATTTAGAAAACTTTTGGTCATCTTCATTAAGACCATACAAAGATGGTGAAGTGATAAAAACAATGTAATGAATACATTCAAATGGTTATTCATTTCTAGTTTATATATGGTTTCATTTATATAGAGAGGTTTTATATTGGATTGGGTTTCATTATTTCTTTATATATTGTTAACAAGTGTTGTTAGATACTTTAAAACCTAACAGTGGTATCATATCCTTATTATTACTTTAGATTCATGGAATCATGCTGATAAATAAAGTCTTTGAAGTTATATATAATGTTGTTTTAACTATCATAAAATATGATTTGATTTTTTGTTCTACCTGGTTGATTCATGACATACGATATGGAATATATTAAGCAACGACTTAGTGAAAAACCTTTTTTTTTGTATTAGTCATAGTTTACAACTCCTAGATATCATATCCTATGATAGAATTGTGCCACGTTTTGAAAAATAGAGTATCGTATCACCTTTACAATATCAAATCATATCATAAAATACAATATGATACGCAAGAGTATAGATTTATGTATCATATCATAGGATATGATAGCGCTATTAGTCCTAAAATATGACTAATAGTTCTTAAAAAATATATGCACCTCAGCCTATCAATCGTAGCTTATGATTTAACCTCAATCATTAAATATGATTTGTGAAAAAATTACTTCTCTTTAAATTTAATTATGAATTTAATTATATCAATTACATTTTTTTTATAAATAATAATAAATTATATTTAGATAATTATTAATTTATAAAGTATTTTTAAATTAATTAATTATAAAGTGTTTATAATTAATTAAATAAATGTTTATGAAAAATTAATTAATAAATATTCCATAATATTAATTTTTAATATTAATATACCTTTTACAAAATTATATAGAATGACTTATTACTTAGAAATACAATATTTATTTATAAATCATAAGGGTAATTTATAAACTATTTATAAATAAAAAAATAAGAATAAGTATAAAGTATTAATATTTTAAAATTATGAATTTATCAGAATACTTAATTTTAATTGTCTAAATTAATAGATTTATTTAGAATATTTTTTAAAGTAAATCAAAAGATATTTTAGTTATATATTTGATCAAGGTTTAAGTAATGTTAAGGATGTTATATTTAGATTACATAAATATTCTACATAATAGAAATTGAAATATAAAATGTTCATAACTCTTTTAATAACATGTATTGAAAGAAAATTTTAAATAATGATTAATATAAAGGAGTTCATATTATGAAATGAATATAAACTATTCATATTAAATATTATGGAATGTTCATAATGAATAGATAAAATTATAAAGTTTTTATTATTAACTTTGATTTGTGAATTGTTCATAAATATTCATCTCTTGTTTAAATATATGAACTATTTATTTACTTAAAATATATTAACTTGTTTTATTCCTTAATATATTTTTGACATTATGAATGGTTTTCTTCTTTATTTTAAAATTTTAAATTGCATCTATCGATTATCATATATGAATTTATGGAGTTACATGCTAGGTATTATAATGACTTTAGTTTCCATCTACCTTGAATTCCATTTGTAAATTAAGTTATTATCTTAGATTTAGTTGTTGAAGATAGTTTATACATATAAGGTATTATAGTTACAATGAATTGAAATATCTATTGAGTAAAGTATACATAGGTAGAGGGACTTTGCATTAGACTTCCCACTAGTATGGAGGCTTATGAATTATTCTATATATGCAGGGGTTGAATATCTATGGCTCTGGTCTTACTATGTGAAGATTATTAATTCCATATAATTATAGGCTTTCACATAAAAATTTCATGCATGAGATTCATTTAGATGTGTGTAAATATATTTAGCTTCTATTTTTGAGTGAGTAACACAAACTTTAGGTTGTGTAAGGAGTTATATATTAATAAGGTTTTGATAAATTAGTTTTATGAAAGGTATAATATTCTGAACTAAATTACTAAAAGAATTATTATATAAAAGGAATAACATGAGATAAGATATCAAGATTAAACCCCCATCAAAATACTAATTATTATATTCCTTACCAAGAAAACACATGTCAAGACCTTTATTATTCAACCAAGCATGTTTTTCTGTATAAGGGTTACCATGGATTATCTTGTGTGAGTGATAGTGGAAATGGATAAACCTAAGAGTTAGATAAATAAATTCCATAGTTAGATTTGAACTACAATTAGATGGAAAACCCTAAGAGTTAGAATACCATAGGAATATAGTTGAGTTTATTCATATGTTGGATTGAAAAAAGAGTTATCCAATAAACTATATAAGAGTCATGCATGATACAATTGGGATAATTCCCTTCCAAAATAGCTAAGTGGTGAGAGGAACTCCATAACATACTCATTACATAGTGAAATATTGATCTTAGACCATTAACATATATGATGTTTTAAAAAAAGTATTCATCATTTTAGTGGGAACCCATTTAATATAAGTAATTATTAAATGTTAGTAAAATATGATAAAATATTTTGCTATATACAAATATCATCATCATAATTAAACATAACTTTGAGATCAATCCCAGATAAAGATAAAATTAATTTAAGAAACTCCCATGACTTGAAACTTAATAAGAGTTATTAAGTAAGGATAAATTATATATGTCAAGGAAACACCTTCCTCAATTTACAATCATGCTTGAACTATCAATAAAAAATAATTTTCTATTAATGGGTAAAACAAAGAAGAGAAGAATAAATGGATTATATGTTGAAGAACTCCAAATCCAGTTCCTACTTACTAATGAGTCCCCAAGTCCTCCTCAACTCTCTTCCATGATTAAATGGATTAATTCATCATGGGGATTCAATTGATATTGATTGATGGTGTATGATAAGCCCCCCATTTTTTTTCATAGGTCCTTTTAAAATGAAACCATGCACCAACTTTAGCTTCATGGACCACATTCCACATCTTAGAGATTTTCACCCAATTTTCCTCATGTTGTGGGTCATTGTGGATCATCTTTAGTCTTAGTTGACTTGAGCTGAACTTCTTTAATAGATACAACAAACCAACTTGGGATTATTTATTCGGTTGAATCTTCTCTACTAATCTTAGGATGTTTTTAAGATTCCCCAATGAGCTCAAAATCAATATCTCCTTTGATTTAAATTTTTATTTAGGGAACCTAAGTATTTAACTGATCTAAGTTACCCCTAGAATTGACGTAGATAAATAAATACCTTAACATAGAACTTTTGAATATGGATATACCTTGATGTGAGAAAGGAATTTCACTGAAATAAATATTTTAGACACAAGTAACCTTATTCAAGATTCATCTATGACCCTCATATGAATTTGAAGCTACTACCAACCCTTATGAATTTATTTAATAATATAATCTCAACTTTATTCATGATGCCACAAACTAGCTGGAATCAATTTATAGAATGATTAATATTTGATTACAGAAGGAAGTACACACACTTTAACCATCAACTAGTGTTTCGAGTGGCTTGTCACCTAAATTTCAAGGGGGAAATTCCACAAGAACTTAGTGTGAAACCTCTTTTGTACTTGTAGCTATTACTTTTAGAAGCTATGAGGCCCCTTTTGCTTCATTAAATCACCTATAAATAGAATCAAATGATCATAAATCCTTCTTCTTCAACTTAACTTTAGTTAATTTGTCTACTTTATCAGTTTGGATATCATTCTGCATTGAATAACATGGATATTCATTGTCAATGGACTTATAAGAATAAACCCATTAGTCAAAACTCGATTTTTTTTCACTATACTTCATCTAACATAGCCCAATAAACATCGTTGTTCACAATTTCCACTTCATCCAAGTTTGTTTTAACCAGGCCTCCTTAGCCAAGACTATGTCATCATCTTCAACCAGCGATCTCAAGGTCTTTATCTATCTCTGTTCATGTTTAGAATTTTTCTCTACATTCTTCTTCATGATTTAGGATCATTTGAATATCCCCTCAAACCATATTCAATATGATAGTTAGAATCGAGCATATTTGAAGTCGTCATCTATTTCAATCTCTCAGTCCCATCTTATTTTTTCACCCATGCAGTTAGTTGGCCTCTATTCCATATTCAGCTGGTAATTCCTTATTTTGGTCACTCTAGCCTTTATGTGGTAGGTCATATTCATGGTAACTACTATAGAAAAAAGAAATTAAAATACATAGATATTACTTCATTTTGGATGAATAATTATTATATTACATAAACACACACTTGAGGAACATAATATCTTAGTGTCTTTGGAAACTTAGAAACATAAACATTGGTCCATAAGTGAGAAACATCATCCCCCAATACATTCTTCACAAATTAAACCCTAATTAGACATATCATATGTAATAAATATCTTAATAACATGGGTAAAGGAAACATAAGAAAGGGTGATCTCATATTCTCAGTAAGGGTAAACATGGGAGATATATAATCATAACACGAACATAAGGGTATGAGAACATGAGCATAACATTTGAAAACCATGCACTGCATATCAATGATCATACACATGATTCAAGGAATAAATATTGTAAGATCATAAGACATGATTCATAAGATAATCAAAGAACATAAGCTATACGAGCATAACATTGGCATAAGGATTGAAAATTTGGAATATACATAAGCATAAAAAATTATTTCCATATTGGTTAAGGCTCACTGCCAAGGTCATCATAGCAGAAAAAGTCTTTTACTATACCGATTTCACTCCTCATTCCAACCCTACCTTACTGTAATGGGTTAACTCCCCATTCCATCCACATCTCACTAAACCGAGTTCACTCCCCGATCTATCCATGTTTATCTCATGAGATATATAAATCTTTATCCAATGAATTAGAGTGATATATAGGTCCCAAACATCACATAATAAAATCATATATATCTATGCCACCAGATCATAAAAATTCATCATATCATAACCCATGAATTGAAATGGGTATCATAAAAATGTAATTATATCATAACTTAGGGAAGTGAGTCAATTTTTATAAGAATTTAATCATAGCATAACCTGTGAAAAGAAGCAGGTTTCATAAGTGTTTTATCATGGTATTACCCATGGAAGAGAAATGAGTTTCATAAATATAATTACATAAAAAATAAATCATTCATAGAAATAATATGATTAGTATCCCTAGATTATATCCCTATTAATTTATAGGTAACACAATAAAAACATAATCTTATATGGAAAATAATTTTGAAATATATTTTAAAACATTTCTTTAGGAAAATATCCTTTTCGATTTGAAAAATTATTTTTAAAACATAAAATATTTTGAAAATTTTTTATTTGAAAATAAAATTTAAAATTTATAAATGACGCTTCTAAGAAATTATTTCTCATGATGTCGGAAAATTCCATTCATGTTGTACATGTAAAAATACAGATTCCTTTCACATTTACAGTAAAAGCCAAAAATGAATTGTTTTGGAAAATGATATGAAGATTCCTGTCAAAGTTTTTTTGTAAGAAGTAAAACATGGGTAAAAATTTATTTTAAAAGTCATAATATAGTAATAAAATATTTTTGAATACATTTTTAGAAAACATGGTTTTGAAAGAAAATATATTTCCAACCGAAGAGGGAAATAAAATAATATTTTCTTAATTTTTTAATTAATTATATTAAGTACCAAAGAGTGAAAAAATGGCACCATTACTTTAAGATATAATTAGTAAATACAGGATAATAAAATCAATGATAAATAGTGAGAGTTAGATCATGAGATATCAACACTGGAGACTTAATCATAAATAATCCTAATAACGATGAGATTGTAACATAAAATCATTACCACTTTGGTAACCTTGAACTGTAAACCCCATGAAGGAAGAACATAAAATGAAAATTAAAATATAATTATTATGAATAAAATCACGATATTACATGTCAATGGGGATTTATTCCCAACTCGTGAATGAATATAGGCACATAACACAGCGTACTTTGTAAAGAAGGAAAACCGAGACAAAAAAACCCCTTACTACTTGAGTAATATTTGAATCATAATACCCATGAAATAATAACATAAATAAAAAATTAATATCATTAAATTATTTATATTCATGAAATATAATTTTATAGGTAAATATATACATCACATAAAATAAACGAGTGGTGAATATGGAATAAGTCTCTCAGAAACAAAAGTGAGACCAGAAATCCCCTACCTTAAGTCCTGAATTCCATCGTACTCATTCAAAATTATTTTATAATAAATATAATCTTATTATAAATATATCACATAAAAATATTCATATATATCATACCATGTATGATTTTATTATTACTTTATATTACCCATTTATTAACATTTTCATGTTAAAGTTACGTTTTAGGTAATAACTGCTTTGTTTTTCATAAATGTTTTGACATTTTATTTTGGGCCCTCTTAATTAGATCATGATTTCATCATATCCAGAATGTATATAATTATTTAAATATAATATATATTCAGTAGATATTTATTTATAGTAATTCATAAAATTTGGTGATAGGAAATAAAATACACCATTCATGGAGACAGTAGGCTGTACACACGAACGAATACTGTTTCCATTTTCTTGTCATATTGAAAGAAAGAAAATTAAATGATATATTATAATTATATAATAATTTTTTTTCATATATATCAAATATTTTTATTTAACCCATCCTTAATAAATTCCATGTAAATCATGAATTAATAACATCACTTTGCGAGGTGGTAGTCTGTCGTACACACGAACGACATTATCGTATTACCACAAAATGAAAATCATGAAGGTATATGTTATATAAAAATTAAATAATAATAATAACATCATAAAAATCATATATATCATATATAAAAATTATTTATATGATTATTCTCAACCTTGAAAGGTGGTAATGGAAAAACCAATGACATCGGTTCGTGAGGTGATAGTCCTCCGTACACATGAACTGTGATTTCCTAACCCATTTGATGAAAGTGTGTGTGGTTTTAGGTCATTACCTTAACATAAAAAAATAATTATATGAAATATAATTTGGTTATTATATAATAATTATATAAAAATAATTTAAGGGATTTTAGGAAGAAAAAAAATGCCCGTTGATGAACATTACCTCTTCTTTGGGTATCTCCTTTTGGTTTGCTCCAAAGACCTTCCTTGGTTGGATTTATACCCAAATTAAGGATTATAGGATGAGATTATGGAATTTAAGAATTTATTTGGATAGGTATTGGACTAAATAATTAGTTTTGAAGGTGTTAAAAAGGGGGATTGGTGGTGGCCTTTTTTAAGGGAGGTGAGTGGCACATTTGTATTTTTTTTTTGAAAGAGTGAATTCCACCCACATTTTTTTCATCTCACCAGGACCAAATAATTTCCCATTATCAATAACATAATTAATAAAGTCTAAATATGGATATAAAATGGTGTTTTTAAAAGTTTTGGGTCGTTTTTACACCTTAGATTCTAAGTTTAACTACCAAGTAAACTTGTTTTTTCCTTAAATGCTGTAATTAATTTTAACTATTTTTACTAATCACTTTGGTAAAAAATTAACTTTAAATTATTATAATTTTTAAATTATGATTATTATAAATATAGATTACATTTTTTAAAATTAAAATCAAATAAGTTGCAAAAATTAATTTAAAATTAATCTTGCAGGCGTGATGAGAAAGAGGGGTTTCAAAGAAAAAATGATCAAAAGTTTACAAAATTTCTATATTCAATTTCAATATTAAATTTATTAAAATGACATAAATTCTATTAATAGATTTACAAATAAACTAATTAAACTTTAAAACAAACTTAAAATTTAATTTAACATTATAATTAAATTAAACAAAAAGGTAGTTTTCAATTAAAACTTAGTATTTTTCACTATTCGTCAAAAAATGAAACTTTCCAGAAAAATCCTGAAAATTCACCCTAACATAGTTTTAACATTATGAATTCAAAAATAAATTTTATTAAATATTAAAAAATTAATTTTATTATTGTTCTCAAAAGAAATAAAAAACATTTATTTGAAAAAATAGTATTTTCAATCATATAAAAACTTTACCAAAAATTATGTATTTTATTATCAATATGTTTACTTTATATAAAGAAAATTATAATTAATATTTAAAAAATATTCATTAATATTAATTTTTCTAATTCTAATGGATATGTTATAATGGTTGAGTTTAAATGACTATATTAATAATATGTCATGGTTTTATTAAAACTTAGTGTCATGTGTCACAAAATCTAACTACATGTTGTGTTTAGTGCATGATAACCCATGGTTGCATGTAATAAAATCTTGAATTAGTGTTGCATGTAAAACAAAAAATTAAATCAATTTAATTTATTTGATAAAAATTAATACATAAAAACTCACGGGGTTATATTCTACCCCCATAAAATGAATTTATACCTTTAAATTCATCACTAAAATACAAACAAATGAGGATAATTATGCCTCATTATATCATCAAGTTACCATGTATCTTCCTTAAACTGGGGGTTTTACCACAAAAGTTTTACCATTTATGTGTCCTTGTTTTATAGAACATTATCTGTACGATCCAGAATCTTCACTCATTATTCCTCATAAAGAAGATCTTTATCTAGTGGTATGACCTCTTAGTTCAGTACATGTCAAGGGTAATGTATGTAATTCCTTAGGAGAGATACATATAACACATCTTGGACTTGATAGAGGTTCTTTGAAAGCTCCAAACAATAATCTATGGTCCCCATATGACTAATAATTTCAAAGGGTCCAATATACATAAGGATTAGTTTTCATTTCTTCCCAAATAACCTAACCTTATTCTATGTATAAATTATAAGAAACAACTTATCACCAAATTAAAATTCTAGATCACAATGTAAATTATCAGCATGAATTTTCTATCGACTCTAAGATGCCTTGATGTGTTGTTGAATGGATCTAACTTTATCTACCATTTCTTCAGCCACATAAGGTCCTAATAGGTTTATTTCTTAAACTTCATTCCATATCATTGGTGCTCTAAATTTATTTCCATAGAGTGATTTATAAGGATCCATCTAAATTCTTGAGTGGAATCTATTGTTGTAAAAAAAATCAACTATAGAAAGGTGTTGATCCCAACCACTTTTTAAATCCAAATAAAAAGATCTCAATATATACTTTAGGTTTTTAATTGTTCTTTCAAACTGACCATATATTTAAGAATGATACAAAGTGTTGAAACTCAAATCTATATCAATAGTTTGCTGAATAATTTTCTATAACATTTAGGTGAACCTCAGATTCCAATTAGATACAATGGAATGTGTCACTCTATGAAACCTTACCACATCCTTAATATATATCCTTACAAGTTGATATAGAGAGATGTATTATCTAATAGTGATGAAGTGTGCTGAATTATTAAGAAAACCGACTACCACCCATATAACATTATTCCCTTTAGACATTTTGGGGAGTCCAACGACAAAATACATGGTTATATTTTCCCATTTCTATTCTGGTATGGGTAATGGATGCAACAGCCCCTTATAATTTTCTCTTTAATCCTTAATTTATTGGAATATCAAGAACCTATATACAAACTCTATGATATCACTATTCATGTCATCCCACCTGAAGTATTCTTTCAAATATCTATATATATTCTCACTTCCTAGATAAATATAGAATGAATAACTATGAGCTTCCTCTAACAACTCTTTCTTAAAATCTGGAATATACAGAATTCATACATAGTTCCCAAAACTTATCATTTAATCATGTTCAAGGTTAACCTTATAAATATTTTTAACCTTGTTTTGCAGCTCTATATATTCCTTCCACACATCTTTAATCTTCACTTAGATAGATGGTTAAAAATTAAATTGGGAAAGATAATAATTTCCCCTTCCTTTAGGATTTCTAAATCCATCCATTTAAAATATAGAAATATTAGATCTTTTGTAATCCTCATTATAGATAAGCTAGAATTATCCTTTTGACTCAAAGCATCGTCCAACTTGTTCGCTTTCTTAGGGTGATAATGTATTGAGAATTCACAATATTTCATTAGATCTAACCATTTTATTTGGTGAATATTCAACTCATTTTGTGTGAATATATACTTCAAACTTTTGTAAATAGTATATATATCAAAATTTTCTCTATAAAGATAATTCATTCATATCTTTAATGAAAAAATTATCACAGCTAACTCCAAATCATGAGTTGAATTTTTTTTTTCACGAATATTCAATTTTCAGGAGGCATAATCTATAACCATGTCAGTCTACATAAGAAAAAAATTCCAAACCCTTATTGGATGCATCACTAAATATTAAAAAGCATTCTCTACTATAGGGTAATGTAATAATAGGCATGCTGACTAATATTATCTTTAGTTCTTTGAAATTTTTCTCACATTCATCTTTCCAAAGGAACTTGGCTCCCTTCAAAGTTAAATTTTTCAGAGGATTAGATAGCCTTGAAAAATTCTCCATAAACTATTGAAAATATCCAGCTAAACTAAGAAAACTACGGATCTCATTCACCATTTTTGGTCTGGTCTAACCTTCAATAGCCTCTGTCTTTGATGGATCTACTGATATACCCTCTCCTGAGATTATGTGACCCAAAAATGAAACTTTTTACAGCCAAAATTCACACTTTTTAAAATTTTCATATAGTTTCTCTTTCCTTAGGGTCTTTAATAAAATTATCAAGTGGTATTCATGCTCTTCCTTTGTATTTGAGTATATAAGAATATCTTCTATAAATACTAACATAAACTAATTAAGGCAATCTCTAAAACCTATATTCATTAAATCCATGAAGATAAAAAAAGAATTAGTAAGACTAAAAGGAATCACTATATATTCATAATGTTCATACCTTTTATAGAATTTCGTTTTGGGTATATCCTCCTTATTAACCCTCAGATGATGATATCCATAATGAAGTTCAATCTTAGAAAATTATTGAGCTCCATGAAGTTGATTAAACTAGTCATCAATATGGGGAAGAGGACACTTGTTCTTTATCACGATCTTGTTAAACGTCTGATAATCAATAAAGAGTCACATCAATCCATTTTCTTTTTAATGAAGAGAATAGGTGCGCCCCAAGGTGACACAATTAGCTGAATTAATACATTTTCAAGGTTTTTATGGAGTTTCTTATTTAATTCCTACAACTCAATCAAGGCCATTCTATTGGGAGCCTTTGAAATTTGTGTGGCACCAGGTATGAGTTCTATTGAGAACTCAACTTCAAATTTTGGTGGAAGGATAAGAAACCCCTCTATAAATACATCAAAAAATTCCAAAATAATAAGAATATCATCGATGTTGAGTTTCTCCCCAACCATGTGGGATAAAAACCACCTCTGAAGGGTAATTAAGACTCATAAAATGGATGTGATCTCTATCAGAATCACATACTTATTTTTACATTGGTACATGATCATAGGTTGGTTTAGACTATAAAACGTGACTTTCCTCACTACAAGAAAATTTTCGCAAAGTGACAGTTTTTTTGGATATGCAGGTTGTTTAAACCGCCACTATATGCTTCTGGAAAGGTTTCCAAAAACTACCGCTAAATTGTGTGTCTGCATACAATATGCAGTGGTTTCTTCAATTTCGCGGTAGTTTATGGTAACCATCGTAGAGATCGCATTTCGCATTGGTTTATCATGGGTTTAGCGGCGGTTTTACCGGACAAAAAGATTTTTTTTCACGGCGGTTAAAAGCACCACGACAAAAAAATAATTTTGTATGGAAAAAACTCCCTTAACCCATGACCAACAGCCTTGAAATGGTAACAGAAAATGAAAACTATCTTGAAACGGTTTTATTCGCTGCTAAATTATTGAATGTAGTGGTGATTTTAACCACCACAGGTAGTAAGATACCAAATTATAAAGGTGGTTAAAAATGCTACTAATGATCATCAATTTACTTAGAGGTGGTTTAAAACACCACTAAAGGTAGATTTATAAAAAAAATGAGCTGATTCTATAGCCCCAGTACCAGTCCCTTGAAAAAAACATGCCAATTTCACATTCACATACTTCCTACATCCAAACAAATACAAGGAAACCAATATTTTAATAAGAAAAATCACTTTCAAATCCACACACTTATTCAATTTGGAAATACATAATAGAGATAAAGAATATGGTTGGGTGAAGAAATATGATATTATTGGATACCACATTGCGGTCTAAATATTGCACTGTAAGAGTTTTAAAAGAAGAATCTCATTCCATGGAGGGGGTTACCATGCCATTTCAATTATAAAGTCATAAAGGACATGTACTAATCGACCCGTCTTACATGGTGATAAGGAAACCTAGGAATATGAAGAATAACTTGATCAGATTGAGAGGATCCTCAATTTCATGAATACACATAAGGACTTCAAGGTGGGTTTCTCCTTGTATATGCTTGTAGGACCGGGTATGAGATGGTGGGACTCCATCGTGCAAGATAAGTTTCACGAGGAAATTACCTGGACTTATTTCAAGAAAATATTCAACAAATAGTTTTACCCTAAGGAATTATGTTTGTAAATTATCAGTAGATTCTAACCATAGATAAGGGAAAGTGTACCATTATATAGTATTCCCCCTATTTTTCTGAGTTGGTGCATCTAGCACTGAAGCTAGTCACTAATGAGTAGCTAAAGACTAAATGTTTTGAGTTAAGATTGAGTCCAGATATTCAATAAATATTGAATATCATGTGTATTTGTTCCTTCATTGAGTAAGTCTAAAAATAAGGTCTAGATTAGGCAGATGTATCTAGAAAGACAGGTTTGAGTGGTGATTCAGTTGGAGGGGTTGTTACCCATGGTGTATTTTTTGCCCAGAAAAGAATACGCAAGGGGGGTCAGTTTCATTTAGGATTTGTTTTAGGGGATTCATCAGGGTAGCACAAAGTTTTATTATAACACCATATAAGGTGTGTTCAAAAAATCCTAATTGTGTGAAGGATCCTAATACTTGTCATCATTGTGGATAGTTTGGTCATCTAAAGTGTTTTTGTGAATGGATATCCTAGGGAAGTAAGGAAGTATCCAATTTCCCCAAGAGTTCAAAGGTTCGTAATGATGATTCCAAGGGTGGTGGGTCTAATCCTTAGGCCAAGGGGTATTTTTATTTGGATAATACTATATGGATTTACATGGAAGAGTATATGATATATGAATCATAATAATGTCCAACTACTATTAGAGGTACAATTTTTATTTAATATTTTATGGTTCTAGATTTTTTTGATACATGTGCTAATCATTACTTTATATTGTCAAAGTTATTTGACAGGTTGTAATTAATGAAATTATTTCATTCTTATTTTATCTTTCCACACCTTTTTAAAAGAGTTTCGAACTTGGTTTCAATTGTCCCACATGTCAGGTGATGATAAATGAATTCAAGGTGGTGTGTGACTTTTTAGTTCTTGATGTTGACATCTTCAAACTGATACTTGGAATAGATTAAATAATCTACATTAATTAAGGACCACATAGAATTTTATCTTCATTCTGTACAGTTTTTATCTTCCAATGGGGTCACTCATGATTTTTAGTGTGAGTGGGATGCTAGATCATGAATGGTGGGGATTTTTTGTTCCTTATAATTGGATAATATCATGCTAGTTGTGAAATATTTTTCTTGATGTCAATAAACCTTGTTTGGGATGTTAACTTCTTGTTATGGTGTGTTCATACCCCAAAGTCTTTTAGGATGATTTTTCTAGTTTAACACCACAAAGATAGGTCAGATTTACTATTTATCTTCTCCCTAGTATGATTTCCATTTCTATTACATCTTATCAAATGACACCTAATGTGTTGGTGTATTCTGATCATAAGAACCTGAAATATATTTTTTCTTAGAGGGACATAAACTTGTGATAGAAAGGCGAAGTGGTGTATCTTCATAATTTTTATCCTGACATTGCATATACCTTTATATAAGGGAATGTTGTTTTCGATTCATTGAGCATAAAATTACTAACACAAGCTATGAAGGAATAATTTATGGAGTGGTCTCTTATGAGTTTGTTTGCTAAGATAATATTGGGTGTGGAAGAAATTAATGAAATTGTGTTCTTGGATTTGATGAATTATGACTCATCCTTTGATGAGTGGGTTTAGAAATAATAGGTGAAAAACATTTAATTCAAATGATTTAGTAAAATCCTTTATGGTGGGGAGACCTCGGGTGAGTGGTTTTGGTCTCCCAGTGGAGATTTGTGCTTCTATAATAGGTTAGTTGTTCCATTTTATTTTAGTTAAGAGTTGATAGAAAATGGAAATTGATAATTTTGGTCCATACACCATAGATCTACCTAGATGTGTCACAACATGATATGTAAGCATTGGTGGGCATGGATGAGTTGTCCAATTGTAGATTTTGTCTCACGGTGTCTCAGTTTTCAGAAAATTAAGGCAGAACACTAGAGAACCACTGGTTTGTTTCAACCTTTTCCCATTCCAATATGTAAGTGGGATGATATTTCTATGGAATTCATTATTTGTTTTCCACAAAATCTTAGTGGGGAGGATGCGATTTGGGTGATCATTGATTAACTTAAAAAATTTATTCTTTTCTTACCTATTAAGAAAATGATACACGTGGGGCACCTCATAGACTTGTATGTCTGAGAGATTGTGAGACTTCATGGGTTTCCTTTTATGATTTTTTAATAGCGACCCAATGCTCACATTCAGGTTCTATATAGGTCTGTAGGAGGTTATGGTTTCATATATAAAATTGAGTATGGATTATCATCCCTAGATGGATCGATTGGCAGTGAGAGTTTTCTAGGTTCTTGAGGATATGATTCAGGCTTGTGTGCTTGATTTTGGTGGATCTTGGGAAAATCATTTTCCACTGATAAGACTTTCCTATAATAGTAGTTATTTGGTTTCAATAATTATAGTTCCCTTTAAATCATTATATATACATTCATATAGATCTCCCTTGTGATAGGTAGAGTTGGGAGAGTGGTCATTATTTGGGGCAAGTCTCATTCAAGAGATGATGGAAAAGCTGTAGTTGATCCGGAAGAGGTTGGTCACAACACATATCTATTAGAAATTTGGAAGAGGTGGTCCAATATTTTGATTTGGTCTTAGGACAGTATTGAATTCTCCAATAACTATCCAGTTTTGATCCATATATGATTCAAAAATATAATTATTCATTAATAAAACATTAGGATTGTAAATTCCTAGTGTATTTAGAAGACTGGGTTCATAATACATAAAAGGAAACATGAGAAATCAATAAAATGTTAGGTCATGAAAATGTTAAGTGAAAACTCTATGCCACACATGGCACATATACAAACCGACTGTTAAAATATTTGTACAACATATCAAAAATACCACTAAGCATTGTCTGATGATGAACACAACTCATCACCCTCTCTACCTCCATCTATACTTCCTACTACCACCTGTAAGAACATTATATTGAAAATTAAATATTGTTGTATATTTATATTTAAAATTAAAACTGAGATATGTTTTAAAACTAAATTATTTTTAATTTTTGTGATTTACCTACTCCCCACTACGGGTAGATCCGATCTTCTTTTAATATAAATCAATCACCAATTTCTCCAAAGAGGATATTTGAGTCCCCTGTTCCTAAACTGTGTTTCGTAGATAAACAATCTCTCTATGAGTATCTTAGGGTATGTACTGACTAAAAATAAAAGTAGATGCAACTTTAATCCCTAGTGGATTACCAAATACCTTATATGGTACGAGTCCCAACCCCATCCTGCACACTCGACCAAGATGCTCCTTCCCAAGAACTTTAGAAACTGGGCCATCCTAGGAGACTGAGTAGGACTACGTTGGATTAGAATCCCATAGTTATTTAAATTTTACCTATAAATAAAATATCAGTCATATTAGAATAAATATATATTAACATAGTGAAAACTAATAGTACGTTATTATAATGAAAAATGAGTTCATACCCCAACTTTTTTGGCAGGTTCATTAACAAAACTTCCGTCAAATTTTTTGTGAAAATTCAGCCACACTTCTGTTCGGGATGCTGGGTGTCCTAAACTCTGTGACTGCATTAAAAAAATATAAATCAATAATTTAATATATTAAATAGATAATATTTTCTTATAAATATTTAAACTAATGAAAAAATTACCATAGCCGATCGGCTTCTAGAAAAACTCTTTGACCCTGTAGTGTGAGGGATGGCTTGCATAGCCTGACTTGATGCATTCTTCCTTGAAAGATCCTGAAATAAATAAAATGAAATTTAATAGTAATTTATTCAATGTAATTTACTCTTAATATACATGTATAAATGTAAAATGAGATTAATATAATAATATATATTTAAATACCATCTTCTTCTCATCACGATGTTTTTCAACAAAAACTTTCCATTTCTCATTGGGTACCCCATCAGGTAGCTTGTCATACATCTGTTGGGCGGTCAACAAATTATCCTTGACATTATTCCACAATATCCATTTAAAGTCTTTCCATTTCTTTCCCAATTTTTTAAATATCCACTTTTGTGCTAGCACATCAGCAACCGTAAAGTGGAAAAACATATGTACCTATAAATTTATTTGGAAATATTATAATTTAATAACATAATGACATTAAATTATACTATAATGTATTAAAATTACCTTTATTTGGGAATCAAAAACTTAATTTTTCTAAGTTGAAGGCATATTCCTCCAATCATCATATGAAATAGGAAGGGAAACCAGCTCTCCGACCTACTGACCAAGAATCTGGCCAAGTAATCCTACGACGTCATCTGTAGGGACCCTATAAGAATCAAATGGGACAGCGATATTCTCTCTGGTCAAATTCCATACATCTGAAATTTTTATATTTTTCTCCATAGCTTCATTGTTTCCATCTTTAATGAAAAAATAGTTAGTATAAAAAAAGTGCAATAAATTTATTCTTATTAAAATTTGTACCTATGACAGTCACCCTCCAGTATCTCTAGGAAGAACTAGAAGTGGCATGTTGTTCCCTCACTGTTGAGGCTCCTAAAGGGAAAGGCGACGACTGAGATTCTGAAGGGATGATCACAGAGGGTGTAAGAGATGGTGTAGGGGAAGATGGTATAGAGGGGAAAGCGTATAGTGGCTCAGATATCGTAGGGAGGGAGACAGATGGATCGTCATATATTAGTGTGGTCAATGAAATAGTATGACGCTTCCTCCTTGGCATTCCTATCATTTAATCAAATAAAATTAAGTTTATAAAATATATTTCAAAAAATTTATGTAGATTTTTTTTAAAATGATAACAGATGCACAGTACTAACAAAAAAAATGTATATAACAATGAGAATGAATGACTACAAAAATGAAATAATTGGTTGCTAAATGAATTCATAACTGTACATACAATCATTTTCCCCTTTAATCATGTCGGTTTCCTGATCCATTAATTCATTCACTTCATCCGTCCTTGATAGAATAATATTGTAAATATCATGATGGAAAAATAAGATCGCTTCTTGCTATTTATGATATTCAATGTCAGAGGTCAAATCTTCCACTTCATCACCCATTTCATACAAATCTCTTTTTTTATGTGAGAAAATATACTCAACCATTAATACAAAAAATCATTCACATAATATACCATTTTCTATTGAAATGATAAGATATATAGATCATGCAGTTCATGATCACCAACATCCATCAAGCGAGAGAATTTCACATAAGTAAATTTCAAGGAATCTCTTTTAACACCTCTGATAATATCAACCCAATTTCATTTGAATAAAACAACTGAAAAATGCATGTGGTAGTTTAATTAAATAATATTAGTAATATTCTCATAGTAGTCCACTTCATCAAATGTTAATATACTATTATTCTATGTTTTTAAACCCTCTTCTCGACCGACTGTATGAAATCTAAATCCATTCATGTTCTAAGAATTGAACTTTCTAACTTGTTTTAGAGGACCTCGAGTAAGAAACTTAAAATATTTTGACAACTCTTCTCGAGTACCAGTATTCATGATCTAAAGCATGAAAACATTATTAGATTTAAAAAAATATATGTGTCAACCTAATATCCGTATTTAGTGCAATATTTAAGAACTTACTTGTCGTGAAAACCATTCTACAAGATCTTTATTAACAAAATTAATTATATCTTTCTCATTTCGTGTTCAACCTCTCATTCATCTCTTTGTTTGTATATTCAAATATTCAATAAATGGATTTTCAATTTCACTATTCAGTAGCACATATCTATGTGCCTGTAATAATTCCATTTCTGTTAGTGTAACATTTGAGGTCCTCCCAACTGATCGACCAATAACATGAAATATTTTTGATTTCCCATGTATTTGAGATTCAGTCGATGTGTCTTAAATACATTCGAATTGATTAAATATTGTCTCAATATCATCCAAGTATCTATAAAATAAGGTAAGAAACTCTTATTCTAAATATCCTTTAGCAATAGAGACTTTAGGTTGAGCTTTATTTGTCACGTATAACTTCAAATGCCCAAGATATCTATGAAATAAAATAAACAAACATAATTATTAATTTAATTAAGTGCCGTAAATTGTTTAATTAATTGAAAAACATATAAATATAGTACCTCTCAATTGGATACATTCATCAATAATGTGTGAGCCCTTCTAATTTAGCTTCCTCAACCAAATTCACAATTAAATGCATTATGACTGTAAAAAATGAGGGAGGGAAGATCATCTCCATTGCACTAAGTGTCAATACAAACATCTCCTGAAGGTTGTAAAGCTCAAATGTATGTATAGATTTCTCACATATTTTTTTGAAAAATGTGCAGAATTAGAGTATAATAGCAATAATTTTTTCAGGTAATAATGTATGCAATGCCAATGATAGTAACTACTGTTACAAAATATGTGAATCATGACTTTTCAATCCATGTAAACTATGTTGCTTTAAGTCAAAACACCTTGATATGTTACTTGAATACCCATTAGATGCCTTCAAATACTTTAAAATTCAAAGTAATGTATCTTTATCCCTATTTTTCATTGCAAAAATTGTCAGAGCATACTTTTCATTCTTATATGGACAAAGATCACCTTTTTTGTTCATTACTTGTAAGTCTTTCTGATCATTTAGATGATCATTAGACTTTCCATGATCATTAAGCAATGTGAAGATCAAATTTTCATAAAAATTCTTCTCAATATGCATCATATCAATATTATGCCACAACAAATTAAATTCCCAATATGGAAGTTTGAAGAATATACTTTTTTTCTTCCATTGTTGCATTCCTATTTCACTTGATGATGTACTTTGAATTAGTTTCCCACTATCATTCAAATGATTCACCTTCCCAAATTCTATTTCAACATTTCCAAGTTGTGGAAATATTTTATAACCGGTTAACAAATTTGGAGGTGGTCTATGATCAATGAAACCATTGAATTTTGATATGTTCAGCCGAAATCTATGAGATACATCGAGAAATATTAAATGGCACAAGAAGAACCATTTTCTGCTGTGAGGTATCCATTTGGGATCAAAATCAAAGTTACAAACAGGAAAATCCAAACCCATGTAAGTGTTCCAACTAGATAAATTCCCAAGTTTAGGGAATTTAGTAATGGTCCACATAAGAGAAGCATGCATTTTGAACATTGTTTTAGAAGAAGTATCACATGTATTAATACCGTTTCTTTATAACTCCTATAATTCTTCAATTAAAGGATGAAAGTATACATCAATATCATTTACAGGATTTTGTTTTCCATGAATAATCATCGAAATGATAAAAGACGTTTTTTTCATACACATCCACAGAGGCAGATTGTATGGGATCAAAACAACTAACCAAATGCTATAACTGGTACTCAAAGTCCCAAATGGGTTGAATCCATTGGTAGCCAATCCTAATCTAACATTCCTAGGATCATTTGGAAAATATGGATGTAATGAATCAAATTTCTTGCATGATTTTGAATCTCATGGATGTTTTGTTAACCCATCATTGTTATTATCTACATAATTCCACTTCATGTGTTCGGAATTTTTCAATGACATGAATAATCTTTGCAATCGAGGCTTTAAAGGAAATTAACAAAAAACCTTTTTAGGTGTGTTAATTTTCTTCTTCTTCATGGAAGTATGTTGATTTAGACTTCCAACATCACCCATTGAACACCATCTAAAAGAATAACATTTTTTACAATCCTGTCTACTTGAATCCTCTCTCCAATAAAACATACAATCATTAAGACACACATGTATTTTTGTATAATTCAGACCAAGCCTGTTAACAAATTTTTTCATATCATAAAAAGACTTAGTAAGGTTTTCTTTAGGAAATGCATCACGCAAAAATTCCAATATCATGGACATTTCCATATTTTTAATTCCACATAGGCATTTGATATGGTATAACTTCAGCATAAAAGAAAGTTTTGAATATTTCAAACATCCACTATACAACTCTTGATTTCCATCATCAACTAAACTGTGAAATTTATTTTCCTCAGTGAAGTTTTATATTACATTAGTCTCCACAAAATCAAGAGGAGGATCCAATGATATGTTACAATCTTGATCTGGTTGTCCTATAGTCTCAAAAACATCACTTGTCACGTTGGTATTTGTAGCACCCTCATATGGTTGTTCTGACATATTTTTTTATTTTTGTTGGTGTCTTGAAATGCCTAATGCATCATTTATAAGGTTCTACATTTCATTTTCCATTATCGATGAAGTTAGGATCTCTTTCTATGGATTGACATCAGCGGTCAACATTTCTGTAACGTTCGATTCTCCATGCCAAATCTAACACAAATATTGACCAGGGAATTGCTTAAATATTAAATGTTCATAAACATAATATCTCTTCAACAATCTTCTAAATTTAAAATTACGACATGGACATCTTATTCTCCCTTCAACGGATTGATTGAAAATTTCAAAATCCAAAAACTCCTCCAAACCCTTAGCATACTGAGCTATGTTCTTTGGTAATGTGATCCAGCTTTTATTCATGTATATCACAACGTGCCTACACAATATTAAAGAAAATTAAAACACATAACTATTACTAAATACAAAAAGAGATTCATATATAATACTTGAAAAAATATAAATTTGTTATAGAAGGTTTTCCTATATAAATATATACGGAAAATAATGAACCCAACCATAAGAAAACCAAAGCATGCAAATTAAAAAGATCTATAAAATAAGAGGAGAACAAGGATCCCATCCCTATAGTTTTTTGTATGTCATGTTACAGAAAAATAGATGAACAAACTAATAATGCCATAAATTTGATATCACTAAGGTAAAGTCTTGATAAATCATATAATAATTGAATAGAAGTTAGGAATATGAAATGGAAATAAACTCCTACATTAAACATCACTCACTACTTTAGAAAATATATGGGGAACCAAGATATAGAAATGCCAGGAATCATCAGGTGAAAGGATTATCGACTAGGGTAGATGAATCCAAGGATTTTGAGTAAGGTATTTGTTTTTCTAGACTCAAAAGAAACATTAAATTCATAAGATAAATGAAATAATGTATATTAAATTTTCAAAAAATAGATCATGGAATAACACTGAAAATTATTACTTTCAATATACCTTTTCAATTTCCATTTAATTTTGTTTCAATTATAAAAAGTGGGATAACCTATTAAATCCATAGTTTTATTGAATTAAAATAAAATATTCAATCCCCAAAATTTATCAATATACCATTAATGGTTAGATCATATAAGTATATGGTAAACATGAGCATGGAATAAATAACTTATTAAAAATTTCATGGATTCATGAGAGTTGATCACATGTCATGATAGAAGGAAATGTACTCTCAAATGACCAAACATATACCATAGTTTAAGATTACGGAAACATAATATAATAGAGATGATTCATTTATCATAACGTAGGAATTAGAGAGTGTGACATAAAATTGTTACATAGAAATAATCATAGTAAATCATAACATAGCTGATCAGATATCAATACATGTTTCCCCTAATATAGTGCAGTATGCATTAACACTTGATTCTCATAACATAGTTGAGAAAACAACATTACCTAATATCATGATATAACCCAATATTATTTATTCAATAATAAATAATCCAACTATAATTACTCATATTTACACAATTAATAGAACACATTTAGAAAGCATAAAAAAGAAGGCACACAAGAAATCTAACCAATTTCATTTTAAAAATCATACTTCAACCCATACGCACCTCAAAACCCTTTGAAAACATATTACGATCCATTAAAATAATTCATAAATCACAGTTAAGAAACACATAAAACTTACTAAATTCATTTAATAATGTTAAATTATGGAATCACATACCACAAGCTTGTAAACATCCAGAATCTTTTGGAAAAGCACAACCGCACCACAAAGGGAACCTATAAATGCAAGATCATACCACAACCATCAATATTGAAAATAAAGAATGAAGACAATCTTTAACCCACATCATTTTAACGTGAAAACACTAAAATAGAGTAGTGATTTTTCTCCAACCAGACACCATTTCCAACACTATTTTAATGTGGAAACACAATAATACACTATATTTGACTTACCTGTATTCATGTGCCATCTTCTTTTCAAAATTTAGCGCAAAATATGGTGCTGGTTGGAGATTCTTTCAACTTTTGTGCTATTTTAGAGTAATGGATACTCCAATTTAACATTGCACATTGGAATTGATCTAATATTCAACCAAACCAACCCAAAATAATACCACAACCATACTAAAAAGGTATAAATACCTACATAGAGGGGCGGCGAAGGTACTGACCAACAGTGATGGGTGGAGAGACATGGTGAGAGGCAGCGAGACACGTCAAGGGCTTCGGGGGGGGGGGGATGGGTGGGTGGGGGGGTCGTTGGGGTCAGTAGGGTTTATGGGGTCACGAGGGTCTCTGAGGTCAAGGGATCCTATGGCTTCTAGGGGTCTATTGAGTCACGATGGGGTCATAGGGTCAATGGGTCGCACGGGTCGCCATGGGTCACGTGGGTTGCAGGGGTCATGGGGGTCGCGAAGGTCACAGGGGTCAGGCCTAGGGTCTCAAAGGGTCACGAGGGTTGGGGGGGGGGGGGGGGGGGGGTTGGGGGTGTCAGGGGAGTTGGGAGAGTCAGGATGGGGGAGAAGGGTCGTGGCTGTTAAAAAAACAAGTTTAGTTGCAGTTTTTAATAAACTGTTGCTAAAAAACCACCGCTAAAGGTGAATAATGTTGTAGTGCCTTCCTCAAAAATTGATGTGGGATTTATGTAGTGAAATAAAATCCATGCCTAAGATAACATTAAATTCAACTAGAGGAATAATGACATGATTTTCAGGAAGTAAATTCCCACCAATGTCAACTGGAGAGGAATCATGAACTTGAGATGAAATCATCATACCATTTGGGGATTTCAATAATAATTCCACATATAATAATTTGGGTTGTATCTTGATACCCTTATAAAATTCGTTAGATATGAAATAATGGGTAGATCTAGAGTCAAATAAGACATGAACAGTTCTAGAGTGGTTGGTAGGTGTACCTTTCACCATGTCATTATCACACCCCTCATCAGAAACAGTGATCCCATAAGATTTACCCTTATACCTATAATTAAGAGGCTTTTAACAACGATCATCATCATTAACCCTCAAGTTTTAGAATTAGTTAGAATAATTACCATTCTCCTTACACTCAAATCACTAAAGTGGGGGTGGTTCATTATGTGTAGATTTATCTCTATTCTCATTTCTAGCTAACTTCTTCCCATCACTTCAGAAATCCATTTCCCGATGATCTTACGATACACAATTAAAAAATTTAGTAATATCCCTAATAATATTTCCTCCACGGGTTTTCCCACACTTTGAGCATAAAGGAATGGTCATATTCTTGACTCTATGGTTTTTATATTTTCCTTTGAACTCCATCTTCCTTTTCTTGTCAAAACCATGATATTAATATGTAACTACAAACTCCATTTACTCCTTGATATTACATTGGAAAATGTCTTCATATCTAATAAATTCACTTATGGATAATATATTTTGAAGAATTAGTTTTAATCCACTAAGGAATCAATCAACCTTACTTTCAGGTTGGATGATAATACCAGAAGTGTACCTCACAATTATTATAAAATTATCCTCATATTTACCAATAGATTCATCATCCTTTTTATTTAACTCAAAGAACTCATTACCCATATTCATATGAAGAACATAAGGAAATTACTTATTGAAAAATAATTTCTTGAACTCTTACCAATCAATGGAGTCAGATTCATCCTATTGTATTGTATCCTTGATAAGAGTACACAATTTATCTACTTCACCTTACAAACAATAGAAAAATAATATGAATTTTTTATGTTTCTAAATCTGGATAATTTAAAATATCTCTTTAGTGGTACTGGTAAATTGTTCAGTAACTAGTGGATCATTAGTTCCACTGAAGTAAGGTGGAATTTTCCTCATGAAGGACTCAATAAAACATTGGTCCCTCCATTTCTCATTTAGAATTTCATCATGTTTCATAGATTAAAAAAGTTTTGTGAGTATAAAAATGATATTTTACATTCCATCTCTCATAAAATTGGTATTTTTAGGAGGAAAATAATTGTATTTTTCACCACACTTAGCATTAACATGGTTCATTTGGGTTCCAACCATTGACTAAAACAAAAAAAAATAGTGTAAGAAAGAATAATCATGATGGGGAATCACATAATGATGAAAAATCACTTATAGTATGTATAAATAATGACACCTTATTCTTTAATCTATGACACCTTCGTTTTATCTAAGTTTATTCATAGTCATCATCTATTTAAGTCCTTCATGATGGTCTATAAAGAGTTTGTGAATTTCCCAAGCATATCCCCTAAGAGTGTTAAACTAGGTGTGAAGAAAGACCCATTTTCATTCACCAGTTACCAATTGAGTCTAGCTCAATAAAGTTTTTTTGGGGTTACCCC
The DNA here is from genome assembly GCA_963277665.1 of Viscum album. Lineage (NCBI taxonomy): Eukaryota > Viridiplantae > Streptophyta > Magnoliopsida > Santalales > Viscaceae > Viscum > Viscum album. The sequence goes on along the minus strand of OY728141.1, from coordinate 1,133,810,508 downwards.
TATGAACATTCGTTCCAAAGACACATCCACTTGTAGTATCCAGACAGGGATGCAATTTCCTGGAAACCACTCACTTTTTCCTTAACCAAAATTCCAGGAAATTTTCCTATAATTTAAATTATACTTAGAATTATACTTAGATATATCCTTAAGGATCTCACTAAGGTTTTATCATCCTAGTTTCCAAAGGTTAACTAAAACTATCCTTTGATACCAACTATAGAAACCTAGGCTTAACATATATAGAAATTACATCATTTTTGATGAATACTTATTAAATTATATAAAAACATGCCCAAGGACTGTAATAGTTTAGTGTCATTGAAATTTTTTCTAAAATACTGAAGGATATTTTTTTTATTAATTCTGTATAATCCCTTTTTTAATTGGGTTGTGGGGAATCCTTACATGTACCATAGGCCCAAAGCTCCCAATACTTGGAAAAAACCTTACATAACCCATAAGACCAAAGAACTAGGCCCAATAAATGGCTATTGAAGGCCCATAGACTAGACACCCATCCTAAATCCCACCATAGTTGAATAATTTTTTTCTCTAAGAAACCAACCTGCAATACACTGAGAAAGTAATCCCTATACATGATTTCATGGGGTCTGATACCGATGGAAAAACCATTCCCTCTCATTAATCCCAATATAACTGCAATGCCAATAGTTTCTCCTTTTCTCTGACCTCCTTTGGGACACCACCTAGGAATATGACCTGATATTTTTCTCTAACCCATCAAATCTTCCCCCTGATGTGTCACTCGATCTATCTGGGTTCCACCGATCTCACCCGCTGAGCCCATCATAGCCCATCCTTCCACATCTGGCATCACCGTCCTCCACTAATTTCTAAGCACACACACTGAACCTACTACATCCTATTCATCAGTAACTAGTGCCACCATCCAGTATTGTCATGCTCCACTGCTCCATGATGGCCATTGCTTCCCACCATCATCATCCAGGATAAGTAATCATAACATGAATATAAGTGTATGAGAACATGATCATAACATTTTAAAATCATACTCTACACATCAATGATCATATAAAAGAGTCAAGTAATAAATATTGGTAGTTCATAATACATGATTCTTAATATAATCATATAACATGATCAATATAATTATAACATTGGAGTAGGGCATGTAATTTTTTTCACAAACATAAGCGCATAAAATCATTTCCATATTGGTCAAGGCTCACTAATAAGGCCATCATAGCAGGCAAAGTCCATTACTATACCAAGTTCACTCCTTTTTCCAGACCTGTATTACTATATCAGGTTCAATCACCATTCTATAAATGTCTTGCCATATTGGGTTCACTCCACATTATATCCATTTCTATCTCATAAGATGTATAAATCTTTACCCAATGAATTGGACTGAGATATAGGTCCCACCTATCATATAATGAAATAATATATATATGTATTCCATAAGACCATAAAAAATCATTAAATAATAACCTATGAAATGAAATGGGTATCATAAAAATTTCATCATATCATAACCTATGGAAAAGAGACATATTTCATAATCATTTCATCATATAATAACCCATGAAAAGAATTGGAATTCAAAATAATTTTATCATGGTGTAACCCGTGGAAGATTTTTTTTTTCATAAGCATACTTCCATAAAATCATAAACTATTTAGAGAAAGAATACGAATAGTATCCTTAGATCATATCCCCAGTAAGGCATAGGTAACACCAATGAACCCCATCTTAGATGGAAAATAATTTTGAAATATCTTTTAAAACATTTATTGAGGAAAATATCATTTCTGCTTTGAAAAATTATTTTTAAAAATAAAACATTATGATTTTTTTTATTTGAAAATAACATTGAAAACTTATAAAGGAAAATTCTAAGAAATGATTGGTCATGACATCAGAAAATTACATTTATATCGTACATGTAAAAATGAATATTCCTTTCACATTTACGGTAAAAGACAAACATGCATTGTTTTGGAAAATGACATGAAGATTCTTTTAAAAGTTTTTTATATAAAAAGTAAAACATGGGTAAAAATGTATTATAAAAATAATATGATAATAATAAAATAATTGAAAATATTTTTAAAAAATATTGTTTTGAAAGAAAATATATTTTTAACTGAAGAGAGAAATAAAGTCATATTTTCTTAAAAAAATTCATAATTATATTAAGTAATAAAGAGTGGAAATTTTTTGACATTACTTAAATAAATAATTAATAAAAAAAGTAGAAGAAAATTATTGAAAATTATTGAGAGTTAGAACATGATATATGTAATGAACCAGCCTGGGTACCCTGGTAACCCGATAACCGAGCTAGCACTAACATATCCTGAAGGGCTTTCCCGATCCCCACAGGTTGGCGACTAGCACCTGACATTATAAATTATCCAAGTGGGAACAATTTTTCCACTATTAATGCAGAAGTAAAAGAAAAAAGACAATATGCATATCAAAAGAAAACTTCACTGGGAGTAAATAACCAGAATACAATAAGGCATAAAAAATCCCAAAGTACTACTACACAAGTACTAAAATAAGGAAAAACAACCCAGGTCCCTAAGGACTCAACTCACCAAGAACATAGTTCATTGGTTGGATCCACTTCAATGTGATCCTTTCCCTTTGCTCGAACCTGGAATAAGATAATCTACAAACACTCCAAGGTACAAGTAGATTGTGATCTAAAAAGGCCAGTAGGGTCTCTCCATAGATTCCATAATATATGTAAAAAATTTATTAACTAAAGGAATTCTTTCAATTTTCAAAATAAATAGGTTTTTAATTTTAAATCATAATTAAACAAATAATTATATATAGTTAAAATGATAGAAAAATAATTTAAGAAAATACTTTACAAATGATGGAATATTTTTAAAACAATGGATTAAACAAAATAGTTACATGAAAGAGTTTATGTAAAATTAGAAGGCATGTAAAGCAGTTCAAAAGCATTGTCATACATTTTTCTCTAAAATATAAATAACTAGAGAGCAACATGGTCCTATTCTAAATAGGTATGATATTATTTCCAACCATAGGACTTCACACTCTCTAATTTATATCAGCAAAATGTGTACAGATATGTCCTTTGGACACTGGTCAGAGAGGAATCGTCACCATAGCCTAAGGGATGTGACCTACTCCATATATGTTCTAGATTGTTGTAGTAATTTTAATGTGTGTCCAAATAACTCACAATCTACCTAAGGCTTGGATGTGATCTTACACAATCAATAATGGGAAATTTATTTTAAGGCTTCTTAAAATACAATTAAATACCATACATCAATTTAAAATCCAATTTTCCATTTAAAACTAAAACATGTTTTAATCAAAAAACATGCCTCTTTAACAAGATAAAACCACTAGGATTCTATCAAAACATTTGAAGAAATTTTCACTAGTTTGAAATCCATTCAAAACTAATTCCATCATTACACAATTTATTTCCACAATTAAATTCAACAATTTAATTGAAATCATTTCCATCAAATCCACTATTTAAATTAAATAATTTAAATCATCCAATTTTTATAAACACACCCCAATTCAATGAAATTGGGGAGGGGGGGGGGGTTCATAATTTCATGCCAAAACCATTACAAATATCCTAATTCACGGAAATTGAAGTTTTAAAAATTTAATTTAAAGAAAATATAAGCAATTGAATTTAAATCAACAATTGAAATAAATTAAGAAATTCATGGATAACCAATTTGGCTAATTGGGATAGAACCACCTAAATTAAGGTCATAGATGTCAGCAGAAATGATAAACCACACTAGGTGGTTCAATACACCTTATCACAACCCTATTATCGTAAGTGTCGACACACCAATGCTTAACATTCATCAAGGGTTCCTAGAACCAATAACAGTTATTTTATTTCAAAAGGAATATCACATGTGATAACATTTTCTCTCTCCTGGATAATATCTATATTATCATTTTATGTCAATTTATGTTTTTGAAATTATCCTTCAATAGTTCATGCAATTACACATTGATAATTCTATATTTAATAAAATAATCCTTAAATTCTAAAGTAATTATCAAAAATATATATCTAACTAACTATATATATATATGTCTCTTTTGATAATCAAAATAAATAACATTATATAATTTTAATAAATTATCCCAAATGTTTTTATCAATATATATATATATATATTGATAATTCATTATCTTTTGATAATCCAAATAATTAACGTTTGAAAATTTTAAACAACTATTCATTCAATAATTTGATGAAATTATCATTTGTCAAAACATCTTAGTTATTGTTTGAGAATTTCACCTAATTATTCACTGTTTTATAATACCTTGTGATTATACTTTATTTTAACAAGATCATATTCTCAAAATTAATTATCGATGTAATTATAGTCTAATAGTTATAATAGTTATCCATTGACAAAACATGTAATTACCCTATGATAATTTGAGTAAAAATATCATTGATAATTTCATGTAATTATTCATTGATAATTTGGCGTAATTATCTTTTGATAAACCATTACAATTATCCATGATAAATTCATGAAGGAAAAGAAAATAAAAGAAAAGAAACAATGAAATAAATAAATAAATAAATTGTTTTATAAAAATCTTACAATTCTCATTGATAATCACAATTTTCTTTTGATCCCTAGATAATTATTTTTGGTTTTCATGGTTTTATTTAGATTCAAAAAATTTTCCACCATTTTATAAGAGAAAATAATAATAATAAAATAAAACAAACTATTTCATAAGAGATATAGTACATAAAAGAAAATAGGGAACCCTCACCCATCGTGCGACAATTCCCTGCCCAAGGGATCCAAAAACAGATTATTAATATTTCTCAAATGTGTCAAATGGAGTATCGGTGTCTATTTCACTCCATAGGAACATGTGAGGATGAAGTTAGAAGTGTTCATCTTTTTCCAATAACTATCTGACTACATTTAACCCTAGTTTAACCACATCTGATTTAATACTAGATTCAACTAAAAAATCGTTACAGAGTCCTTAAATTTATCACATTAAGAAGTTTCATGGTTTTAATTGTTAAGAAACATGTGATTTTGATGGTTCCAAAAGCATTTTCCATTAACCAAGGAGGAAAATGGTGTGGGGAAGATGGATGGATAATATTTTTTAATTGTTTATTTTATTAAAATTAATTATTTAACATAAAAATTAAATAACACCAAACAACTAATACATAGAAGTTATACCCCTTATAGGGTAAACACCCTATTGCAGACACAACGATGGTCTCATATTTCTTAAATGATGAGAGTTTTGAGATATATTAATGATTTAATAATTAAAAATTGGAATAATTAATTAATTAAAATAAAAATGGTTATTTTTGCGAGTGAGACGTCTAAACGTATGATACTTACAAATGTTATACCCCTTCTAGAGTAAACCCCTCATTCTGGACCCATCAGTTATTTCAGATTTCCCATAATATGCACTATTTGGAAGATATTTAATTATTTTTAATAAATAATATATTAAATATTATTTAATAAATTTGGCTAGAGAGCGAGAAATCCAAATGTCTAACGCCTTCAAATGTTATACCCCTCCTAGGGTAAACACCATATTTCAGACATAATAGTGGTCTCAAATTTTTCATACGATGCACCATTTTAGAGTTATTCAATTATTTTGAATAAAAAGTGTGTGCTTAATTTATTATATTTAATATTTTTATTCTATCTTCACTAAGACCTTGTGGGCCTCAGAATATCATAAAAACGTAGTGTCGAAGTCCAAAAATATTCAATTGAATATTTCAAGATTTTAACTGGTAGTTAAGGCCTTTAACATATTTATCAAAAATTCACTAATAAATCATTTTTTCTACTTAATATATTAATAATTTAACACAAGAGGGTTTATGAATACCTGAAATAGTAATAGGAAGTTACAAACTCCCCACCATAGGAACTTTCTATCCCCATAAAGCCTATGAATAAGCCTCCAGACCAAAAAGAAGTTTTCACTACTCTCTCATTAGTGCCTTTCTTTCCCACATCTCAAGAGAATCAGAACAATTCTATCATAGCATACAGACTACAGGTATCATCGTCCCACAAAGTACCTTGGTCTCAGAATCAACAATCTTGACTGGCCATTTAGTCATAGATAAATCAGGTTTAATCTTAAGATCACTCCATCTCAAAATGTGAGATGAGTCAAAGAGATATTTTCACAACTATGATACATGGTGCACGTTATGTGTTGACATCAACTTCATTGGCTGTTCTTAATAGTAAAAAACTTTACCCACCTTCTCAACAACTTCAAAAGGACCAATAAAACGAGGATAAAACTTCTCTTGCCTCCCAAGCTATCGATGACCCAACCGGGATAAAAACTTCAAGAATACCTGATCACCAAATGAAAAATACAAAGGCCTATGGTGATGATCAGTATAGGACTTATAACAGATCTATGCTATCAATAAACTGATATTTTTTTAGTCAATACATAAGCGAAGAGAACCATCAGATTTCTTAGCGAAGAGAACCAATGCTACCTAAGGTGACACACTCGGGCTTGTAAAGACTTTCACTAAAAGATCATCCAATTTGAACTTCATCTTCTTTAACTCAGCTAGTTCCATACGGTAAGAGGGAATTTAAACCTGTTGAGTATCATGAATAATATAAAACTCAACCTCCCTTACCAGTGGAAAACTAGATAATCTAGAAGGAAACACGTTGAGAAATTCAAAGATGACTGGAGGGATATCACCACTCAAATATTCTCGCTCTAGATCAAAAGAAAATATATATATCACTTTACCCAACTCTGGATAAGAAGGTCTGACCCTACTCGACCTTGGGTCCCATTCTCCTTGAATGAAAAGAGGCACACCACTGGGTGTAGTGAGGTAGAACCATCGAAGATAACACTTAATTTGGGATTTATTAGTTATGATCCAATCCATCCCAAATATGCTGTCAATATATTTCATGTCGAGAAATAGAAAACTCCAAGAAAGGTCAACATCTGAAAAAGAGAACACACAAGAGGGACTGCAGATAACTCACTCCCTCTTCGTACCAAGGTGTGTAGTAATATCCATTGTATAGATAGTTGATCCATAGGAATATTAAGCATATTAATAATACAGGTTGAAATAAATGAGTGAGACTCACTGGTATCGAAAAGAGTAGTCACTAATGATGAAGCTATAGTAAGGTAACTCTCAAGGTTTCTGGCCCCATATTAGCATCCTTTGGAGACTCTTCCACTACGTTAAGAGGATTTGTTCTAGATTCCTATGGATGGAACCCTTTTTCAAGTGAAGTATTTGATTTCCCCATAGTTTTAGGTCTAGTTGATGATCCTGTTCCACTATGCATAGTATAGAAGTGATAGAGAAATATCTGTAAGTTCCCTGAACATCCATAGGATTTATAGTTCTTGGGTGACTTAGTAAAAACCCTCTTAGAATTTCCTAGCTTTCCACATCGATAACAAGCCAAAGAACTCCCTCCTGGTGCTTTAAGAGGTCTAGATTGTCTCTTCCATTGAGAAATTCCCCAAGAATCATCATGCTTTCATTTTCCTTTGAAGTAATTGACACTGCCACTGGGAGAAAAAGGAACTCCCATCAACCTTGACTTCCTAGATAGGTCCATCTCAACCATTATTTCCCTATCAATCACTCATCATAAGTGTGCATCTTCAAAAATAAAACCTGAGAATGAATATTTGATTGAAGTACCAACTCGAACCATCGATCCTTAATCCTCTCATTAGATATAATCTCAAGAGAAAACTACACCAAATCAACAAAGGGATTTGAATACTCAATCATGATTCTGTCAGCCTGCTTAAGCTTTAAAAACTCCACAGACTTAGCCAACATCATTGAGTCTAGATAGAACTGGTTAGTGAAAAGAACCTTGAAGTCTTTCCACTCTAATCCCTCATGTTTTCCTATCGTCACCATATTGTCACACTATCTTCTACTTAGTCCTTCCAGCATAGAGGTGGCACACTTCACCTTAATCAAGTTAGGTGTCTCCAAGAAATAAAATAGATATTTTATCTTTATCAACCATTCCTATGCATGTTAAGGGTCATTGGAACCTTTGAAAACTAGTGTATTATGGCGAAGGAACTCTTGCGAATTATTTCAAAGAACATCCCCCTAAGGACCCACAATTAGAGCCTGAACGAGGACTAGTGGTGGTGTATACCCTAAATCATGGACATAATGCATGATCACCTCTACTAGATTTTGATCCATAATAGGATTCATTCGCTGAGGTTCAGTAACAACCTCCTCCTGGATTCAATTCACACATCTTCTTAGAGGCATGATATTACACAACATCAATATACAACATAGAAGACATTAGGTGTTTCTCAAACAGAGTAATGAGGGAAATTAATTACATAGAAAGAACAAACAAGATTTAGATTTCATTTTATCTAAACCAAAATAGGGAAAAAACTAGAACTAATCCATAAGACATCTTTACTTAAGAACCCCTGGAGAATTAAGGTTTATTGTAGTGAGAGCCATCATGACACTCAATTGCAACTACCTTCTAAGTCCCGACATGATTTCATAAATGAACACCGAATTCAAGACAAAATCTTAACCTGCCTTTGATACCATTTTGTCATGAACCAGACCAAGTAACTTGGTAACCCACAAAACAATCCATCCCTAACATAGCCTGAAGGGAAATATCGATCCCCACTAGTTGACGACTTGTACCTGGCATCATGCAACATGCAAGTGGGAGCGATTTTGCCACTAAAATTGTATAAGTAAAAGAAACAAGACAATATGCATATCAAAAGAAAACTCCACTAGGAGTAAAGTACCAGAATATAATATGGCATAAACTATCCCAAAGTACTACTACCCAAGTACTAAAAAAAGGAAAAAACAACCTAGGTCCCTAAGGACTCAACTCACCAAGACCACGGTTCAATAACTATATCAACCTCCAAGTGATCCTTTCCCTTTACTAGAACCTGGAAGAAGATAATCTACAAACACTCGAAGAAACAATTAGGGTGTGTGATAAAAATCCTAGTAGGGTCTCACCATGAATTACATAACATATTCCAACAATTTATTAACCAAAGGAATGCTTTAAATTTTAAAAATAAATAGTTTTGTAATTTTAAAGCATAATTAAACAAATCATTCTATACAGTTTAAAATGATAAGAAAATAATTTAAGCAAAGTCTTTACAAATGATGGAATATTTCTAAAACAATGTATTAAATAATGCAGTTACATAAAATAGTTTATATAAAATTAATAGGTATGTAATGCATTTCAAAATCATTGACATACATTTATATCTCAAATATAAATAACAAGCGAGAAACATGATCATCTTCCAAATAGGTACGATAGTATTTCTGCCTATAGGACTCCACACTCTCTAAGTGATCTAAGAAAAATGTGTACTCATACGTCCTCTAGAAACTGGTAAGAGAGGACTTGTCACCATCTCCTAAGGGATGTGACCTCATTCATGTATGTTTTAGAAAATTGTTGCAATCATAGAGTGTGTCCAAATAACTCACAACGAACCTAAGTCTTGCATGTTCTATTACACTATCAATGATGGGAAATTTATTTTAAGACTGCTTAAAATATAATTAAATCCCATACTTCAATTTAAATAATAGTTTTCTATTTGAAACTAAAGCATGTCTTAATAAAAAAACATTCCAAGATAAAACCATTGAGTTTCTATAAAAACATTTTTAATCCATTTTCACTAGTTTGAAATCCATTGAAAACAAATTACATCATTATATAGTTTATTTCCATAATTAAATTTAACAATTTAATTGATATAATTTCCATAAAATCTACTTTTTAAATTAAACAATTTAAATCAACCAATTTCCATAAACACACCCCAATTAAATGGAATTAGAGGTTTTCCAAATTTCCATGCCAAAACCATTTCAAATATCCAGATTCACTTGAATCGGGGTTTATCAATTTAATTGAAAGAAAATTTGAGCAATTGAATTTAAATCAACAATTGAAATAAATAAAGCAATTCAAGGATAATCAATTTGGCTAATCAGGACGGAACCAACTATCTCAAGGTCATTGATGTTAGTAGTAATGATAAATTACCCTGTGTGGTTCAATACACCTCCTCACAATCTAATTATCATAAGCATCGACACACCAATGCTTGATATTCATCAAGGTTTCCTAGAACCAATACCAGTTATTTTATTTCAAAAGGAATATCACATGTGATAACATTTTCTCTCTCCTAGATAATATCTGTATTATCATTTTATGTCAATTCATGTGTTTGAAATTATCCTTAAATAGTTCATGCAATTACACATTGATAATTTTATATTTAATAAAATAATCCTTAACTTCCAAAGTAATTCTCAAAAATATATATCTATATATATATGTCTCTTTTTATAATCAAAATAAATAACATTATATAATTTTAATAAATTATCCCAAATGTGTTTATCAATATATATATATATATATATTGATAATTAATTATCTTTTGATAATCCAAATAATTAACGTTTGAAAATTTTAAACAACTATTCATTCAATAATTTGATGAAATTATCATTTGTCAAAACATCCTAGTTATTGTTTGAGAATTTCACCTAATTATTCACTGTTTGATAATACTTTGTGATTATCCTTTATTTTAAAAATATCATATTCTCAAAATTAATTATCGATGTAATGATCATCTAATAGTTATAATAGTTATCCATTGACAAAACGTGTAATTACCCTATGATAATTTGAGTAAAAATATCATTGATAATTTCATGTAATTATTCATTGATAATTTGGCGTAATTATCTTTTGATAAACCATTACAATTATCCATGATAAATTCATGAAAGAAAAGAAAAGAAAAGAAAAGAAAGAAAGAAAGAAATAAATAAATAAATAAATTGTTTTATAAAAAATATTACAATTCTCATTGATAATCACAAATTTCTTTTGATCCCTAGATAATTATTTTTGGGTTTCATGGTTTTATTTAGATTCAAAAAAATTTCCACCATTTTATAAGAGAAAATAATAATAATAAAATAAAACAAATTGTTTCATAAGAGATATAGAACATAGGAGAAAATAGGGAACCCTCACCCATCGTGCGACAATTACCTGCCCAAGGGATCCAAAAACAGATTATTAGTATTTCTCAAATGTGTGAAATGGAGTATCGGTGTCTACTTCACTCCATAGGAACATGTGAGGATGAAGTTAGAACTGTTCATCTTTTTCCAATAACTATCTGACTACATTTAACCCTAGTTTAACCACATCTGATTTAATACTAGATTCAACAAAAAAATCTTTACAGAGTCCTTAAATTTATCCCTTTAAGAAGTTTCATGGTTTTAATTGTTAAGAAACATGTGATTTTGATGGTTCCAAAAGAATTTTCCATTAACCAAGGAGGAAAATGGTTTGGGGAAGATGGATGAATAATATTTTTTAATTGTTTATTTTATTAAAATTAATTATTTAACATAAAAATTAAATAACACCAAACAACTGCTGCATAGATGTTATGCCCCATCTAGGGTAAACAACCTATTGCAGACACAACGATGGTCTCATATTTCTTAAACGATGAGCCGTTTGAGATATATTAATGATTTATTAATTAAAAATTGGAATAATTAATTAATTAAAATAAAACAGTTATTTTTGCGGGCGAGACGTCCAAACGTCTGATACTTACAAATGTTATACCCCTTCTAGAGTAAACAACTCATTCTGGACCCATCTGTTATCTCAGATTTCCCATAATATGTACCATTTGGAAGATATTTAATTATTTTTATTAAATAATATATTAAATATTATTTAATAAATTTAGCTCAAGAGCGTGAAATCCAAATGTCTAACGCCTTCAAATATTATAGCCCTCCTAGGGTAAACACCATATTTCAGACATAATAGTGGTCTCAAATTTTTCATACGACGCACAATTTTAGAGTTATTAAATTATTTTGAATAAAAAGTGTGTGATTAATATATTATATTTAATATTTTTATTCTGTCTTCACTAAGACCTTGTGGGACTCATAATATCACACCAACGTAGTGTCGAACTCCAAAAATATTCAATTGAATATTTCAAGATTTTAACTGGTAGTTAAGGCCTTTAACATATTTATCAAAAATTAACTGATAAATCATTTTTTTCCACTTAAGATATTAATAATTTAACACAAGAGGGTTTAGGAATACCTGAAATAGTAACAGGATGTTACAACCTCCCCACTATAGGAACTTTCTATCCCCATAAAGCCTATGAAGAAGCCTCCACATCAAAAAGAAGTTGCCACTGCTCTCTCATTAGTGCCTTTCTTCACCACACCTCAAGAGAATCAGAACTATGCTGTCATAGCATACAGACTAGAGGTATCATCGTCCCATGAATTACCTTGGTCTCAGAATCAACAATCATGACTGGCCGTTCAGTCATAGATAAATCAGGTTTAATCTCAAGATCTCTACAGCTCAAAATGTGAGATGAATCAAAGAGATATTTTCACAGCTATGATACATGGTGCAAGTTATGTATTGACATCAGTTTCGGTGGTTGTTATTAATAGTAAAAAACGTTTCCCACCTTCTCAACAAATTCAAAAGGACCAATAAAATGAGGAGAAAACTTCTCTTGCCTCCCAAGCTATCGATGACCCAACCGGGATAAAACCTTCAAGAATAACAGATCACCAAATGAAAAATACAAAAGCCTATAGTGATGATCAGTATATGACTTATACCATATCTATGTTATCAATCAATTGATATTTTATTAATCAACACATAAATGAAGATAACCATTAGCTTTCTTAGCGAAGAGAACCAGTGCTGCCCAAGGTGACACACTCGGGCTTGTAAAGAATTTCACTAAAAGATCATCCAATTGGAGATTCATCTTCTTTAACTCAGCTAGTGTCGTACGGTAAGAGGGAATTTAAACCTATTTAGTATCATGAATAATATAAAACTCAACCTCCCTTACTAGTGGAAAACTAGATAATCCAGAAGGAAACACATAGAGAAATTCAAAGATGACTGGAGGTAGATCACCACTCAAATATTATTGCTCCAGATCAAAAGAAAATACATATATCACTTTCCCCAACTCCGGATAAGAAGGTCTGACCCTGATCGACTTTGGGTCCCATTCTCCTTGAATGAAAAGAGGTACACCACTGGGTGTAGTAATGCAGAACCGTCGAAGATAACACTTAATTTTGGCTTTATTAGCGATGATCCAATCCATCCCAAATATGATGTCAATATATTTCATGTCAAGAAATAGAAAACTCTAAGAAAGGTCAACATGTAAAAAAGAGAATACACAAGAGGGACTACAGAGAACTCACTCTCTCTTCGTACCAAGGGGTGTAGTAATATCCATTGTATAGATAGTTGCTCCATATAAATATTAAGCATATTAATGATATAGGTTGAAAGAAATGAGTGAGACACACTGGTATCGAAAAGAGTAGTCACTAATGATGAAGCTATAGTAAAGGTAACTCTCATGGTTTCTGGCCCCGTATTAGCATCCTCTGGAGAATATTCCACTTTTTTGAAGAGGATTTGTTCCAGATTCCTATGGATGGAACCCCTTTTTCAAGTGAATTATTTTATTTCCCCATAGTTTTAGGTGGAGTTAATGATTCTGTTCCACTACATATAGTATAGAAGTGATGGAGAAATATCTTTAAGTTCCCTTAACATCAATATGATTTATAGTTCTTGGATGCCTTAGTAAAAAACCTCTTAGAATGTCCTAGATTTCCACATCGATAGCAAGTCAAAGAACTCCCTCCTGGTGCTTTAAGAGGTCTTGATTGACTCTTCCATTGAGAAATGCCCCAAGAATCATCACACTTCAATTTTTCTTTGAAGGAATTAACACTACCACTGGGAGAAAAAGGAACTCCCATCCACCTTGACTTCCCAGCTAGGTCCATCTCAACCATCATTGCCCTATCTATCACTCATTATAAATGTTCATCTTTAGAAATAAAACCTGCGAATGAATATCTGATTGAAGTCCCAACTCAAACCATCGAGCCTTAATCCTCTCATTAGATACAATCTCAAGAGAAAACTACACCAAATAAACAAAAGGATTTGAATACTCAATCATGATTATGTCAGCCTGCTTAAGCTTTAAAAACTTCATAGCCTTAGACAACACTATTGAATCTAGATAGAACTGGTTAGTAAAAAGAACCTTGAAGTCTTTCCACTCTAATCCCTCATGTTTCCCTATCGGCACCATCTTTTCACACCATCTTCTACTTAGTCCTTCCAGCACAGAGGTGGCACACTTCACCTTAATCATGTCAGGTGTCTCTAAGAAATAAAATAGATGTTTTATCTTTATCAACCATTCCTATGCATGTTAAGGATCATTAGAACCTTTGAAAACTAGTGGCTTCTGGAGAAAGAAATCTTGAGAATTATTTCAAAGAATATCCCCCTAAGGACCCACAGTTGGAGCCTAAATGGGGACTAGTGGTGGTGTCTACCCTAAAGCTTGGAAAATACGCATGATCACCTCAACTAGATTTTGATCCATAATAGGATTCATTCACTAATGTTTAGTAACAAACTCCTCCTGGATTCGATTTACACATCTTCTTAGAGGCGTGATATTACACAACATCAGCATACAACATAGAAGACATTAGGTATTTATCAAACAGAGTAATGATGGAAATTAATTCAATAGAAAGAATAAACAATATTTGGATTTCATTTTATCCAAATCAAAATAGGGGAAAAACTAGAACTAATCTATAAGAAAACTTTACATAAGCACCCCTAGAGAATTAAGGTTTATTGTAGTGAGAGCTATCCAGACACTCAATTGTAACTACCTTCTAAGTCCCGACATGATTTCATAAATGCACACTGAATTCAAGACAAAATCTTAACCTGACTTTGATACCATTTTGTCAGGAACCAGACCAAGTACCCTGGTAACCAACAAACCAAACCATCCCTAACATATCCCGAATAGAAATACCGATCCCCACTGGTTGACGACTTGTACCTGGCATCATACAACACACAAGTGGGAACGATTTTGCCACTAAAATTGTAGAAGTAAAAGAAACAAGACAATATGCATATCAAAAGAAAACTCCACTGGGAGTAAATTACCAGAATATAATAAGGCA
Organism: Viscum album; assembly: GCA_963277665.1. NCBI lineage: Eukaryota > Viridiplantae > Streptophyta > Magnoliopsida > Santalales > Viscaceae > Viscum > Viscum album. The sequence continues at coordinate 1,133,795,260 of OY728141.1, read as the reverse complement.
TAAAATTTCCCAAAGTACTAAAACCCAAGTAATAAAATAAGGAAAAAACAACCCAGGTCCCTAGGGACTCAACTCACCAAGACCACGGTTCAGTAGCTAGATCAACCTCCAAGTGATCCTTTCCCTTTACTCGAACCTGGAAGAAGATAATCTACAAACACTCGAAGAAACAATTAGGGTGTGTGATAAAAATCCTAGTAGGGTCTCACCATGAATTCCATAACAGATTCCAACAATTTATTAACCAAAGTAATTCTTTAAATTTTAAAAATAAATAGGTTTGGCATTTTAAAGCATAATTAAACAAATCATTATATACAGTTTAAAATGATAAAAAAATAATTTAAGCAAAGGCTTTAAAAATGATGGAATATATCTAAAACAATGGATTAAATAAAGTAGTTACATAAAATATTTTATATAAAATTAGGAGGCATGTAATGCATTTCAAAAGCATTGACATACATTTATATCTCAAATATAAATAACAAGCGAGCAACATGATCATCTGCCAAATAGGTACGATAGTATTTCTGCCTATAGGACTCCACACTCTCTAAGTGATCTATGTAAAATGTGTACGCATATGTCCTATAGAGACTCGTAAGAGAGGACTTGTCACCATCTACTAAGGGATGCGACCTCATGCATGTATGTTTTAGAACGTTGTTACAATCATAGAGTGTGTCCAAATAACTCACAACCAACCTAAGGATTACATGTTCTCCTATACTATCAATGATGGGAAATTTATTTTAAGACTGCTTAAAATATAATTAAATCCCATAATTCAATTTAAATACCAATTTTCTATTTGAAACTAAAGCATGTCTTAATCAAAAAACATGCCAAGATAAAACCATTGAGATTAAATCAAAACATTTTTAATCCATTTTCACTAGTTTGAAATCCATTAAAAATTAATTCCATCATTATATAGTTTATTTCCATAATTAAATTTAACAATTTAATTGATATCATTTCCATAAAATCTACTATTTAAATTAAACAATTTAAATCAACCAATTTCCATAAACACACCCCAATTCAATAGAATTAGAGGTTTTCCAAATTTCCATGCCAAAACCATTTCAAATATCCAGATTCACTTGAATCAGGGTTTATCAATTTAATTGAAAGCAAATTTGAGGAATTTAATTTAAATCAATAATTGAAATAAATAAAGCAATTCAAGGATCATCAATTTGGATAATCAGGACAGAACCACCTATATCAAGGTCATCGATGTTAACAGTAATGATAAATTACCCTGTGTGGTTCAATACACCTCCTCATGATCCAATTATCATAAGCGTCAACACACCAATACTTGATATTCGTCAAGGTTTCCTAGAACCAATACCAGTTATTTTATTTGAAAAAGAATATCACTCGTGATAACATTTTCTCTCTCCTAGATTATATCTGGATTATCATTTTATGTTAACACATGTGTTGGAAATTATTCTTCAATAGTTCATGCAATTAAAAATTGATAATTTTATATTTAATAAAATAATCCTTAACTTCCAAAGTAATTATAAAAATTATATATCTACATATATATATGTCTCTTTTGATAATCAAAATAAATAACATTATATAATTTTAATAAATTATCCCAAATGTGTTTATCAATATATATATATATATATATATATATATATATATTTTCATAATCTAAATGATTATCGTATAATTATTTTAGGCAATTATCCATTCAATAATTTGATGAAATTATCATTTGTAAAAATATCCTAGTTATTATTTGAAAATTTCACCTAATTATTCATTTTTTGATAATTATTTATGATTATCCTTTATTTTAACAAGATCATATTCTCAAAATAAATTATCGATGTAATTATCATGTAATAATTATAATAATTATCCATTGAAAAAACATGTAATTACCCTATGATAATTTGAGTAAAAATATCATTGATAATTTCATGTAATTATTCATCGATAATTTGGAGTAATTATATTTTGATAAACCATTACAATTATCCATTCTAAATTCAGGAATGAAAAGAAAACATTTGAAAATAAATAAATAGATAAATAAATAAATTGTTTTATAAAAATATTACAATTCTCATTGATAATCACAATTTTCTTTTGATCCCTAGATAATTATTTTTAGGTTTCATGATTTTATTTAGATTTAACATTTTTTACACCATTTTATAAGAGAAAAAATAATAATAAAACCAACCATTTCTTAAGAGATACATCACATAGAAGATAATTGGAAAACCTCACCCACCGTGCAACAATTCCCCACCCAAGGGATCTAAACACCGATCATCAATGTTTTCCAAATGTGAGAAATGGAGTATCAATATCTATTGAAATCCATAGGAACATGTGAGGATAAAGTTATAACCATTCGGATTTTTCCAATAACCATCCACCTACGTTTCACCCCAATTTAACCACATCCGATTTATTATGATATTCAACTAAAAAATCATTATGATGTCCTCAAATTTATCCCATTAAGACGTTTTATGGTTTTAATTGGTAAGAAACATGTGATTTTGATGGTTCCAAAATCATTTTCCATTAACCATGGAGGAGAATGGTGCGGGGAAGATGGATGAACAATATTTCTTTAATTTTTTATTTTATTAAAATTAATTATTTAATATAAAAATTAAATAACACCAAATAGCCGCTGTGTATAGAAATTATAACCCATCTAGGGTAAACACCCCTTTCTGGACACAATGGTGGTCTTAGATTTCTCAAACGATGAACCGTTTAAGATATATTAATGATTTATTGATTAAAAATCAGAATAATAAATTAATTAAAATAAAAATAGTTATTTTTGTGAGCGAGGCATCCAAACGCCCGATACTTACAAATGTTATACCCCATTTAGGGTAAACCCCTCATTTTGGACCCATCAGTGGCCTCATATTTCTTATATGATACACCGTTTGGAAAATATTTAATTATTTTTAATAAATAAAATATTAAATATTATTTAATAACTTTATCTCAAGAGAGAGACATCCAAATGTCCAACACATTCAAATGTTATACCCCTACTAGGGTAAAAAACATATTTTAGACATAATTATGGTCTCATATTTATCACACAACACACCGTTTTGGAGCTATTAAATTATTTTTAATAAAAAGTGTGTGATTAATATACTATATTTAATATTTTTATTCATTTTTCATCAAGTCCTGGAGGGCCTCAAAATATCACACTAACTTAGTGTCGAACTCTAAAAATATTCAATTGAATATTTTAATATTTTTACTAGTAGTTAAGGCCTTTAGAATATTTATCAAAACTTCATTGATAAATAATTTTTTCTATTTAATATATTAATAATTTAACACAAGAGGGTTTAGGAATTCCTAAAACAGTAACAAGATGTTACAATATATCAAAATTGGAGACTTAATCATAAAAAATATCGATAAATGATGAGATTGTAACATTAGATCATTACCACTTTGGTAACCATTAACCATAAAACCTATGAAGGAATAACATCAAATGAAACTTAAAATATCATAAGGATGAATATATTAATGAAATTACATGCCAATGGGGTTGTATATACACCTCGTGAAAGAATATAGGTTCATAACATAACATACATCTCAAAGAAAGAAAATTGAGACAAAAAAATCCATTACCACTTAGGTAACATTTGAATCGTAATCCCTGTGAAAGAAAAAAATAAATGGAAACATTAATTATAATTAAATGAGGTATATTAATTCTATATTATGTCATATGTTAGTATGTACACCACACAAAACAAATGAGTGGTGAATATGGAATATGTCTCTTAGAAACAAAAGTGAGACTAGAAATCCCCTTACCTTAAGTCTCGACTTTCTTCATAATCTTTCAAACTTACTATATAATAAACATAAGTTTATTACAAATCTATAAAATAATTATATTTATACATATTTATATCATACCATATATGATTTTATTATGAATTTATATTACCTGTTTATTAATAAGTCCATGTAAAAGTTATGTTCCGGGTAATAACTACTTTATTTTTCATATATGCATTGACCTTTTATTTTTGGTCCTATTAATTTGATAAAAATTTAATAATATCTAAAATTTATATCATGATATAAATATTATAAATATTCATTATATATGAATTTATAGTAATTCTTAAAATTTGGTGATAGGAAATTAAATACACTGTTCATAGAGAAGGTAGACTAAACGTACGTGTGAACACTATGTCCATTTTCTTATCATATTGGAATAAAGAGAATTAAATTAAATATTATAATTAAAGTATAATTTTTTATTTCATATATATAAAATATCTTTATTAAACCCATCCTTTATACATTCCATGTATGGAATGAATGAATCAGATCGCTTTGGAAGGCGGTAGTCCTCCATACACACAAACAATGTTATCATATTCCCAAAAAATGGAAAGCATAAAGGATTGTGTGATATATAAATTACAGAATCCTAATAAAATAATAAATGTCATATATTTATTATATAAATTTTATTTCCATCATTATACCCAACCTTTAAAGGTGTTAATGGAAAAACGAATGATATTAGTTCACAAGGTAGTAGTCCGCCATACACATGAACGATGATTTCATAATCCATTTTATGGAAGTGTGTGTGGTCTTAGGTCATAAAATTAATATAAAAAAATATTATTATATATAATATACGTAGGTTATTATATAATCATGATATAAAAATAATTTAATGGGTTTGAGGAAGAAATAAAACAAAATTCTCATTGATGAACGTTACCTCTTCTCCAAGCATCTTTTTTTGGTTTGCACCAAAGGCCTTCCTTAGTTAGATTTATGCCCAAATTAAGGCTTCTAGGATTATAGGATGGAAGTGGAGAAGTTATTTTGGTAGGTATTTTCTAAACCAATTAGTTTTGAAGGTGTTAAGAGAGGGGGAGAAGGGGTGGCCCTTTATAAGAGAGGTGAGAGGCACACATGTAATTTTTTGAAAGAGTGAATACACTCATATATTTTTCACGTCACCAGGACCAAATAATGGTCCATTATCTATAATATAAAGGATAATGTCTAAATATTTCTATAAAATGGGTTTTGGAAATGTTTTGGGTCATTTTTTCACCTTATATTCTAAGTTAAACCACTAAGTAAACGTGTTTTTCCCTTAAACTCTCTAATTAATTTTAATTGTTTTTACTAATCAATTTGGTAAAAAATTAAGTCAAACTTATAAAAAACTATAAATTTTTATGATACCAAATATGGAATCTATTTTTTATAAATTCCAATAACATAAGTGGCATAAATTAATTTAAAATTAATCCTGAAGATGTGAAGAGAAAGCAGGTTTTTTAAAGAAAAAATGATCAAAACTTTACAATTTTTTATATTCAATTTCAATATGAAATTTATTATAATAAACTAAATTATATTAATAGATTTATAATTTAACTAACTAAACTTTAAAACAAAATTAAAATATAATTTTACAATATAAATAAATTAAATAAAAATTCATTTTTCAATTAAAACTCAATATTTTTCATTATTCGTCAAAAAATGAAACTTTTCAAACTAATCTCAAAAATTCAACCTAAGATAAATTTTACATTATTAATTCAAAAATGAAGTTTATTTTTGTAACTTCCCGACCTAACTCACCACTAAACCAGTGGCCGGACTGGTTTCTACATGACCTCAAGCGCGTCTCCTCGTACGCCAGAGGCTGCCGACCAACAACAAGGGTCTAAGAATAGTAAGTGGGGAGACTATACCCTCTTATCAGAGTTTCACATCGGTATATCAAAGTAAATAAAAAAATGGAAAATCTATAGAAGAATTAGTCTAATAAATGATAAAGCAGTAGAAGGTAGATTTTATAAATCTTGTATAAACAAATGGTCAACATCATTTATATAGCAGATGCATACATGACATGCTAATGATACCAAAATGGAAAATAGTGATCAAAACACATTCTGAACATTCCATTAAAAAAATAAATAAACAATGACTCCAAGCCCCGAGGGAAATCTCCTCTAGAATTCTGAGCTTCTGCTCAGTCCTTTTCTCTTATATTCCAAGTAAATTCAAACAACAAAATCCTACAACCAAATATAATCCAATCGGGTACCCCAGTGCAATGGTAGCCTGAGTAGGGTGTGAGATATAAATCTCAGTAGTCCGGGACCACCGGTGTCTACCCCAAATCCTGACATTCAATAAATAATTTAAACAGTAAAAACATGCATAATTAAGGTAAGCAGTACAATGTAACTATATACCCAAGTACCTGATTTAGCTCTCAGCTGGTGTCTGAACCTGTATTATACATTTGTCATGCATACACAATAGTCATTACATGATCGTTTTAATTTATCAATAATTAAAACCTCATTAAACTACATAATTCTCGTGATCTGGACTAAGACCAACATTCCCTGTATAATTCACTCACCAGATATGTCTCTAAAGAACATCTAAGTAATCAAAGTTAATACCAAATACAAGCTTGTGTTTTGTCTTGGATAATGTGTCATAAGATATTCAATTTAATCTTTCATATACTATATTTTAGCCCATCAAAAAAAAATAGTGATTCGCTCCTCGGTCTGTCCACTAATAGTGATTCAACAAATTCATTGATAAGTATGAACCGTTTCTCATATTCAATTCACAAATCATAATGTCACAATAGTTTTCATTAACCAATTAATTCATCTCATGTACAACCAATTGGACCCACAGTACAATGTCAATTAATGGGTGTAGAACATCATGTCTAGCACCCTCGTGAGTATTCGGAGTGTCAGTCCTTGTATCACAACCCATGGGTATTTGGAGCATCACTCCCTGACCCATAAAATAATATTTTCTTGCAAGCTCGGTGTAGAATGCCATGTATCGCACCTCATGAGTATTTGAAGCATCATCCCCTATCTCACAACCTGTTTATCAATAATACATATATATTTATCATTAGTTTAGAACACCATGTATAACACCACACAACCATCCATTAATTAATTCATAAATTAATTAATCTAATCTGTTAATTAATTCAACAACTAATTAACAACATAAATCGCCCGTCAAAATTCAACCATCAATTAACCATACAATATATCAATAGTAAATAATTAATTAACAATTAATTATTATTTGAAAGCCAAATAATTAATTAACTCAACATTTAATTATCTAAATTCTTTAACAAGTCTCAACCCATCCACTCAAACAGTGATTCATCTAAGACTTTAAAAATTTACATGCACATTATAATCATCACAAAACATGCTGAATGAAGCCCATATATTTTTCAACCATCTCACATAACATCTCATAATATAAAACAACTCCATCCAAGACAACTTAATGCATGGAAATCTAACATGCATCAAAAGGTACCCATGGCCAACAGTCGTAAAAAACAATTAATTCACAATCTTAATTTAATGCATTCAAATTAATTAATTCAATAATTAATTAATTAAATCTTATCTCTTTAAAGAATAATTAATTAATTAACCATTTTCCATTTATCATGTAATAATTAATCCATCCATTAATTATTAATAGTTTCCAATTTACATTCCAAACATTTAAAATATTCAATATTCTCAATAATCAGTAATAGCCACAATTTTTATTCCAACTCATGACATGATAATTAATTCAAAAAAGTGATAGTGATTTGGGACCCTACCTCGGGGTGACACCATTTTAAATCCGAATCACTTTAATATACTTGGCGGCAACCAGTCCACAACTGGTCCGAAATCGCACATGTGGGCACCTTATACATATATATATATATTCATGCATGTGCACTGCAAAAATATAAATAAAATTCAAAATATTAAAATAAGTACTTAGAATCAAAGCAGTAAGGACCAACACACCTCTAACTAGGTACCGAGGACTCATAAAAATCATCACACCCTTAATTGAATGATGTGAAACAATACAACGGTCAAATAACCTTAACCAAAACATGACAGAAAAGTGAAAACGAACTCATCTGCCTCTCCTTTGTTGGCAGATGACGGAATACGGTCCAAAGGGTCTAGAGGATCCCCTTGCACATCCCTAGAACCGAAGAAACAAGGAAACCCAATAAAACCCAAACCATAGGATTTTGGATGAGGAAACAGGGTGAGGGATGAGCCAAATGGCCGATGTTAATCACAAAACAAATACAGATGGACTCACCTCACCGAGATAGACAATATTCAAGAAGACACTGAGAGGATTCGATTGCGTGAAGAGGAGCTGGCGAGGGGGGGGGGGGGTGTAGCGTGCCTCAAAGGAGGGGCCTGGTGCATTTTTCTTGTTCCTCCAATATGGTGGTGCCTCACCCTCATGTTCTATCCCCCAATTATCAATTACACCCATGATAAAATAATAGTCTTAATATAATAATAATAACATTTATTATTCTCATTTAATATAATGTTACTTCATTAACTAAAATTTCAATAAATGTTTCACAATTAATTCTGAAAATCCCAATTAATCATCAAATCAAATTAACACAACAATAATAATAACATCCTTAATATAATTATTAAATATTTATTTTATTTAAAATAAAATAAAAATAAATCATTTTAAAAACCGGATAACCACACAGCTGACCCGCACTATTTGACTACCCATGCACAACCTGATATCTATATTTAAAATGGTTTAATCAAATTAAACCCAACTCCAAATTTATTCCTCATTTAAAATTACCATTTAAAATTATTCTACTTTGATAATGCCCAACTCCTAATTTAGAAATTATTTAATTAAATTCATTCACAAAATTTAATTAAATAAATTCCCCACTTCATGTTTTTAATTAAATTCTCTCAACACAATTTAATTAAATTTAAAAACTCCAAACCATCGTTATTGAATTAATTATCTCAACAAAAATTAATTAAATAAAAACCTCCACCTCATAGCGATTAATTAAATTCTTATTAACCTTTAATTTAATTAAATGATACCCCAAAAAAAATAAATTATTATTATTATTCATAATAATAATAACAACCTCTCATAAAACCATAATAATAATAATCGCATTATTATTATTCTTATTATTCAACCTTAGATAAAACCCAACACCTATTATTAAATAAAAACACTTTTTTATTAATTACAAAGCTCCTTATTTAATTAGGAATTTCTTTGAAATACCCAAAAGCCTAATTAATTTCACATAACTATTACACCTCATTAAACATCCAATTAAAATCTTTTAACATTAATGTTACACCCCATTTAATTAAAAAAACTTCTCCATTCATTATTCTCTTAGTAAACATTTCATATTTAATTATGAAACTCCCAATTTATTACAATATCATTAATATGATAAAAACACGAACCCATAACCCCTAATTTAATTTCCATAATAATAATAATTATTACATTCATAAAACTAAAATAATAATAATCTCATTATTATTATTTTTAAAACTTTTGATAAACCCAACACCACTACTTATTAACAACGCTTCATTAAATCTGAAACTCCTCATTTTATTAAATGTTTCTTTGAGAATCTCAAAAGTGTCATTAAATTCTCATAAATAATATAATCCTTTAACATGAAATTAAAATATCAATGCATCAAAATAATTTATGACACCATAATAATAATAACAACATTATTATTATTAGCACATTCTTCCATTTAATAATAAATGGCCCTTTAATAATTCTGAAACTCTTCATTTAAATAAAATGGTTCTTCGATAAACCCATAATCCACATTAATTTCTTCAATCGTCATTTAATTAATTCTTTAACATTCATTTAATTAAACAACCATAATAATTATAATAACTTAATTATTATTATTATTATTATTAAAACCTTATTTTAATTAATTACAAACTCTCATATAATATTATTTAATTAAATTAAATAATTTATTAAACATGGTAAACTGAATGGGTTGGAATGCAACCGTGCGCTACCCATGCAGATCCATTAAAGTGGAATTTTCCAAAATCGGTGTTCCAGAGACTCATCAGGACACCTGCGGAAATTATCGGGTAATTACGCAAGACCAAAAACAACACCCTTAGGTGTTACAACAATTAGAATAAAATTCTAGAGCTCGATTTAAAAAAATAACCCATTTATAAACTGAAAAAAATTCAAAAATATTCTTATTTTAACTCGATTCAATAACACTGGACTTTACAATATACCCACCTTAAAAACTTCTCGTCCTTGAGAAGCCACCGAGAACTAATACTAAAAAAACTAACCTACCAAGGAAATTTAATCTTGTTAGAAGTGACGTGTTGTGTTCCCAATGCCAAACACACCTTTAACCCTTCACAAGCCTAATGGCCAAGCCTTTAAAACCAGATCCAATGCTCAGTTTAACCCTTCACAAGCCTAATCTTGTTAGAAGTGACGTGTTGATTTCCTCGAAAGACGTTGTGGACCAAAAACCCCATTTTGCCCTTTATCTGACGGTGTTCCTTTAAAACCATCCAAAACCATCAGCATGTAAAATGAAGTCCTTACCAGAAATCTGGTGAAATTTCCAAGTCAAGTAATCAGAAGGATATTTTAAAATAACCATTCCCCAACACAAAAAGAAATATAGCCCAAAGAATCACCGCATCCCACGTACTACCCAGATAACAACCACTCATCAAGCCCAAAAACATTTAAAATGTAGCACGACATAAGACCAGCACTATCTTAGTGTCTATATGAAGAAGTCAAGATAGGGGACATGCACGTCATATTTAGAAGAGAGTACTAAGAGAAAAAACAAGGTCATTAAGAAGATCAATCAAACATTTACTGGATAACTCTTTTCTAAAAGCTCGACATCACCTTCTGACACATTTATCGAAAACAATGCAACAATACCCACCTTAGGATTTTCCATGACATCGCAAGAAAAGATCATCCACTCACCAGCACATGTTTTTAGAACACATTAATGCATGTGTGTGACATTACTCTAACCACGATCACCACGTACAAAATCGATCATAAAATCCATAACATAAACCTATCGGCGTGCCAAAATAGTTGAGTCCTGAGAAGTCCTCCCAAGCTATGGGATGAACTTACTCTAATATCCTAGAACATTCTATGGGTACTACCTACCACGGGTTAGCCCCTTATGATCATTAACGTTGAAACTCTCTCTTGGTCACACAAAACCAAAAACACAAGATTCAAAAGATCCTTTTTTCATTTTAACCATTTTAATCAATTCATTTCAACCTTTCATCATTTGAATGAATTTAAAAAAACACACATGTACTTTTTCACAAAAATACACTTGGATTTCAAAACAATTCCCTATGGAAAAATAATCATGATATCAAAAACATCATCTTTAAAAATTTTACATTAAGTTTTATTCAAATATAAACAGGCAATTTAGCACCTAAATACCTTTTTGACCTCCAAAAGTCCATTTATTTAATCTGAGTTCTTCAAAAGAAACCCCACAATGGTTCATTACAATCAAAACTCAGCAGTATTACATTCATAACCACTTTCAAAACATACTATGGTTATATGGTTTTGTCACGTGGGTGGCCATCTACCAATCGATAAGGTGCCCATACACCTTTTCGCTGGCAGTTGGCTCCCATTTATCACAATCAACATTCATTTAACATTTTAACTTTATCAGCCCTTTAATATATCAAAACATCAATAGCATGTTAGCATAAGAAGTAACAAAATAACATGCTATAACATATAATCATGGAACAACAACAAAAAATGCTAATAACTAAGGTATTATGGCATATAATCACTCAAGCATGTTAAATCTATCACTAGAACATGCTATCTAGAGTGGAATGATAAAGCATGTCAAAACACGACATTGCACCCAAGGAACACAATCCAAATTGGTAGACATCCTACTAATTCAACTACATGGTATGTTATATGAATGACATGTGAATTTCTAAGTGACTAAGATGATGCATGTACAAAACTTCCTTGCTATATCAGGCCAAGATTTTTTTCCAAAACTCACAAAATCAATAAACTACCGAAAATACATCAGTCACTTAAGGTGAAATCATATCAACTATAACCTCTAATAGTTTAAACATCAATTACCATCCCTGGACACTTGGTCCTAACCCGTACATGGGGTGATCAGTCCCAAGAAAAACTATTAACTGAAGCGCCGACACATTCCTAGTCTCTTATCTACCAACCCCAAAATAATAAGACAAAGTAATAGAAACCCTATGATACCACGTTGTAACATCCTAACCCGACTCACACTAAACCAGTGTCCGAACCGGTCTCCACATGACCTCAAGAACATCTCCACGTACACCAGAGGCTGCCGATAAGTAGTGAGGGTCTAAGGATAGTCAGTGGGGAGACTATACCCTCTTATCAGAGTTTCACATCAGTATATAAAAGTAAATAACAAAAAATGGAAATAAATAGCGAAATCAGACTAATAAATGATAAAGCAGCAGAAGGTAGATTTTATAAACCTTGTACAAAAAAATGGCCAACATAAATTATATAGCAGATGCATACATGACATGCTAATGATACAAAAATGGAAAACAGTGAAAAAAATAGCATTCTGAACATTCCATTAAAAAAATAAATAAACAATGACTCTAATCCCCAAGGGAAATCTCCTCGAGCATCCCGAGCTTCCGCTCATTCCTTTTCTCCTCTCTTCGAAGTAAATGCAAACAACACAATCCTACAACTAAATAAAATCTACTCGAGTACCCCAGTGCAATGGTAGCCCGAGTAGGGTGTGAGATATAAATGTCAGTAGGACAGGACCACCAGTGTCTACCCCAAATCCTGACATTAAATAAATAATTTAAACAGTGAAAGCATGCATAATTAAGGTAAGCAGTACAATGTAACTATAGACCCAAGTACCTGCTTCACCTCTCACCTAGTGTCCGAACCTGTATTATACATTTGTCATGCATACACAATAGTCATAACACAATCATTTTCATTTATCAATTATTCAAACCTCATTAAACTACATAATTCTCATGATCCAGGCTGAGCCCGACATGCCCTGTATAAGTCACTCACCACAGATGTCTCTAAAGACCATCTAAGTAATCAAAGTTAAGACCAAATCCAAGCTTGTGCTTTGGCTTGGATAATGCATCATAAGATATTCAATTTAATCTTTCATATACTATATCTGAGCCCGTCAACTAAAAAAATAGTGATTCGCTCCTGGGTTTGTCCACTAATAGCGATTCACCCAATTCATTGATAAGTATGGACCCTTTCTCATATTCAATTCACAAATAATAATGTCACAATAGTTTTCATTAACCAATTAATTCATTTCATATACTAACAATTATACCCACAGTACAATGTCAATTAATGGGTGTAGAACATCATGTATATCACCCTTGTGAGTATTTGGAGCATTAATCCTTGTCTCAAAACCCATGGGTATTTGGAGAATCAGTCCCTGATCCATAAAAGAATATTTTCTTGCAAGATGGGTGTAAAACACCATGTCTAGCACCCCATGAGTATTTGGAGCATCAATCCCTGTATCACAACCCGTTTATCAATAATATATATATATATTTATCATTGGTGTAGAATTCCTTGTCTAACACCCCACAACCATCCATTATTTAATTTATAAATTAATTAATCCAATCCGTTAATTAATTCAACAACTAATTAACAACATAAATCGCCCGTCAAAAGTTACCCATTAATTAACCATACAACATATGAATAGTAAATAATAAATTAACAATTAATTATTCTTAGCAATCTAAATAAATAATTAACTCAACATTTGATTATCCAAATTATTTAACAAGTATGAACCCATCCATTCAAATAGTGATTCGTCCAGGACTTTAACAATTTACATGCATGTCATAATCATCACAAAACACGCTGAACAAAGCCCATATATTTAGAAACCATCTCATGAAACATATCATAATATAAAACAACTCAATCCAATACAACTTAATGCATGGAAATATAACTTGCATCAAAAGGTACCCATGGACAACAGTCGTAACAAACAATTAATTCACAATCTTAATTTAATACATTCAAATTAATTAATTCAACAATTAATTAATTAAATCTTATCTCTTTAACCAATCATCAATTAATTACCCATTTTACATTTATCATGTAATAATTAATCCATCCATTAATTATTACCAGTTTCCAATTTATATTCAGAACATTTCAAATATTCAATATTCTCAATAATCAGTAATAGCCACAATTTTTATTCCAACTCATGACATGATAATTAATTCAATAAAGTGATAGGGATTTGGGACCCTACCTCAGGGTGGCACCATTTTAAATATGAAGTGCTTTAATATACTTGGTGGAAACCAGTCCACAACTGGTCCACAATCGAACATGCGTTCACCTTATATATATATATATTCATGTGCGTTCCCTGCAACAATATAAATTAAATTCAAAATATTAAAATAGGTACTTAGAATCAAAGCAGTAAGGACCAACACACCTCTAACTAGGTACCGATGACTCATAAAAATTATCACACCATTAATTGAATGATGTGAAACAATACCACGGTTAAATAACCTTACCCAAAACATGACAAAAAAGTGAAAATGAACTCGCCTTCGTCGCCTTTGTCGGAAGATGCCCAAATATGGTCCAAAGGGTCTAGAGGATCCACTTTCACATCCCTAGAACCGAAGAAACAAGGAAACCCAATAAAATCCAAACCAAAGGATTTTGGCTAAGGAAACAGGGTGAGGGAGGAGCCAAATGGCCGATGAGAATCACAAAACAAATGCAGATGGACTCACCTCATCGAGATGGAAAGGATTCAAGAAGACACCTATGGGATTTGATCGCGCGAAGAGGAGCCGACAAGGGGGGTGTAGTGTGCCTCAAAGGAGGGGCCTGGTTCATTTTTTTCTTCCTCCAATATGGTGGTGCGTCACCCTTATATTCTCTCCCCTAATTATCAATTACACCCATGATAAACTAATAGTCTTAATATAATAATAATAACATTTATTATTCTCATTTAATATAATGTTACTTCATTAACTAACATTTAAATAAATGATTCAAAATTAATTTTGAAAACCCCCATTAATCATCTAATCAAATTAATACAACAACAATAATAATATCCTTATTATTATTATTAAATATTTATTTTACTTAAAATAAAATAAAAATAAATCATTTTAAAAACCAGATAACCGTACAGCTGACCCGCACCATTTGTCTACCCATGCACAACCCGATATCTATATTTAAAATGGTTCAATTAAATTAAACCCAACTCCACATTTATTACTCATTTAAAATTACCATTTAAAATTACCCTACTTCAATAACACCAAACTCCTCATTTACACATTATTTAATTAAATTCATTCACAATATTTAATTAAATAAATTCCCCACTTCATGTTTTTTTAATTAAATTTTCACAACAAAATTTAATTAAATTTAAAAACTCACACTCATCATTTTTAATTAATTATCTCAAAAAAAATTAATTAAATATAAACCTCCACTTCATAGTAATTAATTAAATTCTTATTGACCATTAATTTAATTAAATGATACCCATAAAAAAATCCATTATTATTATTATTCATAATAATAATAACAACCCCTCATAAAACCATAATAATAATAATCGCATTATTATTATTCTTATTATTAAACCTTAGATAAAACCCAACACCTCTTATTAAATAAAAACACTTCATTATTAATTATGATACTATTTATTTAATTAGACATTTCTTTGAGATTCCCAAATTCCTCATTAACTTTACATAACTATTACACCTCATTAAACATCCAATTAAAATCTTTTAACATTAATGTTACACCCCATTTAATTAAAAATTATTCTCCATTCATTATTATCATAATAAACATTTCATATTTAATTATGAAACTCCAAATTTATTACAATATCATTAATATGATAAAAACTCCAACCCATAAGCCCTAATTTAATTACCATAATAATAATTATTATTACATTGATAAAAATAAAATAATAATAATCTCATTATTATTATTTTTCAAACTTTTTGATAAACCCAACACCACTACTTATTAACAATGCTTCATTAATTATGAAACTCCTCATTTTATTAAATTTTTCTTTGAGAAGCTCAAAAGAATCCTTAAATTCTCATAAATAATATACTCCTTTAACATGAAATTAAAATATCAACGCATCAAAATAATTTATGACACCATAATAATAATAATATCATTATTATTATTAGCACATTCCTCCATTTAATAATAAATGGTCCTTTAATAATTATGAAACTCTTCATTTAAATAAAATTCTTCTTCAATAAACCCATAATACACATTAATTTCTTCAATCTTCATTTAATTAATTTTGTAGCAATCATTTAATTAAACAACCACAATAATAATAATAATAACTATATTATTATTATTATTAAAACCTTATTTTAATTAATTATAAACTCTCATATAATATTATTTAATTAAATTAAATTATTTATTAAACATGGTAAACTGAATGGGTTGGAACGCAACCGTGCGCTTCTCGTGTAGATCCATTAAAGTGAACTTTTTCAAAATCGGTGTTCCCGAGACTCATCGGGACACCTAGGAAAATTATCGGGTAATTATGCAAGTCCAAAAATAACACCTTTAGGTGTTCCAACACTTGGAAAAAATTCAGAGCTCGGTTTAAAAAAATGACCTGTTGGTAAACTGAAAAAATTCAAAAAAATTCGTATTCTAACCTGGTTCAATAACACGAGACTTTACAATTTTATCAAATTAATTTTCTAAAAGTGTCAAAAACTAATTTTATTATTTTTCAAAAAATAAATAAAAAGTGTTTCTTTGAGAAAATAATATTTTTAACCATATAAAAACTTTATAAAAACTTTATATATTTTATTATAAATATGTTTAATTTATGTAAAATGATTATAATTAATATTTAAAAAGTAGTTATTACTATTCAATTTTATAAGTCTAAAAATTAGGTTTTAATGGTTGAGTTTAAATGAATATATTAATAATATGTCTTGGTTTTGTTAAAACTCAGTGTCACGTGTCATGAAAGCTAACTTAGTGTTGTGTGTAGGGAAAGATAACCCAGGTTAATGTATAAAGAAAGCTTTACTTGGTGTTGTGTGTAGCTCAAGCCATCAAGAAAATTTAATTTATTCTAAAATAAAATAATTCATAAAAACTCAAGGTGTTACAACTCCTACCTTTATTTAGTAGATCTTTGATGTAATTAATATATTCATAACTTTTTTATATACTCCCTTTACTGATCATCTATTTTAATTTCATAATTTTTGGGAAATATTTAATATTAAATATAATTTTTGAGCACTATTTGAATTAATCTAGATTCGAGTCCGTTTAATTTTTTAATCCTGAATCTCATATAAATAGTCAAAATTGTGTGATTATTATTTTTTATGATGCCTTATTCAATTTACAACATATCATTAGAAGGAATATTTGGACAATTCTTCCATTTGAAGGGTCATATGGGCCACATAAAAAGGACCAAAGAATCTGTGAAGAAACTGGACCAGCCATGAAGATAGAATTTATGGGAACAATCTAGAAATAAAAAATCTTTAATTCTCTGGAAAAAGTCTAGGAACAATAAAATTCATCTTTGATAAAAATTTCACGGTGCAACTATACAAAAAGGGGCCCAAATGATTCTTTTATGTCCAGCCCACCATTCTGTCTGGGAACTGAAATCAGCACACAATACTTGACATTTCTCTTGATATATAAATCCATTTATTCTGGGATTTTCTAGTGTGAATGATAATATTTATGTGTCCAACTTTTTGGAATAAAGTTTTCTAATTTGAGGGAATCTTCTTATTCAAAAACCCACTCACATTTCTACCTTCGAAAAAGTGTTGATAAAAATTTACAGATTAGAATTGTTTATTCAAACCGCCATAACTTTGGGTCCTTAAGTCCAATGGTTGCCCAATTTTCTGAGTATACATAAAACATGTATATATACAATTTTTAAGAATAATATATCTCAATATTCTACTGTATGGATGGTCCAATTATCAAGCCAAGTAGAGAGGCATATTTGGAATGAAAACAATCCACCACCTTAGGCTATAAATACATCCCTCTATCCTCGCAAAAGGTTGAAATTTAATCACTTAAATAGGATGTTTGTAATTACTAGAGACTTTCCAAGGGCCTATTAAGACTTTTTTTGATCTTTTTTCAACAAGATATACCTCTTCTTCACTTTTATTTTCATGTTCCTTTGCATTTGTTTTCAATTGTATTCATGTAAGCCGTTTTGAATTTCATTTCAATTTTAATGCTAGTTTCTTCTTCATATTATATTTTAATCATACACCAAATTTTATTAAATATTAATTATCTTAAAATATTTTAAATTAATTTTTAACACCTTCCCTTCTTTCATTTTCTTATTCAATCTAAAGTTTGATTTTTCCTCTCTACACCATTTGTGTGTGTGTTCAGTGCACTACTCTTGTCTTGTCTCTTTATTTTCATTATCTTTATAATTCAACACCATAAAACATATATAACCATATTAATATAAATATAAATGGATGAAAAAATATACTTTTGGGGTGAGTCTTGATTTGGGGATATTAAGTGATTGAGGGCTTTTGCTCGTTGAATATTCTATAAATTAACATTGTGTATGTTGAACTTAAAATGTCATTGATTATTGACATGTTTTGTTTAATGTTTGTATTCCATGGATTATTGGAACCATAAATACAATACCATAAACAATTTTTAATTGATATTATAACCCTAGTTAAGTTAAGTCTTGGATTAAAGCCTTAACACTTGGGTATTTTGATCAAAATTATCTTGTGAAGTGGGTGTTAATTTAATGCAATATAAAGAAAATCTCAATGATATCATAAGCTTAAATACCCAATAATGAACTCACCCAAATATTTATAATTTTTTTCAATAAATCTATTTAAATTAATCATTTTATTTTATCTCTTCAAATAAACCCCCCTTTAAAAATTCAAATCACAAAGAAACAACCGACTATTAAAATGTATCATCGCCGATGATTCGACCTGGGTGCCGCAATACACATTAATAGACACCTGACCCTTGAAAAGTCGATATGAGATAATATACCATGCTTTAAATGGATCCGTTTCTGAGGATGGTACTATTTTTAGTTGGTAGTTTTCGATTTTTGAAAAAAATTAAAAAAATAAACAAAAAAATAATCCAAAAAAAAAATTCTGAAAAATGACACAATGAAAAACTCACCTTCTCATAAAAATCACAGACAAAAAACACACAAAAAGAAAAACTCGCCTTCCCCATCCTTCCAAATTTTCTCTGAATGCCCCATAGCCTCCCAAAAAATCCCTCAGATCTGTTTAACCTTGAAATAGAGTGAAATATTTTCCATCTTAGGAGAAATATTATAGATAATCAAATCACTCTAGATCCAGTCATTGACTAACCAATTGAACTAGATATAAAAAATCATAGGGAACAAAACCTTAAAGAACTTTATGCCCCTAATATTAATTACCAACCCCTTGGTATTGAATATAAAAACATTGAGGCGGATTTCTAACTTAAATTGGGATTGATTCATCTTCTACCTCATTTCCATGGGCTAGCCGGTGAGGATCATCATTTTCACCTCAAAGAGTTCCAAGTGGTGTGCTCTACCATGAAGCCTCAAGGGGTTTCTGAAGAAAAAATAAAACTTCAATCATTCCCTTTCTCCCTAGATGACTCTACCAAGTCATGGATCTACTACCTCCCTCTTGGTTTTATAAACTCATAGATTGATATGAATCATCTCTTTTTAGAAAAATTCTTTTATACTTCTCATACCGCTTCTATAATAAAGGAAACAAGTGGTATCCGTCAATTCTTTAATGAATCACTCCATGAGTATTGGGAGAGGTTCAAAAAGATTGTGGAAACCTGTACACACCATCAAATACCCGACCAACTCTCGATCCAATACTTCAATGAGGGGTTATTGGAAATGGATAGAATACTCATTGATGCTGCAAGTGGCAGTTATCTTATTAAAAAAAATCCTGTAGCTGCACGAGATCTCATAATCAATATGGATGAAAATTAACATCAATACCATACTTGAGCACATGAGAAATTCAAACAAGTCCAAGAGAATCAATCCATAGAGCCAAAAAAGACGTCCGAGTGGATGAGTGAACTTACAGGTCTTGTGAGAAAACTTGAAGTGGCTAATAAATCCCCAACCTCACCTTCTCCACAATCTTTGTTCCCTAAACCTATCAAGAATTTTGGAATCTCTAGCTCACTAGCTCATCCAACGGACACATGTCCACAACTTCAAGAGGATCCATCTGATTAATCTAGCCCAATGGATCTCAATGCAGCATATGCTCAGAGGAACACCAACCCTCAACAATTAGGTTGTTTCATTAGAAACTTCAACCAAAACTACTATGATCCCTTCTCTTCTACCTTTAACTAAGGTTTGAGGTATAGTAATCCCATTTCTCATCCCCCTCAATTCCCTCCTCAAAACCCAAAGCAATTCGAATATGGTTAAGGTGTTGGTGACTTTCAAAAACCTTACCCTTTTGTTCCTCAACCTCAAAGGATCAATCCTCCTCTTTCTCCTCCTAGATTCCACTATCCTAATGAGACTTCTCAATTCCCAACCCAATACAAACACTTTCCCAAGAACCAAAATCAAGGTAATCCCAATGCAGGATATGCCTCTTCTTCCAAGAAATAATGGGAAACCATTGTAGAAGATCTTGACTCTTTCTCCCTCTCTAGCCTTAAAAACATTGAAACCCAAATTATTCAACTTTAATCCCACCTTAGCCTACATTAACCACCTAATTATTCCCAAACCCAAGGGTAATGTAAGTTCAATTCCACTTAGATCGGTAAAGAATATTTATATTCCTCATGTTGAATCTTCCAACTCCCCTTTAAATGTTGACCTACAAAATAAAAATAAAAATTAACCTGAAAATTAACCTGAAGCCACTCCCTCACCTCCTTCCATTCCTCTAAGGAATACAATTCCTTTTCTTCAAGCTATCTCTAATCCAAATAAATCCTTTGAACCCAATCTTAAAAATTCTCGACATGTTTATATGTGTTGAAGGCAATATTCCCCTATTATATACCATCAAACAAATTATTATATATGCCAAATTTTTTAAGTAGTTGTGAACCTATAAGAGGAAACCTAGGACCTTTGAAAATGTTTCAACCTTGTAGTCCATACCCATTAAGTGAAAATATCTAGGTACATTTACTATTCCATGCCAAATAGGGAGTTCCAACTTCGATGATGCACTCGTAAACCTAGGAGCCTTGATAAATGTCATGCATAAATCCATATTATATAATATTGGTCTAGGTCCCTTTCACACAGTGGATGTTATTATCCAGTTACCTAATCAAAGAACTGATAGTAACGAGGGAATAATTGAGGATGTCCTTGTTCGAGTCAATAATCTTATCTTCCCAGCTGACTTCCATGTCCTTGACATGGACGGTGAGATAACTTCTTTCTAATCTCCTCTAATTCTTGGGAGACCTTTCCTCATGACATCTAAAATCAAAATTGTTGTCTATGCTGGAATCTTATCCATAGAATTTGGTGACCAACTAGTCAAGTTCAATATTTTTATATCCATGCGATACCCATCAAATAATCAATCTGTATTCTCTATCCATGCTTTTAAAAATATATCTAAGAGCACGTTGAATCCCAATACATCCTATTCTTCTGGTTCTAATGATAGAGGAGTTTGTGATTATTGAATCCTCATTAACCAAGTTATAAATGGAAAAGTTTATTATGAAATTACAAATGAAAACTCCATTAATCTAAAGGATATTGAAAACTCTTTTGAATCCCATATCACCTCTGGCCTCAACTTCTCCAACTTGGATGGTAATGAGGAAAACAAACAAGAAAGTTAAATTTTTGATTCAAATCAGATTATACAAAATCCATCATTTCCTATCCATGATTCTGAAAATTCTTTTATATATGGGGTTAACCCTGAACCAATGTGTTTATCTTGTCCTGATGGAAGTTATGTTTGGGATATATATTCCCTAATTAATAATGTGATCACTGGTGAGGTTTAAATTGACCATTATTTGGAAAACAACTTTGATATGAAGGATATTGAAAAATTTATTCAGTCTATGACTCCACTGATCCTCATTACTGTACTTTAGTAAGTCATGAAATGAATGAGTTAAAAACAACGGGGATCTTATACTCTGATTTCATATTATCTAGAGATTACATAAATGAACAATCATAATTGAGACATCTTCCTGAAATTCTAAGCATTGAAAAAAAAACACTCAGTAGACTGTATAATACCTCAAGTTGAAGACTAAAGGGAGGATAATCATATTCTCCTTCCACCCCTATTGAATTCAAAGCACAAATTCAAGGTAGGGGAGAAATTATCCAATTAACAATCAGGCATCCAAAAGGATAAGTTTTTCTAGAATCACTCTAGAGTTGAGAAAATATGGTGGCCACCATCATACTATGGGTAGTTTACTGCAACTGTCTAGATGTAGAAAAATAAATGCAGTGCTACTTCAGGGTAAACCCATGTTTTATTTTACATTTATGAAATTTTTATTTCCTTTTAGTTTTTTATGAAATGAATAATGTTTCTTGTTTTTTATTTTTCTTTTAGGTAATGGAAATTTTCCAAAGCATCACTATAGTGGACACATGACCCAAGAATCCATCAAATTCCATAGACCCACCACTGGATAGAGATGGAGACCCACTAAATCCAAACTAGGTGAAACATATTTCCCATTAACTATCTCTATCATTATCTCTCCCTCTATTTATCTCTCTCACTCTCTCATCTTCTTCATGTATTTTTCATTTTTACCACTTTATTCATCAAAACCTTTCTTTTTATCTTTCTATTTTATGGGGGTGTGTATTTTTAAAAAACACTAAAAAAACTAAAAAAACTAAAAAAACTAAAAAAACTAAAAAAACTAAAAAAACTAAAAAAACTAAAAAAATTAAAAAAAACAAATAGAGTCATACTCACCATACACATTTGAAGTTTTGTCCAACCATATTAGGGAGTCAAAAATACATGTTTTCATCTCAAACAAATAGAGTCATACTCAACTTACCCCTTGAACATCCCCCAATCTCCCCCTACACACCCCTGCATCCCCTCCCATCCCCCAGGATAGACCCCCCAGAACAACCCCCACTCTTCCCCTAGACACCCCTACAGCCCCTTCCTCCCCCTGGAGAGACCCCCAGCACAACCCCTCCCACTTTGCACACCCCCACTACCCCCTCTAGACAGAACCCCCATGAACACCCCCCTGACACCCTCCTTCGGAACAACACCCCTCCCCCAGCACATACCCTCCCCCTTTGCACACCCCCACTCTCCCCTCTAGACAGAACCCCCGCGTACACCCCCCCTGACACCCCCCTTCGAAAGAGCACCCCTCCACCCTGCACCACACCACCTCCCTTCACACACCTGGAAAGTCACCCTCCCTTATCCAAACATAGTCTGGAATAGACCCCCCCTCCCCTTACACCCCCACCCCTGCACCCTCCTCCCTCACCCCCTTGCACACCCTCATGCCCTCTTCCCCAACACCATCCCCCCTGAATACTTGTAAACTCCCCCCCTCACTGAGAACACTCCCTTCCACCTAAACATTCCCCCCCAGCACATCCCCTCCCCATTTTTACACCCCTAATATCCCCTCTAAACAGAATCCCCTTGAACACCCCCCTTGAAACCCCCTCCTGGACAACCCCCTCCCCCTGCACCCTGCCCCCTCCCGACACCCTTCTTGACTACCACCATTTCTTCGCATTGTATAGTCCTGAACAGCCCCCACCCCCTGCACCCCTACACCCCTACCCCTATCCCCCACCTTCCCCTACACACACACCCCTACCCTCTTCCACAGAACCAGCCCCCCTGAATACATGTAAACCCCCCACCCACCCACAACACCCCCTTACCCCTGGACAGACCCCCAGCACATCCCTTCCCCCATTGCACACCCCCAATCCCCCCTCTGGTTAGAACCCCCTTTCACACCCCCCCTTGACACCCCCATCTTGGGCAGGCCCCCTCCCCCTACACCCTGCTCCCTCCCAGCACACTCTTGAAATGCCTCCCACCCTGCCCCCCTTCACACTCATGGACATCCCCCTCCCCCTGCACCCTCACAAATTTGCACCCCTCTCCCACCCCCTACACACACCCCTCCCCTCATCCACAACACATTCCCGCTTGAATACTTGTAACCCCCCCCACCCAGTACACCCCTTCCTCCCCCTGGACAGACCCCACACCACATCCCTTCCCCCATTTCACACCCCCACTCTCTCCTCTGGAAAAAACCCCCTTGCACCCCCCCTAACACCCTCTCCTGGACAACCCCCTCCCCCTGCACCCTTCACCTCCCTACACACTCTTGGAATGCCCCCCTCCATGCCCCATGCGCCCTGCACCACCACACCAATGCCCCTACCCCCCCCCCCCACGACCTTCACACATCCATTCCCTATACCCCATCACTAGCCCCCCCATAATACTTGTAACCCTTCTGCCCCACCCAGCACACCCCCACCCCCCTTTCCCCTTCCCACAACACACACACACATTCCCTATTCCCTAGTAGAAACCCCCCTCCCCAGCAACCCCCATCCTCTTCCCCATCACCAGTGAGTAGGCTACTCATGTCATTGCAGAAAGACCTTCAATAGGATTCTTCCCATGTTTCCCAGATTTGTCACCCCTGTATTTCCCATACATATGCATTATGAAAATGTGTTTGTATATGTAATGTTGCTATAACCAGTTCAAGTGTAAGCCTTTATAGTAAAAGAACTAATAGTGTAAGCCCAGGTAATGTAATGATGTTAGTATAAACGTTGCTACTGTGAATAATAATGATGTAAGAACTGCTTCTGTAATGTTGCTACTAATGAATCCAAATGTGTAAATATGTAAACATTTCCGATGTAAAAATTATTGTTAGTATAGTATTCTATTATAAGAACTCCAAATATAAAGGTTACAGTAGAATCTGTGCTAATGTATGCAATGCTAATTAACCACTGTTAGTCTTATTCTAGTGAAAATAATGTAAATATGTATTCAAATTTTTTTTATGGTGTCAAATATTGGAATATTGGGATTGATCATCAATTTCCTTGCGTTTAATGCTGCTACTAAAAATAACAGAACTTGCATAATAATATTGAGATAATATATGATGTTTTATGTTATAGAAATTAAAATATTAAATAATATAGGAGTAATAACTACCTAATAATTTATCTTTCTCAAGTTTTAATACCAAAAAATGGTTGACGGTGTCAAAAATGTACTCATTTGTCTTGAAAAATAATCCAAAAGCATGAAATTAATTTTGGAACTTCTGAAAAAAAATAGTACTACAATTGAAAATTATGTGAAAAATTCATTTAATATATCTGCAACATGAATCTAATAGAGAATAGTGATAACCTGTCATCCCCCAACACAACATTTATTTGAAGCTAGTCCACCGATACACCCTTCATCTCATGAGGATTGATGTTGAATAATAAAGAAAAAGATAAACTCATCAGTACTCACTTGCTTATAAGCATCATCATCAAAGATATCTCTATCTGGTTTATCACTGGACTACTCATTTGTTTCAATAAGACTTGATGATTTACTTTTTATCACTGATTCAAGTGATTTCTTAGGTAATTGTTCCTACACAAAACATCAAATGCACAAGTAGTGACCGGAATTGCAAAGATTAAAAACCACTGGAACTATTTATATAATGCATGAGAATTAATACGAACCATCACATCTTCATCAAAATCACATTAGATAATCCCAAGGAATCACTTCACTCAGAAACCTTGGTGGGAGAAAAAATGACTTTTTTAGAGAGTAGACTGCCCATTCAAAGTTGTAAAAGCTTTAGCAGGAGGCTCTTGAAATAGAACATAGTTTAATAATCATTAGAAAATAATGAAACAAAAAAAATTCATATTGGTAATGGTTTTTTAGATTCTTACCAAACAATGACAACCATATACCAGTACTATTCAAATATTATAAATGCTCACTCCTTAAGAATCACTTTCAGAAGAGCATGACGAATCAGAGTTGCTGTTGGGCTACACTTTCATTTCTGAAGAAACATTGTCATTTTTAGAACCATTGTGGGAGAGATTTGTTGAAATAGAAGGCTTTAAAATAGTTTCATAGAGATATTAATTCAAGTATAATAAAATATAGTCTCATCCATCCATCCTCCATTGCAGTAAGTAGCAATAAACGGAGTAAAAAGTCGAAAATTTTGTCATTGGACCCACGGTTAGAAGTAGTAGAAGGAACTCTGACACCACTTAAATATGATTCAATTTTTAGAGACATTTTATAATCTTATTAAAACTAATAATAACTGGGGTAAAGCCACATTCTGTCATCATTCTGTGGAAATTAAAGCTATGGTCATCTTTGGCTTTTCTACGAAAATCTTGTATGATATTGTCATATATGTTGATATCAGCACACCCTTGATTAATTTTTTCCCTACCCATGTACATAATAAAATTATTATGATTTGAATACAAATTTAAAGGTGTTTAAACTGTATGCACAATTCATTTCCATAGGATAAACTGGTTTTAGAGTTCATTATGCATACATGTTCTTTTCAATACAAATTGAAAGGTGTTTCTTTTATTGTGATATGAGCTGTTTTAATGTAATATTCATTTTATTTTACACTATATACACACATATCTTACTAAATTCAATCATAGATAGAAAAAAACCAGGATAAGTATTTGAAAACACTCGTAAAAACTCACCTTAAACATCCATGTCATACAATCATAGTAATTATGAGAATGATTTCTTTAAATGAAATATTTGTAGAGATAAAGAAATAATCATCCCTACACACTGGATTATAAGCATCATCATCAAAGCTATATGTATCTGATTCATCACTATATTCCTCTTTTGTTTCATTATGACTTGATGGTTTACTCTTTATCACAGTTCTAAGTGATTTCTTAGGTAAATTTTCCTACACAAAAACTTCTATTGCACAATTAGTGACAAGAATCCCAAATATTAAATGAAATATATCAAACTAAAAAACAATGGTACTATTTATATAATGCATGCTAATTAATAAGAACCCTCAAATCTTCTTCATAATCACTTTATAAGATCCAAAGGAATCACTCTCAGAAACTCTGGAAGTAGAAAAAATGACTTTTTAGAGAGTAGACTGCCCATTCAAAGTAAGAGAAGCTTTAGTGAGAAACTCCTAAAATAGAACATAATTTTATAATAAATAAAATGGAATGAAAAAATGCATATTGTTGTTGGTTTGATATAATCATACCAAGTAATGAAAAACATATACCACTCATATTCATAACTAATAAATTCTCACTCCTTTAGAATCACTTTTAGAAGAGCTTGATGAATTAGAGATACTGTTGGGATTCACTCTCTTATCAGAAGAAATAGTGATGTTTTTAACACTAGTGTGGGATGGCTTAGTTCAAATAGCGGGCTTGAAAATAGTATCCTATAGAAATTAATTCAAGGCCAATACACAAGAGCATCATCCAACCTTCCTTCATTGTAGTAAGTAGGAATCAATAAAGTAAATGAAAAAAATTTAGTTTTTGGACCCACTGATAGAAGCAGCAGAAGGAACTCTGACACCACGAAAATTTGATTTAGTTTTTAGAGAAAATTTATAATATTATTAAAAGTAATTCTACCTTGGGTAAAGGCACTTTTAGTCATCATTCTAGGGAAATTAAAGCCATGGTCTACTTTTCCTTTTCAAAGAAAATCTTGCATGAAGTTTTCACATATGTTGATATCAGCACACTGTAGTCTTCATGTTTCCCTTCACATGTATAGAATATAATTAATATGATTCAAATAAAAATTGAAAGGTATTTAAATAGTATAAATAATTCATTTCCATAATTTAAACTGGTTATAGATTTCATTATGTATACACATTCATTTTAATACAAATTGAAATGTGTTTCTTTTATTGTGCTATGAGCAGTTTGAATGTAATATTCATTATATTATAAAAAATATACACACATAGATTAGTAAATACAAACATAGACAGAAAAGAACCATGATAATTCTTTGAAAAACACATAAAAACACACATTAGTGAAACAATCCTTTAGGTAAGAAAATATCCATGGAATCCCGTACCTACAACCCAGCTGAAAATAACATCAGGAAATCAAACACATTCAAATCTCCAGTCATACATGAGCTTATAACATTTCCATGAACACTGAGTTATGTTTCCAAAAAACAAAAAAATGAAAAAAATAAACCATGGCTGTATAAAAATAATTACCTTGGATACTTTTTTTCCTCTAAAGCTCAGTTGTCCATCACAAACATCATGCTTCTGGGCATTGACAAGATCAAACAAACTGTCACTACATTTCAGACATGCTGAAAAATTATTGTGTTTTTTTTTCTGAAATGATAATCAAAAGAAGAACATGATTATCGATGTATCAATGGAATAATATAACATGTTCCATGTTTTACCCAAAGTGTGGGTTACATCTAATCTAGAATTATTTTAAACAATATCTTATGTAACTACATAAACCATGAAAAAACTAATGGGGAGTAATACAAATGCAAGACTACATGCAAGAAAATAGCGAGATGACCTAACTTTATTATTATTTATCATAGGCTAGTAAAACCAAAAATGATTTATGTTGAAGCCAAGAATAATCATTTATAACATGTCTGATATGAAATATTGTTTTATTCCTTCCCCTCATAAAGCCTTGGAATACAATGTAAAAACATTTGGTGCATAACACCTTCCATGTTTCGCATCGGGATCACATGTATGCTAGCTCTAAGATAGAATGAAAAAATGCCTTATATTGGAAAGGTGGAGAAACTAAAATCAATTAGGAAATATAATTGTGTCATTATATAACAGGTTCAACATTTTACTATATGTTAAATTTTATATAATGATCGGGTAATGCCAATCCTTTCTATCATGAAACTTCCATACAATTGAGCATTCAATTCAATTTCATTAAATGTCAGTTCATTATATAAGGTTACATTAATGAAAATTCTATCCCATTATTTGAAAACAGACAAACATGGCATAGAAATTTGTATCAACATTAAAATAGAACACAAATGCAGGGAGTTGGGGGGATAAGAGGGGCATACATACAAACAATTGATGAATGCTCAAGTTTCATAAAAATTCACAATTAACCAAAAAAATACATCTTCCCAAAAATTGATAGAAAAATATACATATGAATCACCTGATTTTCACCAGAAATATTGTGATCGCCTTGCTCATGGAATCTTCTAGTAGTGGTAAACCCACTTCCCCCACCTGCACCCCCACTACCCTTACCCCCCGACACCCAGTCCCACCCCCAGCACCCATCCCCCTCCCTCCTACACCAAGCCCCACCCCTAGCACCCAGCCCCCTCCCCCTCACCTTACATCCATCCCCACCCCCTACACCCAGCCACACCCCCTACACCCCCCTACTTCCACCCCACTACCCCCTCCCCCTCCACCCAACCCCACCCCCAAGCACCCATCCCCCCTGCACACAGCCCCACCCCCTGCACCCTGCCCCCTACCCCCTCCCACTTCACCTAGCCCCACCCCCTTCACCCAGCCCCCTCTCCCCTTCCTCCTACACCCATCCCCCCAACACCCATCCCCTCCCCCCAACACCCTTATTACAATGCTACCTATAAACCACAAAAAAATATCTAACATGTACCATATAATTCAGGGACTAGGAATCTCAAAAAACCCAACCATTTCAATCAATATAACAACTTCATATTTCACAAAATGAAAATTTTAGAAATAAAAACTGAGGAATATATTTCTTTTTTACATATATTAATTTAGTTTTGTCGATTCAATAATTTTTGAAAAATAAATAGAAAATAAATAAAATCCAATGTCACTATATGGGATATCATTTAAAGTTATGTATTCTATGGTAGTAAGGTAATCACTTAACCATATGCATGACTACGTATTCTAATGTTATATTTATGTAAATGCATGGGAGAATTTATGCAGAACTTTTTGTAAGAAAAAAAATTAACTATTGTCATCCATACAAAAATTAAATTCATGTTCTGAAAGTACATATATAAGTCTCCATACTAATTAAAAAATGGAGGGGATTAATATTACCCCCCCAAAAAAAACATACTCATCCCCATGTTCATTCCCATCATCAGAAACATCATTATCATCATCAGAAACATCATAAGTAGCCTTATCACCAACAACATCATGAGCAACATCCTCACCACAAACTGCTATATCGCCACCACAATCATTGACACTAAGACCCACATTGGAATCACCCGACACATCATTTAAAGATAGAATTGATTCCATATATGATTCAAAAGTAGAAACAGCCTCTTATGGAAGCGACTGACTCAAAACATCCATAACATTCATGAAATGGTCGGTCATCATCTTACTTCTTTCATGCTTCTATAAAACAATTTTTTGGACTCAACTACTTATCCATGAGTGATTTATATCTTAGAGGTATAGGAGGCTTGAGAGGATACCGAGGAATACCAATTCATAGAGGTGATGATGTTTTCCCTGGTCGACATCATACTCTCCCCGGGAGCACCTCACCTAATACCTCGCCTAAATGATCATGTGGCCCAAAGTTGTCATCTTCTTTTCCATCAAGGGCCTCCAAGGTAGACTATTGAAATTACAAACATATTAAATTATGAATTTCATAGAAATATTTAAAATATAAATAAAAAACATTACAATATTATCTTGTGTCTATGTATTTACTGTGTTTCCATCAATTTTATTTCAACTGGAGAAAAATAATTTGGCACGAGGTATAGGACCTTCGATGCCCAATTTACCTTTCTAGAAATGAGAAATGCACAAATATAGATTATTACCTTATATGAGAAATCTGCAAATCTGGACTAATTCTATTCAATAATATTTTTTGTAGAACATCCTGTATAACATCACAATACCTAGTTAATATACCAGGTGCATTTCATGAACAAACATTGTAGCGCGCCCCAAAGTGTACAAATATGTCATTGAAATAATATTCATTATGTTTTTCTCTGACACTTACTAAAAAAATTCAATACACGTATGAAGAATTAAATTTATATTTCAACCATAAATGATTGTGATTACCTTAAACTTAGAAGTCTTCTAATGTGCAATCATTTTTTCAAATTGACTTTTTTGATAGTCGGGGAATATGGGTACCCCCTCTATGTCAATATCAACCCTGCTCTTCCAACCAACATACAACTAATACTTTTATGAGTAGATGAACTCCCCAAAATCCATCAACCTTTCTATCTTAGCATCTTCCCCATCAGAATAGTTAAACCGAATCTGCAATGAATGTGTTATTTCATTTAAATACACCAATAATATCGATATTACATTATATAATTTTATTACCCATTTTTTTCTCCCATTCATTATCCTTAATAACTTTACTAATATATCTCCATGACACTGGTTCCATCGGAATTATATCGTGATACTTGGACAAGGTGACCATGAAACTTCTGCACTATGTTGCAATTGTACCTACCATCTAATTTTGTAGATTGTAATATGCCATTTGTTGTTTCTGGAGATTCCAAACTTCCTTCATCCGAGTGCGCCCACGTCGCCTTGCAGAGGATCCCACTGAATAAGAAAAAGAGTGGGAAAGAATAATTATGTCATGGTATAACACGACAAAATTAATGTTACATAATTTCAAACAGTTATAATAAAAACCCATCTGCAAATTGCTCAATAGATTGTGATGCATCTGTGGGTTGTCCTGACTCAGCAGCCTCTGCAGGAAGTGTCTATTCCAATGCATGATCTGGGTGACTTTCTTGCACTAGAGTGGAAGATAATGGAACATAATCATCAATTTCTAGCTGGACAATGGGAATTGGAGGTGGTGTAGACATGGAAACATATGGTTAGTAAGTTGGGGGACACATCATCGGATATGGATATGGTAAAGGTGGAAACATCTGTGGAGGTGGTGTAGTTATCCTATGGGAAGAAGAGGAAAAATGAGATGATGGAGGCATCAGTTGGATCATCCCTAAAGGTGGAAAACACATGGCATGTGAATAAGAGGGTAGATGAGATAATGATGGAGGCAGGGATAAAAAAATCCCCAAAGACTCAAGATGATGATGGAAAGGTGTGGTGGAAGGGGTGTCTGAAAGTAGGTCAGTGTGGAAACGGGTATGACGGGTGCTCCGTCTATGTCTAGGAGCATCCCCACTCATACCCATGCTAACCAGATTATGAGTCAAATCCAGTGGAACTGAATTTCCATAAAAAATTGATAAAGAATAGTAAAATGAAAATATATGTAATTCAGAAAAAAAACATTACAATTATGATACTCTCTTACGAAAGTGAAGGCAACTCCCACTCATGCCCCAGTCGATCAGGATCAAATAGTCATTTCCTTTGACCTTTTGCAGTAATTGGCATAATCTACATAAGAATTACATTTAATGTTTTTAGAAATAGTTTTTACAAATCATGCATACAACTTACATCTATCACAAATTCATGAGAGGAACCAATTTTACTTCTTTTCATTACTAATTGTACAAGTGATTACTTGGAAATGAGTAACATAGTTTTTAAAATTACATTACCAAGTTATAAATTTTTTAGATTAAATAATTAAACCAAGTTTAGTACATTGATATAAATATGATTTAATGAAACGACACTAGAAAATACAAAAAACAAACTTTTCATTCCAAACTAAAACATAATAAAATTAATTACAGTAATACTAACCTGATAAACTCATGTCAATATAAACTGAAGGAATAGTGAACATACATGGTTGCTTCTATATATTACCGACCACTACATCAAGCTCAACATCAACTCTCACAATGGGACAATTTGATTCATCAAATGCAATATTTTGGGCAACACCAAGGGGGACGTCAATGGTGGAGATTTCATCACCAGCATTATGAAAAAAATGTCTGGGGATTACATCATTAATGACACAATAATCAAGTCTTAGGTGAACTTTCACATTAAAAACATGTTTATCCATTGATGCCAAAATTTATAGATCATCAGTACGAAGGCATCAACTCATATCAATAACTAAGAATCCACATTCATCAATAAATTTACCATGTCATCTCATTATATCAAACCATTTATATTTCATCATAGTGAATCTACCTTGAGATTAGTAATCCAATAAAAATATTTTATCAACTAGCCCATAATAATACACCTCTTCATTTCGAGGTTGACTATTTGATACACTTGCATAACAATCCATTGTAGCAGTTAACAAAACCCCATCATGTTGTGTTCTCATTTTCACCACTCTATCCATTGTAACAATTGTATACCCATTGATTATTTAAGATTTACATTCACAAACCAATGAATTAGGACAAAAAGAGAATGATCTCAATTGTTGAGAAATTGATTCAATAGGTAAACTCAACACTTGAAATATATATGAATAATAAAATTTAACAGATATCTATTTTTAAACTTATTTATGTAATGGGAATACCTTTGATATCAACCAAGAAGGAAACTATAGGCTATAAAAAACGTCTCTCTTTATCAAAGACAAAGACCGATTAAATCTACATATAATTTTTCCCCACATAAAATGATAATAAAAGTGTAAGGTATATGTGAAATTTCATAACATGAGATAACATATAAATATCCAAATTATTTACTTGATATATTCATCAAACAAACCATAGTTGAACAAGACTCTACGATGTGTCGTCTCCCGCTCTTCAAGGCTCAGTTTAGCCAATGTATATGACCCAACAATTCCTCTTGTTTGGGGAAGATATAGAAACATGGGCTTAATTCTCATATACTGCTCATCTTCATTTCACATTGGCTGATTATGTCTTGTGGTGACATCTGAAAAACACATTGAACAAAAATCCTTACATTCTTGAGCCAGAAAACCCGACACAATCGATCCTTCACGATAATTCAGGTTTAGAATATATGATTTCATTGTGAGCGTATTTATTTCAGTGGGATACATCCACAAAAAAGAAAATGGTCCCTAGAGAAGTGTTTCAGTTGGAAGATGAAATGTTAAATGCAACATGCAAGTGAAAAAGGATGGAGGAAAAATATTTTCCATTTCATATAAAATTAATGGTGCATCCTACTGCATATTTATGAAGAATGACTTGGATAACCTTCTTGTGTGAATTTATCTAAAATAATGGAACAAGTGAGTCCATATCACCCATATATTATTGGATAGAAAATTCCAAATTACTATTGGAATCAATTCATGAAGAAGGATGTGATAATCCTAAGTTTTCAAAGATTTTAGTTTTACATCTCTTCTATTGAATAATTTAGATATGTTGCAAGTATAGCCATAGATAACCTTGATAAACTCCAATACTGCAAGAAGTTGATCTTTCTCTAACGATGTCATCACATAAGAAGCAAAAGGATCATTCCATTTTTTTTCACTAATACACACAAGATGTAGTTCTAGTCGAATACACCAATCTAACATGTCTCGACGAGATTTGAAGTCGTCGTTGGTCTTTACCTTGATATTCAGAAGAATTGAAAGCAAAATTTCACATATATTTCTCTCAATATACATTACATCTAAACATTGTCATAACAAATTGGTAGACCAATATGGAAATTCAAAAAAAAATACTTCTCTTTTTCCAATTGTAAGTGGTTTCAGTGTCAAAATTCTTCTTCATTTTAGATTTCAACTGACCTTTACCAATTAAAAAAATGAAATATTTTAATTCATTGAGCACATTACTTCCACACATACGTTGAGGTGGTTGTTTAGTATCAACATTATTATCAAAACTTCAACGATTCATCTTGTATTGAGGATCCACTGTAAAGAATCAACGATGCCCCATGAAACTGAAACAACG
Organism: Viscum album; assembly: GCA_963277665.1. NCBI lineage: Eukaryota > Viridiplantae > Streptophyta > Magnoliopsida > Santalales > Viscaceae > Viscum > Viscum album. The sequence goes on along the minus strand of OY728141.1, from coordinate 1,133,760,110 downwards.
ACAATATTTAAGTCTTCTCTATCATGTATTATTCATACAAAAATAATATGATAGTTTTTACTTTGGGATACACCCATAAATCAATGCATAATAATGGAGATCATTTATGATCTATCAAAGGGCATCACTCATCTAAAATGTATTCTTTGATGAAGCATCAAATGTCCGCACACACAAATACCAATGTTTTTTTCATCTCTCTTATTAAAGGTTGCAAGTTAACATTTATATCATTACAAGGATCAGAAGGTCCAGATATTAGTATATTAAATATATTGAATGGTTTTTTATTACACATCCATGGAGGATGATTATAAACATGAATAAAAAATGGTCACATGCTGTGAAAAGTAAGAAACTCACCAAACAGATTAAAACCATCACAGGATAGATCCAACCTGACATTACGAACCTTAGCTGAAAATACAGGATGTTGTGCATCAAATTTCCTCCATGCTAATCCATCTACAAGATAAACCAACTCATCATTACCTTTAATTCTCTCAGCATCATGCCATCGCATATTGGCTGAGATTTCTGTAGACATGAATAGATTTCAAAGTCTGGGAATCAATTGAAAGTTCCACATGACTTTCTGTGGCACATGAGATGATGCTCCATCTGCATTTGCCTTCCATAGAGATGTACCACATTATTTATAGTCATTACGGTCAATTTATTCCTACCAAAATAAAATTAAATCTTTCGGACAAACATGAACATTATTCGTATCAATTCGAAGTTGCTTAATTAACTTTCATGCCTTGTAATGATTTGAGAGAATATCTGCACCATCAGGAAGAAAGTCCTTCAAAATTGTAAGAAGGTAATCAATAGCAGTATTACAAATTTCATACATGGTTTTCCAATGATATAACTTCATTAAAAATTCAAAATTGGTCATTTTACTACAATCCTGATATACTGGAGTTTTGGAATCATCTGATAAAATTTTCACTCTCTAATCATCATCTTCAGAATTTTCCTCATGTTTATTGATATAATTATATTCTGGAACTGGCATACTATCTCTCTCGGGACAATGGACAAATTGAAATTGATCTAATATAAAATTCTCCATGCCACTTCGTTCATTTTTTTCATGACCAACAGAACATTGACTCGTCTCTCCATGGTGATACAAAAAATAATAGTTTGATTGAAATCCAAATTTAGTTATATGTTAGATTACTTCCTCTTAGATTAAACATGGTCTTCTAACACATTTATATCATGGACACTGTATACAACCTCCATCTTAAGCATTGTCAATTGAAAAATCTAAAAAATTCTCCAAAATATTTTGAAACGAGGTTGAAATCCTATCGATATGATACATCTAGATTCTATCCATTCTATAACAAGAATAACCAAAGTTTTCTTCCAATAAACAATGTAAAACATAATTAAAAAGGGTATATTTACTATATAAAATAAAACAATTAGAACAGATAAACTTAATAATTAATAAACATTTGTGTTGAAAGTGCCTTTATTTTTATATCCAATCTCAACCCTTTCAGTATGAGAGATAAAATTATTACCTCTATCTTATAAAGGGATGATCAACAAGGTAAACCATGATGGTCCAAGAAAGGTTTCATGTCTATGATTGAGTGGTATGTTTCATTATATTTGAACTAAGGGAGAGATAAAAAAGTTTGTCCTCCCTTAGGCGTAATATAAAAAAATAAACTTTTATCATTAAAACACACCCTTAAACATGAGATATTTAATTTAAAAAGCAGGGGAGAGATAAAAACATTCATCCATCATCAAAAAAATTTAAACGATCCCCATATTCATGTAATTTAATATTTTCTAGGGGTAAAATTTTAATTCAAAGAGGGAAAAATTTAAAAGACAACCACTTCAACTACACGAATTAATGAAAATAATTTAGATAATTTATATAAAACAATAACGTGTATGAATATTGGTATAAATATACTAGAATATGAATTTAATAAACTAAATCACTTCATGAATTATTTTTAATTAAATAATTACCTAGAAATACCTACTACATACAAAGTGGAACAAGTCATAACAAGACTCTTAAAATAGAAAAGGACATTTGGAAAAATTAATTAATTTAAAATCAATTAAAAAATCAAATACACATTATTAGATTAATATCTAACACTAAATTTTACACAAACCATGATTAGAGTTCTCATAAGAAATGAAAATGAGGGAAATTGAAGTGAAATTACCAGGGGAATATCCCTTGGTATTTAGGTAATTTCTTATGTATCAAATGTCATCGATTACAGTTTTGGATTCTTATAGTGTACCCTCATTTAATTTTGAATGATGAGTTAACTGGATTAGACATGATCTATTTGGTTGAAATACCTCCAACATAATCTATGCATTATAATACTATGATTGTTCTAAATGTCTAGAATGGTTCCTTGAGTTTAGACTAGAATAATGGATTAAGAATAATGTAAAGGCTAGCCTATGAGTTTTATTGAGAGAGAATGCTATATTTTTCCTTCACATAACTTTTTTCATGTTACTTAAAAAATTAACAAGTCATAATTCAAAATCATATATCCTTTTTCATCATAGTAATTTAATTAATATTTACCCATTTATTATAGTCAAATATTGACATGGTAAATCAACTAAAAAATTTAATAAATAATGAAAATATTAATTAAAATAATAATAATTTATAAACTTCTTTGACATATAAAATTATTATTTTAATAATAATTTCATAAATCAAAACATTTTTACTCAAATAATTTTCTAATTCACTAATATTTATTTTCTCATATTATTCCCCTTCATTCATTAATCAATTAATTTTTTTATATTTATTTTTAGGAAGACCAAATTTATGGGTTTGGTGTTAACCCACATAAAAAGATAAATCTATGCGTGAAATTAAATTATATAGTTCATTATTAGACTTGTCTAAAAAAATTAAAATATTGGAGTCTTACACAATATATAATCTATATATAATATAAATTACCCTATTTTTTGGATCATCTTTAAAGAGGTCCTCAAATAAATAGACCATCTTGTCCGAGGTCTTGATAAAATCTTCCATGTTAATATACCCCTCATTAAACACTCAAAGAAAATCATTGGATATAGTTTCTTGATCCACTATTTTTATTCCTCATATGTATCAAATTCTATCATTAGATTTTATATTCAATAAATATCCTCTGGTGAAGGATTGATGGTCAATGTCACTACCAATTCCTTATAGTATATATTAAGATCCAAATTATATTTTGGATCAGTTCCATCTATTCATCTATGGTCCAACTAAAAACCCTTAAATGTGTTTACTGTAGTAGAATGCTTTCCCTTAGAAAATATTTCAGGTTTAAGTTCTTTGTATGTAATTGTATTCGACAATTGGAGTTATGTAAACTTATATATTACCCTACCTACATATTCTCCTTTCATTCTCAGTTTGTATTTGATCTTGTAAGTCCACTGAATGTTCCTTAGGAACGTCACTTAGAATAGGGTGTCCAGGCTCAAGGGATTCTTTCACCATACCATGAAGAGGATGCCTCTAATTTTTAAATTATTATCATTAAGAGAGGTAGAAACCAAGCCTATGTAACATCAATACAATAACATAAATCATATATCTAAATAATAATCACATGTAACATCTCTGTACCCATAGCATAAGATCTCATTCCACTAATAGTTAATTGTGAATACTAACTCCGGTGGGGGATCCCACTCCCAACCCAAGCTCTTTAGACAAGGTTAATACAAAATACATATATTATGGATATCACACCCTATAATGGTGGGGGGAATACCAAACCTATCTCTTCTATAGGTAGAGGATCTTATTCCCAAAACCCATGGGGTAAATTTATAACCATTACTAGGAATGGTGAGATGAAATTATTCCCTGATGTAACTTTATCATCAAGGAGGGAGTGATTATATTTACCAAGAATTATTAATATATAATCCTATTTACTATAATTCTAATACGATCGATCATGCTAGATTTGGCACATTCCACACATCTATCATCAGAAGTAGCTCCACTATTGTGTCCAATGTGTAAGGTCACTTTTAAGGTGCTGGTTATATATAAGAATATTATCCTGAATAAAGATTCTAGGTCACCATATAGTCTTGGTATAGGTATACAATGTGTTCCCAAGGTAAACATCATATATCCCTTAGGAAATTGATATCCCATGTAAAAAACCCAAAATGGGGAAGAAAAATAAGACTATAATATCTGTGGAGTGGTGAACATGGTGTGTAGAATCCATAGGGATAGTTGGAAAGTTCTCCATCTTCACAGGTTATGTTATATCAAGGAAAAAAGAATTGTGGTATTAAACCTCATGGTTTGTGAGGATTCTCGGGCTTCATGGGTGTGTATTCCCTATACACAAAAAAAATCCAGATAAATGTAACATATTTTATGATTTAACCATACAATGTATGGTATTTAACATATCCTAGAATCCCTAGCTATTGTACCTACCAATGTACATGATGTGTGTTCTTTCAAACTATACAACATGTATTTGGGTTCTATGATCTAAATATTACTATAGTCCTCAATTCATTTATAATTCTTCTTAATTTTCCTCATATATCACATGAATTTCCTTTGTCCATGAAAAACATGATAATCCCACCAATGTAAAGTGGTTTCAATCATTTGGTACCTAGATTGATGATTCGTATCACAATCTTATTGATGTGCATATTGTTATTCATGAAGAAACTCCAAATCTAGACTCCCATATCCAATTTTATCTTATATTATAATCCATCCTCATGCTATAATCCTTCATGGAGAACAAACAATGTAAATATATGTAAGCTATTTTAATTGTGAAATAAATTCAATGTGTGATATTAGTTGAATCATCAGCTAAAATCTAAAGTTATTGATGATCATGTCATGAATGGTGGGAGAAATAGAAGAAATCAGAAGAATATAAATGATGATCCTTTATGATAAGGAATCATCTACATTCAGAAACAATAAATAATCCAATAAGTAATTTCTAGTCCCAATATCAGTTATCCCAATATCATAATTTCAATCAAATATCATACTTTAAAAAGTCCATCTGCAACCTGAATATTGATTCAATTTAAAGAAAATTATTCTATGTTCAAATCAAGAAAAAATGGGGATAAATCCATATATGTAAATTCCATACAGTGACAGTTAAATGATGATGATTTAATTCTACTCCACATCGAAGGTAATTTTTATTGACATCACTATAAAACTGATATTTCCTCCCTGATTTTTCATCACCACTAGGCCCTCACTCCATCTTCTTCTTCCTCTCTATCTAAGGTTCATGTGGTCATAGAACAACTAACCCTAGTGAGTTTTCATAATATGGATTAAAAAAAAATTCGTGGGATTCTCAGTATAATAACCAATTAATTGAATAATTAAATTAATCATCTCATGACTGAAAACACCCATGATTCTTAATTAAAATGAATCTTAAGCCATGGCTATGGTAAAATTCATATTTCAGATTCAATATCTATCTGGGTTTCTCAATATGAGACTCTATTTATGATATATAATAAACATTAAAAACATACAAAGAATAGACTAAATATAATATAGTATATTTTTATATTATTTCTGAAGATCCTTAACACTCTATTTTATATGAAAATACAGAAATGGGGTAAACATCACAATATAGAACAAAAGAAACTTCAATTTTTTTTTTTGAAGTTGTATACTATAGGAAAAATATTGTTTTACCACTGATAATGTCTTAATACTTTTATTAAAGATAAAATTCATCTAAGTATCATCCGATAAAAACATAGGACACTAAACCTCCCTAGTGGTTTCCAATACTTGCATAACTACCCACTATCATAGATTCTATAAGAATGGATTCCTATAAAGAGATGGGTCACTTTATAACAGTAATTCTTGAATGTCATGACAGAATTATACACTATTTTGTGAATTACATGTAGACCCCCTCCCACTAAAAATAGTGGAATCATTAATACTAGGAAAAACTGATTACAGAAGAGGATAGTGAGATTCTCTCTCCCCTCACCCCACCCCATGAGGGAGAACTACTACTAAAAGATCCTCCCCCATGAGTGAGGAAAATTTTAACCTAGGATTTCCTAATAGATCCCATATTACTCAATGCCATCATAGGATACACAACAAATATTGAATTTCCTTTCTACATTAAATCCTATAATATATCTGAAGGATGATTAATAGATCCCCAATTCTAAATGAGAATCCTATACTCATTACACCATAATTAGTTGGTGAATTCACTACAACAATAGTAAATGGATTCAAGGGGGCTCTTTTCCACCCATTTCCCTCCTGCCAAAACCACCACCCAGCTTTCGAAGCTGTGGAAGATCCTCCATCCTTAGATCCAGAACAAAAATAGATAATTCTAATTCAAGCATCTAATTAGTAATAGACTCTCTAGGACCATCAACATTTATCAGAAAATGGTAAGGACGTATATATCAAACCACTATATGAATTTTTAGAAATCAACCCATGTGATTCTCCAAAAAGTCAAAGTGATGAAAATACATAGTATTACCTTTATAAACATTCTTATGGATACAATTATTACCATAATCAAAACTAAAATAAATTAAATATATGAGAGTTTGATATTGTCTTGATTAAATACATAATCTAGCCTGAATAGATTTCTTTCTTGTCATTTCTAACTAATAATCCTATAAGAACACCCCCAATGCATCACCAAAATGGTTAAGAACTTAGAAATTATTAGAATAGGTCTGAATTCTGGGGATCGAAATAATATAAATTCAAAAGGAATATATTTCAATGCATGAATCACCAGATTACTACGCATCAAAAAATAATATAGAGGCTGAAAATCATGAAAGATATGAGACCAAACAACCCCAAATTCCACTTAATCCACTCATCTAATAGAAAATGATTGGGGCCTAGTGCTCCCATGCCTCACCTTTTACTCCAAACCCCCATCTAGGTTCACTTATTGATCAAACACATATGTTGAAGTCTGTCATAAGCTTTATATTGAAAGCAGAATAAGTTTGAGAGATGATATCTCAAAAAACTAACTCGATGAAAGAGATCTAAACAAATGAAAAAAGAATAAGAATAAATTTCATACCAAGATTCCAGATATGGGGGCAGGGAGGTGGAGGCCGGGATGGTACATTGCTGGAGCTGGGGGAAGTTGTGGTGGAGGCCAAGGTGGGGAGGCGAGAGAGGTGAGAGGGAGGACGCCACTGAATCTGGGGTTAGGGAGGCAGAGGTCGAGATGATTTGGCTGAGGCAAAGGCCGAAAGAGAGGTTGGGAGTGGAGGTGGAGGCCGATGAGGTAAGGAGATGGACGAGACATGGTGGTCGGATGGATGGTAGGAGGAGGTCGGCGAGGGGAGGAGAGGGCCGAGCGTCGGAGGTCGAATGGGCGAGAGGCAGTGGTCATGGATGGGAGTATAGGGTCGGGAGTCGAGGAATTGAGGAAGAGCGCGATGGAAGAGGGAGATGGAAGCAAGGGTAAGGAGGATTATGAATGAATAGTGTAGGATAATGATATAATAGGGAGGTGGAGAACGATAGTCTTCGAGGAATTTGGTATTTGTTTCCCACAGTTATATTATAACTGTAGGAATAGATAATAAAAAAAGAGATTTAGCAACTGTTTTTCTAAACCATGGGGATAGATGCATGGGTAAAGATCCTATTTTTAGTAGTGATTAATAATATAATATATTTAAACGGGTTGTAGATATACCACAAAAAATAAGTTAGTGGTGAATATGACATTTATCTAACAGATGTAAAAAGTTTTATGAAAACCCCTTAAGTTGAGTATGACTTTTCTCGTGTGACTTTATATTCCTGAATAACACACATGTTTTAATTATTTATAATATTCATAAATTTTTTAAAATTTATCATTACATATATTTAACTTATTACTATGTTTTATAAAACTACTAAAATAATTATGTTTATATCGGTCGTTTTTTCCAAAATCAGTTTATGTGTCAAAATTAGCATTGGAAGGTAAACTATGGTCAAAGGAATCATTATATAACATATAAAAAATTATAATAATGACATAATTATAATATATATAAATTAGTTATACTTTTAAAACAAATAATTAAATATGGTTATGAAAAATGAACCAACGACACTATCATGAAGACAGTAGGCTATACATACCATTGAGTAACGTTCCCATTTTTCAATTATTGTTACAGAAAGAAGGTAAGTAAAATTAATCATTCAATAATGATAATAATATCATAAATAATTAATTATTTAATCATATATACATAAATTTTTAATTCTTGTGATGTAAAAAGAATCACATCATGTCGAGGAGGTGGTAGTCGACATGCCCCTGAATGACTTTTTCAGTTTTTATGTTTGTGAATGGGTAATAATAATTGATATATATTATATTTCAAGAAATTTTATTATATCATTAATACAATATAGATTTTTTATGTCCCATCTGTCTACTTATAACTTTACTTTATACATTCAATGTATCATTTGATCGAATCACATCACTTTTAGGAGGCAGTATTCCACACTTCCACATGTGATGTTATCTTATTTACAAAAAATGAAAATGATAAAGGTATGTTATATATGAAAAAAAAATAAGGATACAAAATTATAATTGTCACATATATGTTATATAAATAGTACTTCTATCATAATTCCCACCATTAGAGGTGGTGAAGAAAGAACAAACAATCATTATTTCTTGAGGCGACAGTTTGGTGTGCACATAAACAGTATGTTTGTTACCCATTAGATTTAAGTGTGTAAGTGTAGTTTGAAACATTAAAAAAATCATCCAAATTTATATTATATTATTTATATTATATAATCATGGAATAAGGGTAGTTTTGGGGTGGAAAATGGAAATAAAACAAAGGAGATTGTGGAAAGATGTTACTTCTTCTTTGGGTAACTCCTTTTAGTTTGCACCAAAGGGATTCCTTGAAAGTATTTATACCCAAATAAAGTATACTAGGATTATGGGAGTTATTTTTAAGAGATACTTTGGTAGATCTTGGTCTAGAAATTGTGTCTTGGGAGGTGTCAGGAAGTAGGAGGGGTGAGTTTCTTTTTTTAGTGGAGGAGTGGAACTCCTGTAAATTTTTGGAAAGGGAATTATACACAAATTTTCCCATTTAGAGTGGCTAAAATAATATTAAAAGTATATAAAATGGTTTATATGGTTGAAATATTACACTAAAATGGATTTTTTAGAAGTTTCTATGTCTTTTTGGTGCTTATGTTCAAGGTTTAGTCCCCTGTGAAGCTTAATTTCACCTTAATCATTGTAAGTAATTTTAATTACATTCACTAATATTTTTTTATCAAAACATATTTTACCATTTTATATTTTTATAATTCAAATATGGAATCAATTTTTATAAATTCCAATCACATAAGAGGAATAAATTAATTGAAATTTAATCTCGTAGAGGGAACACAAATGTGAATTTTTAAAGTAAAAATCTTCAAAAATTTGCTATGTTTTTTATAGCCAATTTCATTGTAAAATTCATTATAATGAACTAAATTGTATTATATGATTTAAAATTGATATAATTAATCTTTTAATAAAATAAAAATATAACTTACCCTGATAAATATATTAGACGAAAAGGCAGTTTTGATTCAAAATTAGGTATTTGTGAGACTTCCTAGAAAAATAAAAAAAATTATAACTAAGCTAATTATAATTTTATTATTTAAAAGATTAAGTTTAATTTGAATTATAATAATTTAAAATGTTCAAAAAAATGGATTTAAAATTGGTTCCTCATTAAAAGGTGGTAACAGTTCTTTTATAAAAATATATGTTTTTATGAGAAATATTAGTTATGTTCTTATATTATGCTTATAAAATTTATTGGATGAATGTAAAAAAAATTAATGAATAATATATATATATATATTGCATTAATATCAATCAATAATTGTAAGTAATTCAATTTATTAGGATTAAACATATTTTAGAGAAAAAAATAGTCTTCTATAAAAACAACCCATTTATATTCACATGGTTCTTATATTAATTTTTAATAAATTAATAACTGATGGATTAATTTCATATTTTTGAAAACCGTATATTTTGATAATATTTTCCATTCTATTCCTCATCGCTAATTTTATGGCTAGGATATATATTATTATATTAAATTATAATATTTAATAATATATTATTGTTCGGTAAAAATCGGTCCTGCCTGTAATGTAAGATTTCTAAGAAAGTAATTGTTGTTTACGGCACAAGAATTCAATGTCACATGAATTTAAATATATTAGATATTTCAAATATATTTTAAATGGTAAATATGTTATAAATTCTCAGGATATTATTTTCCCTTACGTGCTTTGTTCTGTTTGTCATACATGTTATTGAATAAAAGTTCATATTTTAGAATATTTAGAGCATTATATTCACCCTACCTTATTATAATTTCATCATTGAAATTTAAAATATCTCATGGTGATAAATTTTATTATATTTACTATGTTTCATATCCCACATCATGAGAACTGTTTGTAATAAATACTCTAAAAATAGAGAGTGGGTTGTACAAGATTCACATTGAATAACATATAACTAGGTCTCTATGTAATATAACATTAGTGGAATGAAAAGATATATACATTGAGTAAAAGCGTACACATTTATAGGGAGTGATTGAGGTTGTCAATAAAAAATAAGTGAATGATCAATGGAAAACTGGGGGCATCATATTTATAAATTTGTAATGATTTAGAATACCAATAGTTCAAAAAAGATTATGGTATTAGAAAGATAGTTACTTTTAATATCATTTTACTCAAGTTGGTAAATTCTTTTACTATCTAAGAATAGATGGAAATTTACTTACATGATATGCATTAATTTTATATGAAAAATTCAATCTTTTGGTTGTGCATCATTGAAATTCTAATTCATCCATTACATTAATAAATGGTTATCCTAAAATTATTTTTGATCCATAAAGCACTAAAATAAACATTTAACAGATCATAAGGCCCATAAAATAATTAAAATTAATATAATTTTTCTCAAACTATTCTCCAAATCAAATATGGTCAAGAAATTAATAATTAAAACTAAAAATAAACATTGTTGGTTCATCATTAATATTTTGTCATCAAAATGTTTAACTAAAGACAATGAAATGTTATCCAAGTCATTGCGTAGGCCAATGGTAGGAGTGAAACCCTTGTCCTACTTCAGTTATGGGGTCAAGTGTTATGGCCTTTTCAGGCATGATTGGTTATCAACCGATGTACAATTTTTTCCTTTTCTAAAACCATAATAATATAATTTCCAAAATTAATATAATATAAATCCTTGAAATAAGTTTAATCACAAAATATCCTTTTAACTAAGGTTTAAAATAAAACCCCAATTCATAAATACTCCATCCACTTATTTCCACATAGATCTTTTATTGGTTTAGATTTTATCATCTGTAATAGGGAAACATCTAAGGTATTTTCAAGCTTCTCCAAATTTATGGAAATAATCTATAATGGATTCCTTAGGAAAAATCTCATTTCCTTCATTTAAAATCCCCATTTTTACTCACCAATTATTTTAATTATGCCCTTAATTCCCTAAAGTAAACTATTTTCCCATTACATTGAGACACAATCCTATGTGTCTTCTTCCACATTCCAGGCATGATGGAAATCATGCCCTTTTATATCCATGGTCTCCACCACTTAAGCTCTTAGAAAACTCTATCATTATCTTCTTTGGTGAGTTTGATATTTGGTTATGGTACATGTTGTTAATCATATTCTAGAAAAAATGATAAGGCACAAACACGAAGCCTTTCACTAATATCAACACATCATTTTTTTCTCATTTTCACCACCTTGTCCTTCTTATTCAATGTTAATCTATCTACTTTGAGTACCATCCCTTAAATAAAACAAGAAAGCATAGAGTGAGTTATAGTAGTAACAAAAAATCATATAATAATTTTTAGAAAATCTAAATCATGACATCTTATCTTCAATAAAAACACCCTTTGTTTAAACGATGTTATTAATTGTCAAAATACTTCATAGTGGTTTGAAAATAAAATGTGAATTACCCTAAGAATGTCCCCCAGGAGTGTTAAACTAGGTCTGTAGTAAGTCTCACTGTCATGTACCAAGATACATAGAGTTAGTCTTGACACACTATGTTAGATTTATTACTCCTAGGTATGTTTGTAATAGAACCATTCCCACTTGTAGTATCAATACATGGATGTATTACAAAGAAGACCAAAATAATCCCTTATTTTCCAAAATTCTAGGTTTTTCTTGAATCCTTATCCTTCAATTAAACAATAGGTTAATGTTACCTAATCTATTTTTTTCCTAAATTTAGTTCCCAAGGTTTCTACTAAACTTCCACTGATACCAACATTAGTGACTCAATCATATAGAGGCTGGAGCCAATATTGTGAAACCATTACATTGGAATGATTACATTGAATCTAATCCAAAAGGAGCGATGAGTTTAGTAGAATTTTTATACTAGATACATCCATGAGTCTGGTATTAAAAAATGTACACTAATTAAAAAAAATAATTTTTTTCATTCGAGGATAAAATTTTTTAAACTAGTATATCCCTACATATCTTTCACTATACACTTCGTGGATTCCTAAATAAAGAGAAAAAAATATGGGTGATCTCAAATGATAAATATAGGTAATGTATAGAGCAATCAATAATGAATAAAACCGAATAATTATAATTCCTTGGTAAATAAATTAACACATATACCATAAAATAAAAAAACATAGAGGGATGTGCATTAACCATATAGAAAGATTATAATTGGAAACACATTCCATTCAAGAACAAGATAAGTAAAAACAATATGGAAAGGTAATAAAATGAAACTTGTTCAATTAAATCAAATTCTAGGAATTAAATGAATCTATAGAATTTTTCATTGCTAAAATATCATGGCTAATAAATACTAAATAATAATAAAGGAAATTAAATATTATTGGATTCCATGTCTTAGGCTCATGAAAACCTATATTATCAAGATCCATCATCAATACAGTTTAAAACTACAGTTAGAAGACTATTTAATGTGAACATATTATTTTCCTCATGAGAACATGTTTATTAATCAAGGGGATATATAAAATCTGGGACCCACCCATCCCTTCATGTCCATAACATTCATTTTATCAAGTAATCAATTTTATTAATAGAAAATATTCTGTATAAAATATCCATACATGATAAAGAATACATATTGATTGATATTTCCTCAGATAATAAAATAACATTCAAAGTAAAAACTGCATGTTAAAATGATATATGGTTTAAGAAATGAATATATCCATGACAAATGATATGGATAAATAGAGAAAATTCAAATTTAAATGGCCATTTAAAATTTAAAATTCATGGGAACTGACAAAGGAATCTATGAAGTCAGTATAAACAATATTACTAAAAAATTAAATCATCAACAAACTAGAGGAAGAATAACAATGGTATTAATACAACATATCCCAAGTATAGTACACCAAATGGGTTTTGTCATTGACGGATGGAAATATTATAAAAATATATTTTAAAAACATTATTGAAGAAAATATCATGTTTAAATTGAAAAATATTTTGAAAATAATTTTCCCTTAAAATTTATTTTGAAATAATTCTTCTTAAAACTAATAATTTAATAATTTAAAGGAATCATTAAATAAATGATGAAGGGTAAATTCATACTTTTCTTAAGAGGTTAAAAAATTCATTTTGCATGTTAAAAATGATAGAAAAATGACTTGTTCACAAAGCGACAAGATGATTCCATTTAAAACATTGGTAAAAGAAAAAAAGGTAAAAAATTAAATTTTTAAATAATTTTAGAAAGCATGATAACAATTTTTTTGAATACATTTATAGAAATAATTTTTGGAAAATATTTTTTTTAGAATAAAAAATGTTCTCGGACTAATGACAAAATGAAGCCAAGTTTTTTTAAAAACATTTTCTAAAATATTTTGAGTATTGAATAGTGAAAAAACGGTACTAATACATGAAAATGCCATTAATAACTGGAATATAGGATAATTAAATGGTTCATTGAATAATTTTCAAATAAATTCACTTAATGGAAATAGCTCTAAAATATCATCAAAAAAATTCTTAAGGAAAATAATCTGTAAACATTTCAATGTGTTCTATACCACATTGAAACATTTTATATTAAAATATTCATGGAGAAATAAAATTAAATTCATGTTCTTAATACCATGAAAATAATATTTTTAATGATATAATATATCAAAATGGTTAGTAGATACACCACACAAAATAATTAAGAGGAGAATATGTTATTTGTCTCACAGATGTAAAACATGAGATAAAAATCCCTTATATTGAGTCCAAATCATATGATGTGTATTTATGTTCATGAATAATAAAATTATATTAATTATTTACTTTATTATGAAACATTTTAATGATTATCATAACATTTATTTCACTTATTTCGTTTTTTTGTACAACTACATACATAGTTATTTTTACGGCGGGTATTTTTACCAAATTTGATTTATGATTCAAAAAAACATTGGTAGGTAAACTATTGTCAAATGGGTCATCATATAACATCTCTATAATAAATATTATGAAATAATTTAATATATATACATCAATTATACTTTTAAAACAAATAATTAAATATAGTTATGAAAAATTAACCAACATTACAATCTTGGAGACAGTATGTCGTATTTATGCATGATTAACCTTCCCATTTTTCAATGATCATTATACAAGAAGGAAGGTAACATTAATATTGTTAGAATTATAATTTTTTCACAAATAAAATATTATTTAGTCATATATACTTATATACATATTTTTTTATGAAAAATAATCACATAATGTTGATGATGCGGTAGTCCACACGTCCACGAACGACGTTATCCTCTTTTATGTGTAATAATGGGTAATAAGGAAAATGATTTATATTATATATATTGAATGATATTTATTTCTCTAATATCATATATATGTTTTTTATTTGATATATCTTAAAATAAAACCAACTCTTACACATTCCATGCATTTTGGGATTAAATCACATCACTTTTATCTGTACACACTTTGACAAATGATGTTATCATATTTACAAAAACTGGAAAGCATAAAGGTAAGTTATATAGTAAAATTAACAAATAATATTTTTATAAATATCATATATATAATATATAAACATTGTTTCCATAATAATTCTCTCCATTAGATGTTGTAATGGAAGAACTAACAATAATTGTTTCATGATGTTGTATTTCGATGTATGTATAAATAGTATGTTCGTTACCCATTAAATGGAAGAGAGTATAAGTGTATAGAGAAACCTTAAAAATAAAAACATATCAGTATATTTAATATTTTTCTGTTATATAATCATAGAATAAAGATTGTTGAGGGGCAGATAATGGAAATAAAACTAAAGAGACTGAGGAATGATGCCACCTCTTCTATGGGTAATTCTTTTGGGTTTTCACCAAAGTGATCCCATGAATGAATTATTACCCAATTTTAGTCTTATCGGATGAGGAGAGGGACATTGAGGATCTATTTTAGTTGATATTGGCCTAAAAAATTTTCATAAGTGGTGTGATGAATTGGGAGGGGATAGTGCTATTTTATAGTGGAGGGGAGTGACACTCTTATAAATTACTAGAAAAGAAATTAAACCCACATTTCTCTCATATGTTTTGAAATTATTCATTCATTCATTCGAGGTAGTGAAATCACAAATCTTTCTCCCCTCTCATTCTCTAGAGACAGAATCTCTCGATAAAATATTGTTAGATCAAGATCTCTCTTCAACATCAAAGGCATCTCGATGCGGTGATCATCGGGACATCAAAAGCGTCGTCAGATGTCTGTGCTAGCACATAGAATTCAACAATCGATGCTCTTGTGGGTTTTTAATAACTTGTGGTAGATCTAGAGGGTTACTGATTTGGATCCATCAAGCGACGATCGCCATCAACTAGTTTCAGTCGGCCATAGATTTGGATTTGAAATGGGTATGTTTTCATTTTAATTTAGTGATCTTTACAATTTACACAAGATCCTCAGACCTCTCATAGGCTTGGATCATCGACATTGACAAGTACCATCGGTCCGCTGACAAAAGTTTTAAAATCCTCATTCCACTAGCTTTCTCTGCGGGCCCCGAAACCTAACTGTGGTATCAAAGTGATCACATAGATTTTCAGAGTCAAATAAAATTAATTTTCATAATATTAAGTAGAGGGTTTGAAGAAAGTCCCTATAGTTGAAACCACATGACGATCCTATGCCGAATGACCAAGTTATGGCTAGTTTAATTTTTCAGATTAGATAGAATATGCAATTTGATATCGAGTTGTAATTTTTATTTCATCCTATTGAACCGATTATTTTTCAATCGGTTCATCGAAAATAATTTAATTTTGAAAAATTATAAATTTTATAATTTTATAATTTCATAATAATTTTTTTATTATAATAAAAAAATATAATAATAAATTATTATTTGATTATAATAATTTTATTATTATTAAATTAAGGGGCTATATATACTTTATAAGTTGTTGGAGGATGACTTGACTTAAAAAATGAGGATAGAAGATTTAAATGATGTATTATTTTTTTTAATAAAAAAAGCGAGGTTTGGTGGGCTGGAAAAGAAAAATAAAAAACAAAGAAAAAACATTGGGTGACATTGTGTGGGTTTGTGCGGACCCCCTCTTCGCAGCATGGTGCAACCCAAGCACCTCCTGGGCAGCAGGACGTGGAGCCGAGTAGGCTCCTGCCGCTCCGTCTTTCCCGAAGTTTGCCGGCCCTGTAGCCCAGACCTATCGTCGCACACCTCCCGACCTCAGTGCAAACTCCTCTATTAGAACCAATGACCAAAACACCACCTGACACTCATCCACATGCTGATCACCGACCACCTCCACATCCCTCAGTCGAGCCCTACCTCTGATTCGGGGAAATCCGGGATGGCACCTCTGACTGCCTTCACCCGCTGCTGCCCTCGGCCCGCGTCCTAAGTTTTCTCCTTTGGCCCGCCCATTAATCCACCTAAACCCCTCTATACACCCTCTACTCGTGGTGCTCACCGCTGTACCATAGCATCCACACACAGGCTGCCCGGACGCCCTGACAGGGATGAACCGAGACCACCACCAAACCAGCTTTAGGGCAAATCTCTGGCTGGATCCCAGCTGACCGACAACTCCCATGTGCAGCAGGTGCACCTCTGGCCTCCCATTTACCAGACAAAGGTGGCTGCCACTACCTTAACTATTTGCCTCCCTCACGTGCTGAGTGACATCGCACTCGGCGCCAGAAGAATCTGGATGGCAACAACTTTTGGATAGGGCACTAGTGCTCTGCGTGTCCCCATGCCTCGGTTCTAGTTCCAAAAGGTACCCCTATTATTTGAAAATTATCTTTCTATAGGGTAAAATTGGCCCCAAACCAGTTTGGGAAAACCTACCCAACCTAGAACATGTTTGGGAAGATCATCCTGACACTATTTGGCCTTTCATGACGTTTTAGGTACCTGCATAGGTTTGTCCCGACCCGCACATGCTCTCCAATGTTGTTTCAGGGCCCGACCAATTTAAATGAATCAACAAAATAATAAATAATTTAATTAGTTTAATTTTAGTATCTAAATTATATTAATTAAATTTAATTTTGGTTATTTATTTTAATACCCGAGCATATAAATTAATTTAATTTGGAAATTAAATTAAATTAATGAATTAATTTAATTCTGGCATAAAAATTAAAATAATTAGAGGACCAATAATTAATTTAATTGTTTTAATTTATTAATTCATTTAATTTAATATAGATAACCCTCGTACATAATTTATGCATTTTAATTTTAACGCGCATTATTTACCAATATGATAGTCTTTACCACCGACCCATATATGTTGCTTTATTGTAATTAATTATTTTAATTTTGTACGATGATTGTAATTAATTAAATAAAATATCTACGCATCATATTTATTTTTTAGTAAATATGTTTAAGGGCATTCACGGCCTATTTATACCTGATGTACATTTATTTCAATAGTTCCCTTCGCCTGCGCGTGAGTATTATTGTACTTCGGACAAAGATGATGTGAGGCATGACGTGGATCCCACCAAGTCACGGCGATACTCCAAGACATGATATGGACCCTACCAAAACAAGGCCATGGTCCAAAAGTTAATAGGACATACATAACGGGGTCAAGCTATATCAAGAGTCAAGATTCAACTCAGGTATGATGCCCTTAGATCGTTTAGATGGTCAAGACCAGTCGAGTAGTAGTTTGACTTTATGCATTTATTTATTATTTTATTCATTTTAGAAAATTGGGAAAATACATAAAATAATAGATAATAAAATGCATAATGAAGGAGATTATATTTTTCTATTAATGTTTAGTTGTGAGCATGAAAACATAGAGGAACAGGTTTAATAAAAATTGATCACATTCTTTGAGAGATGGTAATAAAACCCTCAAAGAAAATATTAAGTCACAAAAGCCTTCCATGAATCACGTTTGATCAAATCCAGGTGATCCAGGTGCCATTCATGCCATAGCTGAGGCTGCCTCTTACTACCAGGGAGTTCTTGTTAGGGTGGTGGGATGAATTAACTAAAATCATACAAAATAAATAGCCATAGCTTGTTTGTTTTAATTTTACAAGATAGCGTTGAGTAAATTAGATTGTGATTTCATAAGCTGGGAATTTACTCAACTAATCATGGAATCGCCGGTTAATGTGGTTTCTAGCCAAAATCCTACCTTAGAAGCAACAATTAGTAGCGTAACCATATCGTGTAGACTATGACGGATGTTCATGGATCCTTTCCACTAGAATACTCAATAGTATTTTGATTCTAGTACAATGGTTTCCTAGAATTCAAAAAAATTAGCATGAGTCATTTAAATGATAAAATAATCATTTATGTCTAAATTGGTAATCAATATAAAAGTACAATATGCTAAAGCGTATTTGTAGATAATGAAAAGTAAAACCACAATATAACTGTGGCAAATATTAGACAAATTTAATGTCTAAACTAGCATTAATTTCCCATATGAATTATAGCTTCTCGCGCACAATATTAATTTATCGAAAATTCAAGGGGATTGTGTCCCAACATGTTAAGACACCTTAGAAAGTGGGAGTGTAAAAATTCTTATAGGAGACTCTTGAATTATGGATATAATGGTTCTATCATAATTCTATCATCATCTTCTTATGTTAGTTGTGGTCACTACATAATGATTTGGATGATGATTACATGAAGTCTCATCTCTAATAAGTTTCCATGTAGAAAGAGAAGAAAGATATGAATGTGATGATTGTACTCAGTTCGTGCAATGTGAAAAAATGCTTACAATCATTCATGTCATCACATTCTTATACCTTTTACACCCAATTAATCAATCTTCATTTAAGGATATAAAATAATTGTATATAGTAATCACTTCATTACCTTTAAGGTAACATTCTACAAGAAATAAGAATATTAAATCTTTTTTTCTTGTGGAGAATATATTGAAAGACTAGGCGAAAAGGCCTATGGCAAGTCACGCTGAATGATCTTTTAGCATTTCCTTCAAATAAAAAGGTTGGTTATTTAATAGGAAGTTATTTTCATCACATTTTGAAATAATTTTATGAATGATTAAAAATGCAATGAAATGAAATACATGAAGTAAGCACCTGATTCTCATTCAGTTTTTATTCATCAAATAAAAGTATTATTTTCTCAGATACTTCATGGGTATTACAATACAATATTATTTTCACATATATGTATTCAAATACAATAATTATTTAAGTAGAGAAACATTACTATGAGTAAGGAGTCTTCTCCAAGCAGCTGAGAAAGGGGGATTCCAAAGGTAGCTGTAAGAAACACTTAACTTCTAATTTCCATGTGATTGATTCAAATTGAACATATCGATGAGTATAACCAAAACATTTATCTCATGTGCCCATTTTACCATTATGATACATTATTACATGTTTTTTAATGAATGTTGTTTGTGTTTTCATAATCAAAAAACAATTCAGACATACTTGAATCAAATGAAATACATGGTAAATATAAAATTTAATACCTATCCAATTGTGGACCGAATATTCTTTGTCATTTTAAACTAAAATTGGACGTCAAGAATATAAAAATTATGTTATTTAGGCTCAGAATAGCTAAAAACATTTTGTATTATTGATATCCTTAGTTTAGACAAAGAAAAATTTAGAAAAAAGGTATGCCACAAAGCTTATAAGGATAGTTCAACAAGAGGTTGTGAACTATTCCAAAGGAAATCTAGAGGTAAAGATACTTCATAATATTCCTTTATGTTATTCAATAATGTCATAGTGAATTATATGAACTGTTAGAAGATATGAGTTGCTTCAGATCAGCATGCCAAATAATATCTTGACTATGCAATCATCGATCGTGATAATGGTGTGGGGCGTAGTTCAAAAACGCATGTTACCTTTTCTACATCATGACATTGATGTTCATAAAGAGGATCTATGATGATTCTTACATATTAAAATTGATCAACAAACATGTAGCATGGATAAATTACTAAATGCATATGTTACACTACAATTTTATGATGTAAGTTGTATCAATGTTACAACCATTATAAACTTCAATTATATTTAAAAAATGTACATTGCAAATAATGTCTTCAACCCATAACCAATAAGCCAACTCAAATTAAAAATGGACGTCATTTGAGTCATAGTATGATGAAAATGAATTATGTCGTTGGACACGTGTTAAAGATGCAAAGAGTTCGTCAAGCTGAACACACGGTGCATGTAGGTAATTATCCAAACAGTTTCTTATGATTTTACATAAATCCCTAAGATAAAAAAAAGTTTCCCTGAATTAGACTAAATTTATATATAATGGTGAACATCTCTATTAGAGATAGTGGGAGCATTATTGACATCGGTTTAGTCAATGCTCAAGATGCACAAATGGTTGGTAATGGAACATATTCCACAAGTATATGTGGAATAGGCTTGTTCTAGAAACACATACTACATAGGAAGGAAGAAACCATGGTGATGGACTTATATTCCCCATCATCAGTGATATATTATTAATTAATAAAAATAAATCCTAAAAGTAATTAGTATATGGAAATGAGCTAAGATTTACAAGATCAATTAAAATTCAACAATGGATTTGATGTATCAAATTGAAAAGGGGATAATAAATTGAATAATATGGTGGGTATTCAAATGAAATGATACATGGATGGTGAAATCCTAGTACCTATAAGGCTAGATTGGTTATACTATTTTTTCATGCATAAATCCATTAGAATTTTACTTGTCATAGATAACTTCTATTATCATTAAATTGTCTATTGGATGTCAAAATCATCTATTGTGGATGGTGTATATATTACGCAACCGGAAAGGAGAGATGACACCATCAAATGCCAATGAAGGTTTCAAATTACAAGAATCTAGTTCTGGATTAAAGTAAGCAACATGATCTTAGAGCATTCATTTCAAATGAATATTTTCCTTATGATTACCAAGGGTTAGTGGGAGCACTAATGTTTTCCAAGAAAAATATCTTCGAAAACATATGGAAAATAGATCTTTGTCTTACTGTTAGATAAGACTAGAATAAAAGTTATTCACTAATGATAGACTTAAAGTAGCAACATATGTTATAAAGAACTAGATATACTAAGGTAGATCTAATAGTTTTTTGACCTAGTCAATCATACATAAAGTGACATTGTATTGAAAAATAAAAGTTTGAACAATTCATGTTAACAATTTTTTCCAATATCACAAGGACTAATCTCTCAAGGATGACATGTTCGGAGCATGGGAATATATTAACGTTTTAAATTAAGTTACATTAGCTTCATTGATGGATCAATCACATATTCTATGTTATGTACTATAATTTATATTTCCATGATATAATTTATATTAGGAAGATATCAATTATATCCAGGAGCACTGCAAGTGATGTGGTTAGAATTTTCATCTTGTACATCGACGAGTACAAATGATAAATAAATGGTATGTAGAGACGAAGGTATACTAGTAATGGTGGAGCACAAACTAGTAATCCCTAGATAAATTTGATCTAGTATCATAGTCAGTAAATGGTGACGAGTGAGTCAATCTTATAAAAGCAAGTAGTAGTCATACCCACAAATACCGAGTATGTTGCATCTTTTAAGGAAGATAAGTAATAGTTATCAATCACAATTACTTGTTCGAGTTCTTGGATTCACACTTAGTGAAAAAATTATTATCATAATATAAATTATGATATTCTTTCTAGCCAAGTTTTAAAGTTTGGACAATGGAAAAAAGTGATATACTCAGGGATACCTTATCTGGAGAAGTTTTATTCCATGAGATGAGGTCTCATACAATAGATATGCCAAATGGTGAAAATGTGGTAGGCTTAGCAGTTAGATCCATTACTCAGCAAAATAATGATCTTTATCATGTGAGTAGCTAATTTTTTTTGTTAGAAAGTTGTATCTAGTGCAAGTTGGAGTGTTAAAATAGTGTATTCCATAGACCCAATTTTTCCATAATTTTGATTACTATATCAGGTGTAAAGTTAGTTATGCATGGTTTTATCTTACCATTATAGTGTATAATTTTCTATTTCCACAATTATAATGGTAATTTCAAAAGTTTATTTGTCATGTTGGGAGGATATAAAAGAACCAAGGCTAAAACGAGAACTTTGAGATACTATGATATTAATCTTAAATATATGTTCCATAGTCTAGATACATATTACAGACTGGACATAGTATATGTTTTAATATCAGGTGTTGGGGGATCAGAAGAATTGAGACTTCTTCCAAAGAAGTTCTCCCTTGGTGATTTATAGTAGTGAGATCTTCTGGACAAACCCTCCAATAGGAACAACACATGTTTTGGATGTCATTGGTTGTTCTTATATACTGACATGTGTATTGGTCTACTAAAATGAGACCACTACCAATGTCTACCATTTTATTACGTACTTTGATTCATGTCCAAAACAATGGTATTGAAATCCTAGTGAGGTAGCTTCTATTGGTTGTGTTGTTGGTGGTATGACATTAGATGAATGGTCATGAAAATATTTTTCACTTCCAAGTTTAGGAAGTTGAATATCTCAGGACTAGATGATCACTGTGGTGCTTCCATCAAATGTCTCTGGACAATGCAGTAGTAAGAAAAATCCATTTGGTAAGATGGACAAATAGTAAAGCAAGAAAACGACGATGACACTAGTGTGCATCCTGTTTTATGAGATATCAAATGACAAATACGTTATAGTACATAGTCAGTGTTTGTAGGTTGGTTTTCATTTCTATGACAATCCTTATCTCTTTAGGGACCTTGATGGGTTGCTAGACTCTACTCTTGGTCTGTGTATTTTATTCACTGCTATCAATATAAGGGCCTAGAGGGTCACACACAATAGTGTATTCATGAATCCACCCTATTTAGTTGAATATGTATATGTACATAGTGGGCCCCACCATGGGGTCTAAATTTTTTCCATGTTATCCATCAATAATAGAATTAAAGAAATTCATTAATATTAAAGTTATGAATATTTGGGATTGAATTTATTTAATGTATTTACATGTTTAGTAAATACTATAAAAATATTAATTGAACGAATATTATTTTAATATTCAAGGTTTGTTTAACATTAAACGGGATAGTGAGTTGAGTTAAATGACTCTATTTTATCATATAATATATTTTATATATACTAAAATTATGTGATAAAATAATAAATAATATTTCCATATTTTAGTTCCTCAAAATTATTTATTTAGTGGATGTTGAAATAAATGGGGGTCGAGGAACCCTAACTAGTATTTCTCAACTCCACTATAAATATAAGAGGATGGTATCTCTTATATTGTGCAATTCACTATTCATTCATACCATGGAGTGAAATCCAAATCCTCTCCCTCCTCCCACTCTCTAGGGAGAGAATCTCTCAATCCAAGAATCTTGGATCATGATCTCTCATCAGTATCAAAGGCATCGCGATGCGGTGATCGTCGGGGCATCGAAAGCACCATTGGATCTCTACGCTGGCACCAGGAATTCAGCGATCAATGCTCCCATTAGTTTTTTAATCACATGTGGATGATCAAGAGGGTTCTTTGTTTGGATCCTTCAAGCTATTATCAATATAGACTAGTTACTGTCGACCACAACATTATATTTGAAGTGGGTACGT
Organism: Viscum album; assembly: GCA_963277665.1. Taxonomy (NCBI): domain Eukaryota; kingdom Viridiplantae; phylum Streptophyta; class Magnoliopsida; order Santalales; family Viscaceae; genus Viscum; species Viscum album. The sequence continues at coordinate 1,133,735,739 of OY728141.1, read as the reverse complement.
TTTCATTTTAATTTTTTACACTTTACAATTTACGCGAGATACACAAACCCTTATGGGGCTTGGATCATTGACATTGAAATGTGTCATCAATCTTCCGATGAAAATTTTAAAATCCCCATCCCACCGGCTTCAGATGTGGGCCACATAATTTTACATACTTTACACCGAGGCATGAGGTACATGGGGCTCGAGACTACCTATTGCATAGGGGTGTTCCCAAGTTTGGTGCTCATTGACTCTTATGTAGGCCTCTTTGGGATATTGTGGTTTTTTCAGGAAAATACAATATCTTTCTTGTTTTATTAATATGCACACTTTCATGGAAAATTCCCTTTGAAAACTATTGACATTTAAAAGTTTCATTCATTTGAAATTATTTCCACCGCTTCTTGGTTGTTCAAAATGGAATGATTTTTATATTGTATTTATTACACTATGGAATCTCTTGGTGGTAAGCTATTGAGCATAGGATCACACCCTACTTACACCCCTTTAGTGTATGAAGACATGGACATGTTTGACACATCTAAATGAACGGATTTTGGTGATGGAGGTTCGGGTTGTTAGTCCCCTTTCATGGTGCGGCATTGTGGAGACGACTTGTGGGTGACAAACCCTTGTCTTGTGGAGTCCATTGGGCCGTTTTTCTACCATTTCGTTTTGTATTTGGACCTCTTGTATTATGTTTGAACATATGTATTCTATTCTGTATTTTTTATAAACCACGTTGGGTATGAATTTTTCAGATTCAGTTTGTCAATTGATTTTGAGGTTTTATGCTTCCATATTCGGGAAAATCATCGCCAAAACAAAATATATGATACCCGAGAACTTGTGTCAGCCCATGGGGATATTAAAAAACCTTCGATACTTGTCACGATTTGGGTTTGGTATCGGTTTAGATGGAGAATATATTTGGTTCTTGAAAAAATGGTATCATACGAGGTTCAAATTTGGGTCATGTTATTTAGGGAAGAGTTGGGATAGTCTAGAGTAAGGATTTCTGGGACTTGAAATTCTGGTTGTGGTATAGCATCCCGTATTTTTATCACATAAACTTTCATTAAATTTTACAAAACCGAGGATCTTTAAGGTTTAGAGTCTTGGAAACCAAGAACTTAAAACATGAAACAAAAAAAACATTCTTCTTAAACACTTGAAAGGCTTCTCCTTATGTCATCCTAGGTTCATTACTGCATCTCATAACCTGGGGACATACATCAAAGGAAAGGGTGAGCAGAAGGCCCAGTAAGGGAAAAAAGAGAAACATTTTACACGTGATCTTGAGATACTTCAATAAGAACATGAGAAGAACTTTAAGGCATGATAAAGAAATAATGAGATACATCATAATAAAAATTACATTTTTCATAACTTGAAGATGTGGCTGCAACATTTAATATTGACAATCGTTTCGTTTCACCAAGGTCCATCCCCAAGGTGTCGTTAAAATTTACCAAGGTTATTCACCATGGCATCGTAAAAAAAATGGTCATCTCTAGAGATTAAGTCTTTACCCAATGCATTAGAGCGCTATCTGGGCACACCCTTAAACTGTAATCTCTTGTGGTTACATCATTATCCAATGCAATGGGGCGCTATCAGGGTGAACCCTTAATTTTTCCTTTATTATCATGTGATCCACATATATCATCATCAATCATTTCATAAAAAACCCATATAGCATAAAAGAAATGGGTTTCATTCCATAATCATAATGTTTTAAAAACTGCTTTAAAGACATGATCTTTATGTCACTTTAAACCCACAGAAAGGGAAATAGGGTTTCATGTATGTAAATCCCAGAATTTAAAATAGAACATTTTGATATATATGTGAATAACCCTATAGAAATATGAGCTTTGAGTATTCACTTTATAACATCAAATAATTTTTAGAAAAGAGAGAGAGGCACTTTGAGACGAAAATTCTGCAGCATAACGGCTATGTTACAAGGTTTTAGACATTGAGAAGAGAGGGGACATGAGTCAAACATTCAAAAATGACCCATAAAACAGTATAGGGACAAAATATAAGGGATTTAAGAACATGGTAATGAAATTTTAAAATGTACCATATGAAATGAATAATATTAAAGGAAGACAAAAATAAGATTTCTCTTGTGAGAATTCGGCAGCCTAACGGCGTCACTTAAACTTCAAAAAAAATGAATTGACAAGGTCAAATAGGGTCTCTAATCATATGAACATAAGAGTACAGTATGATAGATATATATATCATACCCCAACATAATAGAAAGGAACTTGAAAGACTTGACATGAAAGTAGAACTTTGAAAAAGAGAAGGGTGAAAGAATCCCTCAAAAATTCGGCAGCCTAACGACGCCACTTAAACTTTAATAAAAAAAGATTAGACAAGATCAAATAGGGTCTCTCATCATATGATCATAAGAGATCAGTATGATAGATATAGAGATCATACCCCAACATAATAAAAAAGAACTTGAAAGACTTGACATGAAAATAGAACTTAAAAAAAAAGAGAAGGGTGAAAGAATCCCTTAAAAATTCGGCAGCCTAACGACGTCACTTAAACTTTCATAAAACGAAATGATGAGAGTAAGAGAGGATATCTCATCATAAAAACATGAAAAGGGCAGTAAGAGGAATATAAAAGAACATCCTCTCACATAAGAACATGGAGCATAAAAGGAATGACATAAAAGAGATTACATGAAAGAAAGAGAGTGGTCGGATCCCTTACCTTAAAATGTAACTCTTAAACCTCAAAGGATGGGACCTTGAGGGCTTGGGGGCACCTTGGGAGGACTCCTTGGGAGGTAATGAGACCAGAACTTCGTTGGGGAAGAGTGGGGTGTCGAATGGATGAGAGGAGGGCTTGGTATTTATAGGGAAAGTGAGGGGACAAGGCATTAATGGCCAAGGGACACCTCACATGTGCTTTTCTCAAACCCATGTGCTCTCCCTTGGAATTTACCATGGAGTTAGGCCACATGGGGCCCCCAAAACAATACTTCATCACCCTTGGCCGGCCAACCCTTAAAATATCTCATGCCATCATCATGACACAGTTATGATGTCATTAAACATACCGAAACCCTAAAAATGTATTTTCACTATTCACTGAAAATTCAACTTTCTCAGAAAGATCCCAAAATTTCACCTTAATCAAATATGAATGCTCTGATTTCAAAAATAAACTCCATTTTATAAAAATAATTTTCTAATTATTTTTAATTTATTTTTTAAATAAATACACTATTCACCGAAAATTCATTTTTTTAGAAAAAACCCCAAAAATTACCATAACATAATATCGGTGCTCTGAGTTCAAAAATGAAATCCATTTTATAAAAATAATTTTCAAAATATTTTTAATTTAATTTTTAATTAAAAAACACTATTCACTCGAAAAAACTAATACTTGAATAATAATTTATGAAACCGTTATTTAACAATTTTATTGAATCACATTACTTAATCAAGGTGCCTAGATTATTTTAAAACTTTCTTTAAGTGAGATTACTAATCCATTTGGTAATATTACTAATCCTAATCATAAAATCACTATTCACAATTTACTATTCATCAAAAATCAATTTGATCTTATTAGACTCCAAATTTTGTACTGAACATAATTGTAGAAGACCATTTTTTTGAAAATCATTACACATTTTTAATTATTTAAGGTTTAAATAAACATTTTTAAAATATCCTTTTTCTAAAATTCATCAAAAATATGCATACTATATTTATCCGGTCATTTGAAAATTCATAAACATCATCATAAGAAGAAATCCCATTTTTTATTTAAAACAAAGGATTACAGAAGGCAGTTACGGTCTTCTTACATAGCCCCTTATCACACCAGCATAGGACCTAAGTGTAAGGTGTGCTAAGGTGAGAGAGTCAGAGGGAGGCTCGACCAACATTACCCGAGTAGTAATTTCTATCAGTTTGAACTTCTCGCGAAGGCGATTCCGTTCTAGCTTCACATGATGAAGTTCGGCTTGGGTTTGGTCTAGAGCAAAGCCCAATGGTGCTACCTCCTTCCCAAGTTCTGTTAGATGGGCTTTGATTGGTCCAAGACTACTAGGTGAGGCCATCGAATCTTCTTTCTATAATAATTAACCAAGATTACTTGTATTTTGAGACAATAATCAAAACATTTTGTTCACAGCGGTCATATTGACCGATGGTCATATAACAGTCAGAACCCAATGGTCTCATTTTAATTATAATCATGTTTATCAAATAAAACATTTTTGTTGAGTATAAAAATAAAATAAAATAACACATGAAATTAGGAAACAAGATTTATTCAAAATTTCGGGCCGTTACAATCTTCCCCCCTTAAGAAATTGCGTCCTCGCAATTTTAAAAAATTGGGTTTTGAAATTTCATTGAATGTCCCACATCAGAAAAAGAGTCAGTGACACCAATACTTTAAAAGAAAGAAAAGGGAGTACAAAGGCCACCCGAGTTTACTCATACTAGGATTCCATATAGGAAACATGGACATGGAGGAGAAAACAAAAGGTCACGTCCTAAAGGAGAGTGATAGAAAACATGATTAGGAAGAAGTTAACCACCAGAAAATCCCAAAATTATGATGTGTGCAAGCGGTCTTTGATTACCTAGTAGGAAACGTAAACCAACAACATTTTTGTTTTACATTCCTTTTCATAACTTTGAGGAATTCATTTACAACAAAGAACAAAAACATAAGGAAATATATCTACCTTCATGTATAGTTTCATCCTTTAATAAGTTTCTACCCAAAACTAATCTTTTCTCCAAACTATGAGCATTCAAAACTACTTTGTCTCATCAAAACATAAGAATCATCTTCTAGAGAATCACATAATCCACAAAAGATTAACTATCTATTTCTTTTATCTTTAAACATTATCCCAAAAACCGAAAGGGTAAGGTAAAACAACTCTTCAAAAAGAAAGAATCCCATAGGAATGGAAACTACTTTTAAATATTCAAAGTTCCATGGTACTACCCAAAGTTCATCATAGTCCATTCCATAAATAACGGTCCTTAAAATTCCTCAAAATAAACCAAACTAAGATTGAAACCCAAATACAAGAAGGATTTGATAACATAGTCTTCCAAAATAAACTTCATTGTTCATCTCCAAACAACATCAACCACTCCTAACATCTTATAACAAAAGTATCTAACCTAAACATATTTAACCCAAGATAGGTTAATCATTCCCAAAAGTAACCTAAATTACTATAAGTCCACCTTAAATTCATCGATTCTTCAAAATATAAGTCTACCTTACTCCTCAATGAAAATACCATTGTAATCTATTTACCTCGATCATATAGGGTCCCCAAAATAGTGAACGTCTTCCAAAATAAAAATCATATTTTAATCCCCTAATCATCCCTGTCATATTAATACGACAATCGTCGCATTTCCTATCACATTGGTTTTTGGGACATGTTATTCCATTTCCCACCATTCACTAAGAAGAGAAAGCATAATTAGGGGCTTAAGTACTTAGCCAATAATCATGAAAAGGAACTGAAACCATATAAGGATAACTTGTAGAAGAAAAGTATACCCTAACTTGTGATCCCCTAGGTTCCAATCTAGGTTATCCATGATCATATATTCTTATGTGAATCTTTATTTTATTTTATCTTTGTTCCTTTAACAATGGTTCATACTAAGCTTATGAATTTACCAAAGCATATCCCCCGGGAGTGTCGTAACCAAGAGTGCAACAAGGCCCGTTGTCGTGTACCAGTTCCCGTTCGAGTCTAGCTCAAAGCGGTGTTTTCGGGTTTTACCCCTATGTACATCTGTGCTAGAGTCACCTCTACCTGCTCGTATCCGGACAAGGATGTATTTTCTTGGAAACCCCTTACTCAATACTTACCAAAATACCAGGAAGATTTCCTATATTTTAACTTTTCTATAGGCTTCTTCCTAAAGTTTTCATATCCTAATTTCCACAAATAACTAAACCATCCTTTGATACCAACTATAGCATCCCACCTTTTTATCACATAAACTTTCATTGAATTTTACAAAACTGGGGATCTTTAAGGTTTAGTGTCTTGGAAACCAAGAACTTAAAACATGAAACAACAAAAAAAAATTCTTCTTAAACACTTGAAAGGCTTCTCCTTATGTTCATCCTAGGTTCATTACTGCATCTCATAACCTGGGGACATACATCAAAGGAAAGGGTGAGCAGAAGGCCCAGTAAGGGAAAAAAGAGAAACATTTTACATGTGATCTTGAGATACTTCAATAAGGACATGAGAATAACTTTAAGGCATGATAAAGAAATAATGAGATACATCATAATAAAAATAACATTTTTCATAACTTGAAGATGTGGCTGCAACATTTAATATTGACAATCGTTTCATTTCACTAAGGTCCATCCCCAAGGTGTTGTTAAAATTTACCAAGGTTATTCACCATGGCGTCGTAAAAAAATGGTCATCTCTAGAGATTAAGTCTTTACCCAATGCATTAGAGCGCTATCTGGGCGCACCCTTAAACTGTAATCTCTTGTGGTTACATCATTATCCAATGCAATGGGGAGCTATCAAGGCGCACCCTTAATTTTGCCTTTATTATCATGTGATCCACATATATCATCATCAATCATTTCATAAACAACCCATATAGCATAAAAGAAATGGGTTTCATTCCATAATCATAACGTTTTAAAAACTGCTTTAAAGACATGATCTTTATGTCACTTTAAAGCCATGGAAAGGGAAAGAGGGTTTCATGTATGTAAATACCAGAATTTAAAATAGAACATTTTGATATATATGTGAATACCCCTGTAGAAATAAGAGCTTTGATTATTCACTTTATAACATAAAATAATTTTTAGAAAAGAGAGAGAGGCACTTTGAGATGAAAATTCTGCAGCATAACGGCTATGTTACAAGGTTTTAGAAAACATTGAGAAGAGAGGGGACATGAGTCAAACATTCATAAATGACCCATAAAACAGTAGAGGGAAAAAATATAAGGGATTTAAGAACATGGTAATGAAATTTGAAAATGTACCATATGAAATGAAGAATATTAAAGGAAGACAAAAATAAGATTTCTCTTGTGAGAATTCGGCAGCCTAACGGTGTCACTTAAACTTCAAAAAAAAAATGAATTGACAAGGTCAAATAGGGTCTATAATCATATTAACATAAGAGTACAGTATGATAGAAATAGATATCATACCCCAACATAATAGAAAGGAACTTTAAAGACTTGACATGAAAGTAGAACTTTGAAAAAGAGAAGGGTGAAAGAATCCCTCAAAAATTCGGCAGCCTAACGGCGCCACTTAAACTTTAATAAAAAAAGATTAGACAAGATAAAATAGGGTCTCTCATCATATTATCATAAGATATCAGTATGATAGATATATAGATCATACCCCAACATAATAAAAAGGAACATGAAAGACTTGACATGAAAATAGAACTTAAAAAAAAAGAGAAGGGTGAAATAATCCCTTAAAAATTCGGCAGCCTAACGACGTCACTTAAACTTTCATAAAACAAAATGATGAGAGTAAGAGGGGATCTCTCATCATAAAAACATGAAAAGGGAAGTAAGAGGAATATAAAAGAACATCCTCTCACATAAGAACATGGAGCATAAAAGGAATGACATAAAAGAGATTACATGAAAGAAAGAGAGAGGTCGTATCCCTTACCTTAAAATGTAACTCTTAAACCTCTAAGGATGGGACCTTGAGGGCTTGGAGGAACCTTGGGAGGACTCCTTGGGAGGTAATGAGACCAGAACTTCGTTGGGGAAGAGTGGGGAGTCGAATGGATGAGAGGAGGGCTTGGTATTTATAGGGAAAGTGAGGGGACAAGGCATTAATGGCCAAGGGACACCTCACATGTGCTTTTCTCAAACCCATGTGCTCTCCCTTGGAATTTACCATGGAGTTAGGCCACATGGGGCCCCCAAAACAATAATTCATCACCTTTGGCCGGCCAACCATTAAAATATCTCATGACATCATCATGACACAGTTATGATGTCATTAAACATACTGAAACCCTAAAACTGTATTTTCACTATTCATTGAAAATTCAACTTTCTCAGAAAGATCCCAAAATTTCACCTTAATCAAATATCAATGCTCTGATTTCAAAAATGAACTCAATTTTATAAAAATAATTTTCTATTTATTTTTAATTTATTTTTTAAATAAATACACTATTCACCGAAAATTCATTTTTTCAGAAAAAACCCCAAAAATTACCATAACATAATATCGGTGCTCTGAGTTCAAAAATGAAATCCATTTTATAAAAATAATTTTCTAAATATTTTTAATTTAATTTTTAATTAAAAAACACTATTCACCAGAAGAAACTAATACTTGAATAATAATTTATGAAACCGTTATTTAACCATTTTATTGAATCACATTACTTAATCAAGGTGCCTAGATTATTTTAAAACTTTATTTAAGTGAGATTAATAATCCATTTGGTCATATTACTAATCCTAATCATAAAATCACTATTCATAATTTACTATTCATCAAAAATCAAGTTGATCTTATTAGACTCCAAATTTTGTACTGAACATAATTGTAGAAGACCATTTTTTTAGAAATCATTACACATTTTTAATTATTTAAGGTTTACATAAACATTTTTAAAATATCCTTTTTCTAAAATTCATCAAAAATATTCATACTATATTTATCCGGTCATTTGAAAATTCATAAACATCATCATAAGAAGAAATCCCTATTTTTATTTAAAACAAAGGATTACACAAGGTAGTTACGGTCTTTTTACCTAGCCCCTTATCACACCAGCATAGGACCTAAGTGTAAGGTGTGCTAAGGTGAGAGAGTCCGAGGGAGGCTCAGCCAACATTGCCCGAGTAGTAATTTCTATCAGTTTGAACTTCTCGCGAAGGCGATTCCGTTCTAGCTTCACATGATGAAGTTCGGCTTGGGTTTGGTCCAGAGCAAAGCCCAATGGTGCTACCTCTTTCCCATGTTCTATTAGATGGGCTTCGATCGGTCCAAGACTACTAGGTGAGGCCATCGAATCTTCTTTCTATAATAATTAACCATGATTACTTGTATTTAGAGACAATAATCAAAACATTTTGTTCACAGCGGTCATATTGACCGATGGTCATATAACAGTCAGAACCCAATGGTCTCATTTTAATTATAATCATGTTTATCAAATAAAACATTTTAGTTGAGTATAAAAATAAAATAAAATAACACCTGAAATTAGGAAACAAGATTTATTCAAAATTTCGGGCCGTTACATGTGGGTAGTGTGCCAAGTAATAACACCACTTTATAGGATTCAAGTCTCCATGGGATGTTTTCTTTTATATGAGTTCATTATTTATCATGGTTCATTGATGATTTGGTGAAATGAAAAGAGAGTTGGGTCAATGTTCTCAGTGAGCTCATAGGGCCTGGTAAGCCATGTGGAGCCGAAGATATTTCCAAAAAACACACTATATAATAGTGAAGTTATTGGAATATGGACACCAACCATATTTTCAATTCACCCATTGACACTAGTTTCCTCTCACATTGCCCTGTGTCTCTTTGTTTGGGAGTCTTGGAAAAATTGTTTTTAAATAAAAAATGACTTGGTTTTACAGAGTGTAATTTTTTTGAAGTTAACTTCTTTTATAGTGAAAATGGTTTTATTTCTGAATGTATATAAATGAAATTTTAGAACTATTTATAAAGGGTAAATTATATTTTTACACCTCTTTTGAAAGTATGTTGTATGTCGAAGCGGGTTTTGAAAATGTGTTTATAGTAGAATTTTACAAAACATGGAAAAGTGTTATCAATCTAAATAAGTGTTCTAGAATTTAGGTGTGGGGGTTGAATATGGATTTTTATTTGGTAACTACTGAGAATTTGAAATGTTTGGTGAAATTTTAGAACCCTGTTTTGAAATGAGAAGAGGTGAGCTCTTAATTAAATTGAGATTTATGAAATGGTGTTTTTCATGAAACTTAATGTGTTTTGAAATGGGTTGAAATGTTTTGAAATAGTTGTGAAAGGAATTAATGTGAGTTTTTTTTTGAATTATGGGTTCTTTTCTAGATTGGTTTGTAAAATTTATATTGTGTTTTGATTTTATGGTTAGAGGTTTTGAGAAAGGGAACGTGTTGTTAAAACGTTTTGATTTTGGTAAGAGGAAAGGTTCTAGTTTTGGTATTTAGTGTTCTCATGGGTGACCACATTCATGGGTTCATTGGGAATATGGATTTTTAATGGCATGACTAGATGAGTTTCAGGATGGATATGAGGTGGGTGCCCAGTGTGGAAAATGAACATTCATGGGTGAGGCTCATGAGATACCAATGGTAAATGCACAACCCACCAACACTTTTTTATAATTTCATTTCAAGAAAACGACCATGTTTTGATAATGTGTGGTTGGGAGGTGTGGATTATGTGTTTTAAGGATTTTTATTAAGGGGTGTTTCGAGTTCATGAACCCCTTTTGTTAAAACGATGTTTTGGGTTAGTGTTTCATCGATAAGTTTTAATGAAGCGTTGGTCAGTGGTCTCATTTTTGGAAATGTTTGGGAGGCTAATGTGGTGAATCCCCTCATGTGTTTGGTTCAGGTGTGGTATTTTGTGACCAAATGAGCAGGTTGGATGGGTCCTTGGGTTTTCTTGTTGGCAAGGGTATGCCCCCATAAAGTGTTAATGGATGATTCATGTGTGGCCAATAGTGAATCGCCAATGGATCCTCCTCCAGTTGATCAACATAAGGACTTTCCTCTTTTGCATTGGATATTTAGTTAACCTCTATTCTTTTTTGATTATGTGGTTCCCCTTATAGAGGGAGAGTGGTTGTGGGAGGTTTAAATAGACCTTAATTTGTTATGTTTCCGGAATTGTTGAAGGTTAATGTAGTTCAGGGATGTCATTGAAGAATGATGTCTTAAAGGGGATTTCTGGATATTTTCAGTCTCATCAAAGAAGGGCTTCATGTTAGGACACCAGTGTGGAGAATCTAGACAAGAGTGGTTGTTATGGAAACTAGATGGAATCATGTGTTGTTTGGGACCCATCATAAGGTTATTATTCTTATGTTTTTGAGCCATAAGGGTTGTTTTTGGTGATTCCTTGCGATGTCATTTGTTCATTTTCCAATAGTGGTCAAGGCTATTCAATCTTATGAGAGTCTCTATTTTTGGGGATTCTTATCACCCTTCAGAAAACTCTAAAATCCTATGTTCTCTAGGAAGGTTTTTATATGTGTCCTTTCATTTTTATGTTTCCCATCCAAAGAAACAAGGGGTGATGTCCTTGTATCCTCTAATCCCTTGTTTTGAAAAAATAATGGTTTGAGACAATGTGGGTTTAAAGTGTGTCATGTCTCATTAAGACAATCTGAGATCACAGTGTAATTGTTTGTGGAACAGGGATAAGATGTTCTATTCAAGTATCTTTAAAGCCTGACTATGATGCAAGGGATGCTTCAATCATCTGATCTCCAACCATAGTTCTCAGAGTGAAGCTGGCGCATAATCTGGGGAAATCCGGAAGTCATTCACGTTTTTTTGGAAATGTCTTATCCTTAGAATGAATGATTGGAATATTCTAAAACTTGGGTGTCATAATCTTATTCTATTTTTTCACATTCGGTGGTGGAGGCGGGGGGACCTCATTTCCATGTTATATCCTAATTTCATGTTATTCCATTGGGTTTTCTTTTAATATTTCTTAGAGAAATGATGAAGTTTAGGCTAGGTATATTGAAAATCACAGTTCGCACATGGTTAGTTGTAACTATACACCAACCTAGGAAACTGTGTGTTAAGAGATATAAGTTATATCATAGTCTCCCCACAACTATGTCCCTTGGACCATGTAACCATGTGAAGCTTCACCTTGGGATAGAATGATTTTCACGATTGGTGGATGGTTTCATAAACTGTGTGAACTAACTGTGCGGTCATGCGAACTATTTAAATTTTTGGGTCTCTTTATGTAGGCATGTGCTGATTAGTTAAGATGGTTAGTTCATTTGGTGTGGAGACACATCATGGGTATCATGTAAGATATATTAATGATAGTTTAACCCTTATGTTGGGGAGATAGTTCTTGCCTCCCGCAATTGGTATCCTGATTCTATCTTAGAAAATAGGTTGACCCTTGAGGTGGGGAGTCCGTTTGGGTAACCCTTTATCAATGACTCAGTTATCTCCTTATTCTTTTCTTGTTTGGGTGTAGTCTTGTTCGAGGCTATCTGGCCACCGAATTTTTTACATGGGTAAACGTGGGTTTGGAGCATGCCAAAAGGTTTTTTATGTAAGGTTCTGATAGCATTATTTGGGTTTGTTATTCATTTCTGGTGGTTTGATTGAGCATTGTATGGTATTGTTTTGAGGTGTTTTGTTATGGGATTTAGTTTGAATATGTTTCATCATTTCAGGTATATGGGGTATTTTTTGGTTAGTGAGAGTATTATCTTTCCTTGTTTGATAAATTGGAGGTGTTTGGCCTTTTTGAGGCGAGTGAAAACATGGAAAGGGAGTCCGTCTTGGTCTATAGTTTCATCTTTGTTTTATATCTTGTGATGTTTTGGATTTTTGGTGGAGGAAATGTTTATGGTGGTGAGATTTTTCGCCCCCAGATTTTCAATTTATATCCATTGTTTCAAATGCAATTTTTGTTCTTAGTTTTATCATGGCCTCGGGGTGTTCGAGGATTAAATTTGGTTTCTTAGGTGTTCTTAATATATCTAACAAATCATGGACATATTGGATGGTATTTGGAATTTTTTATTCTTAAAGGGAAGGTATGGGGATGATGATTTTTTGAAACAAAATTGTGACACTCCTAGTGGAAACACTTTTGGGGAAAGTTTTTGGGGTGGTTTATAAGATTGAGTTGGATGAGTCTTAGGGTAAAAGGGTTGTTTTCTATTGGTTATTATTTCCATTATCCATGGAATATATTTCCACCATGGTTTCCCCCTTGTACCCCCCTAATATTGGTGGAATAACATCACATTTTTGGGTGGCCAGAACAGGCCACACGATTTGGCCACACAGTCACTAAAACATATAGACAAATAGTGTATGGTGTCTATCTAATTAAAAATATTTTGGAAATTCAAATTTTCCCTCTTGTAAATAATAATAATACACCCCATTATTCATAAATTCTACCCTATCATCCATGGGAGGCCTCCAAGCTCCCTCAATCTCCCATAGAAATCATTTTAGAGAGAGGATTTGGGGGAGAAACCTCATGATCAATCATGTAAGTAAATTGCTTATTCGTTTATTCCATCTTCCTTTGTTTTTCATTATTCTTTCATGAATTTATAAATCATCAAAAATCTAGGGTTCATAACTAGGGTTTTTCCTTGAGTCTTGGTAGAAGAAATTTGTGGGCTAGTGCTCAATTAATCTTCCCCGTTGTGCGGCGGTGGTGTGATTGATGTTTCTCACCAAGATTAAAGTGTTTTGAAACTTTTAGTAGGTGATTTTATGGGTAATCAATGATATATGAGTTATATTTGCACTATTTCTATATTTAGTAAACTTATCATCCATTATCCTTGATTTGAAATCTGGTTTTGGTGAAGTTTGTTGTGTAAATGATTTTTAGGTACCAATTTGGTGTTAAATAGTTTGTTTAATATGTCTATTTTATTTTATCCCATATGGGGTGGTTTCATAACTCATGTAATGGGTTTATATAAATATTTTGGGTGCTGAGAATTTTGTTTTTGTGAATATGGGTATGTACATCATGTTCAAAGTGGGATTTTAAGTGGGTTTTGGTAAATTGGGTACCAATGTTGTGTTAAATTGGGTGTTCTACAGGTCTATTTTATGTCATGCCAATGGTGTTGTTTTGTAAATCATTTAATGGGATTATAGAAATTATTTGGGTGCTTAAAATTATGTTTTTATGAATATGGTTATGCACAAGGTGTTAAAAGTGGAGTTTTAAGGGATCTTGTGTGAAAAACATTATTAACTTTTGTAAAGTTATTTTATTGAAATCCTAAAGGTTCTATTGAGTGGTGTATGTGGAGAAAAACATGTGTAGCTATTGTTTTGAGTTTATTATGACCAGAACATATGTGTTTAGGTGATAATCACATTTGGTATCATTACATAATTGTTTGACCACAAAGGGGGAAGCTCGGGTATCTTGGAGGGCTAATATGTAGTAGTACGCTACTTATCCTGATAAGGTTTATCACCGATTTAATTTGAAAAATTGATAACTAAAACACTAAAAAACTATATTGATGATTATTGGGGACCATTATCTTATGTATAATTTCTCTACTAGTGGATCGTGCACATTAATGGATTTTTCTATGGTTACTTTACACCGAGCTACAAAGCCCATGGGGCCAAAGACTACCTACTGCCAATGGGTGTTCCTGAGTTTTGTTCATGTTGACTCTTGGGTAGGTATCATTGGAATATTTTGTATTTTACTAAAATATACAGTAGATTTCTTATTTTACTGATATATACTCATTCATAGAAAATTCCCTTTGAAATCTATTTACATTTAAAAGATTCATTCTTAAAAATTTAGTTCAACCACTTCTTGGTTATCAAAAATGGCATGATTTTTATTGTGTATTGCTTACCCGATAGAATACATTAGTGGTATCCAATTGGGATTTGTATCAAACCATAAATACACCCCTTGGGTGTAAGTATACTTCTTCATGTTTGAAACAGGTAAAGGAAAGACTGTCAGTGATGTCTGTTCAGTTTTTTAGTCCCCTTCCATGTTGCGACATTGTGGAGACGTCTTGTGGGTGATGACCCCTTGTCGTTTGGAGTCCTTGGAAATGTTTTGTAAATATTTTATTGTATATTTGGACATCATATATTATTTTTTAACTTATTTATTTAGTTATGTATTTTTTATAATCCTTGTTTGGAATGAATTTTTCAAATTCGTTTTATCACTTGATTTTGATGTTTTATGCTTCCATATTTGGGTAAATCGTCCCCAAAACAAAATATATGATACCCGGACACTTCTGCCATCCCGTGGGGATAGTGAACTCCCTTCAGGGCTAGTCACAATCTAGGTGTGGCACTGGTTTTGATGGAGACTAGATTTTGTTTGTGACACCTATGAAGCATGAGAAGAGAATTATGTAAGGGGTTTATGTAGATAATTTCTGAATCAAATAGTTCGTGAAGTTTTGAGAGGAGAGGCAAGGGGGTTCCCTTATATAATTTTGGGGAGGGTAACTTTTGTAATTAACTTAATTATAAAATAATAATAAGGTAATATTAAACTAAAATACATTAAAATGGATAGGTAGTATAAATTCAGATAGATTAATTATTAAATACGTATATAGAATAGGATTTATGGAAGTTTCATTAGAAAAATATATAAGAACACAGTTTTTCATATGAGGTAAACATTCATTATTTTCATTTATACTATTTAAAAAGGGACTTATGTGAATTCTCTATGAGGTGATGGAGGTATCAAGGGTTTCCCTGTCATTTTCAGAGACCAAAACCCATGTTTCAGTGTGAGGATGGCATGGTACACAGTTATTTCAAATAGTGCGGCGCATGCTACACGATCAGATAAAATGTGACAGGAATGGGAATAGTTGTGGAGGAGGTTTCATGGTTAGGACAAACCATGTGATTTTGTCAACATGACCACATGACCACGTCTGCAATTTTATTAGTGGGTTTTGCCTCTATTTTCCCATGGTTAGTAAAACCGTGTATACAAACCCTGCTATGTGACCTTCCCTATAGCTTAGTGTGTGTGGATGGTCAAATATTTGATCAAATGTGCCCCTAAACTGTGGGACCCATATATTTTGGATAAAATTACCATTTTCCATTATATAATGGTTAAACATAATCATTTTTTCTTCTTTCTCTCTAGTGGAAAATAACACATTTGGACCTAAATTTTGATCTAAATTCTTGGCTTTTCTCCAGTTCTTAAATGATACGTTTGATTCAAGCACCAATAATCTCATTGGATCGACATCAGTGAGTACTAAATTCCTTTGTAGTCATTATTTGTTCTTCTTGGTATCAACTGCACTATTTAGGTAAAATTGCGTTTTCCCAATTATTAGGTTCTTCTTCCTTTCATTATTTTATATCAATTTAAGCCGAATCAGGAGTTAATAATAAATGATAACTCCACTAAAACCTATGGTTGGTGGTATATACATTCCTATTTGATTTTTGGGATTTATTAGGCTATAATTCATTGTTATGTCTTCCAAAATATTCATTGTATACCCAAATTTAAATTAAAATATTGAATTAAATGAATTGATACAATTAATGGAATTCCAGTGGTACCCTTGAGATGTGTGGGTCGTTTTTCCCCAACCAATGCGACCCATGGGGTGTTCCTGGTGAATTGAAAATGCTTATTCCTTGTTGAACCTACTTTAGGTGAGTTGATTCTTGAATAGTTAGTGGAAACATATTAACAAATGATAAGAATTTAATGAAATGATTAAAAGATGGGTTGCCTTCTTTTTCCATGTGATAACATATTAGTGTTTGATTTAGATTACATTAATGGTATATTGAAAACTTTTGATATATGATTGGGTATACTCATGGTGTCTGCTTGAATGTGAAATTTGAAATGAGTGGGTGAAATTACGACTTGAAATGGAAATTTAATGGTTTTGATGAATGAATACGTAGAATCCATGGATGGATCTCCCATGGGTATTGAACACAATGGAGATTTCCTTGGATTGTGTATGATTCTTCAGTATTTATTATATGGGATTAATTGGAAATTTTTACAACTTGGATCCGTCTAGCTTTGACACATATAATTTTTTTTGGATGACATGATCCAAGGACTCCAACAATTATCATTACCGAGATTCCATCTAGATGATCTTGTACTATATGAGAATCACTTGGTATTTTACACCTGGGATCTGACCCTTCATTGTCTGACACTTTGATTAGATGACCCATACATGGTATCTATGCTACACATTGATTACATAGAATGATCATTCTAATTATGATACACTTTGGATATACAATAAGGATATGGGAAATATGGTATTCATGGATGAATGGATAATCCATTTATGTTCTTACACTTTAGGTTGTATGAGAAGGCTATGATTGATATAGTTCAATGTTTGTATGGAGAGGTTGTGTTGTTTATTTATTTTACTTATAGCTACCTCATTATAGGAGTTGACACTTGTTTTTTAGGGATCCAAACATGGATATGTAGTATCACATTCTTAGTAGTAGATATGTTATGTGCACTTTAAATTCATATATTTCTAACTTCCATTGCATACAAAATACTTGACATATTATATTGTACATCTTGGATTGTATTTATATTTGTTTTTTTACCTACAAGGATTGTATCTCACTCCCAATTTGGTCTGCCTTTGGGTACCCCAAATGTACTTATTGGATACATGTAGGGACCAGGGATTGTGCCATCAATTCTATGTTTAATATTATTCCATTATTAAGAGAAGGGAAGCACATGGTTGAGATTAGGCTCTGGAAACTATTTGGTGATATCACTTTCTATCATTCTAGAATTTTTTATACATGTGTCGTATTGTACTACCGTAGACCTCTTTTAGATGATTTTTATACATTTATCATGTATCATCACTTTGTATGCTCTATGACAAGTGGATTTTTTATATATTCATATCTTGTTTATGTATCTATTATATAGTTGTTTAATTCTTCCACTACTAGTATGATTTTGTTTCTTCTAAATTAATCTCTAGTGAAGAGGAAATAGTATCACTAAGGACACACCTAGGACTATGCTGATAATCGGTAGCCTCTGGTATTTGGGGAGATGAGATTGAGGCCATGTGGCCAACATGTCGTGATGCACTGTGGAGTGGAATCTAGATTCGGGTTGTTACAAGTTAATATCAAAGCTTTTCTTTTTTGATTTTCCTTACTACATGGTGATAATAGATATGGATAAGAAGGTATTAGAGTTTTATAATTATTTGTGCCCAGGCATAGAAACCCCAGGTACATAAAAAATCCATATTTCCTTGAATTAAATTTCTCTTTCTTTATTTGACTATTACAGTTAATTTCATTCCAATTCTAGAAGATGCACATGATTTGTGTTGTTGTTATTGATATGATTATGAGTTCTATTACTATAGAAACTTGATGAGATGAGGGTATACCATCTCATGCATCTTACTAGGAACATGTTATAAATCTCATGCCATGCATTATTTCATGACATATAGGATCCGTTCTCTGTCATCATGCTATTTTGATATGTTTTGTGATAGATTTACCCACTACTGTGATAGATTTTTATTTAGTGGATAGAGAAAGTGACATCATATTTTAGTAGATAAAGTGTATATTCCATTATGGAAAAAAATGATGCACAGTTTGATTTAATTATTTACCATGAATGCGATATAAATGTGAAATTATAATGAATTAAAATGAATGTGAATTTTATGGGAGCTCCATTTTGATTCATGAGGTGTATGGTCCCCCACAGGACGGAATTTGGTGAACCAATTGGATTAGATTTTTAATTAAATTTTGATATAATGGAAATGGATATTAAATGAAACTTAAATGGAAAGTTGAACTTGGAAACATTGACATTACCAAGACTCCACTTTTGAGTGGTCAATATGTTGGGTCTCAAGTGAATTTTGTGACAATTTTCTATTAAATTTCTAGATTAGGAGCAGGTTATGTGGTATTGCCTAGTTTTAAGAGGGTTTTCACATGTCCTGCGTTATTTATTTTTGATCTTTGAAAATGATTTGAAATTGAGGTGTGTGATCAGATTCAAAAAATGCACAACATGTCCATGTATGTTAGTTGGGGGATATTTATTTTTAGATGACGCATTATGGTTGTTTATGACCATGATATTTAAACAACTACTATTTGAATTATTTTTGAAGAACCCTAGTTGGTTGAATGGGACCCTCATAGGTGGCCTTATCTTAAGTAATCAAAAATGTTTTTTTGATCAATTTATTAATTAAAACTGAAATTCAGTAAATGGATAATGATTTAAAAGGTAATTTGATAAGTCATGCTTGATTTTTCTTTGATGCGTTCATTAAATTAGGTTCCATGTTATTTTATTTTATACTTGGTGAATGATGTTATGTTTAAGAACTTTGATATGTTGATGATTAATGTTAAATCAATGTAACTACATTAAAAAACGAACTTGAAGTGATGTCCTTCATTAAAAACCCACATGTAAGGGTATTTTAAACATTTCCTTTCAGTTTCTTTGGAACATAAACATTTTTGTTTTTAGTAGGATTTCTGATTTTTTTAATGGATTAAATTATAAGAATATTTCTTAATGAATTTATTTATGTGAGATAGTGCTAGGTATAAATTCCCATGCTCTTTTAAGAGGGTATCCCATGACATTTTTCAACTATAGACCTCAAATTATTTAATAAATAATGTCATCTTTCAATTTTATGGTGTTGTTCAAGTGTTTTTTCCATTGTATGACTCTTAATTTTTTAATGAAACCCTTTTTGGAAGGGTGTTCATGGTATCCATGACCCTTGTTATGGGCATGTGATTCAATATTTCTCTGTTTTAGTTGGTTAGACATGCCGAGGGAATGGTCCGCTTCTTAGTAGGTCTTGTCAACATCTTATTTTTAATATAAATGAGAGAAATTGTTTGTCATTTTATAAGTTAATAGTCATATGTGGAAATGTGACTTTGTTTAAATCACTTATACAATAAACATGATACATGGATTTTTAGGGAATACAACATATGGATTGTATCAAGGGTGGTCATCTTGTTTCATAATCCTTGTGGAACTGTGCATTTATATTTGTAGTACCAATCATACTACAATGTTTTTTAACGAACTAGATGAGTTTTGTGAAATCATTCATCATTGAGCTATTATGTACGTATTCATTTCATCTCTGGAGTATAGTGATGTGGGAGTTAATGATATCACAGCAGTCCCAATTCTCTAATTGTATTCATAGAAAATTATGTTTTTTGACACACTGCTCAGTTTGGTTTTGGTTTTCATTAAAAATTCCTTGATGTTGTGAGAATGAAATGTAGGAGTTCCACATGTGTGTTTATGTTGAATCAGATCTAGCATGATTATGAGTTACCGGTCTATCTCTTTTTTTAATGACTAGGAAGCTAATAAGGTGGGGAACATCACATAATGCCTAGTGTATGTGTTGATGCTTTCACATAATCAAGACATTAATGTGGTTGGATGGGTATGAAAACATCGGGGAACACTATTGGTATTGGATATGATTTGGTGGTAATTATTGATTGATCACGAGATTCCTTGGTTGGTGAAGGCATTATGGTTCAGTTAATAGTGGTCCATTGGAAGGTGAAGTAAGGATTCTGTCAAAGAAAGTCAACTAGAAATGGTTCAAATGGTCTTATTGTAAATATTTGGTATCCAATTTGTGTGTTCTTGTTTAGAGATTATAATTTCACATATCTTGAATTCAAGATGGATGCACTAAGATAGCATTGGTCATACACCTCGTTAATTGTTTAAATGTTACTGGGCTAGTCTGGGTGGTTTCATCGGTGTTTTATGCAGACATGTGGATTTTATCAAGGCATGGTTAGTCCTTTACAATACATGGATTCCCATGTATGAATGAATTTTCTTGAATCTTTGACACCAACCATTTTATTCTAAAATGACCACTATGTGGATGCCAATATGGGAAAATTTAATGTTTTGAAGTGGATGTTTGAGCTTAGTACTTACGTCTCACTTGTAAGCATGGATTAAGGACTACCTGAGGTTAGTTCCCTGGAATCTGGATAAATAAAGTTGGGGTTACATAAGACTTGTTTTGGGCTAGGAGGTGCTGTTTTTTTAAAAAGGATGATGATTCCTATGGGATTTATCTAGTGTACCCCTATGTTCAGGTTAAGAAATGATATTTTTAAATGCTTAGGTGTTGGTTTGACTATGAAACCTCACTGGGTGTTGATTCTAGACATTAGTGGATGTGATCATGGTAAATTCATAATTTCCTAGAATAAGGTGTTGTGCTTTAGTTTTTAATACAACGACCATCTAAACTAAGTGTTTTATAAATAATCAGCTGGGTTGTATTGACTTGTTATCCTTATTGATCAGTGATTATTGCTTCAATGATCCATTTTAAACAAATCACCATTTTTAGGCGAGTGTGGTGAAATGGTCAGCAGTGTCTATCTTGAATGTTTACGTGTCCAGTATCTATTTTTCCTATAATAATTTTATTTTTCTTTTATAGTGGGTTCCCTCATATATCCTCATATGTTGTTGAGAACAACCAATTAAATAATTCTTGATGGGTGTAACGTCCTGGATCCGGATGCCACTAAAAGGTGCCTCGTACCTAGTTGGCTACAAGTCCTCAAGCGTATTTAACCAAATTCCCAAGGTTAATAACTAGTAGCGAGGCCTTGGGTGTGATAGTGGGAAATATATTCCCTCATTTGAAAAGTGTAACATAGAGGAATAAATAATAAAAATATGATAAGCATAAAAAAATATGCAACTGAAGTGAACAATAGAAGAGTTCCAGGTAATGATAATCAGAACACAAAACAAATCAGAATGATGCATCATGTCACATGTTCTAAGAAAATGATGAAAACTGGTATAAAATACAATCAAGATCAATACAATACCTATGTACGGTAAAACAAAATTAACTCAGTAGCATCAGAAGCCATGTCTTAGTTCCATGTTCTCTTACTCCTAATCAGCTATTAGGTAGCTGTGTAGGGACCATTCCCCCTATCGACACATGAATCAATATAGTCTATTTGGGACCAAAAACATGACCCAAACATTGTGTGAGATATAAATCACAGTAGGCAACCACCAAAGGTCAGTTACAATATGTCAATGAGTATATGCAACAAAAGTTTACCTTAGTGAAATGCAGTAAACTAGAAGATAATAAAAAGTAAATAATCCTACACGTACTAGAATTCATTTACATTTATTCCATGCTATTTAATCTATTCAAATTGTTTGAATAATAAGTGTCAGGATCTGGACTAAGCTCGACAACCCCCTATATAATATAAATTCAATAGATACCTTAGAAGACTATCTAATGAAATAAGTGTAGACTAAATCCATGCTTGTGCTTTGGATTAGTAGACACATCATCAGTCATTCCATTTCAATATGTCTCAGTGCCAAGACCAGTGTATAAGGATTTCAGCATATTATAATCATGGAAAAGCTCAGTGTATAATCATTTATGCATATTATATAAAGGGAAAAGACTGGTGTATCAGCATTTTAGAATATTATAATCATGGACAAGCCTGGTGTATCAGCAGTTTTTAGCATATTCAGAGTAAATCCTGATGTATCAGCATTTTAGCATATTATATAAACACATTTAATTAACACTAACACATAGTTTTCAAAAATCAACTCACGTGCGTAATTTATATAGTATCAAACACATGAAAATGAAAAAATTACATTGTTTTAATCATAACAACCCATGTGGTAATTTTATATAAGAATATATATATCATTCTAATAAAACACAAAATGGGAAAACATTCTCAAGCCTCAATGGCGTTCTTTTCAAACAGATAAACATGGGAAAATGCACCAATGGGGTGTCCCTTTCTCCAATGGCCAGAAGTCCTTCATTTTTTTATTGATTTTGATAATCCACCTTTCTAGGGGTGAGGTGGCACCCTTACAAGGCCCATAGGTGTATGAATTAGATTTCCCCTATGCCTTAGAGGAATTCATTGACCGTAGTCTTAAAACATTACATACAACCCAGACTAACTACTTGGAACTACTCCTCCCCATCATCTTCATCGTGAAATAAGATCTCCACCTTCGCATGGCTGTTCAGATTGACTTTCTCGTGCATCCATAGGATTTTACCTATGGCAGGTGACATACCCTCTCATTTATTCAATCTATTTAGCTTTGGTTATGGTGAAAGTTCCTTGCTCCTCCTCCTTATGAAGTTTGTTCCTTTGTTGGTAATCTGGTTTTCATCTGCACTTAAGGTGGCACAAAGGCCTTGAGGTGGCCCGAAGGACTTACTAACCCAAAAACCTAGGTGGCCCTAAGGACTTAAAGGATTCAGGGACAAATCGGTGGCCTGAAGGCCCAAACGAGGGAATATTCGTGGCTACTACATTGCCAAACTGTTCCGGTTACAGTTCCAGCTACAATACCTACTACAGTTCTGCATTGTTCCTACTATAGAACTTCTAGAGTACCCAGAAAATTATCCTCTTACTAGATTTGATCTCGAGTCTCTTGGATGCACTTAAGGAGTCCTCACCAACTGGGATAAGGCTAATGTTTCATGGGTTATCCCTAAATCAATCAATCATCAATCAATTGATTCAATTTCATATAATCAAATACTTAAACATCAATAGGCATAAATAGTAATAAATTCTAGAGAAAAAAATACCCTATAATGGTATCATACCATTTTGGCACATATATTCAACTTCATATTTAATTAAAGGCATAATACCACTTACCTCGATGTCATAAAGCATATATAATTTGACGTCGGCCTTTGAATCATCCTAAAACAGTGAATTTTTATGAAAATAGGTAAATCATTCAACCTTAAATAACACTATCAAGTGAAAAAATCAGCAAGAACAGATCTAGGAGAAGAAAGCCCTTACCTATTGGGTTTTAATGTGAAAGAAGAAACATGAATTGTGTCTGGGACAATGAAAAAGGAGAAGTAATTGATATCGCAACTCCTTGTTCTTCACTAGGAGGCTCTTCTATCTAGAAGAACAGAAAACAATGCTACCGCCCTTTTTATGCCCAATTTTAGTAGAACACGGTGTGTAAGAAGGTATACATGGTGTGTATATCATATTACTATTCACAAATTCTCGAACATAATTTACACATCTCGCACCGAATTTATGAAATGACTACACAACATGTAATAGGAAGTACATGATGGGTAGTGTATTTTTCTTCTCTTCCTAGCTAAAAAAGCACACACTGTGTATCCTCCTCAAACACTGCCAAATTACACTACGGTTTCATGGGATTTCATAGCATGTACTACAAAACAATTTTTTTTTTTCATTTTTCCTTGTCTTCTCAAAAAATACTCCAAGGAAATGAAAAAATGTAACCCATAACTCATAAGAAGAACTAGGTTCTTAAAAACATCACACCCTAATTTAATTTTTCCCTGAATTTCCCTTCCATGGGTGGTGAAAAAATATCTGAGAACATCTCCAGCCACTGAGCATGTACATCAGCCTCCCTCTCCCAAGTCTCTTCATGTCCTCGGTCGAGCTACCATAGCTCACATAGGAGAAGAACTGACCGTCATCAGATAACCTTCATGCTCTAGTCAACTATACAAATCGGATTCTCATCAAATAATGCATCAACATGACACTCAACCTCTTCAAGCTGAAAATTGTGATATATGTCTGAGTGATAGCTGCACAGTAGAGATATGTGGATGATGTCAGGCATGTATCGGTACCTTTGAGGTACATATAACTGATAGGAAACCGACTTGACTCACTCCAGAATCTCAAATGGTCTGACAAATCTCATTAAAAATTTACCAAATCTCCTAATACTCTTATGTCCTAATCTTAGTGCGACACGTAAGAAAACTCGACCCCCCAAACTCAATCTTCAAGGGTCATCTGCAATGATTGGCATAATATTTCTGAAGAGACTTCATAGTATCCATCATCCACTGAATCAAGTGAACCTACTGAGTAGTCTCTTGGACAAGATGATGTCCCAGTATAGCTGCCTCTCTTACATCCAGCCAACACAAGGGTGATTTTCATGGCCTTCTAATCAAATCTTCATATGGCGCCATATGAATAATATCATGGATGATATTACTATAGGATAACTCAACCATGGGTATATGATTCTCCCAATATTACCTAGAGTCAAAGACACATGCATGAAATATGTCCTCCAGATCCTATATCATATGATCTGACTGACCGTTGTTCTGAGGGTGGTATGTTGTGCTCAGAAGCACCTGGGTACCCAGTTCCCTTTAAAAACACTGCTATAAATGAGATGTAAAGTTGGTGCCCATATCTAAAACTATAGAAAGAGGGACCCCATGAAGTCATACCACTTATCGAATATATATATTTTCAAGCTCATCAAAACCCAATGTCTCCTTGATCGGCATGAATAGAGAGACTTTCGAAACCCAATCAACTACGACCCACACAACATAGTTGCCTCTATGCGACCTTGCTAAACCTATCACGTAATCAATCACAACATCATCCCATTTCCACTATAGAGTGGATTGATGCTGTAAAAGTCTAGCCGACCACTGGTGTTCCTCCTTCACCTACTGATAGGGGGAACACATCATAAAAAACTAATCTACTTCTCGCCTCATAGCCAACCTCCAGTACTGACGACACAAGCATGGTTCATCTTGGTTACCCATGGATTCACTTCCCAATCTAAATCATGAAAATCATCCATCATCTACTCGCGTATATCCCCTAGAACCCACACACATCCATGGACATGAAAAACTTCATCCCCACATATCTCCCATCTTGGATGAGGGTCCTCACCTGCTATACTCTCCCATAGAACTAAGCATTCAGAATCTAATAGCTACCTCATCTTCACTTAGTACAGTAGGGTAGAGGTACCAACCAAATATAAAATATAAGTCGGTCCCGGATTGATGTGCTCCTCTAAATGAATCTCAGAGAAAAAAACCCTATGATACCACTCAACACTTGACCCATGAACTGCCTATATATGAGTTCTCTAGCTCCTTGTGTCAGCCACAACATTGCCTTTTCCAGGCATATAAGCAAGATCAATTTCAAACGACTAAAGGTATTTCACCCACTGTCGCTATCTCAGATTTAAATCATGATTATTGAAGATGAATTTGAGACTTTTTTGGTCTACGTACACCACAAAAAACTCCCTAATAATTAATTTATATATCAGCTCAAATCATGGACATCTGTTGCCAACTCGAGATCACGTGTAGGGTAATTTCTCTCATGTGGCCTCAAATGCCAAGACCTATACACAATTACTAGATCTCCCTACTTAAGAACTGTTTCCACCACAATACCTAATTCATCACAGTTCATGGTGTAAATTCTTACTAGTTCAGGAAATATTAGTATCGACATTAAAGTCAAATATCCCTTCTACTCCTGAAAGGCTGCGTCACAAGAATCTAACCATTAAAAATTCATTCCATTATTATTTAAGCTCATAATTATAGTTTCTAAGTGTGAGAAGTCCTATATAAAACTAATATAGTAACAAGCTAGCCCCAAGACAATATACACCTAAAAAACATTCTTGGGATGCTCCCAGGTAACCACTTCTCACAAATTATCTAGGTCTACTGATGCTACAGTCTCTGAGATGACATGACTCATGAAGTGAATCTGATCTATCCAGAAGTGCCATTTTTTCAGCTTATCATATAACTAATGCTCTCTCTATATATTCAAAATGATCTCAAGGTGTTTGGACTTTTTATGTCCACTGTGAGAATACACCAAGATATATTCCATGAAAACTACCAAAAAAAAATCTTTGTTTGTATAGATCACTCTATTAATCAGTTCCATGAAAACTGATAGCGCATTTTTGAGACAAAAGGGAATAACCAAGTACTCATATAGGCCATAAATACTATGAAAGGCTGTATGTAGTATGTCTGTAGGCTGAACATGTACTTGGTTATATACTAAACTTATGTAAATCTTATAGGACACCCGAGATCCACGAAATTTATCAAACAATTCATCTATATGTGGTAAGGGATATTAGTTTTAATCCATCAACTATTTTAGTTTTCAATAGTCCACACATAGCCTAAGGTTACCGTCTGACTTTTTCATAGAAAGGACAATTTATCCCAAAGGATAATTATTAGGTTAGAAAAAACCCTTTTCATCAAGATCTTCCAACTACATCATGAGCTCTTGTAACTCCATCATAGCCATGTTGTAAGGAGTAATGGATACCAGTGTAGCTCCTAGCACTAGTTCTATAGTGTACTCCACCTCTCTGACTGGAGGTAAAAATTAGTCTTAGGAGATTATTTGTAATGAAGTAATCATTGAAGAATATCTGGAAGTCTCCCCATTCCATGTCCCTAGGGGCGCTCTGTCTACAAGATTAAATCCCAAAACAACTTGGATGAATCTATTTGCATATAAGTCACGAGATTGATCCTCCTCTCAAGTGGCGTCTATAGATGCTCGAAGATAGTTAACACTGATTCCATCCATGATTTTTCAGCTTGTGCTCCACCAACCCTTGAAAGGGTAGGTGGATTCTGCTTCTGGAATATACATTTCAGCTCTTCCATATATGTGGCAGCATTCGGTGCTCCCAAGAAGGTTTTAATGGACCACACAAAACCTTCTCTAAATTGTGTGTCTACACCTACATCCGGTATAATTGATGTTGTCTTAGTTGTCACAAATATATGATCCATCAGTATCCCATGGACCACCATTTCTAGAGTATACTCACAACCACTCACCTGGAGTGAAACGTGTGGTAATCCTGGAAGCAAGACTCTACAAATTCTAGCACAAAAACATTAGTATAGACTTAATGAAAAGGGAAAATGTTACTTAGAATTTAAAGAACGGAACAAGGTAAAGAAAACAATCATGTTTTTAAAAATTTCACTACACAACGTGTATTAAACATTACACGACATTTACTTCTAGGAATTTACATGGGCGTGTACTTCTTCCCAACATTGTTGTGTAACACACCAGGTACACGGTGTGCTTTTCAAGAGAAATGATGTGTACTGAAGTTTCCTTCCTACCAAGGTACTCCTACACAGCTATAACTGCACATTTTTTCCTGTGCAAGACTACATGGTGTGTTCACCCTTGACACAACATGTACATTTAAGTTTCTATCCACACGTGTCGTTAGTATCTTGGTCAGATACATGGTCAACTTATACAAAGCGTGTACTCCTAAATACACAGTGAGTTCTAATAAACGTTTCCCATCCCTGTGTCTCTGCTCACATGGTCAGTCACTTTGTTTAAGAACTACACGGCGTGTACATAGTGTACATGGAGTGTTATTATTAAAACATGGAACACATTATTCCTAAACCAGGAAGAACATATGGTGTATTATGCTAGAATAGACGCTATGTATACTGGGTTTTTAGGACATAAACACCAAATTACCAAGAAATCCCATGTTCAGCAGAAAACCAACGTGTAGAATGACAAATTCCGATCGGTGAGGGCATATACTCCCCTAAAATAAATGTTTGTAACCCAAGAAGAACAAATCCTAGTACATTTGTAGATAAAAAATATGTGTCATGATTTTCCAAATTCTAGTCCAAGAGGGACCATACACATCAGGAACCAGATTTTGGCGTCCATTCCATCCAAACCATAGCATGTACCAATACACCTATCACAATAACATGCATATCTATCACATAATCTATCACAAAAACATGTGATAATTAATGAATCCTATATTTCATTGCATAATGTATGGAATATGATTCTAAAAAGTTCCTATATGGGGTATGAGATAGAATACCCTCATCTCATCAAGTTGAAACTAAAATAAAACCCACAATTTTATCAATAGTAATAGAAGAAATCAAGTGTGTCACCCAACACTAAAATCAAATAAACTATAATAGCTCAAAATCCAAATATTAGAAGTCAATTAGAGAAAATTTGGCTTTTCCATGTACATGGGGTAGCTACACCCAAGCAGAAAAAATTACCAAATACTTATTAATTCTTATATTTGCCTATAGGCTCCAAATAGTAAGACAAGTAAGAAAAGACAAACCCTTTGATAATACTTTGTAATGTCCCAGATCCAGATGCCACTAAAAGTTTCCCCATACCTGGTTGGCCACATGGACTCAAGTGCATTTCCCTAAATTCCAGATGCATCCCACTAGCAGCGAGGGCCTAGGGTGTGATAGTGGGGAAACTATGACCTACTTGGAAGAGTGTAACATAGAAGAATAAATATTGATGATAGCGGAAGTAGTAAACATCATGAAACTGATTTGAACAATATAATACTTCTATATAAAGATAACCAGAAGACATAACATATCATAATGACACATCATGCCACGTGTTCTATAAAAACAGAAAAAATTGGATGCACTGCAATCATGAACTATATAATTCCAAAGTATGGTAATACAAGATGAATTCAGCAGCATCGTAAGCCAAGGCTTGGTCACATGCTCTCATAACCCTAAGGTGCAATCAAGTACCTATGTAGGGATCCATTCCCCTATCGACACCAATAATAATATAGTCTGTTTGGTCCCAAAAACATTACCCAAATAGGGTGTGTGAAATAAATCCCTGTTGGCAACCACCAAAGGACAGTGCCAATCTGTCAGTGAGAATTTTAAACAATAGTGTACCATAGTGAAATGCAGGAAACTAGAAGGTACTCAAAAGTAAATAGTCCAAAAAATAATAGAATTAATTTACATTTATTTAAAGTTTATCATTAAATTCAAATTAATTTAATTATATGTGCTATTATATAGCCAAATCCCATCAATCCCCTATATAAAGTAAATGCAATAGATACCATAGCAGGCTATCTATGAAAAAAGTGTAGACCAAATCCATGCTTCAGCTTTGGCTTGGAATACACGTATTCAGTCATCCTATTTCTATATTTCTCAGGTCCATGCCTAGTTTATAAGCATTTCAGAATATTATAATCTGGTACATGCCCGGTGTATCAACATTTCAGCATTTCATATTCAGGGAAAAGCCCAATGTATCAGCAGTTCTGCATATTATAATTAGGGAAAATCCTAGTGTATCAGCATTTTAGAATATTGATAGTAACACCTTGTGTATAAACATTTCAACATATTATGTCAACAAATGTAATTTATGCTAATACATAGTTTTTGAAAATCAAGTCACATGGGAAATTCACATAGTAGAGAACACATGAAAATTAAACTATTACTTGGTTTTAATCATAAACACTCAAGTGGGAATTTCATATAAAAATATATATGTATATATATATATATCATTATAGTCAAATTCTAAAATAGATAAATTGTGCAAGACTCAAAGGAGTTCATGCCAAAAGGTTGACCATGACAAAATGCTCCCATGTGGTGTCTCTAAATCAAACAATCAACAATCACATGATTCAATTTCATATAATCAAATACTTAAAAATCATTAGGGATTAACGAGCTTCAATTCAAGAGAAAATAACACAAAGATGGTCTCATACAATTTTGGAACATATAATAAAGTCATTATTTAATGAAGGGAACAAGACCACCTTCCTATATGTTATATAACTAATATAAACCGATGTAGACCCTTGAATAAGCCTATAACGGTTTAGATATTAGAAAATATGTAAATAAATCCACCATAAATAACTCTAACAAGAGACAAAATCACCACGAATGGATCTAGAAGAAGAAAGCCCTTACCAATTGGGTTCTAATGTGACCGACAACACTTGAATATTTTTCTGGGCAACAAAACAGGAGAAGGAATTGATCTAACGGCTCCTTGTTCTTCACCTGATGGATCTTCTATACAGAAGACAAGAAAATTAGGATACATCCCATTATAAGTTGTATTTTAGTAGTTCATGGTTTGTAAGATAGTATACATGGTGTGCATATCTTTTTACTATTCCCAAGTTCACTGACATACTTTACATGTCCCACACCAACCTACCAACATTAATATATGGCCTGTATTGGATTTTTCTTCTCTTTATCACCATAAAAATATCACACCTTGTATCCCCATCATACATAGATGGAAAACATGGCGTTTACATGAGATTACATGATGTGTACTACTAAAAATTAACATTTCTACAGTTTTCCTTGTTTTCTCAAAAACAAATCAAAGGATAGGAAAAATAGAAAACCCATGCCTCATAAGAAAAACTAACTTCTTACATAAACAGCATCACATGGACGCGTAGTGACATTATTTTTATGGAAATTCTAATAGTGGATGTATCGGGGCTCAAAATTGGCCCCTTTTATGATAAAATCCATAGTTGGGAGAACCACCAGCTAGATGTTTAAAGAGACTACAACCAGACCATGTCTCTTGCGAAATGGTATCGCCAGTACTATTTATTAGGTATGAAAGCTGATGTTTCTAGTTATGTTATAAGGGGTTCGACCTATCAGTAGTTGAAGGAAATCAGTGACCAGCCATAATTTAATAGTATTTACCTATTCTTGATTGGAATTTGGTTGATATCATGATGGATTTATTGACCATACTACAATGGTCTCATTGAGGTAGCGATGTTGTCTAAGATTTTTTTGATATACTAATGAAGGTTTCTCATTTATTTACCATCATGCATGCTTTTTTGGTGGATTATCTTGGAAGGTTTTAAATATGTGAGATAGTTAGACTTCACGGGGTTCCACAAATTATCATTTCATATATGGACTATCACTTCACATCTCATTTCTAGGAAATATTTTGAGGGTACTAGTTACATAAGAGGTTCTGAGCACAACTTACCACCATTAGACTAATTCTCAGTTAGAGTGAATGATATAGGTGCATAAGGACATGAAGTGAGCATGCACTCTTTATTTTGGGGTCTTATAAAAGTGGCTATACCCCAGGATGAGTTCACCTCCAATAATTTATATCAGGTGACTATAAAGATGAAAAATTATGATGCTTTGTATGGTAGGTCATGAAAATCCCCAATATTCTAGTAGGAGGAAGGAGAGGTAGCCTTACATGGATCATGTCTATTGTATTATACATCTAAGTGGGTCCATTTGATTCAGAAGTGGATGACTAATGCAAAATCCTAACAAAAATCTTACAATGATCACTATAGATGACCTCTAGTGTTTGAGGTCTCGGATCAGGTATTTTTACATGTTTGACCGAGGCTGGGAAACATATGGATCCAGTGACAGGGTAATCTTTCACCATATTATGATTTGTATTTTGATATTCTTAGTAGAGTTTGGCTGATATATTTTTAGTTGAAGTTACCTCAGAGGTACCGAGCAATGCACAATGACTTCCTCAAATCCTAGCTACGTTGTTATCATTGAGACTTGTCACATGAGTTTTATCCCAAGTATGTTGAGATATAGGTTGATGCATCCATTGAGGATATCATCTTCATACCATTTACATGAGAATGAAGGTTCTCCATGGCTTCTCAGTTCCTATAGTATGAGTGATATGGTATAATGACCATTTATATGATGTGATTTGAGAGAGGGAGGCTGATGTATGTTCTCAGTGGCCCGAGTTGTTCTTAGACGAATCTTGGCCACCCTTCAGAGGGCTAATTTGGGTAACATTACATTAAGGTTGGGGGAATAATTTAAGAACCATGGTTTTTTCATGAGGTAAAGGTCCATTCTATTTCCATTTTACCATATGAATATTACCAAATGTGAACCCCCTTCAAAGACATGGAGTTATTAGGTGTGTTAGGGGCTTGTTTGGTGTAATAAAAAAATATTTGGGGTGAAAATGGATTGGCACATGGTTAGTTCAGAACAAATGGGGTATTCTGTATAGTCTAATAAACCATGTGAGGCATGTGAAAAGAGAAGGGGGAGGCTTCACTGTTTGGCCAAACTATGCAATTTTGTATAGACAATCATGTGACCATGTCTGCAATTTTAACGGTGGGTTTTGGCATAGTTTGAGCATGGTTAGTCAAACCATGAAGAAAACCATGTAATATTTCCTTTCCTATAGCTAATCGTGAGCCTAAACCATGCAGATGAGATATTTTTGGAAAAATTACCATTATTACCTCATTTAACTTTTAAACCAAAATTTTCCCCTTAATTATCTCAATATGAAAGCCACACCTTGGGAGTTAATTTTTATGAAAATTAAAGGATTTTAATCCATTAATCCATCTGAGATAAGATTCAAACACAAATCATCTCATTAGATCTGAATCGATGAGTACAAATTTATTGTTTACATAATAATAATTCTTCTTGGTCTATGTTATGATATTTAGGTGTAAGACCATTTCCATTATATTGAGGTTCTACATCCATTTTTAATTATTCTCCCAATTTGAGTTGAATCATGAGTGAATAGAGGATGCGAAATCCACTGCGGACCTACAGTAAGTGGTCTATAATTTCCCCACTGGTTTTGGTGCATTATTAGTCTTTCTATCATTGTTTCGCCAAAATAACATTGCAGCGCAACCCCTACTTTAAATTGAAAATTTATTTAAATGAAAATTTACCTATTATTAATTTCCTTAGGTAACCTTGATATGTGTTGGTGGTTGTTTCCCCAACCAAGGTCATCCATGGGGTGTTAAATGTGAATTACATATGCTTATTCATTATTGAACTCTCATTGGGTGAGCTGATGCTTTCCTAGTTAGAGGAAACATATTAATAAATGATTTTAATTATATGAGATATTAATGAGATGGGTTACTCAATTTTTCATGTGTTAACAAGTTGATATATTATTTTCAATTGATTTAATTGATCAATATAAAATTTTGATATATGATTTGGTATACTCATGGGGTCTGTTTGAATGTGAAATGATTAATTAGTGGGTATACTCATGATAGGGAGTGGATATTGAATGATTTTGATGAATGTTTGTATAGATTCCATGGATGTTTCTCCCATGGGTGTTGATCATAATTTTGGATGCCTTGGATTGGGTATTCTCATTGGGTATTGACTCCAAAGGATTCCTTGGGCCTTTTAACCCTTTATATCCTACTTTCATGGGCTCACATAGTAAATGCTTAAATTACATGCTCCTAGGACTCCACGAGTGTCGTTTCCGAGTTTCCACCAAGATGCTCCTAGGACTTGATGAGGATGCCTTGTCTTGTACATTTTGGATTGGGCCATTGTTGGTATAAAATTCTTATTACATGGAAAGACTGTCATAACTGTGATACAGTTTGATTATATGGAATGAAAATGGAAATTGTGATTCACATTGGTTATACAACACAACCATGAGAAATAAGGTATTCTACGTGGAATGGATTGACTGTGGATGTTCTGACAGTTTAGTTTGTATGGAAAGGTCATTGTTTATATGGTTTTATGGGTTTATGAAGAATATTTGGTGTGCACTTCTCTTACTTGTAACTTTATTATTATAATAGATGAAACATGTTTTATAGGGAGCTATATATGGCTATGCAATATCACTTTCTTAGTAGCATATATGACATGGTAACTTTATATTCATTTACTACTTAACAAGTTTAATTGCACATTGATTAGATTATTATATTTAAAAACATGGATTGTATAGATCTTATGGTGGTTACATACTGGGAATGTATCTAACACCCTATTCGGGAAACCATTGGGTACCTGAAAATACTATTTCAGTTTATGTAGGGATCGAAGAATGAACTCTCTGTTAGATTCATGATTATTTTCCATGCTTAGGAGTTGGGGAGAATGAGACCATTCTATGGATCATAATGATATTTGAAGATATCACATTTTGTTGTTTTTGGTATGTTGGATACATGTGTTGTATTTTATGACTATTGACCTATTTTGTATTCTTTCATGGTCACATATCAGGTATCTTCATTTTTAATATTAAACCACTTCTGGATTTTTTATATATTTTTCTATTGTTTATGCATCAATTTTATGGCTATTTGCTACTTTACCTCCTAGTATGATTTTTGTTTCTACATTGTTAGACTATGGATATAATGGAATAACCTCTTTACCAACAAACCTAGGCCATCATTTCAATTTTGGAACATCTAGAATTTGGGTAGATGCACTTGAGGCCCTATGGCCATCCGGGCACATGGAACTATTGAGTGGAATCCGAGTCTGGAACATTACAAACTAACCCCTATCTCTTGGTTTAACCCCGGTAATACCATTTTAACCATAATTGCAGTAAAAAATCTAAACTTTAATGGTTATAAATTTACTTCTAAGATAAAAAATTTACAATAAATGGAAATTTAATGATATTTTATTCCATTTATCAACCTAAATTTTCTCATTAATTTTAAATAAAATTTCATAGTATATTAATAAAATATTATTTAACCTAACATATCATTAATTCCATTATTATACTATTCATTTATGTTGACATTAAATTCATGAATATAATAATTAATTTTGAATATAATCAATTTAAAATCAATTAATATATCACTATTAACTATAAAATTATTTTGGAAGAATAAATCATCCAAAAAATTTACTTTTAATGTTGTTATAATTGTCTTCCTAGAGTGTCCACAATTTTCCCATGAAATATGTCCGCATTGTATAAATGTTTAAGTCAATGATAAAATAACTAAAAATAAATAAATTATCACCATGAACACAATATCTTTATACTTAAATTTATAAAAAATATTCACAACTAGAAAATTCTCCTATTTCCATGGTTTTCTAAAATCATTGTGGCTATCACTATGGAAATAGGTTAGACCTATTTCCATGGTTTAAACTGTGGATATACGTCTCATATATCCTTGGAGTAAACCATTGATATAGAGTGCCTATATCCATTATTTAACAGTGAAAAATGGATCATATAGACACAGTTTAAACAATGGCTGTTTTAATATACATCCAAGGATTATCCATGAAAATTAGGACATATTTTCATGGTTAGAACCATAGATGTTGGTACTATATATCCACCGTATTAACTATATATATTTCATGATATATAAATGGTTTAAGTGTGGAAATCAGTGGATGATACAATGATTTTACTATGTCTATATACTTTATAAGGAATAAAAAATTTAATACTCGAACCACTAAATGCCATAATCCACCCACACACACATCAAAAATGTCTGAATCCACAAAAAGTAGGAGCAATAGTTTTTTTATATTAAAAAATAAAAAACATAGTAGAAACGAGAAACAATTATTTTATGTTACCAAATGATGAAAAAAATGTAGAAATGGAACCACAACATTCATCTTTTACCTGACTAACTCACCAGAATGTTACACTCTCTTCTTTTTGGTATTCCTTAGTTTATTATCATCCCAAAAAGGTCATTTGTTGACTACAAGTGCAGATTAAATCCTCTTCAACACATTTTCATATTGATTTCATAGAAAAAATAACCCTACAACATCACAATCATTCTGATTCTAGTTTTTTATGGTTGTTATAAACCGATATTGGAAACCTAATCCATGAATGATTTCCAAATTCATACAGTGAAGTAGAAATCTCTCCGCCTTAAAAAAGAATTCAACATTTAAAATATTTTCATATCCCATAGAAATACAATTATTGAATCGTCAAAAAAAGACATTAAATTTTCTATTAATTCCTTGGTTTTTCTTAAAATAAAGATGTAATAATTGTGGAAAACAATATTATTTTCAAAACTAGTGATCAATGTTCATGAAAATACTGTAAAAATTATAATGAATAATGAAAATATCGTGTGTGTGTCCAAGGGGAATAACACTGAGCTATAATAGAATAAAAAGAAAATATCAATGTTGGTTAAGATAAATAATAGTCATGAGCTATAATGTGGGTGAGAAGCATGGATGAAATTACTGATGTAAATATTGTAGGTGATTATGATACCCCAGTTAAGACATGAAGTGTCTAAGAAAAAAGTCAAATTCATATCCTATGGATCGTAAGAGATTTTATGAGACTTCCATGTATGTTAATTAGGTAGAGGATATACCTGAATAACATTAACATAATAGAAAATAATAAAATGTGGGAAGTAATTTCAAGGCCAGAAGACAATAACGTCATCATAACTAAGTGGGTGTCCTTGATTAATCCTAATGAAGATAGAAAAGGGATAAAAAATAATGAAAAACTAGTTTGAAATGGGTATTTACAAATTAAATTCATCGATGTTGATGAGAAATATGTACTCATGGTATTGTTAGAAACTATAAATATATTTTTGGCCATGATTGTTCAAAGGGGATTGAAATTATACCAAATGGAGATTAAATCAGAATTCCTCAATAGTTCACATCAGGAGGATATTTTCATCAGAAAACTAGATGGATTTCATATGGATGAAGATAATAGTTGGATTTTTCAATTATATAAGGTTTAAAATGGATTAAAATAGTCACATATGGCTTGAAACTCTTAACATGATCATTACTTTATGATGCGTGGATTCCAACGAAGAGTGATTAATCAAAACATTTATATAAATACAAAAAAGGATTAAGGATACTAATGATTATATATGTTGTAGTGGATGAAATATGTCATAATCTAATTTATTGTGAAAACTCGAGTGTTATCAATCTATAAGAAATATCACTCATAACTCAAGAGTGATAGAAACTAAGTTTAAAAATTATTTTATTGATGAAAAGTTTGAACCATGACTATTGAGGTTGAAGTTTGTTTTAACACAAAAATTAGATTGTATATATCATGAATATGGCACTAACCAAGTTGAATTTTTAGAATTATTAATTTTTGGTATAAGACAAGGATATGGTCTTATTTCTTATTGATTTAGTGGGATCTAACTCTTTCAAATATCTCAAAAAGTGGGAGAATTTTGAATTATTAATCACGAGGAGAATCTATGGGAGAAGATATTTTAGATGTTTTTTCATACATAAAAAACATTAATGTTTCTTCATTGATGTTATTTTTTTATTTGTGGAGAGGTAATGTATTGTGAATAATCCCAAAAGAGGATATATTTAGTAAAAAAAGCCATTAGTAATTTCTAGGTTGTGTTTGTTGAATAATATGCTAGAGAGGTCTTAAAAGAATAAACATATTAATTAGAAATTAAAGGATGAAATTTTGAAATGCTTTCCATCTTTGTATACTGGAGATAAGTTTCATTGTGATGCTTATAGACACTCCACAAATTTTCCTAGGTACATGAGCCTATCTATGGTGGATGGCCATGTGGAATCCAATTTTGTGATAGAATCCAACATCTTTTATCTAGGTATTATAATTCAATGAATTGGGAATACATGATTGAAAAAAAAGAAAAATACCTACTTCGTAAGGTTGATATTAATTTTCATAAGGGTAAATATAATTTTTCTACAATTTATTTTGAAGGATAACATTAATTCATTGATGATAATGGTGGAATAATGAAGGTATTATTTCTAGAATTCAATGTCACTCCCTATAAGAAGATATATCCTCAGATGAGGTAGTTACACTATGAAGACATCATATACAAACTGATGATTTTGAGGGAACATGAAGACACACTATGAAGACACATGTGATGTGGTGAATAGGGGATGAGAAATATTTAGTAGTTATATCATTTAGAAGGTGCAAGAACTGTAAATCTAGTGAATCACTGTGATAGATATTGAGGGGGTATAGGTCATGTTATTGTCTATATTACTTGATGTGAAGTAGGATATAGAAAAATTATACCATTTCTTTCCATGTATACATCACACCATAGACGAAGAGATCATACCTTAGGAATGATTTTGAGTCACTGAAGATTTAAATATCCTCCCAGATTTTATAGGGACATAAATATAAGATATTAACCATATTTCTTGAATTTTGATATAGAATCATGATTAAAGGTAAAATAATAGGTCTCATAATAAATGGATGTAATTTGAGGCATTTTTCACTATGAATAAAGGTGTTACACTATGAACATAATTTTTCTATAGTCCTATATAAAAATGATCATAAAAAAACACAGAGGCAAACAGACACAAAGGAAAAGAGGAGACAGTAGGGAGAAAAGGGGGAGTTCCAGTTCAGTACATGAAATAAAAATGAGGAAGAATAATATATATTGGAGTCCCTCTAATTGATTTTTTTTGAGATTCTTCAAGAAGAAGAAGTTGGAGAATATCAATTCACAAGATTAATATTAGTCAATGGACATATAAATTCCAAGAAAATCCTGAGGGAAATAAGTTTCTTAATCTTTTGAGAGTATTAAACTTTCTATTTTCTATGAAGGTTGTAAACATGATGGTTAGTGTGTTTACTATATATTTTAATAAAGGTAGTGAATGAAGTGCTTCAGGACCATTGAAAAGTCATTGTTTAATTCTCCATAGATTATCTCAATTTCAATGAAGTAAAAATCTCACATGTCATAGTTTTTTTTCTTTCACTCCATTCCATTTTTTATAGAGGAAATACTATTCAATGTTTGAAAATAATCATAGGCAGGGATCAATTTAAGAATTTATAGTATCGTAATTCACCCAAACACTTAATGAATACTACTTTTTTGAATAAAAAAGAATTGACCATGGGAATTAGTCTATAATAGTGGTGTCAAAATTATTTTCTAGGTATTAATTTATCATTGGTGATTAGTGAGATGATTTTATGACTTATCAATTGAGACTATAATCCTTATAACTTTTGATTATGATGAATAGTTTAGTAGTGTTCTATCATTTATGTAGGAATCACATCTTAATGTTTTTATGAGTTTTGAGTTTTTTATAGTGTGTGAATGGTTTTATTGGTTTTTTGATTTAGGGTAATGTGTTTTCTTCAAAATATATTGTAAATCAAGATAGTGGCAGTCTTTATGGTGTAGAATGTTTTGTATCTTCAGTTTTTCACTATGTTAAATATTTATTTTAATTCTTATAGAAGAATGATATTCATTGGTTCTATTGGTCTAATGTTCCCAAAAATTGTTATCAAGGATTTTGGATCCCACATCACTCAAAAAACACTCAAAAATATCTTAAGTAACTCTCCCTCTATTTCCATGTTTTTATTTTAATTTTAGTGTGTTTTAACCATAATCATTAGAAATGGTGTCAGATGATGTTAAGGTTTGGATATACAAATTAAAATCATTGGAATTTCACTTATAAATGATATAGATGGAGGAATATATCATTAAAAAGGATGAAGTGGTTTCATTGAGTAGGGTCAATCTGGTTGAAATAGAGAAATAAGAGCTAGAAACCCATAATTTATTCCAGGTATTGAAGTAAGGATAAACTTTGATTAATGGTAATATCAATTTTTTGACTAAAATCAAAAGGATATTATGAAAGGTATAAAAAATTTGGTTGTCAATGAATCCATTTCTGAAAATGAGGAATATAAATTTATAGAATTAAATATAGTTTATTAAACATGTAGATAGTGTAATGGTTTAA
Organism: Viscum album; assembly: GCA_963277665.1. NCBI lineage: Eukaryota > Viridiplantae > Streptophyta > Magnoliopsida > Santalales > Viscaceae > Viscum > Viscum album. Next base: position 1,133,695,511 of record OY728141.1, on the reverse strand, counting down.
AAAATAGTGGGTAGTGAAATATTTACCACTTAGTAAATAGACATCTTTGGTCTATTATAGAGGTAAATTTTCCATGTACTTTCATCATAAGAAACCACTTGTAAGGAAATAATGGGGAAATAAGTGGTCTATAATGACTTCCTATTATATATATGCAATCAGTGTGTCAATTGTACATGATAAATGATTTGTGACTCTATAAAAAACAATGAATAAATAATATTCAGATTGATATGTGCATCCAAATATAAAAAAAAACTCAGTTCATGATACTGCATATAGAAGAAATATATTTTGTGCACTAAATATTCGCATGTATAAAGCATGATTGGAAAACCAAAAGAGCATAATCCTCAAATAAATTAATTACATGAACAAGTTGTTGGATTACATCCAAAGCACTTCAATCATAAATTTCATAGAGATTATCTACATATATACCATTATTTTTTTCTTCTATAATCTCTATCATGTTAATCACATACATTTATATCCATTAGATATAAGAAAATGTAAAATGAATTCAAAAATTCTAGATGTAAATTTAGGAGGCATGGGAATGGAACTGATATTGTTCTAACTAAAAATTAACTTGATTGATACATGTAAATTTCTGGATGATGGATCAAGGAGATAAAAAATCTATTTATTTTATATATCTTAAAATTAACAGTATAAGATAAAAATGCAGTCTTCCATGCTAGGCATTATAAGATGAAAACCTGACTCTTCATTCATCTTTAACCAATCGTATGGGTCACATCTTCATCTCTTTTGGGTTAAATCTCAGTATATCACCCATATTATCTAGGATATACATATTAAAACATATGAAACATAAATATATCAAAAAACATTGATAAATTCTGTTGAGGCATAGAACAATTTATACTGACAAGAAAATATTAATTGAATATATGTTAAATTAGATTGAGAAGAATAATATATTAGATTTATTGATTCATTCTATGGATAAAAAATTAATAGTTACAAAGTATGATTTGAAAAATAATATCAAAGAAAAAATGTCAAGTATTACAAAATTTACCACAAAAATATAGAGAACCCCAAATTCCAAAAGCCTTAATTAAAATTGGGCTAAATAATAAAAACATTAGAAACCTTACTAGAATCTGAAGTCGAACTCACTACCTTCGATGTCAGTGGATGGAACATGACTCATCATAAGAAACCACATGTAAGAAAATAATGGGAAAATAAGTGAGATATAAGGAAATATTATATATATGTCATCATTGTGTCAACAAAACTTGATTAATGATACATGACTCCTTAACCAACAATGAATAAAAATTACTCAGATTGATATGTAAGGATTGATCAACATTATAATCCCTCAGTTTCCTAGATTATATAAGGATTGATAAACTATAAGGTATTATCAGGGATAGATAGTTTTAAGATGATGTATACATGATATGATTAAAGAAGATGGTAATGGAATAAGAGAATGTAGTATGGTTTCATGGGAGAGATTATGGTCATCATGGGTAGAGTGGGATAAAATGATGCTGAATAAGGAATTAGTGGGAAGGAAATTTATATATTAATTAAATATGAGATATGGTAAAATAAAATAAAATAATTTAAAAAATATAGCATTAAAGGTAAAAGTTTCAATAGATAGAAAATTATATTTCACAGATCATTCCCAAAAATGATATTAATTCACTTAAGTAAACCAGAAAAAATTAATGTTTACATAAATATACTATAAATTAAAAACCAAATTTTTTTATTTTATTCTATTAATTATTTTATTATTTACGATAAACACTAAATTAAATATTAGAAATAAATACATGATGTTATATTAAAAGTAGAAGATGAAATTTAATAATATATTGAATTTCAATAGAAAAAAATATAGTGGACTATGGGAAAAAATCCAAGATGGGATTCAATATTTACACATCATTTCAAGACTCAACATATATCATTGATCGCTATAATAGAGTGATGTTGAACCACAACATCCTCAAGCACACTAATATGGTTGTGATTTATGACTTGGAGGAAAGTTTTGATATTTTATAGCTCTCTTTAGATATAAAACGTCCCACTTACACCAACCTCAATCATTTGGATTCTTAGGTAATCTCTTCTCTAATAGATTCCCTGAGGTTCTAAGGTGACCTGATTGTGGATTTGAGTTAGTTACAGACAAACATGATGCAATAACCTCGAATCCATTTGATGCTCTCCTCCTATGCCCATATAATATTTTCTGAGAATGCCTATCATGATCAACTCTCTATTTTTAATAAAATGTCTGCAACTAATAATCTTTAGTAAAATATTTATGGAAAAAAGATTTAGGAGAATTTAGTTACTAGTAGTTTTCTAATAGTTAACTACTTCATAAGAATTTTTAGGGCATGGAAAGCTACCTCAAAATATAGTTACCTCAAAATTATAGTTACTACAACAATATAGTTATGACGAAACTGGGGAAGTAAATACATCAACCTCAAAAGACAGTTACATCACAATACAGTTTATGGCGTGAATACATCTATTTCTTGAGGTATAATTTCACACCCAAAAAATAAAGTTACATTGAAATATAGCCACCTCAAAATCGTTTCTGTTCATGCACTAAATATTCCAGAAACGCTACCTCAGTTTTCTAGTAGTTGAAAAAAGTATTTTCTAGTAGTTGTCAAGTAGTTACTAACTAATTTGAGGGTATTAATAGTTCAATGTTTATTGACAATTTCAATGTTTATATTTCATTTTATTGCTTTTAAAAAGTTCATTTTCTACTTTACTGTTCTCATTATATTTTTACAGTCTATTTTGAAAACTGTATATTAGATAAATTTTTTCATTCCCATATTTTAAAAAAATTATTCTTTTCCTCAAACCATTGATGATTTGGTAGGTCACGTTGTTACTATGAAATGGTATAATCAAATTACTCTATTATCTAATTATAAAATATAAATAACGAAAATTTTATTTTATTACCACTATAAGCATGTGAAATTACCTCGATTCTATATATAATGAAAATACAGTTTTATAATAAAATGAAAAAAAATCTTCCTCAAAATAACAATATAGTTTTCCTCATAAATTTAAAATAAGAACATACCAGTTCATAGTAACTATATGTTCACAACCTCAATATTTTTGAATCCATATGAGAGGGAGATTAATTGCTTAAGGAAAAAATCAGGTGGAAAATATGAATAATATTATTTAGAAAGAAGTGAGGAATTCTAAAGTACCAACTTCATCTGATGTGTTTTTTATGGAACAATTTATATTTTCAACATTTGTAAGCATTCAATTTCTAAAAGAGTGTAATGTATTTTTTTAAAATTGGAAAACATATAAGTGTAGTGTTGAAGTGTAATTTATAATGGAGTTTAATGTAATTTATAAATCTATATACATGAGTGTAACTAAATGAATACATTTTTATACAGGAGTGCAATGTTGAAAATACTGTATACTGTTGAAGTGTATGGAAGATTATATATTTCTAATAGTTGAATAAATGAATTTATTGTATGTTTAAACATTATATGGAACCAAAAAATGTGCATGTATGTTTAAAAAATGTGCATTGTTGATGTGTATGTATATAGAAGTCTAATCTCACAACTTTTTCAATCAAATGTTTCTGTTTTATTCTACAAACAGCTCTACATTTCCCTTGGAAGCAACATCGATGTTGATGTTGATACAACCTAGATAGGGAGGTTTCCAAGTATAAAAGTTAAGGATTTTATAATTCATGAACTAACCATGAATTCCCCTCTATCATAATGAGTGAGATCCCTGATCGAGCTCCCAAGGAAGTCAGTCATTAAAGATATATCCACCTTGAAAGCATCATAAATTTTAATGATGGACAAGTTAATGTTAATGTAATGACTGTTATAACTTATTTCATTCCTATTACTCCATATAATACATCAATCCCCAGTAACATATATCTGAAATAGTTCCATGAATTGGGCATACCCTCTTGAGTGAAACAATATTCAAGAACAGTACTTGAATCAACTACATTAATATACTTCACTTCAAATAGATAAGTCGTAGTACTATACAAAAATTAGTCACCTAAAACTACATGAACATCCTTATGTGGAAATATAACCCATAAATTAATGTTTCACTACAATTAAATAAAATCAATTTCATTACATTAAAAAAATGTAATGATGATATGAAAAGGATAAATATTTTTCAAATCTATTTACAGAATTCTTTATATAAATTTTTTTTATAAGCATGTATAGAACATTTTTTATAGACCTCTCAAATTAATAAAATTCACAAATAAAATTCCAATAATATCATGGAATAATTAATTCCAAAATTATATCGGAGAAATATTTCCCATAATTTTAACATAGTGAACTCTCAAGGAAATATCCATTAGATCATCAACATAAAAAAGATCATTAGGATTAATATACCCAAGAAACAATAAAAATAATGAATACTAGTATATGAATTTATTTATAATAGGTCATGAAATAAAATAACATCACTGAATTCTCGGTGAACATATTATAATAGGTATTCTCTATGGTTTAAGAATTATGTTTAGAGGATACATTGAAAATATTTCACTCTCTTGATGATGTGTTGGAATTCCAATAGTATTTTCATGTTGACTTGGAGAATAGCTACTGACTTAAAGTAGGTCATGAAATAAAAATACATCCACAAATTCTTAATGAACATACTATAGGAGGTATGATATTGGGTTTAAGAATTATTTATAGAGGCTACCATGAAAGTTTGGAACTCTGTGGATGTATCCACCTTGATAGCAACAAAAATGATATCATGGTTGAGTAAATGTCAATGTATTGGTTTTGATGCATTCCTTCATTACTATTCCACAATATGATACACTGGAATGTAGTAAAATCTATCTGAAATTTATTCTTTAATATGGAATATCCCTCCCATTTGAGATGAAAATCAAGAATAGTACTCGTATGAACTGCATTAACATACATTATTTCTTGTAGATAAGTCAGTATTCTATACAAAAATTATTCACGTGAAACTACATTCAAATATTTATGTGGGAAAAAATCTAATGAATTAATGTGTGACAACCATTAAATAAAATCCCATTCATTACATTCTAAAAAACATAATAGGGTATTAAAAATAGAAGAATATTAAAAAATAGAGTGAGAACTGATTAATAAAAGAATGAGTCCACAAGTAATGTTTACTAAGTATTAAATAAAACAAAACTAACTGAGGGGTGTTTTGTTTAGTTCTGTTAAATTTTTCAAATCTATCTAAATAATACAATATTTATTTCCATCATGTAAGTCTTTTTTCACCCTTTATACTCATTATCAATGATTGAAAGAGTGCACCTATCTGAAACAGATCTGATCAGTATTTCAAAATCATTTTCATCACCACTTTTTAATTGTAATGTATATATGAGTGTAATGTAATGTATATATTTGTACACATGTGTGTAATATAATGCATAATTTTTTATGTAGAAGTGTAATATAAATTTTACATTTTTATACATGAGTATAATGTATACTGTAGTGTATACTGTTGAAGTGTATGGAACATTCTATATTTTTAACATTTGTATATAGGATTATAATTTATGTTTAAACATTGTATGAAACCAAAAAATGTTGATGTATGTTTAAAAATTTTGCACTATTGAAGTGTATTTATACTGGAATGTAATCTCACCACTATTTCTATCAAATGATTAACTTTCATTCAACATACATGTCCACATTTCCCTTCTAATAAATATCCATGTTGTTCATGATCAAACATTGATAGAGAGGTTTCCATGCAAAAAATAATAAGACATTTTAAATCATGAACAAACCTTAAATTCCAAATCTATCATAAACAGTGATATCAGAGATTAAGTTTCCAACCAATTCATTCTTTAAAAATGATTCCACCATGATAGAAGAAAAATAATTTCAAAAAAATGAATAGTATACATAATAGCATTATTTAATAGGATGAGGGAATCTATCATAGAGTGAGATTAATAGATCATGAAAATAATTTTATTCTAAAGTTGAATAATCTTATATAGAAAGATGTGGAGAATTCTATGGTATGAAAATCATCTGAAACGATACCTTCCAATAAATATACTTTTTCTTCAATGAAAACCCAACCCATAAAATCAAAATAATACACACATAAAAAATCATAAAAAAGTGAAATCCTAGTAATTTTCCATTATAGAAAAAATTAATTGAGAAATATATCATGCACTTATGCATAAAACCATGATCAAAGTGAAGGGATGATTCTACCATAAAATGATGAAACAAATAATCAGTCTCATTGATTGAATGAACATAAATATAAAGTATTGATAGTATCAGTGGAATATAATAGGACCGGTGCAAGGGGTTAATAAAAATTATAATCTATTAGATAATGAAAATTATTGAAAAATAAATGACAAATAAAATAACCCATATCCAAAATTAAATTCAAAACAATGAAAAATTTGAGAATCATTGAGACAAGTATTCTATAAGAAAAAACCTTGATGATGGGAATACAAATCTTATTTTAATATTGGATATCAATATAAGGTAGAGATACATGATCATACCTTGAGACAAATTGGGGATTGGCATCAGGAGGTGGAAATGCTCTGGCACCAGTGCGGTTGTGATTGGTAGGGAAGCAATGATTCTCATCCATGGAAACCAGCCACACTAGAACATTATATAACCAGTTACCTGATTCCAAACCCTCAAGAATAATTCACGAGGTGTTAATCAATAGACCGTGTCAGCACACTATGTTTCTATGATCATATTAAAACTACGTCTGTTAGAGCCCCCAAAGACATGGTGATGACTGGAAGCGACTCTGGAAGGAGGGGAAGTGCAGATGGCTCAACTGTGGAAATAGGGGATCCATTTACTTCACGGAGAATTTAATGATGGGAATGGTATTTCGATAATTAAAAAAATAAAAACAATTATAACCTATTAAAAATATAGCCTTTTCATCCCCTTGTGTGATAGAAGCATCAGAATCTAGGTATGAATGTTGATATTCTTCATCTACAATTTTATTGGCGGTGTACGATAGGGGAAAATAGGAGAGAAACACTGAGTAGGTATTCAGGGAGGAGGATAGTGGACGAAGGGGAGGCAGAGGAGATCTATAGGAAGGATTCATGTTAGTAGAGAAGAGTTGTGTAGGGAGGTGGTGTCCAGAGGGATCAAGGTGGGAGTTGGGGAGGATAAAGGTGTCAAGAGGAGAGTAAGGGATTGAAGGAGTCGATGAGGGGAGGGAGAGGATGGTTGGTGGGTCAGGGTGGTAAAATTCAAGAGGGGATATGGGTAGAGGGTGAGCTGAATGATTTGTAGGGAGATAGGTTAGCGACATGAATTTGGAGATGACACGTGGAAGGGATAATTATGAGCTATAGTATATATTATGGATATAGTGGGGGATTATGTCAAGGGTATAACTAATTAAATGAAAAATATGTTTAAAAAATTTCAAATAGGCCTTTGGTTTTCATGTTAATATCAAAAAACTTTTGATCCTTTATAAAAAAATTTATATTGAAATATTATTTAAAACAAAAACCTCATTGAAAACAATAGTGACATAAAATTAATCCAATAAGTCCAAATATATTATTTTTACATTAACAAAAAACAATTAATAACATATGGAACAATATATATAGAAGTTATTTAAGAGAAGCATAAAAAACTATCAAGAAAATAAATACAATTATAATAGTAATGAAATAATAATGGGTTTAGAAAATAGAATAATCAAATTGTTTGCAATGAAAATGAAATCGCATGGAAACACCAAACAAGATCATGTGAAAATGGCATGAAACCAACACATACTGGTGTAATAAAACCAAAGAAGTAATCTAAATACCCATAATAATATAAAACATAAGTTTTTATCAAAATCTCATTCTAGAGTTTAGAAACCACTTTTCCAATATCAAAGTGAAATATAATTTGGACTCAATCGGGTCTAAGGAAGATGAGAATATTGATTAAACCCTAGCTATAATGAGTGTACACAAAAATTAGACCATTTTAGTACATTACAGTTCATCCAAACTCACACCAAATAATTCTAAATACATTGATAGGTAGGTGGGGAGGCTGCATTGGAGCCGCTTTAGTGGGGATTTAGGATTGATGTGGTGGAGTCGTGTCAAAAGAGGTAGATTTTTGTAGGTAGTAGGTTGGTTGGAGATATCGTAACTACATTAGAATTTTGTCAGAGATGCAGCAGAAGAGGGAGATCACTAGACATAGGAAGTTGAATGGTTATGTCTCAGGATGAATATCACCACATAGTATGGCCTCGATTACAAATAATGAACCACAAATAGAGAAGAGGAACCATACTAATTAAAAAAGAGGACTGACATGTGAAATTGGGAAGGAGAAGCAAAGGGAATTTTTATGATTTGAATAAAATCATGGCCTCAAATAACCTATTTCCATGGTTTATTAAAACTATTGAAATTGATTTGTGTAAATAGGATATATTTATAGTTGTGAATTATTTAACCACTTATTTTTATCCATATGTGAACATATATGATATATTTATATGAAGGAGAGTGGCATTTTTTCTTTTTCATTACATAAATTATTATATAGGTCAATTTCATCAGATGGTTTACCATAAATAATTGAATCATGAGACTAAGGTGATAATGGTTAAAATTTCTCCATCTAATACAAATTAAGATGAAAAATGATGGCCTTATCACAATTTTTTATCCTTAGTTAACTTGATTTACTTTTTTCTATGGTGATTTTATTTTTCTATTTTTACTAGTAATTATGAAGAATAATTATGTTGACTGTATTATGTAATATTTAATATTATGATTCCAAATATTAAATCAATTTTTTTAAAATTAAATTCCTGGAATTTGAATAATTTAGTATAAAAATTAACACATAAATTGTGTTGAATTTTTATTCATGAAATAGATATTGCAAGCATTAGATGATTGTACTGAAAATCGTTGGCTAGTAATCATCATTTTTTGAATTTAAATATATACATAAATATTATATATATAAAAAATATTTAAATAATACCTAATAATGGGTTATATTAGTTAACTAAAATGGAGAAACATTATGTACATAAAAAGTTTATCAGAAAAAATTGGTTTTAACCCTTCAAGTAACATACACCAAAGGCCCATATAAAGACAATTTAAATGTAATAAATTATATTAAATATTACACAATGATATTAATTTCAATTTTATATAAAATTCATATAATAATTGGACCTTATAATTACTTAATTTGTTGAAAAGAAATGATAGTTTTACTAAAAACAATTTTTTCACTATTCAATAAAAAATTACACTTTTATGAAATATCCCAAAATTTTTCCCTATGTAATTTGTAAAATGCTAATTAAAAAAATGAAGTTTAGTTTTTTAAAATAAAGTTTCTAAAATTTATTGAAATTAATTATAATATTTTTCAAAAAAATAAACAATACATTTTATGCAAAAAATATATTTTTAAAGCATATAATGATTTACTGAAAATTATTTTCATATCTAAAAAATAAATTTTTCATATAATAAATTTATAAATAATTTTAAAAATATGTTTATTACTATACCTACAACAAATTTTAATGACTAGGTTATAAATTTCATATTTAAATAGTATATTGTGGTTTATTTAGGTTTGGTGTTGAATGTTGTATATTATAAAAACATAATCATCATATTTTAAAATATTAGGGTCCTATAAAATTGGGATTTAAGACATCTTACATTCATATAAATTTTAAATTCTGAATAAGCAATAAATATGTGCATTTTAGTACATCATCTCATCTATTGATGAATCCAACATGTTTGAATATAGTATTTCTTATAAGATATTAGAATAAATCAATTAAAAGGTTCATAATGTTTTGAAAATATATGCATAATATTATTGTAATATTATTAGTTAATTATATCACATATTGGTGGTGATTAATGAAATTAATAGTTAAATTAACATTTAATTTAGTGTGTTATATTGTTTCATAACTAACTCCATTAGTAACACATCATTCAAAATAATGGTATCCTAGAAGTTTAACAAATCATTATTATAAACGGTTTTCAATGATTAATAATATGTACTATTTATTTTGAAATAGCTATTTCCACTATAAATAGTATAAGTCAATCTAATTCGTATTACATAATATATATACAAAAGATATCATATGAAACATTTTTTCTAGAAATAATCATTAACTGTACATTATGATTATATTTTATTGTGATGAAAAAAATATGATTCTTAATTATGAAAAAAATCTATCCTTTGATTTATTGAATGACTATTTGTTGAATGTCCCCAAAAAGGGGTTATTGTTTTTATACGTCATGAGACTGATAATTATTTTTGGCATGAATTGGTGTATTGTTATAAATGGTTTATATTTTAATAAAAATAATAATAGGATAATTGAAAATTGAAAAAAATAAATATAAAATTATTTTATACCCAAGATAAAGAATTTTTAAATTGTATAAGAGTTTATAGAAAAGTTAACTGACACATGATACATAGAATCCATCAGGTATGGTAGGATTTATAAAAAATATATAGTCATTGAATTATTTTGGATTATGTTTTTAAGGAACCATTATAGGTATACTAGCCATTCCACCAGTGTTATTATATTATAAGGACTAATGTTTACATCTAATATCCATGGTCTGGAATCAAATTATGAGTGTATCGAACAAAAATTTGGGTAGAATTTTACGCTAAATATAATCAAATAAAAATAAAATTATTACGGGTAATATAATATTAATTTCTTATACATATTACCCTCATGATTTATAAATAAATAGTATTCCAAATTAAAACAATCAAAATTTAACATAACCAATAAAAATCATACGATAATTAACAATCAAGAGAATAATTTAAAAACATGATAATCTTAATAGTAATAATTGAATAATGATAAGAAAAATGAGAAATAAATGTTTAATATGGTCATTAAATGATACTGTATAATCAAATCCATCTAATAGCCACTGCACTGGACTCTTAATCAGTGCCCAAAATAGAGGTTCAATGTGACCTCAAGCATTCCTCAATGTATTATAGGGTTTTCTAACTTGCGATGTGGAATTAATAATTACAATAGGGATACCATTTCACCATTTCATAGTAAAAAACAAAAAAAAACATAAAATAAATATCAAAAAATACATCAATGTATGCATTATGCAATGACAAACCTTCAATAAAAAAATTATATATTCAAATAACATGCAACACTGATATACCATTAAGTTGATCACATATACAAAATAAACCAAATCCCAAAATTCTTAATATCCCTAATTACATCCCCTAAACTCAACAACCCCACCTCAAAACACTCATTATATATTCTTGCTTAATATATTGTATGTATTATACACAATGCTAATACATACATAAGGTCATCATGTGAACTGAGGTTCCCATATAGGGTGAGATAATATGACCCAATAAGGTCTCACCAACACCCAATATATATTCCTTCATATAAATGTTCCTATATAGGGAATGGAAGTACATGTCATAAATGTTATCTTAGAACCATCATGTTCTAAGTAATACACCTTGACACTCAATTAAATAAAGGACTACTCGATCATCATGTGCTAACAAGGCCACTATGACACCTGACCACACATGATTTTGGCCAATACAAGAATCATTCAATTTACTAACTCAATAAAAACCTTATGAATCCAGTAATAAAATACATAGTGTAGGGAATCAATTATCCTTGATGGATAGCCATATGTTTTGTGTATGTTCATATGTTCAGGTTTCAGACATTCCTAATATGTCATTAAAGTCCCATGTCAATGTCCTGGACCACAACATATCACTTAAGCGAGGAAATCCACAATTAAAATATTATCCAGACCTTTATTCTCACTAAAGATTATCCATAATTGACCTCTACCATATAAACCAAGGTATGCTATATCATCCAATTCCATATCACTTCACAACAAAGATCCAATCTTAGTTATGAATGTCTGAACACTATCTTCTCACTCATGGTGTGGAGCTATGTCACATATAATTCATGGACTTCACGTTCTCAATTATAGAAATGTACACGACACATACTCCTTAAAGGTGAATCCAAATTGTCTCAAGACACAACTTACCACAATTAATTGATCTATACTTCAAACAAAATGAGGAATCCATATAAATAATGGTAGCCTAGATAATTCCATCTCACTCATGGAATGGGGAAACCTTTGGATCCACATCACCCACATTGGAATATGTTTCTCATTATAAACACATCATAAATAAAATCTATGAAATAATAAAGTGGCCAAAATCCATTATAAATGAATCCCTAGATAATCCCAAGGGAGATAGTCACTCGAGACCTCACCCTCATTTGTATCCATCAACACCAACTTGCATCCATCACCCCATGTTGACCGTATTTCCTAAAGTGTCAACATGAACATGGAATCAATAGGTGAGGTACATTTCAAATCTAATTTCCACATTAAATCACTATTCTAGGTTCATGACCATTCCTATGACCCGTACCTAGGTCTCAACTCAAATTTATTAATTGAGATATCACAACCCACTAACTATGGAAAAACATCTATATCACACACACTATGTATAAGAGGTTCCATCCTATCTCTTCACAAATATTGAGAATCTCCTCAAACAATCGAATGGAATTATAAACCCCTTATTATATTTTTGAATATCTCACGCAATATTACTTATCCCCAAGCCTCTCATGCCTACCCACCCGCCCTATGAATAGAATATAGGATATTACACATCCCCACATGTACCAAGAGACCTACTTCTGGTATCATGTCAACATAAATGACACCATAAACCCCTAGATTCCTAGTCACAAATAAATCCCAATTATCCTAGGTGGTAATAAGAACTTATTAAATGTATATAGGGGACTAGTGACATCATATCTTTTCTACTTTTAAACCATCATCCACTAAAAATTTAACTTGAAACTCATATAGTATGAAATAATACACTCTCATGAATAATGATTCATATATAATTATATCATCTGTTATACCTACATCAAACACATATTTAGACCCATGTCATAATCTTCCAAATATCATCCAAGATAATATATGCTCTCAAGAACCTACCACTTTACATAAGAAGTAATTTATTAATTTTAAAATTTATAATTATTTAATCAATAAAATTATATTGGAATTTTCTTCTAAAAACTCATTGCAGACTTCTAATGCCCAAAAACCATACCCCACAATGTGGGTTTTACATTTCAAAATTACCTATAGCCATGAAACATTGAAGTCCCATCATTTTGAGATGATTTCACCTAGAAATCATGAGATTATTAATTAAAACCTTACTAGTTACATCCCAAATTAGCGACTAACCATGAAAAATAATAATATAATGAAGATGTAGTATGAACATACCATGAATCACCATAAACACCTATATAGAATATCCTCAAACCAAAGGGTATTCAAGAAGGGATGGGGGAAGGGAGAGGTCAGCCATAATATCCTCCCCTATAACCCTTGTCCACTAAAACATCATGTTCCTAATGCAGAAAAGAAGGAACATCCCCTACTTAAGAAAATACAAAGGCACTAGTAGCATTGTGACTATACATGTGACATTATGACAACCACGTCATCTGAATCACCACCGATGGCCTTACTAGTCTTTAAGGAGTGACCTTATATGTATAATACTATTCACATCATGATTCAAAATTCTATAATTATCACCCCTTCAACTAACCACCATCATAACAGGACACACTATGTTCATGATGTAACACACCACTAGGTAGAACACCAATGTGGCCTATCAACCTTTACAACATGAAACCTTATACAATATCATTTCATTACAAGACCTGAAATCATCACAAAGAGATTTTATAGACAAATAAAATTTTATATATTCCCATACAACCATTCTCTTATATACACATTTCACCCAAATAACCACCTAGGCCTTGATCCACACCCAAAACATCTTCTTAAGATGTTTTGATGCTCGAATTCCCACTGAGAATCATAATTCATGAAACAATCCATGATATAGGATAAAAATTTAATCCCCCATGATAATTAATAACACTAAAATTTAATCATTATTACATTATACATGTATGAAGTTTCATTAAACCAACTCCATATGACTTGAGGTCACCTGAATCTCCCAATTTTCATAAGGTATTGTAATAATGAAGCTTGATAACCATTTAGAAAAGTTATATGCACCTACATATATATGAAGGCTACATATACATTATAACATGTTTATAGGGTGTGATAATTTTTCCTATCGAATTCCAATTAGAATCCATAACCATCCATTTACAAGAGAAACACAGAATTCTATTTTGAAAGTAATGTATAAAAATTATATTCTTTAAATTGTCTTTTTATTGTAAATAATAACATTTTTAAAATTATATTTTATTTCCAATACACTTTTTTATCAACACTAAAAAATATCTTATTAATGAATTATATTTTTTTTGTAATAATAACATTTATAATAGACTATAGAAAATCTAATGTGCGTTTATAAAACTAAATGAATTGATTTTGATTCAATATAGTTTAAAATTTGAATTCCTTCACTAATATGTCTATGTTAAACCCATTAAATGATAATAAAAATGAAATCGATATAAGAAGAAATATAAAATAAAATTATATAGGTAACATATAATAAATAATCATGGATGAAATAACAATAACTATGGTATTTAATAGTTTATAACATGAAACGTCATCCATAAATGTTTGTCATACCATAATCATCCACAAAATAAAGGGACATGTAACAAACATATCAAATATATTATGATAAAAAGGTCATAGAATTTGAATCAAAGTAAACTACATTAGAAACTTTTGAGATGATACTAGTCATTGTTATGTGGAACCAACTAATTTCCTATGTTGCATTCCCAAAAAAATAACCCAAGACATTCCCTCATAAGGATATTTGGGTGGATATCCCCTTAGAATGAGAATAAAATTACTAAGGGGAAGTTGTCAATTGTATAATCATAACAATTATATAACTAATCTAATTATTTATTACTTATCAACCAATATATTTCCATGAACATCTCAAAATGGAGGTGATGTAACTATCAATATATAATACTAAAACTTTAATATACATTTATATATAAACCACAATCCCACCTCCAATCATCCATGAAAGAATATGTACATATAATAATGACAATAATATAAAAAACAGTTATATATAATAAATCCCATAATAGTAAAATCATTAAAAAGTCTTAACAACTTCAAAGATTTCATTTGACAATGAAAATATTTTTTGGGTCATCAAAATGGGCCTCTAGTTAGAAAAATAAATCAGAACCATAAATAAAATTTAACATACCATTCTTGAAATAAATATTAAATATATATGTCTCACCATTCAACATAAAATCAAACAAAACCTAAAAAATATTAATACATTACAAAAAGGGGAATTAAAAAACCCTAACGGTATTGTAGGAGTTAAACACACTATTCATTCCATTAAACAAAAATAAAACAATAGAGCAGCTGACTAGAGATCAATAATGAAAAAAAATATCACCTGTAAATTATTCATTTATAAATAAAACAAATAATACATTTTATTAATAAAGTTGTGTTCATTAGACTATAAAAAGATTATAAAACCATTATACACATGAAATTAACTATTTATTCTAAAGCTAAAATGTTTTATAACATTGAAAATCCTTGTCTAAAAATTCAAAGATATTAAATATTATTTTTATTTAGGAACATAATCAAGTTTTATACAGTAGTCATGCAAGGCATTACTAAATAAAATGAATTTAATTTAAACTCAAACCACAATCTAATATAGATGACATAAAACCATTATATAAGAGAATAAAAGAAAGATAAAATGATATTTCACCACCTTGATATAAAAAATCACAAGGTTAAGATAAATCCTATGTATGGGTTTGGATATCATGGATGGTTGGAGTAAAGATAAAAATAATAATGAAAGAGAAGAATAGAGTAAGAAGAATGATGGAGATAAATATCAGACTACCATGAAAAATAACATGAAAATTGAAGGAGAATGGAATAGAGACAAGGAGGAACAATGAGAGAGTTATAATAGAAGCTCGTCATAGATCCAAAATGTAACAAGAAACAAGGTGGTTAAAATCATAAATTAAAAAATCCATAAAGTACAATAATACCCTACTTTTAGAAAATGCATAGTTTTTCTACATTGTTTAACGAACCATGTTCTCTCCACTAGAATCATTTTTCTATAACCTCCATGTTTTATAAAACAATATAGAAACCATTATGTTTTTAAAAATTGCCAAATTATAAAATTATTCAACCCAAAACACATAAAAATATTATGATTAAGTTATAGAATTATTATATACACATACATATGATATTAGGCTATCTCAAATCACCTCACTAAGCCACATTATGCCCTAAGAATGACATAAAAATTTTGATAATGAGGAAATAAAAAACCACCTATTCAAAAATATAGAAAAGGATTACCTAATGTTTATTTATCCTAGTAATTTAGAATATCATTAGTTCATCCCATAAGAGAAACATCCATTCTAAATTCTAAATACACCAGCCAATGGCATTTGAAAAATTCAAAAATCTATATCCTTTACTAAATATTCAGAGGAGGGAACCTAGATAGAACCATTATGTGAAAGATATAATATATGAAACACAATATTTTCAAACAATTTTGTATTAAAAAATAATAGTAAATCAAAATTCATAGTCACTACTAAAAAAATAATGTAATTCGTAGTATCAAGGGGTTGGGATTATAACCTAATGATAATCTCTAATATTATTTCTCTAGAATATATGAATAATAGACAAAAAGTATCTCAAGACCATGTGAGATAAAAATAATAAAATTCAATAATAAATCACATATAAATCTATATAGGGGAATTACTTTTCTTGAATAATTATTACACATAGAATCATTCTATTAGGAATATGAGAATTATTATTGATCTCTATAGAATTTAATAATCTCTTAATGAATTCAAAATTAATATAAATAAAACCATCATAATTATACTACACCTATTTCACAAACCACACCCATAATTGAGTTATAAAAATAAATTATAATCTTAAATTGGTACCAATTACCTAAATTACAGAAGTGGACTTAAATATTTCTAAAAAAAATTATGACTTAAGAAAGGCACAATAGATAAGAACAACATATTGAGAACTTATTTATCCATTATTTAAAAATATATATTAATTACAGATATTATTTAAAAAAGTTCTCAATAATGATTATGTAATAGGGTACCTCAACAACTGTAAGTATGACTCTCGTTTCCTATGGAATAAATTCTATATCAAACTATTTCCCATATTCCAGAATAAACTTGTACTTCATTATCCTATACTATTTCAACATAAATAAGTAATATAGATGACCAATATAGATACATTGATTATAATAATTTTAATAATTTTTATAAGAGGAATTGAAAAATACAGCCATAACAATATATAATAACACTAGTGACCATTTCATTGCTAAAAAAATAGGATGAGAGGATTTTCCGACACCTTCATAGTTTTCTTATGATATTCATTTGGATTACAATCATTACTTGATAGATCACTCTCTATACTACTGAATTGTATATAGGAATTGCATTCCACCGACCATCCTTACATAATTTCCTCTACTCCCTCAACCTTATTGAAAAATTATACATATGGAGTTAGGGAAAATAATAACCCTTTGGATCTATGATATGCACATAGAACCATTTATTAAGAATCGTGATTTTAATATATATTTAATAAAAAAAGAAATAGAAAAAGTTATAAATTTTCTAAATGATATGAATTTTCTTTCCCAATTTGATCATCTTATAAGAAATATATGAAACCCATGTAATAATCTAACAATACTTTCTCTAGATAATTCCACTAAATGAACATAATTCTCGCAAGGAATTTTTTTAGCAGTTTGATCAGGAATGATGGTATTCCATTATTCATGACTTTTTTCCACAGTAGTGAATATGGGGAATTTTTCTCTAAAGGTTCTAAGAGTATCTTAAGAATCAATGTTCTCATAAGTCATCATCAACCAATATATTTACACTTTATATCCCTCATTAACTTGAATTAAGGGAGTGATTTGATTTTGAAACTCGTTGATATGGTAAATATATTTTTATGGGTTCAACTCTACCACTCCATCAAGTGTTTGTTTAAGGTAAAAATATTTAAGGTATATATTTTGGTTATTAGAAGGGATGAATCATTAAACATTCTATATAAAGTTCTTTATCAAATTTGTTAATTCCTTTCGGTGTGGCATAATCTAATTTACAAAAATTATATGATTCAATAAAAATCTACATCAAAACATAACATATATGAGAAAAATATACTTTATTAGTTCAATTATATTGCAATTTGAGAATTACATTTTCTGTGAATCGTATTTCTTATAAAAAACATGCATTCAATTAAAATACATTTTAAGTATAGGAATGAATTTTTTGGTAAAATGAAATTTATGATATTTCCAGGAATATTTCATTATACAATTACCCCACATAATTTGAAAATACAAAATAATTTTTACATAATCGAATAAATACAATTCTTGAATGTAAATTAAACTAAAAAAACACATTTATTACAAAAAAATCATATAAAACTCTTTTTATATTAAAATAGTTAACTAATTTATCAAAAATATACTCAGAAACATAGGAAATACACTAGAAACTAGGAAACATTTTGGGATAGTGTTATCATGAATACATTATAATTTATTTATGATATTTATAAAATAATAGAGTCCAGTATATAAAAAATCAACACCACATAAAACATATTTCATTGAAAAGGAAAATCGACTACCGAATCATAAAAAGTAAACGTCAATTAATCCAAAAAACAATATTTCACAACACTCTCATCAAGTAACTTCAAATATATATAAATTTAATTATAGTTTTTCATAGATATAATTTGTAAACAAAATATCATAAATGGGGATTCTTACATGGTTTCAAATTTATTATGCATGGTTCCCCAATCCATTTTTTAACTATACAAACCCTATTGGAGCTACCTATAAGCATGTTCATGGTCTAGGGAACCATGCACAATAAATATTCACTCCTATTATTGCCTCAAATTGACTCTTAAACATATTCTATCCCCAATATTTTTTTCTATAAAATCATAAATTTTATTATAACACATCCAAATATACAAACAAAAACTAAAATTGAAACTCATATCCATGATATGAACTCCATTAACATATTTTATATTGATAATCAATATAAAATATAGTTTTCTAGATACTCTCATGAACCTACCTATTCACTTATGAAATTTATATATATTTTATACCACTAATACCCAATTTAAAATAGGGATTTCATAAAATTTTGTAATATACCAACCTAGGTAAACATGAAATATTACTCAGGTCATCCCTACGTAAGGTCCAAAGTGCACCTCCAATTCCCATGGGCTAGAGAAAAGTGATATGGAAATCAAACAACATTTGGGAATGTTTTTACCCTCAATAAATGTTTCAATATACATATATCCTTACTAATAATCTTACATTATTTTTACATGCATTGAACAATCATACTATCAAAATAAATAGTTTTATAAATAATATTAGTTAAACTAAATTTTAACTAATAATAAATAAAACATAAGATAATATAAAAAGAAAACCAACAAAATATGAATAGGTTTCCGACAATGTGATAAATAAGATAAGACTAATAGGTATGAAAAAAAGTAAATTACATGATACGACATAAACTAGTCCACATTAACAAAGTGCTGATTAAACCAAATCAAAGTAACTTAAGATTAATTGAATATCTTAATATATACAAGGTATTGGAAAAAATTCATTATAACCATGTATGAAATCCATAACCTATACACCTGAATAAATATATGAGGCTACATAGCCACTAAATTATTAATGTAGGCTGTTAGAAATTATATAGATTGATACCACCATGAATCCAAACAATTATATTTATATTTTAAACATAAAATACAAGATTGAATTTAAATTATAGATAAAAATATTAAATATCATTAAATTTTAGTAACAAAAAATAAATTATAAAAATTAATATTTTGTCAAAATAAATTTCCTTTTTTAATAATAATAATAATGAACCAGAATTTCCATGTAATTTTTTTAATATATGGTAACTTTACGAGTCCGTGAAATTTGATGGCACGTGATTCTGAGGCCCAGAGTTCCCGAAATGAAATTCTGAACTATATTTCAGGTACGTCCAGTATATGTGTGACCATGTTTTTCTATCTTTTCAATAGGTGCTCAGAATTGAAATATAAGGGCACAGTTGAACTCGAAGCACCGATATTCGCTTAAAAGGACATTCACCTTGATGGCAGTTGGTCGAGGGTAAAACATAGTTATTCGGTTTTTCATGGAAATAATAAAATAAAATAAGATCATATTTTATTTTATTTTTGTTATAACCACCCTTAGTGTGGATGTTCAGGGGTGGGGTCCATCGGAACTAAACCTACTATTCTTGATTTATTATGGTGGGGACCACCCGACACCTTAACAATGGGAGGAGAGGAGAACCTCTCAACCCCCCTCATAAATGTGGTGGAAGCTTGTTCAACCCCTCCACATTTTTAATCTTTCCAACACACCTTAATAATTATTCCAAATCCTCTCGATTAATTAATTGATCCAACACATCAATTAATTATTTAATCCCTTTTGAATATTATGCCAGCGACTTAATAGATATTTAAATCTATTATTTCGCCTATAAATTCACTTTGCTGGAATTAGGGAGTGGAGGTATAGGGGAGAATTCTCCCAACGAAGAACACTCCACTGATGAGGCACGCCTTCAAATATGAAGAACGACCTCGACTTAAACTTATCCCTAAAAACTTTTTTCGATGTAGGACATGTTCGTCTATAATGAATCAGTGTCTGCCTTATCACGCTATCGTTAACCAAAAAAAACAAGGTAGGGTTTTTAATTAAGTATGATTTTATTCCCTTGATTCTTGTCTTCTAAAAAAAGAATGCAGATCAACTTATTATCAAGTTGATCCGCAGATAATTTCCTTGCGGGTTGGGAGTAAATTGTTGCGGGAAGTTGTAGGGATTTATTCATTATTTGATTAACACTTCCAGTGTGCACTCCATATTTTCTTTTGGGGGTTGGGACAAATCTTTATGGGAGGATTCGATGTGATTCTTTCTTGTGATACTCTTGCTACCGCTCTAATGTGGAGAGTGCGGGACTAACTAACATGGTTCGTCCACTCTATAACCCTGGTGTTATTTTGCAGAGTTCTTCAAAACGGAGGAAGGCAGCGAAAGTGACAAAGGCAATAGTGCTTCCACCCATGACCTCCACAACCCGTGCCTCCCCCATGGCGTCCCACAGTGCCACCGGCCGAACTGGCCCATGACCCCTCGCCACACACCACCAGAACCGGCCGTGCCCCCTCCAGGCGCCACAGTAGAACCGCCCCATGTTCTCCTCTCTTCCGGCCGTGCCACCCTAGGTTGCGTTGAGCCGCCCTGGCCACACCATCCGCTGACCGAACTGGACCTGAACACCCCAGAGGAATTGGCTCCCGGCCACCCCGACCTCCCGGCCGAGCTGCCCTGGGCGCACCATATGCCCGCCGGGCCACCCAGGCTACCCTACCTCATGGCCAAACCGGCCCCGGTCGCACCACCCAATGGCTGATCCGAGCCATGCCACACCATCCCATCCTCCAAGCCGAGCCTCCTCGAGCTGCCCTCACCGCGGTATGCTAAGACAAACTGACCCTGTGCCCCGGGCAGAGCCGCTCTCACATCACCCTCCGGAATGAGCCGCCCACGGAGCGCCCTCCAGGCCAAATAACCCTCGCGCCGACCCACGACTGGTCCATGCCCTCGTGGTTGAATCAAGGCTGATATACACCCATGAGGGCGGTCTACGTGCTCACAGCTGGTCCGCGCCCTCATGGCTGGTCTGCGTCCTCGCGGCCGGTCCGCGCCCTTGCGGCCGATCCGCGCCCTCACGGCTCTTCGCGGCCTCTCATGGCCCGCTGGACTGGGCCCAAGAGGCCGAGCCGAACCAAACGGGATAGCCCCCCCAGCGGCTCAGGCCGGGCGTCCCGAACCGGGTCATCCCAGATGGGGTAGGTCTGGGTCGGTCAGACCGGGTTGGACCTGACCTGAGCCCATTATGATCCTTTAGCTTCTTTTGGCCATATCTTTGGAACCAGATGTCTGTTTGATGAACCATCAACATCACTGGTAATATTGCATCATGAAAGTTCTTTTGAGTATATCCCAATAGAGTTTGAGGTATAGTTGAGATACGGTCAGGTTGGATCATGCACGAATCCAACTGGGCCCTCGGAACTAGAAGACTAATAACTCACAGACCGAGCGTCCGATTGTCGTGTCATATATTGCATTGAGACCGCTTTGATGTGGCAGACCTTTGTGATAATTTTTCATGGGACTTAGGTAGATATGGAGTATACACTATTAGCTCATGGAGCGGATCCTCCCGGAGATAAGAAAGCGTAGTGCTGACACCTAGTAGCTGGCTGAGACCTGACGACTGCTGACCATTTGACTCGGAGTTACTCTACTAGCCCAGTGCGGAGCACCTTGGTGTCGTGGCAGACCTGCAGTGGAGGAGCGTGCTTGGTGATGTGGTAGAACCAAGGTACTCAACAGTAAGAGTACCTCAGCAGTCCATGGTTATTGGGAAGTGCGTTTTGTGTCATGGTAGGCCCACTTTACTCAATTGAGCAGGAGTTATCTAGTAGTCGAGGTTTCGATATTGTGACTGGGGATATTACTAGATAAAACCCCTAAATTAAAATCCTGTTTGAGCTGAGTTAGTACTTTTTTGTTTTCCTCATGATTGAGATGGATTACATAATATGTTAAGTATATGTCTGGGCATATACCTAATTAGTCTCATCTGTTGATTTCATACTTTGTGGTTTATCCTTGTTGGATTTATGGGAGACGTTGAGGGTCTCGAGGTCCCCACTGAGTATCGTTATACACACCCCTTCATGGGCTATGCCTGCATTTCGTTGTGTTGGATGCAGACGATAGACAGTACTGACGGAGGCTGAGAGTACCAGGACTGGATAGTTCCTGGAGGTGGACCATACAGCGTGTTGGTACCCGGAGGAGACAGACGGATGTGGAAAGCTAAGGGGGCAATCTGTACCTACCCTTCAGGTCAGAACCTCAGATGACAATCCAGTAACTTATTTTCTTTATTTTTCTTCAGTTCTATTGTTTTCATTTGTACTTGTACCTTTCCTGTTGGACATTTATTCTAGACCCTTTTACTTCCAGAACTCTTTTGGTTCTATAGTTTACTCATGTTCGTATCTTGTGGTGTGTGTTTACATGTTATAAAGGAAATGACTTCCCAGTTTTAGTGAATTACTCCTTTGGTACTAGTCGCCAGCCCCTAGACTATGGAAGGTGGGCTTGGGGTAGTCACAACACGGGCCCTGGGGGACGGGTCATGAAAAATTGTTATCAGAGGACTCTATTATATCATAGAACATACGAATCTGATATTTCATTTCTACGAAGCAATAATGTTAAGGGTAGTGTGTTTGGTTCTCAGTTATGGGAGTCCAGTGTTGTTCTGGTGGCTGACGTATCCATACACAAGGTTGGGCTTCCAATTTCCGACAATGTGCACGAAAACACTGATTGCGTGTGTGTTTTCAAAAGTATTCATTATGTTAGCTCAAGTAGGTCAGGTCACTAGGTATAACTTTTCTCTGTAGCGTACCTATTTATTTTCAGGATGCCTCCACGTAGACATCCATCTAGAGTTCCGAGAGTTGTACATACTAATAGCCCACCGAGCGATGGTGCCTCAATGTAGGACCCTTTTCTTGCATAGGTACCACTCCCCATTGGGCCACCGATGCCACCAGCCCCAGATACAGACGGTGTGTGCCGCTTGAGCGCGTTGCATAAGCTACAACACTAGAGGCCACCCGAGTTCAAGGGGGAGATGGACCCACAAACCTCTAAGGATTGGCTAGAGGCTGTGGTGAGAGTTTTCCGACTGGTATGGACACCAGCCGACCTCATGTTGATCCTTAATACCAGCCAACTACAGGAAGTAGTAGGTAGATGGTGGAGCTTGATTATCCATGTTCATGATGAGGTGACACATCTCTGGGCTGACTTCAAGAGCCTGTTTCGGGCAGATTTTATTCCAGTGACACTCCGTGCAGTGCACATACAACATCTACTTCATTTGTAGTAGGGCATCATGACTATAGCTCAGTACTCAACGAGGTTCACATAAATCTCACGCTACTCAACCGATATGATGCAAGACCCATTCTTTAGGGCTCAGACATTTGAGGAGGGGATCATAAGAGAGATTATAACTTCGATGATCTCATATAGCATCCCGATGTAGGCAGGGGTGTTAGAGAGAGCCCTTTTGGTGGAGAGTTTCCTTGTTGAGTAGTCACCAGCAGTGAGACCCACTATCAGTCATCACGTAGTAGAGTCTTCTATAGATGGAAGTAGATAGATGTAACAGAGGTCCAAGAGGACCAAAACTATAGGTGGACGACCTCATTAATCAGGATCGGTTATGCGGGGCACCCGAAGCGGAGACAGACATGCCCAAAGTGGGAAATGTTACTCATGCAGTGGGAAGGGTCACATGGCTGGTGAATATCCAACCCTCCGTACAGATGGTCAGAAAACGGTTGAAGGACATCCTTGTAAGAGATAGAGATTAGATCAAGGCGGTCCATAAGGCATAGGTGGACGTGGCAGAGGAGCTGGTCGAGCAGCTGGCGGTGGGTGACATTTTGAGGTTTTACCGCCACCACCACCAGGAGGTCCACCCTGACTATAGGGAGCAGGTGGATAGGGGAGAGCTCAACTCCATGCTACTGAGACTTACGATCATGGTGCTCTGAATATGATTCGAGGTACAATCTATGTCTACTCCACCATATCCGTAGTACTTATAGACACAGGTGACAATCACTCATTCATTGGAACTACCCTAGTTCGGTGATTTGAGATTATGATGGAGCCATTGGATCGATCCCTATGGCTAGAGACTCATAAGAGAGCATATTCGATGATTATACATCGGTTCCGGCAGTGTGAGCTTACTTTAGGATGCGAGAGATTGGGTTGGGATCTCCTAGTAGCGGCATCGAGGCCTTGTGACGTCATCTTGGGTATGGAATGGTAATCTAAAGTCCATGATCAAATTTATTGTATTCGGCACAAAGTGCGGTGTGTCCACACGGATGGGACATTGTTTACCTTGAACAACGAGAAGGGAGCCTGTGCATCACATGGAAAACTTACCCGGAGGAGGGTGCAGCCGATCACTCATTAGTTGGCTAGCTTTACCCTTGGAGATGTTGGTGTGGAGAGACCAATATATCATGTATTGGTGGATCAGTACATGGATGTTTTCCTTGATGATGTCCCAGGTCTATCTTTTCAAAGAGTGGCAGACTTTTACATTGACATGTACACCAGTAAGGCAATAATATCTTCACCAGCATATCAGATGGATCCCACAGAGCTTCGCAAGCTGCAGGTACAATTAGAGGACTTGTAGGGGAAGGGATTCATCTGGCCCAGTGTTTCACCTTGTAAAGCCCCAATTCTGTTCTCCAAAAAGGACTATGTGAGCTTGAGGCTTTGTGTCGACTACAGACACCTGAACCGGGTGACCATGAAAAACAATTTACCACTCTCAAGGATTGATGATCTCTTTGACCAGCTGAAGGGGGCATGGTGGTTCTTGAAGATATACCTCAGATCAAGCTATTACCAACTCAGAGTTCGAGATGAGGATGTATAGAAGATGGCCTTCAGATGTTGGTATAGACACTACGAGGTCATGGTTATGTCATTCAGTGTGACCAATGCTATAGTAGTTTTCATGGGACTCATGAATAGGGTCTTTCAATCATACCTTGATCATTTTGAAGTGGTATTTATCGACGACATTCTGATCTACATGACTATTGAGGAGGATCATACCTATCATTTGCGGGTAGTACTGGACACACTCCTAGAGAACCATCTTTATGGTAAACTCTCGAAGTGCCAGTTTTGGATATGAGAGGGTCACTTCATGGGAAATGTCATATCGGAGGCTAGAGTTTCAATATATAAAGTGAAGATTGAGGCGGTACATGCATAGGATCCACCTAGGAGTGTGACAGAGGTACATAGATCCTGGGTGTGGATGAATATTATCGGAGATTTGTGCCAGATTTCTACAGAGTTCATGCACCACTATTAGCCTTAACGAAGAAGGGGAAACCCTTTGTGTGGTCGGAGAGATACCAGTAGTGCTTTTAGGAGATGAGGAAGAGGTTGAATAGTGTCCATCTCTTGAGGCTTTTAGAGAAAGGCATAGGGTATGTAGTCCACAACAACACATCATGGACCAGACACTAATGTGTCCTGATGCAGGAGCGAGCAGTGATCACATATGCCTCTCGATAGCTGAGACAACATGAGTAGAACTACGCACCCATGACTTGTAGTTAGATGTAGTGGTATTCAACTTGAATATGTGGCGACACTATCTGATGGGTGAACATTTTACAGTGTACTCTGATCACAAGAGTCTCAGGTATATCTTCTCCCAGAAGGACATGAACCAGAGACAACGATGTTGGTTTGAGTTCCTCTAGGACTATGACTTCGAGATAGTCTATACTCCTGGTAATGAGAACGTTGTAGTGGATGCACTTAGTAGGAGGTCTGGTATACAACTTCTTGGTGAGGCGACAGAGTAACTGGCATATTTATAGATATCCGTTGTGGATTGAGATGGAGCAGCTATTCTTCAGTATCTTACAGTCACTCCCACACTTCTTCGAAGATTCAGGGAGGCAGAACATGGGGACGCTGACTGCGAGACACGACGTGCTTAGATATCCACAGGACAGGAACCTGATGAACTTCCAAAAGGTGGGGATCACACCATTCTCTTTAGGGGATGTACCATGGTACCAGTTCCACTTCAGGAGGAACTATTGATGGAATTCCACACACCCCCTCTAGCGGTACATTGAGGAGTGGCGAAGATGTACTAGGATCTCCGATGACAGAAATGGTGACCTGGAATGAAGAAAGCAGTGCCGATTTTTTCTCTTGATGCCTCACTTGTCTGCAAGTGAAGGCAGAGCATTAGGTACCAGCAGGCTTTGTTCAGCCTTTAAAGGCCCCAAAGTGGATGTGGGATGGGATATCCATGGACATTGTGATAGGTCTTCCATGTACATCTGGGGTACACAACATGATTTGGGTGATCATCAATCGACTCACCATGTTGTCCCACTTCCTACATATCATATAAGAGGGTTAAGTAGAGAGCTTGGGACACCTCTATTTGCATGAGATTGTGAGGCTACATGGAGTACCCATGATTATTATCTCCGATCGTGATACCTATTTTACTTCCAGGCTATGAAAGGGTTGTAGGAGGCTTTCAAGAGTCAACACTAGTAGGACCAGAGATGGTACGTGCTACCACATAGAATGTGTAGGTCATTCAGGAGAGGATGACGACTTCAAAATGTAAAAAAAATTCGTATGCTGACAGGAGACAGATACATCTTGAGTATGAGGATAGCGACCACGTCTTTCTAGGGGTCTCACCTCGATGAGGTTTACGGAGATTTGGTCGAGTCGTCAAGCTATCTCCGAGGTTCATCGATCCTTTTTAGGTCCTCCGTAGAGTTGAAGAGGTGGCATACCGCTTAGATCTTCTACCTCAGTTGCACCAGGTGCATGAAGTCTTCCACGTATCCCAAATGAGGAGATACGTGCAAGACCCTTATCACATCATTGACCATGGCGAGCTGGACGTCAAAGATGGGGTGACTTTTAAGGAGGTTCCAGTAGAGATTGTGGATTTCCAGGAGCGGGTCATTCGTGGATGGTCGATACCACTGGTGCGCGTTCGCTGTCCACACAGAAACCTCCAAGAGAGCACATAAGAGTGGGAGGATTAGATACGTGCTCAATACCCCCACCTGTTCCCTTAGTTTGAGTAGTTTCTTATGGGGACGTAAATCCTATGGTAGAGAGAATGTAAAGACACGAAATTTCTATGTAATGTATTTTAATATATGGGAACTTTACGAGTCCGAAAACATTGATGGAGCGTGATTCCAAGTCCCAGAGTCCCCATAATGAATTTATGAACTTTATTTCGGGTAAGTTAACTAAACGTGCAAGTTGATTTTTCTAAAATTTGATCCAGAGATCAGAATTGAAATCTGAGGGTACCGTGGAACTCACAGTGCCAGTATTCGCTTAAGTTGACTTTCACCTCAACAGTAGTTGGTCGAGGGTAAAAGTTAGTATTTGGGTTTTTCTGTGAAAAAAAAATAAGCTCATATTTTATTTTATTTTTGTTGTAACCACCCTCGATGTGAACGTTCAAGGGTGGGGTACACCAGAATTAAACCTCCTATTCATGATTTATTTTGGTGGGGACCACCCGACCCCCTAATAATGGGAGGAGAGGAAAACCTCTCAACCCCCCACATAAATGTGGGGAGAGCCTATTCAACACCACCACATTATTAATAATTCCAACACACCATATTAATTATGACAAATCCTCCCGATTAATTAATTGATCCAATAAAAAAATTAATTATTTAATACTTTTTGAATATTATTCCAATGACATAATAGATATTTCAATCTATTATTTTGTCTACGAATTCACTTGGGTGGAATTGGGGAGAGGAGGAACTTGGGAGAAAGCTCCCAATGAAGAACACTCCACCGATGAAAAATGCCTTTGACTATGATGAATGACCTGGATATCGACTTCTTCTTCAAAGATTCCTTCGACGTTGGATGTGTTTGTCTACAACGAATCGACGTCCGCCTTCTCGTGCTAACGTCAACCAACAATGAACAAGTAAGTGTTTTATATTAACTACAATTTCATTCCCTTTATTCATTTATTCTAAAAACAATGAACGCAGATCAACTTATTAACAAGTTTATCTGTAGATGTTTTACTTGCGGGATGGGAATAAATTGTTGCAGGAATTTTTAAGAGATTATTCATTATTTGATTAACACTTGCCATGTTCACCACTTCTTTTATTTTGAGGGTTGGGAAGAATCTTTGCGGGAGGGTTGGATGCGCTTCGTTTTTTTAAACCACTTGCTACCACTATAATGTGTGGGGTGTGGTCCAAACTAACATATCCTATCCTCTCTATAACCCTTGTGTTGTTCTGTGGAGTTCTTCGAAATTGAGGATGGTGATGAAAGTGACGAAGGCAACGGCGCCACCACCCGCGACCTCTGCAAAACGTGCCGCACCCATGGCATCCCGCACCGCCACTGGACGAACCAGTCCCGTGACCCCTCACAGTGCCCCGGATGAACCTGTTGTGCCCCCTCATAGTGCCCCGACAGAACCACCCACGCGATTAGCGCCCTTCCAGCCGAGCCACCCTAGGCCGGGCCTAGCCACACTGACCGCGCTGTCTGCCGACTGAAACGGCCCCGACCACCCCGGTCGAGTTTCCCTGGCCTCGCCATCCACCGCCCGGGTCACCCCAGCTACCCGGCCACTCGGCCGAGCCTGACCTGGTCTAACCACCCACTGGCCGAACCGGCCCCGGCCGTGCCATCCCATCCTCCAGGCCGATCCGCCCTCACTGGAGCCGTCTGAGCCGAACAGACCCCTTTCCCCTGGCCGAGCCGGCCTCATGGCACCCTCCGAGCCAAACCGCCCACGCGACGCCCTCATGGACGAACCACGCTCGAGCCGACTCACGGCCGGTCCGTGCCCTCACGGCTCTTCGCGGCCCCTCACGGACTACTGGGCGGGGCCCAACGGGTCCTGCCGAACCAAACGGGCTGGCACGCCCAATGGGCCGAACGCAATGGGTCAGGATGGGGCGACCCAAACTGGGTCGGCATAGACTGGGCCGGGCCGGGTTGGACCAGACCCACACCCAGTACGACCATTTACTTTATTTTGGCCATATCTTTGGCACCAGACGTCCGTTTGAAGAACCTTCAGTGGATCTCGTAATCATAGAGCATGATGGTCCCTTTGAATATACCCCACTAGAGATTGGGGTATAGTCGATATTCGGTAAATTTGGATCATGAACAAATATCACTAGGCCCCCGGAACTAAAAGACTAATAACTCACAGACAAGGCATCTGATTGACGCTCCATCTATTGTGTTGATACCCCTGTAATGTGGCAGAACTTTGAGATACTCCTTCATGGGACTTCGTGAGAGATGGAATATGAACCAGTAGCTCGTGGAGTGAATCCTCCAGGAGGTGAGCGAGCGTAGTGCAGAGACCTAGTATCTAGGTGAGACCTGATGACTACTGACCATTTGACCCAGAGTTACTATACTAGCCTAGTTGGGAAAGCCTTGGGGTCGTGGCAGACCCACGTTAGAGGAGCGTGCTTGGTGATGCGGCATACCCACGGTACTCGACAGGAGGAGTACCTAAGCAGGCTAAGAGGGGGAGTGCGCTTGGTGATGCGGCATACCCACTATGGGGAGCGCCTTTGTGTGACGTAGTAGACCCATGGTACTCGACAGGAGGAGTACCTCAGTAGTCCAAGGATAGTGGGAAGCACACTTGGTGACGTGGAAGTCCCACTGTACTTGATTGAGCAGGAGTTCTCTAGCAGCCGAGGTTTCAATAATCTGACTGGAGATGCTACTAGATAATACCCCTAAATTAAAATCCTAGTTAAGCTGATTCAGTACTTTTGTGTTTTCCTCATGATTGAGATGAATTACTTAATATCTTAGGTATATGTATGGGCATATACTTTAGTAGGGTTATATGATGATTTCATACTTTGTGGTTTAACTTTGTTGGATTTTTGTGAGATCTTGAGGGTCTTGGGGTCCTTAATGAGAATTGTTATACTCACCCCTACACGGGCTATGCCTGCACTTCGTTATGTTGGATGCAGATGACAGACAATGCTGATGGAGGGTTAGAGTACCAGGACTGGACGGAACCCAGAGGTGGACAATACAGCATGTCGCTACCCAGAGGAGACAGATGGACGTGGAGTGATGAGGAGACGATCTTTACCTACCCTTCATGTAGGAACCTCGTATGAAAATCTAGTAGATGATTTTCGTTCTTTTTCTTCAGTTGTATTATTTTCAGTTTTACTTGTACCATTACTGTTGGGCTTTTATTCTGGCCCCTTTTACTTCCAGCACTCTATTGGTTATACAGTTTACTCGTGTTCGTATCTTGAAGTCTGTTTTTATAGGTTATTAAGGAAATACCTTCTTAGTTTTAGGGAATTACACCTTTGGTGCTAGTCTCCAGCCCCTGACCTATGGATGGCGGGCTTGGGGTAGTCATGACATGGGCCCCGGGGGATGGTTCATGACAATAATTGTATCCTTATCATATTTTTAAAGAAAAACTATTTTTAAAACAACAAAATTTTTAAATGATAAATGAAAAATTCATGATTTTTTTTAAAAACTAAAATAATTGATTTAGAAAAATTAGATCTTGAAAATAAACTAAATTCCCCATTATATCCTTTTTATACCTATTTTTATAATCCTAATGTAACTAAAATGGGAATAAAATAGAAAAGAACATTACATGTGAAATAATAAATGATTAGTAAAGGATAATAACTAATATTCATATATGTAATAATTTATGAAATCAAAACTAAACCACAAATTACAATTATAAAATATAAATCAATATACTTAATGGAAATTCAAGTAACATATCAAATATATTATCATAAAATCATGAAACATAATTTGTAAAATTGGACACTATATTTGGAACTAGAGATCCAATACTAGTCATTCATGTTTGAAATAAACTAGAATTTTGTGGGTTCTTATAAAATTAATCACCAACTAAAACTCACTATAATATATAGTCAATAAACATTATAGCTATTATATAATCAAAATGGTGGGTTCTTAGATTGTCTGTAATCTTAATTAGCATAGATCTCATCTATCGATATCCAACATTACTACCGAAAAACTCACTTGATGATTTTTAAATGGAGCTGATGAAACATTCATTGTATCAAAATAAAAAATTAATATAATTCAATAAATAAATAAACCCTACCTCAATTCACCCTTCAAATAGTATCCCCTTCCAAATAAGATAGTCTAATAATATAACATTCATATAGTTTATAAATAGTATCCAAAAAATCCCCACGCTAGGGATACCACATCAAGGGTTCTATTTTATAATGAAAAAAACTATTTTGTATTTCGAAACATTCAATTAGTTTTTATAAATTAATTTTAAACATATAAAAAGAGTTAAAAGATCATCTATAAGTTAAATAAAGAAAAAAATAATTACTTAATTCAATTTTATAAATAATAAATAGCTTAATTTTATAGATACATAATCTAAAAGGGAAATAAAAATCAATAAGGAATTCTAGGGGAAAACCCTTTATTAAAATGTAAAAAATAAAATCTATATAACACGTGTGTAAATTAAAAATGACCAAAACATCAGTTCTAAATCCATTAATTTGAAATAAACATTCTTATGTATTTTATTAATCATGTGTTGTGTGAAATGCTATAATTAGATTTTAAAACCATTTTTAATTTAAATTTCCCTCTTCATGTTAGTGTAAAACATTTGTAAATATTGTATAACAATAAAAAGTAATTCATATATAATATATAATAGGTTTATTTAAGTATAATTTCATGTTTTAAACACTGTAAACCTAAATAATTATTAAATAATTGTAATGGAACAAGAACACCTACCTCAATTAATGGTGGATGAAAAAAAAATCTTGGAAAATGTGTATATAAGGAATGGAAAATGATTCCCCGCCACCTAGATATAAAAACATTTAGTGTATAGAAAAACTCTCTATATGGGTTGGCTAAACATGGATATTTGGCAAAAAGATAAATAATAATAAAATTAGAGAAGAAGAGAGTTGTAATAGCAGAAGAGGGAAAGATGATATAACTTTGATAAATCACTTGGAACATCAAAGAGAAGACCATCAATACAAATAGGAAGAGATATAGATTATTAGAATAACATATCCCCATACAACCAAAATTAAATGTGAAATTTCTTGGGATAAATACCAAATAAAAAATACTTTAAAATCACAAAATAACATTTCATTTGAAAAATTGAATTTTTTACTACATGTTTTACAAAAATATGTGAAAACCATTCATTCACTACATAAATTGATCTCCTCCACCAAAACTAGAATACCCACATCGATTAAATAACCACGTGGATATTGTGTAGTCATGATAACATACCAAATTTTTTAAAAATTTAACAAAAAACACAAAAAACTAAGTTGAGTAACTAATACAATAAGTATATACAAAAATATGTGACATAGGATTATCATAGACTTGATTGTGTTTTATAAATACAAAGAATAAATTTACCTATTAAGGGACAATTATGATTTAATTTTCCCATAATATATTGGAATGCACATAGATTAAGATTCATTCCTTACAAAATAAAAAAATAATTATTTTCAATATATATAAAAAGGATTAATTAGAAAATATTAAGTATGTTTTTAAGAAGAATTTTGATAGATATATGAATCATTATAAGTGGATTACATTTATAATAAATTCATTTTAGTAACTATGAACACATATTTTTTATCAATTTATTTGATAACATTCATTTTGATCGATTTATGAATTTAACCTGATAATGATAAGAGATATATAATATGAGTATAATAATTAAATTCTTTAATGAGATTTTGTATAATATTGCATATATGAGACAATATAAATGTTTTGAGGATATCAATGGTTATTTAAAACAATAAAAATTATAAGGACCTATTTAAAAAATAAGGTAAGAATCCTAGTTTTGTTACCCACATATTTATGAAGTTATAAAATATATTTATTTTATTATCAAAAGAGATTTACCTTTGGTAATATAGATAAAATATTAGAGTTTATTTTCCTTGTTATTTATTTATATTAAATAT
Organism: Viscum album; assembly: GCA_963277665.1. Lineage (NCBI taxonomy): Eukaryota > Viridiplantae > Streptophyta > Magnoliopsida > Santalales > Viscaceae > Viscum > Viscum album. The sequence goes on along the minus strand of OY728141.1, from coordinate 1,133,661,250 downwards.
ATAATAGTTATTATGAATGAAATCACAAATTTGAATTCCATAAATTATTACATAGAAAAAATTAAAAATGAATGGCCTAAATGATGTAAAATATATACTATGTGTGAATACTAACAATGATCGAGAATGTTTGTTTCTTATAATAGTTCAAAATATCTATGTTATTAATTTTTAAATTATTTTTAACATAAGTAATTAAACTAAGGGGTTATTACATTTATTATATGGAAAAATTATTAATAATAAAAATCATTATCTAGGACAATTAGCAGGAAAATGTGTTTAAATGTTATTAAATTCTTCAAAAAAAATATTTCACTTGTATATCAAGTTTTTTACATAATACATTGTCTATTATAAATTAATTTAAACTGTAAGATACTAATTAAATAACAGATAAATTTATATTGTAGAAATAATTTATTTTACTAAAAAATTAAGATTGATAAAGGTTATGATTTTAGTTTTGATAGCGAAGGAATACATATGAATAAATTCCTAATTTTTTATAGGATGAGTAACTGAAGAGGGTAAATTCATATCACAATCATGTTTAATATTTTTTCAATGGCAGGGAAGGCAGAATAATTCTATGTAATAAGAAAATTATATAAAAAAAGAATATAAATGAATTAAAACATGATATACATCATAGAATGTTATAAAGAAAACTAGTTTCGTTACTAAACATGGTTAAGAACACAAAATTATTTTAAGATTTTATTTAAATATTCATAAGAAGTGACATGATATTATAAGAGATAATTTAATGAATTATTTTTTATTTTAATAGTTTCTTATGTCTATAAATGGGATCTAGTAGTTTTTCTGATTTTTTAGATGTTTTTAAAGTCCAAAAATGACTTACTATAAAATATTGATAGTGAGGAACCTATAATAATTTTCAAAATATAATATTTAAAACTATATAAATTAAAATATACTAAATAGGTGCATTATTTTTAAAACAGGTCTAAATTAAAACTTATATACATAAATAACTAACATTAAACTGGGTTTGATAGAGAAAACTACTATATAAATTGATACGGATGAAAAATAATAGATATCCGATTCAAGAGTTTGATAACATTGAATTTTTTTTATGAAGGAAAATATTTCCACACAATGATTTTTATTTGATTAATAGGTTTCATATAATCTCTAACTTGTATTGAGTAATGTGTCTCACACATGGATTTGTTGGGATAATTTTTTCTAGCTACTTAATGAATAAATTATTAGATAAGAGATATACAACAACATTAGAAATTTGTTTTTGAAGAAAATGGATTTATCAAGGATGGTACAAGTGTGTTTAATGATACTCTATTCTAATGTATAGAGGTTATCTCTTATAGTACATCTCGTTTTTGTGAATAGATACAACTAATATATAAATTCTTCTCTTAAGAAAGATGTTGTATCAAATTTCATGTATATTTTTTGATCTATCTAAAATAAAAACTATTTCGGTTTTCACATAAATCATTTACATATGAGTATTTATTATATACATTATTTCAACTCTCTTGAAAAGATAAAAATAGTATTCCTAGACCACATATAATTAATATGTATTAATTTAAATTATTTATCTATTAAATAAAAATATAATGATGTGGTATATCTCATCTGATTTTAAAAATAATAATTTATAAATCATCTTATAGATTCACCTAGATTCAAAATTATTGTATAAATTTGTGGTGTTCCCATTATTACTAATTAACCAAATTAATATAATGATTATGAAATTAAAATGAAATATATTATATTTAGGTATTTTAAAATTTTAATAACTTTATTGGAAGGTTCCATGATAATTTATATTATTTTATAACATAGACGAAATCCTTTAGAAATATAGAGAATATTTAAATGTAGTTTTGGAATCAACAGTTAAGTAAAAAATATATATTTCAAGAATTATTAAAATTGAATAATAAATTGAATATAATTTTTAAGAAATGTAATTTCTATATATTATATCTAAAATTCTATTTTAAATATATCTTTCATTCTAGGATACATCTCATACTCAATTTATAATCACGGTGTACCATGGATTAGTATCAAGGGATATATTTATAAATTGTCTTCAAGGATAATTTGTACCCGTATTGTAATAACATTGTTATATTAATTATTTCTATGATTCAAAATATTTAATTCATGAAGTTTATACAATAACAAACAATATTTTCAATCCATGTATATTATTTTACTATTTAATGTGTAATTATATATTATTTTACAAGGAAACAAAATATAGAATAATTAGAAATCTAAACATATCACCTTAACTACTAATAGAGGATGATTAAAAATATTCCCAAATATTTTAATAAATTAAAATAAATTCTTACCTGACCCGACCCTATTGGGACCCTTCTATGGACTTCTCAATCATAACAGGTAGGTGAATCCTCATATTTTTATCCAATATGTAAGGGGTTGGATACTAGTATTTTTTTTCATTAATCAAAATATTGGAGGTACTTATCTAAAAATTAAATTAAAATTAGAGAATTAAAAAATCAATCACAAAAATATATTACAAATAATTTATTTTTATAAATAAATAATTATATCAAGTAAAATTAATATTTTTTAGTAAATCCATGATGGGTTTTGTAGGATCATCTCATGTCCAACACAAATATATGTAACCCAATAAACAACTCAATATATCATCACTAAATACATATTTTTATAAAGAATGTAATATTAATATGTATACCACCTTTCCAGTGTGCACTATCATTAATTATATAGATAGATTATTCATGATGGATACTCCCAAGAAACTGAAAAAGGACCCTGTACTCCATAGGTATGAGAGTCGAAAACACAATCATCATATATCATATAAGGATCCCTCAAAATACAATAGGTGTTCTAGAACCTTCCTCCAAGTGAAAACTAGAGGTCAGAGAAGGTAGGGTAATAAATATTTTGTTGAAACCATTCCACACACACCAAATAAGAAAATTTATTCCTGTCTATAAGACTACTTCATAAATTAATGAAATTAAATGATTGGATTCTAATGTTTGTAATCAAACATGAGTGTCCAATTTTTGACTCATGATGGATAATATGATTATTTGAAAATTTTTAACAATTATAACATGATATTCATGCCTTAAATGAATCTTCCTGATTTTTTATAGACATATAAAACTATTTAGAAGGGATGGATGTAGCCAATTGTCTTGATGTCACATATCTATATCTAATAATGATATCACAACATCTGATAGAGGAATCCAAATTACTAATAAATAATATGCGGCAATATTCATAAAATGTATATCTAAATGAAAATAGATTTGAATTATATATTAGTATCTATAAATTATAGTTTATATTCATAAATATCCCCCTTTTAATAAAATTTTATATGGTCTTCATGGTATAGTTATCTCATCACAATTCTCCAAGAATATTCTCCGTAATTAAATACATTGAGTTACATAATGATTATTCACATGTACTATTAAACTTCTTTTCTCTCATAAGTTAAACTATCAGTGAAACCCTACTATGTATTAAGAAATAAACCTCATATCAACATCATGACATAACTGAAATGTACCCAAAATTATCCTTCTCATGTTATATTAATAACATTTCTAAGAGAGATTAAATGAATCTTATTACAAATTGGTAATAATCAATCATGTCATGATTTCATAATTATTTAGAAGACATGATATCTACCTTAATAGCTTTATAGATAAACAAATATAACTATAGTTTGGGGGTGTCCATGTGAAAATAAATTCATCTTCAAGAGTAAATAATTATGTCATAGTGATCACCCTTTCACTGGGATATTCTCAATCTTAACGAATTAATAATGTATCGGATTCCACCAATTTTCCATTCTCCTATAACATTGTTAAAATTCTCCAATATGCATTACAATTAAATAGAATAATAATATGCCCAAACATCATCTTTTAACTTTAACTATTATACTCATTATTCATTGTCCATGTTATATTACAAGTCATATGCAAAGCTTCATTCTAATCAAATAGATTTAATCTAAATAATACATGCATGAGAACACTATAAAACATTTATATATGAAATATCATAGCAGGTTATTAAATCCTCACTAGTCATGTAGAATCCATAACTAACTTAATTTGATGGTCCATTCCATCTTACATTTAGGTCAAATGGTATTTTTGAGAGATATCCATCACTGGGTGATGAAAAAGTTATAGCTAATGGAAACATGCATGATTATCACAAATTTTATTATTTCATTAAATATATGAATTTTTTTCCTCATGTTTTCTTCATGATATTGTCTTGACATGAGATCTTTAATGATGAGTTTCCAAAATAACCATGTACACATTCATTAATCTCTTACATGGTTCAAAAAAGGAAATAAATATACTAAAAAACCTTAAATGAAAATCATAGGTAACATAAAATATCATCTCATAGTATATTATAGTATATTTAAATGAAATTATTAGATAATATACTACTTATTTATTCTACATTTACATAGATTATGATGGTGTTATTCAATCTTGGTCTTCCTTGATAAATTCAACATGTTATGAAAAATACAATCACATAAAGTATAACACACTAATCAATGTATTAAAAAAAACGATGTTCCAAACAATAAGTTATTAATGTTGTTAAAAACTATGTAGAAATTTTTTTAAATAAGAAACAATATAATTATCACTTTTACTTCATTTTTATAACTTTTAGGGTCACATCAATCCCCCCTTTATATTTTTTGGAAATATGAATATTAATAAACAATCATCAATTGATGTTTGTATTTCTTTATAAAGAATAATAAACCAAATTTATGTAATATTTGTATCATAAATAATATATTCAATTTAAATTTAAAAAAATATCATTATCATTGGATTTAACTTTTTATTCACCCTGTTTGAAAAAAATAATATACTGTGAAATGAAGAGAAAGTGACTATGCTTGTAACACACTCTTTCACCTTGATTGGTTTTAAAAACACCCCATTATTTAATGTCGATGAATTCCCAAAAAACATGGGGATCCATTAATTTAACTCCAAATATATTTACTTTAAATTATATAGATAATCATTATCACCATTCTCCCATTTTATATAAATAAATATTTTAATATAACATGGTAAAGAAATAAGTATTTTATAATGATGATTGGAAATCTATTTCATGGCCATACTTCAGCACTCTAAAATATTATAATTTATTGAAGATAATATAGGGAATAATAATTATTCAATACTTGGTAATCTAAATATCAATTATTTAAAATAATCCTGCATGATAGAACTCATTATAAGAAGACAGTTTAAAAAATCAATATTACTATATAATGTATAAATAATCCTCCAGAAAATTTTTTATTTTGAAATAACATCTTTGAAATGTAATATAAAAAAATCACTTTTTATATAAATTCATTATTATGAGATTCAAAAATAAATTATGGAATATGTTTTATGAACTGATACAATATTTTTATAATGTAAGAGGTCGTACTGGTTGAAATTACCTTGGTTTTAAATGATTTCTAGTTTTACCTCTATTAATTATCACCAATTATGGTACATAATATTTATAGTTCCTATCTCTATTTTTTGGGTACATAATTATCATATTTCTTCCCCCATTTATTATTTTAGCCACTGGCTTTGTCATCAATATACCTTTTCAATTCTGAGAGTTACCATTGTGTATCTCCATTTTGAGGTTGTGTCAGTTTATTTGGGATTTTAATTATATTTTTTCTCTTTCATATGTTATCCATTAATTATTTATTGTTGTTGGTGTATGATAAAACATTATTAATGTTTTAGATATAATTTGGTATATCATCATCTTCTTATCATTATGCTCTTCCATGTGTTTTGTGAAGTCATATTTCCATTCACCAACCACATTTTAAGACCATAATTTATAATCCAATCAATGTAGAGATTGGATTCATCATGTAACTTTAGTTTATCTATTTTCCATGTGAGACATGTTTTGGTGGTGTGGCATAACATTTTCCACTATCCAAAAGTCTACATGTGTGTATCATTTTCTTTAGATATTTTTTCATTCTCATCAAAACTATTTCAATTTCTTCATCATCTAAGATTCCACTACAATAATTTTGAATCACAGGTTCCTTGACTTTTGTCTAATGAAATCACACCATGCACAAAAAATTTTTATCTTAAATTTATACTTGAAGTATGTGTTGTTTTATTTATTTTATTTCCTTAATTATCATTGGTTTTATTATATATTGGTTTCATTCTTCTCTAAAAGGCATTAAATAACATATTCTCAATATGTTTGAGCCTCCCAGTAGTGTCTTTCCCATTCTCATTTGATATAATTTATTTCCAATGATTATATATGCTCTTCCATGGACCATGATAAAGATACTTTGGTCTCATAAATGTATATACCCCCCTTTTAAGATCCCATTCATTCTTGGGTTTCATCTTCTTTAGGGATTTAAATTTTGAATCACTCCCAAAATAATTAGAAATTGTTTAAGTATTTTGAACCATCAATAATTATTCAAGAGTTTCTATTTTAAATTCATTGAAATAATATTATTCAAAATTTTATAGATCATCTTGGATTTAGAATCCAATTAAAAATCCTCTTTATTGTTTAGATACCCCTAAAAAATATATTAATTTGAAAAAAACAAAAGATCTTGAACTATTAAAACGAAAATATTAGAATTTATTCCATTGAACCTATTGGAATTACAATGTTATAATTATAAAACAACATGTTGAAATTAACTGATAATTTTATTTGTGTCCTTGATTTCATCCTCTAATATTTTAATAGTTTATTTGTGAGTCCAAAATATAATCTTATTGAAATATAATTTATATTCTATTTGTTTCATATATAATTATAAAGTCCAAATCCAAAATATCAATATTAAGAAAACAATGATTAGTTGTGATCATTGTTTTAATATTCTTAAATACTGCTCATCATATTTCTAAACATCATTTCCTCAAATATTATTTTATTTATTAATTATTTATTGTGAATATAATCTATTTATACATTATTAATATTACTAGAGTAATTGGTGAATAGCTCAATGAAACTTCAATTCATGATGTTAGGGATAAATAAAAATCTCTTCACCGAAAAAGGATAAAATTTTAAAACAATATATTTCTACTCATAGACATGGAAAAAATCATATATATAAGATCAAAATAAAATCCTAACAATGTATTTAAATTTTAATGGGTGAAATAATACAGTAACAAAATTATATAACTCATAGATACAAATAAAAAAATTGAAATCACTATTACATTAAAAAAATTTGATCTTATGTGTTCTTATTAGAGACATTCACCATGATTATTTAAATTTTTTGAAATACTTGTTGAAATGGTAAATATGATATCATGTGTATGGTATGAAAAAATAGGGTGTTCTGATCCACATGGAAAAAACATCTATAAAACTAGTATCATGCATATTAAAAAGTTTCTGGGCCCTTTGTGGGAGAATTATTGGTAAAGTGAAATTAGGACATTCCTTCACATTTTGACATTTCCATGACAAATAACCAAGTTTACGGTTAGTTCATGGATCACATGATGATAAGAACATCAATAGTGCCATTGATAAAGATAGTAGATTCATAAAACACAAAGAAAAAAATGTATTAAATGGTTCATGAGGTGAAATTATCTAAATATCTATATATAATATTTAATGGGATTTTTTTTCATTTTATATAATAATTAATCACACCATAGTACCAAAGGTTTAGTGTATTTTTGGATTTTCTACATAATTATCTTATTCTACAACATATTAAATATCTCTCGTAAAATAGTTTTTAGATAATATCCTTTATAAATATTATATATAATAATCCTCTTCAAAACATAGGGAATAAAAAATAGGAAAGGGTGATATCATGTAATCTTTAACGGTAAAAAATTATGATCATAAGTGGGTATAATATAACCATGGGAATGGAATCCCACCTTTTTATTATATAAAATTTTCATTACATTGGAAAAAAACAAAGAATCATTTAATGATTAGTTTTTTGTAAATTAGTTACAAAATACATAAAAACAGAAAACATTTTTATAATCCACTAAAAATAAACTTGCATGGGTTCACCCAATGTTAATTTTACTAAATCTCATATCATAGGGATATAACTCAAAGTAAGGTCTGAGAATGAATCATAGTAATCGAATAAGAAACGGAGACATATAACATGTGATTCTGAGAAATATTAATAAGAACATGAGGCAAAAAAGGAGGCATGAACTAGAGGCATATCATAATAATAAGAACATGAATCATACAATGTAAATTTTCTATAACATTTAAATGAGACAATCATAATCATATCACCATGGTTTTTTATCGAGGTGTCATAATTCAATATTACTAGGTTTATTCACCAAGGTATTGTAAACCACTTCATATTAGGAGATTATATTCTTTACCTACTGAATTGGTGAACTATCAAGGAACACCCTTCATATGTATTAATTTAATTTGATTCACATAGATCATAATAAATCATTCCATTAATAACCCATGGAAATTAAAAAATGTGGTCTTTATGAAAATCATGGTGTAAAAAAGTGATTAAAGATATAATAATTACATAATTATTAACCAATGAAAATTGAATGTTATTCATATATATGTACGTCCATAAATAAATAAATAATTTTACAACATGGTTAATAACGATTAAAAAGGAACAGGTTATATGGTTTTCAAAAATAAAATTAATGCTAAATTTTCAAGTAAAAAAGAAATAAATTAGACAACATGATAGGTATAAAATGAATATTAGGCAAAGGGAAAATGAGAGTGGAAAAGGGTCTACCAATGATAAAAGACTATTATAATATGAATGGAATAATATAATGTTGAAAAAATTAATTATCTTGTTTACTAGATGACATACCTCAAAAATGGATTTTTAATGGAAAATAGAAGCAGAGATTTCCATTTCCTTAAAGTGATGTTCCTAAAACATGAGGATAAAACCTTGGGGGACAAAGGACAACTAGGGTTGAATCCTTTAGAGGAATGATCACCATAAAATTTTAGAGTATAGACTTATAGAGATGGTGAATTTTTAAATTGGTGGGTATTTATATTAATAGTGGGGGAATTGTTTAAAAATTTCCAAATATATGTAATGGAATCTTAGTTGTGAAAAATGAAAAACCATTGTCTAACCCATAGTTTTTACGCATTGTTTTGAAAATATGAGTAAAATTTTATGATATTTTAATCTAATAGAATAAAACACCATTATTTATACTACTTTTTTCATGGAAAACTAAATTTTCCATGAAGTAATTTATTTAAAGTAAAAATTTTCTCTTTTGACATTGGAAACTCTCGTATATGTTTGGAAAATGATTAAAATATATTAAAATACATAATATTTTTTATGTAGTAATTTGTGAAAAATTATTTATTACATAATTATGATAAAAATTTGATGTCATAATACATACTAAAAACCCTAAACTATTGTTTTACAATTCACAAAAAAAATAAGATATATTATAAAAATATTATAAATTCACAACAACCCAATTTTAAGGAAATGGTTTCAAATATAATGTCTATTTTTTCATAATAACCCTCTAAATAGTATAATTTTATATTTTAAATTTAAAAATCCTAATTTGTGTAAAAATAGAAGTTTCTTAGGCATAATCAAATTTCAGACACTTATAAAAATTTCCCAATACATTATAAAATTGTTTTATCATTCATACTTAATTAATAGTTTTTAAAATTGATATTTGAAATATAATTCAGAATACCTTAGTTTATTATAAATGTGTGGGGAAATATATGTTTTATTTGTGTTCAAAAATAAATTTATCAAATTCATCACAATAAAAAATATATTCTATTATGAAAAAATATTCCCAAAAAATAATTGATGGAATAAATATTTTATTAATAAAAATGAAATTATAATTTATAAAACAAGGGGATATTAATGTAACACATATTACACATGTTTATCTTTTATGGTTAAGGTGATTTATGGTTTTTGTTTCATGGGGTGGATCAGCTATCATTGACTGATTGGTAATTGACAGTAAATCGAACATAAACCATATGATATTTTATTCTTGATTCACTAACTAAAACTTATAATGGTCTTGGTCAATGTTTAACCCTAATGAATATAAATCCCTCATATGTTCTGACAATTGGGATTCAAATAAAATAACTATACTTGTTGAGGCCCTTATTTCTATGTTATGTATCAATTATTTATTATCAATACTAATTAATACTTTAATTATTATGGTAAACTTTTTGATAATCGGTAAATTAACCAATATTAAAATTGAACAATATTATATTGACCAATTAGAAAATTAACCAATGATCATATCTTTCTAATGGTCATATAACAACCAAATACAAAAAGTAGCATTTCCCTTTATACCATATAAATACCGCTTCATTATTTCACTGAATATTCACTACAATTCCTCCTAAGGTTATATTTGTTTTCATAATATTTTGATCATATCACTAATACTTTAATTAATTTCAATATTTTTGGTTTTGGTGGTGATGATTATAGAATACTGGGGTGATCCATATTTCCAAATTTAGCTATTTTATTTTTTTCTACTTGTAATGTTTGAAATTTTAATTGGTCTCATAGATGGATAATGTAATTATAATTATTAATGTGATAAGTTTTTTTTGTTTCTTATATATTATGTATGTGTATAATATAATACAATTTTAAAATCATTTTCTCAGGGAAAAATATCATTAATGAATCCTAGGTCATTACAATGTTGGTATAATAGTATAATAATAGTATAATAACGTAACATAGGTATATCACAACCAAATTTAAATTGATCAGAAGACATTAATTAATTTTCAAATGAAATTATATAATATAATAAAATATAAAATTATTATGATGAAAACCCATTGAATGTAGAATAACATAATGATAGAAATGATAAAATAGTGGATTGGGAATAACATTCCTTCATCACATAACATAGTTTATCTGAAATAATGATCATTCCTCCAATCACATAGTGGATCAAGAATCACGTACATACCTCTCATACTTGTAACATGATATATCATACATTACACAATAAATTTAAGGGAAATATAATTCTGGGACCACCTAGTACATATGAAAAACTATATATGTGTGTGCTAAGACAACATGAAAACATTCATATACCATCATCACATAACTAACCAATAAAAAATAGATGAGATTCATGAAAAAATTCATAGAATATTTAATAATACATCCATAGATATATATTAGATTGTGATTTATTAAAATGTCTTCAGTTTATATTTAAGAAAATCAAAGGAGGTCAATATATATAAAAATACATTTTTAATATTATGTTTGTAATAAAATTAAAAAATAATAAGAAATACCCATTTTTATTCAAAAATAATTAAGAGTTAATATAGTTTGAAAATTAATTTTAAAAAAATTAAAATAATCTTCATAAAAGAGAATTTTAGAAATAGTGAAAGAACTTTTTAACACATAAAACATTAAAAGGATATTCTTTCAACACATTTAAAAAAACCGAGTATCGAAACCAATAAAATATTCCATTAATTTTATTAAATGTTTTAAAAATATTCAAAATGGAAATAGATAAATTATTTATGAATAGATAATTACATCCACAAAACTATCCAATGAATATGGATATAGAGGATGATGACTCCCGATAGAAAATAGTGGTGGGTTGTTTTCACTTACAAGCATCACATCTGGTAAATTATTTTCCATGAGAAATTAAATAGAAGGAGGATATGTAAATGAATAGTAATACACATTAGATAATAAAATGGTAGGGTTTTTAGAGATATTTATCTAATAATTATTCCCTAAATGGGAATACATTGATAAAAATCATGATATAACAATGTGATAAGAAACAAACCATTAAGACTTCAGGAACAATTAATTAAAAAATATATTGAAGGTGATAAATTGACATGTACTTTTTTAATACTATGAATTTCATGAATATTATATTGCAATGAATCTATATTTTAGCATATACACAACACAAGATAAGACATGATTTGAATATGAAATATGTATCAAAGGATGAAAATCATGATGTGAAAACACTTACCTATTTACTCATGACAAATAAAATATAGATTGAAACTATTTTATAATAAACCTAAAAATATTAATAACCTATATCATTACCTTATTAGTATCAATACCTTTTTTACTCATTAAATTTAGCCATTCATTATATATTAATAATCTAGTTAATATTCATACTATCATCACATGTTAGTAATTTTGATTGTTTGTAAATGTTTTTTAATAGTAATGTCGGACCCCGGTATCTGAAACCATTTTAACCATCAACATATTAATTATTTTTTCAAATATATATTTTTTCAATTATATATGCATTTACATATTAATTTGATGAATATTATTAGTATGGTTTGTAATAATGGAATCCATAACTAACTTACTTCCAGTTATTTTCCAATTACAAAAATTAAATTTTAAGGATCATTAATTTTTTAACCTCCCAAAATCATATTATTTAAATATATATTACTTATTAATATCATATAAATTCATTTTTTTTATAATAAATGATGTAAGGCAATGATGAAAAAAATACATCGTTCATGGAGGTTGTAGTTTACACATAACACGAGAAACATTTTTTTTCCAAAATTAATGATTGAAATGTAGATACTGGTTATTCCATTAACGTAATTACATCTTATTAGTTTTATATTAAAATTTTAATTATGATAGAATGGGTAAAATTGACTTTAATGATGAAAAATAAGAAATAGGGAAATGAAATTAAAAAATGATTGATTTGAAATTTTTTAATTTAATCATTGGAAAAACTATTTTATAACTTGGATTATTCCTTCTAAGGGTGACATTTTGATGAGAAAAAAAATATATGAAATTTATACGAGATTCATGTTGGGAATTTTGAAGAGTTTTTTGAAACTAATAAGATTGTATTTTTATGAGAATAGCAGTGGTGAATGGATCCTGTTATAAGTTAGTAGAGTCATATTTTTGTAAATATTCATCACATTATTTTAAATTCATGTCACATAGAAAGTAATGTGGCATCCATAATGTAAAATAATGGAAAATAGATACTTAATTCACTATTCACCTTTCATATAATGAAATATAGGATACATTTTGAGTTATTTTAGGCATTCCCATTTAATTTCAGTGTTTACTATAATTTTTTCCATGGTAACTCCTTTTTTAACCTCAATAACTTATTTTTATGACTAAAAAGTAATTTTACAATATTATCATTTTTGGATATGGTTATTCCTAATATGAAAACAATTTTATATTTTTTAATTTTCAAAACTAGTAAAAATTTATTTTCAAATAAAAACAATATAACATATAAAAGCTGTTTTAGAAAAAAAATAACTCAGGTTCTAAAATTTCCAACCCAAGTTTTGAATAAATCAAAATATTTTTAAATTCATAATTTCACTTAAATAAATAATTTTGATTTAGGAAAGATATTTTAATTTTTTTATTCATTCGTATATCATAATGACATCGTAAAAGTCCCAGTATTTATAAAAATGGTATTTTTTACTATTTACCTAAAGATAACATCATTATAGAAAAGTCTCAAAATTCCATCCAAATAGAATATTTACATTACAATAAAAAAACTATGTTAAATTTTAAAATTATAATTGAAAATTTTGTAATTTTATCTTTCAAAAGGAAGCATAAAAGAAAATGAATTAATATTTTTATGAAAAAATTACTTATTAAAATATTAACTCTTCTAGTTCTTATTTCTAATCAAATAAATATTAAAATTTTATTAATATATTTTTAATATTTATAATATACTTTATCATCATGAAATAATAATCTATTTTGTCTCCTAAGAAATCTATAGATCATAAACTTTATTTTTTAAATAAAATACATTTTTAATTATAAAATGAATATATTATTATCAAATTAAAACTAATTAAAAATTGATGGATGATATATTTAAAAAATATATTGTCAATAAATTCTATATAAATCGTTATTTAAATTGACAAAACAAATATCAAAAATAGTTCTCCGAAAATATATCACATTTATGTTAAATAATTTTAACCAAATACAATTAATTATTTATATTATAGAAATATAAATTGAATAATCCATTTATAGTAAAAAAAATCGTTTATTAATATAAAATAATTATTTAATACATTAATAATAGTGATATTTATGGGATATAAATAATATTATACATAAATATTTTAGTTAAATATTAATTTATTATTATTATTATTTCTACAGTATATTATTTTAATTTTTTTTCTTAATATCCAGAGCTTCAGCATACATATTTGATATATGTATTTCTAATGAACATATCTCCAATGAATCTATTTACAACAACCATATTTCTATTTACCATTTTTATGGCCAAATTCTCAATGAACTTATTTATTATGGTTTGGGGTTTTTCTATAAAAAACATTATTAATATTATTCATTAATTCAAATAAAAATTCTTAAAGAGTACGTATATTTTTATATTAAGTATTTTACATAATTATTTTCCATAAATTACTTTATTTCTCATTATAGTTTTAGTTAAACTAATTTTTATACTCTAAAGAGATTATGATGTCTGGTAATTTCCAATTATAAATATATTACTCATTTTTATTTATTATTCCTTTTTTATTTATAAACATTTAGTTGATGTAATAATAAATGGTATTTTGTAATCCTTGGTATATAATACTTGTATTAATGTACTCTTTATTGCAATTTTATAGTATGAATGAATAAATTGTCATTAGTTTGATCGATATCTTGTATGACTTATGATCCTCTCATGTAAAATTCTTTTGAAAGTACCGAAACAAATATTTAATAATTTTACATATATAATTTATAGAAATAAAATGTTTTTTCCAAATCATGTTGTGTTACATTAGCCCCTAATTAAAAATATTTGTTCCTTGAAAATTCAATTATCACATTCTAGAAAAAGTATTTAAGTTACCCATATGATATATGAAACTCAATATCTATTTCCTAATGAGAAATCTATATGAATATCTTAGGTATAATTTGGTTACTAAACTTTTAACTATTAATAAAAATATGGATATATTTTTATTTTTCTTCTCTAATTTTATCAAATATGCTTATTTATTTTTCTTATAAGAAATATGGGTATCTTGAGACAGACATTCAAACCCATTAAGTTTTTTATCCTATTAAAAAAAATATACTAATAACAAAATGGTTTTGATAATATCAAATTAAATCAGAATAAATGATCAAATGATTATGATAATAAATCCAAATGTGTTTTCTCTTATGAAACATTAATTTTAACTGATTCAAATTTCTATTCAATTGTGTTATAATTAGATCCACCGATAACGCCTTTAACTAAATATTGGTGTTCAATTATTATATACCAACTACTTATTTAGACCAAACTAGTTATATATTAGTTCACCATAAACCATTTTTATCCTTCTTAATTTTTTATAATGGATATGTGATTCACATAAAAATATCCTCCAACATTGTCAAAATAGGTGTAAAGTAAATCCCACAGGTTTTTTACTGAGTTATTTCTAATTTAGAACCCAACTAACATTTTATGTTATTATTACACATAGGAGGATCTGTGGCATAGATTTTGTCACCTTGTTTTGATCTAGAGATAGATCATATTTCTATAAAATGACATAAATTTATATATTAAAGAAATTTAAGCATTATTACCTATACTTAGGAATATAACTAAGGTTTACACTTTTATCTATTAATAATATCCAAAAATAAATAAACCCTTATATAATACCAACTACTATGACTCAATAAAAAAATATATATATAAACTATCATTTCACATGATTATTAATAACATATCATAATTAATAACATTCCATAACCAAATGTTTTGTGTCCTTTTAGAATAGATACATATCCATTTATTCTATAATGTCTTTAATATGAACTATAAATTTATTTTTTTTCATATCTCTTAGTCACAACATACATAAGAATAGTCTTCATAACCTGTAGGAATATAATAATGAAATAATAATATCATATAGAGAGTATGGTTAAAGAATAATGATCCTAAGAGAGTATAAGATAATCAGGGGTTCATGGGAAAATAATCACATTCCATGAACATTACATTAATATATCATACCCAAATAAAACTCTATCCTTAGAGATAAATTGAGGATATGATCATAGAATAATTTATAATACTACATGACATAAGTGAGATAAAAAAAATATGAATGTGGTCAAAACATAATTATATAAATCATAATATAGTGGATCATGAATCATGTTTTTCTCTCCCATAATAATGTGTATTTTAAATCAAATTCTTGCCTCTGATTACATACTATATTATGATTCATATACCTACCACCATACTTATTTCATGTGAAATATCACATTTTTCAATTCATAGAGGGTTTTATTATTCTGTTCTCAACTATCACATAATGAATACTATACATATATGTTCATTGAGAGCTTTAAAAAGGTAATATTTCAACATCACTAAATTAACCCACAGTTAAATGATGGGTTTCATGAAAATATGCATATAATTTTTTATAATCCATCAATTGAATAAAGGTGGATGGTAAAATAAGAACATATCATTGATATTGTGACCCAATAATAAAATACACATTATTTTTTTTTCCTAACATAATTTTATATAAAATTAATGTTGTGAAACTATATTTCCGGTGTGTTTGGAAGATTATATATTCAAATAAATAATCATAAATATAAAATCATAAAAATTATTTAAAACAATAAATAGTTTCCATAAATTGCATTGATTAATTTAAACAATACATGATATCCTAGGGAGAATACATAAAGATAATTGTGATATGCAAATCCTATTAAGGGAATAACTGTGGAAATAAAGCATAACATGCAAGACCATATTCATATCATGATATTATAACAAGGTTTATCATAATAATGGTTAAATGAAAAAAATATAATGATATCATAAGATCATTAAAATATCGAAAAAATATAAAACTACTATCATAAAAATATGTCAAGGTTCACTCCCAAGACAATCATCATAAAGTGGACAGAGTCCAATGGTGGAATTTTTTAGCTCTATAATCCCTTAAATAATATATAATTAGATATAAGGGATTAAATAATGTATTTTAGGGAAATTTAAATATGGTACCACCCATCACATAAATTATAATAATAAAAATAGTTTCCACATTAGGAAAAATTAACCATAAATAAACCATAAGCATAATGAAACACCTGAGAAGGATGTGGGATTCATAAATATGATTCAAGGAACAACTAAATGATAAATCATTATGATTCCCAACAGAATTTGTAATTAATTCATTAGGATTCAAAAATTTTATCATAAAATATTTTTTTCATCATTGATCTCTAATAATAATACTCTATGAGAAAGACCTAGGAGAAGAATGAATACAAATATTTCCTTTGAGTGAAGCATTATAAAATAATATATAGATAGTTTTAAAAGGGAAATACATTATTGATTCCCATAAATCCATAATTTAATAAATTTTCTTATTTATGAAATAAAATTAGATATTAATGGTTTAATGTAATTTATCAGGGTGAATCTTTATATGAGACAAAAAAATAAAGTTCTATTAAAACTATTTTACATAAAAGAGGGAATTTATAAGGATACTAAAAATATGACTAACCCCGTAAATGAAAATGATATATAACTAGGTATATATTTAAGGGGATTATATACAATAATATAAGAGTATCATGGGAGTAATATTACATAAAATTGGAGAAATAATAAAGAGAATGTGTAACTGAAAAGTAGTTACACTGGTGTAGAAGATCCCTTAACTCATGTAAGGAATTTCCCTAAACTTGAATTTTAATAAAAAAATAATAAAAATAATATTATTAAAAAAATTCCTTATAACCATATTGAACTATATTTATTTTTATAAGCTCTATTTTTCTTCATGTTTCACCAATTGATCACATCATTTTTTTCTTATGTAGATTACCTGATCTTTTGAAATAAACATTTCAGAAACATTAATGGTATATTGGAAATGGTAATATTTTAATAAAATTGTTACATAATATTTTTAATTGTATATTATAATTTATATTATTATTCAATTATAATATAACTTGTATAGTCAAATAGGTTTTCAATGAATTGACTCAAATTAGAAAAGATATATTTATATGCCTTTTTTAGAGTTTAGATTTACCATTACAATTTTTTGTTGATTTAAATTTGGGGATGTGTTGTATTATAATTATTTAATGATATTGTTTTTTAAATAAATTTTTATTCATTAAATAAAAACAAAATTCATCTCATGTCTGTTGAAATGGAGACAGAAAAAGAGACATCATCCTGTATAAGCAGTAGTCTGTACATACGCATGATGATGTTTTCTTTTTTTGGAATGGTTTTTGAGGAATTTATAAAATGGATGTTATATTAGTATAAAAAATATACTATAATATTAATTATATTTTTTATCATAATGTCATGGATGGAAGAGGTTTGTGGTTGTTTAAGATTAAAATAATTTTGAATGTGTGGTGGAAAATATTAAATCTCATTTTAGATGTCCTCCTTTGGTCATCAATATAATGAACCATAGCTTGGTATTTATGAAATATATAAACTTCAAGGACATGGAGGCATGGTTTCAGAGAGGCTTTTATTGAGTTTGGTTTGACCCCAATGGTAGTTTTTTCGTGTATAGAAGTGGAGGGTTGGTTGTTCTTTCATAATTGAATATAAGGGAGTTTTTGTCACCTATAAGTCTTTAATATAAAGAGATCACGATTTTTAAATGGAATTTTATTAAAAAGAAGATAATAATAGATTTCAGGATGGTTTAAGGTCTGTAATTACTTATAAATACATTTCCGCACATATATTTATTTCATCGTCTCTATTATTTTTTTTCATTACCATTTTTTATGAGGAAACTAATTTTTACCTCTGTTATTTATTTTTAATAACAAAAACATAAATGATCCTTATTAGATATTTTTTAAAACATATTATAAATTGTAAAACCAATGTATCAAATAAAATTTCTTTGTGTAAGTGAAATATATTTTAAAATTACAACATCAAATGTACAAAAACCCATTTTTATAAAAAATAGCTTTATATGAATAATCTTAATGTTTAGGAAAATGATTATAAATTATATTGGATATATTGACATAAAAATGTTAATTAATATTAAAATTATATATATTTTAGTCAAAATTATATAAAATATAATTCTAATATGTTGAAATTATATTAATAGAAGTAGAAAAAAGGTTTTTATTAAAATGATACCTATATATTTTAAATTTTTAAGAATGTGTTTTATATGTCAACATAGTATTTTAAATATAATTAGTTTTAATTTAAATAATATTAATTACATTAAAGAATGGTTTCAAAAATATCCATGGAATAATATAATAAAGTTACAGTATTAGTTAAATCATATTTTATTATTCCCATAAAAATCAATTAATTTTAAAAAATATAAATATTAATAAAAAGATAATATTAGAATGATAAATTATGAAATGAATTTATTTATTTTAAATTAAAATTATATTATTTTTTATCAATATAGGAAATTAGAAATTATTTATGACTATTTATTTCAGCAAATTTTGCAGTTATACACTCAAATGGGATAATTTTAGTTTATTAATGATTCATGGTTTTTGGTTTAATATATTATTGAATTTTACATTATAAAATCCATAAAATAATTACTATGTGGAAATAATGCCTAATATTTTGGGTCATTATATTCCTTCACCCTCAAGAAAGTTTTCCCTGAAAATTTGATTTCATACACTGAGGTGAAATAAAATGTGTGTACTTTTGTTTCATGGTCACTTTATGAATCCACATTGACTCTTAATATATATGATTTCACCTTTGAAATTTTAAAATTGGATTTTTTATTACACATAGATTTGTTTATGTGGTCTAATATCATCACTTTCTACTCTTTGTAATAGAGATCATTCTCCAACAGTACCACATATGAATTTTTTTCATGTGATGGATTTGGTATATAATTCTTCAATAGGTATGTGTGGAACATGTGATTCTTTAGTTGGAGTAATAAACAATAAAATAAAACTATGAGAATATCCAAAATGTAAAATTGGTTTGTCTCAAGCAAATATTACCCTTCTTCCCAAATATAATAACACTATTTTATAGTGGTATATAAAGGAATAATTTATCACCTTCCTCAAACACCAGTTATCTTAGATGATTATTAACAAAACTATTCATTAGAATATGTGCTGATTTGATCTGATATTGAATAGTCTTGATATTTTTACCATTTTATTGGCCATCTTAGGTTCTGGAAACTTTCATTTACCAATATTATCCCAACACATTGGTGTAAAAAATGTCTGCCCATAATGGTATCCCTATGTGACCATCTTGATACTTGATTGGAATATTTTGTTGTATGACATCTCAACAAGAGTAAGTTTTTGGTCATATCCTCACATTAAATACATATATAAAGCACCGAACATATACTAAAGTATATATAAATTCAATTCACAATAATCATCTTATATAACGATGATATGTCATACCAATTTTCAATACATGATTTTGAGTATACTATAGAATCTTTGAAAAAATTGACGAGAACCTTGGATCTAAGTTATTTGAAATAAAATGTGGTTCTCCATGAATATGTTCATCTAATATAATGTATGTCTTTGAAAGGTGATCGAGCAATAAGTTCATCAAAATCAAAATTTAGGGAATAGTTTTTAAAAAGGGTCCATTAAAACCAATATATTATTTTTTCATTTTTATGTCATGAGAGGACCCATAATAATCAAAACTTATGTTTATACATTTTCATGATGATTGTGGTAATGGATGAATCATCCCATTTGATCATTTCCTCTCATCCATCACCCAATTATACACTGAGAACATTCATTATATTCTGAAATATGATTATTAATATTGTATGACAAATAGTATTCTCAGATGTATATATACATATTCATATTTCTTATGTAGATAGAGAATACTGAGATACGAGCATCATTGAGTAGATCCTTATTTATCTTCATATATGCTGTAGTGAAATTTCATTTCCCAAATCTAACAAATTCTACATCATCAATATTAAACTCATATAATATTTCAATTCTCATAGTATTAGCCATATTCTATATCTTCACATCATGTCTCAAATCATTCTTAATCTTATATATCAGTGATGGATGAAAAATCATTTGAGAATGGTTTTATAGTGTTTATTTCATCATGTATCCCATGTCCATCCATTATATTTCGAACAAGATCAAATCCTTCTCAATCCTCATCATATATAATGTTGTATTGTATTTTATACATAGATAATCTCCTGCTTTATTTTCCTTCCTAGGGATGTAGTGTATCGGAAAAATCATAATCCTTGATCAACATTAACCAACATTGTTGGTTCATATTGATCTATATTTATAAGAATATATATTTTAGGATCTTGTGTGCTGTGAACATATCATAGTATTCTATATATTTATAATCCCTCCAAAATATTAAATAGGATGTTTATTATGACCAACTCAAGATCATGTGTTTGATAATATTATTGATGTAACATCAAATTCATTAAGTCATAGTCCATCACATTATATTTTTTATGAGTACAAAACCCATTCCCTTTTTGGTTCATCACTATAGATAAAATATCCTTCCCGGTTATTTTTAATGTGAGTACATGTGTAGTTTTTTAACCTCATATTTGACCCCTTGAATATCTATTCATGCTCATAGGTAAATATAAACTTCACTTCCATCCGAGTAGTCTTGGATATCTATTTTTAGAATATTGATATGTTTATCACAGTCTTCTAATTATAACAATCTAATCTATGGAAACCATGGATCACCATCATTTTTAATGATGTCAGAAAATCCAAAATAAACATAGTATTTGATGGGTCCAAAGATATCCCATTACATGTTATAACATGCCACATGAATACTAAATTCTAAATAAAAAACTCATATTTACTATACTTTTCATAGAAATTATCCTTACACAAATTCTTAATCACATCATTCAAATATTCCTCCTGTTACTGAGTATATAATAATATCAAATATAAAGTCCACTGATAATTTATAGTGCTAATATATAAATACATTATTCAGTAATTCCATGAATATCACTTGATGATTCATGCGTCTGAATGTCATGAATTTTAACTAGTAGTTAAAATATATTATATGAATGTTGGTCTTGGGAATACCCACATTCTTTACCTTTAAATTTTGATACACTAGTTGAAGGTCTACTTTAGAGAAGTATTGATCTCTATGTAACTGGTCCATCATGCCATAAGTCCATGGTATATGTTAATTTTTATTTATTACGATATTTTTCAATTCATAATAATAGATATAATGATGCATTGAACCTGTATTTTTCATAACAATGAGGACTGACTCACCCCTTATTGAATCACTCAGTCATGTTAAATCCATTTCTATATCTTGTTGCAATTACTTATTTAGTTCATCTGTTCAATGGGTTCAATTATGTTAAGAGTCTTGGATATTGGTAGAGATCTTTGTATAATTTCAATTTAGATCTCATCCTCTTCATTTGGTGGAAGATCATGATATTATATGGGCATTACATTAGTATAATCACATACAATGGGAAGTCCATCACTTGTGGTCCTCTCCATAAATTATATCATTTGAGTTATATATTCCTATTCTTAAGTAACAATATCTTTTATTTTGAGTAATATTACAAAGAATACTCATCCTCCTCCTTACAGAAGTATATATTTAATGGGTATCATAGGATGTGGAAATATATTTCATTCTACCAAAAGTTGATATTATATCAAGATAGAGACTACCAGTCCCCTCTCAGTATAGAATAATATTATTATATTTGGATTATGACAATTATCTCTTAAAGATTAATCCCATTATAATTATATACATATTATTTATGTATATGATAAGTCACATTCACCCATTTAGTAGTTTTCATTTATAAAACAGCCTTCATGGTTTGTAATAGTTATTGAATAGTTATACTAAATTAGAATGATGTGATAGAAAATAGTGAACGATAATTAAATATAATTTTTTTATATCTTAAATGAAAAAATAGTTTAATAGTGAAACAATCATTTCCATGATCCACCTTCACAATGTTAATAACATAATATCACCCTATCTCTCTTGTACTTGGGGATTGTAATCGTAGGTTATCGTCAACAACCCTTGGGTTAGTTCATTAGTTTTCATCGTTCAAACATTCATTATAGGCAAATCATTCCACAATGGGTATAGGATTTATCTTAATTTGTTACATAAATCCCATTAATGGTATTATTCATATCACTTCTATATGTGTTGGATTGATGGCCCACCTTTTAAAACATGAAAATTCTCATTGGCCCTTAAGATATTTTCCACATTATTTTTCACACACTTATTTATATGGGATGTTCATTTTTATTTCCACCATTAGTTTCATCTAGAGACCCCCTAGAGTGAAGATCCATTTTATGCTTCTTATATTTAGTCCAAGGATACAACTAAGGATCACCCATTTCATTCTCAAAATTTAGGGAACATTAATCAAAATATTATTATATTTCAAACTATTTAATTTAAAAATATCATAATATAAAAATCATTAACCCACTAAAGAATATTCATCTTGTAATTTTGGCGTTAATGATAAAATAAACATCATATCTTGTAGGGATTGTGATGTTATTTTCATAATATATGATAGATATGACATTTTTTTTGAGTGAAATGTACTCACACTCCATTTTAAGATAAAGTGTAAGGGGAAAATATTTATTTTTATATAACCAAATGAATCAATAAAACCACTTATGTTATATATCTTAATAGATATTTATATTATTGAAAGGTGTAGACAACTTATCATGTTCTCCCCTAAGGTAGTAAGTAACCATAATTACGTTCTCTTTCTCAAAGCATTAAATGATAGAGAATATCTCTACAATTTTACTGCTTCCTTGTTAATTAATATGGGATTTGAAGATGCACTAAAAGGTGAAGGTCCCTGATATATAAAGGACGAAACAATAACTTTACCTATTATAGGGAATTTTACATGATTAAATTTAGTATAGTTATCATGATTTAGCTGTTCCAATACTGCCATGGGGTAGTAATATAATACCCCTATCATGTTAGGAATTTCATTAGTTCATTAATCTCATTACCCATTGCATATGTCATTAAAAATGATTCCTCATACATCTAACCATATTCTAAAATGAAGGATAGTCCGCAATGTAAGTACTTTGATTAATAGGGGTATATCATATAAACTATAACTTTGAATAAGTAACTAATACATGACGTATATATATATGAAATTTTGAATTTACATGATTCTATATACATTATCCATTTTTAGTATCCAATTAGATTCCCTAACGTCATTATAATCTATAAAAAAGTTATTAATATACTACATAATGTTTTATAAATTGAATATAAATTTAAAAATGAATATTCATTGGGATTGTATATCCAGATACGCAAGTTGTCCTCTTTTTCATTCCCCTTATCATAGTTTATTTAATACACAAGAAACCCTATTTGGGATTATACCAAAAGGTAAAAATCTTCCAAATCCTATATTAACATTACAGTATCTAGGTATATATCGAATTCCAAAGAAAAAAACACACAATCACTACTTAAATATAATTTTAAGACATAATCTTATAGATATTATTATCACTTAGAAATATCCCTAGGGTTTTCACTAAGATAATGTCATCATAAAATCTATAAAGAACCAGACCTTCTTTTGATTGATACGGTAGTGACCCAAACCCAAAACACACATTATTTCTAAATTGTTAAAATTATTTTCCACAAAATACATTCAATGTATTTGGTTATATAATTTCATTATAAGGTGAGACATAAATATATTTTATATTTGTCATAAAAAAAATTTTATTCAAAAAAAATAGTTCTCATATATTTTAATGATCTTAAAAAAATATAATAGATGTGATGGGGATAATATATATGGAAAACGGAGATATTGAAATACAAGTAAGGGAAAAACATGGAATAAAATCATAAAATTAGAGTCAAGAGGCATAACATGACATGATATTTTTTTTGACCCTAAAAATGGATTCACCGAGTAGTAAAATTATGTCATAAGATCAAAAACATGTACCAATAATAGAAAACCTGATATTATAAACAAAAGTCAAGGGCCAGTCACAATACCACCATCATTAATTGTTAAATGTCTTATAGTGTATTAGTTTCAACACCTAATCCCTCAAATAATATATAATAATATATAAATATTTAAATAATGAAATTAGGGCTACATAATTCTAGTCTTACCCATTACATTAATGAAAATAATATAGTTTCATGGAACATGTTTAAAGTAAACCATAGATAAATTATAAGTGTGATCAAACCCTGGATAAAGAAGTGGGTTTAAAATTTAGGATTCAAGGAATAACCATAGACTAAATCCTATGTATTACCAAGAGAAAATGGTATTGAATAATTTTGATGTAAGTATTTTAAAATGAATCATTAATATTTATTATTCAACTACAATATTTATATTTCATGAGATGGATCAAATTGAAGAATTATTCTAAACACACCACTTGGGAGAAGAATTATGAAATAAGAAAATGATTGTTTGATAATGAAAATAAACTTTTATTATCCACAAAACCAAAGTTAAAATAATATTCTTATCTATAATATACATAGGGTTTTATAGGATATTATGGGTTTAAAACATTTGATGGGGGTGATTCATCATGTGAGATAATAAATTTGAATGTTCCCATAAACAGACTTTACATAAAAGTGTGAATTTAAAAGAGAACTAAATACATGTATAATTCCAAAAATTAAAGATATATTTAACTAGGTATATATATAATTTTTATATATACATTAATAATATAAGTTCATGATAATAATATTGTAGAAAATGGTTGTAAAATAAAGAATATGTGCAACTGAAAAGTAGAAAGGGTGGTATCGAAGAGCCATGACCTCATTTCCAAAAGCACAGTTCCCTTACACGTAACATCCTGAATAATCGAATTTAGTTAATTAAGATATTTAATTAGAAACATATACATAATTATTAGTTAATATAAAGTCTATTTATCATATTTTATGTCTATTAAATTACATTATTTTTTCTTATGTCGATTACATGATGTTATTTTCTAAATTTCTATGAAACATTCATCTTATGTTTCACATGGTATAAGTAATTTTGAATATTTTCATAATCAATATAATTTTAGATTTATTTTTTCATTTATTTTTTTATCATCACAAAATTTTTATTGTTTTATAGTTTTTTTTCATGAATGTAATCAAATTAGAAATCTAATTTGATAGTTCTTCTTAAGATATTAAATTAAGAATAAATATTATTTGTTAATAAAAACTATTAAATATTTATGATTATAATTAAATAAATTTAATATAATTTTAAATCAACTTTTTATAGATTAAATATATATTTTATGAAACTAATTTTAGTCTATATAGAAAAAGAGTGAAACAACATCTTGTCGGGGCAGTAGTCCACAAGTACACATGGCGAAATTTTCATTTTTCCAATGCTTTTTGGGATTTGATATAAAATGTATAGGACATTATTATAATAAAATATATAATATCAATAATATTTTTTTATCAAAATATTATTGATATTATATTTTTATTGGGGGTAGAATAAGTTGTGGTTGAAAATATTACCTCTCTCTTTGGATGTGCTCTTGTGTTCACCACCTTAGGGAACCTTAGTCAGGTCTTTTGTAAAAATAAAAGCTTCTAATAAATAGGTAGTGGTTTCAAGAGAGAAGAGTATTAATTTTGGGTACATTATATGGGAATATGAAAATTTGGATAGGTGGAGGGTTGGTGGTAAGATTTATAATTGAAGAGAATGGTGGTTTTGGGGATATATAACTCTTTAATATGAATGGATAAAAATTTTCACATTTCATGTAAAGAAAAAGTGAATTATAATAGATTTTTAATGGTATAATGTCGAGAATCACTCAAACAAACTTTTAAACACATCATTTAAACATGTCTTAATGTAAAATTCTCTCAAAATTTTACAATTAAAATTTTTGTCATTACCGAGAAAACTAATTTTGACCTAAGTAATTTTTTATACAAAAAATAAATAGATAATTATTATATAATTTTATCCTATTGATTATAAAAATAAAATCCAACATATAATTTTTTTTATAAATTTAGGGAAATGTTATTTAACATTAGAACATGTAAAATGAAAAAACCCATTTTTATAAAATGTGAATTTTAAGCATACATTTTATATTTAGGATAAAAGTATAAAAAATATTTATTAAATTGATAATTAAATATTTATTATTAATAAAATAATATTAAATTTGTGTTAAAATTATCCATGACCCAAATTTCATTATGCGGAAATTTTATTAATAGAAATAGATGAAAAATAATTTTCATCATTAAACTACCAAACTTTTCCAAAATGTCAAACCTAATTTATATATTTCATAATAAAATTTTAAGAATAACCATTTTAAATTTATAAAACAAACTTCATATAGTAATAGTTTTTTCAAAAAAAAATCATGGAATAATGTGATAAAATTTATTGTATTTGTAAAATCTATTTTTCACTATTCAACTAATGATCAATTTTTTTGGAAAATCACAAAATTTAATTTTCAGTTAATATTTAATTGGTAAATTTAAAATGATGTAATTTTCTATTCAAATTATAAATATAAATGTATTATAAATATATTAATTCTAAATGTAGTTAATAATATTTATTCTGACTAGTTTAATATCTTCAATGGCCATCTTGAATAATTTAATTTTACTATAGCTTCATTGTTTTTACTTTATAGAATTATTGAATGTAAAATATGATACTTGAATAGAAAACATAATAAGGGGTAATAATTAATAACATCATTATTTGATACAAATATTATTAATTATATAACATCAAATGAGTTTTATAAGATAACAAACACACATTTAAGAATACAGGTTATATCATATAAAAATAAGAAAAAATACTACATTTCATTTCAAAATAACTAAGAATTAACAATAATTTTGAAATCCAATTGAAATCATGGAAATAAATATTAGTAAATTAATTATGTTTGTAATGGTGAAATATTGTTTTCATGGTGAAAAAGTTGAAAAGTGATTCTTTTCAATCTTTTGATAAGAAAAAATGTGGAAAACATTAAAAGATTCAATTAAATGTTTTATAAAAAGAGTGGACTTTGAAGAAACCAACCTTAATTAATTATAGAATCATATATGAAAAAATATATTAAATAATCTAATGAATATGAAAATAATTTATGATTATTACATACTGAAAAGAAGAGGTTTTACTATTATAAAAGAAATTCAAATATCATTTTTTCATTTTAACATCATTTTTTAAATGAATCATTTTCAAAAGATATTTTACATACAATTTGATATTGGTTAAATAAAAAAGTTGTTTAATTATATTTAAATAAAGAATTCCACATCTTTTACACATATAACTAATATGTAAAACCATTTTTCAGAATAGTTATCTATATAAAAGATGTGAAAATTTTCCTTTTCTTAATGTTTTTCATTAGTTGTATAGATAATCGATATGAACATGTTTGTCTATGACGATTATATTTGTAACTGATGTGAAAAGCTATAATAAATATTAGGAAATATTTTTTTTTCATATTACATAACATTTATTGAAAGATAAGATATAAATCAATTTATTTCATAATCCAAATGAAAAAAAGATTTAATATTTTTTTCTACAAACATGGGTTTATTTCCATTAACATTAGAGATTACATCTTGTCAGCCAATATTTTAATGATGAAAAAATAATGAGAAAATTTTGGCACTATCATGCAGATCCAATATATAAGATTAACCATAATTGACTAAATCATAATCATAAAAAATAAATAATAAGTTTCATAAAATTGTTTATATTGATTAAAAATTTATAATATAACTAAAAATTAAGATAAATTAAGTTATAAAATTTATTAAATGGTGGAATATTTTTAGAACAAGAAATTGAAAAGTATGATGTAGAAAACTTATGAGTTAAATGATTTATACTAATTGGGTAGATGTATTTTTAGGAAAAAATAAAAAATTCTCATTCATGGAATGTATCCATTAATGATATAGAAAAAGTAGAAAATGTGCAATGTTAAAATGGAAAATCCAAAACATTGAATTTTAAAAAAATTCATAGAATCATATTAACATAATTTTTTAATAAAATGATAAATATATAATAGTATCCCTAGTTTTTGAAAAAATTTATATCAAAAGTAAATATATAATGATGGTTATTTTCAAAAATTAAAATACATGTAATTGAAACATACTTTTAATTTTTTCATTCAAAAATTGATTTTAAATGTATATTTTTATCTTTGATTTTTCAAAACCAAGGTTTAATGTATATTATATTGTCTGTATTTTAAAAAACATTGTTACATTTTCTTTTTTAGGGCTATTTATTAAAAAATGAAGTCAAAATATCAATATTGAAATCTAATTTTATACATGTTTTTTGTATTCTGACATATAAGCATCACATCAGAAAAATTATTTACTAATTAAATGAGATTTAAAAGGTATTCATAAAACCCCTATAATGAATATAGGATATGAAAATGGTTGGGGTTTTAGAGATAAAGTTTACAGAATTATCCCTTGATTAAAATTTCATTGTAATAATATTGATTTATAAATTGGATTAGAATGAAACAATTATGGATTTAGTAACATTTATCTAAAAAATACATTAACGTAGGTAACATTAAGTGGATTTGTAAATCTATTTAATTTCATTAAATTTATGATGAATGGACTCTGTAATTTAGTATATAAACTAAACGAAATAAAACAATTTGGGAATATGAAAATTGTCTCAAAAAAGAAATTCATAAGGAGGAAACCCTTACTATTTTAATCCATACATCAACTAAATATATTTAATATCTACTTTAATAAACATTACCATCTTAACCACATATTTTATAGATTTATAATATACATAACCTTTTTTACTTTTTCAATATAATAATTTATTATACGTTCATTAGCTAGTTAATGTTTGTTTTCAACATCATATCTTAGTAATTTCAATATTTAATATGTGTTTCATAATATGGATTTCATACCCCATTATTTGATTACAATTTCTATATTCCTATAATTATAAAGGAGTATAAATAATTATGTTTCCACTGTTTATGCAGAACCATACACATTAGATTTAAATTGTGGGGATGCTTTGTGAAAATGGAATCCAAGAAACATTTATTTATGGTAATATACAATTATAAAAAGATTATTTATTTATTAATAATTTGGGGGTAACGAAAACATATACATGCACACACAATCAGGAACCCTAGTGGGCTAAGCCTCATCAATCCCCTCATGGATGGGAAAACACATACTCGACCTCTTTAATTACAATAAAACATTTTCTAATTTTTGTGTAAACATTAAATAGTAATATTAATGACATATATAACAACATTATAAAATTTATATTCATCCAAAATAAATTTAATAACCATCAATTTAAGGAGGAAATGAAAAAATTGTCTCATTCATGAAGATGGTAGTCTTCATGTAACATGAATAACAGTTTCATTTCTTAATGAATTTGAGGAATGCTTATATTGTTCATTACATAAATATAAAAACATTTTAGTATACATATTATATTTATGAAATTATATTTTAACTTCTAGAATATATTATAAGTATGTATATTAAGAAAGTATTTAATTTAAAAAGAAAAATAAGAGGTTGGGAATGTTTTACTGTAGAAAATTCAATAACTCATTTAAAAATTATATTAACCCCTTGAAGGGTGGTTTTCTATGAGACTATAACCTCTAGGGAATGTCTATAAGTTTTGGGAAGGGCTTTGAGCAGTTTTGAGTAATACCATGAGGTTAATGATATAAAGATAAGTGGGGTAGTAAAGAAATCCTTTTATATGTGAGATGAGTTTCATTTTTATAAACATTCATTAAAGTATAATAAAGGCCCGTCACTTTAAATGTAAAGTGGAGGAAAAACAGGAAAATAATAGAGAGGTGGTAATTCTGGGTTGATCCACCTATTCTCTAAAGAGAGAAGGGGTTAGAATTAAAATATTTGAGAAATTTTCCCATAAATTTAATAGTTTACCATAATTTAAATCACCTGAAAACTTATTTTTTACCTCTGTAACTAATATTAATGACTAAAAAAGAAATTAATATTATTTACTAATTTATATATTATTATTCCGAACATTAAATCAATTTTATTACATTAATTTTATAAATGTGATAATATTAAATTATGAAATAATAATTTATTAATACGTAAGAACACATTTTAATTAAATTTATGTTATGTTATAAATTGAAAAAAAGTTTCTAAATTAAAATTTATATTTCTAAATTTTTAATTTTACTTCTTAAATAACCCTTTATTATAGAATTTGAACTCTTAATTTTTTACATGATTCCTAGTTCATAATAATTTCATAAATTCCACTATATTTTTATAAATAATAATGTGTACAATTAAAAAAAATATCATTTAAAAAAATAGAAAAATTCATCCTAATTTCATATTGTTATTATTTTTCTACAAATGATTTTTAAAAAAAAATTATAATCCCATTATTTAGGATTTTATATTTTAAATGAAGCATAAAAATAATCAAAATTATTTTTATATAAAAATGAAACTTTTAAATTTCAACTATACATATTCATATTTCAATAGAATTACAAATTAAATTTTTATTAATCTATTATTCATATTAACCAATTTTTTTATCATTATCGAATCAAAATATATATATATCCTCTTAAAATTTAAATCCATAGCACAATTTTTTTTTAAAATAATACATTATCAAGAATAAAATGAATTTATTCTCTTACATTCCTAGTAATAATTATTGAATGATATTTAACTAATTTTTTATATATATTATCAATATATTTAATCAAATATATTTATTATGAAAACAAAACATCAAAATAGTTTTCTTTGTAAAAATAATACGTTTCGGTTAAATTATTTTTCTCAAAACACTATTACATATTTATACACATAAAATTTAATTTTAATAGACCATTGATATTAAAATATTCATTTATATCTTATAAATATATCATATTATACAATATTAATAATAATATTTAAAATAAATATATATTTTAATAAATTAATATTTATTATATATAATAGTTTTTTATTATTTTTTATTAATGCATTAAATTATTATAATTTTTTTATAATAAAAAAAGTTCAATATAGCTTTCAGATGCATGTGTTTACAACATACATTTTTCCAGCAACCATATTTCTACTGACCATATTTCCAATGGATATATTCCCAAGCACCATATTTATAATACTTAAGATTATTATTAATTATAACCATAGTAAAATTAATAATTCATTACATTATCACTTTTAAAGCATACTTTTCATTATCTATTGATGCTTTTATATTAGGAATTTTCCATTCATAATTTTTTCCATAATTCTTGGATTACTTTTACTAATGGTATTCTGAAAAATTGAATATTATCTTTTGTAATTTCTCATTATAATTATATTATAATTTTTTTACCATTACTCTCTTTTAATTTATGCACTTTTAAGAGATGAAATAACCCATGGTATTATGTAATCCATGGAATGTAGTACATTGTTTCATGCACTCTTTATAATAAATTTTTATTAGAAATTGATACTCATTTTTTAATTTGATCTATTTTTTTTAGTTTTTACTCAAATTAAATTAACCAAAATTTATGGGATAACATATCTAATAATTATATATATAGTTTTTAGAATTATTTTTCCAAAAATCTTGGGTTATTATTGTTAAAAACACGCTTTTCATCAAGTGGTTACTTTCTTGTTTAATAAATGATTATTATCCCAATGTAAAATTCATTGAAATATTATCAAAAATGAATTAATTTATGGATATAGTGAGGGAATAGCCTTGAAATCCTATTATAATTTCAAAGACAATTATAAGTGAATTATTTCAGTAATATGAAATCACCAAAGCTTGTACAATTCTTCATGCATCATCCTCAGGTTTCTTTGGACTATGGATTAGGTTTCCACCGAATTTCATCACTCAAGATAGAATAACATATGTTTCATTCTTTTGGATTCATATATTAAATGACTACATTAATTACATCATCTTCTATCCAACAATATGAATGGTCATTTTCAGAGATATTTCATATCTTTATATCTATAATGTAAATATTTTTTTATCCAAGAGTCTCATACCTAGAAACTATTCATCATAACAATTCATTATTAAGTCATAAATAGATGTTATTTGATTTACTACTAATGTTTTCAATTTTCAATAATCATTTTATCCCCAACTGATAGATAATATGGGTTGTGGGATATTAATGAATTAACTAGACTATGGTGTGACACTAAAAATCAATGCGTAATGTATGATGTTAATTCATGAAATATATATTAAAAAAATGGACTTCAATTGAAGTCAAAATAAAAAAAATATCATTTTATATCTATTTTGGATCTCTCATAAGATCCACCAAATCCACCATTAAATTTCCATGTGATCATATGTTTACATCATGGTATCTGTATCAACTAATGTTGGTCCCCTTGGGTTGTGACATTGCCAAATCTTTATGAAATTTTCACCATATAACTTCTAAAACAACTATAACATCAAATTATCCCCACATAGTGTGTTATGAAATGAAATGATTGGATATAACATGATAGTTTTGATTCTTATAGAAATGTAATAACAACATAACAATGTAGATAAACCGACGGGGTAATGGATTCATATATTTAAATGTGTAGTTCATTGATTCCCCAGTCCCTATAACATGAACCATTTCCTTGAAAACAATGACCACTTCCATCTCAAACCTATACAAATAATCTTATCACAACTATTCAACATGAAACATATATCTCCCCACAATTCTGGATGTATATTTTCCATGGTGTAATAAATCGCGATATGATTTCATTCTTAACATTATAGTCAAAATATTTTTCTTTCATTAGATAATTCCACTTTCATAACTCTCCTATATAGG
This sequence comes from Viscum album, assembly GCA_963277665.1. Classification (NCBI taxonomy): domain Eukaryota; kingdom Viridiplantae; phylum Streptophyta; class Magnoliopsida; order Santalales; family Viscaceae; genus Viscum; species Viscum album. The sequence continues at coordinate 1,133,626,845 of OY728141.1, read as the reverse complement.
AATAACCAATCCTTAAGTCAGTATCACAATATGTTAGAAATATTAGATGATTGATAAATCACTCATCAGATTAATAATATTCTTATAAATTATTAAGTCAATCAATTTGTGGAATGATCATAATAATTAATTCCATGAGTTCAGCATCATTAGTATGATTACATATCAACCATAGTATATTTATAGAGTAGGAAATACATCAGTGGTTTGAGGCATCCTTGTATGAGTAAATTCTTCTTCTAGTTCAACTAATAAAGACCTAATAATATCCTTTTGCCCTTGGTATTCTCCATCTTAAAGACTAATTCAAATATTAACCAACACTTCTAATCCATATTATACAATATTCATAATATTCTCTAATCTTCACCATGATACCATATAATCATCTAATTCTCTTCTATCCATATTTCTAATTATCCTTCATAATAATTATAATTATTTTATGTGATAAGACATGAAAAATATCACGATTCATTTGAATCATAAGGATAAGATCTCATGAATACATGAAATACAACCTTATGAATCATATATTGATGTAATATAATAGTGTATCATAAATCCCTTATTAATCAAGTAGAATTAATATAAAAATTCATTAGAATGTTCATTCCACCACTTTACCTGGTCCTATAGTGTCTTTGATAGATCTCCATAGATTCATAAACAAGAAATCGTATTTCCATTTAAATCATCCTTGATCATCATAAGGTGTTCCAAGATATATCATGGTCTTTATAATCTATTTAATTCACTATTACTCTATAAGTATTAAAGATCTTTTCATGGAAGGTGAAATTCAATGACATTCATATAAAACAAATCCATGTACCCTATTATGAATCTTTTTAATGACTTAAACAAATAAAAAATATACACTCAAACACCTTCATTAATCATCATGGGTAACTTGGATTCCTATCACATAACCATAATATATTATATTGTAGAATCATTTATGAACCTTATTCCAGGGAAAAATCATTACATCATATATCTTAAACCTAACTTATAATAATCCTTTTCAGACATCATATTCTCTGATAAATCTAACACATCATGAACATATCGATTTCTCTAACATATATCACACTTTTCAATGTATTCTAAAACAATCATGTTCCAAATCATCATGTTTGAATAGTTTCTAAAATTATGGATAATGATATATAATTTTATAAAAATATAATTCCACTATACACATAATTTATATGGTAACATCAAGCTATATTGGTGAGATGAAAATTCCTTCGAATGAGAAATAGATTCGTTATTATCACAATATGGATCAATTACTCCATAAATCAAAGAAATTTCTACATGATTTTTTATTTTCTTCTTGATCTAAAATACATACATTACAACACATGATGTAACAATTCCATTTTCATCTATTTGTGAGTCTACTATGGTGGGTTTTTATAACTATTCAATATAATAGCTCAATCGATGAGAAAAAAAATTAATCCATATTGAGATTTCAAAGAATCATTATCAAAAAGAAAATTAGCATCATTATAACCCCTTCAAATGATCTCATCCACTCCTCCAATGACAAAAAACATATCCTTACTTTTTTTATGTGATTAAGGAAAATCCTCACCTTAATTTAGTGACACTCACAAAGATTGGATCAATTCTTACATCTTATGCTCTATTTTTAGGATACATTGATCATGTATGTCACATGGAATATAATAGAGGTCATATGGTGCATGAATAAAGAACCTGTATACCATTTCCATATATTTATATTTATATTGTTTATACCTTTGATTCATGAAATGTAACAAAAGTAATTCCTTATTTTTTTTACTATTCTAAACATTATTATTTTTCAAATATATGTGCTTTGACTATGCTTGAGAAAACTCATTGATCTCTCTCCATATATATTTATATCCAATATGTTTGTTTCTCCCCCGATTTATTTCATCATGAATAAATTTTCTAACAACACCATTAAGAATATAATGTCATTATATAATGTCATTATATAATTTTTTATTGTTATTATTTAAACCACATAAAATAACAACAATATCACAAAACTCCCCCAAAATCTCTTGTATATACATGAAATATCAATGTTATTTGTGAAATGAAACTCTTTGATAGGTTACTCAAACTGCATGTTTCAACTGCATTAGATTTATTCAATCCATAAATGGACCATTGAAAATTATAAACCATAGATGAATCATTTGGAACATGAAAAAATTCAAGCTATATCATATACATATCGTCAACTAAATTAATATTAATGAAAGTAGATATGAAATAAATTTGATATATCTCATAATCAAAACAAGATGTTATAGAAATAAATACATGAAGGGACATTAATATCACTACTAGATAAATTGATTCTTCATTTTTAATACCATTATTCATTTTTAAACCCTTTTCCACTGAAAAACATTATTGGTAGATAGCATTCATTTCATTTATTATTTATATAACCCACTTTGAACCATATCAGTCTCTCCTATTTAAATGTAACAAAAATTTTCTGAATATATTCAGAATATATTGTGTGAATTTATGATTTTATGGAATTTATCCTTTTCTTATAATCAAGACACTTCATTGTATATCTATATATAGTAGGATCATTATTAATAGACATCACATCATCATCATTTCATATAATAAAAATATACCTCTATGGATCTAAATTAATACTGTTTAATCTTCTTGGTTATTGTATAACACAATTTCTTTATTTTTCCATTAATCGTTATGGATCTGTCTCAACATCCATCTCAGGAACCCTTCACATTTTTGGGTTTTAAATACCTCAAATTTCAACATTCCGCCCACTAAATCCTTTACATTTATATTCATTCTCAGGGAATAAACATGCTAATTACACTAACAAAATATACATAGTGTGATTATAGAAATATATATCTCATACTTTCTTTTAGATAACCAATAAAATATATTTTATTTCTTTTTTGTAGAATTTTTCAATTTAATAATATTTATTAAAAATAATTAATATCCTTAAATCCACATAAATGAAAAATAATGATACTTCTTTTTCATGTCACATATGGTGACTTCATGACCACATTAAATTGGATGTAGTTTACTTGGAATGAAACAATATCTATTACATATCATATGAATTATGTAGGAATTACACAACAACAAATCATTAATCAAACCATGTCTAAAAAGTATGTTTCCTACTATGAGACACACTATTAAACTACGTTTAAATATATGTTTTTGTTGTTAAATAATTTTAAAATCCCAAATATGATCAAAAAAATAATTTCTCAATTATTCACCTCCTTGATATGATTATATAATCTTAATTATTTTATCAAAATGATTTTTACTTTTTTTCAAAATCTTTTTTATCATTACTAGTGTTTTACGATTTTTTCTCATAAAAAACTTGTAATTATACCATATTAATTCATTAAAAATGTTATAAATTACATGATCCCACAAATTGGTTTTTCACACAATTTTACAAAAAAAATTCATTGTAAAATACCACATAATTCCCTATCCTAGTTAAATTATCCACTAAAATGTATATTAGTTATTTCTAATAATAAAAAATATTTCTAGGTGTTATGTGATTCATAATCAAAATTGATTACTGATACATATTTATGGAGTATTTTAATTGATGTCCTATTTATATTTCATAAGTGACAATACCCAAGATTAGTGGTGTTATTATTAACAGTGAACATTAAATTATTAATATTATAGATTGGATTATATACATTTAAATTATATAAAATATTTATCATATTACTAATACCATAGAAAATATCACTAGTATATAAAGAATAAATCATAATCAAAAAAAGATTAAAAAACCCTTCATTTATAAAAAATATTCCAAATTAAAATTTCAATTTAAAATAAGAATAGAATAAGAGTTTTCAAATTCCATAAGAAATCAAATTTTAGCACTTAGATATTATATTCCAACCATTAATGAAAAACTCTTTCTTCTATCTTAACATGTAGATATTATTAAGTTTTCATCAATTCTCTCTTATTGTTTACTATGTTTTTATCAACAAAAATGTGTTATGTATACCAAGTGTCCAATACAAAAGTGTCGGAATTTGAGTAATTGATTTTTATAACCATCATATCCATATTATAAGAATTATTCTACATGAGGACACATCTCAAACTCAGATACCAATATATAGTAATTTTATTTTTACTACATATTAACTACCTCAAATTTATAATCATTATTATTGATATAATATACAACAATTAATTATTTATAGGTGAGTATGATGTTTTACATATTTTCATTAATGAATTTCAATAAATGTAGTCTCACTAAAATGGTGACCCCTGCCATAATTTTCTTTTACTAACCAAGATCTATATTTCACTAGTTTTTTCATCACTTTGGTTCTTCTCCCATCACATATCTATTTTGTTAGGCAGTCATTTAAATCATATCACTTATTAATAATAGATTGATTATTGGAATCATTTTTATCAGATTCCATTATATGAAATAAATAAAATATATTCTTATAATATCTTAATCCTATTTTGGTTTCCCATCCATGTGTAACCCAAATCATAGGATTTAATATAGTTTTTTAATCCTATTAGGTTCACCTATACATCATAGGCCACCTATAATTATTATTTCCTAAAATTTTAGAAAATGAATGTCTTGAAATGTTTTTTCCGTCAGAAGTAATGCGACACATAGTATTTTAGGGGGGTCCTTTTTAAAGTATCTCTTTTTTAATATATATCACATTAATAATAATTTCATAACAATTTATTTTGATGTAATTTTTATTATCAAATGGTTTATTCCTTAATGTATTAATTCTAATGAAAATTTGGGTTTTGAATCCAAGTTCCATCCACCGAATTATTATGATCAAACCGTATTAATGAGAACCTCTTTAAATAAATCAAAATATTTGTCAGTACACCTAAAATAGAATCCAATCCTATTTAGACGTATCAAACTTTATACCATTCTTGAGTAATATAAAAATATTTCAGGTAATGGTTTAGAATTATATGAATTCAATAATACTTATGAGATTAATCTTAGAGCCACATATAGATAGAAACTACTTTTACAGATAAAGAAAAAATAATACATGTAAATGAGTAGTCTGACCAGAATTCCATCCACCAAAGGATACATTAATCAAGAGAAATTTAAATTCCCTTGTAGCTCTAATAACAAAATTTTATAAACTATATTGAAACTATAAATTTATTATAATAAAATTATTACTAATGAATTTAATGGTATATTGAAACTAAATATTATGTTGTCATACGGAGCATTACATGACTATTTTATAAGATTAATTTATTTCAAATATTTATTTTACCATAAACACACATTATAAAAGTTGATTATATATAATAAAATTAATAGGAAAAAATAAATTAACAAAAAAATTATTTATTTTCCAAACATGATATATTAATATGAATTTTTCAGATTTTATTTTGGAATAAAGAATTCTATTTTTAATCCCTAACACTAAAATTTTATATAATATATCTAAACCATAGAAATATTTAAAATAAAAAAAATTACCATGTTTTAATACATAGTGTAACACCCCAGGTAAATAAAGAATATGAAATTTTCATATTTATCCATATTTGTGAATAAAATATTAATATGAATTTAAATGGGACACTATGCTCGATGGCGTACCCAACACGCAACAACGAGTTTCTTGGGAATCTTATGTTGCACTCTAATAATAAAATAATATTATTTTAAATGGAAGTTAACATGTAGCCGTTGTATTGGCGGGGATGGATATAAATAACTAAAATATGATTATATATGTTTTTAAATGTTTTTACATTTATCCAATAAAGGATAAAGGCTTAAAATACGGAAATAATTCAATTTTAGGAGTATATGCCCTAGTTTTCACTAAAGGTTCACTTATCGGCTTTTGATGGCGAACCTTCATTAAATATAGTTTTGTTCACTCTTATAAATTCTATTGGACCAAATAAAACTCTTCTTAAGAATTGGGACATCAAAATTTACTTTGTGTAAATTTTTGGTATCTTTTTGATAAAGTTCATTTTTTAATGAATAGTGTAAAATGTTGTATTTTAATTCAAAACCTCTTTTTAATCTAATTTATTTATAAGATTAGATTATCTTTTTAATTGGTTTTAAAGTGAAATTAGAATATATTTTTACCATTAAATCCAATAGTGTTCGTTGGAATTAATTTCACTTTGAAATCAGACTTAAACTAGTGTCAATCTTTTGATACTTATTGTTTCATAAAAACACGCTATTTGCTCTGACAGAGGGAATTAATTATTAAATTAATTAATGTGACTTATATGTTTTGAATTTTGTAAAATAAACTTCATTTTTGTATTCGGAATATCAAATATATCTTAGGGTGAATTTTTGGGATTTTTCTGAAAAACATCAATTTTTGATGAATAGTGAAACCACTAAGTGGTACTTATAAAAACTGATTTTTCCGTTTAAATGAAATTTTGACATATTTGGGTTTTGAATTTCAAAAATCCTACATACATGGTTGTCATTAAGAAGTAAAATGTGGTTCAATGGGATAAAAATAATTTTTTGGTGAATAGTAACTTATTAAGTTTTTAATCGCGATTAGAGGTAATTAGTGTAGTTTAAGGTAAAAATAATGTTTTAATAATATGAAATGAACTTGACACATGTCCTACCCTCATTGGTTGTGTCATGGCCGACCTAGACAAGCCATGGGTCAACTTTGGGACCCCATGGATCCACTTTGGTTGGGAAATGACATAAATAACTTTTTATTTAATGTTAAAGTAAAAATGACACAAACTTGAGTTAGTTTACGAAAACAATTTTTACATGGGCTTATAAAGATCATATTTTTGATTATAAATATTCATTGGAAATATAAAAATATTTCCTACATCATAGTATTTTTTTTAAAATTTTTAGACTTTAAATAAATTAAATTATTTATGACATCATGATGATGCAACGATGACCTCATTATTTAACGATTTAAATAAAATGGAAAGATAATGTAAAATATACAACCTACACATGGCCAAAACCAATTGGATGAGTATATTTAGAAGCCTTATCACCTTATCCACGAATTATATCAATGTGGGACCTTTTAAAACCGAAACACATTTTCAAATAAAGTAATATTTCTTACTTTCCAAAAGTGCCCCTCCTCTCCTCTTATAAAAGGCCCCCAACTCTACCTCATTTCACACACTCCTCAAGCCTTTGGCTTGGAAAAACCCTACCCATTTACTCTGTACACATCCCTCTCCTAATCCTAGAGGATTCCCTTTGGTCATAATCCTTTCAAAGGAAGCCTTTAGGCTAAAATCAAAAGGAGTTACACTTTTAAAGGTAATTCATTCTCTCATGTTCATTTGTTTTATTTTGCTTCTCCAACCCCCTAAACTCTTTTTATTTACTTATTTTGTAAAAACACCAGTATCTTCAATATACTAGGATGTTTTTATAAGATTTATTCGAGATAAACTCTCACACAACTACATCAAATGGTTAAAGAACATACGGTTTCCGTGGATGGCGAAATTCTGCCTCCCGAAACGATGATTGTTCAATACTCATTTAACACCTTCAAAGGTGGCCATTATGATGTCACTATTTTTATATATGATATATAATATGTTTATGTTTTAATTAATCTTATGTATTTTCATTTGTTTCATACCTTTATGGTTTCCATTGTGGGTAAACACGATAATTTCATTTTAGGAAGTGCGGACTACCGCCCCCTCAAAGTGATTTGATTCGTTAATGCCATACGTGGGACGTATAAAGGATGGATTTAAAGTTATTATATATGATGTTATACTGGAATTATAATATACCTCTATATCATTATTTTTTCTTTCCACTAAAGTATGAGATTGAAATGAAAGTAGCGTTCATGCGTACGTACGGCTTACCGTCTCCATGAACGGTGCATTTCATTTCTTACCTCTAAATGATTATGTAATATTATAAATACATGTATTTGCTGGATATATATGATATATATGATATGAAAATCATGAATCTCATTCTGGATATAATGAACCTTTGACCACACAAACAACATGTAATTGTAAGAAGTCCATTTTCGACTTAAGAACCAAATATCGAAAAAACAAACATTATTAACTTAAATGATTACATAATTTTTATAACATTGAAATAAGTGATATAAAAGGAATAATGAACTTTAAGAAGGTTCATAAGAAAGTATAAATTAACTCAAGTTTATTATTCAGGACGTTAAAGAACAATCGAGTCAAGTCGGACCTGAGGTAAGGGATCCTACTCCTCTCTTTCTTTTTAAGTACACTCTTTTATGTCATTCCTTTTAAAGCTCAACTTTATTGTTATTGGGATGTTATTTTATATTACTCTTACTGTAATTTTTATATGATGAGAGACCCTATTCTCTCTCATCAATCCATTTTGGAGGTTTTATGTGGCGCCGTTAGGCTGCCGAGTTTTCGTAAGGGATTTTTTATCTCACTTTTATTCCCGTGAGATTTATGCTACATTTGACACAATTTCCTTTGAGTGGTGTATGTAATCCCCATTATTTTACTCATTGTGTAATATAATTTCTTTTATGAGTATTTACATCAATGTTGTATTGTCATTCTTTCACTAGGTGTATGTTTTGAAAGATACCCATGTCGGTAAGGGAACCTTTCACCCTCCTCATTTTAAAAGACTTCATTTGTTATGTCTTTTAATTCACATAATATTATGTTGGGATATGTTCTTCTATATCCTGATTGATGTAAATTTTATGTCCAAGTGATGAGATTCCCTTTTATCTCTCATCAACTCATTTTCTGAATTTTTGAAGTGACGCCGTTTAGGCTGTCGAATTTTACCAAGGGAACGTTTTAACCCAATTTCGATTTCTTTGGGTTCAACTTGTAGTTATTGAATATGTCATCCTTTGAATATGTGTGAATGACCTTTTATTGTTTTACACTTAATATCCAATTATATTGGGTGTATTTATATTTGCCACACATAATTTTGAGATTGAATTATCCTTAACTTAAGGATACCTTCTTTATAAGGGATTTCATCACATTTTACATCCCTATTGAGACTTCATTTTTGTTATGCACCAATTCACTCTTATATGGTGTATATACTGTCCTTTGGAATATTATATCATGAATCCATTTATTCTCAAGATATTATAAAGTTTTGATTTAATGTTATTCCTCAATTATTGTATTCAAGTGTCTCTAATTTTGGTAAAAACCCTTTAACCAAAACATCGCTTTAAATGTTTTAATGATTTGTTATTATTAATATCCATGTTTTCAAAATGGTTTTAAGAATTTATTTATATGGATATTAATGGTTTAAAATGTTAAAATCTTCAAGGTGGTATGAGACACTTTGATTCAAAAATCTCCTTATTAAATGTTTTAAATGGTTTTGGAAAATGGTTTCTTTTTGAACGGATTCATTATTTCAATATACTAAAATGTTATATTGTGATTGAAATGTGGAAATGTTATGTTTCCTTTATTCATGTTTTATGTGATACGTTTATGTTAGGGTTCTTGGGCATTGTTATGAAAATGGGTGGTTCCGTGATAAACTAAGGGCGGGTGAGCCCGATATAGCTCTCCAATGCATTGGGTAACGCGAAGGAGTGAAATGTTAAGGTTTCACCAAAGAGATTTAGGGAATATACTGTGATGGGTATTCCAAATGTAACCAAGAGGGTTACTCCCTACGTAAGAATGTTATGAATGCCTCAAGTTACCTTTATGTCTTATGTTTTCTATGATTTATTCATGGTTTGATGAGGTATGTTAAAGTGCCTATGTTTTATTGGTAAAGTATGATTTCATTCTTATGTATATATGAACTCATGTTTCCTTTCCATATTTTTATAACCCTTACTGAGCTTTTTATGCTCATCCCAAGTTTTTGAAATGTTTTTCATAGGTCAAGGGAAAGGTACATGATGTGATGATAGTGTCAAGGATGTGTCAAGAAAGAATCCATGTTTTATTTTCAATATGTTTCTGTTGATGGAAAGAATGAATACTGTCTTTTATGTAACCACTTTGTTTAAATGTGGAATGTAATGAAAGTTTCATGATCTAATTCTCTAAAACTCTAAACCTAAAAAGATCCTCAATGTGTAATCTTGTAATAACTCAAGATTAAGTAAGGTTTAAGGCTGGGGCCTTATAGTTGGTATCAAAGGTTGGTTTAGATAACTTTATAGGTTAGGGTATTCTTTGAGCATAAGTGAAATTACCATAATGGTTAGGATTTCAGAAAGAGTCCAAGTTTTAGATAAAGTGAATGAGTTAGTATATCTTAGTGTTTATCTTACTCATTAGTACATGATGGTTTTGTTGATATACTTACACTGAAATTTCTGTTTTTAGTGAATGGATGGATCTAGCAGGCACCAAAGAGACAACAGGTTTGAAGGAAACTGTGGTGGTTTATGATTAAGATACTAGATTAAATGGGGGATTCAATGAGGAAACTCGTGGTTGTTCTAAACCAACTGTCAAGGAGTCATGATCAACCACTTGAACATTGATATGTTCTATAATGCATCATGTACGAGATGACCAATCGATGTTGAAGTTCAGTTAATAATTAAAAAGGTAACCATTAGGGTTTATATGATCCTTACTTTTTAGGTAATTATGGGTTACTCTATGATATGATGGAAAATGAAAGGAATGAGATAAACTTGAGGTTAAAATATGTTATGTTTATTTTTGAAGATTTTATCTCATTTTGGGGAATGTTTTAAGAATTATATAGTTTTGGAAAAAGGACAACACACAGACCGTGTGACAACCCGTCGCGTCGGACAAAGCTGCGGGAATCGAACCCACAACCAAAGTGCGACTGGTATTTATCGCCTACCACTGGACTACGTAAAGTCCCTGGTTAGTTTGACTGATTCTTTTTAGTTATATGATTTTATGAATTAAGAGTAAGTTTATTTTGGGTTATTTATGAAAATGATTAACCTATCATGGAGGATATGTGATTAGGATAATTACTTTTCAATGTGAGACTTTAGGAGCGACTGATGTTGTTTGGAGATAAATGTTACAATTTAACTTGGAAGACTATGTGACTAAATCCTTCAAATATTTGGGTTTCAATCTTAGTTTGGTTTACTTTGAAGGATTTTATGGGCAAATTGTTTATCTAGTGGTCCTCATTGAACTTTGGGTTTTGTTGGACAAATTTTGGAGGTTAAGAATAGATTTACTTTTTTATAAAGGGTTATCCTTTTCTGGATTATCTGATCTTGTACTAACCTTTTTGGTTTTGGTTTTGGTTAAAGTCTAAAGACATGGGAAGTATATCGTTCTCTTTTGTGGATTAGGTGATTTTCTAAAAGTTGATTATAGTACTCTTAATGTGAACACGTCTTCCTAAATACTCGTCTTTTGGAGAAAATATGAGTTTGTGTAAGGAATCTAATAAAAATTGAAAGTCAACATGATAAGTGATTATGTTTCCTTATGAATAAATTCCTCAATAAAATGTAACTTAAAACAAAAATGTTGTCTATTAACTTTTCCTACTGGGGAATCGAATACCGTTTAACCCATCACAAGTTTGTGATTTTCTCATGGTTAACTTTCTCCTAAACATGTTTTCTATCACTCTCCATCAGAACATGACCCTATGTTTTCTCCTCCATGTCCATATTTTTCTACATGTAATCCTAGTATGGGTTAAATCTGGTGACCTCTGTACTTATCTTTCTTTATTTTAAAGTGATTGTTTTACCAACTCTTGTTCTGATGTGGGACTTTCAAGGATGTTTCCAAGCTCAATTTTAAAAATTGCGAGGATGCAATTCCCAAAAGGGGGGAAGGATGTAACACCCCAGGTAAATAAAGAATATGAAATTTTCATATTTATCCATATTTGTGAATAAAATATTAATATGAATTTAAAGGGGACGCTATGCTTGATGGCGTACCCAACATGCAACAACGAGTTTCTTGGGAATCTTACATTGCACTCTAATAATAAAATAATATTATTTTAAATGACAGTTAACATGTAGCCGTTGTATTGGCGGGAATGGATAGAAATAACTAAAATATGATTATATATGTTTTTAAATGTTTTTACATTTATCCAATAAAGCATAAAGGCTTAAAATACGGAAAGAATTCAATTTTAGGCGTATATGCCCTAGTTTTCACTAAAGGTTCACTTATCGCCTTTTGATGGAGAACCGTCATTAAATATAGTTTTTTTCACTCTTATAAATTCTATTGGACCAAATAAAACTCTTCTTAAGAATTGGGACATCAAAATTTACTTTGTGTAAATTTTTGGTATCTTTTTGATAAAGTTCATTTTTTTAATGAATAGTGTAAAATGTTGTATTTTAATTCAAAACCTCTTTTTAATATAATTTATTTATATGATTAGATTATCTTTTTAATTGGTTTTAAAGTGAAATTAGAATATATTTTTACCATTAAATCCAATAGTGGTCATTGGAATTAATTTCACTTTGAAATCAGACTTAAACTAGTGTCAATCTTTTGATACTTATTGTTTCATAAAAACACGCTATTTGCTCTGACAGCGGGAATTAATTATTAAATTAATTAATGTGAATTATATGTTTTGAATTTTGTAAAATAGACTTCATTTTTGAATTCGGAATATCAAATATATATTAGGGTGAATTTTTGGGATTTTTCTGAAAAACTTCAGTTTTTGATGAATAGTGAAACCACTAAGTGGTACTTATAAAAACTGATTTTTCCATTTAAATGAAATTTTACCATCTTTGTGTTTTGAATTTCAAAAATCCGACATACATGGTTGTCATTAAGAAGTAAAATGTGGTTCAATGGGATAAAAATAATTTTTTGGTGAATAGTAACTTATTAAGTTTTTAATCGCGATTAGAGGTAATTAGTGTAGTTTAAGGTAAAAATAATGTTTTAATAATATGAAATTAATTTGACACATGTACTACCCTCATTGGTTGTGTCATGGCCGACCAAGAAAAGCCATGGGTCAACTTGGGGACCCCATGGATCCACTTTGGTTGGGAAATGACATAAATAACTTTTTATTTAATGTTAAAGTAAAAATGAAACAAACTTGAGTTAGTTTACAAAAACAATTTTTACATGGGGTTATAAAGATCATAATTTTGATTATAAATATTCATTGGAAATCTAAAACGATTTCCTACATCATAGTATTTTTTTTTAAAATTTTTAGAATTTAAATAAATTAAATTATTTATGACATCATGATGATGCAGTGATGACCTCATTATTTAACGATTTAAATAAAATGGAAAGATAATGTAAAATATACAACCTACACATGGCCAAAACCAATTGGATGAGTGTATTTCTAAGCCTTATCACCTTATCCACGAATTATATCAATGTGGGACCTTTTGAAACCGAAACACATTTTCAAATAAAGTAATATTTCTTACTTTCCAAAAGTGCCCCTCCTCTCCTCTTATAAAAGGCCCCCACCTCTACCTCATTTCACACACTCCTCAAGCCTTTGTCTCGGCCAACCCCTGCCCATTTACTCTCTCCACATCCCTCTCCTCATCCTAGAGGATTCCCTTTGGGCAGAATCCTTTCAAAGGAAGCCTTTAGGCTCAAATCAAAAGGAGTTACACTTTTAAAGGTAATTCATTCTCTCATGTTCATTTGTTTTATTTTGCTTCTACAACCCCCTAAACTATTTTTATTTACTTCTTTTGTAACAAAACCATTATCTTCAATATACTAGGATGTTTTTATAAGATTTATTCGAGCTACACTCTCACACAACTAAATCAAATGGTTAAAGAACATACGGTTTCCGTGGATGGCGAAATTCTGCCTCCTGAAACTATGATTGTTCAATACTCATTTAACACCTTCAAAGATGGCCATTATGATGTCACTATTTTTATATATGATATATAATATGTTTATGTTTTACTTAATCTTCTGTATTTTCATTTGTTTCATACCTTTATGGTTTCCATTGTGGGTAAACACGATAATTTCATTTTAGGAAGTGTGGACTACCGCCCCCTCAAAGTGATTTGATTCGTTAATGCCATACATGGGATGTATAAAAGAAGGATTTAAAGTTATTATATATGATGTTATACTGGAATTATAATATACCTCTATATCATTATTGTTTCTTTCCATTAAAGTATGAGATAGAAATGAAAGTAGCGTTCATGCGTACGTACGGCTTACCGTCTCCATGAACGGTGCATTTCATTTCTTACCTCTAAATGATTATGTAATATTATAAATACATGTATATTCTGGATATATATGATATATATGATATCCAAATCATGAATCTCATTCTGGATATAATGAACCTTTGACCACACAAACAACATGTAATTGTAAGAAGTCCATTTTCGACTTAAGAACCAAATATCGAAAAAACAAACATTATTAACTTAAATGATTACATAATGTTTATAACATTGAAATAAGTGATATAAAAGGAATAATGAACTTTAATAAGGTTTATAAGAACGTATAAATTAACTCAATTTTATTATTCAGGATGTTAAAGAACGATCGAGTCAAGTCGGACCTGAGGTAAGGGATCCTACTCCTCTTTCTTTTTAAGTACACTCTTTTATGTCATTCCTTTTAAAGCTCAACTTTATTGTTATTGGGATGTTCTTTTATATTACTCTTACTGTAATTTTTATATGATGAGATACCCTATTCTCTCTCATCAATCCATTTTGGAAGTTTTATGTGGCGCCGTTAGGCTGCCGAGTTTTCGTAAGGGATTTTTTATCTCACTTTTATTCCCATGAGATTTATGCTACATTTGCCACAATTTCCTTTTAGTAGTGTATGTACTGCCCATTATTTTACTCATTGTGTAATATAATTTCTTTTATGAGTATTTACATCAATGTTTTATTGTCCTTCTTTCACGAGGTGTATGTTTTGAAAGATACCCATGTCGGTAAGGGAACCTTTCACCCTCCTCATTTTAAAAGACTTCGTTTGTTATGTCTTTTAATTCACATACTATTATGTTGGGATATGTTCTTCTATATCCTTATTGATGTAAATTTTATGTCCAAGTGATGAGATTCCCTTTTATCTCTCATCAACTCATTTTCTGAATTTTTGAAGTGACGCCGTTTAGGCTGTCGAATTTTACTAAGGGAACGTTTTAACCCAATTTCGATTTCTTTGGGTTCAACTTGTAGTTATTGAATATGTCATCCTTTGAATATGTGTGAATGACCTTTTATTGTTTTACACTTAATATCCAATTATATTGGGTGTATTTATATTTGTCACACATAATTTTGAGATTGAATTATCCTTAACTTAAGGATACCTTCTTTATAAGGGATTTCATCACATTTTACATCCCTATTGAGACTTCATTGTTGTTATGCACCAATTCACTCTTATATGGTGTATATACTATACTTTGGAATATTATATCATGAATACATTTATTCTCATGATATTATAAAGTTCTGATTTAATGTTATTCCTCAATTATTGTATTCAAGTGTCTCTAATTTTGGTAAAAACCCTTTAACCAAAATATCACTTTAAATGTTTTAATGATTTGTTCTTATTAATATACATGTTTTCAAAATGGTTTTAAGGATTTATTTATATGGATATTAATGGTTTAAAATGTTAAAAGCTTAAAGGTGGCATGAGACACTTTGATTCAAAAATCTCCTTATTAAATGTTTTAAATGGTTTTGGAAAATGGTTTCTTTTTGAACGGATTCATTATTTCAATATACTAAAATGTTATATTGTGATTAAAATGTGGAAATGTTATGTTTCCTTTATGCATGTTTTATGTGATACGTTTATGTTATGGTTCTTGGGCATTTTTATGAAAACGGGTGGTTCCGTGATAAACTAAGGGCGGGTGAGCCCGATATAGCTCTCCAATGCATTGGGTAACGCGAAGGAGTGAAACGTTAAGGTTTCTCCGAAGAGATTTAGGGAATATGCTGTGATGGGTATTCCAAACGTAACCAAGAGGGTTACTCCCTATGTAAGAATGTTATGAATGTCTCAAGTTACCTTTATGTCTTATGTTTTCTATGATTTATTCATGGTTTGATGAGGTATGTTAAAGTGCCTATGTTTTATGGGTATAGTATGATTTCATTCTTATGTATATATGAACTCATGTTTCCTTTCTATATTTTTATAACCCTTACTGAGATTTTTATGCTCATCCCAAGTTTTTGAAATGTTTTTCACAGGTCAAGGGAAAGGTACATGATGTGATGATAGTGTCAAAGATGTGTCAAGAAAGAATCCATGTTTTATTTTCAATATGTTTTCATTGATGGCAAGAATGAATACTGTCTTTTATGTAACCACTTTGTTTAAATGTGGAATGTAATGAAAGTTTCATGATCTAATTCTCTAAAACTCTAAACCTGAAAAGATCCTCAATGTGTAATCTTGTAATAACTCAAGATTAAGTAAGGTTTAAGGTTGGGGCCTTATACATAGTGTATTTAGAGTTAGATATTAGGAGTATCTTTGGTAATTTTTGATTATTTAGTGGCATACCATAACAAAATTTATAGTTAACTTTTTAATACTTACATATATCTGTTGTTTTGGGTTATATGTTTAACGCCTTGACTTTTTTATAAATATTTCTCTTTATAGAATATTAATTTTCCAATTGATTTCATTTGTCCCAATCATGAGATTAAATGAACCGAGATATACTATAAACAGGGTATTATATTTTACCCGCTAAATTGGTTGAAATAATCTCAAAAAAATAACTTATGAAAATATGTTGAGAACTCGTTGGTTAATTAGAAATGAAAATATAAACTCATTGAATATTCCTATTTTTATTCTCCCAAAGACATTTTGTTTTTATAAATTAAATAAATTACAATTATTAAAAGATAATAACGAGATAAATATGTTTTATATACAAACAAATATGTTTTTTATTAATCTAATATATTATATAAGAATATAACAAATATAATTCTAGTTCTATGAATACAAAGATATATTTTTAAAAATGGTAATATTGCCACCTTTTTTTGGAGAAACCATTTAGAATCTAATTTTTGACACATTAATAATTTTTATATGAAAAAATAAACTTCTTCATTGAAATAGGGATATAAAAATTTACATTGGATATAATTTTGGTATTTTTCATGAAAGTTTCATGTTTTAATGAAATAAAAATTTTTATTAAAGAAATTATATTTTTCCATAAAATTAGTTACAAGGTCAGATTATGTTTCGAAATAGTTTTAAATTTTAAATATTTAATTTGAATTTAAAATAGTTCATTTTTGTTTATAAATAGGATTGTATACAGGATATTATTATAAAAATATTTTATATTTTAAAATTACATTTTTTGACAAACTCTTTCTTATGTCATTTTACAAGTTTTATTTCGAATTAAATTCTTCAACTTCTATTTTTTGAATTTTGAAAAATGGATTCTAAAATTAGATTCATAAGTTCAAAATTTATTAAATAAGAAACTTTTATTCTTTGCTGTTATGAATAGAAATGATGGTAAATTTTGTTAACTTGGTAATGGGTAAATTATATAATATAGGTATAAAAAATATTATAAAGACTATAAAATGACCCTAAAAATGTCCAAATATTATTTTTCCAATGAAATTCAACTCTAAATAAAGTATGTTATTAAATTAATTCATTTAACTGACACCATTACTAGAAAATAACTTATATATTGTTTAAATCCTTTAAGGACAAAAAAAATGTCGCATTCGTTGTCTTTAATATCTATTATGTGTCCACGTGGGAATACATATATATATATATATTTAATGAATATATATGTTAATTTTTAATATAAAGAACATATATTAATTATTTCAATATATTTCTGAATCATTGGGTCACTTAAAAAAGATTATAATATTTTTAATATTTTATTTAATGAAAATTTGAATATATCACATAATTAATATATAAATTTTTATAAGGATAAAAAAAATATATACTTGAATATAAAAATTATTCTGAAATATTAAATAAACAAATTCATCATAGTATTTTATTTTTAATTTATAGTGAACAAACAAATATATTAAATAATTACTCAACACTGATGAAGAATTTAATTTATTAATAGAAATATCAAACAAATTTTTTTACAAATAAAAAAATGAAATAAATTTTATATAATTATATTGATAAATGAATTTTTAAAATGAAATTCGCTTAATTGTGATATGTTAAAATATTTGGAATGAAATATACTTTTTATCTTGATATTTTTAGAAATCCAAGAATTGAATAGTGTTAAAATTGATACTGTTGATATTTTATGAAAATAATTTTTATTAAATTATTTAAAAATTATAAAATAACTTTAAAAAACAAAAGAAAAAGATATATAATTTCATAAATATATAATTTATGATTTAATATACATGAAATAAGTAAATATTACATCCTCATGATGTTAATATATTTTCTACAATAGTTAAAATTAAAATGGGATAACTAATGGATAATTAAAATGATAAGTTCCCAATTAATTTCAAAACCAGTCAAAAATATATATGATAGTAATATGACAACCTTATTTTATCTTTTATTCAAATACATGACATTTTTGTGGTATTTGAAATGATATTGAATTTATCATAAATTAATATCTTTTAAAATTCCAATGGTCCCCCCACCTCAATTATAAAAGGGAACCTCCTCCATCATTTTGTAAAAACACATTGAGCCTCTAAGATCAGCCATTCCATTACCATTTAACTTATAAAAATCTATATCCACATTTTATAGGTTCTTATCTTCTCGAAAGACCAACTATTTTTTCCCTAAGTGGAGATGTAGAGGGAGCTCACTGAAGAAGAGTTAATCTCTTTTATAGACACTCTCAAGATCATTTCTTCTTCTAATTCCTATTTCATTGTTGTTTAAATTATAACGTAATAAATCAATAATTAAATATATTCTTATATGTTATTATTATAATCGAACAACCATATTACGCCTTCTATATATCCTATGAAAAACAAAATCACCATGTGTGCGTTCGTACAACCTACCATCTTCACGTCATCGTGTAATATGTTTTTCATCCCCAATTTATTTGGATGGGTTTAATGATGGTAATAATAACTATATATGATTATTATAAAAAAATATTAGTTATTTACTATTATTTACACCATTCACTTTAAACCATTTAATAGTTAATGGAAAGATATAGTCACTCTTACATACGTACGACATACCGTCTCCACGATGTTGTGTGATTAATTATCGATGATCATCATTAACGAATTATTATATAGATGTATAGAATAAATAATATGATATATATTACCTTAATATCATTCTTTATATTAAATTAATATATTCTAGGTATAACAACCGTAACTTATATGACAAAAAATTGGTAAAAATGAAGTAGTAAACTCCCAAACAAAGCATAATAATGAAATGTTTTTAAATTGGTGATAATATGATCATA
Organism: Viscum album; assembly: GCA_963277665.1. NCBI lineage: Eukaryota > Viridiplantae > Streptophyta > Magnoliopsida > Santalales > Viscaceae > Viscum > Viscum album. Next base: position 1,133,607,269 of record OY728141.1, on the reverse strand, counting down.
AATGATAAAAAAAATATGTTCATATAATAAGTTAAAAACATTCTTTAATACATTATAATATAGTTTCTGAAAGTTTGAATGAACTCACACCTACTGTAAGGGCTAATTTTGCAAACTCATTATTTACTAAGAATGTTTATATGTAACTATTTACTGCTGTATATTTATCATCCGTCCTCATGTTATATAAAATGTATAAAAAAATATTCTTAATATTTTTATTCCAATTTTTAATTTAATTTTTACCCATTTTTATATATTTACTTAATGGTATGAAAGGAATGTTTTTTTCATTTTCATATGTGATAAATTTTTTACATTTCTGGAAAAAGTACAAGAGGAATGTTACTTTTAACTTATATTTCATGAATGGTTTTCTCCACCCCCATGACACCCTAATGTCTTGATTCTTCCCTTACATGATTAAAAAGTTATTTTCAACGACATTTTTTACTTTTAAAATAACGTGTCACTTTAAAAAAAGAAAAAAATTCAAAGAAGAAAGGATATTTTCATCAAGACTTATTTTCATGTAATATCTTAATGCTTAATTATGATTTAATGAGGTTATTTTTATCGGATTATATCCTTTATTCCCTATATAAGGTTCTTTTTTATGATAGATTTATATTTATAAAATCAATTTATTTCTATTTTTTATGTCATATTTGAATGATGTTTAATTAACCCATTTATTTTCAGGGGTTATGATATAATGAAGAATTTATGTTATTGGGGAAAAAATATGAGTGCTTTTCATTATGTGATGTGTGTGATCTTTATCCTCCTCTAATTCATTGTGATGTTATTTAAATCTCATGATATATATAATTATATAATGGTAAATGAACTCGGTTTAGTAATACATGGATGGAATGGGAGGTAAACCTGGTTCAGTGATAAAACGCTCGAATGAAGAGTGAACTCACTTCAGTAAAGGACTTTTTCCACTATAATGGTCTTGGAAATTATCCTTGGAAAATATGGAAATGATTTTATATTCTTATGTGTATGCCAAAAATTTCATGTCTTATGTTTTCCTCTCTAATAATATGTTCTTTAATGAACATCTATGAATTAACCCATGATATGAAAATATTTTCAAAGGTTATTTTTATGTTCTTTTTTTATTATGATATGGTTGATATCTCCTTTTTTCCCTTACTGAGAATCTATAGTCATACATTATTATGATAATTTTCCATGGATATGAGGAAGGGTATTATGTAATAAGTTTCTAAAATCACTTTCATATATGACGGAATGTGAGAGAGACAATGTAGATATTTTATAAACAAGTTTTTCATGTTTCTATGATTCTAAAGACACTAAACCTATACTATCTTGGAATAGAATTGTTATGTTTTATAATGGATGTTTTATTATTTTGAATAAATATCTATTTATGAATTAATGGGATGTTTTATTTGGTATCAAAGAAAAGGTTTTTTCATCGATTGGGAATTACAATAAGAAAACCATCACAAGAACTATATGGACAAGTCTATATATAAGTTACAATACTAGTGTTTTAAAATTGATCATGAATAACCTATGGTAAAACCTAATAAGTCATGAATTTAAATTTTATAATTTATTCTCCTTGATCATGTCGTTTTAACAATATTATAATTATTTCTCACACTATGCTACTTGGTTTTAGTCAATGGCTAGAATTAGAAGGAACCCCATTACTCCTGAATATGACGGCATATGTAACAATAGTCATATTGAGAAAAAAATGTTATGGGAGATGGAATAAAAAATCATGTCACTATACTCACATAACCTTATCAAGTTATGAATCATTTAAGTCTTCCAAATGAGAAAATAGTGGAACACAATTCTGTTGAATCCTTCATGAAACAATATCCACGTTCTTTATGTGGGACTTATGATCCACAAGTGGATGAACAATGGATTAGTACAAATGAAAATATATATTCTATTCTCCAATGTTTAGAATATGATAAATCCATCTTGGTAGTATATTGTTTTTAAGGTGTATCATATCAACGGTGGAAACTCATGAAGAATACAACGCAATGACGAATAAATTGACACTATGGAAAGTGATGAGTTCAAGAAATTATTTTTCAATAAGTACATTCCTTTTATTCTTCATAAAAAGATAGAGAAGGAGTTCCTTGAGCTTCATAAAAAATATGATAAATATTTTTATAACAATGAAGAAAAATTTTCAGTACTTTCATGTTATGCATCTAGAATTATCATCCACCCAGAGAGTAAGGTTGATCAATTTTAAGTGTCTTAAAATAATGTATCTTAATGTAGTTATCCACGAGGGACTTCAATATTAACGAGTAAATCATTCTATGTGATATCTAGGTTGATATGGAGATCTAGTTACACAAATAACTTATAGGTTGATAAGAAGAAAAAAATATAATATAATGTAAAATCCAAAATCCAAATATATAAGAAGATGAACTTTCCATTATGATCAAATTGTGGAAAGAAACATGGAAGAAACTATCATAAGTGGACTAGAAAAAATTTTATGTATATCAAATGAGGTCATTTGGAAATTTACTTCCAAAGTGATTGAAAAAAGAAAACTAATTTTGAAAATAGTGACAAGGACACCCAGAATAGACCTCCCACACTGTAATGATACATGTGCATTAAAATGGGGAATTATTCTAAAAAAATCTCAATATAAGGGTTATCAAAGATGATGGATGTCAACCACATCTTAAGGAAATAGATAAAGAAAAATCACATGAGATCACTATTGTTGATGTGGAGTATGATAATGATGTTATGAAAGGAACAATTATTAGCCACTCTAAAGTAGAAATTGATTTATTTTATTCTAGATCCACCAAATGTTTTTGTTCTAAATAATTATCTAAACATGTCATCAAATCACCTCAACAATTAAATGTTTAGTTAGCTGTAAAGAACATATAATGGAAAAAAAGTAGTATCACATGTTTATAATTATTCTCCAGTTGAGTTTTGTGGGAAATTCAAACTAAATATCTTTTGATACTTCATTTAGAGGAATTTGATGTGATTAATGGAATGGATTGGATTTCTCTCTATGTCGGTCATAAAAATTCCCATGCAAGTGAAGTCAAATTTATTATTAGGAATGAATCTATGATCACCAATCAGTGAAAGGATGAATAGGAACATAAAGTGGAAAATTCATCCATATTATAGGTCTGGATTCCAGTAAATTAAGGTTATCTATCATATATGGATTAGTATAAACTCACAATTAAGGATACACCTATTGAAATGGAGTTTGTTTGTTTCTTTACCTAGGAATTATCAGGCATTCTACTGAATCCTGATATTGAAATTTCAAAAGAACTCATATCAGGTGTTATTCCTATTTAAAATACTCATAATATAATGTCCTCAATTGTGTTGTAGGAATTAACAAAAAGATGAAATATTATCTTTATAAGGGATTCATATGCCCTAGTGTGTCACCTTGGGGTGTTCTGGTTTAATTTTTTAAGAATGATGTTGAATCAATGTGACTCTACAAGGATTATTGATAACATAAAAAGATCACCATCAATAAAAGATATAATATTCATCATATTTATGACTTATTTAAACAAATACATGGATCTCAATACATTTCCAAGATTGATATTAATTATGGATGTCATCAATAATGTTTTAAGAAGGGGGATATACTTAAGATGGAAATCTATATGAGTTATGGACACTATGAATTTATAATGATGCATTTTGGCCTTAATAATTCCCCTTAAATGATTATGTATTTAATGAATAGAGTCTTTAGAGACTATCCTGATCAATGTGTGGTAGTGTTTATAAAATATATTCTTGTATATTCGATGAATAATGAAGAACATGAATATCACATGAGGATTCTTCTAAAGAGGCTGATAAAGTAAAATATTTACTAAATATTTATCAGGTGTAAATTTTGGGTTTAGAATGTTTTATTTTCTAGTCAAATAATTTCTAATGAGGGGGTATCTATGGATCTAGAAAAGATGGAATTTATTAACTATTGTCCTATAACAACCATGGTAAATGAGATCAGATGTTTTTATTGTTTGTACTGATATTATTTACCTTTTTCATTATATTTTTTTACACTTACCTAATCCACTATCCAGTTGACTTGAAAAATAGTTAAGTTTGTATCGATGGAGGAATGTTTAGTCAATTTAGAGAAGCTGAAAAGAATGTTAGTATGTGAAACTGTGCTCAAATTATTCTATATTAGAGAATGTTTTGTGATCTATAGTGATGTATCCATGAATGGGTTGATATATTTTCTCATGGAAAATGATATAGTGATAGGTTATTCCTCACAAAAAAAATCCATGAGAAAAATTACATAACACAAGATTTTGTGATTGATTTGGTAATAACTACATTCAATATATAGGGGAATTATCTTTATAGTGAATGTTTGATATATATACTGATCAAAAAAATATTAATTTGTGTTTTCTCTCAAATAGAGGTGAAAATGTTCCTATAGAGATGTATGGAGTTGATTAAAGATTAATATTTTACAATACATTACCACTATCGGAATGTGAACAAGGTGGAATATGCTTTTTGTCTAAAGAATCATGTTTTCATAACTATGATTAAAATATAAAAGATCCAATATTTATAGATTTTTAAAGGGTAGATTTTTAAATTTTTAAGAATGTGAGGGGGGGTAGAATCCCATATTAGTCAGATTAATTTTTGAACATATATATAAGTGATGATTGAGGAGGCACATAAGGAAGATGTGTAAGAAATAAAGAAGGTTATAAATGTTTCTGAGCTCATTATTGATGATGATGGAATAATAAGGTCTAGTAACAGTGTTTCTATTCCTCCAATTACACAATTAAAGAAAGAGATATTGGATGAGGGTCATAGTTCCTCATTCTCTATTAATCTTGGATGTAAAAACAATTTATAAGGACCTAAGGGAGTATTACTAGAGGGATGTAAGAAAAAGAGATATTGTAGAATATGTTTATTGATTCTTATTTTTTCAGCATGTTAAGACCATGAGAGATAAGAATAAGTGGTTGATACAACAATTACCATTACCATAATAGGAATGGGAAAAAATCACCATGGAATTTCTCATTGGACATATCAGAAATATAAATTACATAATTCCAGAGGGTTTATAGTTGTTCACCTTATGAATTTAGCACACATATTTATATATGAGAATACTTATATCTTTATCATATTCACATGGTGAACATAAATTTTGTGGTTAGATTACATGGATTACCATTTTACATTGTATTTGATCATGATATGAGGATTACCTCCTTGTTTTGGATAAGTCTTCAGTAGGCTTCGGATACAGAGTTATGTCTCATAACCATTTATCATCCTCAGAAAAATGTTTAGTCTGAGAGAACCATTCAAACTATAGAATACATGTTGAGATATTTCTCTATATATTTCCATGGTGGTTGGGATCAACACCTACCTTTGGTAGAATTTTCATACAACAATATATTTAATTCCAGAATTCATTTTTCCCCTTATGATTCCCTTTATATAAGAAATATATAACTCCAACATGCTGTGATGAATTTAGAGAAATAAATCTATTTGGAAATGATAATATTGAGGAAATGACAAAGAAGTATAGATCTATTCAACAACACATAAGAGTAGCTCATATTCAGAAAAAAAGTTTATGGTAAAAATTGATGAAAGGATATAGAGTTTGAATCGGGTGATAAGGTATTTTTATGAATATGTTTCTAGGATAGTGTAATGATATTTGGAAATAAGGGAATGGTGATTCCTGGATATATCAGTCCTTTTGAAATTTTAAGTTATGTTAGAAGTTAGATTATAGATCCGTGCATTCACTAAATCTATCTCATATTCATGATGTGTTCCATGTGTCTCCCTGAAGAATGTACATACCTGAACCTTCACATTTAATAAAATCAGGTTTTGTACCAATATAGAATGATATTTCTTAGGATGAAAAATTTATTGAGATTCTATATTATAGTGAAAAATTTGTACGAAATTGGACCACTCATTTGGTTAATGTTTTATTACAGAACCACTGATTTTAAGAAGCTATGTGGAAACTTGACGATGTGATAAGGAGGTAATATCCACATCTATTTATACCCATGTGATGAATTTAAAATGGTAAAATTCATTTTAATTGGGGTATAATGTAACACCCTGATATTTTAATAAATATTTACCATTAAATAATTTTTACTTTTTAAAAGATTTCATTTCAAGAAATCGTGAGATTACATGATCTTCAAGACATTATAAAATGACCATTATAACCTAGCCACTAAATAGGTGGGAATAAATGTGAATAACTAACTTACAAAAATATGTTGACAATTAATTTGTTAATTAGAAACAAAATGTAAACCAATTTCATAATCCTATTTTTCAACCCGTAAAGGCATGATGTCCTTAGAAATAAAATTAATTTCTATTAGTGATTGATAATAATGAGATAAATATTTTATATATTTGAAAATATATTTCTTATATTCGTACAATATATTTTATAGGAATATGACAAGAATAAATCTAATTCTATGAATAGATAGATATATATTTAAAAAGGGTAATTTTTCTAGTATTTAATGGAGAACCATTTTTACCTTTTTTTACACTTTTATAATTTTTATACAAGAAAATAAACATCTTCTCTAAAATTGGGACATAAAAATTTAATTTGGATAATTTTTTTCTATTAAGTTTCATTTTATATTTAAATTTATATATTATTAAAGAACCTCAAATTTTCATTAAAAGTATTTACATGGTATTTTATGTTTTGTATTGGTTTTAAACATTAATTAAATCATTTATATTTTAAATAATACAATTATGATTTATAAAAAATATTATATACACATTTTTATTATAAAAACATTTTATGTTTTAAAAAGACATTTTTTTAAAAAAATCATGGAATTTTACAGGTTTTATATTAAATTAAATTATGAAATTGTTGTGTTTTAAATTTTCAAAAATGGATTCCAAAGTTGGATTCATAGTTTCAGATTTTATAAAATAGTTACCTCATATTTTTTTCATTATGAATAGTAACCATAGAAAAATTTATTACCATACTAATATTTAAATTGGGTAATTTAGGATAAAAAATTTATAATGACTATAAAATGACCATAAAATTTTAAAATTTTTAATGGATGAATGAAATTAGATCTTAAAAAATCTAGGATCTAAATTAATTCATTTAATGGACACTTTTCTTGGAAAATGTATTTTATTATATTTAAATCAAAGAGAGAGACACAATGTCACTTTCATTGTGTTTAATATCTATTATGTGTCCACATGGGAATATGTTATTTAATGAATGAATATCTATGTATGTATTTAAAATATTAAAAACATTCAAGATATAAATATATTTATGAGTTTTTTGATCACTCAAATTAAATTATCATATTTTTAATATTTTATTTAAGGAACTTTTAAATATATCACAATCTTGTTTTAAATATTATATCATTTTTATATGGTTAAAAAAAGATATATTTATATATAAATATTATTCTAAAATAAAAAATATATAAATTAGTCGTGGTATTTTAATATTAATTTTTTTCTAAAAAATCTATCAAATAATTATTCGACACTGATATAGTGATTACATTATTAATGAAAATATTGAAAAAAATATAATAAATATTAAATTAAATATATTTTGAGATAATTATTGTGATAAATGAATTTTATATATTACATTGAAATCTTAAGGATATAATAAAATTAGTGGTCTGAAGTTAACTTGTTATCTAAATATTTTTAAAAACCTATGAAATGAATATGTCAAAATTGGCACTGATGATATTTTATCAAAATAATGTTTTATTAAATTACAAAAATATCATAAAGAATATTCAAAAATACCAAAAAAAAAGATTTAAAATGAAATAAATTGTTAATTTATGATTTAATTGACATCAAATTAATAAAAATTACAACCTCTTAATATTAAAATCTTTACAACTATAGTTAAAATTAAAATATGATAACTATGGGAGAATTAAAATTAAAAGTATTAACTTAATAAAAAAAATTTGTAAAATACTTGGGATGATGATATTGGAAATTTTTCTCTTATCATATTCGAATAACTATCTTTTTGGTTGCATTTTAAATGATATTGAATTTGTTATAAATTAATATTTTTTGAAATTTCAATGGTCTCCCTCCACAATTATACAAGGGAACCTCATAAATCATTTATTCACAACTGATTGAGACTTAAATTTCATCCATCCCCTGCCCATTTCCCATCTCATAATCCCAATACACATTCTATAGGTTCTGGTCTTCTCAAAACTCCAACTCTAGTGTCCCTACGACGAGATCCAGAGGGAGCTCAACGAAAAAGATGTAAACTTATTTACCGAATATCTCAAGATCATTTTTTATTCTACTTCCTATTCATTTGTTTTTTACATTTTAAAGTAATAAATAAAATATTAAATATATTCTTATATGTTTTTATTATTATGAAAGTACAATATTCTACCTTTTATACATAACCTGAAAAATTAAATAACCATGCATCCGTATAAATGTCCAATTGTCTCCACGATGTGGTGTAATATTTTTTTCCTAACCAATTTATTTGTATGGGTGTAATGATGGAAATAATAAATATATATGATGAATATAACATGATCTTTATTATGTAATATTATATACATGATCCACTTTAATACAATTTCACAATTAATGGAATGATATCGGGGCTCATGTGTACGTACGGTCTACCATCTTAATGATGCGATATGATTCATTCTATATGATCACCATTAAATAATGATTATATATATTTTTAAAATGAATAATATTATAGATATTACCTTGATATCTTTGTATAAATTACATAACTATATTATATGTACATGAAAAAGAACTTATATGACAAAACATGCGTATGAAAATGAAGTAGTTAACACCTGAAAGAAGAGTAATAATAAAATTATATTAAATGAATTATATTATGAAAAAATATGATATCTAAACAATAAATATGTTTCTAGAATAAGGTAACAACATTATTTAAACAATTACATTTGAGCTTTTCATTTTACAAAGAATCCCTGACCGAAGGAAAGGGATAATTTCGCAATCTCATTTTTATCAGAGATTGATTATACGTAAGTATTTACTGGGATATATTTATCATAAATGTCTGTATTATATAAAAATTTATTAAAGAATATTGTTTTCAATTTAAAAAAATCTAAATTCAATTTTACACATCTGTTTTTTAATAAATAGTATGAACGATTTTTTTTTCATATGATGTACTTTTTGACTTTTCCAGAAAAAGTACATGAGGAGTGTTTTTTTAAATTATATGGCATGAACAGATTTTTCCAATTATATGAAGACCTAATGATTTGAAGATTCACTTATATGATTAAATGGTTTTCTTCATGTTAAAAGTTTTTTTGTTTAAATTTACTTAGCATTTTTAGAATATAAAATGTTTTCAAATAAGAATGGATATTTTTTTCAAGAACTATTTTTAAGTAATATCTCAAATGTTACATATGTTTTAATGGGGATATTTTCAAGGATTATATCCTTATTATTCCAATGGTTGGTTAATGTTTATGATGGATGGATTTTTATAGATCCCATGTATTTCTATGGGTTTTTTATGATTGAATGATGTTTATGGAACCTATTTATTTTCCTGGGGTATGACATGATGAATGATTTATATTCATATAGAACACATATATATAGTTTTCATTATGTGAAATGTGGGACCTATATCTCCTTCCAATTCATTGGGTAATTATTTATATCTTTTAATAATGTTTGGTCCGGAATTGGAAATGATATCAATTTAGTAATATAAGGATGGAACATGAAGTAAACCCCATTCAGGGATACAAGATTGGAACGAGGAGTGATATCCGTTCAGTTAAGAAATATTCCCACTATAATGTTCTTATAAATGAGCTGTATCTAATATAGAAATTATTTTTTTAGGATTATGTGTACGGAACACATTCCAATTCATTTTTTCTCTCTCTAGGAATATATTATTTAATGAAAATTATTGACTTATCCCACAACATGATAAAATTTTCAATTTTTTTGTTTATGTTATTATGTTTTATGATTATGATATGGTTGAAATATCCCATATTTACTATTACTGAACATCTAAGCTCATGATTTCTTATGTTTGTTTTCCCCAGTGTATGAATAATGTTATTTTGTAGGACTTGTGAAAAAGGGGTTCAAGATACGATGGAATAAGTGGAAGGCGATGTTGATATTTTATAAACCAATTGTTTATGTTTCCTAACTTTTAAATGAACCAAACACATACAGTCATGTCTTGGATTTTTATGTTGTGTAATTAATATTTTTCTATTTAGAAGCTATATATATTTCTAAAATTTTGGGCCATTATAACATGGGAAGGTTGCAAGCTAGAATTTATGATATACTCAATATCACTGTTATGAAATGATCCATTATTTTTCATAACATGGATTTCTAGTTATTGGATATGTTAACTCATACTGAAACATATAACACAGTGTATGATTATTATATTAATTTAATTGTACACCATGACACAACCAGTCATACCGTATGATATTGAAAACATTGAATTACATATTATGATGTCCTATCTTATAATTCACCATAGTAGGAAATAAAAAATAACGTTTATCAAATTCATATTGTTTCTTATTATGTCCACAAAAAACATAAGGATGAAAATTTTCTTCAAAAATATTATATACAAACGTGTTTAATCAACTCTAAATGTTTCTATGATTCCACTGATTATTATTTTTGTATCAGATCATGTCCAATATAGGGGATGAAAGACAAAAAATCCCCAATTATTCCTAAATAAGTCATCAAGAGTTTGTATAACATAAATATAAAATTTCATTCATATTTTATAGTGTGATACATGTCAAAAAGTCATGATGGGCTGTGTTTGATGGAAATTTCATTATTATATCCAAAGGAATCGCACTTCCATTATTAGTAAAATATCCACTAGAATCCTCTTATACTACTAGAAGATTCATTGAACTCCAAATGGGCAATAGAATCTTCTCTTTGGATAAAAATGAATATTATAGAAGAGGGGTTTAGTATGAATTGAGAGCGTGAAATAAATTCCCAACTGGAAGAACCATTTATTTATATAGTATTACATTATTTAATGAATAAATTTAGTCATTAGCTGACAATATTTGGTTGGCAACATGGATTACCCAAAATATATGACTAATGAGTAATATAAGTTTTAAAATGATTCATACAATTATAATATGTTTTTCAAACTATATATCAATTATCATGATTTTTCATAATCAAATTAATCTATTTTGAAGATATTTTAGAAGCCAATGATCCTGATATCTCATATCACATGCCATTCAAAATATCATATAGAATGATAAGGGAATACCAATGAATTAGACGATTTATCCAAATAATATCATATTTTATTCCTCACATGCATATTTAGTATTATTATATAGATGAATTTTATTATAAATTTTATCAATTTTAGTTCACATCCATCATCTCATATATAGTAAAACCAAAATATAATAGTTAAAAAATTAAAAATATAATAAATAATATCTCATCATAAAAGAATGAAAAAAAGTGTTTTTAGTTTATTATTATTATAAGTTAATGGTAATTTCTTCATAACCTTGTATTTATCATATACAAACCTTCATTCCTATGTAATCAATACATAGAAAAAAACGTCATCGTGATCTAAAAAATATTCTAAATTAAATAAAAAATTGATCATAAAAAAATATAATCAGGATTAAGAATTAAGATATATAATAGGGACATGATATATGGATATCTACATCGTAAATGTTAATGAATTCAATTAGTTCCTTAAATAGGTTTGAAAAAACTAAATCACTAAATTAAACTTGTGCTCTATGTATGTACACATCAAATAAGGATACAACAAGACTCATGATAAGATCAATTTATATATAAAACATGACACATATATAGTATAATTATAGAAATAAATACTATAACATCAAAATGTAAGTCCCTCTAAACTGAAAACTAATAATGTGTAACTCAATATTATTTTTAGTCCTCCAAAACCCAAAAACACATATGTTATAAAGAAATAACATGTTCTAAGGTTGATATGCGGTAACAGTATCACTCAGAAGATACTGTGATACATTTATGATTATATCATGTGTGGGTTTCATATTATATAATTTAATAACTTCTATATTATAAAAAAAATGAATATAACGTGATTTCAAAATACAAATAACAACATAATACATGATAAAAATTATCATCTAAAGCCATCACCTCGAGTATGTCATTAAATATATTTTTTCTCTAATGAAAATAAATGTCAATATTGTACCAAAATTTACGAATCACTAATTCTCATGCCTAATTTTACTCTCGTGAAAAAAGAAGATTGATCCTCAATACACTCACATGAAAAGGTGAATTTTTATGATACTCCTCCATATAAATGTTTCCATCCATTTCAATATTAACTAGTAATTATATATCATAAAAATTAAAAATAAAACGTGATCTTTTCAACTCATTATAAATATATCTATCTTAATGAGTTATTAGAAGGAAAATAACATGCACCTACCACTACATCACATATTAAAAAATAACCCAATAACTCAACATACCATATATCTTGATATAAATGATATATGTTTACCAAATCAGATCCAAGGTAAATATTATATTTTAACCCATCCTCATTTTATTTGGACCATATTAAAACATTATCTTCATTAATTTAATTATATAATTTAAACGATAGTCACTATATATTGAAACAACGTCAATATTGGACCAAAACTAAAGAAGAAACCATAAAATCACAAATGACCAATAATATCCAAATGAAATGTAAACTGAATCCTAAATAAGAAAATACATCATGAAATATCACATCAATGAAATATAAAATTATTTCATATAATCATTAATCAGCCAAATATAGTGAAAAAAAATAAAAAAACCATTTATCTAGGTTATTCAATAAAATTCCCCAAAATTATACTTTTAGGTCTCGAGTTATAAATATAATGATTTCAATGAATTTAGTAATAAATTTGTTTAATTTTATTTAATCATAATTTTATTATATTTGGTAATCTATGTAAATATTAAATGAAATAGAATACTATAATATTTATTGAAGTAAATCAATAACTAATTTTTAATTTTTATTCCTTTTTATTACTTGTATTATATTGATTTGCTATAATTTTATTTTTGAATCAAACAAAAATATATTATTTAAAAAGAAAAAAACTGTATCAATATAAAATTATGGAATTTGAAGAAAAAAGAACGTAGATGAAATGGTCTAGGAAAAAATATAATCATATATATAGAATAAATTATCAATAGAAAAAATATATAAATAATGAAAAAATCATTAAGAAACATTTATACCAAAATAATTATCATGAAACATAAGTAATGAATGATTGAGACAAAGGTAATCTAAGAAACCACATGAGACATATAAAATGAAGAAATCATCATTGAACATATGTAATTCAAGAATCATAAAAATAATAAGTATTATATGAATTACTAATGAATATAGGTATCCTAGAGATCAATACTCTATTAATATAGGCATCATCATAATATTACTAAGGCTCATCAACAATGTATCTTAATCATATCATCAATGTTCAAAAAATAGGTATCATGTACATTTTATAATGTATCATCACTTGGGTATCAAAATATAATTATAAAGTGTCATAAAAATGTATAATATATTTATAGTTATAATTGAATAATTTTTACAATCTATAAATACCAATAATTACATAATAAAATAAGAAGATATATTCTTCTTTGTACGCCCATAAGAAAAACACTTTTTATAAATAAATAAAATAAATATATGGAAAACTATATCATTGATCTATTTCAACAAATAGTCAACATATTTGAACAATCATTAATGGTGACCCATGTATAGGATAATTAGGATTGAGATTTATAGAAATATATAACCAAGGATATTATAATTTTTAGAAAATAAACATTTAATGAAATGAATTTAACAATGATTAAAATATTTTATATATTTAATCACATGGTTTAATGTATTCTAGTGAATACATTGAAAATAGGTTAAGAATATAATATTTATTTTAATAACATTGATTAAAAATTTTAGGGTGTAAATTAATTATGTTATAAAAGGACTAAAATATGAGGAAAAAGGTTTAGGGTGGACAATTATTATAAAGAATAATTTTGTAATATGTATATTTGTTTCTTATTTGGGATAATTTGTTTTATGAATGAACTCCTTGAACCTGCCACATTCACAGCAAAGCATTACTTGTGAAAATATAATATTTTTCCCATATAGGACCCTATAGTGTATAAATTTTAAATTTGTTATCCAAGAAAGTAAAATTACCCTATTAGGAATTTTATATCCATAATAAAATAAATACTTTACACTATACAATGTTATTGAAAACAATTTTACTATAATGTGATATAATTTTTATAGACACATTATGAATTAATAAAAGGAAAAGAAGAAATGGTTATGCTAGTCTCGAAAGAGTTTATATAGTTATCTCAAGGGATTGAGATGATTAGATATAGTGATCTATAAATTATGTGTTAAGAACCAAACATTACCTGATGAGTCTAAACCATTTTGACCTCTATAAAAAACATGACATATCTAAGGTTGGAAATATAAAATTTAAAAAGGGTGCTCCCCTATTTACAATTTCTAAACTAATCCATATTCTACCATTTTATTATTTAATTTACCATTAATTAATAATAACTATAATTTGAAAAAAATATAATAACTATAATTTAAATAATAAATGAAAAACTATAATTTTAATTAATATTAATTTAAATTATCACTTATGAGAAAAAAACAGTAATATAAATAATTTATCTAATAATTTCATCACGTGAACATGGACCTTAAAATTATGTTGATAAAATTCCCAATAAATAAATATTAACTTCATTAGTAACTCCAACAACATATAAACACTTATATCAAAATTGAGAATCCATAAACATTAATTATAGATCTAGAAAATTTGGATTGAGTTATGAAGGATATTTTTTTAATGTCTATCATTCCACAAACTATGATCATTCCTACTTTGAAAAATCATTTTTGACTTATTCTATTTAATTTTTGGATACATTTATTGTATCAAACATTACATTATTTCTTGAATGTAGGATAATCTAAATAATAGGAAATGATGTGTATCTAATAGAACCTCATGACAACTATAGAGAAATAAAATGTTTATAGAAATGATAATATTCCATAGAATATAGATTTCATAATATAATCATTTTTGTAATTGATATCTAATAAAAAAGTTAGCATAATTATGTCATTGCCCATTAATACATGTATTATCATTATTTAACATAACAAAATTAACATTCAAATGATCACCAAGTCTATTGTTTTATGTTATGTAATTTTATCTCAATCAAAGGGATATCATTACCCCTAACCCACTGGTGAAAAAAAAGTTCCATATAATTAATTAAATTTCAATCCACTCCCGACACACCTAATA
Source organism: Viscum album (assembly GCA_963277665.1). Classification (NCBI taxonomy): domain Eukaryota; kingdom Viridiplantae; phylum Streptophyta; class Magnoliopsida; order Santalales; family Viscaceae; genus Viscum; species Viscum album. The sequence goes on along the minus strand of OY728141.1, from coordinate 1,133,591,616 downwards.
CAAGATACTTCCCCAATAGAATATATGTTTATGTTTTTTTCATTATTCTTATTGTGTAATTCAAGATATATTTTAATAATGATGTGATGTCTAATGACGATTACAAAATCTTGAAAATAAGAATTTCAAAAAATAAGTTTTCTTTTTAGTTACTATTTTTTAGTAAATCACAATGGTTCTATTCTTTAATATAATAACATATGAATATTATTTTAAGAAATCTAAATTTTTATTGGAACTAAATAAAAAATATAAGACATAATTTGTATCCTAGAAAATTTATGTATCGATTACATATGATTTATCTTTAAGAAAATATTAATGACACACATAAGGTATCATTATATAGAAAACAACTATAACCCATTGAAGTGAAAATATTCCAATGTGATTATTATGAAAGGATCAAAAAAGAGTATAAAATATTTTATAAGAATAAAACATATTTATGTATATATCATATAGAATATAAATGGATTGGAAATTGAAATTACATAAAAAAGATGATTTAAAAACCATACCAAAAGAAATTTTCCACAAATCATTATGTGAATTTTTGAATTGAAATTTGTATTTATAATTCATACAGTAAATTTTACTGAAAACTATACTCTAGGGAGTTAAAATTTAACATGATATACTCGAAAAATTAAAATTAAATAAGGAAACAGATATGAAAATAATAAAATATCGTTATATCGATATTCATGTATATGATGAGAATATAGGTCACCGTGTCATTTGGGGACTAATGTTATATAATCATGATTGTAAATGAACAAAATTTCACACTACATCATCAAACAAATAATTTATAATGTGACATTGGAATCCTTTTATTATAAAACAGATTTCAAAAATTATAGTGGTCATTAAAACTATAAGATAAAATCATGGGATATTATTACACCATCTGTAATGCCCCAACCCTAGTTACCCAGAGTCGGTGCATTATTACATAACATTGGCATGATCACAAGAAAGATCAAATCTCGAAAGACCGATTGGTTTAGTAGCCTTGGAAACACTAGATATATTCATAAGTCTTACATTACATCATAAAATGAAAAACTACTACAACAACATATTGTCTCCACAATCCACACTCATATCCCCACATAATATCCCTGCAGGTCATTCATAATTTACTTCTTCACATCCTGGGAAAAATAAAACATAGAAAAGGGGTGAGCTCAAATGCCCAGTAAGGATAAAATATAGTGGAAACTTTCAAAAATAAGCATAAACTTTTAAGGCAATGTATAACTAAAACAAAAGCCTCTTAAAATTGAACTTCAACATAGTATGGAAAAAGAAAAATAAAATAATTCCATTTAATTATTCACATGGATATTCTACTAATTGAATAATCACATGCAATATCAATAACCACTTTCATAATGATGGAATGCATAATGCTGAACTTTAATTTCTTTGTCAAGGCCTCGTCCCAAGATCTTGGGGCTAACTGTAACTGGAACCCAACCCGGAGTGCCTCTAATAACTGGACACCAACCCGGAGTGCCTCTAATAACCGGAGACCAAACCGGAGTTCCTCTAATAACCGGAGACCAAACCGGAGGGCTTACTTTTACCGGTCCCCAACCCGGAACATACTTGTCTAACACATTCATCTGAATGAAAGGTTGAAATATAACATAAACATTTTGATTAAAAATAACTTATAAAATGTAAATACTTTAAACAAAAACCATGAGTGACATAAGAATAACTTATCCACAGTCAAAAATATCACAAAACCTTCAATAAAATAGGGATGTTTTGTATCATAATAAATCAACTTCAAATAAGCTTAAAATCCATCAAAGGATGTTGACATAGATGAAATCAAAAATATTTTAGAGAAATATCTCTTTTTTTTAAATAATTTTAAAAGTAACATAATTATAAAATAATACATTCAATTTGAAAATATTCTTATAAGCTTGTAAGGGAAGTTTGATGATTTTATAATGGCGGAAAATAACCGCACCCGCCGTATAAGTTAAAAAAACATTCTTACCTTAATTCTGTCGAAAAGGTTAAAAGCGTCTTGTTTGGAAAACAATGAAAAGATTCCTTTATAAACCACTTATAAAAAGTCAAATAAGGGTATAAATGACTTTAACCCATATTCTTGTAAATAGTAAAAATTTTTTGAAATACATTTTGAAGAAACATGGATGTGGATGATAAAGAGATCCCAGTAGATTATTACGTATAAACAACCTCGGATAATGAAGAGATTGTGAAATAACCCTTACCTTGTACTTTTCCTTTGTTGGGGTAGGTTAACCTCTTTTATAATGGTGAAATAATTGTTATTATATTATAAAATAATCATATACATTAATATGATATCATATATGATCTTTTAACATTGATTTGATAATAATATCTTAGTATTATCGTTGTTTCAGGTGTTAACTTACTCATTTTCTTTTATATGTTTTGTTACGTAAGCCATGTTTGTAATGGATAGGTTGTATCTTAATCATATACATAATGATATCAAGTCCTTATATACTATTATTAATCATCAAATGAGAATTATACTTGAATGGATACAATGGAGAATGAATCTCATCGCGTTCGTGGAGACGGTAGTCCGTACGTACGCACGAGCGACAATATCATTATTTTAATATTAAAATAATATATAAATGGATGGTATATCATATATACAGAATAATTAACATTTTATATTTATTATTTACATGAGTTACACATCATTATTATACCCATCCAAATAATAATATATTGAATAACAATTACACCACGACGTGGAGATGGTAAGCCGTACGTACGCACGTATGGTGACATATTATTCAAAGGGTGGATAGAATACTGAATATGGTTGTACCATATTTATAATAACATCACAGTATATATATGATACTGGAGTTATTATTTTATAATGGTGATAACAAAGAAAGAATAAGTGGAAGAATAAAGGAACTTGGAAAAGGGTGGTGAAGTCATTACCTCTTCTTCGGGTTCTTCCTTTTGATTTGATCAAAAGGGCTCCTTAGGTTGTCTTTATGATCAAAATAAATCCTCTAGGTTGTAGTGAGGGAAGTTGGGAGAGTATTTGGGCAGATTTTGGCCGAACCAAAAGGCTTTGAAGGTGTGAATAAATGGGAAGGAGGAGTTCCCTTTTATAAGAGGGGTGAGGGGCACCTTTGGAAAAGCTAGAAATATTAATTTATAATAAATTCATATTCGGTTTCTAATGGCTCCAAAGTTGATTATTTAAATTTTAAGGTGGGGGTAGGTCGAAAACAACACAACCAATATAATTTAGACAGGTTTGGGTTACTATATTAACCTTATCTTTAAGTATTAACTCTAATTTAATTAGTTTCACTTTTACAATGTCTCTTTGTATTTTTATATTATATGGTTAATAAACATACCATATACATACAAGAGACCCCCAAGTGGTCCATTAATGATACAACTATAATTATATAAGTCTCTTGGCCGAACCGTATATTTTTATGAATTTAATATCAATTAATAATATAATATTTGTTTTAAAAACTCTTTTATGTCAATTTTGACACTATTAAATAGTTGATTTTTTTGAAACTCATAAAAGAATGATTACTTCGAACACATTTAATTAAATCATTCCTAACATGTCATATTAACTTATAAAATTAGTTTAATTCATAAAAAGACTCAAATTATATTTATTTGGGTATTTATAATATCAATTATTTTGAATTTTCACTATTATGGGAATTACTGCATCATCATTGTGTCATAAATAAATTAAATTATTTAATCTCTAAAAATTATAAATAAAATATAATTATGTATTAAATCTTTTTATATTTCTAATGAATATTTATAATCTAACATACAACATATATAACCCTATGTAAAAATTGTTGTGCTATAAGATATATGCTTGTGTCATTTTTGTATTAATTTTAACTTAATTAAGATAAAGTGTCCCTATCACCTACAAGTGGCACCATGGGGTCCCCAAATCGACCCAAAGATGCCTATGGTCGAACATGTATCAACCAATAAGGCTAGGACACATTTTAGGGTAATTTAGTATTATTATAATATTATTTTTTAACCCTTATTTACCAGATTTACCCTTAACCATGGTAAATAAAATATTTAACGCAGAAATTATTCAAAATGTCTAAAAATAAAAGTTACCTATTTACACAATTTGAAAATCCTGATTCCAAATATGGAATCCATTTTTCTAAATTCAAAACACAGAAGTGGCAGAAATTAATTTAAAATTAATTCCCGCTGTCAAAACAAAAAGCGTGTTTTTAAGAGATAATAACTATCAAAAGATTGACACTTGTTTATGTTCGGTTTAATTGTAAAATTATGTCCAATGACCAACATTATATTAAATGGTAAAAATATATTCTAAATATACTTTAAAACCACTAAAATTCATAATTTATCATTATTAATTATTTTGATTAAAAAAGTTGTTTTTAATTAAAATTTAGTAATTTTCACTATTCATCAAAATATGAAAGTTATCCAAAAAGTACCAAAATTTCACCTTAGGGTAAATTCGACACTCCGAATCCAAAAATTAAGTCCATTTTGAAATATAAAATATATATAATTTCAAAAAGGATGTATTACTATTCATAACGGCTAGTTTGATCGGTTGTGGCGTGTGTTAAAACTCGAAGTTGCGTACAACACACACTACTGTATTATTCAAAGGAAAGCGTAGCGTGGAATCATGGGTTGTTAAATTTTTTATGTCCCCATTTAGTCAAAAAGTTTAAAATATTGTATTTAAAAAGGGTTCACTATTAAAAGTTAATAAAAGTGAAATACTGAAAATGAATTTGTTCTTGCATTATGTCTAAGAAACTCATAATATGGATTCTAAAATTATAAGGATATATTAGTTTAAAATTTTGTTAATACTATTCATAACCTCTTTTGGATGGCTTGTTTGGTAAGTCATGGTGTGATTGAACTCGGTGTTGCGTGTAGTGCAAGTTATTGAATTATTTTGAAGAAATAACACACTATGAAATCTTGGGGTGTTAAATTCTCCCCTCCTTCAATAAATTGCGTCCTCGCAATTTGAAATTTTTCTTTGAAAATAAAAGGTTGAAAATAGAAAATATATTTGTGGTAAAACCCACATCGGAAATTGGGTTACTAAAATTTAGTCTTAATATGAGGAAAAGAGAAATGAAAGGGTCACCACCAAATTATGATCTCGATTAGGAGATCATTGGTGGCAATTAGATACATATAATTGGAGGAAAAATGTAAATATTTATAGGTAGTGATTGAGGTCATCAATCACAAACAAGTTTAAAATTGAGGTCCTTAAATTCATCAATCTATGATGATTTAAAATACCATCGATTCAACAAAACACAAGGTATTTGGATAACACATTTTTGACGTTTCAAAATATCTTAGTTGAAATCCCACATCGAAAAATGAAATAATGAGGCCTCTATTTAAAATAAAGAGTGGAAAGTATGAAGATTACCGAAAATAACACATACTAGGGTTCCATGTAGGAAAATATGGATATGGAAGAAAAATATAACCATCAATTATCTGATGGAGAGTGGTAGAGAACATGGCTATGAAAAGGCCTACAATCCCAAAGCCATAAATTAGTGATGATTTAAGGTACCATCTAGGACAACATTTTTGTTCTAAGTTACTTTTCTTAATGTTGAGGAATTTATTTATGATATTGGCTAAGATCATAAGGAGATATATTACTTTATAATTAGAGTTTTATCCATTAATAAATTTCTACCACAAACTCATCTTTCACTCTAAAAGATAATAGAACGTAAAAACATTCTATTTATGCCATTCGTACAGGGTTCTAAAATAAATGAATTTATAATTCATCTACCAGATCTTTTTAAAAAAAAACTACATTATTTAATCCAAGACATCTCGTGGGCCAGTGGTAGGTGATACACCCTTTTCGCACTTCGATTGCAGGTTCAAGTCTTGCGGCCTTGCCAGTCGCGACGGGTTGCCGCCCGACCTCCGGGTTGTCCTTTTATGGAAATCCAAAATAATCCAAACTAGAACTATCCAAAATACTTCAGTCCAAAATTTATAAGGAAGGTAAACACAATGAAGATCCTTTTTTTTCGCGTAATAACATGTGATCACCTTCATCATGTATTCTTTTAAAACACTGCAACATCCTGAATAATCATAAAACGTTATTGATTACATTCATGATCCCTTATTCCTTATAGAATAATAGATATACTCCTTCAATCCAAAAATGTTGTAAACCCCAACAATGATGGAATATACAAATCATTAATCATCTTCAAGGTAGTCAATAATATCCAATATAATTTATCCAAATCAATCATGTATTATTCTAAAATCACTACCTCGGTATCAGAACCATATTATGGTTTATCTTTCTCTTAACCATATATTTTCCAAAAATTTAACCTGCTATTGAGTTAATTTTCTTTGTTCCATACAATCTCAAGTCCTTAATGAAATAGTACTGCAGTACAATCCTTAAATACTCCATAATTATTATAACAAGTACATTGTTGAAACAACACTCAAATGACATAATCAACATAAGAACTCTAATCATTCCTCTTCATCTGTGGTAGTATCATAACTGGATTATTATCCAATATCATCATTTGCGGCATAGTCTGATGACTGGGACATAGGTTCGCGTAGTGTCCAAACTCCTTGCAAATGAAGCATTGTACATTTGAAACCATTTTCTTACCCTTGCAGTCACGTACTTTGTGCCCTTTTCCTCCACACTTATAACAAACTCCCATTCCTTTCAGGAAAGTTCCAGGGTGTTTCTTTCCACAGTTATCACATATGCGAAAATTCTTCTTTTCCGTCTTCCCTTTATCCATCTTTCTCTATTCCATCCTTTTCTTCTCTTGCTTCCCTTCAAAGCCATAGGACTCAGTAAACTTTTTACTTATCTTATCAACACATGATATTATTTCTTCATATGATGATAATACATGCGAGACTATTTCTCTTATAAATTCTGGCTTAAGACCATGAAATATATGATCCTTCTTTCTCTTTATATCATGTGCATTGCTAGAGTTCTCATTCCTTATACTGGGAGCCATTTCTAAACAATGGCATACATTAGATTAGTTTTTGAATAACAATACCTAATCCCAAACTTGTAAAACACATAACATAAATTAAATAGTTTATGGATATAATCCATAATCATAAAAATGTCTCCTTTGAGGAAGTATATACTCATAAACCCTTCATAATGATTTGTAAAGAAAATGAGATTTAACCTAAGCATATCCCCCGGGAGTGTTGTAACCAAGAGTGCAGCAAGGCCCGTTGTCGTGCACCAGTTCCCGTTCGAGTCTAGCTCAAAGCGGTGTTTTCGGGTTTTACCCCTAGGTACATCTGTGCCAGAGCCGCCTCTACCTGCTCGTATCCAGACAGAGATGTATTGCTCGGAAAACTCACAAAATCTCTACAATACCAAAATTCTAGAAAGTTCTTCTATACTAATCCTCAAAATTCATCTTAAATCTATGTGCTCTAATCAGAGTTTATCTAAATCTAGCTTCCAAGGTTTGTACTAAACTTCCTCTGATACCAACTATAAGGCCCCGACCCTAGTTACCCAGAGTCGGTGCATTATTACATAACATTGGCATGATCACAAGAAAGATCAAATCTCGAAAGACCGATTGGTTTAGTAGCCTTGGAAACACTAGATATATTCATAAGTCTTACATTACATCATAAAATGAAAAACTACTACAACAACATATTGTCTCCATAATCCACACTCATATCCCCACATAATATCCCTGCAGGTCATTCATAATTTACTTCTTCACATCCTGGGAAAAATAAAACATAGAAAAGGGGTGAGCTCAAATGCCCAGTAAGGATAACAATATAGCGGAAACTTTCAAAAATAATCATAAACTTTTAAGGCAATGTATAACTAAAACAAAATCCTTTTCAACATGAACTTCAACATAGTATGGAAAAAGAAAAATGAAATAATTCCATTTACTTATTCACATGGATATTCTACTAATCGAATAATCACATGCAATATCAATAACCACTTTCATAATGATGGAATGCATAATGCTGAACTTTAATTTCTTTGTCAAGGCCTCATCCCAAGACCTTGGGGCTAACTGTAACCGGAACCCAACCCGGAGTGCCTCTAATAACCGGACACCAACCCGGAGTGCCTCTAATAACCAGAGACCAAACTGGAGTTCCTCTAATAACCGGAGACCAAACCGGAGGGCTTACTTTTACCGGTCCCCAACCCAGAACATACTTGTCTAACACATTCATCTGAATGAAAGGTTGAAATATAACATAAACATTTGGATTAAAAATAACTTATAAAATGTAAATACTTTAAACAAAAACCATGAGTGACATAATAATAACTTATCCACAGTAAAAAATATCACAAAACCTTCAATAAAATAGGGATGTTTTGTATCATAATAAATCAACTTCAAATAAGCTTAAAATCCATCAAAGGATGTTGACATAGATGAAATCAAAACTATTTTAGAGAAATATCTCTTTTTTTTAATCATTTTAAAAGTAACATAATTATAAAATAATACATTCAATTTGAAAATATTCTTATAAGCTTTTAAGGGAAGCTTCGATGATTTTATAACGGCGGAAAATAACCGCACTCGCCGTATAAGTTAAAAAAAACATTCTTACCTTAATTCTGTCGAAAAGGTTAAAAAGCGCCTTGTTAGGAAAACGATGGAAAGATTACTTTATAAACCACTTATAAAAAGTAAAATAAGGGTATAAATGACTTTAACCCATATTCTTGTAAATAGTAAAAATGTTTTGAAAAACATTTTGAAGAAACATGGATGTGGATGATAAAGAGATCCCAGTAGATTATTACGTATAAACAACCTCGGATAATGAAGAGATTGTGAAATAACCCTTACCTTGTACTTTTCCTTGGTTGGGGTAGGTTAACCTCCTGTATAATGGTTAAATAATTGTTATTAAATTATAAAATAATCATATACATTAATATGATATCATATATGATCTTTTAACATTGATTTGTTAATAATATCTTAGTATTATCGTTGTTTCGGGTGTTAACTTACTCGTTTTCTTTTATATGTTTTGTTACGTAAGCCATATTTGTAATGGATAGGTTGTATATTAATCATATACAGAATGATATCAAGTCCTTAGATACTATTATTAATCATCAAATGAGAATTATACTTGAATGGATACGATGGAGAATGAATCTCATCGCGTTCGTGGAGACGGTAGTCCGTACGTACGCACGAGCGACAATATCATTCTTTTGATATTAAAATAATATATAAATTGATGGTATATCATATATAAAGAATAATTAACATGTTATATTAATTATTTACATGAGTTACACATCATTATTATACCCATCCAAATAATAATATATTGAATAACAATTACACCACGACGTGGAGACGATAAGCCGTACGTACGCACGTATGGTGACATGTTATTCAAAGGGTGGATAGAATACTGAATATGGTTGTACCATATTTATAATAACATCACAGTATATATATGATACTAGAGTTATTATTTTATAATGGTAATAACAAAGAAAGAAGAAGTGGAAGAAGAAAGGAACTTGGAAAAGGGTGGTGAAATCATTACCTCTTCTTCGGGTTCTTCCTTTTGATTTGATCAAAAGGGCTCCTTAGGTTGGCTTTCTGATCAAACTAAAGCCTCTAGGTTGTAGTGAGGGAAGTTGTGAGAGTATTTGGGCAGATTTTGGCCGAACCAAAAGGCTTTGAAGGTGTGAAGAAATGGGAAGGAGTTCCCTTTTATAAGAGGGGTGAGGGGCACCTTTGGAAAAGCTAGAAATATTAATTTATAATAAATTCATATTCGGTTTCTAATGGCTCAAAAGTTTATTATTTAAATTTTAAGGCGGGGATAGGTTGAAAACAACTCAACCAATAGAATTTAGACAGGTTTGAGTTACTATATTAACCTTATGTTTAAGTATTAACTCTAAGTTAATTAGTTTCACTTTTACAATGTCTCTTTGTATTTTTATATTATATGGTTAATAAACTTACCATATACATCCAAGAGACCCCCAAGTGGTCCATTAATGATACACCTATCATGATATAAGTCTCTTGGCCGAACCATAGATTTTTAGGAATTTAATATCAATTAATAATATAATATTTGTTTTAAAAACTCTTTTATGTCAGTTTTGACACTATTCAATAGTTGATTTTTTTGAAACTCATAACAGAATGATTACTTCGAAAAAATTTAATTAAATCATTCCTAACATGTCATATTAACTTATAAAATTAGTTTAATTCATAAAAAGTCTCAAATTATATTTATTTGGGTATTTTAAATATCAATTATATTAAATTTTCACTATTATGGAAATTACTGCATCATCATTGTGTCACAAATAAATTAAATTATTTAATCTCTAAAAATTATAAATAAACTATCATTATGTAGGAAATATTTTTATCTTTCTAATTAATATTTATAATCTAAAATCCAACATATATAACCCTATGTAAAAATTGGTTTGCTAAAAGATATATGCTTGTGTCATTTTTGTATTCATTTTAACTTAATTAAAATAAAGTGTCCCTATCACCTACAAGTGGCACCATGGGGTACCAAAATCGACCCAAAGATGCCTATGGTAGAACATGTATCAACAAATAAGGCTAGGACACGTTTTAGTGTAATTTAGTATTATTATAATATTATTTTTTAACCCTTATTTACCAGATTTACCCTTAACCATGGTAAATAAAATATTTACCGCATTAATTATTCAAAATGTCTAAAAATAAAAGTTACCTATTTACACAATTTGAACATCCTGATTCAAAATATGGAATCCATTTTTCTATATTCAAAACACAGAAGTGACAGAAATTAATTTAAAATTAATTCCCGCTGTCAAAACAAAAAGCGTGTTTTTAAGAGATAATAACTATCAAAAGATTGACACTTCTTTATGTTCGGTTTAATTGTAAAATTATTTCCAATGACCAAAATTATATTAAGTGGTAAAAAAATATTCTAAATATTATTTAAAACCACTCAAATTCATAATTTGTCACTATTAATTATTTTGATTAAAAAAGTTGTTTTTAATTAAAATTTAGTAATTTTTACTATTCATCAAAATATGAAAGTTATCCAAAAAGTACCAAAATTTCACCTTAGGGTAAATTCGAAACTCCGAATCCAAAAATGAAGTCCATTTTGAAATATAAAATATATATAATTTCAAAAAGTAGGTATTACTATTCATAACGGCTAGTTTGATCGGTTGTGGTGTGTGTTAAAACTCGAAGTTGCGTACAATACATGCTACTATATTATTCAAAGGAAAGCGTACCGTGGAAGCTTGGGATGTTAAATTTTTGATGTCTCCATTTAGTCCAAAAGTTTAAAATATTGTATTTAAAAATGGTTCACTATTAAAAGTTAATAAAAGTGCAATACTGAAAATGAATTTGTTCTTGCATTATGTCTTAGAAACTCATAATATGGATTCTAAAATTATAAGGATATATTAGTTTAAAATTTAGTTAATACTATTAATAAACTCTTTTGAATGGCTTGTTTGGTATGTCATGGTGTGATTGAACTCGGTGTTGCGTGTAGTGCAAGTTATTGAATTATTTTGAAGAAATAATACACTATGAAATCTTAGGGTGTTACACCATCATTCCATTATTAGAGTTCTAGTTTAGAAGATTTGATTTTATAACCGATAATAATTTTTTAAAATATATGATTCCTTCCCAAACATGAATCATATACCACATACAAGAAATAAAATTATCGATCATTATTTCCAAAAAAATTTACTTGTGGGTGGTTTAAAATTTTTTCATCCACATCCATGATTTGATGTTAACTAATTAGTATTCTCCTTTAACTTATAATATTGAATTCTTCAATTTCATTGAGAATCAACAAAACAAAATTTACACCATTAGTGCATAAAGACACACCCATTTATAATTATCATAATCTGAGATAGCTAATACATCTTGTAGACATGGTTTCTGATCATTATAAAATAATAAAATCTTAATTTTTTATTAATAACAGTATTTAAGTATATTTGGCATAAAAATTCATAATTAACTTTATATTTCATATAGAATACCCCCATTAGTGTTTAGTTATTATAATTTTCAATCATTCATAATGAATAGTGTGTAGGGGATGTATTTCCCCAAAAATAATTTTTATAATCAATTCAAATCTGTGTTGTTGATTTTATCCTCATTCATTGTGTTTTTAACAATTTTTACAAATAATTAATTTCAAATTTTAGGAAAAAATTCATAATGTTAAAAAAATACTTCTTGAATCATCTCATTAATTCAAAGAAATTTAAAAAATAATTATACCACTACATATATACCTTCAAATTCAAGTATCCATTGTATGAGGTTCTTCACTTGATCATGATTCGATCTAAAAAACAAATAATAAGAAGAAGTTAAAAATTAGACAAAGATTTAATTATTCTTTATGATTTTTCTCATATATGAAAACATAGTCAGGATGTTCTTAGTAGTTATGAGATTGGTTTAAAAATTCAATAGATTCTCTCATTGACCATTTCATTTATTATCATCCTTATTTGAATATCAAATTCATTTGACCATCCTTTTAAAATCAATTTTAGTTTAAAAATACATAATTTTAATAATTATCATAGAATATATCATACCATAAATAATATTGAATACATATACATTAAAACATGATTTTAACATAGTTTACTTACGCTTATAGTTATATTAGGATGTTCATTATCCTAATTCCAAAATTAACTAATGTCTACTCTAATACAAACTTAAACACATCAAACATGGATTTCCAAATATGGGTTTATAAATACCCTTATATCCTTAGATTGTAAAAAATACATGTATCTAATTTTATTCAGTTAAAAATTTAGTGTCTCCTTGAACTAGCGACATATGATCATAAAAGTGACCTAAAAACTATTAGGGAGTTTTAAACAAAATGGGTGAGAAGTGTATTTTCTGATGTACTAAAGCTTTAACATTTTAATAAAATTTTCAAAACCCATTTAAAAACCGTGATCACATTTAAGAACATTTTTTCACTTCAAATACATTATTATTATGACCATGAAGAGCAGTTTTAAAAATAATCCACCATTTAAATCATTTAATCAAACATTTCTTGTTTACTAGTTAATTTTTAAAGAAACCCCCCTTAAAACACAAATGTCATCTAGAAAAACATTATAATTTTAAAACATGGAATTACATTGAATAAACTAATGTAATTGAAATTAATATATATCAATTAAATAAATAACCACATTTGTAGAGGCAACTACCTCAATAATATAGGAATTGTAGTGACATTTGAATATGGAGATGAGAAACAAGTAGATCAACCTCAGGAAGAAATGATATGACATGAAACTACAAAGAATCAATAGAAAATTAAAACTAATTACAATAAAATATACAAATGTATTCAATTATTCTACCATAACAATTGTTAATCAAGAAGCAGAAAGACCACATACAAAATTTATGCAACGCAACTTCACTGGCAATTGACCATTGAATGGAGCTATCATAAAGGGACATGATCACCCAAAATATCCATATGGTTCAAAACGGAGGACATTACATTGAATTATGGATGTTTTTTGTGTGAATCAAAAAAATATTCTGGAATCAAACCATTCTATTTGTGTAACCCTTTTTATGGCATGAAATCCATGAAATACCAATATACTAAAAAAGGTGCCTCCTCGGGCTGAATTACATTGATCAACATTTTCATAATTTGAATAAAATTTGTGGCATGTAATTTTTGATGGTCCCAATGATATTTATGGATTATTTTTAGTTATATATTCAAAAATTGAATCACATTAATGGCTTTAATTATCCCCACAACATGTTCCCAAAACATTGTTTCAAGAAAACACCAAACAACCTCCAAATCAACTCGCACCCATAGAGAACCCATAAAAACATCGAAACATTTATACCTATATTATATTAATTCCAATAATCATAAATTCAGCATATTTAGATCAAAAAAATTGTTGATAAATACACGAATAAAGGTAACCAGATGTTATAATTATCCCAACCAACCAATATTTCTATCCCTAGAATGTTTTTAAAATATTGGTGTTGAAAAAAGTGAAGGACACTACTGCCTTGTCAACAATTACCACTCCCACCACTCTGGTTATCCCATTTTCATTTCTATAGTGCATTTAATAATGGAATTATTTTATTGTGATGTAAATTATTTTGAGGATCGATAGTCTAAATTCATTTCTCAACCACAGTGGTGTCTGAATCAAGATCACTATCCTCCCACACAATGAATTTGATAGACATTATTGATACATCCTCATATGAAAAAAATGAAACACATCATGTATTGAAGTCAAATGATCATAAAATTACAAATGATATGATACATTAATAAGATGATCAAAACTCTCAATGGGGACAATAAACCACAATGGTAATTTTCCCTACTTAACCAAATAATAATGTCTCCAGCAAGCTAAATCTCTGAGAAAAACTGAATAACCATTCTAAAACTCTAGTGGAAGAGAATGATGATCTTTATTTTATTATTTTTACTCCCTGTCAAGATAAATCTATTGTAGATACACGAAAACTATTTTTTATCTACTGAACAAGACTCGGTTAAAGCAAAGACCAATCTACCAACTCTTACCAACACAAGGGTGGTATACATCTCCACCAATTAAATGATTCCATGGGTGACATATTAATTAGGTCATGATATCTAATATTATAGGGAGAATAAACTAGTGGTTAATGGTTTTCCCAAGAACCACTGAAATCAAACACATGTGTTTGAAACATATCCTCCATAACCTAGATTTCACTCTATGTCTATCAATATATTTCCAAATTATAGTATATTCTCAATATAAAATGGTACCCCATCACCTCTTGAAACCCCTTCCAAAACCCAAATGTGAACATTGATTCCCTATCATAAACTATAATAGGGAGAACCCCATTACTTCACACAACCTCTTACACATTCATTTCCCTAATCTCCCCACTTTTATCACCTCTTTGGTAGGGAATAAATGCATCAATTTCATGAGCTAACCAATAATAAAACAAATCAAATTATTTTCTATTGGATTCTAAGGTAAACCCATTTATATTTAGATGGAAATATTATCCCACATTCATTCCACAATGGGTGTGGGATACAATAAACAAGGTGGTATCTAGCGCTCTAACTTTAATTTTTAGACACGTAATCCACCATGATTCAAAATATGAAATCAACAATGTCATCCTTGACCACCAATACTAACGTCTCATGTCATGATACATCATGTTAGTCATAGGTTACATGAACTAATAATAATTATCTCTACTTTAAATCAACTCTTATATCAATGAAAAAGAAAAAACCAACCTTTATTTGAAACAAAAAGGAACCATTGTGAGACCAAGACCACTCACTCGAGGTCTCCCTACCATATAAGATTTCAATAAAAAACAAGAACGTGATGTAAGGTATATGATTGGATAGAAATTTATCTTAACATGATTAATCAGCCCTTATAAAATCCATGTAAACCTCAATACCAACTACTTCCACTCCCAAAATCTTCTCATCCAAAAAATTACCACTGAACACTCATATAATGAATCATTAAATGATTGTTTTAGTAATTTCATACTCAATTCATAAATGAACACATTCCATTTCCATGGAGTATAATAAATATAAAAATCTATATTATGAAGATACCTATCCCAACAAATCATTAAAAAATTCTAATCCATCTTTGTGAAATTATATATGGTTTTTATTATCAGACAAAACCATATATCACTTTCCAATGTTGTAGTAACTCCATGTTTTGAGTGTATTTTAAACTAATACAAACTCAATATCATGTTTAGGGTATTTCATCTCATGAGAACATAACTGCGAGGGCTATTAGGCACCACATGTATACCCCATATCAAGAAACATCCCAAGCTCATACCTGATGTTTTACAAAAATATTCATAATCAAATCCCTTTTATGGGAGAATCAAAACTAGAGATAAAGTTAATTTTTTCTTTAGTTCCTCAAAATATCTATGATATTTTTCATTCCACTATTACTTTACAACCATATATGTAAAATCTATCATCAAAGAATAAATCATGGAGATTTATAGAATCAACATTCAATAATTAGCAGCCAACCCCAAGTATCTTCGGATCTCAAACACATTTTATTATTACTACAATAAAATAATTGTCTTTATCTTTTTGAGATCCATTGATTCAACCCTATCAGATATAACATTCTTGAAAATTTTACTTGTAAAATCTAGAAATTAAATTTGAAACGTATACCATTAAAGACATGTTTTTTCATGGTTATGAGAATGATATCAAAATGTTCAATGTTCTCTTACTATGAATCGGAGTACACAAAAATATCATCCAATAACACACTAAAAAAATTTACAATGAACCGATTAAATACATGTTTAATCATATCCATAATCACCGAAAGAGTGTTGGTGAGACCGAATGGAATAACTAAATACATGAAATTCCCATACCGAGTTTTAACCACAGTATTAGGTAAATAAGATTCAAATATTCTCAACTGGTGGTACCCTATCATATGGTCAATCATTGAAAATTGACATTCACCCTTAATCTGATCAGAGATATCATAAATCCTAAATGGTATATTTTTCTAAATAGTCACATGATTTAAAAATTGATAATATATTCAATGTATAATTCTTCCTTATACCTTTTTTAAAAAGTGTATAGGTAATCCAATGTTGACATGCTAGGATGAATAAACAACTTACCCTTGGGGTATACATGAATAAAATTTATTTCCAATAACTCAGTAGGTTCCATATGATAGAATTGAATATAAATTGGAATCATACAAGGTAGTAGTTGAATTCTAAATCTTTGAAAACTGACATTAGATCACTCTAATATATGGAACAACTGACCATGCTTCCCAGACCTAGAATCCCAATCACTCTTTAAGACCTAGGTGACTCCATTGAGAGACATAAGCTGAACACATAAATTAATATAGTTATATGGACATCAAATTTTATCATCCAATCTAATATAATAATCAGTTTTCTGATATCATTATTATGTACCAAGAAATCTCACTCCACCTCATAGTTAAAAAATTGTCACGTGACATGTCAGAGACATGAATTATTGTTTGAACCTTTTTTCCAAATTCATGTAATGGTCTAAAAGAAATAACATTAGTTACTAATTCAATAAAAATATGTCAACTAACATTTATAACATAAAATAATGGGTAAATATTGTATAAAACAATTGTAGAACTATAGAATATTAAATAAACACTTTACCTCTAATAATGGATGATTATGCTTTAAATCCCTCTATTTCATACTCTACCACATAAATACGTCATATCTAAACTCCTCACTAAGATTTTATAGATATAATAAAATCCAAAATTTCATTAGGACAAGACACACCCCCATTGGAAGTATCTTAATTATCCAACAAACCAATGGTGATAGTGAATCCAGCCATACTACCTTTGGACATCCTTCCAAAAAATGGTTTAGATGGCCATATTGTCTATAGTGATGTCTTGTCACAGGGACATTCATACAATTATTCTTGGAATGACATATCCTTGGAATCATATATAAAACAACCTAATATTTTACTAAGAGACCCCCTAAAACAAGTCATGTTTAAAATGGGATTCCTTTGCACTACATTTCTTTCTTGAAGACACATTATGAACAATAACCCCCTCAAATGAATCACTAACCAAACATGTCCATCCATCTATTTTGGATTCGTTCACACTAATTTATCAACCACCTCAAAAAAATCCATAAGGGACATGTGAACCATCATTGAATCAATATCATCCCTTATCCCCTTCTCAATACTCTGAGATTTTAGATAATCATTTGTAACAAGTTCTGGATCTATGTTCACCATCTTGTCAATGTTAATTGAATACTCAAGAATAATACTATCTTATTATTAAATGGTTATAATATCCTTAGTCTTTTCCAAAAATTAAATCTAAGGATAGAACTACTGGTTGAATATTTTCTTAAAGTATTCCCTGATAAGATCATCATGTAATAATGTTTTCACAACAGAGTCCCACCACCAACTTCCTGGTCCCTAAAGCATGTACAAGGAGAAACCTGCCTTAGATTCCCCATGAGTCTTCATAAAGTTGAAGAATATCCTAATACACTAAATGTTATCATTATATATTTGGGGTCTATTGTAGACATGGATATGTGTGGATTCTACTTAGTGAATTATATAGCATTATCTATCACTGATTTGGGGTTCTTGGAAACTTCTTGATCCCGATTCTCAATTGTGCAGTTTACAACATATATAAAAGAATGTCCCATTTGGGTATTCTCCTATAGAAAAAGTCTTGTTGATTATCCAATCATCTTTAGAATATATATTCTTGGAAAAATTTTATAAAAAATACAAAACCCATTTATATTAAGAATATATTCTTATATATTGAGAAAAACTTCAAGAAATTTTTATTTACCCATTAAAACAACAATAATTAAAATAACTTATGAAATATATGAATAAAGGAAATCATATTACCAAAAAAAATAATCATTTCAATTAACCAAAAATACATTTTATTTATAAAACTTTAATGGAAAGGACAAAAACTTGGAAAAAATCTTTGACCACCCCTAGTAACATGGATTTTAATAATGAAGTGAAATGGACAAGTACCATCATGCCCTTATAATCTGAATTATGATGTTCCTAAATTGTTTCTGACAAATAATTTAAACCAACCCAAGATAGTGTCGCAAAACATATTGATAGTTATTGTATTTGATTCTAATTTGTAATGAACTAATCCAGGTAAACTAAACAAGAAATGTAATGTGGTTCACCATAAGTTAATGTGTGAAATATTGAAACTAAATGTCTCATAATAACCAAGAATAAGAAAAAATGGAACAATACATAATTGATTAATGAATATATATCTATTAGGGTATAAAACTAATCCATAAATGACAATCTGAAAATATGAAACATGAAAAATATAAACAAATCTCATTGTGACTATCCATTGCCTCCAAACCATCATTATATGAATAATATGACCAATAAGAGAAACTAGAATGGTACAAAATGAACTTCTCTTTACATAAGTATTGAAAAATGAAATCTACAACCTCCCAAAACCAAAAGTAATATATGGACATAAATCCATGTTTGATATAACCAAATAACCTATACAAGATCTAATATCAATAATGCATTATAAATATTTTTTAAAACATATATTTGACAATGACCTTTTATAAATTAAATCATTTTGTAAAAAAATCATTTTGATTTTAATAAAATAGTTCTATAATAACATAATTCGTGAATATTTTAACTATAAAATAAAATATTCATGAAATTATGGATACAATATAGGGTTATAATATGAGAAACAAATCATGGAAATATACCATCATGTGATAAACAAATTTTAAATGTCAAAGCACACCATTTGAAATATAAATTATGTGGATAATTACTTGTCAATATAAAGAATACCAAAAAATAAATATAAGGTAGATCCAAAAAATATTACCTATACTAGAATTACATATAGTAATGTAATATAAGCCCTCTTATGAAATTTTACAAACAATGAGTGACAATTTAATTCCCCGATGCACCCTTGGTTAACCAATGTGATATGTTTGTAAGAAACTATTTAAAAAACATTCTAAAATTTAATATTACATTTTTACACCAATGAATTTATGATTATATGCTTGAATACCTCCTCTATAAACCAAATCCATTGATTAAATATTTTAGTCAAACACTTGTGGTATGAAAATATATTTTTAATGAAAACCCCTTAAAAACAGAATATCAACCGAAAAAACCATTACAATATCAAATAATTATTGACCATTGATTAAACCAAATTAATTAACAATGAAATATATAAATTAAATAATTAAATCCTTGTATAGAAACACATACCTCAAGAATAGCAGAATCATAGTCAACTTCAATGACAGAAATGGAAAATAAGCAGACTGACGTCCAAAATGAAAGGCATGAGGGAAAACTGTGAAGCATTGATAGACGACAAAAAAAATATCATAATATGATCCAAAATTTATACCCACTCCTCTTATGAAACTAATGGAAATGGAGAATAATAAATTCCTTTTATCCGAGAATAGCGATGAGTCTTCCATGAGAATCGAACGCCAAACAAACCGATCAAGAAGGATATAGATAAACCAAAATCACCGTAGGGTTTTATAGGGAATCCTAAATGTATAACGAAGGAGGATTCAGGAAAGAATCACAATAAAAACTATTGGAATTGACCCATTCATGTCATGAATATCTTTCACAAAATAAATTTAACAAATTATAAATATGATAAAAAGGCATCGCCATATGAAAAATTACCTCTGATATATGTTTTCATGTCATGAAAAAAAATTATGTCTTATAATTCTTCATGACATGACCTATTTATTTGGAATCTACCTTGAAACAGATTACAACTTTGACTCACATTACCAAAATGAATTGGTCATATAGCCACTATCCAAAACAAGACATGCAGAAAGCCCCAAACAACCTCCAACTAAACTCAGACCCATAGAGAACCCTCTAAAACCATTAACAGATTTATACCCAAAGTCCATTAAAGCATAAACACATATATCCCTAAACGTTATACCAATACAATGGCTGATAACTAGGTTAAAAAATAGAATGAGATGTTACATTATGTATATCATCAAATAATTTAGATAATGAATGGATATTTAATGCCGACATCAAGAAATCATAATAATATTACCAAGTTCGATAACCATGGTGTCACATGTATAAGAAAATGTCTCATTTGTTAGTTATTCTGATAATTTTTAAATGGATCATCACCATGTTACAATGAAAATATTTTTTAGGACATTAATAAGTTATCATATAGTCATGGTCAACCGCGCACACTTTGTCACATCTATATAGATTACTCATTACCCAATGGATTGGAATGATATATAAATTGTTCCCCACCCATAAAATAATATTTTATAAAACTCCATTAAATATGGAAATGGAAATTTTATATAATTTCACATTTTATAAAAAATTAATCATAGGGTACTAATCGTCAATGGTGATAAAAAACATGGCTTATGGGAATATGATTCATTTAAATCTCCAATAAAAAAATTTGATCATATAGATATGATTTTTCATCAACAAATTTCATATTTTTAATGATCATAATTATAGAGTAGAAATATAATTCCATGTAGAAAATTATTCATATAGAATAATTATCAAAGAGATAATGAATAATCCCTTCTGTATAAAGGTATTGGATTAGTGTGGAAACTTGACCAGTGTAACACCCCAAGCTTCCATGATACGCTTCTCATTTAATTATGCAATAGCTTGCATGGTACGCAAGTTCGAGTTCTAACACACCGCGACTAATCAAAGTAGCCGTTATGAATAGTAATAACCACTTTTTAAAATTATAGAAATTTTATATTTCAAAATGGACTTCATTTTTGTATTCGTAATATCGAAATTATCCTAAGTTGAATTTTTTGTAATTTTCTGAGAACTCTCAATTTTTTATGAATAGTGATAAATACTTAAAACAACTTTTTTAATCAAAATAATTTATTGTGATAAATTATACTATTTAGTGGTTTTAAAGTATAATTAGAATATATTTTTACCATTTTATCCAATGGTGGTCATTAGAATTAATTTAACATTGAGATTGGACATAAACAATTGCCAATCTTTTGATATAAATTGTTTCTTGAAAACACGCTATTTGTTGTGACAGCGGGAATTGATTATAAAATTAATTAATGCAACTTATATGTTTGGAATTTTGTAAAATAGACATAATTTTTGAATTCCGAATATCAATTATAGCTTAGGGTGAAATTTTGGCATTGTTCTGAAAAACTTCAATTTTTGATGAATAGTGAAACCACTAAGTGGAAGTTAAATAACTGATTTTTCGTTTAAATGAAATATTACCACTTCTGTGATTTGATTTTCAAAAATCCGACATACATGGTTGTCATTAAGAAGTAAAATGTGGTTCAATGAGATTAAAATAATTTTTTTGGTGAATAGTAACTTTTAAGTTCTTAATCGGGATTAGAGGTAATTATTGTAGTTTAAGGTAAAAATAATGTTTTAATAATAAGAGATGAGCTTGACACTTGTCCTACTCCTATTGGAAGAGTCATGGCCGACCAAGAAAACCCATGGGTCAACTTGGGGACCCCATGGAGCCACTTTAGTTGGAAAATGACATTAATATATATTTATTTAATGTTAAAATTAAATTGACACAAACATGAGTTGTTTTACTAAATCAATTATTAAGTTTGGTTAAACAAGTCCAAATTTTGACTATAAATATTCATTAGAAAGATAAAAAGATTTCCTACATCATAGTATTTTTTTTATAATTTTTAGACATTAAATAAATTAAATTATTTATGACATCATTATGATGAAGCGATGACCTCATTATTTAACGATTTTAATAAAATGAAAAGATAATGTAAAATTCAAGGCATAAACTTGTCCAAAGTCTATTGGATGGGTATATTTCTAACCCTTATCACCTTAGACACGAATTGTATAAGTGTCGGACCTTTAGAATCCGAAAATCATTGTGTAATAATGTAACATTTCAATCTTTCCAAAAGTGCCCCTCCTCTCCACTTATAAAAGGCCCCCACCTCTCCCACCTTATTCACAACTTCAAGCCATTTGGCTCGGCCAACCTCTGCCCAAATACTCTCTCAACTTCCCCCTCTTACTCCTAGAAGCCTCACTTTGGGCAGAACTCTTCCCAAAGAATCTTTTGGCTCAAATCAAAAAGAGTTACCCGATTTTGAGGAGGTTAAAGAACGGTCGAATCAAGTCGGACACAAGGTAAGGGAACTTCTTAACCCAATTTCCATTCTTTGGGTTAATCTCCTACTTTAAAATTATGTCATGATGTTATTATGTCCTATTTTTTATTTTTACTTTCTTTATGTGTACCTATAGTGAATACACATAATAGATCTATTTTATTTTAAAAATGATCTTTTTAAGGACTTCGTCTCAATCCCCTTTCATTGAGGCATATTTGGTTTTATACACAACTTTCTTTTATATGGTGTATAAACCCCTTTGACTTTTAAGTTTATTCAAAAGGAATCTTTTTATACGAAGCGTTTTACTAAACGAAAAAAGGGAATGTTTTTCTTTCCGTACATATGCGGCGACAATGACTTCTCCGCCGCCGTGACCATTATTTGAGTTTCGGCTTCCTCTACAAGCCATCACTTTTTTTTAATGAAAAATAAATACAAAGTTTTAACTTTATTTTATTATGGTATTGAAAATGGGTTTAAAAGCGTTTTTATTATATCAATGTGTTTTATTGATATCTTTTGATTGAAATGTGGAAATGTTATGTTTCCTTTATGCATGTTTTATGTGATACGATTATGTTATGGTTTATGATATGTTTAATCCTATTCATATGAGGACTGCATTGGACTTAATAAGTGACGGGTGGAGCCCGCTATAGCTCCTCGATGCATCGGTAGGTCTCATGAGACAAACTAGTGTCTTGCGACGAGGCCTTGACAAAATCTTATTTGTGGTCTTGGCACGAGGCCTTGACTACGTGGTTATGATAGTCTGGCATTATGCATTCCATCATTATGAAAGTGGTTATTGATATTGCATGTGATTATTCGACCATTAGAATATCCATGTGAAGAAGTGAATGAAATTATCTCATTTTACTTTTGCCATATTATGTTGAAGTTCAAGTTTAAAAGGCTTTTGTTTTAGTTATACATTGCCTTAAATTTTTATGTTTATTTATGAAAGCTTCCGCTATATTGTTAACCTTACTGAGAATCTGAGCTCACCCCTTTCAATGTTTTAATATTTTCCAGGATGTGAAGAAGTATTTTATGAATGACCTGCAGGGATTGTGAGAAGAGGATATGAGTGTGGACTATGGAGACTTTGTTATTGTAGTTTTTCACTTTATGATGTAATGTAACGTTTACGAATGTATCTAGTGTTTCCAAGGCTACTAAACTAATCGGCCTTTCGAGACTTGATATTTTGTGATCATGCCAATGTTACGAAGTAATGCACCAACTCTGGGTAGCTGGGGTCGGGGCGTTATAATTGGTATCAGAGGCAGTTTAGTACTAACCTTGGAAGCTATATTTAGGTAAACTCTGATTAGAGCTCATAGCCCGAAGATAGACTTTGAGGATTAGTATAGAAGAACTTCCTGGAATTTTGGTATTGTAGAGATGTTGTGAGTTTTCCGAGCAATACATCCCTGTCTGGATACGAGCAGGTAGAGGCGGCTCTGGCACAGATGTACCTAGGGGTAAATCCCGAAAACACCGCTTTGAGCTAGACTCAAACAGGAACTGGTGCACGACAACGGGCCTTGCTGCACTCTTGGTTACGACACTCCCGGGGGATTTGCTTAGGATAATTCTCATTTTCTTTACAAACCATTATGTAGGGTTTATGAGTATATAATTCTTCAAAGAAAACATTCTTATGATTATGGATTATATCCATAAACCGTTCAATTTACATTAATTATTTTAAAAGTTTGGAATTATTCATTATAATTCATAAACTAACCTAGTTTATGTCATTGTATAGAAATGGCGCCCAGTAGAAGGAATGTGAACTCCAGCAATACGTATGATCCAAAGAGTAAGAAGGGTCGTATCTTTCACGGTATTAAGCCAACATTTCGAAGGGAAATAGTCTCCCATGTGTTCTCAACATATGAAGAAATAGTATCATGTGTTAATAAGATAAGTAAAGAATTCTCTGAGTCCTATGGCTTTGAAGCGAAGCAAGAGACGAAAGGGATGGAAGAGAGAATGATGGATAACAGGATGAGGGGAAAGAAGAATTTTCCAATATGTGGTAATTGTGGGAAGAAACATCATGGAACTTGCCTAAAGGGAATGGGAGTATGTTATAAGTGTAGAGAAAAAGGACACAAAGTGCGTGACTGCAAGGGTAAGAAAATGGTTTCAAATGTACAATGCTTCTTCTTCAAGGATTGGGGACACTACGCAAACCAATATCCAAATCATCAGAGTATGCCCCAAATGATGTTATTGGATAATAATCAAGTTATGATACTACCACAGATGAGGAGTAATGATTAGAGTTCTTATGTTGTTATTAAAGAATTTTGTAATTTGAGTGTTGTATCAATGATGTACTGGTTATAATAATTATGGAGTATATAAGGATTGTACTGCAGTACTATTTCATCTAGGACTTGAGATTGTGTGGAACCAAGAAAAGTTACTCCACAGTAGGTTAAATTTTTGGAAAATATATGGTTGAGAGAAAGATAAACCATAATATGGTTCTGATACCGAGATAGTGATTTTGGAATAAGACATGATTGATTCGGATAAATTATGTTGGATATTCTTAACATCCTTGAAACTGATTAATGATTTGTATACATTTTTGGATATAAGGAGTATATCTAGTTTTCTATAAGGAATACGGGATCATGAATGTAATCAATAAGGATTTATGGTAATTTAGTATGTTGCAGTGTTTTAAAAGAATACATGATGAAGGTGTTCACATGTTGTTACGCAGGAAAAAAAGGAGCTTCATTATGTTTACCTTCCTCATAAAATCTGGACTGTGAGTTGGATAGAAGTATTTTGGATAACTATAAAGGTTGGAATGGATTATATTTTACATTGGATACTATTGTTAAGTTTATTTTTGAATATTTATAAAAAGGACAACACGCAGACCGAGTGACAACCCATCGCATCGGACAAAGCTGTGGGTATCGAACCCACAACCATAGTGCGATTAGGATTAATCGCCTACCACTGGACTACGTGAAGTCCCTGGTTATTACAAAATAGTTTTTCTAATCTAAATGGTATGTGTTAATATTTGGAACCTTATACAATTAGGATAAATATAATATTTTTGGGTTCTGTTACCATTTGGAGTAAAAGTTGAGTTTGTGGTAAAAATTTATTAACGAATGAAAGTATACATAACAAGTATGTATATTCCCTTACGTTCTTAGTAAATCTCCTAAATAAATTCCTCAACATTATAAAAGGTAACTTAAAACAAAAATGTTGTCGGTTAACTTTTCCAACTGGGGATTCAATGACCATTTAACCAATCACAAGTTTGTGATTTTCTTGTGGTTAAACTTTCTCCTAATCCAGTTTTCTACAACTCTCCATCAGACCTTGATGACTTGTTTTTCTTCTATATCCATATTTTCATAGAATCCTAGTATGGGCTATCTTGGGTGACCATTGTACTTATCTTTCTTTCTTTTAAAGTTATATTTTTATTAACCTTATTTCCGATGTGGGTTTTCTACAAAGGTATTTTCTATTTTCAACCAATTATTTTCCAAGAAAAATTTCAAATTGCGAGGACGCAATTTATTGAAGGAGGGTAGAATGTAACACCCCGAGCTTCCATGATACGCTTCTCATTTAATAATGCAATAGCTTGCATGGTACGCAAGTTCGAGTTCTAACACACCGCGACTAATCAAAGTAGCCGTTATGAATAGTAATAACCACTTTTTAAAATTATAGAAATTTTATATTTCAAAATGGACTTCATTTTTGTATTCGTAATATCGAAATTATCCTAAGTTGAATTTTTTGTAATTTTCTGAGAACTCCCAATTTTTTATGAATAGTGATAAATACTTAAAACAAATTTTTTAATCAAAATAATTTATTGTGATAAATTATACTCTTTAGTGGTTTTAAAGTATAATTAGAATATATTTTTACCATTTTATCCAATGGTGGTCATTATAATTAATTTAACATTGAGATTGGACATAAACAATTGCCAATCTTTTGATATAAATTGTTTCTTGAAAACACGCTATTTGTTGTGACAGCGGGAATTGATTATAAAATTAATTAATGAAACTTATATGTTTGGAATTTTGTAAAATAGACATCATTTTTTAATTCCGAATATCAATTATAGCTTAGGGTGAAATTTTGGCATTGTTCTGAAAAACTTCAATTTTTGATGAATAGTGAAACCACTAAGTGGAAGTTAAATAACTGATTTTTCGTTTAAATGAAATATTACCACTTCTGTGATTTGATTTTCAAAAATCCGACATACATGGTTGTCATTAAGAAGTAAAATGTGGTTCAATGAGATTAAAATAAATTTTTTGGTGAATAGTAACTTTTAAGTTCTTAATCGCGATTAGAGGTAATTAGTGTAGTTTAAGGTAAAAATAATGTTTTAATAATATGAGATGAGCTTGACACTTGTCCTACTCCTATTGGATGAGTAATGGCCGACCAAGACAACCCATGGGTCAACTTGGGGAACCCATGGATCCACTTTAGTTGTAAAATGACATTAATATATATTTATTTAATGTTAAAATTAAATTGACACAAACATGAGTTGTTTTACTAAAACAATTTTTAAGTGGGGTTAAACAATTCCATATTTTGACTATAATAATTCATTAGAAAGCTAAAAAGATTTCCTACATCATAGTATTTTTTTTATAATTTTTAGACATTAAATAAATTAAATTATTTATGACATCATTATGATGCAGCGATGACCTCATTATTTAACGATTTTAATAAAATGAAAAGATAATGTAAAATTCAAGGCTTACACTTGTCCAAAGACTATTGGATGGGTAGATTTCGAACCCTTATCACCTTATCCACGAATTATATATGTGTGGGACCTTTAGAATCCGAAAAGCATTGTGTAATAATGTAACATTTCAATCTTTCCAAAAGTGCCCCTCCTCTCCACTTATAAAAGGCCCCCACCTCTCCCACCTTATTCACACCTTCAAGACATTTGGCTCGGCAAAACTCTGCCCAAATACTCTCCCAACTTCCCCCTATTACTCCTAGAAGACTCACTTTGGGCAGAACTCTTCCCAAGGAAGCCTTTGGCTCAAATCAAAAAGAGTTACCCGATTTTGAGGAGGTTAAAGAACGGTCGAATCAAGTCGGACACAAGGTAAGGGATATTCTTAACCCAATTTCCATTCTTTGGGTTAATCTCCTACTTTCAAATTATGTCATGATGTTATTATGTCCTATTTTTTATTTTTACTTTCTTTTTGTGTACCTATAGTGAATACACATAATAGATCTATTTTATTTTAAAAATGATCTTTTTAAGGACTTCATCTCAATCCCCTTTCATTGAGGCATATTTGGTTTTATACACAACTTTCTTTTATACGGTGTATAAACCCCTTTGACTTTTAATTTTATTCAAAAGGAATCTTTTTATACGAAGCATTTTACTAAACGAAAAAAGGGAATGTTTTTCTTTCCGTACATATGCGGCGACAATGACTTCTCCGCCGTCGTGACCATTATTTGAGTTTCGACTTCCTCTACAAGCCATCACTTTTTTTTAATGAAAAATAAATACAATGTTTTAACTTTCTTTTATTTTTGTATTGAAAATGGTTTTAAAAGCGTTTTTATTATATCAATGTGTTGTATTGATATCTTGTGATTGAAATGTGGAAATGTTATGTTTCCTTTATGCATGTTTTATGTGATACGATTATGTTATGGTTTATGATATGTTTAAACCTATTCATATGAGGAATGCATTGGACTTAATAAGTGACGGGTGGAGCCCGCTATAGCTCCTCGATGCATCGGCAGGTCTCATGAGACAAACTAGTGTCTTGGCACGAGGCCTTGACAAAATCTTATTTGTGGTCTTGGCACGAGGCTTTGACTACGTGATTATGATAGTCTGGCATTATGCATTCCATCATTATGAAAGTGGTTATTGATATTGCATGTGATTATTCGACCAGTAGAATATCCATGTGAATAAGTGAATGGCATTATCTCATTTTACTTTTGCCATATTATGTTGAAGTTCAAGTTTAAAAGGCTTTTGTTTTAGTTATACATTGCCTTAAATTTTTATGTTTATTTATGAAAGCTTCCGCTATATTGTTAACCTTACTGAGAATCCGAGCTCACCCCTTTCAATGTTTTAATATTTTCCAGGATGTGAAGAAGTATTTTATGAATGACCTGCAGGGATTGTGAGAATAGGATATGGGTGTGGACTATGGAGACTTTGTTATTGTAGTTTTTCACTTTATGATGTAATGTAACGTTTACGAATGTATCTAGTGTTTCCAAGGCTACTAAACTAATCGGTCTTTCGAGACTTGATCTTTTGTGATCATGCCAATGTTACGAAGTAATGCACCGAATTTGGGTAGCTGGGGTCGGGGCGTTACAGTTGGTATCAGAGGCAGTTTAGTACTAACCTTGGAAGCTATATTTAGATAAATTCTGATTAGAGCTCATAGCCTGAAGATAGACTTTGAGGATTATTATAGAAGAACTTCCTAGAATTTTGGTATTGTAGAGATGTTGTGAGTTTTCCGAGCAATACATCCCTGTCTGGATACGAGCAGGTAGAGGCGGCTCTGGCACAGATGTACCTAGGGGTAAAACCCGAAAACACCGCTTTGAGCTAGACTCAAACGGGAACTGGTGCATGACAACGGGCCTTGCTGCACTCTTGGTTACGACACTCCCGGGGGATTTGCTTAGGATAATTCTCATTTTCTTTACAAACCATTATGTAGGGTTTATGAGTATATACTTCTTCAAAGAAAACATTCTTATGATTATGGATTATATCCATAAACCGTTCAATTTACATTAATTGTTTTAAAAGTTTGGAATTATTCATTATAATTCATAAACTAACCTAGTTTATGTCATTGTATAGAAATGGCGCCCAGTAGAAGGAATGTGAACTCCAGCAATACGTATGATCCAAAGAGTAAGAAGGATCGTATCTTTCACGGTATTAAGCCAACATTTCGAAGGGAAATAGTCTCCCATGTGTTCTCAACATATGAAGAAATAGTATCATGTGTTAATAAGATAAGTAAAGAATTCTTTGAGTCTTATGGCTTTGAAGCGAAGCAAGAGACGAAAGGGATGGAAGAGAGAATGATGGATAACGGGATGAGGGGAAAGAAGAATTTTCCAATATGTGGTAATTGTGGGAAGAAACATCATGGAACTTTCCTAAAGGGAATGGGAGTTTGTTATAAGTGTAGAGAAAAAGGACACAAAGTGCGTGACTGCAAGGGTAAGAAAATGGTTTCAAATGTACAATGCTTCTTCTGAAAGGAATTGGGACACTACGCAAACCAATGTCCAAATCATCAGAGTATGCCCCAAATGATGTTATTGGATAATAATCAAGTTATGATACTACCACAGATGAGGAGTAATGATTAGAGGTCTTATGTTGTTATTAAAGAATTTTGTAATTTGAGTGTTGTATCAATGATGTACTGGTTATAATAATTATGGAGTATATAAGGATTGTACTGCAGTACTATTTCATCTAGGACTTCTGATTGTGTGGAACCAAGAAAAGTTACTCCACAGTAGGTTAAATTTTTGGAAAATATATGGTTGAGAGAAAGATAAACCATAATATGGATCTGATACCGAGATAGTGATTTTGGAATAAGACATGATTGATTCGGATAAATTATGTTGGATATTCTTAACATCCTTGAAACTGATTAATGATTTGTATACATTTTTGGATAGAAGGAGTATATCTAGTTTTCTATAAGGAATATGGGATCATGAATGTAATCAATAAGGATTTATGGTAATTCAGTATGTTGCAGTGTTTTAAAAGAATACATGATGAAGGTGTTCACATGTTGTTACGTAGGAAAAAAAGGAGCTTCATTATGTTTACCTTCCTCATAAAATCTGGACTGTGAGTTGGACAGAAGTATTTTGGATAACTATAAAGGTTGGAATGGATTATATTTTACATTGGATACTATTGTTAAGTTTATTTTTGGATATTTATAAAAAGGACAACACGCAGACCGAGTGACAACCCATCGCGTCGGACAAAGCTGTGGGTATCGAACCCACAACCATAGTGCGATTGGGATTAATCGCCTACCACTGGACTACGTGAAGTCCCTGGTTATTACAAAATAGTTTTTCTAATCTAAATGGTATGTGTTAATATTTGGAACCTTATACAATTAGGATAAATAGAATATTTTTGAGTTCCGTTACCATTTGGAGTAAAAGTTGGGTTTGTGGTAAAAATTTATTAACGAATGAAAGTATACATAACAAGTATGTATATTCCCTTACGTTCATAGTAAATCTCCTAAATAAATTCCTCAACATTATAAAAGGTAACTTAAAACAAAAATGTTTTCGGTTAACTTTTCCAACTGGGGATTCAATGACCATTTAACCAATCACAAGTTTGTGATTTTCTTGTGGTTAAACTTTCTCCTAATCCAGTTTTCTACAACTCTCCATCAGACCTTGATGAGTTGTTTTTCTTCCATATCAATATTTTCATAGAATCCTAGTATGGGCTATCTTGGGTGACCTTTGTACTTATCTTTCTTTCTTTTAAAGTTATATTTTTATTAACCTTATTTCCGATGTGGGTTTTCTACAAAGGTATTTTCTATTTTCAACCATTTATTTTCCAAGAAAAATTTCAAATTGCGAGGACGCAATTTATTGAAGGAGGGGAGAATGTAACACCCCGAGCTTCCATGATACGCTTCTCATTTAATAATGCAATAGCTTGCATGGTACACAAGTTCAAGTTCTAACACACTGCGACTAATCAAAGTAGCCGTTATGAATATTAATAACCACTTTTTAAAATTATATAAATTTTATATTTGAAAATGGACTTCATTTTTTTATTCGTAATATCGAAATTATCCTAAGTTGAATTTTTTGTAATTTTCTGAGAACTCCCAATTTTTTATGAATAGTGATAAATACTTAAAACAACTTTTTTAATCAAAATAATTTATTGTGATAAATTATACTATTTAGTGGTTTTAAAGTATAATTAGAATATATTTTTACCATTTTATCCAATGGTGGTCATTAGAATTAATTTAACATTGAGATTGGACATAAACAATTGCCGATCTTTTGATATAAATTGTTTCTTGAAAACACGCTATTTATTGTGACAGCGGGAATTGATTATAAAATTAATTAATGCAACTTATATGTTTGGAATTTTGTAAAATAGACATCATTTTTTAATTCTGAATATCAATTATAGCTTAGGATGAAATTTTGGCATTGTTCTGAAAAACTTCAATTTTTGATGAATAGTGAAACCACTAAGTGGAAGTTAAATAACTGATTTTTCGTTTAAATGAAATATTACCACTTCTGTGATTTGATTTTCAAAAATCCTACATACATGGTTGTCATTAAGAAGTAAAATGTGGTTCAATGAGATTAAAATAATTTTTTGATGAATAGTAACTTTTAAGTTCTTAATCGCGATTAGAGGTAATTAGTGTAGTTTAAGGTAAAAATAATGTTTTAATTATATGAGATGAGATTGACACTTGTCCTACTCCTATTGGTTGAGTCATGGCTGACCAATACAACCCATGGGTAAACTTGGGGACCCCATGGAGCCAATTCAGTTGGAAAATGACATTAATATATATTTATTTAATGTTAAAATTAAATTGACACAAACATGAGTTGTTTTACTAAAACAATTTTTAAGTGGGGTTAAACAAGTCCAAATTTTGACTATAAATATTCATTAGAAAGCTAAAAAGATTTCCTACATCATAGTATTTGTTTTATAATTTTTAGACATTAAATAAATGAAATTATTTATGACATCATTATGATGCAGCGATGACCTCATTATTTAACGATTTTAATAAAATGAAAAGATAATGTAAAATTCAAGGCTTACACTTGTCCAAAGACTATTGGATGGGTAGATTTCTAACCCTTATCACCTTATCCACGAATTATATAAGTGTGGGACCTTTAGAATCCGAAAAGCATTGTGTAATAATGTAACATTTCAATCTTTCCAAAAGTGACCCTCCTCTCCACTTATAAAAGGCCCCCACCTCTCCCACCTTATTCACACCTTCAAGCCATTTGGCTCGGCCAACCTCTGCCCAAATACTCTCCCAACTTCCCCCTCTTACTCCTAGAATCCTCACTTTGGGAAGAACTCTTCCCAAGGAACCCTTTGGCTCAAATCAAAAAGAGTTACCCGATTTTGAGGAGGTTAAAGAACAGTCGAATCAAGTCGGACACAAGGTAAGGGAACTTCTTAACCCAATTTCCATTCTTTGGGTTAATCTCTTAATTTCAAATTATGTCATGATGTTATTATTTCCTATTTTGTATTTTTACTTTCTTTATGTGTACCTATAGTGAATACACATAATAGATCTATTTTATTTTAAAAATGATCTTTTTAAGGACTTCGTCTCAATCCCCTTTCATTGAGGCATATTTGGTTTTATACACAACTTTCTTTTATACAGTGTATAAACCCCTTTGACTTTTAAGTTTATTCAAAAGGAATCTTTTTATACGAAGCGTTTTACTAAACGAAAAAAGGGAATGTTTTTCTTTCCGTACATATGCGGCGACAATGACTTCTCCGCCGCCGTGACCATTATTTGAGTTTCGGCTTCCTCTACAAGCCATCACTTTTTTTAATGAAAAATAAATACAAAGTTTTAACTTTCTTTTATTTTTGTATTGAAAATGGTTTTAAAAGAGTTTTTATTATATCAATGTGTTGTATTGATATCTTGTGATTGAAATGTGGAAATGTTATGTTTCCTTTATGCCTATTTTATGTGATACGATTATGTTATGGTTTATGATATGTTTAAACCTATTCATATGAGGAATGCATTGGACTTAATAAGTGACGGGTGGAGCCCTCTATAGCTCCTCGATGCATCGGCAGGTCTCATGAGACAAACTAGTGTCTTGGCACGAGGCCTTGACAAAATCTTATTTGTGGTCTTGGCACGAGGCCTTGACTACGTGGTTATGATAGTCTGGCATTATGCATTCCATCATTATGAAAGTGGTTATTGATATTGCATGTGATTATTCGACCAGTAGAATATCCATGTGAAGAAGTGAATGGAATTATCTCATTTTAATTTTGCCATATTATGTTGAAGTTCAAGTTTAAAAGGCTTTTGTTTTAGTTATACATTGCCTTAAATTTTTATGTTTATTTATGAAAGCTTCCGCTATATTGTTAACCTTACTGAGCATCCGAGCTCACCCCTTTCAATGTTTTAATATTTACCAGGATGTGAAGAAGTATTTTATGAATGACCTGCATGGATTGTGAGAAGAGGATATGAGTATGGACTATGGAGACTTTGTTATTGTAGTTTTTCACTTTATGATGTAATGTAACGTTTATGAATGTATCTATTGTTTCCAAGGCTACTAAACTAATCGGTCTTTCGAGACTTGATCTTTTGTGATCATGCCAATGTTACGAAGTAATGCACCGACTCTGGGTAGCTGGGGTCGGGGCGTTACAACCAGTACCTTAGAAATGTGGGTTTGAGTCTCACAAAAAGGATGATTAAAATATTTCTTATTATCCTTGGGGGCTTTGATACAATGTAAATTATGGATGTAGTATACCTCCAATGTTAGGGAATCATGGGGATTGTTAAAATCCATTGATCACAAAATTTAAATGAAATAATAATTGGAATATTATTCAACCTTATGAATTGAAAATATTTCATATGGGATTAATATAAAGAATGAAAAATTAATTTATAGATAAATTCACTCAAAATTTAGGATAAAATAAAAGGATAAAATATAAATTTATTAGATTAAAATATAAAATATCACATCTTAAAAATTAATTTCCACAATACTAAAAAAATATGACCTTCTATATAATTAAATAAAATGGATTTTCTTGTATGAGAGATAATTATTTTAGTAAAATAACATGCTCATGAGAGAAGTTTAACAAGATGATTTATAAAAAAACATACGAATTATGATTGGAATTA
Source organism: Viscum album (assembly GCA_963277665.1). Lineage (NCBI taxonomy): Eukaryota > Viridiplantae > Streptophyta > Magnoliopsida > Santalales > Viscaceae > Viscum > Viscum album. Next base: position 1,133,556,461 of record OY728141.1, on the reverse strand, counting down.
ATAATATAATACTGAATATAATGGAATAACTACTTAATCAACCTATTAAATAAATATGTTATTATAAACCTATGATAGAAAAATATAAATAATGTGAATGAGGGGAAACTCTTATCATTCATGATTCATTCTTAGAACATGGTAGTGTAACCATAAAGGAATATGGATCATCTTAATGTGAGGTATGGTAAATAACATATTGAGAGAACTATATTTATAATATTTTGAGTGAAAATAAATTTGTGGAGATATTATTATTTATCATAATTCATAGAAAATCAATTTATAATTATTGTATGTTGAAATTGAATATTGGTATAGATGTATTTATTTTTAATTTTTAATAAATTATTTTCCTACCATAATTCCTGATTACTACACAATTATATATCATTTAAAAATATTATATTATATGTTTTTAAATATTCAAAATTCTATAAAATTTTTTAATAATAAATCAATCACATGAATCACTCAAAAAAGTTCAATACCAAAATAAAATAAATTATGCATAAAAATTCCATTATGGTTGAATGAATGAGTAAAATAAATGAAAATATTTTATTATACTGAAAAAATATATGTTATATTGTTGAAATAATAATATAATATCATTATTTCAATTTTACATCATAATAAATTCATATAACATATTTCGTACATAATACATATTTTAATACATAGCCAAAATTTGATTATCACCAAAAAATTGAAAGAACATTGCCACTAAGTAATTTAGACATGCAATTCCCAAATATGATATTTACTTTTCAGAAATATGTTTATAATTATAAAAAATTAGGTTATTATATAAATTCTTAATTAAACTATTTCAATGTTAAATAAGTAATTCATATTGATGAAATTACTAATCGAATTGACACAATACATTTATAATGGATACCTTATTAATTTTAAATAGTCTTCTATTGGACATTAACCAATATAAGTTCCAAGAGATTTTCTTTATTATAATATAATTGATTATCATTTTTTCAGTAGTCATTTTCTCCCCATAAAATTTTTAATCCATTTCATATATTATTTCTTCATGGTAAAATATCTCTTATATGCTTGATTTGATTTATATACTTTAAGGTATATTAATTATATATTATATTTTTTATTTATATTTTTTATTGTTTCCTATTATGAGTTCGAGAATGTATGATGAATTCATATTTTTTATTTTTTTAATGTATCAATATGAATATATAACGTTTCTAAATATTTTAAAATGTTTTAAAATATTTTTTTAGAAAAAATTATTTTTTGAAAAAAAATGGAAAAGACAGTTGTACAAAATTGGGTATATTATAAATCCATACAAAGTAGAAATTATAATATCTTGGGACTGGTGACTAACCACTACAAATATGTTGTCTACTATGTGTAGTATATAAGTCTATAAGGAACACATAGGATTAGTAGGTACCCATTAGACCTTTAATAGGGACATATTAGGGTCTATTAGGTCATTTTATTTATTGTTAAAACATTATAAAAAATTACCCACAAGCTATCAAATAGAGTTAATAAATTATAAGAGGGAAATTATTATAATTTTTAACTCCAATTGAACATTTTTATTTTTATGAATGAATAATTAAATGAGTTTAGTGTGGAACCTTAAAAAATATCAGATTTAGAAGTTTGTATACATATAATTAAATGATGTTGTAAATAGTCTACAATAAAAATATCAGCAATCACTCTCCTAAAATTATATCAATCATATTTCTTGTGAACAGTCGTTGTACTACATTTAAACTTAATATATCAATTTCCCATTACTAAATCAAATAAAATATTAATAAGTATCACACCTATAAAATTACCATATGAACTGAAATAGAGAATAAATGAACACTCTATTGGAAATAGTAAAAAATCATTTTCCATATCTACACCCATCGATGAACTCATGAAAAAAAATCAATAACAAACAATCAAAGGAACACTCGAAATATGAAAATTTTATTAAAACTACTAATATCCACCAGCAAATTGATGAAGTATATGATATATTTCAAAATAATCAATGTGAAAATGTACCAACAATCTATAGATAATATCATTAAATGATCCCTTGGTTTGATACATCCAATAAAAATATCTGATATCATGTTTAGGATATTGATGAAAAGGATTTAATTTTTTGTATGAAAGATGGAAGAAAATAATAGCAATCAATAATAAGATTTTACATATTCAAACATAGAAAAATAAAATCCACATGGGTAAAAAGTAAATTATAATAGTCACCCTCAATTATAAAATAGAGGCTCCCACTCAGTAGACATGGAATTCTCCTATAATGTAAATTCAATGTCTTTAAAATATGCTGCATGGATTTCAAATTCCAAAGAATTACCAAAATAGCAGTAAACTACACTCATATATTCAATTAAATTATAGTGAAAAAATACCCCTAACCTAGCCATCGATATCCTCCAATCAATGAGTATGTTTTGTTTGGGGGATCTCTTATTCATTTAGGGGACCCTTATTATCATACCCAATCTTCATAAATCATTTTTTAGGGGAGAAATCATTATTCTTCGAAATGATTTCTCCCATGAATTGGTTTTAAGTGGCTTTGGAAAAAATGAATAATACTATTGATACTTAAATATTTTTGTTTTTACTAGAAATGCATCATAGAAATATTCACCTTCCTTACCTTTTATTAATAATTCCATATTCTTGAAAAACAATAATGAATAAACACACCAAAAAATTATTTGTTTATAACTATTTTAATTTATTATAAAATTTTGGAATATATTCCATTTACGTTTATAATACCAATATATATATATATATTGTTCAAGATCCCATTACAAGTTCATTTATCCCCATATAGGACTCCAACTCCTGGGTGATACCCTTTAGATCATTGAGTTCCTACAATGCTCATATAAAATTAATGGCATCTGCACTACGAAAACTCTTCATAGAGTCATAAATATCCATATGATAATAGATAAATAAAAAATAAAAAACTATATCCATATAAACAGATTGTTCTATAGGGAATGGATTATTTTCATACTTATTTTATTTTGGATAACTACAAGATTTTATATAATAACCAATACTCAATTTCCAATTTAGAACCCTAACACGCTTTATTATAGAGAAAACTACCAACTCATCCTTCCTAAGTGACATCAATAAAAATTGTTAGATGAACCAAAATCCTTCCAATGTCCAAGGATTTTGTTAATGGAATTTCATTTCTAAATGAACTTCTGGGTGTTATATTTATGGATACGGTGTAAAAACGAAGCACCTATATCTATATTAATTTTATGTATAAGGAAAAAAATTAAATAAAAAGTGTAAGATATGATAAAACAAATATTTAACACAATTAAATTTTTATTTTATTTTTCCCAAAAAAAACAAATATGATTTATTTTTTAAATAGTTTCTTATAATTTTTTGTTACATTTGATATACATTTCAATAAATATTAGACTATTTATTTTCACTACTAGTATGTTTTTTAAAGATTAGAAATAATTTCATATACAAAATTAATATTTTTCAATAAATGATGATATTTAATTAAAAACATAATGGATCCTACATAAAAAATTATTTTAATAAAAAACATCATTTTTGAATAAAAATGATAAATTTATTTTACAGGAGTATTTTGTTACTATTCAAAACATTCAGATTTTTTACTAAATAATGAAAATTGTATTAAAAAATATATAAAAAAATTTACAACCAAATAATTTTATGATGATAAAAATTTCTATGATTAATTTATATTAACAAATTTTTTTATGGATTAATATATTTCAATTATATATATTATTTTTTGTTTAGAAAATTATCTTTGACATTTTGAAACGTAAGTTATATATTTTCTAAAAACTATTATTTTAAATTATGGATTCATTATTTTAGAATTAAATTTTGTCTAAATAGAAATTGAATAATTTATAATGGATTTTATTTTTATAGTCATTTTCATGAAATTAAATATGAATTTAAATATAATTTTTAGGCCCAATAATAATTTACCAAGGTAAAAAATGAGTTTCTAAGGTAAACATAAATAAGGTAAAAACACAAACGTAAAATGAAACAACAATAAATACCTATAAAACACATTTAAGTTGGAATTTAATGGTTCTCATGATCATTCCAAACAATTAATAATTAAATAACAACCAAATTTTTTGAAAATAATTCTGCCCTAAATTTTTTATCCATAATAAAAAAATAATCAATATTTTATCCCTAAAATACGATCATTCTCATATATAAATACCAACCCCATTTATCATTCTACCATTGAAAAATTCAATTTTATTTCATCATATATCTCTAGAACTATATCTTCCATTTATATCTCTTAAATCCTGAAAATATTTGTTATTTTAAAGGGCTGGATATAATCTATGAATTAATCAACAAGTTTGGGTCTCCAATGATATTATTTCAATTCCATTAAAACCATTTTTTTATAATTTCATATTAAATCGTTATTTATATACTATAATTCATATTATTCAAGGGTATTATCATCAATTTCATGAATTTTTAATTTGAGAATACTTATTACCTTCCATTATAGTATTTTCCATAGTAGTTATTGTGCCAAAGTATGTGTTCCTGTCTTTACCCTTAATTTATTTAATCCTTCAAATATTATTTCATTTCCTTGAGAAATATTATTATAATTCACTATTAAAAATTACCTATTATATTATAAATTGGATATCACTATTCCATCCAATTATACAACATTTATAATCCCTTAAAATTATCAAACACCCAGTACCCTATTAACATCCATAATTTTTTTCAAAAAACAATTTGTCTAGTTTTTTAGAAATTGAATCCCTTATGGATATTTGAATGTGGATGTGGCCATGAAACACATGTTTAAATTTGAAACTATACATAAAAATTATGGTTTTGTATAAAATTTATCTACACTCAATGCATGGTGAGTGGTCCTAAGACTACCCACCTTGTTAGACACTCCCAAGGGCTAGGATTTGAGTGATTTAGAAGATCATTATGGTCCCCAATTTTATTTGATAAATTATTCTAATAATCTTATGTAATGAGATAACCTATGATAAGATAATAAATATTTCTCTATAGATAGTTCAAAATAAATTCATTTTTCTTTTTGTGTACCATATATATCATGTTTTATATACATATTCTCTAACACTTTATAATTGGAAAGGTCGATTAATTTTATTTATGAAATATTTAGTAAATGGATTATATTAAAAATGATGTATTTAAGGTCTGTCATCATAGGTATAAACCTATAATTATTTTAAAAATTTATTGAATTTGAAAAACCATACAGTTAAGTTATAATTAGTTATAACCATGAAGCAACCAAAAGATGGGGTTTCACAATATGACATTTTATTTTTTCATGGTTGGCACACAATATTCCTTACTATGTGAGTCGACGATGTAGTTTCTCTATGTTCCCAGTGAAGGGTTCATGGTCGGACCATGGTTTGGGTAAAACATGTGGTAACCATGCGACAAACCAATGTTTTTTTTAAATAATACCATAATTACAAATTTCTCCAATTCCTTTTTACCCTTAACTCGACCTCTTGACTACCTGTCACCATATATCTCATAACACCCTATCAAAGAGATGAACACATACTACTCCTATTATCCTCCTCGAACTAATTGACAAATGTTTTAATTTTATATTAGAATTGTTTAAGTTACAGTTCCTTACCTCTTCATTCTTATTCCTCACATTGACCACTGGTTTTAATCTATCTGATGATTTATGTCCCTTATTAAAAATAAAGTTACGGATTCAGGTTTTAAATAGTTTTGGATTTTTTCGGGGTGTGTGATCTTCCTTGGTGACCTTCTTCTCTTCGTTCATGAAGGATTCACATACACCACACTTTCTCCATTTATGTGTATCCATGCATTGAAATTTCGTTAATATTATACATCTTCTAGATAAATTCAAATTGGGTTCTTTTAAATTAATATATGCTATTGGGTTTAATTATATTAAATAAACCATTTTTGTAAAGGTTTTTAATCTTTCATAAGATATTTTTAAATGGTTTCATTATGGATTTACCTAGTTTTAAGTCTATTGTTAACGAATAAATTATAAATTATATTAGAAAATTATTATAGTTTATTTTTTGAGGGATTAGTTTTTTCCAAAATTTATGTGGGTATGTTTACGAAATTTTAATGAACAACAAATGACTTTAAGGATTGAATTATTTGGGGTTTCTATGTTATATATGTTTTATTACCTTTAATATATTCATTAATATTCTATTTATTTATGACCATTAGTATGGATGTCCCTTTTTTGTTTTTTGATTGTGAATATATGTTTGGTTATGTATATATACATAGACATGTGCATATATTCACTTGATAAAATGTGAATTTAAAAATTGAGAGATATTGATTAATATAAATGTTATTGAATATGTGTTTAAATGTGAAATTGGAGGTTTGGAAATTTATCCGTTACTTTTAAATTTAGATTTTATGTATGTTTTCAAAGAGGTGTTTTTAAATTTTTTTATTTCATTTAGATATAGTTTTGATTAATAAGTGTTTCTGAAATAGCCTTATGAAGATTGTTTAATTTTTATGTGATCTTCAAAAAATGGTTTTTAAAGGGGTATGGTTTCAAAATGTGTTCTTTTTTGTGGGTTGATATTTTTTTTTGAAAGGAAGATGACATTGAGCTAAGTTTTTCAGTTATCACATGGGAAATTGCATGCATGTGTGTTACATATTTAGTGATTCTCTAGATTTATGTAAGATACTAGAAAGGGGGTTTTTTATTTTCCCCAATAGGATAATATTATATTACTTATTTATGTAACATTATGGGATAAAGGTCCATGAGTGATTCCATGTTACCTATGGAAGAAATAGGTCAGTGATCGCGTGTGTGAGGGATTTTGATTGTGATGTTACACATGACACTGTAACCACTCTCACTCTTATGGATGAAACTGTTATTATTTCTTATTTAACATATTAATAATAATTATTTCCATCTTTCAAACACTACATATTTATTCATCCATGTTTTTTATTATATTATTAGTAATTTTATTCCATTATAATATGGTATCTTTCTCAGTTTTATTTCTAATAGTAAACATAAAAATGGTATCTCAATAATATGTTTTACATGGGTTACATTATTGAAAAAGGATTTATAAATGTTTGGTTTTTATGTTTGTGGAATTGTCCCAAAAAAATGAATTTCAGGGGATTCATTTTATTAATCAATGAAGTGAAATACATTAATATTGGTTTCTAAATTAATATTTTTTTTTGTTTTAGAATATTGTGGTCTTGTAAATCCCTTAGTTGGTTTTTATAAAAAAAAAATTCAATGTTTTTCAAACAACCATGATTTCTAATTCATGAAAAGAAACTCATAGACGTTATAGGGCTTCAATAATGGGATATTTATGATAAAACAATACTCACAAAACACAATTTTTACATACCGAGTCATCTTTAATAGGTTTTGGATTTGGATCTCTTATTAGGATCTATGTTTTTTATGGGTTATGACATCAGGCCACAGGGGATATCATGATCTTGTATACTATTTTTAGTGCATTCTTAGATTCAACAAAATCAGACATTGTGGTTTTATTGTCATTAAATCGCGGTACCTTATAGAAGTAGAAACTTTGAGATTATCTTAGGGTCTATTTTTGGGTTTTGGGTTGAAAGTGAGATGAGGGATTAAATTTTTTTAATTCTATATATTTTGTTGATATTTTGGCCTAGATTACCACCATACGAGTGGGGCTTATTGGATGTTTTGGTAAAACTTATTTCTGATTTAATATTAAAAATCTAGGAAGAATCATTCCCATTGAATATTTTATGATCCCATGGTACATGTAACAATCCCATGGGGATTGGTAATACCCTTAGGGATAGTGAAAGACTGGGCTATGTGCTAGTTCAGCTGGAAGCCTAGGATGGTTTCCAATATCCTAACTAAAATTATGTACATTATATCTCATGATATATTATTTCTATTAAAGGATTACTATAATTGATTTCTAATAATGGAGAATAAATGTGGATGCAATGTCTATTATACCATGCTTTAGATGGATATGTACCATGTTTTAAAAGGCACCAAATTTTGATCATGGTTTGGTTGTAACTCTTGCAATATAAGTAAATGTATGTATATTTAGAACAATATATTTATTTATTGGTTTCAGGTGTTTTAGCTAGTATTAATAGGGAGTTGATTTTGATTAATTAATATATTTTAGATCTTATTATAGTGACATTGATAGATAAAAATTATATTTATAATACTGGGATATGTTTAACTAGTATAACAGTAAATCATTTTAATTTATTAGAAAATTATGTTGTGTTCATACTATACATAACATTTTTGTGAAAACGTGTTATTAAATATTGTTTATCAATTAGTATAAAATTTAACACAAGATTTATTTATGGGGTAAGAATAGAACAACCTCGGGTTTTAAGAATCAAATATACATTATGAATTTAATTATGTGTGTTATATTTAAAGATATGGTATAAAATATCTGATCTTATCTCAATATTGGTGTTATTTATATCCCAAAATAATAAAACATGAACTATATAATATGATAAAACATATATTTGAAACAAAGATAGTACAATTTCATTTTATATCTTGAAAAACCAATAGGTTTTATTTAAAAATTAAATTTTTATATGAATTTTTTTAAAGAATAGTTATTTTTTTACAAATTTTTATATAATTTTTTAACCATATTTAATTATTCTAAGGATTATATATTTATTTGTATTAAAAAATTATTATTTAGAAAATTTAGATTCTATTTTAAAATTAATTGTTTCATAATTTAGTAATTTAAAAAAAATCATTTTTAGAATTTGATCCTCAAATTTATCTTAGACGTGATATTTGGAATTTTTATAAAGAATATGATTTTTGGGTGACTAGTGAAAAACCCATTTAAAATAATGTCGTAACATTTGTTACCTAATCATTATAAGATCATAATTTTTTTTTGTATCAAATTAATTGATAAAAAATTAATTTATTGTGTTATTAAAATAATTTCAATTTTTTTAAATATATAAGCCAACATTTTTCATTTTGGAACCTAAGTTATATTTTTTCAAAAAATACCAGTTATTCCTGATACAAATATTATTTCATAATTTTTTTTATCAAATTAAGAAAAAAATTCTAAAATTAATTTAATATTTAGAATTATAGGGTTCATATATGGTAACATTAGATAATTCATTTTATACTCAAAAATAAGATTGCACTATAAAAAGTGTCTAACCATATTAGTGGTAAAATAAGAAAAAATGTTAATATTAAAACTGAATTGAATAATGTAACTAAATCCTGACCATTATATATGAGGTTGAGGGTTTTAAGGAACAAAAATATCATTTTCATCATTAATTATGAACCATACACATTTTAATTATTTGAACCCAAAAAAAATTATCCTTATCAATAAAATAATCAAAATTTAACCCATAAATTCTCATCTTCGTGTAAAAATACTATCTCTATCCTCTCATTATCCCATATAAAATTATAGTTTCTCTCATATATATCTCAAAGAGTCCCTTTAATTTATCAAACATAAATATTGAATATATCTATTGGTTTTATGGGTCTCATTTATGTTAAGTAGCTCTAGAGAAGTAAGGGTCTATAATCCTCCTCTTTATTTTCCATTATAGTCGTTTTTTATAATTTTATTTTAAATTATTATTTATATACTATCTTAAATATTTTTCCATGGTATCATAATAAATTTTATATATTATTAAATTGATATAACTTACCACCTTCCATTATATACTTTTCCTATGTCATTACTACATCAAAGAAAGTGATCCTAACCCCTTCCTTCTCTTTTTTTGTAATCCTTTCAGTTCTATTTTAATTCAACAAGGAATTATTTAATGATTAAATTTTATTAATTCCAAATTATATTATATATGATATATCACCATTTATCTCCAAATACCTCTTTTATGAAGAGTTATATTTCACAAAATCTATATAGATATAAGACATCACATTTTTTGTAATGTATTGAGAGTGTGGTTTCCAATAAATTACATCCATGTATGGAGACTATAAACTATATAAGGATAATAAACCAATGAAACTTTGGGTAGTCACCCAAAAAATGATAATTAAGTACCAACTCAATCTACACTCAGTGCACAATGATTGGGCCTAGGACTGAACACCTGACTAGACAGTCCCAAGTGATATGCTTTCGGTTATCTATGATCACTATACAAACCATAATAAATAACTATTTGAAATTAATGCATCCAAAAAATAAATTTAATATCATATCTACATTTTATCTTCAAATTTTACTTATTTATGACAAATTTCTCATAATTAATCATTAAACCATTTTCCGTGGTTTTTCTATATAAAAATGTTGGTTTTCTGAGGAATTATATTTTCATCAGAACTATTGTCTTAATATGTATGAAAACATAATAAATAATTAAAAGTAACCCAAAAATATTTGAATAATTATAAAATATTTTTTAAAAAATAGATACATTTATTGGGTTGTCATATATTTTATAAAATATTTGGAAAACATAAATAATAATGGTCATTTTGATGAATGTAAGTGAACATTGATATTATTAAAATAGTTTTATTTGTGGAATATTATTCAATATTGATAGCCTGATTGAATATAACATTTCTATTCCATTAAATTCAAATTTTTGTTTATAAAACATTAAGATATCTATTATATTAATGAAAACTAATGTGAATAGACATATTCACTTTAAAATGATTCAAACATGATTTTAGGGGATGATTTTATGATTTCTAATTATTTTATTATCAAATAAGACCTATAAATTCAGTAATGTTATGAAATATATAACTTTATAATTATGGATTTTTTGAAACAATTGAAGAAATTCCATTGACCGTTAAACATATAAAGTTGTAGTTTTAAATACATTGAACCGAGAGACCTAAAAATGATCAACAAGAACTATACATATTTATATAAGGAGTTAAAAATTATAATAGATGAATTAAAAGTAATAATATTAATAAAATGAACAAAAAAGGGTATTATGAAACAACATAATTAATATGATTTAATTTCTAAAATTATTATACAACATTTCACGTGATACAAACATGAAGTAAGGTTTTATTTTCTATTATTGTTCTTTAAATTCAAATATTTTCTTACAAGGAAAAAATTAAATTACACAATTTTTAATATTATTTTCATACATTCATTACTAATAAGTTTATTATGTAAATTCATCTAATAAATATTTATAATCGATACCTTTAATTGGCTATGATAGTTCTGTTGTATATATATTGTTTATTGTGATTATGTTCTCTAACGATCTTTATCTTTCTCTTGAATTTATTTTTCTACTTCATGTCCATGAGAAAATTTATATTTGATTTGGTGTGAATTGTATCTCTATATAATAAATGGTACATCATTTCCATTATATTACCTAACCATATTCAATGCTTAAATACTATTTCATTCCAATACAATTTCTTATGAATACCATTTTATGTTTCTTCTAATTGAATTTTGTTCACCAATATACCCTTGCAATGAATGAATGTAAAAATTAATAACTAAACCACATAACCATAATCTAGATTGTTTAAATAACTTATAATCTATTATATTGACTGATTTTTTACCCATAATGTTACCATGTTCAATTGATAAAATTTTTATTTCTAGTGAATTTATAATATAATGATTATAAATATACTAAATTAGGTTTTTTTCTATGTGAAAAAATTTATCATTGGTATATGTAGGGTTCAACCTGATAGAGCACCAATTTATAGGTAAAGAAGTAATCTCTAGAGATATTATGCTTATGGTATCCTGGACATTTTCCTTGGTAATCTTTAATGATACCCTGGTGAACAACCTTATTAAAATGTTTAATGATACATTGGTTTTGAAACATGGTTATATTATTATAAATATAATATTTTTCACTCCCACATTCCCATGTTATATTAGTATGACAACCCATATTTTAATAAAAAATAATTAATGATTTATTACAAAATGATTCAAATAAAACAATATCATATTATCATGATGCAAAGTGTCTATAAAATTAGATAAATATTATAAATATTTAAAATTTGGTTATAATTTTTTTAAAACTCTAAAATATATCCTTAAATTACAATGCTATTCTAAAACTTTATTGGAAAACCTGGGGATGTAAATAAAAAGGCGATGAGTTATAAATCCCAATAAATGAATAATAAATGGATAGAATAAGGTTTTGATGTTCATGTGAGTAGAAAGGTATAAAAATGCTACAAAAGAGTAGAGAGAATAATAAAAATGAACATCAAATCCTGATATAAGATGATAACATAAATGAACGATGGGAATGATGAAACCAAAAAAATAAATCTTAAACATAAGTCTAGGATAACCATCGAGAAATCATAACATAGTGCATTTAGAATAGCCTACCTTAAACTATACATGGTATCTCATGTGATAAAAACATTAACCAATGAAATAGGGGGCTATATAATTTTAATCCAACACATCACATCCATGTCATGAACATGCATAATTCTTCACACATAGATCATACAATATAATGAATCATTTCATCAATTTTAATCCAATGATAAAAATAGGGTTGTATACAAGGAAGTAACAAATAAATAATGGTTCGGTTCAATCATGTGAATATAATTGAGTGTTGAGGGTGATGAGTATCCACTACACAAATATTCATCATAAAAAATCATAGGATAATTTCGGTATCAAAATCGGGGTACATAATGATTCATGGAAGTTTTTAGTGAGAGTTAATTTTATCTACTATAAATTAGTAATAATAATTATTGTATTTGGGATGTGTAAAAACAAATCCCTACATGAATAATTAGAAATAAAAATGTATAATATAAAGAACGAGCTTAAATAAAGTGTCAAAGGAGAGTGTCCCTTAACATGATAAGGGGCTTCTAAAAGCATTTGAAAGTTTCTTAAGATAGTGGGAAAACTGTAGGAGTGATCTAGTGGTTGAAATAAATATTATTTTCCTTATGAAGGGTTTTTTGGGAAGAACGGGAGTTTTGGGGGTGTTATAGAAAAAGAGAGGGAGATTATTTATTAATTTCTAAATATAGATTTCGGACTATATATTATAAAATAATAAAAACCAAAAACTGTTGGACAGTTATGGCCAATATTTCAATGTATTATTTTAAATATTTAATATGCAATATAAATAAATTCATTAAAATAATAAACTTAGTGATGGGTATGTTAATCATGTCCATAAAGAATCAATTTTAAGACCTTAAAATATATAATAGGTTTTGGAGGCTTCATTATGTGTTTATAAAATTTGATAAATAATATAAAAACAAATTTTTAAAGGGAAACATTATTTTGGTTTTTATTCTCTACTTTATATTTATTATATAACTTTTGCAACTTTGTGATGTCATAATATATAGAGTATATTTATATAGTATTTATTTTTTACAAAAAAATTCGGTTGTCTTAGAATATTATGAAAAATACATGGATGGGAAATTTTTACATACCGATTTTAAAAATAATATTTATTTTATCTAAATAATACATCATATATAAATATTTAAACCTTTAAATAAAATATCCATATTTATTTAATAATACCAGTTTTAAAGATGATAACAATTTTTTATCCTTATAAAAATTATTTTTAAATTCATAAAATAATATTATATATTATATTTATACATTTATTTATTAATAGTATTTAAAAAATAACATTTATTTCCAAAATCAATAAATTTATCAAAAACTAAATCTTCATTAAAACTAAATATTTTATGAAAATTTAATTTTGGATTTCTCACATAAAAAATCTAATTTTTTAAAAATTTATTATTTAATCATTCATAAAATTATAATAAAAAAGAAGATAACAATTACCATTATATAAAAACAAAAAAACATACTATTATGGATATGATACAAAACCCATAATTACACCAGCATATTCCCTAATGGTAAGGTTTGTGATAGTGACACATCATTAGGGTGGTTCAGTGAGAATGGATTGGAATGTTATCTCGATATGCTTGACCTTCTCCCAAAAAAGGATTAAATCAGGATTTAGTTGTTGAATATGGGCTTCTTCTTAGCCAATGGATATCCAATATATAACATATACATCAAAATCATTGATGAATTGATTCATAGGATATGATTGTATAGGTCAACTACATAATTTTTTTGTATGTGTCAATTAGATATAATCATAACCCTTAATATATATTAATCATAACGATCACCCATTAGTAGCTATATTATAAATGCTTATGATGCATAATGGTATTTTGAATATGAATGTATATAACTGATAATAGTATGAAAATAAAAAGTGTAGTCTATGTGTTTTCAATAAATACATTTCTTAATTATGTTTTAATTCATTTGGAAGTGGAATTTCATTTATAAATATTTTGGTCATTACATTATTCCCCCTTTTAGGAATTTCACTAGAGAAATTTCATTTAGTACAAAAAAATAAGGTTACTTATGTTTCATCATCTATCCAGGTTCCCATGATGCATCCTCAATCATGATTTTGAGCCACAATGCTTTTACCAAGAGAGTTGTCTTGTTTCATCAATCTTTTTCTCTATGACATATGATCTTCAATGGATTATCCTATTATCAATGTTAGTAATCAAATGATAAATCCTCAAGATTCGGTACATGTTAGGTTTCTTGTATGTGTTTTATCAAGAGGGATACATGGAAAAAATAATTACACAATATTTGTTCGAAAGAGTTTTGGTTGATAGGTTACATATCTAATGTAATCAAGGATCTCAAGGGAGATAATGTATCTATGACTTATATTTCCATTTTTTCCAAACCATAGGACTTTCTATCACAATGATATAGGAATAAAAACTTTATATTTGACCTCAAACTATATATCATGTTGATGATTTTCTATATATTCTTTCTTTTCAATATGAATAAATTTTTAATGACATTGAATTGTTGTGACCTTATCTATCATCATAGGGATTTGTTTTGGTCTCATCAATTTCCACTCTATAAAATCATCCCATTATTTATGAGTCTGAAACATATCCTTATACAGGTCCACATAGGATTCCATTTTAAATTTGTAAATGAAAATGTTTTTATATAAAAACTACACATTGGGAAGTTATCAATCCCAACATCATGAAAAATACATAAAACATTATCTAAACATTTCCAATATAATTTCAATGGTTTGGAAAGACTAAAAATTTGTCTGAGGGTGATAAAATGTACTAAAATCCTATATGTTTCTTACACTTGGTGATTGATTCACTAAAACCATAGGGTAATACTCAGATCTAAATAAGAAGAACAGAGAGTAGAACTCCACGAAGTATTATCACATCCCTTATGTATAACATGGCGATTTGGTGAGGAGAGAGATCTTCCTTATTAGAAATGAAATGCAATGACTTTGTATTGTGATCAACTAACACATTGGTGGATTTATTGCCTCTAGATGTAATGAGTATCTCTATGATGAAATCCATGGTTATATTTCCTCATTTTTATATTAGTATGGAAAATGGTTACATCGTGCCATTATATTTTATTTATTCATCCTAGATGTTTTGGAATACCAAATATAAAGATACAAATTCTTCAAACTCCCTCTTTATTTTATCCTACCATATGTTTTTTTCATTAGATGATAAAGAATATTATAAATTAAAGAATGAATAAAAATGGATGTCTTATGAACTTCCTTCTCAATGTCAATATTCATTTTTCGTTTTTAAGGGACACATGTTAGGGTTAAAAACATTATAACTCCATATTCAGCACTATGGAACTCAAAAATATTCACTTCATTTTTTTGTAGCATGTCATCATATTTTTGGGCCCCCTTAATCCTCTTAAGAATGGATGGTTGTGAATTTATTTGATAATGATAATATGAATATACTTTTATTATCCCATTTCTATCCTTTGTATTTCCAAGATTATTTGATCCATTGTAATGATCTTCATGTATTTGATTTCATGGTCCTTTGTACTGAAACAATCAACCGCTTTTTTCACCATCAAAGGATGTTAATGTATTGACCAATCATAATCCTTGATCATATCTGAACTTGTTTTTGGAACATACTAATATATTTTTGTTTGAATATATAATATAGGATTTGATGATATATATTTATATCATAATTCTCTCCATAGATATAATTTCACCAAATCCCTGACTATAATATCGCTATAGAAAATTATACATCATGGGGTATGTATTTCTACTGATGAATCATTAATTGGTTGGAGGTATAAGGATTCTCTTTTTCACCATTCATGAGTACACAATCTAATCAATTTTTGGATAAATCCTTATAGATCACTAATATATCCCCACTTGTGGATCATGAGATAAAATGTTTAAAGATTTTATTCTTATTTAACTCATTATATCTATCATTTCGTTCATAATTCAAACAAATCATGAATATCATCAATGCGAGCATAGTTAAGGAGCATTAAAATTGTGAGATGTTTTCCAAAAATCAAGGTTAGTGCCGAACTATTCCAAGGAAACTATGGATTTCATTCCTAGATTTTGGATTTATACATCCTTGTATTATTTCTATTATTTAAGGATCCAAAAATATAAAATTTATGGTGATAACATGCAACATGAATGTTTATTTACCTATCCATAACATTTATTTACTAGGATTTGAATATATCTTTTACTACAACAATTTCTTCATTACAACATTCAGATGCTCCTCATATTCCTCATTTTGTTTGGATGATATACTATTATCTTCTAAAATACCACCACAAATTTTTTGATTAAATCATTGTATACTATATTCATCAATTCTATGAAGATAGATAGATCATTAGATTGTCTATATAAAATATTTACATACTCATAGTTCCTATACCCAATAAGAAAAATTGCCTTGGGGATCTCCACTTTTCTCACGATTACTTGATAATATATCGGCTGAAGATCCACCTTGGAGAAGTATTCATCCCTATGTAGCTGATAAAAAAAGTGATAAATCCATGGATGATGATACTTTTTATTTATCATGATGTTTTTTGATCTCATGATAAACAACGTCGAGGTGTATTTACCAATAAATTTTATTAATGAAAAGTGTCAGTTCACCCTAGAGTGAAACACATGGGTGTATAAAACTTTTATCCTGATTCTCCTATAGTTACTTCTTCATCTCATCAAGCTAAAAATTTTCAAATCAATATGGATTCCTATATATTATACAATTTCTAAAAATATGTTATTCTTCAAATTCAACCTATTTTCATGGAGTAAGACAATTCAATTCTTAATGAAACACCAAATGAATTCCTTTAAAATGATATTGTCATAAAGGATACTATTTTCATTAGTATCAATTATTTTATCTTTATATACTTCATCATAAAGAAAAAATATCTATTTTTTAGATTATGATAAAAATGAAATTCATTCAATCATGACACATCTAGGAGGGGCCCATTCTATGACTACCCCAATCCCACCTACAATAGGATTGGGGCTGGTGACTAGCACTGAGAAGGCATATCTCACAAATGGGAATAATTTTCATAAGTTCCTACAGACATAGATCTCCAAGCCACTAATGCTGAAATGTAATAACACTATTTAAACAAATTCATGCATGAACTATATCCCAACTGATAGAGTACAATAAGAAAGTAATGATCAATAATGTAAACTTGGCTAGAATACAAGACCCTAAAAAAAGTCTATAAACCACAAAGTCCAACCTATAGAAAAATGTTCTGGGACAACTGATCGAATCCATAGGAACACATTCACCTTCCTAAACTCAAAATGCTCTGTCTGGTCCTAGTCTTTCATGAAATCATATCAAAATGTCTCTCATCTGAAAAAGACAAAACAAGTGTGAGAAAATCCCATGCAGGGGTGACAAAAACAACACTGAGAATGACACCCTGAAACCAAACAGGAAGAACATAAAGGAAATACCACATAGGAAATACCACATAGGAAATACCACGTAGGAAATAACCCATAAGAAATACCCCAAAAGAATTACCATGAATGAAAAGTATAACCATCTCCTTTTTCATATACACCCATGACCCCTATATCAAGAATATATAGATATACTGTCTCCAATGCGATGAAAAGTCCCCTTGAGACACACATTCATGGTAAGACACATAATATTATAGAGTCACATCCTATCAATGTGAAACAAATTATATATAAGACTAACAATATTTTGGAGTCAAACAGTCTCCATGAGATATCCAGTCACTATAAGACACCAAATATTTAGGAGTCAAAAAGTCTCCATGGGACACCCAGTCTCTAAGCCACAACGATACCATGGATTCTTCTGAATGAAATCTCATTTCGTGAGAACCTACTCATAAATTAATTAGGTCCTATTAATACTTCCAAAATACCTGACACTGGATATCTCAAATGAACCGTTTCGTCGCAAGTTTTCTAATTCCACAAACTGTTTGTCAAAAAATCACATTGTTTGAACATTACGAGCATTAGAAAATTCTAATGGTGGTCCTCTGGCTTGTAGAACGACTATGGCAGTGAACTGCGACCAAACTGGCAGAGTTGCATGGAATCTTAGTCGACTATGGTTCATGGTTGACCACCACGATCAACCGTGTCCCAATCCAGCCACCCAAGTCTGGACCAATCCACAGGGTCGATCAGGCCCCCTTTTGGTAGGCCCGACCCTCTTTTCTAGCCCAACCCAGCATGTTTCCTTATCTGATCCACAAGGTTCAATGCCACATCCCACAGCCTCTGTGCCCGCTGGGCTCCCACACATTCCCTGACACATTCCACACAGCACATCCCCCACTCCTTCCTCAGGATACCAGTCCACTTCCAATAGAAAAAAATATGAAATGAAAATACCTCTTCTATCCTTATGTCATGATCTACGTTAATCAGACCTTAGTTTAATTTTACCACCAATCTGGGGGACTAATCCTATTTGGAGTCTCCTGACAATTCAATTCACAACTAACAGGGGATTGAATATTCCAAATAATTCCCAAATGAACGTAACTCAACCGTTTTTCATGTATGACTCAATTTGATCATGTTATATGATGAATGAAGAAGAATTAATCACAAATATTTATCTCCTAATAAATCCCCACAATCAAGCTCATACCACAAGAATGGTGGAACTTCAGATCAACCTATTCATGGGAGGGTCTGCGTTCATCGTTAAATTCAAGAAAGGTGAATCACAAAAAAAACACCCTACCTAATATTGAATCAGTCATTGAAGTGGGGAATATTCTTCATTGTCAATGATGAGATCCTCAAATTCCATTGGCACAAAGATCCACGATATGATATCCTATCTTTCAAAATTAAAGGGAGATGGTTCTTTCTCTATGCATTAGAGGAATTCCAGGGTTATGAAGATAACCCTCAATACTCTTACAATGGTTTATTAAATAGCAAACATTTTTTTATCATCTTAGAACTTTAAATAAAATAAAATTTTATTTTATTATTTAATGTGTACAAAAATTAATTTTCACAATCATCTTGAAATGTTCGATTTTAATCCTTCTCTAAGTTAAAGTCACTTCTCTGAATTCCATGATTCCTTCATATTTCTGATTTGAGTACCCATTTAGAAGTTATTGTACCTTTTCAATAAAACTGTATGCACCTGCTATTAAATATTTTAATATTATTCAAAAAAAATTTCTGGGCACCCCGGGCCTTGGATTCATACACCGTCTCAGTTCCTGGTCTCGAAATCAATTCAAATAATATCAAAAATTAATAAATGTAAAATTCATGATGTCACATTCTCTCCAACTTTTTCTTTTCATCCTTGAAATATTAAACAAAAGGGATACTCTAACAAATGATGGTACTGATCACGAATCTGAGTCTCTCACACACGTGATCTCTCCTGAGGATTCTCATGCCTCCACCGAACATACACCAGAAAAAATCTACTATCCATGATAGATCTTATTATATTGATCCTCAATCTCCACCGAGTAATCAGTAATATTCATGTTGTCATCAATGTACATCTCTCACCAATAAATGAAGTGTGATTATTCAAGCTCGTACCTCCTCAAATGTGACACATGGAAGACATCATGAACCTTATATAACAATATAGGTAGATCTAAGAATTATTCCACCTCTCCAAATCTATGTAGAATTTGGAAATGACCATTGAATCTCGGAGATATCTTACCACCCAAGAAAAATATCTATAATCCACATAATGCTGAGATATAAAGGAACATCTAGTCTCTTTTATCTATCTCCAAACGACTTTTCACCTATCTACATAAGACATCTGATGGCATTGTGTAGTCTTCATCCACTTATGGATGACATGAACGTTCTCAGTATTCGTCTATACCAACTCTGGGCGCATGTTTTCTAACTCTCCTAGGTATATCCAACAAAGTGGTGACCTTTAGGGTTTGCCTTACAAGGCATCAAATAGTTCTATAATGATAGTGAGATGTTATTTTATGTTTTATAAAAACTCTATCAGAGGTAGGTGATCCTCCCAACTGTGGCCAAAATCATTATGTAAGCACGTAACATGTCTTCTAAAACCAAAATAGTCCACTCATTCTGGACATCCATCTATGGGTGAAACTTTGTTCTCAATCATAACTGAGTCCAAAATGCCTCCTACAATCCCTTCCTCAATGAGGATGTAAAGAGAGAATGGTGATCTAAGACAATCATTGATGGAACCCTATGGAGTTGAACTATATCACACATGTGGAGGCATCCTAGGATCTGTATTTAACTATGCTCTTGAATGGCTAAGAAGTGGGATAACATGGTGAGTCTATCAATGATCACCAAGATGGTATCATGTACCCTATAAATACATGGTAAAATCATTAGGATGTCGTTTTATATCAAATCCCACATCAATTCTAGATCCTAGAGGGTTTTAGCCAAATCCAAAGGAGCTTGGTGCTCAACCTTCACTTGTTAGAAAGTGGTAAATCTAGAAAAAAACTCTGCAACTCCCTTCTTCATTCCTGACCTCCAACACTAACGTCATGGGTCCTAGTATATCTTCTCCAGACCAAGATGTACTACCAAATGTGATGTATCAAACTCCCTCAACACCACCTCCCATAAATCCACCAGTACTACTATGTGTCCTATGAAAAGAATGATGGGCTCCATGCCTTTTGAATATCCATCAGGGGTATTCCATATAGTCATCTGAGCATATAGTGTCTTATAGTCTATATCCCAATGTTGTGCCTCCCAGACTCGCTATAAAATTGGATGGGTGAAAACTATCAAATAGTGATAAGATGCACCATTTACTACCCAAAATGATATCTGCAATGTGGCCAACTGATCTAATGACTCGTTCAGTAATTGAGATCTAGATCTCTTGCTGAGAGCATCTTCCACCATGTTACCCTTCCATGGAGCATGGAAAATCTCAAAGTTATAGTCCTGGAGTAACTCTATCCATCGCCTCTAACTCTAGTAATGATACTTATGAAAGAATATATACCTGAAACTCTTTTGGTTATAGTTGATGATAAACTGCTCGCCCATCAAGTAGTTTCTCCGCATCTTAAATGAAAAGACTACCACTAATAAATCTAGATCATGGGTCACGCATTTTTTATCATGTGGTGTCAACTAGTGTGAACAATAAGAAATCCAGACTTTACCCTGCATTAGGAAATAACCAACCATGGATCCTAATGCATCGTAGAACACTATCTACTAGCACTTTGCTATGTACATCACAAGAAGGTGGAACATGTCAATATCTATATCGACTGTTGAATGTTATCCTGAAACTTTTTAGACCACACAAAAGGCTCACCCATTCATTTAAAAGTTTTCAAGGTTTCTTCTACCTTAGAAAAGTTGAGAAAAAACATCATATAGTACCCAAATAATGTAAGGAAACTCTGTACTGTGGTAACAGACTTGGGTGGATCCCATGAAAGTACCACCTCAATATTCAATGAATCCACTAAAAATTCTACCTCTAAAATGATTTTCCTTATAAAATGGACCTATCGAGTCAATAATTGACACATAGAGATATTTAAATAATGATGGGCTCTCAATGTGTATGTAAAACAATCCTCAAGTGTCTCGCATGCTCCTCATCAGACATTGAGTACCCAAGGATGTCATTAATGATGAAATCAATGAACCGGTCTAGGTATGGTGGGAAGATATTGATCATGAGTCCCATGAACATTGCTAGAGAAATTCATCATTCAACATGACATCACCAAGTACTTAAACTAGTCACATCAGCATCTGAAATCCATCTTCAGTATATCCTCATCATGTACTCAAAGGTGGTGATATCCAGATCTGAGGTCAATCTTAAGTGACCACCATGACCATTTCAATGTATCGAAGAGGTCATCATTCCTCAGCAGTGGGTAGATACTCTTCATAGTCACTTGGTTCAGGAGCCCAAATTCCACACATAACCTCATGCTCTTGTTTACCTTCTTTTTAAAAAAATCATGGGCTGCCCAGGGTGAAACACTGGGCCTCACGAAGCCCTTTCTTTGTGAGTCCTCCAACAATGACCTCATCTATCGAAGCTCTACAGGAGCCATCTGATGTGAATGTATATATATAGGTTCCATCCCAGGTTATAGATCAATGGAGAAATATACCTCCCTATAAATAGATAATCCAAGAACAAACTCATCAAATATTTCCTCATACACCTCTATCACTATAGGAAACTGATGAATCACATCATACACTACACCGAGGGTCAGGATATAAAGATGACGAGTGATCGACTCCACCCTCATATGTGTGACTACATTTTATGCTGGTGGGGTTTCCATTTCATTAAAAATGGAAAACCTGGTCCCCTCACTATGGATAGACCATACATTTCTCCTAAAATAGTCAATCTGAGCATGGAATGTGGATAACTAGTACACACCACGACTGATATCATAATTCCACAACACCTCCACCAAGAGATCCCAACCGAAACTATGACATCCAAGAGTAAGGTCATAATATTGGATCTAGTTTTTGATCAACT
Source organism: Viscum album (assembly GCA_963277665.1). Classification (NCBI taxonomy): domain Eukaryota; kingdom Viridiplantae; phylum Streptophyta; class Magnoliopsida; order Santalales; family Viscaceae; genus Viscum; species Viscum album. The sequence continues at coordinate 1,133,533,255 of OY728141.1, read as the reverse complement.
AATATTTTTATGTAGGAGTCTCTAAGAGTAAGCGAATAGTCAATAGTTCAACTATAATCTTGTAGTCTCAAACAAGGTTTGTGGAATGAAAATAATGACTCAAACTTATGTCTATAAAAATTTCAACTATGGATAAAAAAAGGAATATCGTAAATCTAATAATCCATGGAGCCTCAGGTAATAAGCCTCCATCCCCAAAAGAAAGCATAATCCATATCCACCAGTTTATTGAGCCTATTTTGGACCACCTGGGGGTGGAAGTGGTACTAAGTAAATCTTTTGCCCACCTCCTACTGCCCTGCCCACTCCTCTACCACATCCAATTCCCTAAAAACATCCCTTCTCTACTCTCTGCCTCTACCTCACTAGTCCCTTGACATTATTCTGATCAGTTGTATGATAGATCTAACAATCTCAATCAAGATGTCCTGGTCCATCGTACTAGTAAGAAAACCAATTCCTCGGCTAATTAGAGCTTTCATGAGAGCCCCTCACCATTGATCCTATTCCCTGGGTCATACCCAAATGTTCTTTACCTATTTGGGTCCCTAAGATTGCAATTGGCTAACTAATGTTGGGGTCTCAGAGACCTGGTGTAAGCTGGTAGTTCCCACATCTGTTGTCTGCTTGGCTAGAAAACTCTCATCCAGTAGAGCTATTTAATGTACCCTAGCATAAGTAGGAATCTATAGGGATATCATCAATACCTTGATCTCCTAGTGTTGGCCATGTTCAAATGTCCGAGTCATGAAAAAATGTTCTTGTAGAATATCTGTGGAGTTACACAAAAGATGAATACACCACTTTGAGTACTCTTCATAGTTAGACTTCCCTATGACGAATGTAGAAGCTCCTGCATGCACACTGATCACAATGTGGTCTGAATTAACTCTTATATAAAGAGACACTCAAATTCTTCCCAAGAGAGACTCATCTCATCATGTGTTAGGGTGGTTAATATCCACCATCACCCTACTAAGCCCTAGAAATGAATCACGGAAAGGTATTCCATATAGTTGGAAGGCATCCTCCTAATTCATAAGACTCATGTAACATCCTCTAGCCATTCCTTTGAAAACTGATGTTATGGATCACCCCAAAACATAGAAGGTCACTATCTTAGGAACTCATGGAACACAATCCATCTACATGCATTCTTATCCAGTAATGATTGAAGTAACTACTGCTCGACAAGAGGTGGTATCACTAAAAACCCACCTAGAGGTGATATCTCTGGTATATGCCTCTATACCGACACCTCTTTTCTAGGCATATTATCCTTGTGATCACAAAATGAAATCCTTGTTTGTAATCATTTTGTAGGAATCTTGTAATAAAATAAGATATACAACGACCAATATAGTATATCTTGATATTTGAATCAAGAATGATAAAGAAAACACAACCCCTTCCTATATGATTCATGTACCATTATTTTTTCATACAACCTATTTATTCATGTACTGAGTCAAAAAGAAAAAATTAATTTCAAAGTGTAAGGATACATCAGCCAACGTACTAACACTGGATTCTCTATCCTAAAATACAAACTCAAAACACATAACATTGTTTCCCCAAACCAAACTCAATGAATATTTTCCCTAACGTAGAACCTCCCTCTAATACCACTCTGTCATGACCCATCCCTGAGGGACCCATTCCGTGGCAACTCCAATCCCACCTTCAATTGGCCATGGGCTATTGACGAGCCCCAAGAAGGAAAATCACCCAAATGGGAAGAACATTCTTAAGTACATCTACACACATTCATGTCTCTAAGACACAAATTATAAAATATAAACCACTATGTAAACAAATGAAATCATACACTATAACCCATAAAATAGAGTACAATAGGAAAGTAAAGTGCATTAAATTAAACTGGTTTAGAATAGAAGTGCATGAAAAGAAAAGTTTATAAACCACAATATCAAACCTATAGTCAAAGGTATTTGGACTACGACTCAATTCCATAGGAACACCTTGGACTACATGAACTCACGAATGTCTATCAGGTCCTAGTCCACCATAGAATCTCTCAAAAGTTCAGTCATCTACACAATACATGACACATGCGGGCAATGACTGCGCATGGATGAGTAAAACAATTCTCAGTAAGGCTCCCATAAATTAAAAAGGAAGACCACAAAGGAAACACCACACATGAAATACCAAAAAATAAATACCATATAGTAAATACCAAATAGAAAATACCGTAAAATAAAATACCATGAAGGAATTCTATATTCATTTACTTAAAGATATATTCCCATGGGACACACAATCACTTTGAGGCATACAGTCTCGGTAATGCATATTGTCTTTGGGAGTCATATGGTCTCCTTGATACACATAGTCTCTACAAGACCCAATATCATTTTCAGTCAAACAGTCTGCATGAGACACTAAGTATTTAGAAGACACATTGTATTTGGGAGTCATGTAGTCTCCATGAGACACCATGTCTCTAAATTACATCATCTACATGATTCTTATCAAAGAACACTCATTCTGGGAGAAACAACTCTTCAAGCCATTAGGTACTTTAAAAACATCCAAAAACCAAATATAGGATTTCTCAAAATAAATTTCTCTTCTCAAGGGTCCTAATGTCGTAGACGGTTTGTCAAACAAATACACAATTTGAATGTTATGGTCATCTGAAAATTAAGAAGGGGGTCCATTGGCTCGTGGCACGCCCATGGAGGTTTACCACTTGGTATGAAAACACATATGGTTGATTGGGTCATGGAAGCACAGGATGTACCGATAGCCGAATGTGGCCCATATATCGTGGCCACATTGTAAATCAATTCAATAAGGCCAAGGTCGAACACCACAATCGACATTGGCCCGGTCCGGCCTCTCGGGTCTGACTCGAGTCTGGCCCGACCTAGGTTCCATCCCAATTCATCGGGTATGACTTAGACTATTATCTCAGTCCGGACCACTAGGCATGTCCCGCTTCGGCTGGGCCAACCCAACATTTCCCCCTGATCCACGAGACCATCCCAAAACACTTGCCCGACCCATCCCATTGTCGGGTCTGGTCCATGTTGTGCATCACCACATCCATGAACTCCATGCCTGTCTTCTCTGTAGGCTCCCACATGGATATCATTTCCACCCCCCCCCACACCACTTCCTCTATAGGCTACTCCTTCTTTAGTGGTTGAAACTTTGAAACTAAAACACCTCTATGATCCTTCAGTCCCTAGCTACATTGATCGGACCTCAATTTTTTTATACCACTAGTTTGGGGGTACGGTCATGTTTCATTCCTCCTAGAAATTTGAGCCCTAACCATGAGGTTCCAATGGTGAATAAAAAAATCAATGGTGGAGAGAAGAATCACAAGAACACAATGAGGAATGATACAATACCTTTGTTCATGTCACCATCAATTCATTAGAGTAAGAACGAATAATAAAGAAGATATAATCACAATGAATTATCTCCCATTTGATCCCCACAATCAAGACCACCCGAAAAGAACAATTAAACCATGGATCAACCTATTCGTGGGTTATTCTACATTTATCATTGAATTCCAGAATGTAGGATGAATAAGAAAAAAAAGACCTACCTCATTTTGGATCAGTCATTGATGAGGAGCAGATTATTTTTCACCATCAACAAAATCCTCCATCTCTGTTGGCACGACGAACCATGATCTAATATCCAATCTGACAAGGGTCCTTTGAAAGGGTTATTTCTACACTCTTTAGAGGAGTTATAGGATTATGGAGATAACCCTAAATTCTCATAAAAGGATTATTAAAAAGTAAACTTTGTTACTTCATCATGTAACTTTAAATAAAATAAAACATAATTTATTTTGTTTTACTAAATGATCAAAAATAACTTTTCACAACCGAACCATGTTGGTCGCTGTTAGACATCTTCTAATGTATAGTTTCTGCATTGAATAGTAGTTACCTCATATTTCTTATCATTGAACCCATTTTGAAGTTATTCCACTATTTTAGGAAAACAACATGCTCATGATATTGAATATTTTAAAATTATTCAAAAAATTGTTTTGGGCACCATGGGCCTCGCAATAGCATGTCTTCATGGGGCCTAGTCTCAAAATCAATCAATATAATATCTAAAAATAATACATGGAAAATATGAGATGCTATACATTATTCAACTAGAAATTGTATAGAATCAAAAAGAGATTTTTAATACTGAGGGTGATTTTATTCTCTCGACTATTTATATATGCTATACAAAAATAAATCCAATCCTATCCTATAATAACATTAAATTTATATAAATAAAGTATCACATGATTATTTAGGAAATTCAACCCAAATTTTTTTATAAGGGATGATGCGTGTTCTTTGGATGCACTAATTTAACCATTTTCAATATTAACTGATTACTTAACTTCCATTTTCTTAGGAAGTGTTTGAAATGTTCTGCTAAACTTTTATGATATGTAAGTATACATAAAAGAATTATCAAATAGTAATATGGATATACATGAATTAATTACAATAGTATCTATCCCCATATCCTTATTACGAACCATCTCTTCAGTTGGGGTGCATAATGTCTCCCTTTCTGTATTGGACATGGAGGTTGTTATCATTGGTCGTCATAGACAACCCTTAGAATAGTGAATTTATTTAGAAAGTGTATTCTTTTATTGAAATTGAAATATTGGCCAAATTTATAGGGGTTTCCTACATCATTACATTATTACCTCACATTGGTGGGATACTCCAATTTGAAATCTCTAGGTAGGTACCCTTCCTACCTGCACCACACGAATTTACATGTCCCCTTTTGGATATTGCTATAATTATTTTTACCAAACATTTGACAAGTATGATATTTGAATTTATTTTCCCCATCATATTTCTCTATCACAATAACAAAATCATAATTCATCATCCTCTTCCTATCTCTAGACCCATGATACCATCGTGCTTCTCTAATAAAAATTATGAATTTTAGGTTAAACCAAAAATTTTATTACTGGATTATAATGTCTCCAATCATAAAAATATTTTGTAAACTCAGATTTATCCCACTAAATATGTATTCAACATAACTTTAAGGGTCAACAAAAAATAACGTGCCTTGATAGGTAAGTATTGTGACATTCACCATGTACTCCACAATGGATTATTTATCCATTTTATTGAGGCATTGTAAATTCATATCTATTTTATGTCTGAGATTTTAAGGAAAATATTTATCAAAAAACATTTTCTTGAATTTATTCAACTCAATAACATAAATATCCTCATTGGGAATTATAATAAATTATCAAAATCTACCATTTATATGATTAAGCCTCAATTTTATAAACAACCAGAAAAAAAATTCTTTTTTAAATCATTCAAGGAAGGGGATGGACTTTTAATGGAGTTGATCTAATACTCTATGATTAAAGAAACGGAAAATCCATTAAAAGTTGTATTCCATTATCACATAAAGTTATCAATTGATGCATTAAAATTATTATATGGTTGTGGGTGTTCATATTTATTCAAATTTATATTCAAAACATGGGATAATTGAAAATGTATTTTCATAATGATCTTGTCTCTTCCTCCCATCAGTTTTGGCATCTCATTTGGGATGAAATCACATTTCATAGATCTTGGTTCTTGAATAAGTTTCACCTATTTATTTACACTGACTATAATAAAGGGGAAATTATGGTTTGGAAAATTTAAACTACCAACCACATAATTTGGAAACCCTAAACATTAATGGGATAAAAAATAAATTACATATATTCCCAAACATATTAATTTATAATTCTGAATCTATGTTATCCATGATCTATTTAATAATATAAGTTTTTATGGGGATTGTTTTTCACAGAATAATAGTTCATAAGGATGTTATTAATTTTCCAAATAATATCCTCCAAGAGGTTCAAACTAGGTATGAAAAAACATCTCTATCTTGTACTATGTTATTATTAATTCAAGCCTAATTCCATATTTTCATAGTTATTACCCCTATGTATAATTTTACTAGAGCCACATCTACTTGTAGTATCTCTACATGGAATGATTTTTTTGGAAACCAATTCGCCTATAATTTACCAATATTTTGGAATGTATTATTATGTTTAGTAATATCCCTACATCATTCACTATGGGTTTCTGATCCTAATAACAAAAAATTGAAATTCCTATAATACCAACCATGACAACACATATTTTAATACACAAAAATTTAGGATTTATTACATAAAGATATTGTAATATAATATCATAAGATGGTGAGGACTAGTATCATTGATAAATTTAGTTCAATTATATAACATGAAACATGTGTAAAACACATTATATTAAAACTATACAACATTTCTATAATATTTTTAATGCTCTTCTAAAACTGATTTTGATAACATGAAAACGTATATAAGAAATGGGTGAGATATAAAGCCTAAACGAGAATAAAAAATGAACAAAATAATATAAAGAAGTAAATTTTATTTAATAGGAATAATAAAGTAACATAAGATGTTTGATAAAAAAAATTAACATCAAATCAAGATACAAGATGTTATCATAAAGGCTATATGGGAATGTGGAAAAAACATAAAACATGAAATACTAAATATAAATCAAATATGACTGATGAGACATAATAATATAGTATATATAGGGAAACCTAAAATTCACCATACGTGGTATATATTTTCATAACACATTACCCAATTTATTAGAGGGAAATATGATTCTCGGCCCACCCATCACATTCATATCATATATGTGAATAAGGGTGCTAGATAGATTATATAACATAAGGATGTATTTCATCACTTTTAATCCCATGATTATAGACTTTGGTTTACATATATATTATTACCCAATCATTTATGGTTAGAAAAATCTATGTGGATTACCATGAGTGGAAGAGAGGATGGTTATTCCCTGCCTAAATTGTTGGAATTGAAAATCAAAGGATAATTTTAGCTGCATAACAGAGGTATATAAAGATTCATGGAAGGGTGTAATGAGAATTGAATGGGTATCTCATAACTTTTGAATATTAATTATTGGATAATTAATGTTTAAAAACATATCCCAACAGGAAAAATTTAAAAGAAAATGATACATTATAAAGAACTTAAATAATGAGTAGAAAGGGAGAATCCATTACCATAAGAATGAATTTCTAAAATATTGAGAGAAGAAAATTAAGATCATAAAAATACTTTTGGGAAATATATGAAATAATATTAAATTGAAATTAATTCTAAATGGATTATAGTGAAGAGTAATGGTATGTTGGGTGGGGATTTTTTTAGAAAAAGATAGAGGAATTCACTAATATATTTCAAAAGATTTATTTTGGAGTATATATGATGAAATAATTAAATCCACAATAATACCATGGATGTTCCCATGGAATTAGAACACGTGTATTATTTTAGAATATTTTATAATTATATGAACCAAAAAAATAAGACAACAGCCTTGGTGATGTGCAAGTGAGTCATTTCCCTAACGAATAAATTCTAATACCTTAAAATTTAATATATTTTTTTGAGGATTCTTTAACAGTTTATAAAATTAATAAAATTACATATAATGAACATTAATATAAAAAGGAAACATAATTTTGGGCTTGGATACTGTTATAGTATCTATTAAATTAGTTTTGTCTTACTATTATATTATAATACATATAAGATATTTTTAGAACATTTAATTTTTACCGGGAAATAATAAAATCATAAAAATGACTTAAAAATTCATAATTGGATAATTTTGATGTGTTGTTTAAAAAATATTTAATTCATCAAAATAATTTTCTAAATATCCAACTTTTCACTTTTAAAAAAATGATCCTTATTTATTAAAAAATAGTGGTTTTACAATGATAATTGTTTTCTGAAAAATATTAATATTAAATTTGACATGCTGAAATTATATTATCATTTATATTTGAATAAAAAAATTTATTTATAATATTTTTGAAAATAATTATTATAAAAATCATAAAATAATCGAAAATAATGTCTTGATAGAAACTATATATTTTCCAAAAATAGATTTTTTGATTCATCGCATCAAAATGTAATATTTTTCGAACTCATTATTTAATCATTTCAAACAGAAAAGTAAAAAGGGATCAATATATAAATTTTTACTATTAGGGTATAGATAGATATACCTTTATTACCATATTTTATAGCCAAAGGGTATGTTGTGTGATTATGAATGTTTTTTGGGGTGGTTTGGTGAACATGGTTTGGGTTATGATCTCAGTAATCTTAAAATTATCCCATAAATAGTTTCTCTCATGAATTGGTTATTGAATCAGAGCTTTGGATTGGTAAAGGGAAAATACTTATGATGAAATCTCTCTCAAAATCTATGATAAATGGGATTAATATGAATATATCCTACTAGTATATGACATCACTTATTTTTTCTACATCAATTTGAATTTATCCTAACCCTTCATATATATTAATCAGGAAAATCATTGTACATAGGGGATATTATCAACAGTAATGATGCTTAATGTTCATTTAAATATTAATAGATATAACTTATAATTTTTCTATATAACCAACATTGTACGTGTGTATTCTATAACTACATTTCATAATATGGTCATTATTCATTAAAATTTAATTATATTTATAAACGTTTGGGTAATTATAATGGAACTCTATCTGCAATGTAATTATTGAATTGGTAGTGAGACTTCACTAATTCTTATAATGTTATGTTTTACCATGTCACCACATTTTTATTATTCATTAACTTATTATACCCTTTTCATTAAACTTAGATTCCATGTGTTTAATTGTGATCCTCCATATCTATGTTATCATGTATCTCAAAATGTCTCAAAATATAATCTTATTCCCTCAAGTTCATTAATTTATATCAATTGATACTCATATCAAATTATTATGCGTGGAGATTATTTTTGTAAAAATTGTGTATTGTATCTTAGGTTAGTATGGATATGTACCTAGTTCCCAAATACACCAATATTTTGATCTTAAGATTAGTTGTCACTATTGTGATGTATATAAATATATTTATTTTTACCACTAGATATAGAAACGTTGGTACAGGGTGTATCAATATAATTTATAAATAATCATGTAAAGGATAAGTATAAAAAAGTAATAAAATTGTTAAATCAATTAGGGAACACCCATATAATAAAAACTATTCACAAAGACCCTATCAATGTTAATGATGGAGTTATTTCTTCTAAAAAATATCTCCATATTTATGGCAGTGTTGTAACATATTTGAGCGAATATCCAAAAAACAATATGATAAAAATTCTCAAATATGAAAAATAATGACACTATGATTTTGACATCACTAAAATGATGGGGAAATTTTTAGACATCTAGAGTAAAATTGATACATTTCAATGATGATAATCCATCTCTAACATCATCCAAGGGATATTGAAATATCTTCTCATTCTTCATATGAAGAAAAATATTTCCAGTCATGATTCTCTAACTCTTATATCCCAAAATTGGTGAGTATATATCTATCATTTTTTATTACAAACCCATATCATATCAACTAATGGTAACATGGAACTATAATTACCAAACATATAGTGAAATGTCTTTCAATTATATGTACCAACCCTTATCATTTCAATAATGATACACATGATCTAACATCCTCAAATGGATGTGATTACTCTAACTTATACTGATTAACAACACATATGAAATCAAATATTTAACTGTGACTATAATATCATAATTCATATCAAAAGATATCTACCCATCATAAGTAATAATTGTGTTCATTTAAATTAATGATACATTTGATCTAACATCACTGAAAAAATATTAAATATCTACCCATCATCAGCAAGAACCCAACCCATTCCCATCTTTTGTGTAAAAAATTTTATAATATATTCTATAGAAATTTACATCCTATCTTTAATCAATCTATATCATCATATATTTCCACAAGGTAAACACTATGATTTATATATAATCATAGCTACCTTAATTTCTAAAGAAAATATTGTATTCACTATTAATCACAAGGAATCTTATCACTTATTCATGAAGATAATTTAGACATTCTTTAAATCTATTAAAATTTTATGGTAATAAAATAACATTAAATTTCATATGAAATCAACATGGTATTCTACAACAAAAATATATGAGGGTAGTAAAATAATTAATCTAAAAAATTTAACAATATTTATTTATGGTTTTTTGAAATTATTTATAAACATTGCAAAAAATTGTGAAAAAATATACAAAATTATAAAACCATATATTATTTTAAATTATTATTTAAAAAATTTATAGAAATAACTAGTCATGAAGTTTTCAAAAAGTATATAAATAAAATGTTTTAAATCTATTCTATGTAGTTGTATCATGATACTATAAACGGTGTAACTTAAGTAAAATGATTCTTCATCCTCCAATTTTGATAGTAGATTCCCAAAATTCAATAAGAAACTATTTAATGCCTTAATAAAGATAAAAGATACATGTAAAAGTGTTTATATAAGTCTAAGAGAAATAAAATTCTCTATTTAGAAATTTCCTTGGTTATGTGGTCAAACATAAGAAATTTGAGTAAATGTTTACAAAATCGATAAATCAGCCATATAAACATAATAAAAACTATAATAATATGTCCAAATTTAATTGAATTAATATTATGCATGACAATTAATTTATTTATATATATTATAAAAATGAATATTGTCATGGTACTATATAAAAATTTAATAAACAACTATACTGAATTTAATTGTCCTTTCCACTTTCTTAACATATTCTCACGAGATATTTCACATCTCAAAACCAGGAATAGAAAAAAAATCATGAAATTACAATCAATTATGAACATGGAAACACTCAAACCAATCACCATTCTAGATTCATTTAGAAAAATAGATTTAGTATTTACTTCATCATGAAAACCCCATTTATTTAAAAAGATAACTATAGTAAAAAAACATCATTTGGATATCATATCTAAATTCTAACATCTTAACATTTTTAAAAGTATGATATTGAAAATATTTTTTTAATTAAAACTGATATTTAATTCAAAATGGAAAACCCATCTTCTAAAAATACCAAAAGTAAACATTTTATTAATAATATTCAGTTAGTCGAAAATGGATCACTAAATATAAATTTCAATTTCATTTAAAAAATATAAATTTAACACCCTTAAAAATCAGGAAAAACAATATTTTCCCGTTAAAATAATATTTTTTACCAAAAACACAATTCAATCCCATATATCAAAATGAATTAAATAATTTTAACCAATTTTTAAAATCATAATCTGTCATGAAACATTCCATGATTCATTAAACATAATTTTTAATAAAACCATATTTTGACTTTCATCAATATCTTTACCCTATTAAGACAATTTGAAAATATTTTTCGTATATCTAAATACCAATTATATTATATAAATACCATATTTAAAAAAAAGTGTACCAATAACACTTGACTATATAGGCTATTAACTAAAAAATTTGGCTCAATTAAATGATACATTATCTAAATTTAAATTGGAAAATGGACAAAAAATATTTAGTATACTAATATCAGTAATGGAAAGAACACGTCATAAACCATGACTCTTTATAATGACATTTTTACTCATAAATAATATTAGATCCATTACAAAGAACCATTCAAATATTAAAAAAAAAACTCAAATATATTAATGTCTGCATACCATGATTTTATTCCGAAAATTAAATTATGTATTCCTATAACCTTAAAACCATTAAATGATACCTCATATTAAGAGTATCAAATCACCTTCAATGATATAATAGGAAAATTCAAAATATAAATCTAGAAAACCACATTGAATAATGATACAACGCAAAACATACATATAACAATATGAAACAAATATATCTAATATTCATAAAGACTTTATATTTAAACTCAAAACATTTTAAATGGGATTCGATAATTTTATTAAATTTCACTGAAAAGTATATAAAAAATTAAAAAAACAAATTAAATTTAAGTATTATATTCATGGGTTATAATGTCTTGTGATTATATTTTATCAATTTAATAAATGATTCTTGATCTAACCAACAATGATTCTTCTTTAATGTGCCATTGTCATGGAGGTTGTAAGAGTTGAGATGAAAAATGGATACACTAACACAGAAAAATGTCAAATGAATTAGTTAAAAATAACATTTTTAATGGAATGATTATTCCATATAAATTTTCAAAAATCACTAAGAATGATTATTCACAATCTAAAATCTAGGTACTTACATGATTTTCCACCCACTATTTAAAAATGATAAAAAACCTAAAACATATACATATAGACCTTATATTATATGGATTCTTTATGAACATTATTAATTCAATATAACATATCATTTGGGTAATTGTTTTACTGTCAAAGTGATTCAAATAATTATCAATTTCATTTTAAATTATAATTTCTCCCAAATGCTTTACTTTTTATTTTAAATTTTAATTATTTTAAAAAAATATGTTCATATAATCTCCCCATAATATCTATTTTTAATTAAAAAATAACATACTTATCGACTAAATCACCGGAATAATATTTGGTTAAAAAATTAATATAAAAATAAAATTATATTCACTGAGCTTGCTGACTGGGTTAATTTTTTTAATGAAATACATTGTACGTTTACCACAATAATATAAATTTAACACTCTAAAAAATATCAATAATAAAATAGGATAAATGTTTTGATTAAACACTTATTTTAAAATGAAATTGATAAACCAAACACATTTAACTCATCTTATACAACTATAAACTATAGTGAGACACCAACCATTGGCACAATGTAAAATAGTGCATTAAATGTAAAGAAATGAACAAAAATTGTAGGAAAATCAAATGGAAATTCATTATATAATTTCAATTTTCTATATTACTAAAGTGGTATTTTAGTTTGGTCACTACATCACACAAATCATATCGCATCATATACCAATGTCGTTGATTTAGTGTAAAGTGTCTAATAGATATAGTCGGGAGACTAGAACCTCTATATTATAACCACCGAATCACTATAAATAATTAAAATAAGAAAAATAATTTAAAATTGACTATAAAATTATTATTGAAATAAAACCATAAGAATAATATAACCTATTAAAATTAAAAATAAAGCCAACATAGGAAAATATTAATAATACACCACACTATTTACATTTGATGATTAATTATATACATGCCAGAATTAACACTAATCAAATCATATTAAATGAAATACAACCAACAAGGTCTTCATGGTAACCTTAGAACCCACTGTCATGATTCCTAATTCTCTAACACTAATCCATATCATTATGAACATTCCATAAATTATAAATTAAGGAAATGATTATCATGTCTGCAGAGGTTTTTCAATAGGGCGTGGTTATCAAGATATATAGTCAACCACTAATAAAGCCATTAAAATATACCATCAGACACAAACACAGACATTTGTGTTCATGACGGTGTGAGTGGATTCACATTGTAATAATAAAATCAATAAAACTTTGACTAATACACACAATATATGCTATCAGGTTATAACCCATCCTCAATGAAATTCAACCTTTCATACACTGGAATAATACTAGTGAATCATACCTACCCTAATATAATAAAAAATATATTTTCCACCATATATATCTAGTCTAACAATCATGGAGGAAAAATACATTATAATCACCGAATTGGGTATACTATGACCCAATTCCCCTTTTAGGAAAATCAATTTGATAACCCATCTTACTATAATTACCTTTAGTATGAACAATAGTTAGAGGTTTAAGTTATATCCATCCATTATAGAAAAAAACAAAATATTTTGGTACCATAACACAACAATTACATAGAGATCACACAGAATATAGAAGACTAACCTCAATATGATGCACAAGAGAACACAAACTAGGTGGAATAAATATCTCACTAATAACCCTAGAGAACTGATGTTAGATAGAATAAAATTCATTCTATTATCAAAATATATATATATATTACTAATAAAAATAATTAACAAAAAACCAAACCACACAATTCAAATACATATATATATATATATATTATAACCAATATATCATTAATTTCTTGTGACCTATGAAAAATGATTCTTGGATAATAAGTATCTTATAACAAGAACAATGTACTATTAGTACTACTATTTAAAGAACTTCTCATCCTACTTAAGACTATTTCTTAAATTATTAGAAAATTTGAAATATATAATCCATCATTCTTATATATTATCTCTAAATTAATATCATTATTACAAATATTCTATCCCTCTCTACCCCTTATATTTTATCCAACATTGATTGGAAGGACCCACTTAGTCCCCATGTCAACTATACTTCCATAATTAATTTCATAATATAAAAATCATCTATACCCATGGAACCTTCTGATCCCCCATTAGAGGACCCATTACCAGTGTCAACATTGTGGCCAATATAGTATGAAATATTTTATTTTTTCAAATCATAGTCCAGTCGATCAATATGACTATTTTCCCAAAACACTCTCAATTATACTAAACATGTCATTGATAAAATCAATATATAATAAACTAGAACCTCTTAGGTATTTCTTATGGTCCTAAGAGTATTGATTAATGATTAAAAATGATCTCATAATTGAATCATTTTATAGAAATTCCACTAAAAGGGAAAACCCTTATATAACTCCATGAGAGAAATTAAGGTACCATTTACATAAATTACTACCTAAACCCCCATTGGGTGTCTTTTTATATGAAGAAATAGATAAAAGAAAGGTAACATAGTCACTAGAACATTATAATATCATTATGAAATGAATGGAATGTTTTTTTAATATTAAATTACTTCAAACTAATCATCAAACCCATACAGAATTTTTTAAATTGGCCAATTTTACCAAAAAATAAGTAAAAAAACATATATATAAAAATGCATACAAAAAAACACAATATAAATGGAACATAATTTTGTATATCACATACCAGATTTCCTTAGTTAAACCCTTTAATAACAGTCATATAATTCAATATATGTTAGTATCAAACATCGAAAATATCAAAAATATCTCACCTCAAACAACAAGTCTCTAAAAGTTAATTAAAAAAAATTTAAGTTTAATAACCATTTTAACCCACAATGTTAAAAATTCTAATAATGTAATTGTGTTTTGTGTAGAGACAAATAATACAACCCTTGATCTATAGATAGTCCAGGACAAGATCCTAATATGTATAAAATTAATACTACCCTAATTAAAATCAAAATCAATCATCAATATTGAATTAAATTCATCAAATTATAATTATAAAAAAATATATAGTTAACAAAAAATGAATTTGAGAGTAATGAGATATGTTATTCCTTTATCCTTATCTTTAAAAATTGTATTTGGAAATCAATTTATATTATATTTATTTAACAATGATAGTTTCAAATCCATTATAAATCAATAACTATAAAATCCATAAATAATAGGTAGCTAAAAGATAATATAAATGTGTTGATGAAGACAAGATCCAACCTCAATTAATTATAATGAAAACCCATCAAACTAGAATGGATAAAAAATAAATGTAAAGTGGATATAGGACAAAGATAGATTACTATCCCTAATATTTTACCATCCATGGTGATAAAACCATAATGAGGTACATAATGAACAAATTATAAATGAAAAAAATACCCCTATTTAAGTGGGTTTTATGGTATTCCCTTAGAATCCAAGATATATATAACACCATGTGTTTCATTAAATTAAATTATACAATAAAATTTTAAGAAAATACAAAATTAAAAAAAAATTATTCATAAATTTTACAGTCCTATAGTCATTATCTTCAGTGTATGGTCACCACATAGTTTGGTAAATCATTCTAGTGTCCTAAAAACATCAAAATGGGAACTAAATACACCCACACATAATTTTCATAAGGAATGAATCATTCCTATAGGTCCATCATGGAAAATAGATGAAAAATAGATTGAAAATTTTTAGAAAAAACATGAATAAATTAAATTTTTCAAGATTTTTAGTGACCCACATACCATGAATGGGAAAGGTTCGCAGAGCACATGAACCGCGAACCATTAGTACGCAATAATTATAGCAAGGTTCTAGCCTATAGGGTGATGGACAAGAAAACCAGGAAGCCAAAAACCATGTTGTTGGTCAAATCAGGCACATAAATTCCATCTAAATATAGTTCCACAAACTCAGCAATTCAAGAATGATGTAAGATGATAGGGTTCCGTGATCCATAGCATGCGAACCACAGCCTCCATAAACTCCGGTTGACTGATCCTTCTACAAGTTGAGATATATCTTAATGGGGTTCCACAAATGGAACTTTATGAAAAAAAATATAATTTCCTGAGTGCTCTATAAAAGAAGCATAATAGGAAAGAATGAGATGTGTGGAAGTGAGCACGAAGGAGACCATAGAGGTTGGATGAGGGAATTTGGATACAGAGCAAATTCTGGCCCTAGTTTTGAATCATTGACAATGTGTGAACCATGAATCACATTTCTATAGGTATAACCAGTTGCAATCCATAAAAATAATGAACCTAATATTAATCAGTGAAATGTGAATATAATTTGTGCCATTGAGAACCAAAAGACCCTCATGGATGAATTCCCCACTTACCATAGCCTCTAGGACCCATATTCAATTCAACACTCTCTATAGCGTGCCTCCATGAAGATTGAACAATGTTCCACATATTGTATCAGAACATGTATGGAACCCAAATTGGTGTGGAGATACACATCCAAGACCATGTACCACTTTGGTATGTGGTGGTCCATACCCACATTAAGATACTGCATTGGTACGTGGAAGATCCCTATACCTGTATAGCATTATGTTCTATGGGGATGCTCATATCCTGGACAATAAAATAGTTTGTGGAATGGGTGTGTATTTGGGTTTCCTTCCAAATTAATACAATCATACGCCTCCATCACAGAACATTTCTCCATAGATCCTCCATAAACCAGTCCTCCAACATAGGATATAGCCTCCACCAAAGCCACTAAACTCGTATGATTAAATCATCAGGCGCACCCATGCACCATTCCGAATTTACATACCTAAGGTAAGAAGAGTCACGATGGCTATCCCCACAATGGTTTGGAACCTCGTAATGTATCTATGTCTACATTACCAAGGTGACATGAGGATCGAATTTGGGATGCCAATGTGAACCTCCCCGTTCGTGGGTTTAGGGGTAACCACTGGCCTTGCCATCTATTGACTGTTAGTGAAAATGAAATGGGTCACTCATTCCTTCACCTTTGTCTAGGGATGACACTCTTACCCATTCTCAAACCCCTTAAAAGGGAACTCCTCTTAAGGTAAGCCCCTCACCTTTTGCGAGAGGTGTCACTCTTCTCCTTCTTCACCTCAGCTCAGGTTGTTTCCTTGTTAATCACTAATATTTGACTATCTTGGGTATGAAAATGTGGGAGGGTTTCTTGTTCAAATCCACCCATGTCTCCCAACTCTAGTATCATCTACCAGCAGATGATATAGGACATGAGGTCTTCATATCCTCTACCATAATCTGTTTCTCACACCGAGCATGACTCACGTGGGATTAATTTTTTTTGGTAATAATAACATTCACGTAGTCCAGAAAAATGGGAATCATTCAAGGTATATTCATAAAAAAATCCATCAAATCTCAATGATTAATGATCCACCACATGGTTCCTACAAATCGGCCACCTCCCATGTGTAATCCCTATACTCAACGTACTACAAGAACTCTGATTCCCAACCCAACTGGTAATGTAGGAAACCTTTGTCTAGGTACAAGATCCATATGATCTCATCTATTTAATGATATATAATTCTACCTTCAAGTGGAAGCCTTAATAAATAAAACACACCCCACATTAACTATGAGAACTCTAATTCATGTTCCAACATGGATACGTAGGATGCCTGATTGAAGGATAAACCTCATAGGGGTTCCCTTCCAAAAAGTTCACCCAATTATGCCACCCACAAATAGGCCTACTCCTAATTGTAATCCCCATTCTAAATGGACTATATTAACTCTGATTTCTACAATAATTGGGATATGTAAGATGCATTTCCAAGGCCTGAGATCATTGGATGTTCTCCTCAGAAGTCAGTCCTGATAAACAGATTCCCCAAATTGGAATGGGATTCCTCATATGTGTAAGTCTCAACTACCGAACTATATAAAATCCGATTCCTCTCATGAGGATATCTAGGAATTCCATCGTATGGGTACATCCCCAACATCAACCCACATTCCATCTCTCCTGTATGAAGATAAATGCTAGAGAATGTTATTGTATGGTTTAAGTCAGAATGGCTTTTGTAGCATCAAATCTGTGAATATCCATGATTATCATGAAACCCATAGGTAGCCTATTGATACAAACATCAATAATGATCCAGGTATTGAAAAACATATTAAAGTGGATTAAATCTATAAGAGAGTCCTAGAAAAAGAGGTAATTACCCTCAAAAGGGGCATGATGAGCCCGACCTCCCATCTTCTGAACCAATGGAGTCTTTTATTGTCATTGGCCCAAAAGTCATCTGATGAATGCCTTACTTTGGAAAACAGGTCCATGAATCATGAATAGAAGGGACATTGGGTATTTCTAGATCAAATAATAAACCCATTAGAGACCATTCAAGGATATATTATCCTATGTGGACTATTTGGGAAAATTCTAAATCCCCTGCAACTTCTCGCTGAGTTTATTCAACCGCGGAACCTCCATTGCAATAAAAAGGGGTAAACTACCAAATCCCCATGGGGTAAATCTAATTACCCCTAATGGATAATGATGCTAATTGGGTTCGAAAAAAATGGGGACGTGTAAGTTTATATATTAATAGAAAAATGCTTGTCACCTGTCGGACCATTTTACATTCCCCCAAATGCATCACCTTGGGATGAAACACAAATAGTGAACCCAACACAAATCCTCAACCAAGATGGAAGTTTACCCAACTCAAGCCCCTTCACCTCAAAAAAAGGAAGGGGAATATTCCAAATAATCAAATATAAAAATGATCAAGAGATTCTACATTGGAGTTGTTTTTTTCTACATTTGTCACACACACACACACACACATATATTGCAGGTTTTGAGATCAACCTTCGATCCAAATGGAATATTGGCATTCAATGACGGCACACACATCAGTGATCCCACAGGCAACCAGGGCAATGATAAAGAGAATTTTCCCCTCTCTATCCAAGCATCATCAATGATGGGTATACAACATGATGATTAGTGAGTACCACAATAATGGTACTCTCCACATAGTGGAGGCTGAAACATAAGCCCCCAATATAAAAAAACTCTTCATTCTTCTCCCCAGCTGCGATTGGAACCCCAAGACAATGTGGCCCCATTGGTCACCTCAAACTGCTTCAGGAGTCTATCCCAAAAGCATGACAAAAAGTACTATGCTTATCTTAGGTAGGCAGATGAATCTGATGATGATGACTTAATATCAGCTACATAAGTGTACTACTCATGCAACAATTTTGGAGAGTGTTACCACTAACACTGGGGGACCAATTATCCTCACACCGAAGATGGTCTTATATTGAGGGAACTTTGTTAAGACTAAAGGAAATGAACCCCTTGGGATGCCCATCGAGGGTGAAAAACATACAATTAAGAGCATTCCAAAACCCTGATTCATAAGGAGGAACTCTTCCATACAACCATGATGACATTAAATGAACATACATTCAACTCTTTCCCCACCGCACAAGCGTAACACAAAAATATAGAAGCCTAATACGAGCATGTACACATTCTTCCTAGTGCTCACTAGTCCCTCTGTGCAAATAGAGTGGTGAATCAAAGGAATATGAAAATACCTACTAGTGCACAAGAAGCCCAACATCCAAATTGAATTGAAACTTGCTACATAAAGGCACAAATACATGATGATGCACATAAAGTGTAAAGACCCGAGAATTACATGTAATTTTTTCTTAATTAATTGGGGATTTTAAGTGTCTGAAAAAATTTAAGGTGATTGATTCTAAGTCCTAGATAGCCTGGAATGAATTTATGTACTTTTTTTCGGGTACGTTCAATAAACCTATGAGCGGTTTTTTGTAACTTTTGAACAGGTGCTCGGAAATGAAATCTAAGGGCACTGTTGAACTTGCAATGCCGGTATTCGCTTCAGGATACATTCACCTTGACCACAGTACATTGAGGGTGAAAGATAGTTTTTGGGATTTTCATGGGAATATTAATAAAATAAAATAAACTTTTATTTTATTTTATTTTTAGTTGAAACCTACCATGTCGATGGTTTAAAGGTGGGGACCACATGAACTAAAACCTCCCACATGTATGTTATAGAGGTGGGGACCGGTGAACCTAAAACACCCCATTTTGAATTAAGAGGCGGGGACTACCAAAACCCCTTTAATTATAGAAAACTTACCAACTCCACTACTTTATGATTTTCCAACACCATTCTTTAATTGGGCCACTTAATTTTTCCAATGTGGTACAATTAATGAGCCAATTAATTATTACAACATGACAACATAATTAATATACATAATTTAATTATATTGGAACCTCATTATTTTGGAAGGATTTTTGGTTGGCAATGAAGTTCCTTGGTCGGAGGAAGTTCTCTGTCAAAGAACGCCATCGAAGAATGTTCATCATAAATTAAGGTAGTGGACGAAGTAAGAGCCCGACATCAAAGCATTGTTTCATAAGAGACGATCATTTGAACCCTCTTCGCCTTCTTTGTCTGCTTTCTCGCACCAATGTCAATAAACAATCGATGTAGGGGTTTAATTTGGTGTGATCATAGATTTCCATGTTCATCCATTATAAACAAATAATGTGAATCAACTCGCTAACTAGTTGATCCGTAGGTGATTTCTTTTTGCGAGCTTGGGAATAATTATGGTAGGAAGTTATAGGGTGGTTGTTTGAATGTCCTACCCATACCTATTCTTGATAATTCATCATAAAAATCATTAAGATATTATCCATGAGGGGATGAAGACTACACAGAATAGGTAGAAGTCTTTGATCGATAGGAGATGAAGACCTCTAGAGTTTGAGTATGGAGACCACATATTTCTATGAGTCACACCTTGATAATGTTTGTGGAGATTTGGTCGAGGCTGAAAGTTATCTCCGAGATTCATCCGATCATTTCAGGTCCTTAGCAGAGTTGGCAAGGTGGCATACCGCTTAGCTCTTCCTCCTCAGTTGTACCGGGTGCACGATGTCTTCCATTATCCTAGCTGAGGAGATATGTGCATGAGCCTTCCCCAGTCATCGACCATGGAGAGATAGAAATCGACGATGTGGTTGGTTTTACGAATGTTCCAGTTGAAATTGAGGATCAACAAGGACAGGTCCATCGTGGGTGGTCGATACATATGGTGCGCGTTCTTTGGCTTCATGAGAACCTCAAAGAGAGAACATTGGATCGGGAGGCTCAGATTCATGCTCAGTACCGCCACTTGTTTTCGTAGTTTTGAGTTGTGGCATACAGGGACGTAAATACCTGAGGTGGGGAGAATGTAAAGAACCACAAATTCAATGTAATTTTTTTAATTAATTGGGAAATTTAAAAGTCCACAAAAATTGATGGCACATGATTTTGAGGCCCAGAGTGCTCAGAATAAATTTCGGAACTATTTTTGGGTATGTTCAGTAAACGTACGGGTAGTTTTTTTAACTATTGAACTGATGCTCTGAATTGAAATCCTAGGGAACCGTTGAACTCACAACACTGATATTCTCTTAATGGGACCTTCACCTCAACCACAGTAGGTCGAGGGTGAAAGATAGTTTTTGGGGTTTCTGTGGAAACAGAAATAAAATAAAATAAACTTTTATTTACTTTTTTTTAAGTTGAAAACTCCCATGTGGATGGTTTAAAGGTGGGGCCCACCATAAATAAAACCTCCCAAATTTATGTTATGGATGTGGGGACCACTGAGGCTAAAACCCACCCATTTTGAATTTAGAGGTAGGGACCACCCGAACCCCTTTAATGAGTAAAAACCTCTCAACTCCCCTACATTATGTTTTTACAACCCCATTTATTAAGTGTGCCAATTAATTTTTCCAACGTGTTACAATTAAATGATCCAATTAATTAAGCCAACATGCCAAAATAATTAATCTACTTAATATAATTATATTGGAACCTCTTTTTTTTGGAGGATTTTTCGTTGTCAAAGAATTTCCTTGGTGGGAAAATGTTATCCAATGAAGAAAACCATAGAAGAACATTCTTGGGAAATTAAGGAAAAGGACGATGTACGAGCCCAACATCAAATTGTGGTTTTGGATGCGACAATAGTTGGCACCCTCTTCACCTTATTCGACTTATTTCTCACGCCAACATCAACGAACAATCAAGGTAGGGTTTTAATTATGTGTGATCATCGATTTACATGTTCACCCCTTCTAAACAAAGAATGTCGGCCTACTCGCTAACTAGTTAATCCGCAGATGATTTCTTTTTGTGGGATTGGGAATAATTACTGAAGGTGGTTGTAGGGTGGTTGTTTGAATTTATCCCCTTACCCGTTCTTGATAATTCATCGTAAAAATTAGGAACAGATTATAGCTGCTTGCTACTACTATAATGCGAAGTGTGTGGGACAAACAGACATGGATTTAACTCACTACAAATCCTGTGTTTAATTGTTGTGTTCTTCTTGATGGAGGAGGAAAGAAGCCAACCTCGGTGCGGCATGAGAACGGAGGCCGACACCACCACCGACCTCGAAGAAGGTGATGACATAACAGTGCTTCCCGCCACCACCGCCGCTCCACGCCATCCACCGTCCCGCCGCCCCCACCGCCCCACGCCATCTTCCGACCTGCGGACTCCGCCTCCCCGCAACCTCCGCCGCCCCGCAGCCTCCGCCGCCCCACGGACTCGCGCCCCCCGTGGCCTCCCCTGCCACATGGCCTCATGCCGCCCACCACCTCTGCTTCCCAGGGCCTCATGCCGCCCATGGACTCTAGAACCTCGTGACCTCTCGCCGCCCCCAGGCCCACAACTCTGCACCGCCCTCACGGCCCACTGCGTCCTCACGCTACCCTCGCGGTCCCATGGCCCCAGACAGCCCCGTGGGCCGCCGCCTAGAACATGGCGCCTAGCGCGGGCCGGGCTAGAACCAATAGGTTGGGATGGACCCAGCGAGCCAGTTTAACCAGAAATGGGTCTGTTCGGGCCGGGTTGGTCCGGCCAGGTCGGACTAGACCATAACCAAATTCGACCCATTTAAGCTCTTTTGACCATAATGTTGGCACCAGGTGTCTATTTGACAATCTATTAATCGAGTTATAAACCTTGGAGCGAGAAGGTACCTTTGGTATACCCCACTTGGGATTTTGATAATGTTGGGATATGATCGGTTTGGATTGAGCATGAATCCAACCGAACCCTCAGGACTAAAAGGCTAATAAGTTATAGACCGGGTGTCCGATTAATGCGAATTCTGTTGCATAGAGACCCCTATGACCCATCGGTCCATTAGGATACTATTTTTTGGGACTTCGTGGCAGTTGGAGTATCGAATACTGGTTTGAGGAGCAGACCCTCTCAGAGGTGAGCAAGCTTATCATGGGAAAACAGTAGCTGGATGTGACTTGAATAATGATTAGAAATCATGTGTGGGTTAGTACCAAGTAATCCTATGTGGGTCAGAACAAAGCTATCCTATGTGGGTTAGTACCGAGCGATCTTATGTGGGTTAGCATTTAGCGATCATGTGTGGGTCAGCATCGAGTGATCATGTGTTGTTCTGCCAATGTACTACAATCCTCCATGGGTCTGATGATGATTAGGGATCCTTCATGGGTCTACCTCTAAATAGAGTATGATGATTCTATAGTTACATATAATCATCTCTACTATTGTACCTAATAAATACCTGGTTTGAGCTGAGTCAGTTCCTTTATGGTATTGTTCTGTGTGGCGTACATGTGTGGTACTTACCACTGTGGTATTCCTTCCTTTGTAGAACATTTTTGCTTTGGGTTTTGAGTTGGACATTTTGTTTCCTCATGAATGAGATGGGTATACTTGATAACATAGTTATATGTAAGGTCATATACCTATGTAGGGTTGTCAGTTGTTTTCACGCTTGTGGTTTATCCTTTGCAAATTTTGTGAGACCTTGAGGGTCTCGGGGTCCCTAATGGGTATCGTTATACTCACCCCTGAAATGAATATGCCCGCACTTCATTGTGTTTGGTGCATACGAGGAACAAAGCTGACTAAGGACGAGAGTACTAGGAGTAGAGGTAGCTCGAAGGTGGACCTCAGACGAGGTGTACTGCGGATACAACTAATCGAGAGCTGTACCTACACTTCAGTTAGGATCCTTGGTGAGGGTTCATAGGAGCTATTCCAGTTTACTTGTACTTTCAGTTTCTTGTACTATCTAGTTGGGCTTGTATTCTGGCCCCTTTTTCTTTATGTACTCACTATTTTTACTATTCGGTTTACTTGAGTTTGTATCATTCTGTGTGCTTGGATGTGTGTGTTTATAGGTTATAAAGGCAATGCCTTCCCATTTTTAGGAAATACGACTTCAGTGCTAGTCACTAACTTTTAACCTATAGAAGGAGGGTTTGGGGAAGTCACGGCACGAGCCCCAAGGGATGGGTCGTGACATAAAGAATTACATTCAAAAAGTATGGCAATAAAATATGAGTAGATTCCAATTCCCGTGGATGAATATGATGCCCGTGAGACAAATATAATGGTAAGTGAGAGGATACAAATTCCTACTCATAAATACAAAGCCCACCAGTCAAATACAGTAGAAACTGAGGAAGATAACTACAAATTACCATGATTTAAATATATATATTAATTCACCATTGAATTATATTTATTACATAAGATAACAAAACCATTTCAGGACTGTATAGGTTTAGTGACTTTAGAAACTAGGAAACATAAACAACTTCTTCATAAAACATCCACATTTTCTCCCACCTATTTTCTTCATAACTAGATTCATTTTTGACATATCTTAATTAATACACTTATTCATGACAAATGTTAAAGGAAACATATGGAAGGGTGACCTCAAATTCTCAGTTAGGGTAAACAAGGTAAATATCATTCATATCATAATCATAACAACATAATGTTTGAAAATATTATCCTGTATATAAAAGATCACAATATCATGTCTTGATATAAATCATAAAATTGAAATGTAATACAAATAGTCATAAAATAAGAGAAGAAAATTTGTGGCATACACACATAAATATAGAAAATCATTTCATATTATTCAAGTCTCATTGCCGATTCCATCATAGAATACAAAGTCCATTATTGAACCGTCTTCACTCATCATTCCAGCCTTGTATTACTGAACCTGATTTATTTTTCATTACAGTCATGTATATCTCATGACATATAATTCATTACCCAAATATTGGAGGGATATAGAGGTCCCACAAATATCCTTATGGAAATATTATTTCATGTTCTACAAAAACATAAATCATTTATCATAGCATAACCTACGAAATAAAATGGGTTTCTGAAACTTCATTATATCATAATCTATTTAATAAATGGATTTCATAAAAATAATTTAATCATAATCCCAATAAAATTAGATTAATAATGTATATGGAATCATAAACCTGTGTCATCTTAGATAGAAAATAATTTTAATAAAACACCTGAAATTAATTCCAGGGGAAAATATCTTTTATTTTTAAAAACATTTTCTCTTCTCAAAATGTAATTTAATTATAAAATAAAATTATTTAGATGAAAATAATGTTGATATAATTTAGAAGAATATTATTTTTAATATGGTTTCATGAAAATGTAAAATTATATTCATGTTGTATAAGTTAATAAAACAATCTTCTCACACTTTTGCAGGAAATGTCAAAAAGTAACTAAAATCTAATGACAACAAAATATTCCTTTAATAACATTAAATTTAAAATTCACCAAAGGTTAAATGTAATTATAATTAATTATATAATAATATAAAAAATATTACAAAATTATGAAACACGTACGTGGATGATAAATATACCTGAGTAATTACTTACGTATAAAAAATTTATAAAAAGATAATTTAAAATTATCTTTTACCTTAGGTCCTATATCATTGATATGTATCCAAAACTCCTATATAATAATTTAAATGATTTTATTGAATTATTCTAGAATCATAACCATTTTTATGATATTAAATATGGTTATATTATCATCTGTTTTTTAGAAACATTTCATTGTCACTTGTTATTTGGATATAACCGACTTTATGTACTTATGTAATATTTGTCAAATAAGTTCAGGTTAAACATATTAGGTTATAGTTAAATCATTTACATAATTATATTGGTATAGTTTATATCATAAATATTCATTCAATTCATATTTATAATCATTTTTAATGAAGATCATGTACAATGAATCACATCACATCGTGGAGACGGTAGGCTATACATATTCACTATAGATGATATCATTCCAAAAATTGTTGAATGGTATTGAAGTGGATGGGGTATAATAATTCAGAATTATCAACAAGTTATAATATTCATATATATTTATTTTCCCCATCATTATACCCAAACATGTATGGTGGTGATGAAAAAAATAATTGCGCAACAACGTGGAGACAGTAACTCGTACATACACACTAGTGGTGATTTTGTTTTCCATAGGATTGATAGAATGTGAAATATGGTTGTTTCATTATCATAATAACATATAATTATATGATTTATTTTTTCATAGGATTGAATAGAAATGAAATTTACTGACTTCTTAGGGTGATCATCTATATCCAAGTTAGAATTATTTACTTTGGCTGTTTTAATAAGTCCAATGACAAAGTTTATAGTGATGTTTTCCCATTTCCATTCTGGTATAGGAAATAGTTGTAACATCCCCATAGACTTCTATCTCTCAACCTTAACTTAATTAAATACCATGAATTAAGAGACATATTCGGTAAATCTCTTTTCATTCCATCCCATTAGAAGTACTCTTTCAGACCCCTGTACATTATTGGGATTAAAGGTTGAATAGAAAATAAAAAAAATATGAGTATCGTCCAATAAAAACTTATTTAATTCTGATATGCGATGAATAATAACCTAGTTCCTAAACCTTATTATTTAATAACAATCAAGATTGAATTGAGGAACATTTATCACATTCTTTTATATCTGTACATCTTTCTTCTGTGCATCCTTAATCGCAACTTGTATTGATTGTTAATTATTCATCTGAGAAAGGTAAGATTTATCCCCTTCCATAAAATTTCAAGATTCATCCTTTGATAATCCATAAATAATGGAATATTTGTGATCCTAATCATGCATAGTATAGAATGGTCTTGTTGACTTATGAATCTTCCACCTTGTTTGCTTTTCTAGGTTGATAATTTATTGAGTATTCATTATATTTAATCAACTCCAACCATCATCTTTGGTGCATATTCAACTTTTGCATTACAATATAATTTAATCATTTACGATCAATATAAATATCACACCATTAACAATAAAGATAATTTATTCATATATTTAATGAAATTATTACCACAGAAAACTCCAACTCATAATTACGGTAATTGTTTTTATAGATTTTCAAATTTCATGAGGTATAAGATATCACCATATTGTTTTTAATGTGAACAATTCACATCCCCTTAATGGATGAATCACTATAGATCACAAACTATTCTCCAATACAAGGCAGTGTGAGCAAATGGGCACTGACTAACATTCATTTTAGATCTTTGAAATTCTCTACAAATTCCTCTGTCCAAACAAACTTAACTCCTTTCCATGTGATCTTGGTGAATGGATTATATAATCATGAAAAATATTTCACAAAATTTCGATAATATCTTACCAAACCAGAAAACATAAAATCACAGTTATGATTGTTGGTCTCGACCGTCATTCAATAACCTCCATTTTTTCTCGATCCACAGAGATCGCCTCCATTGAGATTATGAGACCCAAAAATGAATCATTCTGAAGAAGAAATTCACACTTTGTAAATTTTTCAAAAAGTGTATCCTTTATAAGGGTATTCATTACAATAATAAAGTTGTATTCATGTTATTCATTTCTCTTTGAATAAATAATAATATCATTTATAAATAATACCACAAACTGATCAAGATAGTCTACAAAGACTCTATTCATTAAATCCGTGAAGATAGTAGGATAATTACTAAGACCAAAAGGAATCACAATAAATTCCTAGTTTCCATATTTTTTATGGAATTTCGCCTTTGGTAAGCACTCCTTTTTTACACTTAACTGATAATATCCTAAACAAAGATCATTCTGGTTAAAGTATTGGGCTCCGCGTTGATGGTAAAGTAATTCATCAATGCGAGGAAGAGGGTATTTGTTCTTGATAGTGATCTTGTAAAGTTCTGAATAATCAATGAAGTGTCTCATTGATCCATATTTCTTTGTAACAAATAAAACAGGTTCTCCCTAGCGTGACCCACTAGGGTGTATGAATCCCCTATCAAGATTCTCTTGGAGATTCTTTTTAAATTCCGAAAACTCAATGGGGGCTATTCAATAAGGTGTTTTTGAAATTGGCAAAGCACCCAGTATGAGTACTATTTAAAACTGAACTTCATGATTTGCTGGAAGACATGGATATTCCTCTGGAAATACATCCTCAAACTCTCATACAGTGGGTGTATTCATAATTGTGTGTTTCTCCCCAACCATTTGAGATAAATAAACTTTATTTATAGATTTCAAGACCAATAAGATGGAATAAATTTCTATTGGAAGGTTATATTCATCTTTGCATCGATGGATGATAATAGATTGACATGGAATATGAAATGTGAATTCCCTTACTTGGAAATTAATATGTGCTCCATATATAGAACTCAAATCCAAGGTAAGAATCACATCAAATTCCACAATAGGAAGGATTGTAAGATTTGCAGGAAGCACATTCCCACAAACTACAACCGGAGAAGAATTATAAACTTTTTACGCAACCTCTGTGCCATTACGAGTTGACAAAGCTAACTAAACATCTAATTGTTGATGTCATATAAAGATATCCTTAGAAAATTCATTATAAATAAAAGTTTAGTTTGATCCAAAATCTAATAAAAAAATTTCTACCTTAGAGTGGATGGTAAGAGTACCTTTCAACACTTCATTATCATACTCCATGCCTCTGATAGTAATTTAATGATAATTTACTTTATATTTTGACTTAAGAGTTTGTTGACATCGATCATCGTCCAAAACCCTTGTATTAGGGAATTGATTGAGATAATAACTCATTTCCATGCACTTATAGAATTAAAGTGTAGGAGGTTCATTCTATGTAGCCTTTTCTTTATTCACATTAGCAGACATATTTTGTTCATCACATCAGCATTAAACTACTCACTGAACTTATTTTCCACACAAAAAACATTTATTAGTCCATTTAATATAATTCACCCCATGTTTCTTTCCACACTTTGAGAATAAGGGAAAACTCATCATATTTTTAGTGTGGTCTTTATATTTTCCATTGAATTCAATTTTTCTATACTTATCAAACCCATATGGCTGATGGGTTACTCCAATCCCCATTTCATCCTTGAGATCATATCAAACTATTTCCTCATAGCTTTTGATGTCTCTTATGGATAATTCCCTTCAGAGACACGGTTTTAATCTACTAATGAATCGATCAATATTACTCTCTGGTGGGATAATAATTCCAGAAGCATACCTTGCCTGTATTGTAAAATTTTCTTTGTAGGTACCAACATATTCATCATCCTTATTCTAAAGATCAATGAACTCCTTCTCAATCTTTGTTCGATGAATAAGAGGAATGTACTTATTGAAAAATAAGTTCTTGAACTGGTCCCATTCCATGGACTCAATTTCAACTCTTTTCCTCATATTCTCATTAAGATTCCTCCATTGATCAACTCCAACTTCAAAATTACTGACTTATACGATGGATTTATCATGTTCAAAACATTGTTGTACTGAAAATATCATTTTAGTTGTACTGATCCACTATTCATCCACTAATAGATTAGAAGAACAGCTGAATGAAGGTGGATGATGTCTCATGAAAGACTCAACATAATGTTTCTCCCTCAATTATTATTTTGGAAGTCCATCATGATTAGTTTCCTTAGAATTTTTTTGATCATGTATATAGGATTTTTCATTCCATCTCCAATAACATTTGGTTTCTCAGGTGGAAAATCATTGCACTTCCTGTCACATCCATTAGTAACGTGATTCCTTTGGGTTCCATCCATTTACTAAGTCTAAGAAGCATAGTGTGGGAAACACTAATCATAATGGAAGAAACACATAATTAATAGAATAAAATTTCAATTTTTTAATCTTTTGGATTTATCCTAGGATATTTAGGAACATCTTTAAATCACATGGATAAGATTGTAAACTATACATAGACAATTCCATAGGGTTCAAACTAAGATTTTCTCATCCTATTCTCCAATAGTTAACAATAGCTTTTATATGATACCATCTATAACAAAACATACATTACATATAGAGATTAAATTAAAATTGAAGAATATTTATTACATAACATGACAATACCACGCTATAACTGTTGAGGTTTAGTGTCTTTCTAAAATGAAAAACATAAAAAACTGGTTAATAAAACCTCTGCATTTCCTCATGCTCATTTCTTCATAACTACAGTCTTTTTTACATATCTTACCTAATAGACTAGTTCATGACCTGGGTAAAAGAAAAATATGAAAGGGTGAGCTAAAATTTTCATTAAGGTTAAACAAGGGAAATATCATTCATATCATAATCATAAGAACCTACGATTGTAAAATCTAATCCTGCATATGAATGTTGATAATATCATGTCATGGGATTAATCATAAAAGTGAAATATAATCCCAATATTCATAACATAAGACATGAAATTTTGTTTCATGAACACATAAGCATAAAAAAATTCATATTAGTAAAATCTTATTGCCTAGACCATCATATAGAACACTGTTTATTACTGAACTGAGTTCAATCCACTTTACAACCCAATATTACTAAAAATAATTTACAATCCATTCCATTAATGTTATTATCATGAGTTAGAAATCTTTTACCAATCCATTTTAGGGACATATATGTCCCACCAATCACGAAATCAAACCATTCTTACGTGGTTCACAAAAACATAAATCATTTATCATATCATTACCCATGAAATATACTAGGTTAAATAATTTAAACATCATACATTTAAAATAAATTTATTTAATAAAAATCATTAAATCATAAACAAATAAAATTAGAGTAATAATTGGGAATGAAACTTAACCTTATGATATCTTATATAGAAAATAATTTTGATAAAATAGTTCAACAGAATTCCAAGGGAAAATATCCTTTCTCTTTCAAAAAAATATTCTTTTCTCAAAATGCCATGTATTTTTAAAAGAAAATAATTTAGTTGAAAAGAATATTGAAATCATGTAGAGTAATATACCTAGAAATAAGGTGTCATGAAATCATAAAATTCTATTCATTCCATATAAGTTAAAAAAAATTTCCTCTTTATTTTTTTGGAAAAGTCAAAAATTAACCAAAATAGAATAATGAAAAATGTTTACGTTCATACCGTTAATAAAAATTCACCAAAGGGTAAAATTAACTTTAAAAATTTTAGAAGAATATAAATAATATTATGTTTTTTGGAAACATGAATGTTGTTGATAAATATACCTCAGTAAATACTTACATGAAAACAATCTTGGAAAAAAAATATTGTAAAATTATCTCTTACCTTAGGTCTGATATCCTTCTTATGTATCTGAACCTCATGTATAATAATTTAAATAATTATATTGAAATATTACAGAATCAAAATAATTTTTATGATATCATATATGATTATATTATAATCTTTTGGATAGTAACATTTCATTGTCACTCGTTATTCGGATATTAACTACATTATGTTCTTATGCAAGATTTTTCAGATAAGTTCATGTTCCACTTCTTAGATTATAGATAAATAATTTACAGAATGATACTAGTATAATAAAAATTTTCTTTATTAATTCAATTCATGTATATAATCAAGGTTTAATGATGATCATTTCGAATGAATTGCATTGCATCGTAGAGACGGTAGGCCGTACTTATACATTATCGATGATATCATTCCAAAATTGTTGAATGGTATTGAAGTAAATTGTGTATAATATTTTATAATTAGTAAAATGTTTTTATATTAATATATAGTAATTTTTTCCATCTTTATTCTCATACATTATGGTGGTGGTGAATAAATAGATTACACAACAATGTGGAGACATTAAGCCATACGTACGCACGAGCTGTGATTTCATTTTTCAAAGGATTGATAGAAGATAAAATATGTTTGTTTCATATTTATAATAGCATAAAAGTATATGAGTGATACTAATTTTATTACTTTATAATTAGTACACTAATGAATAGGATGTAATAGAAGAATGAAGTTTGAACTAATTGGTAGAAGAGATTACTTCTTCCTCGACGTGCTTCCTCTAAATCTCTTCTTAGAGCAGTAGAGTTGGTCTCTGAAGATGACTACATACTCTATAATGAAAATAGGGATGTTTATAAGGAAAATGTTTCGGATACAGATGAGCATAAATTCTCAATGTGATGTAAAAAGGTGAGGGAGGAGGTTTTATTTTACAATTGAGGTTAGGGGCATTTTGGGAAACTCCATAAATAATAATTTATAATAAAATCCCACCCTTCCCAAAAACCTCCAGGATGTCCCAATTTAGAATTTGTGAAGATATAGGGTTGTAATCACTTCAAGAAATATATTTTTGACATGTTATTTTTTCAATTTAAACCATATATTTTTAATTAACACTTTGTTTTTCTATTTATTTTTAATTGTGGTAATAAAATTCTAAATATTAAATGGTTGTAAATATTAACTTACATGGTGTTATTTGATCATAAATTGTAAATTTATAATATCTAAAATCATATAGTTAAAACATTTTAATTTTTAATTTTTTTATTATTTTAAAATAATTTAACAAAATGTTATTTTTTGAAATATCAAATGTCAATTTCGACACTATTCATTTATTTGACATTAAATAAAAATCTCACAAAAGATAATTTCGAAAAAAATACTTAATACAATCCTAAAATGTAATAACCACTTATAAATTTCGTTGATAACCATAACTAGTTTGTATGGTATTTATTTTATTATTATTAAAACCATTTATTTTATATTTATATTAATAAAATCATTTTTAAATTACTATTTTTTCATTATTAATGGTAATTATTTTATCTCTAAAAATTATAAATAATTTTATATGATGTGGTTAATTATGTTTTCCTTCCAAATACTATATATAGTTTATATGTTATCCTATTTATCTATATATCAAAATTAATATTCTTATATAAAATGAGGTTGTGACATTTTGTCACATTCATTAGTTTTTATTACATTCATGTCATATGAATATGTAAATGGCCATTAAGTGATCCCCTTTTGAAAAATATATTATTAGAGTTGAATTTAGGCATCCAATTGTATTTTTATAGTTGTTAAGGTAATTTTATAATATTACTTATACCTTTAATTACCATATTTACCTTTAACCATGGTAATAAAAATAATTATCAATGTTACTATTCCTAATGCAAAAAAATAAAAATATCCTATTAATATAATTTGGATTGAATTATTCCAAATATGGAAACCATTTAAAAAAATTCAACCCATAGATGTTGCAATAATTAATTTAAAATTAATTTCATTGTTGAAATGAGAAAACAAGTTCAAAAATATAAAATATTTCAAGAGATTGAAGTGTTTTTACATCTAAATTTAAGGTAAAATTAATTCCAATGAAATAAATTATATTAAATGGTAAAAATATATACTATTTAAACATTGAAACCATCCAATATTATAATTTATCCATATAAATTATTTTAGTGAAAAAGATATTTTCAATTACAATTTAGCATAATTTTACTGTTCATCCAAACATGAAAGTTATCAAAAAATATAAGAAATTCAACCAAAGTAAATTTTTATATTAGTCTTCAAAATAAAAAATTTATGTCTTCATATATAAATTATTAATGTTTCAAAATCATAATTTAAAATTGTTTCACCATTCAATGGTGTAAAATTAAACTGAAAAATAATTTTTTATACATCGATTATGGTTTTATTCATACCCTATGACTAAAATGTTCATTATATAAATATAAAAAGTATTTTATTAGGTATATAACACATATATATCACAATAATTTCATTACCAAATGTAATTCACTCATTAATAATAATATTTAATTGATTTATATATTTAATAAAAAATTGATAGCCAATAAATTCACAATGAATTTTCTTAAGTTGGTTATAATTATTATTGCTAACCTAATTTCTAAGATATAATGGTAATTTTATAATAATGGCATCTCACTATTCGTTTAAACTCACAATTTCATGCAATTTATGCTATTGATGAATAAAAATTATTTGAGTAAAATATTTCATAAATACATCTGGGTGTTATAAGAACCATTGGTAGGCTTGTTCATCTGTCTTGACCAAGGAGACCTACCAGATTCCACTGGCAACCTCTAGAGGACTGGATCAGGAAGAAAATTCTGATCTGACATCGGAATGGTCCTTCAAAACTGTTATATCCAAAGATGTATCTCAGTACATCCTAGAAATTAAGGGTGATCAAGCACCGATTCCAGAATGTGTCCTTCATATGTGTCAAGATATCATATAATTGGCGACAAAGGTAAGGAAACAGACCCATGGACTGGTTTCCTCGAACAAAATAACATACTCGCAAAATAGGTTGGTCACTCTAGAGAAGTTATGCATCCATTATTCAGTCCAAGAGGGTTGATAACAATATCCCGCGATACAGAGACAACCAGATCCAGATTAAATACGCATTCCAATTGGGGGACGTCAGCCAATGTGGTGGCCTCTCCAAGGCAGGCATACATCCCTGCTGAATCTCAATATGTCTATTATTGTATCTCAGAAGCCTCACGGAATCCAAAAAAATAAGAACCCATATATGAAGGCCATTATGAACATCAAATGTCTTCAGTTACCTACAATAGAGCACCAAAAAATGAAATGTTCCAAAAGATACCGTAAAAAGAATAGAAGATACATGATTCCACTCTGCTGAATATGGAGTTCTTGAAGCTCTAGGGAATTTATCAATAAAGGCTCAAGACCTTATCAATCCATTACAAAATTATAGAAGTGGATGAAGAAATTGAGAAGACCCTCTCCACAATATTTCTACAAATAGCTCGGAAGGTCCTACTAATAGCACCCATGGGGGATTACTCCATGGTCATGGAATGATCGATCACGAGAGACTATCTCCTGATGCCTGTCAGGGTAGCCCTCCAATTAACATGAATATTAGATAGAAAGAAGTCTTTTCACTTTTTTTACACCATGACAGTCCTCCCTAGGTTATATGTTGCAAATATGATTTTCCTTGCATTTATATGTCAAGTTGTATGGTAGTTCTCTCTATGATGACAACCGTTGCGAAGGCCCTCCTAGTAATGGCAGTTTTTGTGGAGGCCCTCCCTTTAGAAACATAAAACAATGAGAATTTCCTCCCATCATTGCAATACTTATTGAAGGCCCTCCCCAAGATGTACACTAAAAATTTTCCATGTATTAAAATTTCCAGCTGTGATAGTAGTCCTTTCCATCCTAGTAGTCATCGAGAAGGACCTACCCTCAGTGAAATCATGCAGCAAAAATGTCATCCCATCACTGAAGCTCGCCCTGAAGGCCATCCCCAAGGTATACACCATATGAAAACTCCCAACTATTAGGTATAAAGTTGTAATAGTAGCCCTAGCTGTTGTAGTACCAATTTTGAAGGTCCTCCATATATTAAAAATTAACAATACCAAGAAGGTCATCCCCTTTCCAGGACGAATTTTAGAAGTCCCTCTTATGTTGAGGTGCACTTAAATATGGAGTCATAAATATCATACACCCTGTCTATGATGAGTGATATCATTTCTCAACTAGTGTATGGTCTGAGGACACACTAATCTTCTGGGCCACCCCTACATCATTCACATATCAATGAGGTTCTCACAAGCCCTGTTGCGTGGAACCAAATCATTATGAAGCTGTCAAGCTGGTCATATCAAGTATATGATTCCTCGAGACAACAAAACAATTTTATGTATCTCTTGAGAAGTAAACTAGTTAAGGATGATATACCAGTTATGTATTGTCTCATGGCAACCTCCCACCTTGATATACCATGGGAGTTTTCTAAAGCACATATTTAAAGCATTCACCTCAATATCTGGAAAACACTCCTCCAGCTAAAAAAGTTCATTCCCTATGAAGGGTGTGCAAATATTATCAACATAAATGGATATATTTTCCCTTGAATTGTCTTGAAATCCCTCCCATATGCATGGAGGCCACAATCATAAATGTGAAATAATGACCTTTAACTAGCCTTCCTCCATGCACAACACATGTTGCATTGCCTCATTAGTGAATCCCCATTGGGAGTTCATATCCGAGGATGGGAAGAACATAGAGCATGACACTTCACTCCACATCCAACCCAGAAAACCTCATTGTAAATGAATATCTTGCAATTTCATTACCTAAATGCGGTATTCAAATGAAATACATGCTCAGTAAAGGTGTAACACTCAACAAGAACTGGCCTTGAGTAAGTCTCAAAAGAATTAGGCCCGATTAGATCATGCCATCAAGAAGCTTTTGAGCCAGGAAACCAAGAACATCCATCAGGCTTCCCAACTAAGGGATGAAAACCAAAAAGTAGGTCTCATGTCATAGAATGTAAATAAATCTCGAAAAAACATGGCTTCATAACCATCTCACACTAGTACGGGAGTGCATGAAATCAAAAGGTTGAAATTGTAGTAGCTACATTCAGAATATGGGAACAACCCTATCTTTCAGGTATGGGGAAATTTTTAACTAAAAATACTCGTATAAGATCAATGAATGTGGGTCATAGTGTATCAATAGATGAATGGGAGAAAAACCACCCCACATGAATTGAGGAATTTTCACCTTAAATTCCAACACAAAGGATTTTGGTCTTCTCATGTATGGGGAGAACGATGAGCAAAGATATCATCCGTTCTATCTCATGTCATGGTTCATAACCCTCAGAATGAAATAATATTACGAAGTCAGATCAGGGAACCCTTCAAGTCCATATTTTCCATGAAATACAAAGAATACCATTGAATGGAAGTATAATGTCCAAAAAAGGGATTAAGAAGCTCTCCTACCATTCATCACTGGGTACAACGCCCCAAATGCGGTATGAATTAGTGATTGTACTCAGTGTTAGTCCCACAGATCTCACAATAAATGATAACAGTTGAGAGGATTCAAGAAAAGATGGATCCCTCTAGAAGGTTTCCTTGAAAAATCTTAATGGTGTGCATACACGGAATCAAAGAGATGCCCAAAATTTGGGAACCACTCAGCCAGTCATTATTACCACCCTCACGAATCCCTAAAAAAGGGAAGAATAAATTTTAGGTCGTATATGACCCACCTTATCCTCCACCTGATAATGTTTCCCTCACACATGACGAATGATTCACATTGTAGGTGGAATAGATGAAAGAGATCAGGAGGATCACTGTCGATCTGCATCAAGGAATCTATCTTGTCAAATGTATTACTCTAGCAGAATGCCAATAGGTGTCCCCAGAGAAGGTGCCTCTACTACATGAACACATCCCAGTAAATGAAACTAGGCTCAAATTTCTACCCAATCCAACATAGGGCCGATCAGCCTACTTGAATCCAGCCCTACATGGACATCGAGACATCCCTCTACTAGGGAAGTAGCTAGAATACATTCAAGAAAACCCATAAATGATACCCATGACTGGCTATCCTCCCCAAATTATAGTCGTGCCAACACGTCTATCTTTTCCCCCAGCTTCACTTGCCCAAGATCATGTCCAACAGGATATGCATCAAGGGATCTTGAATAATGTCTAGCAATTGATAGCCTGACTAGAAGCCATGGAAGGGTTGCGTGATCTAAAACAAATAGAATGAAAACCGTACCCTGAGTAGGTGAGCAACGTTCCACCACTACCAAAAATCAGGGACTATGAATTCCAGGTGTTCAATGGTTCACAAGTCCTAAAACAAAATCTAATGAATAATACATCTTCTTGTGACCCCATTATGGGCACCTTAGGGCAACAAGAATCAGTGAAACATAGGTGCTTTGTACAAAATCTGTAGGGTTCAGCCATCGTGTGTTATTATATCATTCCCAAAAACTCAATCAAAGAATAGGATGACTTCTAGTGATAGTTTCTCATCCAATTCATTTTGACATTTCTAAATACAATAGTCAGTGATCTCATGAACATCAAGTAGAAAGATAATGAAAGAGTTTCATACTTCATCTCTAGATTGAATTTCTTGACATACTTCCTGAACCATTCACTCCATTAGGATGAAATGGTCACTATGTGCATCGATAATCTCCATGATGAATCGTGGACACCACTCATCTTAGTGAATTACACAAGTGGGATTTGTGATTTCTCTACCATTTCCCAAAGTATACAAGACTCCTTGTAGAAAACCAATCTCAAGTCATGAACATCCCCATTGGCCCCAGGAAAATGAAATGGAAAAGCAGAAGCAACTTATGTCACCCTTAGGCAACCACCAACAATGAATCCAATTTCAAGGCCTCCACCAAATCTCCCACGACCCCCTAGACATCAAAACCACCCCAGCTCGACATGATAAGAAATGGGGTTCTAAAATAATTATGTTTGAGGAAAAAAGAAATAAAGTATAGTCGTTCCGAGATGACCATGTACATGGCTACTTCGTATCATCATTTAATTACAACTTCGACCATATACTAGATCCAAAGCCATCCAATGAAGTGGGTCTCGATGACCATTCAATTTAATGTTCCAACCACCATATCCTAGGACACACTATTCAGTAGTTCTTCATAATCAAGGATCTCTTAAAAATGATGGTGTATTATGGAAAAGTCATGTTAGTTCTGCCACCAACACAAGTGGGGTATGTCTCCACCTTATATCCAAGAGAGGAAGAGGAGTGGAAAACAGTCACCAGTAAAAAGGAGGAAAATTATGATAGTTGGACGACTCATAAAATAGTCAACCGAGCTCATGATATCCTCCATAAATAGTTGAAGCAACCAACTATTCCCCAATAGCTCCTAATGTAGCACAACCATCATCCTCAGAACCATAATCCTCTTAGGAAAAAAAATACCAAAGGCAGGAGCAATAATATGATCCTACACCTAATCCAAAACTGGTCTTGAAAATTTCAGACATCATGCAAGTAGAGATGAAAACACGGGCACTGCCCAGCCAAACGGGATAATGGGAACCGCCCCACCAAATGGTACAATGAGAAACAGACCGCTATATGACACCATCAGAAAAAGAAATGCAGAAATAATTATTATCGGATCAAAAACTGATCTACGTCTCAATTAATTTCTTTCAATTGATGTACCACTTCTTTGATGAAGACTATAGTCACGATCCCAAATTCATCACATCCTACTGATAAACTAGAGGAGGTCGCTGTAAAGGATGAGGGTTTCTAGGAAGGCATGATCATGGAATGATTCGAATTTCTGGCGACACATTTACTCAACCTGTTAATGTTGTATAAAATCAAAGAAATACCCTCGAGAAGACATAACAGGGACCACATTGTTTCTCTCCCCCTTTCATAAGAAATATGAGTCCAATTATCTTAGAGTATCAGGTATCAGAAGAGAATATGTCTAATAACCCATGGGGTACATGTAGACTAGTTCATCCATGTTTGGAATGATCAACTACACCATCGACTCCTATTATATTGGGCAGACCATCTATGCTCAAAGCTCAAGCCACTAAAGATCCCATTAATGTGTATCCCCATGCCTTAAAGAATCATACTTTATATAATAAATATGATATTATGAAGTGGAATACCTCAGTACTAGAAAAGATATCGATTCTAGATTCCCCATATCTATTAGCAGACCATAGAGAGGTACTCATAGAATCCTTACTAAGTCCTTATGAATTCAAGGCTGATGTAGTAGATGCCTATGTCTATTAAATAGAAACAAATATTGAATATTTCCACATTTTAGTCTCCTTTCATATACCAGGAAAAGTATTCCATCATACAGGTACACATCAAACCATTTTTTGTGTCTGAAAAGATAAATGGCATTGATGTCTGAATAATTTTCATTGAAAACTGCTCAAGCATTAACCACATGCCACTGCAAACACTTCACCAGTTAGGCTATGAAGAGGAATTTCTAACACCCTAAACCACAACTCTATTGGAATATTAAAAAAGAAAGCAAATGATGTTGGTTTGAATCAAATTTTCCACCTGGCATGGTGACCTCGTGTTGGATTCTATGTTTTTGGATGTGTTGAAAAGTATGGACATCAACGTCCTATTGTGGAGGCCCTACATGCATCATCATATTTTTATTCCCTAGTCATACTATCAATGCCCAAAATATTTATCTAACGGAAAAAAGGGACATTTCACATCGATCAATCCCCATTCGAATTCTGTAAGTCTCATTATATTGATGAAAGCTTCTATAAACCGAAAGAGTAGCAGTCTTTGGCTGACGATGCTGATCGTATCACCACCCCATATTGATTGTAAATGGATCCCATCAATCCCTTCAATGATCTTAATGAAGAGTTTGTAATATCCATCAATTAGGATGAGTACATAAGTTCATGCTCAGATGTGGACTCTTTTGTCTGCATGATTTCCCTTATAATCAACAAGTCCAAGGGTGCTGAAAAGTGGGATTTCCCCCATGATCATGGTGAGGAATCAAATAAAAAATATCCCAGCCCATCCTTGTCCCCCATAATGTTATTTATAAGAAAAAAATATGACATAATGTCAGTAGAAGAAAGCGATGATATTCCATTCTCTTTAAGGAGTTCTGCGTAGACAGTGAAGGAAAAAAGGAGTTGTATCAGTTTACATAAATCAGAGTTGAGATTCCTCACTCAACACTGGAGAGTTAATATCAATAATACTATCCCAATAATAAGAATAAGAAGATAAAAATGAGGAGGAATAAGAAGAATACAACAAATATCCCCCCATGTATTCGAAAATGGTGTCTCTACCACGATCGATGAACTTACGGAGATATACCCAGACACCAAAGAGTACATGCGACCCACTCTGATTAGTGTGGCTATAATTTTCAAGAAGAAAGATGAATATACCTCCTTCAAAAATAATAATTATGTTTTTTTCATGGAACTAAACATAAATACCAGATGATAATCCGGAGGTCGGCACTCATCACATGGGACTGTCAGTAGACCATCGTGGTTACATGGAGGCTTCATTAATGATCCACCCAAACCATGCTACCAAAATGGATGCTCAAGTTAACAAACTGATTAACAAAAACATCATTTGGAATGTTAAAAATCCTATATGTATAGAATACATAATCTATGTAAAAAAGGAAGAATTGATAGATCATAGTTTACATTGACTTCAGGGACCTCAATCGGCACAACTTAAAAGATTATTTCCCGATCTCGATCATGTAATTTATGATTGATGCGCCCACAATATATGAGGCCCTCTTTTTGATGTATGACTATTATGGACACAATCAGATCCCAATGTACCAATAGGATGAATTATCCACTACTTTTAGGACCCCCTAGGGAGTATTCTACTATAAGGTGATGCAATTTGGTAGGAATAATGTTCGTGCTACTTATCAGCGTGAAATGAATCTCATTTTCAAGCCCACCCTTGGAATATTGGATGAGTTCTATGTAAATTACTTGGTGGTTAAATCATGATAGCAATCAGGCCACCAGAGAGATCTTGAAGCTGTTTTCAATAAACTGGGACGACAAAGTTTTATGATGAATACCCTAGAGTGTGTTTTCAGCATTACCTCTCTGAAATTCCTTGGATTCATCATACTCCATCAAAACATAAAATTCTACCTAGAGAAGAAAAAATACATCCTTTAAATGTCACCACCTCACAACCTCACTATGTTGAGTGGACTCTAGGGGAACCTGAACTATATTCAGTTCTTCATAACATACCTTGTAGATCTATTTTTCCATTCACCTGATTGATGCAAAAAGGGGTCAGATACCAGTGGGATAATGATTGTAAAAAATAATTCAATAATATCAAAAGATATATCCTAAACCATATATTGCGGATGCATTAGGTTGAGGTAAGACTAATCATGTTGTACGAATATCCTTGGAATTGTCGTTAGGTGTTTTCCGCACAAATAAGAATAATGTCGGTAGTGAGAATAGTCTGTATTACCTTAAACAAACAATGATCGATGTTGAGGATATGTATTCATGAATCAAAAATAACTAATTAGACCTAAAAATTTAAATTTAGAAACTCATACATTGCCTACTTCACTAACAGATCCATCTGGTCTCCCTCTACAAACTGCTCAAGTGTATCCTCTAACATCCTATGCGAGCCTGACACCTTTAACGGTGGTCAGTCATCCTAAAATAGTTTTACATACGGTATGCCCCACAGAAATCCATCAGATGCCAAGCATTAGCATATTTTTTAGAAGATCACCCATCAAAATAAATGACCCCATTGGATACTGAACATCCTAATAAAGATGTTATCTCCACCCAAGAAGGCCCCTAGGTATGGGAAATGTACATTGATGGTACCTCCAGAAGCCCCAAAGTGAAAATGATGGTGGATACCTAGCTCAAAAAAGTAGGTTTGGGAGTTATACTCATATCTCTAGAAAAGATCATCTTGCATTAAACCATAATGCTTTCAAGGGGGTGCACAAATAGTGAAGAAAATTAACAGACCCCCATTCAAAGCCTGTAGCAACCACATAATGCAAAAGATGAATGCTTGTAGAAAAAAGGTGATTCTAAGATAGTCAACAAGAAGGTAAGGTGAATATTCCATTAAGAATGAAGTATTTAACCTTTGTTGAATCATGTTCAAGAGATGATGGCAGAATACCCAACAAAACAAATAACATCTTACATCCCTCAGTCACGAAATCATCAGGCCGATGCACTAGAAATTGCAACAACAACACTGGCTGATCCAGACAAGGATAATACAGTCATCAATATTTCTCACCATTTGATGGTCTTTCTGTTTATTAAAAAAGTACGGAATAAATCTATGAGATTATACACATTTATGAGTCTTACAGTCACACCACTGGCTAGATGACACCCATTAAAAATTACCTCTATAGGGGGGGGGGGACTTCCACGAGATAGGGATGGAAGAGAACAAATCTGGAGGCAGTTAATCAATTTTTTCTTATACTATAGTGAAAAATGAGAAAAGGTTCTCTAAAAATTCAGCCTTAATG
This sequence comes from Viscum album, assembly GCA_963277665.1. Taxonomy (NCBI): domain Eukaryota; kingdom Viridiplantae; phylum Streptophyta; class Magnoliopsida; order Santalales; family Viscaceae; genus Viscum; species Viscum album. The sequence goes on along the minus strand of OY728141.1, from coordinate 1,133,489,694 downwards.
GAGTCCTTCTCATGTGCATCGATAGAGTGGAGACTACTTCCATTAGGAAAGAAGTGTACACTAGAGATTATGGAGCACACCAATCAGTAGCCATGTTCTCCCATCAATTTTGTTGGCTTGGATACTATTGGACCACTATGATAAAAGATTATTCCACATTATCCATGAAGTTCCATCCCTTCCAATATTATGGAAATTATATTCACCAACCCTTAGATCTATTTCACACATCTATGTACTCCAATCCATTTTTCATATGGTGGATGGATATTGTGGGACCCAATCCTTCCTCCACATCTATACAATTTATGATAATTGCCACGAAAACTAAAATCTTCTCCAAATATGATAAAGTCATTCCACATAAATAGGTTGGAGAAAAATCATTGTTAGCTTTGTGAAAGACAAAATCAATATAAGATTTGGTGTCCCTCACACAATACTAACGAACAATGGTACCGAATTCTGCTCTACTATGTTGGAAATGTTATACCAGAAATATGGAATCCAATCCGACCATTAATACCACTATCATGAAGTGGCCAATGGGAAGATATAGGCTTTTAAAATGAATTTGTCCTACATAGTCAATAAGATGGTAGAAAATGATAAGAAATTGTGGCCAAAAAATCTAATTCATGCTTTATGGGCTAACCAGACCATGACTTGCACTGCCACCCAAGCAACCCCATACTCACTATTAAACATGAAATAGGAAGTTTTTCCCATCGAAGATGATGTGACATCACTCCACATTACCATCTGTGATCAAATGTCTGTGGATGAAAAATCCTTGAATGGTTTGATGAGTTGGAGCAATTGGATATGAAATGGTTGCACACATTGTTCCATTTGGATGTCTTCCAAATCAGATCACACGAGCCTTTAACAAAAGGTTCTCCTTTGGTATTTACTATAAGGGTAGATGGTGTTTAACCCCACAACCTTGATGATACTCAGGAACAATCCACCAATGCTTGATCCAAATTGGTAGGGTCCATATGTCATAGGTAAGGTCTACTCCAAAAGAGATTATTCCTTGATATCAAAAAATAGACAACTCATCACAGCTCCCACTAATAAAAGGTTTCTTAAGAAATAATTCACTAAACAGTGACATAGATATCATAGCTTCAAGATGTTAAACTTCATAACGATATAAAAATTCCCTTACTGAATAACAATAAACCGCATAAAATCTTCATCCTAACCGCCAGATGTTAAACTTCATGATATTTATTGTGTTCCATCTAACAATCCATCATGTATAAGTAAAATTCAGTCAAGAAAAATATTAAAATACTCACCCCCTTTCTTGCATAGGTTATAAAAACATAGGAAATGAAATCCTAAAATATGTGTAGCTTTATTCCCATGCATTATTGGGATACGTAGTGATGCCTCAACCCTCAATCTTGGCTTAGACATTACATGAAAAAGAATGTCTTTGTTATATCATCTATCAATCATACTATGTGTTAAATCCTTATCAACCTTTGTTACACACATCGATTATAACTCACATGTGCTTTGGATCAGTGGTAAGGGTTCCCTTGTGTAAGAAAATCATAGAGGAATATGATAGACCAAAAACCCATAGTGGATGAAACCAAAATTCCCCTCCCTATGTTGTGACTAGACTTATACAGGGTTGGAATTTACAAAACTACATGTAGATTGATTCACGACCTTGAAGGATATGTAGTGACGTTGGATTTAGCATCTTGGGAAAAACATAATTTCAAAGATTACATCTTGTTTCTATACATATTGACTAGACCTCTATATGAAACATTTAGTACTTTGTGTGTCTTGATTCCTGCAATTTTAGGATATGTAGTGACATTGGGATCATCTATCCTTTACCAACCATAAAAACCATATTAAAATTCCCCCTCCCGGTGTATAAGTAGTGCCTATATAGGGAGGGAATTTTCAGAACTACGTATGGATTGATCCCTTTCTCAGTAGTGATACGTGGCCATGCCCTAATCCTAGGTTTCGTCTCCATCCACAATAGGGTTATAATTCACATTAGTTTACCTCCATCCATATCGTGTTATTTTAAAATGCATGGAATCTTCTAGAACTACATATTTCCAGATTCCCATCTCCGTGGGATATGTAGTGATGCGCAGATCTCATATCCCGATTCAACCATCATATAAAATACATTCCCCCTTCATGTTAATTGACCCAACCGTTACATGGAGGATATTTCTATAACTAACTACGGATATATTCCTTCCATTACAGGATACGTAGTGAAAACATGACCCCAAATGTTGGTCTATCCACTATGAATCCAAAATGCCCCTTTTCCCTAATTATGCATCATAACTATGTAGGGAATTACATTCTAGAGCTACGTATAGGTTGATTCCATCCCTTAAAAGATATGTAGTGACTCCTGGATCATCCATCCTGGTCCAGTCGGTATTTTTTTTAATAAAATGTCGAAAATACCCCATACTTTTTGCATATGTCAATCTTGCACAGGATAATCCCTAAACGGTCATAACCGCATGACATTAAACTGCAAGGTTGTTGAAGAATCAGGTGCGGCTGAATTCATGATGTAACGAGATCCCAAACATGCCTTTAATTTCAAACACAATAAAGTGAAAAGCTATTACAGATACTACATGTCTGAATTTTGACACTAAGAGGGAGTCAAAAGATCATTTTTCCCCTACCAATGAGCCAGATCTATGTAAGGGGTTACATGATCCTCTAGGTAAATCACAGACTAAATGTTTCTAATGAATCCAGAAACACTACTGAAAAACATCAAAATTTATTCCTTGAGTAATATTGGATCTGCATAACCATCCATGGACATCGATGTTAGATGGTCAGTGTCCTGTAGAAACCTTTTTTTTGACTATCCACATCATACCATGGTGGCACTGAAAATGTTTTCTACAAAATGATGGTCAACCAAAGGAATATTCATCCATAGGGGATTCATCTCCCACCTCAGTTTTCCTAATGGCTCCCAAGCCCCGTGACATCCCGCTTAATTCCAGAACCCTCATAGTCTTGGTTTACATTCTCTCTCCTTCCCACGTCTTGGATATACTAGAACAACTTGGCTTGATTCACCTTTAATCTCTAAAGGACTCTATTAAATAAATATGTCCAATCTATATGCGCGATGTTGATCCGCATACGGAAAACTAAATTCCCCTACTTATTTCAAGTTTTCCTAGTAATGTCCAGCCACATAAATACCCCATTTCAGGTTTAAGTGCACTCCCTTCCATAAGTAATACTTTGTGACCAAAAAGGTCCCCATCCTAATAATCTGTCATGGCCATCGGGGATGAAAGGACAATTTCCTTCAGATATCTTTTTTTGACTATGCACAACATTCCTCAGTGGATCTTCTTATGTCACCTATAAAACATCATAAAAAAGGAAAATTAGTACTCAGGAGAGTCCTTTTCAGTTTTTGTACGCCCTCAATACATTTACGTCCAATATCACACCCAAAATTTGGAAACCCCCTATATTAAAGATGGCATATTTTTTCCCTTTCAAATACCCAAAGATGAAAATAATATCCATTTGAAATGGTGAATAATTTACTATCTCTTTATTAGAGTAAAATTATCTCCCATAATAGGTATCAAGTGTACTGATTGTATGACGTTAAAATATACCATTCACTGGATCTCCCTTAGAGAAGTGAAATTCATTTGGGAGCAGTTTCTCATTCAAAGAAGATTCAAATATCTCTAATACTTTTGGACATCGTCCCATATATAAGCCATCAAATGTGGTCCAAAACCTCAAAACAAACCCAAAATGTTATAAATCTCACAAAAAATCAATAATGTAATGCTAGTGTCATGTATAAACCTTTATTTTACTATTCACATCATGCCCCTGGGCTCTACGTATGTCCCCTACAAAACATCCATCACCCAAAGGAAAATTCATCCTCACTAAAGTCCATCCGAGTTTCTGTATGCTAGCATGACATTTATGACCCATCTAACTCCCCTAATTTTGAATCCCCATGGATTACAGTTGAAATATTTTTCCTCTTTCGAATTCCCAAAGATGAAATGCATTTATAGTTAAACTACTGAACCCTTTACTCCCTCATGGTTATAAAAAAAGATCCCCTATTATATGTTTCAAGTGTCCTATTTGGATGATGTTAAACTATACCATTCACTAGCTATCCCTTACGTAAGAAAAATTCTTGTGGGAGTGATTTCTCATTCAATGCTAATACAAATGTCTCTAATACATTCAGTCATCATCCCTCAGATAGGCCACACACTATGGTACTTGTCATGACCCATCCCCTAGGGCCCGTGCTGTGACAAACCAAAGCACGCCTTCCAATGGCCAGGGGCTGGTGACTACCATGAAATGGTGTGTTCCCTATAACTGGGAAGGAAATACCTTTATATACTTTAAAAACACTCAACCAAGCTATCAACAAGATATGAAGACAAGTAAACTATATAACAAAAAGATTGTTGAAAGTAAAAAGGGCTGTAAATACAAGATCAACTGTAATGTAAAAGTACAACTAAAATACAATACAACTAAAAAAAGATAAAGTCAGCTATTAGGTCATCCTCAGAGGTTCCTACCTGAAGGGTAGGTACAGATCGCCTCCTTAGCACTCCACGTCCACTCATCTCCTCTGTGTACGGACACGCCGTATGGTCCACCTCTGAGCATCATCCAGTCCTAGTACTCTCAGCCTCGATCAACGTTGTTCATCATCTACACCAAACACAAAAAGGATCAGTCATATCCCATCTAGGGGTGAGTATAAAGATACTCAGTAGGGACCCCAAGACCATCAAGGTCTCACAAAATACACAAAGGATATATCTCAAAACATGAAGTCAATTGTCAAACCTACTAAGGTATATGCCCATACATATACCTAAGTTATCAAGTATACCCATCTCAATCATGAGGAAAAATAGGTTCCAACCCAAAAACCCAAAGATCATATGTTCCACATAGGAAGTGAAACCACAAAGGAAAGTACCAAATAGGTATGCCACAATGAAAATTACCACCAAGGTATTACCACGAAGGAATGTACCACAAAGGCACGAACTCAGCTCACTCTAGGTATAACTTAAGTACTGTAGTAGAGATGATTTGATGTAAAGACTGAATCATCTTACTCTGTAAAAAAGATGACACACACATGATCGCGTGGATCTGACCCATAGAGGATCACTAGGAGCTGACACACACAGGTTCTCTTGGTGCTGACCCATATAGGATCTCTAGGAGCTGACCCAAAGAGGATCACTAGGAGCTGACCCACACATGATTGCAAGGTGCTGAACCACACAGGATCGCTAGGAGCTGACCCACACTGGATCGCTAGGAGCTGAACCACAGAGGATCACTATGAGCCGACCCACACAGAATCATAAGGAGCTGAGCCACACTAGATCGCTAGGTGGAGACCCACACTGGATCGCTAAGTGCTGACCCATGCCTGATTGCTCTTCATTCTTCTCGTCACAGCCAGCTAGCGGGTTCCCGCACTAAGCATGATCATCTTCGGGAGGATCTGATTCAAAAGTCACTGGTAAATACTAAAATAGCTACAATTTCTCCAGAAGAAGAATCTCAATGGTCCGACACATCATAGGGGTCTCAACGCAATAGACGGTGTGTCAATCAGATTCCCGGTCTTTGAGTTATTGGCCTTTTAGTCCCATGGGCCTGGTTGGATTTGTGCTCAATCTAACCTGATCATACCTCAAAATTACCCTAAAATCAAGTGGGGTATACTCCAAGGGACCATCTCACTCAAAGACTTTCAGCGCCACTAATGGTTTTTCAAACGGACGTATGATGCCAAAGTTATGGCCCAAATAAAGTACAAGTTTGTATCAGGTTCGAGTATGGTCTGACCCTGTCAGACCGACCCGACCCGACCTGGCTTGGGTCGACCCTGTTTGGGTCCACCTGACCCAACCCTCTAGGTCATGCTCGGCCCATGGTGCGGCCCAGCCCGTGGTGTGTCTTGGCATGTTGGGTGGTCTGGTAGGCCGCGAGGGCCGTAAGAGGCTGTGGATGCTGCAGGTGTCGCGGGGGGGTGGAGGCCGTGGGTCAGCTTGCCCAGGGATGGTGGCTTGGTAGCTGGAGCATTGCAATGGCATGGGGCGGCTCGGCCAGGGGTGCCACGAGGGTGCAGGGTGGTTCGGCCCAGTCCGGGGCAGCTCGGCCAGGAGGACGGAAGCCGTGGGGCGGCTCGGCCAGGGGTGCTTCCAGGGCGCGAGACGACTCATCTGGGAGGCAGCGGCCCAACCACTGATGGAAGCTCAACCACGGAGGGTAGTGGCTTGGCCGTGGGGTGGAGGTGGCTCGGCCAGGGAGCGGCAGCTCGGCCGCGGGGCGGTGGCCTGACCGCGGGGCAGTAGCGGTTCTGCCACGGTGCGGCGGCCCAGCCGCGGGCAGCGGATCAACCGCGGAGGGCAGTGGCCCAGCCGCGGATAGCGCAATGGCTGCGGGCGGTGGTTCCATGGGGCACAGAGGCCACGGGGTGGTGGTGGCCATGGTGCGGTGTTGTTACACTGTCACCTTCATCACGGTTGACAGGAGTGCGGACCGCCATTCTCATTCCCCACCATGGTTCATAGTCGTTCCTCCATCACAATCAGTAATTAACCACAAGGTTTGCAAAGTGGATGGTACTTATTTGTTTGGACCGCACTCTCCACATTAGAGTGGTAAAAAGAGGCTATAATTCCTTCTTGAATTACCATGAATTTTCAAGAATGTATAGCGAAAATAATTTCAAACAACCACCCTATAACTTCCCAAAAATAATCATACACAAATAAAACCCTGCCTTGGATTGTTCATTGACTTTGGCACGAGAAAGAATTCGAATAAGGTGAAGAGAGTGCCAATGATCGCCACTTATGAAACCACTCTTTGATGTCTGGCTCACTCGTGGTCCTCTTCCTTGATTTTTGAAGAATGTTCTTAAATGGCGTTCATTGTTGGAGAATTGAAATCCTACTAATATTTCTCCACTCCCCAAATCCACCAAAAAGAAAAGCTGCCAAAATGATATGTTTCCCAAATTTAATTGTTGGCATAATTTCAAATTGGGTAATTCAATTACACAAGTTTGAATAATAAATCTAAGGGGGTGGACCCATTTATATTGGGAAGTTTAAGAGGCTCCCGCACACTTATGATGGAGTTCAAGGGGTTTTAAACCTTAGGTTTTACCCACCACCGTAACCACTCATGGGAGGTTAGGCTCGGTGGTCTCCACCTCTATAACCTCTCATGGGAGGTTTTAGTTCAGGTGGTCCCCACCTGTGAAATATCTACTTGGGTGGTTTCAAAATAAAATAAAAATAAAATATAACACCATTTTATTTTATTTTATTCCTTCACTAAAAACCCAAAATCTATCCTTCACTCTCAACCAACTACGGTCGAGGTGAAGGTCTCCTTAAGTGAATGTCGGCGTTCTGAGTTAAATGGTGTTCTAATTTTTCAATTCTGAGTATCGGTTCAAAATTTAGGAAAACCAGCTCACATGATTACTGAACGTACCTGAACAGAAGTTCAGAAATTCATTCTGGGCACTCTGGCCTCGGAATGACACGCTGTCAATTTTTAGAGAATAAAAAATTTCCAATATATTTTAAATAAAAATTACATGGAAATTCCCGGTCTTTACATTCTCCCCACCTCAGGGCTCTATGTCCCCATAAGCCACAACTCAAACTAGGTAAACAAGTTGGGGTACTGGGCACGCATCTGAGCCTCCCGCTCCCATGTGCTATCATAGAGGTTCATGTGCTGCCAGTGAATGCGCACCAGAGGTATTCACTATCCACGAAGGACCTTCTCCTGTCGATCCTCAACCTCTACTAGAACCTCCACAAAAAGTCACCCCATCGTTGGTGTCCAGCTCGCCATGGTTGATGATGTAAGAAGGCCCGTATAAGTATCGCCTCTGATGGGATATGTGGAAGACATCACGCACCCAGTTCAACTGAGGTGGAAGAGATAAACTATAAGCCACCTTTCCAGCTCTGCTATGGACCTGAAAAGGTCTGATGAACCTCGGTGATAACTTGTCGCCTTGTCCAAATCTCTACAAACCTCATCGAGGTGATACCCGTAGAAAGACATGGTCTCCATCCTCGAACTCCAGAGGTCTATGTATCCTTTCGGAATATGACTTCTACCTACTCTGTGCAGTCTTCATCTTCTCCTAGATGATATGCACCTTCTCTATGGTAGTCCATACCATCTCTGGTTCCACTAGTACTTACTCCCCTGGGTCACTCCAGCACAAAGGTGATCTGCAAGGTCGCCTATACAAGTCCTCGAAAGGAGTCATCCCAATGGTAGAGTGATAATTTTTGTTGTATGAAAACTCCACCAATAGAAAATGATCCTACCATATGTGACCGAAATCAAGGATACAAACACGTAGCATGTCCTTGAGGGTCTGAATGGTCTGCTCTATTTGACTATTCGTCTGAGGATGGAAGGTGGTGCTCAAATGAATCTGTATCCCGAAAGCCTCCTACAACCCCTTCCATAGCCAGGAAGTAAAATGTTCATCACAATCAGAGACAATCGTCAATGGTACTCCATGTTTCTGGAAAATCTCTTGCACATTGAGGCATCACATGCTCTCTACTAAACCCTACTCTTTGAACAGTTGGAAGTGGGATGACTTGGTAAGTCGGTCGAAGATCACCCAAATCGAGTCATTACATCTGGATGTACATGGAAGTACCATCACGATGTCCATGGATATCCCATCCCACTTCCACTATTGGACTTCTAAAGGTTGAACCAAGCCTACTGGTACCTGATGCTCCGCCTTCACTTGTTGAGAAGTGAGGCACCAAGAGATAAACTCTTCTACTGCTTTCTTTACCCCTGACCACCAGTGCTGTCTTTGGAGATCTTGGAACATCTTAGACACTCTTGGATGTAACGCTGGAGGGGACGTGTGGAAATCCCTCAACACTTCCCCCTGAAGAGACACTGGTACCATATTACGTCCTCTAAAGAGGATGACTTGCTCCCCAACTTCATAAAATTCATCAGGTGCTTGTCCCGTGGATATCTGAGCACGTCGTGTCTCATAGTAAGTGTCCCCACGCTGCACCTCCCTAACTTGTTGAAGAAGTGGGGAAGTGACTACAGGAGACTGAAGAAAAACATCTCCTTCCTTATCCACAAAGGATATCTACAAATTGGCCAGCTGCACCATTGCATCACCTAGAAGATGTATACCAGACCTCCTGCTGAGTGCATCTACTACAACGTACCCCTTCCCAGGAGTATATAACAGCTCCAAGTCATAGTCCTGGAGGAAATCAAGCCAAAGTCCTTGTCTCAGGTTTAGGTACATCTGAGAGAAGATATAACTGAGACTCTTATGATCAGAGTACATTGTAAAGCGCTCTCCCATCATGTATTGTAGCCACATATTCAAGGTGAAGACCACTACTGCTAACTCTAGGTTATGGGTAGCATAGTTCTTCTCATGCTGTCTCAGCTGTCGAGAACCATACGTGATCTCCACTCACTCCTGCATCATGACACATCCTATCCCGGTCCCTGATGCATTGCATTAGACTATGTACCCTACTCCCTCCTCTAGAAGCCTCAAGATGGGGGCACTAGTCAGCCTCTGTCTCAGCTCATGAAAACTCTGCTGGAATTCCTCCGACCACACAAATATTTTCCCCTTCTTCGTCGACGATGAAAGTGGTGCGGAAACATTGGAGAAATATGGCACAAATCTCTGGTAGTATTCGGCCCAACGCAGGAAACTCCGTACCTCTATCACACTCCTCGGTGGCTCCCAAGTAAGTACCACCTCAATCTTCACTGGATCCACTACAACTCCAGCCTCCGATATGACATGTCCCAAAAAGTGAACCTCTCAGATCCAGAACTGGCACATTGAGAGCCTACCCTAAATCTGGAGCTCTTGGAGTGTGTCCAGTACTACCTGTAAATGTTAGGCATGCTCTTCCTCAGTAGAATAGAAGATTAGAATGTCGTTGATGAACAATAATACAAAGCGATCAAGGTATGGCTGAAAGATCTTATTCATGAGTCCCATGAACATTGCTGGAGCATTAGTTACACCGAATGGAATAACCAAGAACTCATAATGGTCGTACCGACATCTGAAGGTCATCTTCGGCACATCCTCATCTCATACTCTGAGCTGGTGATAGCCTGATCTGAGATCTATCTTTGAGAACCACCGTGCTCCCTTCATCTGATCAAAGAGGTCATCAATCCTCGGAAGTGGGTACATATTCTTAATGGTCACCTGATTCAGACGCCTATAGTCAACACAAGGCCTCAAGATCCCAACCTCCTTCTTGGAAAACAAATTTGGGACAACCCAAGGTGAAACACTATGCCGAATGAATCCCTTCCCCTGCAAGTCCTATGTCATTACAACGTCAAAGAAAGGGATCTTAAATGCTTCCTTCTTTTTTTAATCCTTTAAGTTCTAATTCAATTCAACAAGGAATTATATAATAATTAATTTTTATTAATTCCAATTTATATTATTTTTGATATATCACCATTTATCTCCAAATACCTCATTTATGAAGAGTTATAATTCGCAAACTATATATAGCTATAAAACATCACATTTTTTGTAATGTATTGAGAGTGTGCTTTCCAATAAATTACATCCATGTTTGGAGAATATAAATTGGATAAGGATGATAAATAGATGAATCTTTGGATAGTCGCGCAAAAAATGATAATTAAGCACCAACTCAATCTACACTTAGTGCGCAATGAGTGGGCCTATGGCTGAACACCTGACTAGACACTCCCAATGGATATGTTTTGGGTTATCTATGATCACTATACAAACCATAATAAATATATATTTGAAATTAATCCCTCCAAAAAATATATTTAATATTATATCTAAATATTAGTTTCAAATATGACTTATTTATGACAAATTACTCATAAATAATCATTAAACCATTTTCCAGTGGGTTTTCTACATAAAATTGTTGGGTTTCCCAGGAATTATATTTTCATCAGAACTATTGTCTTAATATGTATGAAAACATAATTAATCATTAAAAGTAACCCCAAATTAGTTGAATAATTATAACATATTTTTTAAAAAATATATTCATTTATTGGGCTTTCAAATATGTTATAAACTCTTTGAAAAGAATAAATCATAATGGTCGTTTTGTCGAATGTAAGTGAAAAATGATATTTTTAAAATAGACTTATTTGTGGACTATTATTTAATATTGATATCATGATTTAATATAACATTTCTATTCAATTAAATTCCAATTTTTGTTTATAAAATTTTCAAATATCTATTATATTAATGAAAACTAAAGTGAATCGACATATTCACATTTAAATGTTTCAAACAAGCTTTTAGAGGATGATTATATGAATTCTAATTATTTTATAATCATCTAAAACCTATAAATTCAGTAATGTTATGAAATATATAACTTTATCCTTTTGGATATTGTGAAATAATTGGAGAAATACCATTGACCATTAAACATATACTCCTGTAGTTTTGTTGAAATTGAACCGAGAGACCTCAACATGATCTACAAGAACTATACATATTTATATAATGAATTAAAAAATTATAATAGATGAATTAGAAGTAATAATATTAGTAAAATCAACACCAAAAGGGTATTATGAAACTACATAATTAATATAATTTAATTTCTCAAAATAGTATACAACATATCATGTGATCCAAACATGAAGTAAAGTTTTATTTTCTATTATTTTTCTTTAAATTCCAATATTTTTTATAATGAAAAAATTAAATTTCATAAATATTCATATTATTTGCATAAATACATTACTAATATGTTTATTATTTCAATTCCTCTAATAAAGATTTATAATTGATACCTTTCATTAGATTTGATGGTTCTATCATATATATATTGTTTATTGTGATTATGTTCGCTAACACTCACTAAAAAAAGACATATACCAACGGAACATTATTGATAGTTAATATATCTGTTGGTAAAAATGATAAATTCCAACAGATATTAAGTTTTATTTGTATTTATATTAAGTACCAACACTTATTTTTACAAATAAGTACATCTATTGGTATTGATTATTTAACACCAACATATCTTTTACCAACAATTAAATCTATTGTTTTATAATACTAATACCAAAATTGTTTTACTAACATGTGAATATGTTATTAATGAAAACTATTTCCAACAAATCTTTCACCATCAATAAAATCGGTTATAATAAACCATTAAATGATAATAACCAATTCAGAGAAAATAAATGTTTAACATAGATTATTATTTTTATGACCAATGTCAATATTTACTTTTAGAGGTTTTATTAAAAATATATCATTAATTATTTTTTATTTTCAATTTTTTCAATCAATTAATAGTGATTATATTTTGTCATGTTTTTCAATTAATAAAAATTTAAATACTTTCTATAAAAAAATTAAATCATTATGATATTTAAATATTATAAACATAATAAATAAAAAACTTGATAATTATTCAAAAAATTACTAATCATTATTGAAAAAGATGTTGAAATATATCATTCAAAAATAATACCAAATTTTTAATTTTTTTGTCATCTAAATAGTTAGTTCAAAAATACTTTGAAATTGATTATACTAATACCATCAATCTTTTAAAAAAATTATTAACTATACATATTCTATCATACAAATATACTTAATTAGATCATTAAAAAATAATACTTATTTACTTGATAAAAATATATTATTTATTAATAAAAATTTATATTTTTTACAACTAACATATATTATTTTTTTGTTAGAATTTACTCAGTACCGTGCATCTCCCCATCCACAGTTCCATCCCGCCACATAAATGTTTCCATGTCCCCCTCTTCCCCTATGCAAAGGGGGATGGGATTTACTAGTCTTCCTCTAGTTCATTAGTCAGCCATCTCCCATTCCACTAACAAGACCTATCTTCCATTTTTTCTCACTATCACCCTCAACCCAAATTTTCTGCACATTATTCATGGGCTTTGATTCTTCTGATTTCACTTCCAGAATTCATTAAGGCTAAGTCTCTCAATGTCCTATCTCTGGTGGTTCGTTTTGGTTGGAGGTGGTCGTCAACTGATTCTTTTGAAATATTTATCAATTTTTAATGGGGTATGAAGGAGCGTGTTGCGATATGGTTATTGGATACTCATTATTTGCTTATTCGTCTTGCGTCTAAAGATGACCATGCCATTGCTTGGTCCCAAGGAAAACTTTTTTTCAAAGGTATTCATTTCTCTTTATTCCAAGAGATTTTATTTCAACATGAATTGATATCTCTTAACAATGTCAATCTAGGTTAATTTCAGTAGATTGCCTACTCCATTTCAAAACCCCTATATTATGTGAATGCTAGGAAATTCGGTGGGTAGATTTTTGAGTTTTTATAGTACGTCCAAGTCGATATTCCACCCTATAGATCCCCGTGTATGTGTCCAAGTGGATTTCACCAATGCTGTTGTTGAATATGTGAGGATCCTAGTGAGTAATTTCACTATTTTCAGTGGGTGCACATTGAATCATGGGGCGACTACTATTCTTCCTATAACAGACATGGCCACCTTCAGTAGCTTTAAGGTCAAGGTCCTGCCAAAGAGCTGCTAACTGGAGTTGCCTATATACCTGATCCAAAGATGTATAAGTTTTTAATGATTCCTTCATGCCTCTTCTGAATGGTAGTTCTACGAATGGTGGTATTTTTTGGAATTAATCAATTGGTGTGTCGTTTTATGCTCAAGTTGGGAAAAAGGTACCTTTAACTTATCAAGGAACCTCCTCATCTAGAGCCTAGATCCAAGTACCAAAGGATTATATGTCTCCTTTGGTTGGTGAATATCTTTCCTTGATTAAATCCCCAATCTCTATTTCAGGTGAAACATCAATGCAAGTGGTTATAGTGGGTGGTGTGATTGAAGCACTTTTAGCTCAAGAAAGGTCAAATTTTCATGAATGAAAATTTCCAGTGCTACTATATAAAACATCTTCCAAAGTGCAGGAGTCATGTGTAGAAGTTAGGGTGTATAACTAGTTCAGAATTTTAGGTGAAGATGTCATGGAAAATGAGAATGTGAGGGATAAGAAGCTCGGAAGCCAAAGTTGAAGTAAAAAAATTGTACTTCTAACGTTTCTCAGGATAGACAAGCCAAGCAGGGTAACACAGAGGTATCCGCTGATTCTGCTGATGAATTTGAAGTGGCAGATGAAATTCCACAGGATGTGTACGACTATGAAATAGATGATCCGAAAACATATTTCCTTCATAGATGTGGGAAAATTATTCAAAAGGGAGATTTTGATCTAGGATGTTACTTGATAAATAAAGGTAAGAAGACCAGAAGTTGGAAGGAATACTCTGATCTGCTCACACCGATGCTCACAAGATCAACAAGGAAAGACCAATGCCCAAAGAAATTTAGTATACCCACTACAAAGGGAAAGGCATACTTAAAGAATTCTTGGACAATCATCATCCCACACCCAAAACTGATATGGAAAATGATGAGGTTAGCATAGAGGAGGTTGAAAGGTTGGCCAATCCTAGGAAGATATTTTGGAAGAGGATATCACCAAAGACACTTCTTTAGCCTTGCTATTGCACTCCAAGGTGGAGTTAAATGATGATGTTAAGGGAATTAAGTCCCCATGGGAGGACGTCAAGAAAATGATTGAAATAAAGTTAAAATTCATCATAAATGATATGGGAGTATTGTGGATTAAAAAACATAGTCTCATTCTGATACGCGACATTAATGAAGGGAAGATAAGCATGGAAGAGTATATCAAGGCCCCAGACAATTTTGCCTTCTCATTTGAGTATTTAATAAAATACAACCTACAGGCAATGAAAATCTCAGTTAATTGGAGCTTGCATAAGGTACATGGATCTAGTAATTTTAAATTTTCCTTGAATTGTCTAGTGACGAAATATGTAGATTAATTTGGATACATTTATTTTGGGCTGAAATATGTTATTTGAGGTGAATAATAATTAGTAAAATAGTAATGAAATATTCAAATATGAAAAAAGAAGAAGCGAATATCCCTTTCTAAACCTCACTTCCCCTTACAATTTCCCTATTTCCACGTATTCATCCCTGGCCACCCCCACACTAGCAATATTTTCCTGCACTCGCACACCCGATTCATAGCCATCAACCACAACCGCACCAACACCCACACTCTCATTGATTTTTTTTCAATCGCTTACACTCCTCACTTACATGACACTTCATAGTTTTTTTCCTCATTCAAATATAAAGTTGAGACATTGGGAGCAGCCTAGACATAGACCTAATTCCTTTCCAATTAGTCAAAGATTTAGCCTCTTATTGTGTTTGTGTTTCTTCTATTCATGTTTTATGAACATAATATGTAGGGTAGTGTTTGAATTATTTTATTTTATGGTTTTATAGAAATTCTAATTAAATGAGTTTTTTTCATTTCTTATTGTGATTTGATGATACTAAATCCATACTTCTCTAGATTCTCTCCAATTAAATAAGTTAGGCTCCCATTCTTATACAAAAGAATTAGAACTTAATACTTTTCCATATTATTCAAATGTATATAAATATAGTAATTGACCAGAGCATGAAATCATGGAAATCATTGAATTCATCTCACACAATGATTTATTTGATTTTACATTAAGTGGTCCTATATTTTTTGCTTTCCTTTGACGCTTTGTTGCATTTACACTATTCAAATAGTGATAAAATATAGCCAAATGGATATATAATTTTATATTTTGATGACATTCATGCATTATTATAGTATTTTCATTACTATTTTTATATCTATAGTTTAGATTGGTCGGTATGATTAATATACAATTTTTTTTATAAAATCTAGTTATGTTTTTAAATGTTTTATCCATTAAGATCATTCATTTAATAAATTTTGGAAAGATTAAATCATCTATTAGAAAGAACCATTCAAAGGTATACTTTTAATTGCTTTTGTTTCTATTGAAAAAACAAATTTAAAACTATTATAAACATTCAATTTATTTTCCTTTATAAATTTTAAATGTTTTAGTTCATGATTGTCATGGTCATTATTCTCATACTTTTTTATGTGTAGAGTGATGCGTTCTTTTTTTATATGGATGAATATATTTTTTAAATTAATTTTCATATTAATAGAAAGATAAATTAATATAAAAATAAATAGAATCACCTATATTTGAATGTTAATATATATTTTTCAAAGATGAATCATATTACTAAATAGAAATTTAGTTTCATTATTTTGATTTTTCTTTAAACTCCTATTAATTATAATTATCAGTTGAAAATACAAGTAATGTTTGTTCTATTAAAGGAAAATTTTCACACAAATTCCAAAACAAAAAACACTAATGAAAAAAAACTATTTCCAACAAGAAATCTGGAAACACACACCCTAAATAACTAACATAAATTTCTTGGAAGTTGCATTCAAATGTAAAAAAATATGTCGGTGGTTCAAGTGATGGTAGACCAAACCATGCCACCAATTCATTAAATACAACCCATTTTGTATACATTGATTCAGATAATATATATCAGCCACCACTATCCAGTAGAAAATAGTCACTCTATTTAATGTGTGATTATCTAGCAATATGTCTATCAGTATAGACAATAATTTTCCGCATATGTTAAGTACACATTTCTAAACATGTAAAAGCTAATAGAAATTCTTCTAACCACTATACAAACACAATAACCTTAGAATGCTAGAAATTATATGCATATGTGATCAAAACAGACAACATACCGCCTATTTCTCTGTTTTGGCATTGTGCAGTGGTAATTTGTTCAGAAAACAGAGCTCTATGGTGTTATTATGGCCCCATCTTTCTTATATGATATGAAACAAAGGTAAAAATACTACTGTAATATTTTATTAGAATGAAGAATACTCTATTGTAATGTAAGACATTTAGAAACAAAAGCTGATACAACACTCTCGTAGAATATGATACCCCACTAGTTGTAAGTGTTTATATATTGTTTTAGAAAATGAGATCACTAATTCAAAATGTGTGATTTCTTCCAATACAATATTATAGTAATTCCATCATTGTTGTGTGTGACTTTATATACTTAAATGTCCATCATATATTTTTCTCCACACATTAGTTTCTAGATCTTTTCCTCCAATGCAAAATATGAAGTCCATATAAATAATCTGCATGGAATATTCGAGCTTATTATATAGGTTATTCTTTTTTCATTTTATGCAATGCAGTAAACAACAATTTTTATTTTCTAAATATGAATTCCATTCACATCATAACTAATGCCTATAACTATTCACTTATGATTCCCATAGTACATCTCTTACACAAGGTCATGTATGGTAGAACAAATCCACCATCATGAGTGAACTTTTATCATAGCATATTAATAAATCCTTTAAAGTTCATATGTGGAGATTTCATTAGAGATTATTAGAAAATTAAATATACATGAATACATATTAAAACCATTTAATTAATTTTCAATAATCCCAAAAGCATCCACTTAGCTTGTCTGCAACATTTATCTACATGCATATATTTACATATATTTTTATTTTAATGGAATTTGTATTATAATTCCTTCACATCACTTTATTTCCTAGCTGAATGTATCTTTTATATTTCATTCCTCTTTTAGGATCATTTTTCACTGATGGAGCACCTTGGTAAGAGTACATGCAAGGTAATCACATAGTATGTTCCTTAGTATTTTGTTAATGAAAGATTGAAAGATTTTATATTTCTTTTTGCTCATATTAATGGTATGATATCCTATTATATTTTACATATATCTATTAAAGTAGGAATGAATAGATTTAAAATTTCATTTCTTTGTAGCCATATTTTTGTGTGCTCTGATTTGTCACTGGTGTAATAGACATATTTTAGTTCCACAGGCTGTAGGATAGTCTTTGCAGGTTTATCCTTGTATTTGATGGTAATTTTTTATGTTATTCAGTCTAATTGTGGTGGTTTTAATTTTTAGTACATGTGTGGATTTCTAATTTTAGTTTAGAGTAAAAAATAAGAGTTTCACCAGCTAACAATGTGAGAAAAATATATCTTTTATGCATTATCTATCGTAGGATTTGAAACACATATTTATGGCATATGTAGTTTTGTAAATGAATTATTGATTAGTCACAGTTGTTAATTGATAATTTAGGTCATCTTAAATTATAGGTAAGAACATATTTATTATATCTGTGGCTTTCAAATGTAATGTTTTTTCATTTGTAATTTCATTGGAATTGGTTCATGATATTTCTCCCTACCTGCATACTAAAAATGAAGTAATATAGTTAAATGTTCATTTACTAATATATAATTTGAATTTTTCTATTTAATTGATAATACATATTATTAGAAACTTGTTAATTATCATTTCAATTTGATGAATTTCCCAAGAACATATGATTTTTAGAAATGATTCTTATAATTTTTTGTGGATAAACCATAGTAGTTATGATATTGGACATTTGATGGTGTTTTTCTTCAGTTACTAGGAATTTGGAATGCTATTGGTTGGGAACTTGGAATGCGGGTGGCGATATGAATTTGGAGATGAGGTCTAAATCGCTAGACACCAGTACTTTTCTTTTTTACAATCCAAAATGATATTTTAATCTTAGTTATTTTGGTTATTTTAAAACATTTAAAGTATGTTTATTTTGTTTTTGGTTACATCAGTTTTGGTTGCTAATATAGTCGGGTGGGTAATTAAAAAATCATAGGAAGGTTATTTTAGTTTTTGAAATTTTGAATCTTTTTACTGAAACAACAATTTTCTCATCCCCACAATAAAATCTAATATATCTAATTTGACATTAATGATCAACTCTATGGATTTATTTTTCAAAATATTTACAAAATAGATGAAGAGAAAATACAATCTTGAACCTTTCATACTAGAATGAATCAATACTGGAAAGAAGGTACAATTATTCCTATAATTTCCCTATGTCTTATTTCTAATTTTTTTCTTATGATCATATAAATCATATTCTAAAAACTATAGGCCTAAAATCCTCAATATTCTTGGCGAACATGTCCTATTATGTCCACCCCCATTTAAAAAAATTAAACTCAATGCATGTCTTCTATAATCTCCCCACTTCGTTCATAATAGTATTCTATATTTATCCTGGCCCAAACATTAAAATACTCTGCATGAATGTTTTTAGTGATATGTTGAATAGTAAAATAGTAGCAATGCTTGAGTCATGTCTTCTATTTTTCATAAAGTATTTATAAATCCAACATATTGTCTTATGTTATGTTTTGTACGCATGAGAGATTTCTGTAATCTCCAGATACTAAAAGACCTTTGTTTTTGTATACTAAAGACTGTATACATTGATCACAGTATGCCAGTAACTTCAAATTTACATAAGCCTTTTTAGATCTCTTTTTACCATATTATGTTCCCATTTTAGAATAGGTGATAGTTGTCATTGTGAAAATGTCATATCTGAGTTGGCACGCAGGAGGAGGATTCCATGGCTTCATGCATTAATGCGACTCAAATGTAGGAGAGGCAAGTTCTTTTGGGAGTCATAAAGGTGATATAAGAAAAAAATGTTGATGCGGAGACTCATGGTGGTTTATTCGCATAGAGCAGGAATGGGGAACATGTCATGGTGGAGAGGAAGATGTTTGGTGCTGGAGCTAGTTTGCTGGCATGGGTCATGGGTGCTCGTTGATCCCTGCTATAAGAGAAGGAGCTGGCTCATTGGCATGGATGAGCTGGTGTTGGAGATGGCTCACTGACATGAATGAGTTGGTGCTCGAGTTGACTCACTAACAAGGATGGCATGGTGCTTGAGCAAGCATGGATGAGCTAGTGCAGGAGTTGACAAGAATGGGGCTAACATGGATGGAGCTAGATTGGTGGATGGGTGGCCCACTGTAATGGATGGCTTGTTGGATTGGGGTGTGTGGTGTTGTAATGGATCTTGTGTTTTTGTATCAATTTTCATTATAAATATAATTATTTTTTTATAATTTTTAACATGTGTGAAATCTATTTTTAATTATTATATATTATATGTGATAAATTAATAAATATAATATAAATTTTATTAAAAAGAAAAATTTATAAATATTATTCAAATTGAATTTATAAACATATATTATATTTTTTTATTATCATTTCCAACAGAAACATTTGTCATTAGAACCTATAACTAAACATTTAACCAATATATATATTATCTGTTGGTATTATTATAATTGTAACAGAACTATTTTATCTGTTGCAAAAACATTTAGTGACAGAGTTTTTACCGACAGTTTTGTGATAGGGACATATATGTTGGTAAAACGTTTTACCAACAGAAAATGGTGTTTTAGCAACAGGTATGCCCCTGTTGGAAAAAGTGAAATATTTTTTAGTGACTTTATATCTTTCTCTTGAATTTATTTTTATACTTCATGTCCATGTGCATATGTATATATGATTATGTGTAAATTATATCTCTATATAAAAAATGGTACATCACATCAATTATATTACCTAACAATATTTAATGCTTAAAAACTATTTCATTCCTACACAATTTCCTATGAATACCTTCGTATGTTTATTCTAATTGAATTTTTTTCAACAAGATACCCTTGAATTGATTTAATGATGAAATTAATAAATAGACCACATAACTATGATCTAGATGTTTTAAATAACTTTTAATTCATTACCTTGATTGATTTATTACCCATAATGTTACCGAATTCAATTGATAATATTTTTATTTCTAATGATTTTTTAATATAATGATTATAAATATATTAAATTAGTTTTTTATCTATGTGAGAAATATTAACTTTGGTATATGAAGGTTTCAAACAGATAGCACACCAATGTATGTGTAAAGAACTAATCTCTAGAGATATTATGCTTATGTTACCTTGGATATTTTCCTTAGTAATGTTTAATAATACCTTGGGGAACAACCTTGGTAAAAAAATTTACGATACATTGGTTTTGTAACATTTTTATATTATTATAAAACAATTTCATTCCCACATTCCAATGTTATATTCATATGAAAACCCATATTTTAATACAAATTAATTAATGATTTATTACAAAATGATTCAAATAATACAATATCATATGATCATGATGTAGAGTGCCTGTAAAAATAGATAAATATTATACAAAATTAAAATATGGTTATAATTTTATTTAAAACTCAAAAATATAACCTTTAAATTCTAATGTTATTCTAAAACATTATTGGTAAACCTGGGGATGTAAATAAAAATGTTGTGAGTTATAAATCCGAATAAATGAATAATAAATGGATAGAATAAGTTATTGTTGTACATGTGAGTAAAAGGTATAAAAATTCAACAAAATATTGGTGAGAATAATAAAAATTAACATAAAACCCTAATATAAGTTGATAACATAAAGGAGCAATGGGAATTAGGAAACAAAAAAAATCATAAACATAAGCCTAGGATAACCATCGAGAAATCATAACTTAGTGCATTTTGGATAGCCTACCTTACACTATACATGGTATCTCATGTTATAAAAAAATTAACCAATGAATGGGAGGGCTATATAATTTTAAGAAAACCCATCACATCCATGACATGAACATGCATAATTTTTCACACATAGATCATACAATATAATGAATCCTTTAATTAATTTTAATCCAATGTTAAAAAACAGGGTTATATAAAAGGAATTAATAAGTAAATAATGGTTCGGTTCAACCATGTGAATATAATTGAGTGTCAATGGTGACGAGTATCCACTACACAAATATTTGTCATAAAAAAACATAGGATAATTTCGGCATCATAACTGGGGTACATAATGATTCATGGAAGTGTTTAACGAGAGTTAATTTTTCCTTTTATAAATTATAAATAATAATTATTCTATGTGGGATGTGTAAAAACAAATCCCTACATGAATAATTAGAAAAAAAATGTATAATTTAAAGAATGATCTTGAATAAAGTGGTAAATATAGTGTCCCTTAACATGATAAGGGGCTTCTAAAAGCATTTGGAAGCTTCTCAAGATAGTGGGAAAACCGTGGGAGTGATCTTGTGGGGGAAATAAATATTATATTCTTTATGACAGGGTTTTTGGGATGAATGGGAGTTTTGCAGGGTGTTATACAAAAAGAGAGGGAGATTATTTATTAATTTCTAAATATATGTTTTGGACTATATATTATATAATAATAAAAACAAACAACTATTTGAAAGTTATGGCCAATATTTCAATATGTATTTTAAATATTTAATATTCCATAGAAACAAATTCATTAAAATAATACAGATAGTGATTGGTATGTTACTCATGTCCATAAAGAATCAATTTTAAAACCTTAAAATATATGATTGGTTTTGGAGGATTCATTATGTGTTTATAAGATTTATTAAATAATATAAAAACACATTTTTAAGGGGAAAACATTATTTTTGGTTTTATTCTCTACATTATATTTATTATATCACTTTCGAAACGTTATGATGTCATAATAGATACAGTACATTTATATAGTATTTATTTTTTTAAAAAAAAATTTGGTTGTCTTGGAATATTATGAAAAATCCATGGATGGGAAATTTTTTCATACAAATTTCAAATATAATATTTATATTATCTAAACAATGAATCATATATAAATATTTAAACATTTAAATAAAATATCCATATTTATTGGATAATATCGGTTTTAACGATGATAATTTTTTTATCAGTTTAATAATTATAATTAAATTCATAAAATAATATTATATATTATATTTATACATTTATTTAAAAATTATATTTTAAAAAATAAAATTTATTTCAAAAATCAATAAATTTATCTAAAACAGAATCTTGATTAAAACTAAATATTTTATGAAAATGTAATTTTTTCATTCTCATATAAAAAAATAGAATTTTTTTTAAAATGAATTATTTAATAATTCATAAAATCATTATAAAAAAGATGATATAAATTACCATTATAAATGAAATAAAAAAATATACTATTAGGGATATGATACAAAACTGATTATTTCACCAAAATACTCTCTAGTGGTAAGGTGTGTTATATGACACTTCATCAGGGTGGTTCAGTGAGAATGGATTGGAATTTTATCTCGATATTCTTGAGCTTCTCCCAAAAAAAGGATTTAATTTGGATGTAGTTGTTGAATATGTGCTTGTCCTTAGCCAAGGGAAAATCCAATATATAACATCTAAATCGAAATCATTGAGGAATTGATTCATAGTATATGATCCTATAGGTCTACTAAATAATTATTTTGTATGTGTCAATTAGATATAATCATAACCCTTAATATATACTAATCTAAATGATCACCCAGTAATAGCTATATTATAAATGGTTATGATGCATAATGGTATTTAGAAGATGACTGTATATATCTTTTAATAGTATGAAAAGTGTAGTCTATGTGTTTTTAATAAATACATTTCTTAATTATTTTTTAATTCATTTAAAAATGGAATTTCATTTATAAATATTTTTGTCATTACATTATTCCCCCTTTTAAAAATTTCCCTAGAGAAATTTCATTTAGTACAATAAAAAAATTAAGGGTACTTATGTTTCATCACCTATTCCAGTTCCTATGATGCTTCCTCAATCATGTTGTTGATCCACAATGCTTTTACCAGGCATGTTGTCTTGTTTCATCAAAATTTTTCCCTATGACAAAAGATCTTCACTGGATGATTCTATTATGAATGTTAGTAATCAAATGATAAAACCTCTAGATTCGTTACATGTGAGGTGTCTTTTATGTGTTTTATCAAGAGGTATACATGGAACACATAATTAGTCAATATTTGTTGGGAAGAGTTCTAGTTGATAGGTTATAGCTCTAATGTGATAAAGTATCTCAAGGGAGATAATGTATATATGATGTAGATTTCGATTTTTTCAAAACCATATGACATTCTCCACAATGATATTTGAATAAAAAAATTACATTTGACCTCAAAGTATATATCATGTCGATGATTTTCTACATATTCTTTCTTTTCAATATGCATAAATTTGTAATGACATTGAATTGTTGTAACCTTATATATCATCTTAGGGATTTGTTTTTTTCTCATCAATTTCCACTATATAAAATCATCCCATTTTTTCAAAGTCTGAAACGTATCCTTATACAGGTCCTCATAAGATTCCATTTTAAATTTGTAAATGAAATATTTTATATATGAAAACTACACATTGGGACGTTATCGATCCCAACATCCAAAAAAATTCATAAAACGTTATCAAAACATTTCCAAAATTATTTTAATGGTTTAGAAGGACTAAATTTTTTTCAAAGAGTGATAAGATGTACTAAAAATACTATATGTTTCCAACACCTGCTGAGTGATTCAATAAAACATTAGGGTAATACTCACGTCTAAATAATAAAAATAGAGAGTAGAACTCTATGAAGTATTATCACATCCCTTATGTATAACATGGTGATTTGGTGAAGAGAGAGATCTTCCATATTAGAAATGAAATGCAAAGACTTTGTATGGTGATCAACTAGCACATTGATGGATTTATTTTTATTAGATGTAATGAGGAGACCTATGATGAAATCCAATGTTATCTTTCCTCATTTCTATACTAGTATGGGAAATGGTTACATAATTCCATTAGAATTTATTTATTCATCCGTGATTTTGTGGGATGCCAAATATATAGATACAAATTCTTCAAACTCCCTCTTGATTTTATCGTACCATATTTTTTTCATTAGATGATAATACATCTTATAAATTACTGTATTAATCGAATAGAATGTGTTATGAACTTCCTCCACAACTTCAATATTCATTTCTCATTTTTAAGGGAGATATATTAGGGTTTGAAACATTATAACTTTATATTTAACACTATGGAACTCAAAAATATTCGCTTAATTTTTTGCATCATGTCATCATCTTTTTGGGTCCCCATAATCATCTTAAGAATGGATGGATGTGAATTTTTTTGAGAATGGAAAGATGAATATACTTTTATTATCCCATGTCTATACTCTGTATTTCAAAGATGATCTGATCCATTGTAATCATTTTCATGTATTTTATTTCATGGTCCGCTCTACTGAAATAATCTACAACTTTTTTCACCATCAAAGTATGATAATGTATTGACCAATCAAAATCCTTGATCATCTCTGAATACATTTTTGGAACATACTAATATCTTTTTGTTTGAATATATAATTTAGGATTTGATGATATATATTTAATTCATACTTTATTCCATAGATATAATTTCACCAAATCCCTGACTATAATATCACTATAGTAAATTCTAGATCATCTGTTAGGTATTTATACTCATGAATCATTAATTGGTTCGAGGTAGAAATATTCTCTTTTTCATCATGCATGACTACACAATCTAATCTATTTTTGGATGAATACATATAGATCGCAAATCTATCCACTCTTATGGCTAATGTGATAAAATGTTTAATGATTTTCTTCTTATTTAACTCATTGAATCTATCATTTCATTCCGAATTCAAAAAAATCATGAATATCATCAATGTGAGAATGGTTAAAGATAATGAAAATTGTGAGGTGTTTCTCAGAAATCAAGGATAGTGTCGAACTATTCCAAGGAAACTAGGGATTTTAGTCATAGATTTTGGATTTATACATCCTTGTATTACCTCTATTATTGAATGATCCATAAATATCATATTTATGTTGATAACATTCCCAATGAATTTTTTTTTACCTATCCATAACTTTAATTTACTGGGCTTAACTATATCTTTTACTACCCGAATTTCTTCATTACAACATTCAAATGCTCCTCATGTTCCTCATTGTGTTTGGAGTGGATACTATTATCTTCTAAAAGGCCACCACAACATTATTGATTCAATCATTATATACTATATTCATCAAGTATATGAATATATATAGAGCATTAGTGAGTCTATATGAACTATTTACAAACTCACAGTTCCTATACCCAATAAGAAAAATTGTCTTGGAGATTTCCACTTTTCTCACCATTACTTGAAAATATATGGGTTGAAGATCCACCTTGTAGAATTATTCATCCCTTTATAGATGATCAAAAAAGTGATAAATCCATGGATGATGATACTTTGTATTTATCATGATGCATTTGATCTCGTGATAATCAATGTAGAGGTGTGTTTACACATATCATTTATTAATGAAAAGTGTCGGTTCACCCCACAGTGAAACACATGGTTGTATAAAACTTCTATCATGATTCTCCTATAGTTACTTATTCATCTCATCAAGCTAAAAATTTCCAATTCAATCTCGATTCCTATATATTTTAAGAGTTATAAAAATATGTTCTACTTCAAACTCAACATATCTTCATGGAGTAAGACAATTCAATTTTTATGGAAACAGACAACTAATTCTCTTAAAATGACCTTGTCATCAAGAATACTATTTTCATTAGTATCAATTATTTTATCTTGATATTCTTCATCAAAATAAAATAATGTCTTTTTTGAGATTATGATAAAAATGATATTCATTCTATCATGACCCATCCTAGTGGGTTCCATTCTATGACTACCCTAATCCCACCTCCAATATGATAGGGGCGACTGACTAGCACTGAGAAGGCATATCTCACAAATGGGAGGAATTTTCATAAGTACCTACACACATTGGTCTTCTAGCCACGAATGATGAAATGTCAAAACACTAATTAAAAAAAAATTCCTGCATGAAGTATATCCCAACTGATAGAGTACAATAAGAAATTAATGATCAATAATATAAACTAGGCCAGAATACAAGCCCCCAAAGAGAAAAGTCTATAAACCACATAGTCCAACCTATAGAAAAATGTTCTGGGACAACTGATCAAATCCATAAGAACACCTCAAAATTCCTATACTAACATTGCTTTGTCTCATCCTGGTCTATCACGGAATCATATCAAAATTTATCTCATCTAAACAAGAAAAAACAAGTGTAATAAAATCCCATGCAGGGGTGAGAAAAACAACACTCAGAATGACACCCTGAAACCACACATGAAGAACATAAATGAAATAAACCATAGAAAATACCACACATAAAATACCACATAAGATATTCAAAAAAGGAATTACTACGAATGAAATGTATAGTCACCTCATTTTTGATATACATCCATGACCCATATATCAAAGATATATATATATATATATAAACTATCTCCAATGAGATGAAAAGTCCCCATGAGACACAATTTCGTGGTAAGACAGACAATATTCTACAGTTAAATCATATCAATGTGACACAAATTATCAATAACACCCATAATATTTGGGAGTCACACAGTCTCCATGACATATTCAGTCACTATAATACACCAAATATTTTGGATTCACACAGTCTCCATGAGACACCCAGTATCTAAGACACAGCCATCCCAAGGATTCTACTGAATGAATGCTCTTTCTAGGAGAACCTACTCATCAATTAATTAGGTCGTATAAATACTTCCACAATACCCCACATTTTATATCTCAAATTAACTGTTTCATCGCATGTCTTCCAATTCCACAAACAGTTTATCAAACAATCACATTTTTTGAACATTACAAACATTTGAAAATTCTGATGGAGGTCCTCTGGCTTATAGATCAAATGTGGCAGTCAACCGCGACCCAACTGACATGGTCGCATGGAAGCTCAGTCGACTATGTTTCATGGTTGACCACCACGATCAACCATGTACCAATCTATGCACCCATGTCTAACTCAATCCACATGGTCAATCAGGCCCCATTTGGGTAGGCCTGACCTACTTTTCTGACCCAATATAGCATGTTTCCTTGTCTGGTCCACATGGTTCATTGCCACATCCTGCATCCTCTCTGTCTTCTAGGCTCCCTCCTAGCCCCCGATGCATCCCACATGGCACATCTTCCACTCCTTCCTCAGGTAGCCATTCCACTTCCAATAGAAAAAAATATGAAATGAAAACTTTTCTCTGATCCCCAGTTCACGATCTACGTCGATCTGTCCTTAGTTTAATCTTACCACCAATCTGGGGGATTGATCATATTTGGAGTCTCAAGGAAATTCAATTAGCAACTAATAGAGGATAGAAGATTTAAAATAATTCCCAAAGGAAGAAACCTCAACTATTGTTCACGTATTACTCAATTCGATCATGTTATAATGAAGAACGAAGAAGAATTAATCACAAATATTTATCTCTTAATAAATCTCCACAATCAAGCCCACACCACAAAAATGATGGATCTTTGGATCATCCTATTCATGGGAGGGTCCACGTTCATCATTAAATTCAAGAAAGGTGAATAAAATAAATAGACACCCTACCTAACATTGAATCAGTCATTGAAGAGGAGAAGATACTTCATTATCAATGATGAGATCCTCCAATTCTGTTGGTATGAAGATCCATGATCTAATATCCAATATTTCAAAAGTCAAGGGAGAGGGTTCTTTCTCCACACTTTAGAGGAATTACAGGGTTATGGAGATAACCCTCAATTCTCTTACAATAGTTTATTAAAAAGGAAACATCTATGTATTATCTTATAAACATAAATAACATACACTTTTGTTTTGTTTTGTTTTATTATTTAATGTGTAAAAAAAATAATTTTCACAATCAACTTGCGCTGGTCGATGTTAGGTCTACCCTTAGTTAAAGTCACTTCTCTGAATTCCATGATGCCTTCATATTTCTGATCTGAGTACGCATTTACAAGTTATTCCACCTTTTCAGTAAAACTGTATGCAAAAGCTATTTAATATTTTAACATTATTCAAACAATTTTTCTAGGTACCCCAGGCCTTGGATTCAAACGCCCTCTCAGTGCCTGGTCTCGAAATCAATTCATATAATATCAAAAATTAATAAATGGAAAATTCATGATGTTACATTCTCCCCAACATGGGATTTTCATCCTTGAAATATTAAACAAAAGGGATACTCTAACAAATGATGGCACTGAGCATGAATATGAGCCTCTCGCTCCCCTAATCTCTCCATAAGATTCACATGCTTCCACCGAACATGCACAAGAGCAATCATCTACACATGATAGATCCTCTTCTATCGATCCTCAATCTCAACCGAGTACTCAGTAAAAGTTACGTCATCATCAATGTCTATCTCACCCCAATAAATGATGTGTGATTCTTGAAGCACGTACATCCTCAAATGTGACACATGGAAGACATCGTTAACCCTCTATAACAATATAGGTAGATCCAAGTGATATTCCACCTCTCCAAATCTATGTAGAATATGGAAAAGGCCATTGAATCTCGGAGAAAACTTACCGCCCCGGCTAAATCTCTATAATCCACAAAGTGATGAGATCTGAAGGAACACACGGTCTCTTTTCTAAAACTCTAACAGACTTTTTCACGTATCTACATAAGACTTATGATGGATCTGTGTTGTCTTCATCCACTTCTGGATGACCTAAACCATCTCATTATTCATCTTTACCAACTCTGGGTGCATGTTTTCTAACTCTCCTAGGTCTATCCAACAATGTGTTGACCTTTAGGGTTTCCCATACAAGGCGTCAGATAGTTCCATAATGACGGTGGGAAGGTATTTTTTTGTTTAATAGGAACTCTACCAGAGGTAGGTGATCCTCCCAATTGTGGCCACAATCAGTATGCAAGAATATAACATTTATTCTAGAACTATAATGGTCCACTCATTTTGGAAATGCATCTATTGGTGAAAAGTTGTTCTCAAGAATAACTTTGTCGAAAATTTCTCCTACAATCCCTTAACCAACGAGGATGTAAAGGGAGAATGGTGATCTAATACAATCATTAATGGAACCCTATGGAGTTGAACTATCTCATACATGTATATGTATCACATGATCTCTATTGAACTCTACCCTAGAATGGATAAGAAGTGGGATAACATGGCGAGTTATTCAATGATCAGAAAGATGGTATCACGTCCCCTGTAAATACATGGTAAAATCGTCAAAATGTCCTTTGATATCAAATCCCACTTCAATTCTTGATCCTAGAGGGTTTGAGCCAAATCCAAAGGAACATGGTGCTCAGCCTTCACTTACTGGAAAGTGCTACATCGATAGAAAAACATTTCAAGTCCCTTCATTGTTCCTGACCTCCAACACTTATGTCATGGGTCCTAGTATATCTTCTCTACACAAAGATGTACTGCCAAATGTGATGTATCGAAATCCCTCAACACCTCCTCCTGTAAAACCACAAGTACTACTATGTGTCCTCTGAAAAGAATGATGGGCTTCATGCCTTTCAAATATCCATTAGGGGTATACCATATAGTCATCTGCGCATATAGAGTCTAGTAGTTTATTTCCCAAAGTTGTGTCTCCTTGACTCACTGTAAATGTGGATGGGTGACAACTATCAACTAGAGGTAAGATTCACCATTTATTTCCCTAAATGATATCTGAAATGAGTCCAACTAATCTGATGGCTCGTTCAGTAATTATGATCTAGATCTCTTGCTGAGAGCATCTTCTACCATGTTACCCTTCAATGGAGTATATAAAATCTCAAAGTTATAGTACTGGAGTAACTCTATCCATATCCTCTAACTTTAGTTATGATCCTTATGAGAGAATATATACTTGAAACTCTTTTGGTCATAGTAGATGATAAACTGCTCGCCCATCAGGTAGTTTCTCCACATATTCAATGAAAAGGCTACCACTACTAACTCTAGATCATGGTTCTTGTAGTTTTTATCATGTGGTGTCAACTGGCCTGAACTGTAATAAATCCCCACATTACCCTGCATTAGGAAACGACCCACAATGTCTCCTAATGCATCGTAGAACACTAGAAACTAGCACCTCGCTATGTAAATCACAAGAAGGTGGAACATGTCAATCTCTATATTGACTATAGAATGTTATCCTGAAACTTCATAAACCACACAAAAGGCTTACTCATTCATGTCAAAGATGTCAAGGTTGCTGCTACCTTAGAAAAGTTTAGAAATAACCTCATATAGTACCTAGCTAATGTAAGGAAACTCTGCATCCAAGTAACACTCTTGGGTGGATCCCAAGAAAGTACCACCTCAATATTCAATGAATCCACCAAAACTCCTACCTCTAAAATGATGTTACCTATAAAATGGACCTATCGAGTCCATAACTGACACATAGAGATATTTCAATATTGTTGGGGCTCTCATTGTGGGTCTAGAACAATCCTCAAGTGTCTCACATGCTTATCATCAGACTCTGAGTACCCATGGATGTCATTAATAATGAAATCCATGAACCAGTCTAGGTAAGGTTGGAATATATTGATCTTGAGTCACATTAACATTGATAGAGAAATTAATCATTCAACATCACATCCCCAAGTACTTATACTATTCACATCAGCATCTGAAATCCATCTTCAGTATATCCTTATATTGTACTTGAAGGTGGTGATATCCAGATCTGAGGTCAATCTTCAGGAACAACCAGGCCCATTTCAATGGATCGGAGAGGTCATCGTTCCTCGAAAGTGGGTAGATACTCTTCATATTTACCTGGTTCAGGCGCCCAAAGTCCACACATAACCTCAAGCTCCTGTTTAACTTCTTTTTAAAAAATACATGGGCCACCCAGGGTGAAACACTGGGCCTCACGAAGCCCTTTCTTTAGGAGTCCTCCAACAGTACCCTCATCTCACGACGCTCTGCAGGAGCCATATGATGTGAATGTATATATATACGTTCCATCCCAGATTATAGATCAATGGAGAAATATACCTCCCTTTGGGTAGGTAATCCTAGAAATCCATCATAAAATATATCCTCTTACACCTCTATCACTATAGAAAACTTATGAATCACATCATATACTACACCGAGGGTAAGGCTAGAAAGCTGATGAGTGATCATATACACCCTCATATGTGTGACTACATCTTATGTGATTGGGATTCCTTTTCATTAAAAAAGGAAAACCTGGTCCCCTCACTATGGAAACACCACACATTACACCTAAAATATTCAATCTGAGCATGGAATGTGGATAACTAGTCCACACCATGAATGACATCATAAGGCCTCAACGCCTCCACCAAGAGATCCCAACTAAAACTATGACCTCCAAGAGTAAGGTCTTACTATATGATCTAGATTGTGATAATATAATATTCATTTTTAGGAGTCTCTAAGAGTAAGCGTAGATTCAATAGTTCAACTATAATCTCGGTGTATCAAACAAGGTTTGTGGCAAGAAAATAATGACTCAAACTTATGTCTATAAAAATTTAAACTATGTTCTAAAAAAGACATATCATACATCTAATCATCCATGGACCCTTGGGTCATAAGCCTCCATATCCAAAATCAAGAATAATCCATATACACCAATTCCTTTAGCCTATTATGGACCACCTTGGGATGGAAGTGGTACTATGTCAATCTTTTTCCCACCTCCTACTGCCCTGCCTACTCCTCTACCACACCCACTGCCCTACAAACTACCCTTCACTACTCACTAACTCTACCTCACTAGTCCCATGAACTTATTCTGATCATCTCTGTGACGGTTCAAGAAATCTCAATCAATATGTCCTGGGCCACTGTACTTGTAACACAACCAATCAATTGGCTAATTTGAGCTTCCATGGGAGCCCCTCACCATCGATCCTATTCCATGGGATCATACCCCAAAGTGCCTTACACGTTTGGGTCCCGGTTATTGCTATTGAATAACTATTGCTCGAGTCTCAGCTACCTGGTTTATTCTAGTAGCTCCCACTACTATTGTCTTCTTGGCTAGAAGACTTGCTTCCATGAGATCTATTTCATGTACTCTTGCATAGGTAGAAATCCAAAGGGATATAATGGATACCTTGATCTCTAAGTGTAGGCAATGATTGAAGGTCTGAGTCATGAATAAATGTTATTGTATCATATCTATTGAGTTACAAAAAAGATCAATACACCTCTTTGAGTACACTTCATAGTTAGACGTCCCTATGATAGATGTCGAAGCTCCCATTTTCACACTGATCACAATGTGGTCTGAATTAACTCTTATCTGAAGAGACACTTGAATTCTTCCCAAGAGAGACTCATCTTATCATGTGTCAGGTTCGTTAATATCCACCTTCAACCTACTGAGCCCTAGAAATGGATCACATAAAGGTATGTCGTATAGTCGGAAGGAATCCTCATAATGCAGAAGACTCATGTAACATCCTCTTGCTAATCCTTGCCTGACTGATGGTCCGGATCACCCCATAACAAAGAAGGTCACTGCCATAGGAACTCATGGGACACACTCCATCTACATGAATTTTTATCTAGTAATGCTGGTAGAAACTACTATTCGAAAAGTGGTGCTATCTCTAGAAAACCACCCGGAGGTGATATATCTGGTATATGCCTCTATACCGACATCTCTTTGCTAGGCATATTATCCCTACGATCACAAAATGAAATCATAGTTGGCTATCTTTATGGAGGCATCATGTAAATAAAAAAAGATATACAATGGTCAATATTGTATATCTGTATATTTGAATCAAGAAGGATATAGAAAACACAACCCATTCATGTATGATACATGTACCATTATTTTCCCATACAACCAGTTTGTTCATGTACTAAGTCAAAAAGCAGAAATTAATGTCCAAGTGTAAAGATATGCCAGCCACCACACCAACACTAGATTCCTTGTAACACCCCAATGTTTTGAAAATAAATATAGAATGCAATTTTATAAACACAACTTTTCTTCTTTTATGTTTAGAGTTTCGAAAAATGGTCATCTAGAGTTGTGTTCAGTAAGTCATTTGGAGTCTGATAGAACATACATGATTTTTGGTGAATAGTAACAAACCCATAGGAATAGTATATATGAATAGTAATATGAATAGTAATATTCCCCTTGAGTAGTAAATAATATTATTATTTTATTTTCTTAATGAAATATGATAATTGGATCTTAATTAATTTTTCAATGTCACATAAAAAAAATTACACTTCAAGATTGTTATTTTTCGAATAAACTATGACCTTATTTAAAAATTAAATTAATATTATTTAGAAATTTATTTTTTAAAAATTTATTTCACTTTTGAATTATACACATCAAAAAATGGTAGGGGTTAATTTTTGGGATTTTTATGAAATTTTAGAATTTTTGAGGAATAGTGAAATACGATAAAATACCGTATATACAAATTATCTGTTAAATACACTATTCATGACATCAAAAGTCATGAAAGGACACTTGGTTCTAACTCACATGAACTTATTACTATTAGGGGTCACATGAAGCAACATTATTCATTGTCTTGAGGGAAATAATAAAATAATGAATTAAATATTCAAAAATTTACCCCTCTCCTCCCCTATAAACCCCCCCCCCCACTACCTCTTCTCTTAACTCTTCTAAGCCTTGAAGATCCTCAATGTTCTGCCTAATTACCCTTCCCTAGTCACTCCCCATGACCAGGAAGCTCTTAGTATTTCCAAAAGACCAAAACTGCTTCCCGTAAGGAGTTTCTGAAGGAGGTTATTTCAAGAGGTAAATCACCATTCTTTCTCATTTGGTTTTATTTCAATTTATCTACTTCTGTTATCCTCTCCTCACCTTATCTATCCAAATGATCATGATAACTCTAGTAAAATCTATATACTGGATTTATATCATGTGAATGGAATAACAATAAAAAATATTCTTACTCCCTCTATTATATTTTATAAATGAAATCGTCATCCATGAGGTTCCGATTTATAACCTTCATGGACGATGAAGTTTCATTCATCAATTTCTTCTTCATTACTATTCATGAAACCGTATTCATGGTTGAACCAGACTATAATATATGTGTTATAACATAATTAATATTCATGAAATAGAATATCTACATATAATTAAGTTATATGACAAAACTAGTTTATAATATTCCAAATACCGCCACATAATCAAAGTGTTGGACATCTAATGATTCATCTACATTATATGTTACCAAATGATAGAAATGGACATTAACAATTATGGATGTTCATAAATAATATTTAATTTTAATTCTGGATATTTACATCCATTCCAATTCATTACTTAAATGCAAGTGAACTGAATATGAAAATAAAGGAAACGAACACTCCAGAACGAAGAAATTCAATACAATAAATTGTCAATAAAGACATAAATGAACTAACCAGAATTATGGTAAAATAAATACATATCTAATAGGTTCTGAAATAAGTTATTAACAATTATAATTTCATATTCCAGGAGCTTATGTACAAGATCAGAACACGTTTGAAGTTAAGGTAATAGTTTTCCACCCGAACTTCCATTTTCATTCAGGTTACTTTTATTGTCTAATTTCCTTGATGAAATTATAGTTTATTGTTATGTACTCCTCATAAATTATGTGTGAGTATTATATAAATGCACAACAACTAGAATACATCCCTATTTTTTGGATAGTTACATGTTTTAAAAGAATCTCTCAAAACTGTTTCAAAAAATACGATCCCGATACAAGGGAATTTCTCAAATTCATATCCATTTTCAAGGGCAATCTATAATCTTTTTTCTAGATACCATTATTCTTCTAAAAACACTAGTTTTATTATGAAAATACTATCTCACTTTACTTCTGGTTTAATACAAATATTTCTCTAAAAGAACTCTTCTTTTAAAAATAAAAGAGTATTCATCTCAAGAATTGCATAATGATTTTATAAGGGTGTTTTTGTCTAATTCAACACTCTTGTTGATTACATGGTATTGTTGGGTTTAATCATTTATGAATTCATCTACCATATTTTTTTAATTTTTTATATCTAACTCTATTGTGCATGATCTATCCTAAAACTGTTCACCATATTATTTTGAATGGTTAGTGTTTTATGTTTAATGATTGGGGAAAGTTAGTTACATTTCATATGATAGATTAAATATGAATGTATATATTGTTTATGTTGATCCCCGCTCATATGAAGAATTCATTGGACTTATTATGTGATGGGTGGGGCCCTCTATAGCCCCTCGATGCATTGGTAGGTGTTATGAGACAACTATGTGAGGAATTGGTCGCGACCGTTCCCAATGTGATATGGATTTTGGCTCAGGCCTTAATCATTAGATGTCTTGGCCGAGGCCTTGAAAAAATGTTTTAGAATCTCCAGAATTATGAATTACATCATTATGAGTTCAGATATTGATATTTCATGTGGTTATTCGACTAGTAGAATACCCATGATTATGTTTTATTATGACATTATTTACTCAGCTCATATTCCTGTCATAATGTGTTCGTGTTTATTATTAAAGGCATGTGTATTAAATTATTCACCATGTCTAATTTTTATATTATCTTATGATGTATTTCATACTCTTACATATCATTTTATCTCACCCCTTTCTTATGTTTCATTTTCTCAGGACATGAAGTAGTAATTTATGAATGAATTGCAAGCATAATCTAGGAGACGTGATGACTCTAGTGGAATAAATTAGTGTTTTTTCCTATCCATATTTAATGTTGAACTTATGTATATATCTTTCTTCCAATAATACTAAACTAATCGGTCCTTCAGGATTCATATTCCTTGTATTTATGCCAATGTAATCAAATAAGGCACCAACTCTGGGAAACTGTGGTCGGGTCCTTACATTCCCTATCCCAAAAGACATACTCAAAACATGTAACATTGTTTCCCTAAACCAAACTCAAAGAATATTTTCCCTATGGTAGAACCTCCATCTGATACCACTCTATCACGACCTATCCTAGATGGACCCATTCCATGACTACCCCAATCCCACATTCAATTGTCCATGGGCTATTGATGAGCACCGAGAAGTCATAACACACAAATTGGAAGAACATTCTTATGTACATTTGGACACATAAATGTCTCTATGCCATAAATTCTAAACT
This sequence comes from Viscum album, assembly GCA_963277665.1. Taxonomy (NCBI): domain Eukaryota; kingdom Viridiplantae; phylum Streptophyta; class Magnoliopsida; order Santalales; family Viscaceae; genus Viscum; species Viscum album. The sequence goes on along the minus strand of OY728141.1, from coordinate 1,133,452,675 downwards.
GTAAACCACTATGTAAACAAATTAAATCATAAAATATATCCCAAAAATCAAAGTATGATGGGAAAGTGAAGTACATTAAAGTAAACTGGGCTATAATACAAGCGCATCAAAATAAATGTTTATAAACCACAGTGTCCGAACTATAGCGAAATGTACTTGGACTATGACTCTATGCAATAGGAACACCTTGGACTACATGAACTCATGAATCACTATTAGTTCCTAGTCCACCCTAGACTCTATCAAAATTTCAGTCATCTACACTAGACATGACACATGTGGGCAATGACCACACATGGGTGAGTAAAACAATAATCAGTAAGGCTCCTCGAAATTAGAAAGGAAGACCATAAAGAAAACACCACACATGAAATACCACAAAATAAATAAAATATAGGAAATACCACATAGAAAATACCATAAATGAAAATACCATGAATGAATTCTATAGTCATATCCTTAAATATATATTCCCATGGCCCATATATCATGAATATCCTGATATACTCTCTCCAATGGAGAACACAATCTCTATGAGGCACACAGTCTCGGTAATACAGATAGTCTTTGGGAGTCATATGGTATCCCTAATACACATAGTCCCTACAAGACACAATAGCATTTTAAATCAAATAATACCAATGAGACACCCAGTATCTAGATGACACAAAGTATTTGGGAGTCTCGTAGTCTCTATGAGACACCCTGTCTCTAATTCACCACCATCTATGAGATTCTTCTCAAAAAACACTCATAATGGGATAAACTACTCCTCAAGACATTATTTCCTATAAAAACATCAAAAAAAAAACAAATATAGGATATCTCAAAAAAACTGTCTCATCTCAAGTGTCCTAATGCCGCAGATGGTTTGTCAAAAAAATAAAAAATTTGAATGTTATGGGGCATTGAAAATTAAGAAGGTGGTCTACTGGCTCGTGGAATGACCATGGAGTTTGAACATCTGGTAAGAAAAAACCTATGGTTGACTGTGTCATAGAAGCTCGAGATGTACCGATAGTTGAATGTGGCCCAGCTATCATGGCCACCTGGTAACTCAATCAACGTTGGCCATGGTCGACCTCCACAATCGACATTGGCCCGGTCTGGCTTCTTGGGAGTGACTCAACCTTGGTTCCATTACAAATAGTTGGGTCTTACATAGACTATTATCTCAAACCGTCCCACTAGGCATGTCCCACTTCGGTTGGGCCCAACCAACTTTTCCCCCGGGTCCACTAGGCTACCCAAACCGCTCGCACGACCCATCCCATTGTCGGTTCCTGTCCATGCTGTGCACTGCCACATCCATGAGGTCAATGCCTGTTTTCTATGTAGGCTCCCATATGGTAGTCAGTTCCACTCCCCACCACCAATACCTCTATAGGATACTCTTTCTTTGATGGTCGATAATCTGAAACTAAAACTCCTCTATAATCCTTCAGTCCCCAACTACATTGATTGGAGATCAATTTTTTTGTACCACCAATTTGAGGGGTTCGATCATGTTTCGATCCTCCCATAAATTTGACCCGCAACCGTGAGGTTCCAATGGTGAAAAACACCATTAACAGTGGGGAGAAGAATCAAGAGAACACCCCAAGGAATTATACACTACCTTTGTTCATGTCACCCTCAATTCATTAGTGTTATAACGAATAATGAAGAAGAAATAATCACAATGAATTTTCACTCATTTGAACCCCACAATCAAGACCATCCCGCATGAACAATTAAACCATGGATCAACATGTCTGTGGGTTGTTCTAAATTCATTGTTGAATTCATGAAAGTGGATCGAATATGAAATCAAATTCCCTACATCATTTTGGATCAGTCATTGATGAGGAGCATATTCTTTTTCATCGTCGGCAAGATCCACCATCTCTGTTGGCACTATGCTCAATGATCTAATCTCCAATCATCCATGGGTCATTAGAAAGGGTTATTTCTCTACACTTTATTGGAGTTCTAGGGTTACAGACATAACCCTGAATTCTCTAAAAAGGATTATTAAAAATGAAGCCTCGCTACTTCATCATGTAACATTAAATAAAATAAAACATAATATATTTTATTTTACTAAATGTAAAAAAATACCTTTCCACAACTGAACCATGTTGGTCGTTTTTAGACATCACCAAATGTATAGTTTCTACTTTGAATATTAGTTCCCTCATATTTCTTATCTGTGAACTACTTTTGATGTTATTACACTATTTTAGAAAAACTACACACTCGTGATATTAAATATTTTAAAATTATTCAAACAATTGTTTTAGGAACCCCATGCCTCATAATAACTTGCCTTCATGGGACCTGGTCTCAAAATCAATCAAAATAATATCTAAAAATAATACATGGAAAATATGAGATGCTATAAATTATTCAACTAGAAATTGTATAGAATCGGAAATCGATTTTCAATACTGAGGGTGATTTTATACTCTCGACTATTTATATTGACTATACAAAAGGAAATCCAACCCATTCCCATATTAATATTGAATTCCTATAAAGAAAGTATCACATGGTTTTTTGGGAAATTCAACCCAAATATTTTTACAAGGGTTGAGGTGTATTCATGAGATGTGATAATTTAACCATTTGCAATATTAATATATAACTTAACTTCCATGTTCTGAGGTAGTGTTTGAAATATTCTACTGAAATTTCATGATATGTATGTATACATATAAGATTTATCAAATAGTAAATTGGATATCCATGAATTAATTACAAGAGTATATATCACCACCACCTTATCAAGAACCCTCTCTTTAGTTGTGGTGCATAATGTCTCCCTTTCTATATTGGTCATGGAGGTTGTCATCATTGGTCGTCATCGACAACCCTTACAATATTGAATTTATTTAAAATGTGTATTTTTTTATTACAATTGAAATATTAGACAATAGTACTATGGTTTTATACATCATTTCATTATTACCTCACATTGGTGGGATACTCCAATTTTAAATCTCTAGCTAGGTCTCCATCCTACATGCACCATACGAATTTACATGTCCCCTTTCGAAAATTTTTATAATTCATTTAACCAAACTTTTGACAAGTTGGATATTTGAATTTCTTTTCCCCGTCATATTTCTTCATCACAATTCTAGAATTAAAATTCATCATCCTCTTCCTATCTCTAGACCCATGATAATATTTTTATTATCCAATAACAATTATGAATTTTAGGTTAAACCAAAAAATTTCTTACTAGATTCTAATGTCTTTAATAATAAAATATATTGGTAAAATCATCTTTATCACCATAAATATGTAGTCAAAATTACTTTAAGGGTCAATAAATAATCATGTCCCTTGTCAGGTAATTCTTTTTACAATCACCTTGTACTCCATAATGGATTCTTTATCCATTTTATTGTGGCAATGTAAATTCATATCTATTTTATGTCTGAGAGTTTGAGGAAAATATTTATCAAAAAACATTTTCTTAAATTTATTCAAATCAATAACTTCAATGTCCTTATTGGGAATTATAATTTTTTTTAAAAATCCACCATTTATATGATTCTGAATTAATTTGATAAAAAACCAGCAAAAACATTTCTTTTTCTAATCATTTATGGAACATGATGACATTCTAAATGGATTTAATCTAATACATTGTGATTAAGGAACCTTAAAATCCATTAAAATTTGTATTCCATTATCACTTAATGGTCTCAATTGAAACATTCAAATTATTATGGGGTTGTGGGTGTTTATATTTATTCAAATTTATATTCAAAACAAGATATAATTAAGAAAGTATTTTCATAATGATCCTGATTCTTCCTCCCATCAGTTTTGGCATATCATTGAGGGTTAAATCACATTTCCATGATCTTGGTTCTTAAATCATTTCCCCCTATTTATTTCCACTAACTAAAATAAAGGGGAAATTAGGTTTCAGAATCTTTAAACTACTAACCACATAATTTGGAAACCCTGAACATTAATGGGATAAATAATAAAGTACATATATTTCCAAACATATTAATTTATAATTCTGAATTTATGTTATCCTTGATCTATTTCCTAACATAAGAATTTATGGGGATTGTTTTTCCATTAATAAAAGTTCATAAAGATGTTATTAATTTTCCAAATAATATCATCCTCGAGGGTCAAACTAGGTATGAAATAAAATCTATATCATGTACTAGGTTATTTTTGATTCAAGCCTAGTTCCATATTTTCATAGTTATTACCCCTATGAAAAATTTTACTAGAGCCACATCTACTTGTAGTATCTCTATATGGATTGATTCTTTTGGAAACCAATATACCAATAATTTACGAATATTTTGGAATGTTTTATTATGTTTAGTAATATCCCTACATCTTTCACCAGGGGTTTCTGATCCTAATACCAATCAAAAACTATAAATTCCTATAATACCAACCATGACAACACATATTTTAATACACATTAATTCAGGATTTATTAAACCAAGATATTGTAATATAATATCATAAGATGGTGAAGAATAGTATCATTGACAAATTTAGTTCAATTATATAACATGAATGATGTGTAACAAAATTAAATTAAAACTCTACAACATTTCCATAATATTTTTAATTCTGTTCTAAAACTGAATGGGATAACATGAAGATGTACATAAGAAATGGGTGAGATATAAAGCCTAGAACGGGATTAAAAAACAAATAAAATAATATAAATAAGTAAATTTGATTTAATATAAATAATAATGTAACATAAGATGGTTGATAATCAAAAAATTAACATCAAATAAAGATACAAGATGTTATCATAAAGGAAATATGGGAATGTTGAAAAAACATAAAACATGAAATACTAAATATAAGTCCAATATGACTGATAAGACATCATAATATAGTATATATAAGGTAACCTATAATTAATCATACATGGTATACATTTTCATAAAATATTATCGAATTCATTAGAGGGAAATATAATTTTGGTCCCACCCATCACATTCATATCATATATGTGAAGAAGGTTGCTAGATAGATTATATAACCAAAGGATGTATTTCATCACTTTTAATCCCATGATTATAGACTTTGGGTTAAATTTATATTAATACACAATCATTTATGGTTAGAAAAATTTAGGAGGATTACCTTGAGTGGATGGGAGGATGGATATTCCCTACCGAAATGGTTGGAATGGAAAATCAAAGGATACTTTTAGCTGCCTAACAGAGGTATATAAGGATTCGTGGAAGGGTGTAATGAGAATTGAAGGGGTATCTCATCACTTTTGAATATTAATTATGGGATAATTAATGTTTAAAAACATATAGAAACATGAAAAGTCGAAAATAAAATGTCATAATATAAAGAAGAACATGAATAAAGAGTAGAAAGGGAGGATCCCTTACCCTGAGAGGGAATTTCTAAAAGATTAGGAGAAGCTAATTAAGATCCTACAAACACTTTTGGGATCTATATGGAGTAAAATTAAATTTAAATTCATTATAATTGGATTTTAGTGAATAGTAATGGTAGGATGGGTGTGGATTTTTTAGAAAAAGAGAGAGGAATTCACTAATATTTTTCTAAACTTTGGTTTTAGAGTATATGTGATGAAATAATCAAATCCAAAAAAATACCAAGGGTGTTCCCAGGTAATTAGCTAATGTGTATTATTTGAGAATATTTTACAATTCTATGAACCAAAAAAATAAAACTACACCCTTGGTGATGTGGAAGTGAGTCATTTCCCGAACGAATAAATTTTAATACCTAAAAATATAATATATGTATTTGAGGATTCCTTAATAGATTATAAAATTAATAAAATAACATATTAAGAACATTAATATAAATGGGAAACATAATTTTTGGCTTGGATACTATTATTGTATTTATTACATTATATTTGTCTTACTATTATACTATAATACATATAAGATATTTTTAGCACATTTAATTTTTACTGAGAAATAATAAAATCATAGAAATTTCTTAAAAATTCACCATTGGATAATTTTGATGTGTTGATTTAAAAAAATATTTAATTTATCAACATGATATTCTAAATAGGTAACTTTACTCTTTTAAATCAATGATACTTATTTATTATAAATAGTGGGTTTACAATGATAATAGTTTTTTTGAACTATATAAAAATTAAATTTGACATGATGAAATTATATTATAATTTTTATTTGAATAAAAATTATTTAGTTATAATATTTATTGAAAATAATTATTATAAAAATAATGAAATCATCGAATATCATGTCTTGATAGAAACTATATATTTTACAAAAATAGATTTTTTTTCATTCATCGCATCAAAATCTGTTTTTTTTCGAACTCATTATTTAATCGTTTCAAACAAAAAAGTAAAAAAAGGATAAATATATAAATTTATACTATCAGGGTCTAGATAGATATACCCTTATTACACCAGTTTATAGCCGAAGGGTATGTTGTGTGTTGATGAAAATTATCTTTGGGTGGATTAGTGAACATGGTTTGGGTTATGATCTCAGTAATCTTAAAATTCTCCCACAAACAGTTTCTCTCATGAATTAGTTATTTAATCGGAGCTTTGTATTGGTAAAGTGAAAATACATATGATGAAATATCCATCAAAGTCTATGATAAATGGGATTCATATGGATATATCCTACTAGTAAATATCATCACTTAATTTATCTACATCAACTAGAATTTATCCTTACCCTTAATATATATTAATCAAGAATATCATTGTACATAGGGTATATTATCAACAGTTATGATTCTTAATGGTCATTTAAATATTAATAAATATTAATTATAATTTTTCTACAGAAACAACATAGTACATGTGTATTCTATAACTACATTTAATAATAAGGTGCTTATTCATTAAAATACAATTATTTTTATAAATGTTTATGTAATTATAATTGATCTCTATCCACTATATAATTATATAATTGATAGCTAGACTTCACTAATTCATATAATGTTATGTTTTATCATGTCACCACATTTTTATTATTCTTTAACTTATTATAACCATTTCAATATACTAGTATTCCATGTGTTTTAATGTGATACTACATATATCTGTTATCATGTATCTCACAATGACTCAAAATATAATCTTATTCCCTCATGATCATGATTTTATATGAATTGATACACATATCAAATTATTATGCATGGAGATTATTTTTGTAAAAATTTTGTATTGTATCATAGGTTATGATAGATATGTAACTAGTTCCCAAATTCACCAATATTTTGATCATCAAATTAGTCCTCACTCTTGTTATTTATATAAATATATTTATTTTTCACACTAGATATAGAAATGTTGGTACGGGGTGTATCAATCTAATTTATAAATAATCATGGAAAGGATAAGTATAAAAAATGAATAAAAATTTTAAATCAATTAGGGACCGCCCATAGAATAAATTTTTTTCACAATGAGCCTATCCATGATAATCATGGAGTTATTTATTCTAAAAATCATCTCTATATTTATAGCAGTGTTGTAACATATTTGAGCAAATAACATAAAAAACATTATGAAAAAAATTCTCAAATATGAAAAATCCTGACACTCTGATTTTGACATCACTAAATGGATGGAAAAATGTTTACCCTTCTAGAGTAACATTGATACATTTCATTGATGATAATACATCCCTAACCTCATCCAAAGGATTTTAAAATATCTTCTCATTCTTAAAATGAAGATATATAATTTCAATAATGATTCTCTAAATCTTATATCCCCAAATCGGTGAGTATATATCTCGCATTTTTTAGTACAAACCCATATTATATCAACTAATGGTAACATGAAACTATCATTAACAAACACATAGTGATATAAATTACAATTATACGTACCAACCCTTCTCATTTAAATAATGATACACCAGATCTAACATCCTCGAATGGATGTGATTACTCTAACATATCCTGATTACCAACACATATGATATCAAATATGACACTATGACACTAATATCATAATTCATATCAAATGATATCTACCCATCATAAGTAATCACTTTGTTCATTTAAATTAAGGATACTTTTGATCTAACATCATGGAAAAAATATGGAATATCTACCCATCATCAGCATGAACCCAACACATTCCCATCTTTCGTGAATTTTTTTATAATATATTCTATAGAAATGTACATCCTATATTTACTCAATAAACATCATCATATATTTCCACAAGGTATACACTATGATTTATATATAATCATATCTACCTTACTTTCTAAAAAATATTGTATTCACCATTAATCCCAAGGAATCTTATCACTTATTCATGAAGATAATTTAACCATTCATAAAATCTATTAATATTTTATGGTAACAAACTGACATTAAATTTCATATGAAATCAACATGGTATTCTACTACAAAAATATATCAGTTTAGTAAAATAATTAATCTAAAAAATGTAATGATATTTATGTATGGTTATTTGAAATTATTTATAAATTTTTTAATAAATTGTGAAAAAATATACAAAATTATAAAACCATATATTATTTTCAAGTATTAATCAAAAAATTTATAGAGAAAACTAGTCATGAAATTTTCCAAAAAAGTATATATATGAAATGTTTAAAATCTATTCTATTTAGTTGTATCCTGATACTATAAACAGTGTTACTTAAGTAAAATGATTCTTCATCCCCCAATATTGAAAGTAGTTTCCCAAAATTCAATAAGAAACTATTTCATGCCTTAATAATGATAAAAGATACATGTAAAATTGTTTGTAGAAGTCTAAAAGAAATTAAATTCTCTATTTAAAAATTTCCAAGGTTATATGGTCAAACATAAAAAATTTGTGTAAATTTTTACAAAATCGATAAATCAGCCACTTAAATGCAACAAAAACTATAATAATATGTCCAAAATGAATCGAATTAATATTACCCATGGCTAGAAATTTATTTATATATATATTATAAACATGATTTTTTCATCGTACTATATAAAAATATAATAAAAAACTATATTGAAGTTAATTATACTTTCCACTTGAAAATCATATTCTCACGATATATTTCACATCTCAAAACCAGCAACAAAAGAAAATCATGAAATTAAAATCAATTATGAACATAGAAACACTCAAACTAATCACCTTTCTTAATTCATTTAGAAAAATAGATTTAGTATTTAGTTTATCAAGAAAACTCCATTTATTTGAAAAAATAACTATAGAAATAAAACATCATTTGGATCTCATATCTAAATTATAACATCTTAAATTTTTTAAAAGTATAATATTGTAAATAATTTTATTTAATTAAAACTTATTTTTAATTCAAAATAGAAAAACCATCTTCTAAAAATTCCAAGTGTCATCATTTTATTAAAAATGTTTAGTTAGTCAAAAATGGTTCACTAAATATAAATTTCTATTTCATTTAAAAAAAATAAATTGAACACCCTTAAAAATCTTGGAAAAACATTATTTTCCTGTCAAAATAATATTTATAACCGAAAAAACAATTCAATCCCATATATTTAAATGAATTAAATAATTTTAACCAATTTTTACAATCATAATCTATCATGAAACATTCTAGGAGTCTTTAAACATAATTTTTAATAAAACCATATTTTGAATTTCATCAATTACTTTACCCTATTTATAAAATTTGAAAATATTTTTTATATATCTAAATACCAATTATATTATATAAATACCATATTTACAAAAAAATTGTACCAATAAGACCTGACTATATAGGCTATAACCTAAAAAGCTCTGCTAAATTAAATGATACTTCATCTAATTTTAAATTGGAAAATGGACAAAAAAGTTTAGCATACTAATATCAGTAATATAGAGAACACGTCATGAACCATGACTATCTATAATGCCAATGTTACTCATAAATAATATTCAATCCATCACAAAGAACCATTCATATTTTGTTAAAAACTCAAATATATTAATGTCCTTATACAATGATTTTCTTCCAAAAATTCAATTATGCCTCCCCATAACCTTAAAACTGTTAAATGATACCTAATATTAAGAGTATCAAATCACCTTCAATGAGATAAATTGAAAATTGAAAATATAAATCCAAAAAACCTCATTGAATAGTGATACAACAACAAACATACCTATATCATAATGAAACAAATATATCTAATATTCATCAAGCCTTTATATTCAAACAGAAAACATTTTAAAGGGGATTCCATAATATTTTTAAATTGCACTGAAAAATATATAAAAATTAGAAAAACCAATTAAATGTAAGGATTATATGAAATTGTTATAAAGTATTGTGATTATATTTATCAATTTAATAATTGATTCTTGATCAAACGTATAATGATGCTTCTTTTATGGGTCATTTTCATTGAGGTTGTAAGAGTTGATATGAAAAATAGATATAATTACATGGAAATATGTCAAATGAATTGGTTAAAAATATCAGTTTTTAATGGAATAATTATTCCATATAAATTTTAAAAAAAATCACTACGAATGATTATTCAAAATATAAAATCTAGGTACTAACATGATTTACCACCTAATATTTAAAAATGATACAAAGCCTAAAACATATACATATAGACCTTATAATATATGAATTCTTTATTAACTTTATTAATTCAAGCTATCATATCATTTGGGTAATTTTTTTCTAGTAAAAATGATTCAAATAAATATTAATTTTATTTTAAATTATAATTTCCCCCAAATTCTATACATATTATTTTAAATTTAAATGATTTTAAAAAAATATTTCCATGTAATATCCCAATAATATGTGTTTTATATTTATGAAATAATATAATTATCCACTAAATCACTTGAATCATATTTGGTTAAAAAATTAATTAAAAAATAAAATTATATTCACTGAGTTCGCTGACTGTGTTAATTTTTTTAATGAAATATTTTATATGTTTCCGACAATTATATAAATTTAGGACACTAAAAAATATCCATAATAAAATAGGATAAATGTCTTGAGTAAACACAAATTTTAAAATGAAATTGATAAACCACACACATATAACTCATCTTTTACAACTCTAAACTATTGTGAGACACCAACCATTGGTACAATGTAAAATATTGCATTAAAAGTAAAGAAATGAACAAAAAAATTATGAAAATAAATAATAAAATTCATTATTTAATTTCCCTATTATATATTACTGAAGTGGTATTTGAGTATGGTCACTAAATCACAAAAATAATATCTCCTCATATACCAAAGCCATTGATTTAGTTTAATGTGTCTAATAAATATAGTTTGAAGACTAAAACCTCTATATTATAACCACTGAATCACTATAAATAATTAAAATAAGAAATAAATTTCAAAATTGAGTATAAAATTATTGTGTAAATGAAACCATAAAAATAATATAACCAATAAAATGTAAAAATAAATACAACGTAGGAAAATATTAATAATACACCACACTATTTAATTTAGAGGATTAATAGCATACATGTCGGAAATAACACTAATGAACTTATATATAATGAAATACAACCATCAAGGTCCTCATGGTCACCTTAGAACCCACTGTCATGATTCCAAATTCTCTATCACTATTCCATATCATTATGAACATTCCATAAATAATAAATTAAGGAAAAGTTTATCATGTCTACAAAGGTTTTCGAATAGGCCGTAGTTATCAAGATACGTAGTCAATGACTAATAAAGCCTTTAAAATATACCATCACACACAAACACAAACATTTGTGTTAATGATGGTGTGAGTGGATTCACAATGTAATAATAAAATCAATAAAACTACCACTAAAACACATAGTATAAGCTATCATGTTATAACCCATCCTCTATGAAATGAAACCCTCTATACATTGACATAATACTAATAAATCACACCAACCGTACTAGAATAAAAAATATATTTTACACCATATATATCTTGTCTAACAATCATGGAGAAAAAATACATTATAATCACAGAATTGGGTCTACTATAACCCAATTCCCTTTTGAGGAAAATCAATTAGAGTACTCATCTTACTACTATTACCGTGAGTTTGCACAATAGTTAGAGGTTCTAGTTATAACCATCCATTATAGAAATAACACAATATTTTGGTACCATAACACAACAATTATATGGAGATCACACCAAATATAGATGAATAAACTCAATATGATGTACAAGAGAACACAAACTAGGTGGAATAAATATCTCACTAACAACCCTGGAGAACTAGTATTAGAGAGAATAACATTCATTCTATAATAAAAATATATATATATTACTAATGAAAATAATTTACAATAACCCTAACCACACAATTAAAATACCTATATATAGGTTATAATCAATATATCATTCATATCTCATGACCTATGAAAAATTATTCTTGGATTAAATGTATTTTACGTCAGGAACCATGTACAATTAGTACTACCATTTAAGGAAATTCTCATCCTAGTTATAACTATATTTTAAATGATCATACAATTTGAAATATATAATCTATCTTTCTCATATATTATCTCTAAATTGATATCATTTTTACTAATATTCTATTCTATCCTACCCTACCCATTATATTTTATCTATCATTAATTGGAAGGACCCACTCAGTCCCCATGTCAACAATACTTTCATAATTAATTTCATAATATAAACATCGACTATACCCATGGAACCTCCTAAGACCCATAAGAAGACCCATTACCACTGTCAACATTATGGAAAATATAATATGATATATTATATATTTTCAAATCATATTCTAGTCCATCTATATGACTATTTTTTCAAGACACACTAAATTATACTAAACATGTCATTGATAAACATCAAATACAATAAACTAGAACCTCTTAGGTATTTCTTAAGGTCCTTTGAGTATTTTCTAATCAATAACAATTATCACATAATTGAATCATTTTATATACATTCTACTAAAAGGGAAAACCCTTACATAACTCTATGAGAAAAATTAAGCTACCATGTACATAAATTACTACCTAAACCCTAATTAGGTGTTTTTTAGGATGAAACAGCTAATAAATAGGTAGCATAGTCACTCGGACATTATAATATCATTATGAAATTAATGTAGAGTTTGTTTACTATTTAATTACTTTAAACTAATCATCAAACCCATACACAATATTTTAAATTTCCCAATTTTACCAAAAAATATGTTAGCAAACATACATATAAAAATTTGTATAAAAAAATAATATAAATGGCACAAAATTTTGGATATCACACACCAAATTTCTTTAGTTAACCCCTTTAATTACCGTCATATAATTCAATATAAGTTAGTATCAAACACCAAAAATTTCTAAAATATCTTACCTCAAACAACAAGTCTCTAAAAGTTAAGTAAAATAATTTTAAGTGTATTAACCATTTAAAACCACATTAAAAAAATTCCAATAATGTCATTGTGTTATGCGGAGATACAAATAATACTACCAATGATCTATAGATAGTCTAGTACAAGATCATAATATGTATAAATTTTATATTACACTGATTAAAAACAAAATTAATCATCAATATTGAATTAAATTCAACAAAATATAATGATAACACAATATACAGTGAAATAACAATGAAATTGAGAGTAATGAGATATGTTATTCCTTTATTCATATCTTTTAAACATTGTATTTGGAAACCCTTTTATATTAGATTTATTTTACAATGATAGTTTTAAATCCATTATAAATCAATAACTGTAAAATCAATAAATAATAGGTAGCTAAAGGATAATATTAATGTATTGATGAGGAAAATATCAAACATAAATCAATTATTATGAACATCCATCAAACTATAATGGATAAAAAGTTAAATGGAATATGGATATATGGAAAAGGGAGATTTTTATCCCTAATATTTTACCATCCATGGTGATAAAACGATTATATGGTACTTAAAGAACCCATTATAAATGAACTAAAATACCCCTATTTAAGTGGGGGTTAGGTTCTTCCTTTAGAATCCATGATATATATAACAACACGTGTTTCTTTACATTAAATTATTTAATAAAAATTTAGGACAATATAAATTTTATGAATTTTTATTCATAAACTTTACAGTCCTATAGTCATTCTCTTTAGTGTATGGTCACCACTTAGTTTGGTAAATCATTTTAGTGTTCTCAAAACATCTAAAAGTGAACTAAATACACCAACAAGTAATTTTCATAAGGAATGAAACATTCATATAGGTCCATCAAGGCAAATGGATGAAAATTAGATTGAAAATTTTCAGAAAAAACATGAATAAATTATTTTTTTCGAGCGTTTTAGTGACCCGCGTACCGTGAATGGGAAAGGTTCGTGGAGCACATGAACCGTGAACCATCAGTACATGGAAAGACATGAAAGTTTTTGGCCTATAGGGTGATGGGAAGTAAATACAGGATGCTAGAAACCATGTTGTTGGTTGAATTAGGCACATAAATTCCATATGAATACAGATCCGTGAACTTAGCAATTCATGAATGAAGTAATCTGTCAGGGTTCCATGATCCATGATGTGCGAACCACAACCTCCATAAACTCTGGTTGACTGAGTCTTTTATAGGTTTAGATATATCTTAATGGGGTTCCACAAATGTGTCTTTATGACCAAAAATATGATTTCTCGAGTACTCTATAAAATGATCATAAGAGGAAAGAATGAGACATGTGAACGTGAGCATGAAGGAGACCACAGAGGTTGGAAGAGAGAATTCAGATACAGAGTAGATTCTTGCACTGGTTTCAAATCATCGACAAAGTGTGGACCAAGAATCACTTTTCCATAGGTATGACCAGTTGAAAACAATAAAAACAGTGAACTTAATATTAATTAGTGTAATGTGAACATAATTAGTCCCTTTGAGAACCATAAGACCCTTATGGATGAATTCAACACTTACCATAGGCTCTAGGACCCTTATTCAATTCAACACTCTCTATAGCATGTCACTATGCATATCGAACCATGATCCACATACTATTTTAGAACCTAGATGGAAATGAATGTGGTGTGGAGAGACATCCAGGGCTGTGTACCACTTTGGTAAGTGGTGTTCCATACCCACGTTCAGATACTGCATTTGTACGTAGAATACCCCTATACCTGCATAACATTATGTTCTATGGGGATACCCCCATCCTGGATGAGAAAATAGTATGTGGAATGGGTGTGTATTTGGGTTTCCTTCCATCTGAATACAGTCATACCCCGCTATCACAATACATTTCTCCATAGCTCTTCCATGAACTTGTCCTCCAACATCATCACAAAGCCTCCTCCAAAGCCACCCGACCCGTATGATTTGATCATCAGGCACACCAGTGCATTGTTCTGAATTTACCTACCTATGGTAAGAGGAGTCACGAAGGTTATCCCAACAATGGTTTGGATCCTCGTAATGTCTCTAAGTCTATATTCCCACGACGACATGAGGATCGAATTTGGGATGCCAATGTGAACCTCCCCATTTTTGGGATTATGGGTAACCACTGGCCTGGCCATTAAATGAGTGTCAGTGGAAAGTATATGGGTCACCCTTTCCTTCTCCTTTGACTAGGTATGACACTCCTAACCTTTCACAAAACCCTGAAAAGGGAACTCCTCCTGAGGTAAGCCCCTCACCATTTGTGAGAGGTGTCACTCTTCTCTTTCTTCGCCTCCGCTAAAGATGTTTCCTGGTTAATCACCATGATTTGACTATCTTGGGTATCAATATGTTGGAGGTTTTTATGTTCAAATCCCCCCATCTCGCCCAACTCTAGTATCATCTACCAGTAGATGACATAGTACATGAGGTCTTCATATCCTCTACCATAAATTGTTTCTCACACCGAGATTTAATTGTGTGGGATTAAAGGATTTTGGTAATAATAACAATCACGTAGTCCAAACAAATGGGAATCATTCCAGGTATAATCCCCCTCAAAAACCTAAAATCTCGATGAGTCACGATCCACCTCATGGTTCATACAAATGGGCCGCCTCCCAAGTGTAATCCCAAAGCTCAATGAACTACGAGAACTGTGATTCCCAAACCAACTAGATACGTAGGAAACCTTTGTCTAGGAAAAAGCTCTATATCATCTCATCTATTTAATGATATATCATTCTCCATTAAAGTGGAAGACTTCATACATAAGCCCCACCCACATGAACTACGAGAAATCTAATTAATGTTCCAACTTGTATATGTTGGATGCCTGATTGAAGGCTCAACCTCATAGGGGTTCCCTTCCAAAAGGTTCACCCAATTTTGCCCCCCAAAAATGGGCCTACTCCCAGTTGTAATCCCCATGCTAAATGGTCTACATGAACAATGACTTCTACAATAATTGGGAAAAGTAGGATGTATGTCCATGGACCGAGCTCAGGGGACATTCTCCACAGAAGTCAGTCCAGATAAAAAGATTCCCCAAATTAGAAAGGGATTCCTCATAGGTGTAAGTCTCAACAAACTAACTATATAGGATCAGATTCCTCTCACGAGGACTTGTAGGAATTCCATCATATGTGTCCATCACCAAAATCAACACACCTTCCATCTCTCCTGGATGAAGATAATGGCCAGAGCACTTTATGGAAAGGTTTAAGTCAGAATTGCTTCTCTAGAATCTAACCTGTGTATATCCATGATAATTACTCAAACCATAGGTATCCTAGGGATACACACATCAAGAATTAAAAATGTATTGAAAAACATATTAACATGGATTAAATTTATAATAGATTCTTAGAATTGGAAGTAATTCCCCTCAAAAGGGGTGTGATGAGCCCGACCTCCCATTTTCTCAACCAATGGAGTCATTAGGTGTCGTTGGCCAAATAGTCATCTGACGAACACCATCCTTTAGAAAACAGGTCCATAAATCATTGATAGAAGGGACATTGTGTATTTATAGATACATGAATAAACCCATTAGAGACCATTCGAGGAAATATTATCTTATGTGGACCGTTTGTGGAAATGATAAAGCCCCTGCAACTACCCGCTGAGACTATTCAACTGTAGAACCTCTTTCGTAATACAAAAGGAATAAATTACCATATCCCCATGGGGTCAATATAATTACACCTAATGGATAATGATTCTAATTGGGTTCGATCAAAAATGGTGACGTGTATGTTTATTTATTAATAGACAAATGCTTGTCACCTGTTGGACCATTTTACATTCCCCCAAATGCATCACCATGGGATGGAACAAAATTAGTAAACCTAGCATGAATCCTCAACCAAGATGGCAGTTTACCCCACTCAAGCCACTTTACCTCATAAGAAGGAAGGGTAACATGCCGAATCATCAAATATACAAATGATCAAGAGAAGCTACGTTAGAGTGGTTTTGTTTTCAACATGTGTCATTCACACACACAGAAACATATATATATATATATATATATATATTACAGGTTTCGAGATCAACCTTCAATCCAAATGGAATATCGGCAACCAATGAAGGCATGCACCTAAGTGATCCCACAGGTAACCAGGGACCCGATAAAGAGAAAGTTCCCCTCACCACAGGTTTCGAGATCAACCTTCAATCCAAATGGAATATCGACAACCAATGAAGGCATGCACCTAAGTGATCCCACAGGTAACCAGGGACCCGATAAAGAGAAAGTTCCCCTCACCAACACAACATCATCAATTATGTGTATCCAACATGATTATTAGAGAGTACCACCAAAATGGAACTCTCCACATAGTGGATGCTGCAACATAAGCCCCTAAATATAAAAAACTCTACATCTGCCTCCCCAGCCAAGACTGGAACCCCAGCACTAGGTGGGCCCATTGGTCTCCTTAAACTGCTTCAGGAACTTGTCCCCAAAGCATGACAAAAAGTACCTTGTTTATCTTCGGGAGGCAGATGAATTTGATGATGATGACTTAATCACTGCTACATAGGGTACAAATCATGCGACACTTTCAGAGAGTGTTACAACGAACACCGGGGGACCAATTATCCTCACACCAAAGATGGTCTTGTATTGAGGGAGCTTTTTTAAATCTAAAAAAATGAGCCCCTTGGACTGCCCACTGACGGTGAAAAACATACAATTAGGAGCATTCCATCACCCTGATTCCTAAGGTGGAACTCTTCCATACAAACACGATGACATTTAATGGACATACATTCAACTCTGTCCCCAATACACTAGAATAACAGAAAAATATGGAAGCACAATAGAAGCATTTACACATTCCTTCCAGTGCTCACTAGTCCCTCTATGCAAACAGAGTGATGAATCAATGGCATATGCAAATACCTAATAGTGCATAAGAAGCCCGACATCCAAATTGAATGGAAACTAGCTACATACAAGATCAAATACATGATGATGCACATAAAGTGTAATGATAAGAAAATTCGATGAAATTTTTTCTTAATTAAATGGGAATTTTGTGAGTCCACAAAAATTGGCAGCGCAAGATTATGAGGCCTAGAGAGCCCGAAATGAAATTTGGAACATTTTTTGGGTATGTTCAGTAAACCTATGAGTGGGTTTTTTGTATATTTTGAACTGGTGGTCATAATTTAAATCTGAGGGAAACTTTGAACTCACAGTGTTGGTATTCTCTTAAGGAGATATTCACCTTGACTCTAGTAGGTCGAGGGTGAAAGACAGTTTTTGGGTTTTTCATGGAAACAGAAATAAAATAAAATTTTCTTTTCTATTCATTTCTTTTTAGATGAAACCTCACATGTAGATGGTTTAAAGGAGGGGACCACCTGAACTAAAACCTCCCACATGTATGTTATTGAGGTGGGGACCACTGAGCCTAACCCCCCCTTTTGAATTTAGAGGCAGGGACCACCAAAACCCCTTTAATGAGAGAAAACCGCTCAACTCTACAACAATAATTTTTGACAAAACCATTCATTAATTGGGCCAATTAATTTTTCCCATGTGGTACAATTAAATGAGATTATTACTTATTTTTTTTTAAATGTTGGGGCCAAATCCTCATTTTATTATTAAAGCAAAGAAAAGTCCTCTTTTAACTGGGGAGAGGGAAACTCATTACATTGCCTGAAGGCCTAGTGGGCTTGTATCTCATTACATAGCCCGTAGGCCCAAATTATTATCCCAATAGCCATTCTATGAATATACTTAATTTAATTATATTGTAACTTCTTTGTTTTGGGAGTATTTTTGGTTGGAAAATAAGTTCCTTAGTGGGAGAATGATTTCCAATGAAGAACTCCATCGAAGAACATTCTTAAAAAATCACGGAAGAGGACGATGTACGAGCCCGACATCGAAGCGTGGTTTTAGAAGTGACAATCATTGGCACCCTCTTCGCCTTGTTTGACTTCTTTCCAACTCCAATGTCAATGAACAATCGAGGTAGGGATGTAATTATTTGTTATCATCGATTTCCATGTTCATCCTTTCTAAACAAAGAATGCGGATCAACTCGCTAACTAATTGATCCGCAGATGATTTCTTTTTGGGGGATTGGGAATAATTAATGTAGGTGGTTGTAGGGTGGTTGTTGGAATTTCTTCCCCTTACCCAATATTAATAATTCATCACAAAAATCAGGAAGATATTATAGTCCCTTGCCACTGCTCTAACGCGGAGAGTACGAGCCAAACAAAAAATTCCCGACCTCACCGCAAATATTGTGTTTAATTGATGTGTTCTTGTCGATGGAGGAGGATGGAAATCAACCATGGTCGGGCATGAGAACGGTGGCTGGCACCTCCACCGACAGACATATCCATACACTAGAACCCTGACTTCTGATTTCCAACTCAGTGCACAAAAACACATATTGTGTGTGTGTGTTCAAAAGTTTTCTTGGTTATCTTTTGAGTTAGATTAGTATGTATAACATATTGATTATGGAACACCTATTTATATTCAGGATTCCTCCATATAGATAGCCATCTAGGTTTCCTAGAGCTGTACACACTGATAGCCCACCGAGCAACGAGGCCTCGGTACAAGGCCCTCTTCCAGTAGAGACACCAGTGGAGGCACCAGCGGTACCATTACCCATTGGGTCACCGATGCCACCAATCCCAACATAAGAGGGTGCACGCTTCTTGAGAATGTTGCACGAGTTCTAGCACAAGAGGCCCCCTAGGTTTAGGGGAGATACATACCCACATGGGGCTGAGGATTGGCTGGAGGCTGTGGTGAGAGTCCTCCGACTGGTAGAGACACCAGCCGATCTCATGGAATTACTTGCCGCCTGTCTTCTATAGGAAGCAGCAGGTAGATGGTGGAGCATGATTCTCCAGGCTCATTAAAAGGTGATGCTTCTCTAGGTAGACATTGAGAGCCTGTTTCTCGTTGAATCTATCTATGCGACTCTTCACACAGTGCGCATACAAGAGCTACTGCATCTACAGCAGGTCAGCATGACTGTGGCTCATTACTCAGTGAGGTTCACTGAACTCTCATGCTACTCCACTAATATGGTGCAGGACCCATTCTTCAGGGCCTAGACCATTGAGAAGAGACTCATATGAGAGATTAGGTATTTGATGATTTCACTTATCATCTCAACGCATGTGGGGGTGTTAGAGAGCGCCCTTTTAGTGGAGAGTTTCCTTGATGATCAGTCGCTAGCAGCGAGACCCACCACCAGTCGTCACGTAGTAGAGTCTTATACAGCTGGTAGCAGACAAATGTTTCAACGGTCAAAGAGGACCAGACATATAGGTGGACCACCGTAGGATTCAGGTTCGATTATTCGGGACACCCGAGGCAGAGCCAGTCATGCTAGGAGCGGGAAGTGTTACGCATGCGGCGGGAAGGGTCACAAGGCTCGGGACTGTCTAACCCGTTGTACGGATGATCAGAAGATAGTTGAAGGACATCCAAATCATAGATAGTGGTTTGAGAGAGGAGGTGTACAAAGAGAAAGTTGATGTGGCAGAAGAGCTTACTGTGTAGCTGGTGGTGGGAGACGATTTGAGATGTTACCACAACCACTACTAGGTGGGCCACCCCAACCACAGGGAGCAGGTGGACAGGGGAGAGCTCAGCTCTAGGAACCTGAGGCCTATGATCACATCGCTATAGAGATGATATGATATACGATCTGTTTCTACTCCACCATAGCTATAGTACTTATAGACACAAGTTCCAGTCATTCAATTATTTCCAGTACACTTGTTTGGAGCTCATAGATTCTGATGGAGCTGCTGGATCGATCCTTATGGATAGAGACTCTTATGGGATCAGATTCTACGATTACACACTAGTTCCGGCAGTTTGAGCTTACTCTAGGAGGTGAGAGATTCAATTGGGATCTCTTAGTAGCGGCGTCAAGGCCTTACGATGTCATATTATGAATGGACTGGTTATCTATCGTCCATGCTCAGATTGACTGTATTAGGCACAAAGTGTGGTGTGTCTGGATGGATGGGACCGGGTTTAGATTCATTGGAGAGAAGGGAGCCTTTACAGTACATGATGGACTGACCTGGAGGAGAGTGCAACCGATCACTCATTAGTTGGCCAGCCTTACCCTCAGAGCAGATGATGTGGAGATTCTGAGTAATCCTATAGTGGTGGACCAGTACACGAATGTCTTCCTTGATGATATTTTGGGTATACCACCACACAGAGAGGTGGAATATTACATTGACATGTACCCCGAGATGACACCGATATCCACACCCATGTATTAGATGGATCTCATGGAGTTTCATGAGCTATGGGTAATGTTTGAGGACTTATAGGGGAAAGGGTTCATTTGGCCCATTGTTTCTCCTTGGGCAGCCCTACATTTTTACGCCAAGAAGGAGGATGAGAGCTTGAGACTTTCTGTTTACTATTTTCACCGAAACTAGGTGACAGTGAAGAACATGTACCCACTTCCGAGGATTGATGACATCTTTGATCAGCTGAGGAGAACGCGATGGTTCTCAAATATAGACCTCAGATCGGTCTATCACCAGCTAAATGTACGAGACGAGTATGTGAAGAAGAAATATTGTAATTGTCATTATAGCCACTATGAGTTCTTGTTTATGCCATTCGGTGTGACTAACACTGCAACAGTGTTCATGGGACTCATGAACATGATCTTTCAACCATACCTTGATCACATTGTAGTAGTTTTTATCAACAACATTCTGATCTACTCAACTACTGAGGAGGAGCATTCCAATCATTTCTAGGTTGTACTGGGCACACTTAGAGAGCACCAGGTTTATGGTAATCTCATGAAGTGTGAGTTCTAGATCAGAGAGGGTCACTTTCTGGGAAAAGTCACATCGGAGGATGGATTTGTAGTGGATCCAGTGAAGATTGGGGTGGTACTTGCTTGGGAGCCACCCATAAGTGTGATGGAGGTAAAGAGTTTGTTGGGCTTGGCCAGATACTACCAGAGGGTTGTTACTGATTTCTCAAGAGTTGTTTCACCTATATCATCATAGACGAATAAGGGGAAACCCTTCGTGTGGTTAGAGAGAAGCCAATAGTGTTTTCAAGAGCTAAGGCAGACGCTGACCAGTGCCACCATCTTGAGGCTTCCATAGGATGCAGTATGGTACGTAGTCTACTGTGATGCATTAGGGACCAGGCTCAGATGTCTCCTGATGAAACAGAGTACAGTGATTGCATATGGTTCTCAACATCTGAGATAACATGAGCCAAACTACTCTACTGATTACCTGGAGTTAGCAGTAGTGGTCTTCACCTTGAATATGTGGTGACACTATCTGATGGGCGAATGTTTTACTGTATACTCAGATCATAAGAGTCTCTGGTATATCTTATCTCAGAAGGACCTGAACCTGAGACAACACTGTTGGCTTGAGTTCCTCCTGGACTATGACTTCAAGTTAGTATATACTCCTATGAAGGGGAACGTTGTAGGAGATGCACTCGGTAAGAGATCTTGTATATAACTACTAGGTGAGGCAACAAAGTTGATGGCTGCTTTGTAGACATCCTTTGTGGAATGTGATGGAGCATCCTTCCTTCAGACTCTTACATTAACTCCCCCACTTCATCACTGAGTCAGTGAGGTGTAGTGCGGGGACACTAACTACGAGACTCGACGTGCTTAGATAACCACATGACAGGAACCTGATGGATTTTCTAAAGTTAGTGGGCACATCATCCTCTTTAAAGGATGTACCATGGTGCCAGTGTAACTTCGGGCGGATGTTTTTAGGGAGTTCCACAAATCTCCTTTAGAAGTACATCGAAGAGTGGCAAAGTTGTACCATGATCTCTGACGACAGCACTGGTGGCTGGGAATGAAGAATAAAGTTGCAGAGTTTGTCTCTCGGTGCCTCACTTGTCAGCAATTGAAGGTGGAGAATCAGATACCAGTAGGCTTGGTTCAGCCTTTAGATGTCCCATAGTGGAAGTTTGATGGGATATCCATTGATTTAATGACAGGACATCCACATACATCCAAAGGTCATGATTAGATTTGGGTGATCATCGACCAACTCACCATGTTGGCCCACTTCATACCAATTAGTGAACAGGGTTCAGTAGAGAGATTGGGACGCCTCTATGTGAAGTAGATTGTGCGGTTACATAGAGTACCCTTGATGATTATCTCTGATCGTGAATCATGTTTTACTTATTAGATATGGTAGGGGTTGAAAAAGGCTTTTGGGATGTAACTTCGTTTGATCACCGCCTTCCATCCTCAGACAGATGGTCAGACTGAGCTAACCATTCAGTCCCTCGAGGACATGTTGTGTGCATGCGTCCTCGACTTTAGTCATAGCTGGGAGGATCATTTTACTTTTTTGGAGTTTTCATACAACAACAGTTACCACTCCACCATTGGGATGACACCTTTCGAGGCCTTGTACGACCGACCTTGCAGATCGCCTTTGTGCTTGACTGACCTAGGGGAGTCAGAAATAGTGGGACCAGAGATGGTACGGGCTACCACAAAGAAGATTCAGATCCTCAAGGAGAGGATCAATATTATATAGAACATGCTGAATTCTTATTCCGATAGGAGACAGAGACCTCTATAGTTCGAGGATTGTGACCACTAAGGTATCAAGTTATCTCCAAGATTCATCAGATCTTTTCAGGTTCTTAGTAGAGTTGACGAGGAGGCATACCCCTTAGCTATTCCACCGTAGTTTCACCATGTGCACGATGTCTTCCACATATCCCAGCTGAGGAGATTCGTGCATGAACCTTCCCACATCATCGACCTTGGAGAGATTGGAATCGACGATGGGGAAATGTTTACAGATGTTACAGTTGAAATTAAGGATCGACAGGAGTGGGTCCTTCATGGGTGGTCAATACCTTTGGGGCATTTTCATTGGCATCACGACAACCTCCAGAAGAGCACATGGGAGCCGGAGGCTCAGATTTCTTGCTCAGTACCCCCACTGGTTTTCTTAGTTTTGATTTGTGACTTAGGGAGATGTAAATCCCTGAGGTTGGGAGAATGTAAAAACCTATAAATTCCTTGTATTTTTTTAATTAATTGGGAATTTTTTGAGTCTTCAAAAATTGGATGCCCGTGATTCTAAGCCCCAGAGAGCCCAAAATGAATTTATGAACTTTTTTGGGTACTTTTAGTAAACATACGAGTCGGTTTTTGTAACATTTGAACCGGTGCTCAAAATTGAAATCTGAGGGCACCATTGAACATGCAGCACTGGTATTTTCTTAAGGGGAATTTAACCTCAACCGTAGTAGGTCGAGGGTGAAAGATAGTTTTTTTTGTTTTTTCATGGAAACAGAAATAAAATAAAATAAACTTTTATTTAATTTAATTTTTAGTTGAAACCTCCCATGTGGATGGTTTAAAGGTGTGGACCACATGAAATAAAACCTCCCACATATATGTTATGGAGGTGGGGACCACAGAGCCAAAAACCCCCCATTTTGTATTTAGAGGCAGGGACCACCCGAAACCCTTTAATGAGTGAAAACCTCTCAACTCCCCTACATTATTTTTTTCCAACACCTTTAATTAATTGGGAAAATTAATTTTTCCAACATGGTACAATTAAATGATCCAATTAATTATTCTAACGTGCCAACATAATTAATCTACTTAATTTAATTATATTGGCACCTCTTTGTTTGGGGAGGATTTTTTGTTGGAAAAGAAGTTCCTTGGTGGGAGAAATTTCTCCAACGAATAACACCATCGAAGAACGCTCTTCAAAAATCAAGGAAGAGGACGACGTATGAGCCCGACATCGAAACATGGTTTAAGAAGAGATGATCATTGTCAACCTCTTCGCCTTCTTTAACTTCTTTCTCATGCCAACGTCAACGAACAATCGAGGTTGGGGGTTAATTACGTGTGATCATCAATTTCCATGTTCATCCCTTCTAATCAATGAATGTGGATCAAATCGCTAACTAGTTGATCCACAAATAATTTCATTTTGTGGGAATATAAAAAATAATTACAGGTGGTTATAGGGTGGTGGTTTAAATTTATTCCCCTTACCCGTTCTTGATAATTCATCATAAAAATTAGGAACAAATTATATTCTCTTGATACCACTCTAATGCGGAGAGTGCGGGTCAAACAAACATGGCCTGACCTCACAAAAAATCTTCTGTTTAATTGTTGTGTTTTTCATGAGGGAGGATAACGAAAACCAACCTCGGTGGGGCATGAGAATGGATTCTGGCACTACCTTCGACCACGACGAAGGTGACGACGCAAAAGCTCCACCCGCGGCCCCCGCCGCCCCGCGGCTCCTGCTGCCTAGGGCATCTGCCAACCGTGGCCCCCTCCACCCCACAGCCTCGCGCCACCCGTGGCCTACGTCTCCCCGTGGCCTCTCACCCCCTCAGTCACCTCTGCCCTGTGGCCTCATGCTACAATGGGCCCCGTGCCGCCAGAGGCCTCGCCCCGCCTTCACGGCCTCACGCTGCCCCCGTGGCCCCACGACACTACGCTACCCTCGCGGCCCCACGCGGCCTCACACTGCCCTCGCGGTCTTATGCCCCCAACCCACTGCACCACGGGCTGCCGCCCAGGCCCGGCCAGACCCAGTGGGTTGTACCAGATCCATCGGGTCAGGTCGACCTGAACCTGGTCGGGTTGGGATGGGCTGACCGTGTCGGACCAGACCAGGGCCAACATCGACCCATTTCTGCTCTTATTTCTATAAAATTTGGACCAGAAATCTGTTTGATAAACTATTAACGGTGATTTAAACCATGGAGCGATGCGGTACCTTTGGTATGCTCCACTTCAAATTTATATAATGTTGGGATACAGTCGGGTTAGATCAAGAACAAATCTAACCATGACCTCGTGGCTAAAAGGCTAATCAGTTACAATCCGTGAGTCTGATTAACACACAGTCTGTGATGTTGAGACCCCTATAACATGGCGGTACTTTGGGATACTTCTTCGTGGGACTTCATGGCAGTTGGAGTTTCGACCAGTGGCTTGAGGAGCGGACCCTCACGGAGACAAGCAAGCTTAGTGCGGGAACCCAGTAGCTGGTTGTGACGTGAAAATGAATAGCGATCATGTGTGGGTCATCCCTGAGCAATCCATTGTGGGTTAGCACTGAGCGATCCTGTATGGGTTAGAATCGAGCGATCCTGTGTGGGTCAACATCAAGCGATCCTATTTGGGTCAGCACCGAGTGAAGCTGTGTGGGTATGTTGATGTACTATGATCCTCCTTGGGTCTGATGATTATTATGGATCCTTCATGGGTCTGCCTCTTAATAGAGTATGATGATTCTATAGTTACATCTAATCATATCTACTACTATACATAAGAAATACCCTGTGTGAGATGAGTCAGTACCTTTTTGGTATTCTTCTATGTGGCGTACATGTGTGGTACTGAACTTTGTGGTATTCTTTCCTTTGTGGAACATTTGATCTTTGGGATTTGAGTTAGACACTGTGTTTCCCCATTATTGATATGGGTATACATGATAACTTTGGTATATGTATGGGAATATACCTAATTAGGTTTGTCAGTTGTTTTCATGATTGTTGTTTATCCTTTGTGGATTTTGTGAGACCTCGAGTGTCTCGGGGTCCCTAATGAGTATCGTTATACTCACCCCTTCACGGGCTACACCCGTACATCGTTATATTTGGTGCAGACGAAGGAAAACGTTGACTGAGGACGAGAGTATCAAGACTAGAGGTATCTTGGAGGTGGAACTTAGATGAGGCGTACCGTAGAGACGACCGATCGAGAGCTGTACCTACCCATCAGGTAGAATCCTTGGTGGGTGTTCACAGGAGCAGTTCCAGTTTACTTGTACTTTCAGTTTCTTGTACTTTCTAGTTGGGCATTTATTCTTCCCCCTTTTAATTTTTGTACTCACTATGTTTACTATTCAGTTTTTTTGGGTTCATATCTTCCTATGATCTTGGTTGCATGTTTTTACAGGTTATAAGGGAAATGCCTTCCCAGTTATAGAGAATATGCCTTCGATGCTAGTCGCCAGCCCCTAGCCTATGTAAGGTGGGGTTAGG
Source organism: Viscum album (assembly GCA_963277665.1). Classification (NCBI taxonomy): domain Eukaryota; kingdom Viridiplantae; phylum Streptophyta; class Magnoliopsida; order Santalales; family Viscaceae; genus Viscum; species Viscum album. Next base: position 1,133,425,220 of record OY728141.1, on the reverse strand, counting down.
GTAGTCATGGCATGGGCCCCAGGGGATGGGTCGTGATATAAATCATTTCATTCAAATAAAATGGAGATAAAATATGAGGAGAGAGCAATTCCAGTGGATACATACAATGCTCAGGAGACAAATACAATTGTAAGTGAAAGGATACAAATTCCTACTCATAAATACGAAGCCCACATGTAAAATACGGTAGAAACTGGACAAGATAACTACAAATTACCATGAATTAAATATATATTTTAATCCACCATTGAATTATATTTATTAAATAATATAACAAAACCATGTCGGGACTGTATTGGTATACTGGCTTTACAAACTGGGAAACATAAGCAACTACTCATAAAATATCAACATTTTCTCCTGCATATTTTCTTCATAACTAGATTCCTTTTTGACATATCTTAATTAATACCCTTATTCATGACCATGGTTATGGAAACATATGAGTGAGTGATATCCAATTCTCAGTAAGGGTAAACAAAGCAAATATCATTCAATTCATAATCCTAACAACATAACGTTTGAAAATCATATCCTGCATATAAAGGATCACAATATCATGTCATCGTATAAATCCTAAAAGTGAAATGTAATAAAAATAGTCCTTAAATAAGACATGAAACTTCTTGTAATACACACATACACATAAAAAATCATTTCATACTATTCAATGCTCATTGTTGATACCACCATTGAATACAAAGTCCATTACTGAACCATCTTCACTCCTCGTTCAAGCCTTGAATTACTAAACCTGTTTTATTTTTAATTCCAGTCATGTCTATCTCATGATATATAATTCATTACCCAAGTATTGGAGGGATATAGAGGTCCCACAAATATCCTTATGTAAATAATCTTACATGTTCCTCAAAAACAGAAATCATTTATCATAGCATAACCCAAGAAATAAAATGGGTTTCTTAAACATCATTCCATCACAATCTTTATAAAAGACGTATTTCATAAAAATAATTTAATCATAATCACAAATAAATCTTATCAATAATAGGGATGTAATAATAAATCTATGTCATATTAGATGGAAAATAATGTTACTAAAACACATGAACTTAATTCATGAAGAAAATATATTTTAATTTTAAAAACGTTTTCTCCTCTCAAAATGTCACGTAATTATAAAAGAAAATAATATAGTTGAAAATAAAATTGAAATAATTTATTGGAATATTCATTTAAATAATGTGTCATGAAATTGTAAAATTCTTTTCTTGTCATATAATATAAAAAGCATTCTCCTCGCACTTTTGCTGGAAATGTCAAAAAGTACATCGAATCGAATAACAACAAAAGATTCTTTTCATAAAATTAAATATAAAATTAAAAAAGGGTAAAATTAAGTTTAATTAATTTTATAATAATAGAAATAATATTACATAATTAGGAAACATGGATGTGGATGATAATATACCCAATTAATTACTTATGTATAAAAAATTTCAGAAAAAAAGATTTTAAAATTATCCTTTACCTTAGGTCCTATACCTTTCGTATGTATCAAAACCTCAAATATAATAAATTAAAAGATGTTATTGACTTATTCCATAATCATAACCATTTTTATGATATCACATATGTAACACCTAGAGCTTCCATGATACGCTTCTCATTCAATAATACAATAGCTTGTATTGTACGCAACTTCGAGTTCTAAAACACCGCGACTAATCAAAGTAGCCGTTATGAATAGTAATAACCACTTTTTAAAATAATATAAATTTTATATTTCAAAATGGACTTCATTTTTGGATTCGGAATATCGAAATTAGCCTATGTTGAAATTTTGGTATTTTTCTGAGAACTTCTAATTTTTTATGAATAGTGAAAAATACTTAAAAACAACTTTTTTAATCAAAATAATTTATAGTGATAAATTATACTGTTTAGTGGTTTTAAAGTATAATTAGAATATATTTTTACCATTTTATCCAATGGTGGTCATTAGAATTAATTTAACATTGAAATTGGACATAAACAATTGCCAATCTTTTGATATAAATTGTTTCTTAAAAACACGCTATTTGTTGTAACAGCGGGAATTAATTATAAAATTAATTAATGCAACTTATATGTTTGGAATTTTGTAAAGTAGACATCATTTTTGAATTCGGAATATCAATTATATCTTAGGGTGAAGTTTTGGCCTTATTCTGAAAAACTTCAATTTTTGATGAATAGTGAAACCACTAAGTGGTTGTTAAAAACTGATTTTTCGTTAAAATGAAATATTACCACTTCTGTGATTTGATTTTCAGAAATCCGACATACATGGTTGTCATTAAGAATTAAAATGTGGTTCAATGAGATTAAAATAATTTTTTTTGGTGAATAGTAACTTTTAAGTTCTTAATCGCGATTAGAGGTAATTAGTGTAGTTTAAGGTAAAAATAATGTTTTAATAATATGATATGAGCTTGAAACCTGTCCTACTCCTATTGGATGAGTCATGGCCGACGAAGACAATCCATGGGTAAACTTGGGGACCCCATGGAGCCACTTTAGATGGAAAATGACATAAATACCTTTTATTTAATGTTAAAGTAAAAAATGACACAAACATGAGTTGTTTTACTAAAACAGTTTTAAGTGGGGTTACAGAAGTCCAAATTTTGATTATAAATATTCATTAGAAAGATAAAAAGATTTCCTACATCATAGTATTTTTTTTTTTAATTTTTAGACATTAAATAAATTAAATTATTTATGACATCATTATGATGCAGCGATGACCTCATTATTTAACGATTTTAATAAAATGAAAAGATAATGTAAAATCCAAGGCTTACACTTGTCCAAAGACTATTGGATGGGTAGATTTCGAACCCATATCACCTTAGCCACAAATTATATAAGAGTGGGACCTTTAGAATCCGAAAATCATTGTGTAATAATGTAACATTTCAATCTTTCCAAAAGAGCCCCTCCTCTCCACTTATAAAAGGCCCCCACCTCTCCCACCTCATTTACACTTTCAAGCCATTTGGCTCGGCCAAACTCTACCCAAATAATCTCCCAACTTCCCCTCTTACTCCTAGAATCCTCACTTTGGGCCGAACTCTTCCCAAGGAAGCCTTTGGCTCAAATCAAAAAGAGTTACCCGATTTTGAGGTAATGTCTTCTCTAATGTTGTTTTGTTTCATTTTTCTTCTACAACCCCCTAAAATCTTTTTATTCATTTCTTTTGTAACAACACCAGTATCCTCAATATACTAGGATGTTGTTATAAGAAGGATTCTAGCTACACTTACACACACTTACATCTAATAGTTAAAGAACATACAGTTTCTGTGGATGGAGAATTTCTGCCTCACGAAACGATGATTGTTCAACACTCATATAACACCTTAAAAGGTGGACATTAAGATGTAACTATTTTTATATATGATATATAATATGTTTATGTTTTACTTATGCTTCTGTATTTCTCATTTATGGCATACTTTATGATTTCCATTATGGGTAAACGCGATAATTTCATTTTAAGAAGTGCGGACTACCGCCCCCTCAAAGTGATGTGAATCGTTAATGCCATATGTGGGATGTATAAAGGATGGAGTAAATGGTATTATACACTATATTATACTGGAATTATATTATAAATTTATATCATTATGATTTCATTCCATTAAATACGAAATAGAAATGAAAGTAGCGTTCATGCGTACGTACGGCTTACCGTCTCCATGAACGGTGCATTTCATTTCTTACCTCTAAATGTTACGTGACATTATGAATGAATGTATATAATGTATATATATGATATATATGATATCTACATCATGAATATAATTCTGGATATAATGGATATTTCACCACATGAACAACTTGTAATTATAAGAAGTTTATTTTTGACTCAAGTACCAAAGATCGATAAAACGACCGTTATTAACTTAAATAATTAAATAATGTTCATAACATGGTAATAAGTGATATAAATGGAATAATGAACATGAAAAAGGTTCTTAAGTAAATATAAATTAACTCTAGTTTATTATTCAGGAGGTTAAAGAACGGTCGAGTCAGGACAAGACGCAAGGTAAGAGAATTTCTTAACCCAACTTCCATTCTTTGGGTTAATATTCTACTTTCAAATTATGTCATGATATTATTATGTATTATTTTGTATTTTTACTTTCTTTATGTGTACCTATAGTGAATACACATAATAGATCTATTTTATTTTAAAAATGATCTTTTTAAGGACTTCGTCTCAATCTCCTTTCATTGAGGCATATTTGGTTTTATACACAACTTTCTTTTATACGGTGTATAAACCCCTTTGACTTTTACGTTTATTCAAAAGGAATCTTTTTTATACGAAGCGTTTTGCTAAACGACAAAAGGGAATGTTTTTCTTTCCGTACTTATGCGGCGACAATGACTTCTTCGCCGCCGTGACCATTATTTGAGTTTCGGATTCCTCTACAAGCCATCACTTTTTTTAATGAAAAATAAATACAAAGTTTTAACTTTCTTTTATTTTGGTATTGAAAATGGTTTTGAAAGTGTTTTTATTATATCAATGTGTTGTATTGATATCTTGTGATTGAAATGTAGAAATGTTATGTTTCCTTTATGCATGTTTTATGTGATACGATTATGTTATGGTTTATGATATGTTTAAACCTATTCATATGAGGAATGTATTGGACTTAATAAGTGACGGGTGGAGCCCGCTATAGCTCCTCGATGAATCGGTAGGTCTCATGAGACAACTAGACGTGGAATTGGCCGAGGCCCTTTCCCAATTTGATCTATGGTTTTGGCCGAGGCCTTAATCATTTTTGACGTCTTGGCCGAGGCCTTGACAAAATGTTTCAGAATGTCTGGCATTATACATTCCCTCATTATGAAAATGGTTATTGATGTTGCATGGGATTATTCGATTAGTAGAATATCCATGTGAGTAAGTAAATGGCATTATCTCATTTTATTTTTGCCATATTATGCTAAAGTTCAAGTTTAAAAAGGATTTTTTTTAGTTATACATTGCCTTAAATGTTAATGATTATTTATGAAAGCTTCCGCAATATTGTTATCCTTACTGAGCATCTGAGCTCACCCCTTTCAATGTATTAATGTTTTCCAGGATGTGAAGAAGTATTTTATGAATGACCTGCAGGGATAGTCAGAAGAGGATAGAAGTGTGGACTATGGAGACTATGTTATTATAGTTTTTCACTTTGTGATGTAATGTAACATTTATGAATGTATCTAGTGATTCCAAGGCTACTAAACTAATCGGTCTTTCGAGACTTGATCTTTTGTGATAATGCCAATGTTACGAAGTAATGCACCAGCTCTGGGTAGCTGGGGTCGGGGCGTTACAGTTGGTATCAGAGGCAGTTTAGTACTAACCTTGGAAGCTAGATTTAGATAAACTCTGATTAGAGCACATAGCCCAAAGATAGACTTTGAGGATTAGTATAGAAGAACTTCCTAGAATTTTGGTATTATAGAGATGTTATGAGTTTTCCGAGCAATACATCCCTGTCTGGATACGAGCAGGTAGAGGCGGCTCTGGCACAGATGTACCTAGGGGTAAAACCCGAAAACACCACTTTGAGCTAGACTCGAACGGGAACCGGTGCACGACAACGGGCCTTGCTGCACTCTTGGTTACGACACTCCCGGGGGATATGCTTAGGATAATTCTCATTTTCTTTACAAACCACTATGAACGGTTATGAGTATATACTTCCTCAATAAAAACCTTTTTATGATTATGGATTATATCCATAAATAGTTCAATTTATGTTAAGTATTTTATAAGTATGGAATTATGTATTTTGATTCATAAACTAATCTAGTTTATGCCATTGTATAGAAATGGCGCCTAGTGGAAGGAATGGAAACCGTATCAATGCACGAACTCCGTGTAGGGATTGCCCTCCTGCTCAAGATAATTATTGTGGATCTGGAGATAAAACTGGTGCTGATCAACTTATTGCCATACTGGGACAAATCACTCAGGTTATGAATAATAACCTTACTCGTATGGAGCGCCCGGATCCGCAACGTGGAGGATCAATGTTAGACCGCTTCATGAGGCAACAACCACCAAAATTTAATGGGGGTACAAATCCATTAGTAGCTGAGCAATAGATAAAATCCTTAGAGAAAATATTCCATGCCTTGGGGAGTAGCGAAAGGGAGAAGGTTGTCATGGCAGTTTACCGCCTCACTGGAGATGCCGATCAGTGGTGGTCACTGATTCAAAACACAAAGGAAGGTGATGACGTATCGAATATGGAATGGACGGAGTTCAAAGAGCTTTTCTTAGAAAAATACTTTCCTCGTGACCATCGAGCAGATATGGAAAGGCAATTTCTGAGTTTTAGGCAGAAGGAGGATGAGAATGTCGCAAAGTATGAGGCTAACTTTACAAGGTTAGCGAGGCATGCTGCCGATTATATACGTAACCCAAGGAGTAAGATTGATCGTTTCTTTGATGGGTTAAAACCATTTCTCCGTTGAGCTTTAGTATCACAATCCTTCTCATCATACGAAGATATTGTCTCGTGTGCTATCAAGACAGAAAAGGAATTCTCTAAGTCTTATGACAACAAAGTAAAGCAAGAGAAGAAGAGAACGGTGGAACAAGAGACAGATAAAGGGAAAAAGGGAAAGAAGGATTTTCCATTATGTGATAATTGTGGGAAGAATCACCCTGGTACTTGCCTAAAAGGAATGGGAGTTTGTTATAAATGTGGAGAAAAGGGTCACCAGGCTCGTGATTGCAAGGGAAAGAAAGAGGCTATCAAAGTTTAATGCTACAATTGTAGGGAAATGGGACATTATGCAAATGAATGTCCTAAGCGTCAAGGAAACTTACCTCAGAAAAGGCCAAGGGATCAAGGCCAATCTTATGCTGTGACTACAGTTGAAGCGGAATAATTAATGTATTGGTGCTTTTGGACTCAAGGATTATATTCTGGTTATAAGAATAATGTGATATATATAAAGATTGTACTGCAGTACTTTTTGATTAAGGTAATATGATTAAGGTAATCATATTTTTAGTATGTGACAATAAGAGAATCTTTTCTTTGTTTGGGGAATCTAATGTTACAATTGATTTTGGAATTTAGAGACCTTTTAGAGAAAGTCTGGATGGAGGTATTTTGGATAACTATTAAGGTTGGAATGGATTAAGTTGAACCATGGATAGTATTGTTTAAGGTTAAAGCATTTATGAAGATTATTTTTGGAATATTATGATACTATAGTTTTAGGAAAAGGACAACCTACAGGGTGGGGCATAACCCGTCGCGTCGGACAAAGCTGCAGGAATCGAACCCACAACCATAGTGCGACATGCCTTTATTTCCTACCACTAGCCTACAGGAAGTCCCTGGTTATTACAAAATAATTTTACTAATCTAAATGGTATGTGTTAATATTTGGAACCTTATACAATTAGGATAAGTATAATATTTTTGAGTGAAAGATGAGTTGAAGGTTGAAACTCTAATTGTCAAGAAAAAATATATATATATATACCTATCTCTTATTCAATGAATAAATTAATTCTTAAACTTTAGTAAAGGGATATTAAAACAAAAAAAGATGTGTTATCCTATTACCTTATGTCTTTTTGAACTGATGATATTTCAAATCAACATAGATTGAAGGCTTTGAGGCCCTCAATTTGACAGTTGATTGTGATTGATGACCTCAATCACTCACTACAAATATTTACATTTTTCCTCCAATTATATGTCTCTAATTGCCACCAATGTTCTCCTTATCGAGATCATAGTTTGGTGGTGACTTTATTATTTCCATTTCCCCCTTATTAAGACTAAATTTTATTAACCTTATTTCCGATGTGGGCTTTCCACAAAGGTATTTTCTATTTTCAACCTTTTATTTTCAAATAAAAAAATTTCAAATTGCGAGGACGCAATTTATTGAAGGAGGGGAGAATGTAACACCCCGAGCTTCCATGATACGCTTCTCATTCAATAATGCGATAGCTTGTATTGTACGCAACTTCGAGTTCTAAAACACCGCGACTAATCAAAGTAGCCGTTATGAATAGTAATAACCACTTTTTAAAATTATAGAAATTTTATATTTCAAAATGGACTTCATTTTTGGATTCGGAATATCGAAATTAGCCTATGTTGAAATTTTGGTATTTTTCTGAGAACTTCTAATTTTTTATGAATAGTGAAAAATACTTAAAAACAACTTTTTAATCAAAATAATTTATAGTGATAAATTATACTGTTTAGTGGTTTTAAAGTATAATTAGAATATATTTTTACCATTTTATCCAATGGTGGTCATTAGAATTAATTTAACATTGAAATTGGACATAAACAATTGCCAATCTTTTGATATAAATTGTTTCTTAAAAACACGTTATTTGTTATAACAGCGGGAATTAATTATATAATTAATTAATGAAACTTATATGTTTGGAATTTTGTAAAGTAGACATCATTTTTGAATTCGTAATATCAATTATAGCTTAGGGTGAAGTTTTGGCCTTATTCTGAAAAACTTCAATTTTTGATGAATAGTGAAACCACTAAGTGGTTGTTAAAAACTGATTTTTCGTTAAAATGAAATATTACCACTTCTGTGATTTGATTTTCAAAAATCCGACATACATGGTTGTCATTAAGAAGTAAAATGTGGTTCAATGAGATTAAAATAATTTTTTGGTGAATAGTAACTTTTAAGTTCTTAATCGCGATTAGAGGTAATTAGTGTAGTTTAAGGTAAAAATAATGTTTTAATAATATGATATGAGCTTGACACTTGTCCTACTCATATTGGATGATTCATGGCCGACCAAGAAAATCCATGGGTAAACTTGGGGACCCCATGGAGCCACTTTAGTTGGAAAATGACATAAATACCTTTTATTTAATGTTAAAGTAAAAAATGACACAAACATGAGTTGTTTTACTAAAGCAGTTTTAAGTGGGGTTACACAAGTCCAAATTTTGATTATAAATATTCATTAGAAAGATAAAAATATTTCCTACATCATAGTATTTCTTTTATAATTTTTAGACATTAAATAAATTAAATTATTTATGACATCATTATGATGCAGCGATGACCTCATTATTTAACGATTTTAATAAAATGAAAAGATAATGTAAAATCCAAGGCTTACACTTGTCCAAAGACTATTGGATGGGTATATTTCGAACCCATATCACCTTATCCACGAATTATATAAGTGTGGGACCTTTAGAATCCGAAAATCATTGTGTAATAATGTAACATTTCAATCTTTCCAAAAGAGCCCCTCCTCTCCACTTATAAAAGGCCCCCACCTCTCCCACATCATTTACACTTTCAAGCCATTTTGATCGGCCAAACTCTGCCCAAATACTCTCCCAACTTCCCCCTCTTACTCCTAGAAGCCTCACTTTGGGCAGAACTCTTCCCAAGGAAGCCTTTGGCTCAAATCAAAAAGAGTTACCCGATTTTGAGGTAATGTCTTCTCTAATGTTGTTTTGTTTCATTTTTCTTCTCCAACCCCCTAAACTCTTTTTATTCATTTCTTTTGTAACAACACCAGTATCCTCAATATACTAGGATTTTGTTATAAGAAGGATTCTAGCTACACTTACACACACTTACATCTAATGGTTAAAGAACATACGGTTTCTGTGGATGGCGAATTTCTGCCTCACGAAACGATGATTGTTCAACACTCATATAACACCTTCAAAGGTGGACATTAAGATGTCACTATTTTTATATATGATATATAATATGTTTATGTTTTACTTATGCTTCTGTATTTCTCATTTATGGCATACTTTATGATTTCCATTATGGGTAAACGCGATAATTTCATTTTAAGAAGTGCGGACTACCGCCCCCTCAAAGTGATTTGAATCGTTAATGCCATATGTGGGATGTATAAAGGATGGAGTAAATGGTATTATACACTATATTATTCTGGAATTATATTATAAATTTATATCATTATGATTTCATTCCATTAAATACGAAATAGAAATGAAAGTAGCGTTCATGCGTACGTACGACTTACCGTCTCCATGAACGGTGCATTTCATTTCTTACCTCTAAATGTTACGTGACATTATGAATGAATGTATATAATGTATATATATGATATATATGATATCTACATCATGAATATAATTCTGGATATAATGGATATTTCACCACATGAACAACTTGTAATTATAAGAAGTTTATTTTTGACTCAAGTACCAAAGATCGATAAAACGACCGTTATTAACTTAAATAATTAAATAATGTTCATAACATGGTAATAAGTGATATAAATGGAATAATGAACATGAAAAAGGTTATTAAGTAAATATAAATTAACTCTAGTTTATTATTCAGGAGGTTAAAGAATGGTCGAGTCAGGACAAGACGCAAGGTAAGGGAATTTCTTAACCCAACTTCCATTCTTTGGGTTAATCTTCTACTTTCAAATTATGTCATGATATTATTATGTATTATTTTGTATTTTTACTTTCTTTATGTGTACCTATAGTGAATACACATAATAGATCTATTTTATTTTAAAAATGATCTTTTTAAGGACTTCGTCTCAATCTCCTTTCATTGAGGCATATTTGGTTTTATACACAACTTTCTTTTATACGGTGTATAAACCCCTTTGACATTTACGTTTATTCAAAAGGAATCATTTTTATACGAAGCGTTTTGCTAAACGACAAAAGGGAATGTTTTTCTTTCCGTACTTATGCGGCGACAATGACTTCTTCGCCGCCGTGACCATTATTTGAGTTTCGGCTTCCTCTACAACCCATCACTTTTTTTAATGAAAAATAAATACAAAGTTTTAACTTTCTTTTATTTTGGTATTGAAAATGGTTTTGAAAGTGTTTTTATTATATCAATGTGTTGTATTGATATCATGTGATTGAAATGTGGAAATGTTATGTTTCCTTTATGCATGTTTTATGTGATACGATTATGTTATGGTTTATGATATGTTTAAACCTATTCATATGAGGAATGTATTGGACTTAATAAGTGACGGGTGGAGCCCGCTATAGCTCCTCGATGCATCGGTAGGTCTCATGAGACAACTAGACGTGGAATTGGCCGAGGCCCTTTCCCAATTTGATCTATGGTTTTGGCCGAGGCCTTAATCATTTTAGACGTCTTGGCCGAGGCCTTGACAAAATGTTTCAGAATGTCTGGCATTATACATTCCCTCATTATGAAAATGGTTATTGATGTTTCATGGGATTATTCGATTAGTAGAATATCCATGTGAGTAAGTAAATGGCATTATCTCATTTTATTTTTGCCATATTATGCTAAAGTTCAAGTTTAAAAAGGATTTTGTTTTAGTTATACATTGCCTTAAATGTTAATGATTATTTATGAAAGCTTCCGCAATATTTTTATCCTTACTGAGCATCTGAGCTCACCCCTTTCAATGTTTTAATGTTTTCCAGGATGTGAAGAAGTATTTTATGAATGACCTGCAGGGATAGTCAGAAGAGGATAGAATTGTGGACTATGGAGACTATGTTATTATAGTTTTTCACTTTGTGATGTAATGTAACATTTATGAATGTATCTAGTGATTCCAAGGCTACTAAACTAATCGGTCTTTCGAGACCTGATCTTTTGTGATAAGGCCAATGTTACGAAGTAATGCACCGGCTCTGGGTAGCTGGGGTCGGGGCGTTACAGTTGGTATCAGAGGCAGTTTAGTACTAACTTTGGAAGCTAGATTTAGATAAACTCTGATTAGAGCGCATAGCCCAAAGATAGACTTTGAGGATTAGTATAGAAGAACTTCCTAGAATTTTGGTATTATAGAGATGTTATGAGTTTTCCGAGCAATACATCCCTGTCTGGATACGAGCAGGTAGAGGCGGCTCTGGCACAGATGTACCTAGGGGTAAAACCCAAAAACACCGCTTTGAGCTAGACTCGAACGGGAACTGGTGCATGACAACGGGCCTTGCTGCACTCTTGGTTACGACACTCCCGGGGGATATGCTTAGGATAATTCTCATTTTCTTTACAAACCTCTATGAACGGTTATGAGTATATAATTCCTCAATAAAAACCTTTTTATGATTATGGATTATATCCATAAATAGTTCAATTTATGTTAAGTATTTTATAAGTATGGAATTATGTATTTTGATTCATAAACTAATCTAGTTTATGCCATTGTATAGAAATGGCGCCTAGTGGAAGGAATGGAAACCGTATCAATGCACGAACTCCGTGTAGGGATTGCCCTCCTGCTCAAGATAATTATTGTGGATCTGGAGATAAAACTGGTGCTGATCAACTTATTACCATACTGGGACAACTCACTCAGGTTATGAATAATAACCTTACTCGTATGGAGCACCCTGATCCACAACGTGGAGGATCAATGTTAGACCGCTTCATGAGGCAACAACCACCAACATTTAATGGGGGTACAAATCCATTAGTAGCTGAGCAATAGATAAACTCCTTAGAGAAAATATTCCATGCCTTGGGGAGTAGCGAAAGGGAGAAGGTTGTCATGGCAGTTTACCGCCTCACTGGAGATGCCGATCAGTGGTGGTCGCTGATTCAAAACACAAAGGAAGATGATGACGTATCGAATATGGAATGGACGGAGTTCAAAGAGCTTTTCTTAGAAAAATACTTTCCTCGTGACCATCGAGCAGATATGGAAAGGCAATTTCTGAGTTTTAGGCAGAAGGAGGATGAGAATGTCGCAAAGTATGAGGCTAACTTTACAAGGTTAGCGAGGCATGCTACCGATTATATACGTAACCCAAGGAGTAAGATTGATCATTTCTTTGATGGGTTAAAACCATTTCTCCGTCGAGCTTTAGTATCACAATCCTTCTCATCATACGAAGATATTGTCTCGTGTGCTATCAAGACAGAAAAGGAATTCTCTAAGTCTTATGACAACAAAGTAAAGCAAGAGAAGAAGAGAACGGTGGAACAAGAGACAGATAAAGGGAAAAAGGGAAAGAAGGATTTTCCATTATGTGATAATTGTGGGAAGAATCACCTTGGTACTTGCCTAAAAGGAATGGGAGTTTGTTATAAATGTGGAGAAAAGGGTCACCAGGCTCGTGATTGCAAGGGAAAGAAAGAGGTTGTCAAAGTTGAATGCTACAATTGTAGGGAAATGGGACATTATGCAAATGAATGTCCTAAGCATCAAGGAAACTTACCTCAGAAAAGGCCAAGGGATCAAGGCCAATCTTATGCTATGACTACAGTTGAAGCGGAATAATTAATGTATTGGTGCTTTTGGACTCAAGGATTATATTCTGGTTATAAGAATAATGTGATATATATAAAGATTGTACTGCAGTACTTTTTGATTAAGGTAATATGATTAAGGTAATCATATTTTTAGTATGTGACAATAAGAGAATATTTTCTTTGTTTGGGGAATCTAATGTTACAATTGATTTTGGAATTTAGAGACCTTTTAGAGAAAGTCTGGACGGAGGTATTTTGGATAACTATTAAGGTTGGAATGGATTAAGTTGAACCATGGATAGTATTGTTTAAGGTTAAAGCATTTATGAAGATTATTTTTGGAATATTATGATACTATAGTTTTAGGAAAAGGACAACCTGCAGGGTGGGGCATAACCCGTCGCGTCGGACAAAGCTGCAGGAATCGAACCCACAACCATAGTGCGACATGCCTTTATTTCCTACCACTAGCCTACAGGAAGTCCCTGGTTATTACAAAATAATTTTACTAATCTAAATGGTATGTGTTAATATTTGGAACCTTATACAATTAGGATAAGTATAATATTTTTGAGTTCTATATCTTTTTGAGTGAAAGATGAGTTGAAGGTTGAAACTCTAATTGTAAAGCAAAAATATATATATATATACCTATCTCTTATTCAATGAATAAATTAATTCTTAAACTTTAGTAAAGGGATATTAAAACAAAAAAAAATGTGTTATCCTATTACCTTATGTCTTTTTGAACTGATGATATTTCAAATCAACATAGATTGAAGGCTTTGAGGCCCTGAATTTGACAGTTGATTGTGATTGATGACCTCAATCACTCCCTACAAATATTTACATTTTCCTCCAATTATATGTCTCTAATTGCCACCAATGTTCTCCTTATCGAGATCATAGTTTGGTGGTGACTTTCTTATTTTCATTTCCCCCTTATTAAGACTGAATTTTATTAACCTTATTTCCGATGTGGGCTTTCCACAAAGGTATTTTCTATTTTCAACCTTTTATTTTCAAAGAAAAAAATTTCAAATTGCGAGGACGCAATTTATTGAAGGAGGGGAGAATGTAACACCCCGATCTTCCATGATACGCTTCTCATTCAATAATGCGATAGCTTGTATTGTACGCAACTTCGAGTTCTAAAACACCGCGACTAATCAAAGTAGCCGTTATGAATAGTAATAACCACTTTTTAAAATTATAGAAATTTTATATTTCAAAATGGACTTCATTTTTGGATACGGAATATCGAAATTAGCCTATGTTGAAATTTTGGTATTTTTCTGAGAACTTCTAATTTTTTATGAATAGTGAAAAATACTTAAAAACAACTTTTTTAATCAAAATAATTTATAGTGATAAATTATACTGTTTAGTGGTTTTAAAGTATAATTAGAATATATTTTTACCATTTTATCCAATGGTGGTCATTAGAATTAATTTAACATTGAAATTGGACATAAACAATTGCCAATCTTTTGATATAAATTGTTTCTTAAAAACATGCTATTTGTTATAACAACGGGAATTAATTATAAAATTAATTAATGCAACTTATATGTTTGGAATTTTGTAAAGTAGACATCATTTTTGAATTCGGAATATCAATTATAGCTTAGGGTGAAGTTTTGGCCTTATTCTGAAAAACTTCAATTTTTGATGAATAGTGAAACCACTAAGTGGTTGTTAAAAACTGATTTTTCGTTAAAATGAAATATTACCACTTCTGTGATTTGATTTTCAAAAATCCGACATACATGGTATTCATTAAGAAGTAAAATGTGGTTCAATGAGATTAAAATAATTTTTTGGTGAATAGTAACTTTTAAGTTCTTAATCGCGATTAGAGGTAATTAGTGTAGTTTAAGGTAAAAATAATGTTTTAATAATATGATATGAGCTTGAAACTTGTCCTACTCCTATTGGATGATTCATGGCCGACCAAGAAAATCCATGGGTAAACTTGGGGACCCCATGGAGCCACTTTAGTTGGAAAATGACATAAATACCTTTTATTTAATGTTAAAGTAAAAAATGACACAAACATGAGTTGTTTTACTAATACTGTTTTAAGTGGGGTTACACAAGTCCAAATTTTGATTATAAATATTCATTAGAAAGATAAAAAGATTTCCTACATCATAGTATTTTTTTTATAATTTTTAGACATTAAATAAATTAAATTATTTATGACATCATTATGATGCAGCGATGACCTCATTATTTAACGATTTTAATAAAATGAAAAGATAATGTAAAATCCAAGGCTTACACTTGTCCAAAGACTATTGGATGGGTAGATTTCGAACCCATATCACCTTATACACGAATTATATAAGTGTGGGACCTTTAGAATCCGAAAAGCATTGTGTAATAATGTAACATTTCAATCTTTCCAAAAGAGCCCCTCCTCTCCACTTATAAAAGGCCCCCACCTCTCCCACCTCATTTACACTTTAAAGCCATTTGGATCGGTCAACCTCTGCCCAAATACTCTCCCAACTTCCCCCTCTTACTCCTAGAAGCCTCACTTTGGGCAGAACTCTTCCCAAGGAAGCCTTTGGCTCAAATCAAAAAGAGTTACCCGATTTTGAGGTAATGTCTTCTCTAATGTTGTTTTGTTTCATTTTTCTTCTCCAACCCCCTAAACTCTTTTTATTCATTTCTTTTGTAACAAAAACAGTATCCTCAATATACTAGGATTTTTTTATAAGAAGTATTCTAGCTACACTTACACACACTTACATCTAATGGTTAAAGAACATACGGTTTCTGTGGATGGCGAATTTCTGCCTCACGAAACGATGATTGTTCAACACTCATATAACACCTTCAAAGGTGGACATTAAGATGTAACTATTTTTATATATGATATATAATATGTTTATGTTTTACTTATGCTTCTGTATTTCTCATTTATGGCATACTTTATTATTTCCATTATGGGTAAACGCGATAATTTCATTTTAAGAAGTGCGGACTACCGCCCCCTCAAAGTGATTTGAATCGTTAATGCCATATGTGGGATGTATAAAGGATGGAGTAAATGGTATTATACACTATATTATAATGGAATTATATTATAAATTTATATCATTATGATTTCATTCCATTAAATACGAAATAGAAATGAAAGTAGCGTTCATGCGTACGTACGACTTACCGTCTCCATGAACGGTGCATTTCATTTCTTACCTCTAAATGTTACGTGACATTATGAATGAATGTATATAATGTATATATATGATATATATGATATCTAAATCATGAATATAATTCTGGATATAATGGATATTTCACAACATGAACAACTTGTAATTATAAGAAGTTTATTTTTGACTCAAGTACCAAAGATCGATAAAATGACCGTTATTAACTTAAATAATTAAATAATGTTCATAACATGGTAATAAGTGATATAAATGGAATAATGAACATGAAAATGGTTCTTAAGTAAATATAAATTAACTCTAGTTTATTATTCAGGAGGTTAAAGAACGGTCGAGTCAGGACAAGACGCAAGGTAAGGGAATTTCTTAACCCAAATTCCATTCTTTGGGTTAATCTTCTACTTTCAAATTATGTCATGATATTATTATGTATTATTTTGTATTTTTACTTTCTTTATGTGTACCTATAGTGAATACACATAATAGATCTATTTTATTTTAAAAATGATCTTTTTAAGGACTTCGTCTCAATCTCCTTTCATTGAGGCATATTTGGTTTTATACACAACTTTCTTTTATACGGTGTATAAACCCCTTTGACTTTTACGTTTATTCAAAAGGAATCTTATTTATATGAAGCGTTTTGCTAAACGACAAAAGGGAATGTTTTTCTTTCCGTACTTATGCGGCGACAATGACTTCTCCGCCGCCGTGACCATTATTTGAGTTTCGGCTTCCTCTACAAGCCATCACTTTTTTTAATGAAAAATAAATACAAAGTTTTAACTTTCTTTTATTTTGGTATTGAAAATGGTTTTGAAAGTGTTTTTATTATATTAATGTGTTGTATTGATATCTTGTGATTGAAATGTGGAAATGTTATGTTTCCTTTATGCATGTTTTATGTGATACGATTATATTATGGTTTATGATATGTTTAAACCTATTCATATGAGGAATGTATTGGACTTAATAAGTGACGGGTGGAGCCCGCTATATCTCCTCGATGCATCGGTAGGTCTCATGAGACAACTAGACGTGGAATTGGCCGAGGCCTTTTCTCAATTTGATCTATGGTTTTGGCCGAGGCCTTAATCATTTTAGACGTCTTGGCCGAGGCCTTGACAAAATGTTTCAGAATGTCTGGCATTATACATTCCATCATTATGAAAATGGTTATTGATGTTGCATGGGATTATTCGATTAGTAGAATATCCATGTGAGTAAGTAAATGGAATTATCTCATTTTATTTTTGCCATATTATGCTAAAGTTCAAGTTTAAAAAGGATTTTGTTTTAGTTATACATTGCCTTAAATGTTAATGATTATTTATGAAAGCTTCCGCAATATTGTTATCCTTACTGAGCATCTGAGCTCACCCCTTTCAATGTTTTAATGTTTTCCAGGATGTGAAGAAGTATTTTATGAATGACCTGCAGGGATAGTCAGAAGAGGATAGAAGTGTGGACTATGGAGACTATGTTATTATAGTTTTTCACTTTGTGATGTAATGTAACATTTATGAATGTATCTAGTGATTCCAAGGCTACTAAACTAATCGGTCTTTCGAGACTTGATCTTTTGTGATCATGCCAATGTTACGAAGTAATGCACCAGCTCTGGGTAGCTGGGGTCGGGGTGTTACAACATATGTTTATGTTATCATCCGTTTGTTAGAAACATTTCATTGTCACTCGTTATTTGGATATAACCCACTTTATGTTCTTATGCAATATTTGTCAAATAAGTTCAGCTTACACATCCTAGGTTATAGATAAATCATTTACATAATTATATTGTTATAGTTTATATTATGTACATTCATTCAATTCATACTTATACTCATTTTTTAATGAAGATCATGTACAATGAATCTCATCATGTCGTGGAGACGGTAGGCCATACGTAAGCACGATGGATGATATCATTCCAAAAACTGTTGAATGGTATTGAAGTGGTAGGTGTATAATAATTCCGAATTATTAACATGTTATAATATTCATATATAGTTATTTTTTCCATCATTATACCCATCTATGTTTGGTGGTGATGAAAAAACTAATTACACAACAACGTGGAGACGGTAACCCGTACTTACGCACCAGTGGTGATTTCGTTTGTCATAGGATTGCTAGAAGGTAAAATGTGGTTGTTTCATTTTCATAATAACATATAATTATATGATTTATTTTTTCATATTATTGAATATTAATAAATTTTACCAACTTCATAAAGAGATCAACTATAACCAAGTTAGCATTATTTCCTTTGGCTGTTTTAAGAAGTCCAATGAAAACGTTTATAGTGATGGTTTCCCATTTTCATTTTGGTAAGGGAAACAGTTGTAATATCCCCGTAGTCTTTTGTCTCTCAGCCTTAACTTAATGATAGACCATGTATCGAGAGACATATTTGGTGACATATCATTTCATTCCATCCCACAAGAAGTACTCTTTCAGATCCCTGTACATCTTTGTGATTCTAGGTTGAATAGAAAATGAAAAAATATGAGGATTATCTATTAAAATATTAATTAATTCTGGTATGGGATGAATAAAAACCTAGTTCAAAAACCTTATTATTTCATCATAATCATGATTGAATTGAGGAACATTTCTCACCTTCTTTTATATCTCTACATCTTTCTTCTGTGCATCCTTAATCATAACTTGCATTGATGGTTAATCATTCATTTGAGAAAGATATGATTTCTCCCCTTCCATAAAATTTCAAGATCCATCCTTTTATAATACATAAATATTGGATAATTTGTGATCCTCATCATAGATAGGATAAAATGGACTGGTTGACTTAATGCATCTGCCACTATGTTTTCTTTTAAAGTTTGATATTTTATTGAGTGGTTGTTATATTCAATCAACTCCAACCATCACCTTTAGTGCATATTCATATCCTTTTGTGTTAAAATATACTTTAAACATTTATGATCAATATAAATATCACAACATTTACCATAAATATAATTTATTCATATCTTTAATGAAATAATTACCACAGAAAACTCCAACTCATTAGTAGGGTAATATTTCTCATATATTTTCAACTTTCATGAGGTATAAGATATCACCATATCATTTTTCATGTGAACAAATCACATCCCCTTCATGGATGCATCACTATAGATCACAAACTATTATCCAATACAAGGTAGTGTGAGCACAGGTGCACTGACTAAGCTTCATTTTAGATATTTGAAATTCCCTACACATTCCTCTATCCAAAAAAACATAACTCCTTTCCAAGTTAACGTGGTGAGTGGATTAGATAATCATGAAATATATTTAACAAAATTTCGATAATATCCCACCAAACCAAGAAGACCTAAAATCACATATACCATTGTTGGTCTCGACCATCTTTCAATAACCTCTATTTTTGCTCGATCTATAGATATCAATTCTCTTGACATTATGTGACCCAAAAATGAATCATTCTAAAGCAGAAATTCACACTTGGTTAATTTTTCTGAAATTTTCTCCTTTCTAGGGGTATTCAGTTAAATAATAAACTTGTCTTCATGTTATTCATTTCTCTTTGAATAGACATGAATTTCATCTATAAAGACTATTGGAGTTGGTGGTCTAGAACCAACTACATTGTACTTTATTAATTAATAAAAGCCTTATCACATCTTGATTGTTCTTATGCGTGACAATGCATGTGATAATGTCCTAAGGACAGCTGTTGCATTAATGGGTCATAGCGGATCCTTGCTATGATGAGAACCTGGAAGTGCCATATCATTATTCTTGAATGTATGTTCTATGGCCGGATGATATTATTTTATGGACACAAATAATACAGGTCATTAGGGGTGAGGGCTCATAAAACTTTGAGGTACCTTCTCATGGTGTGCTCCCTTGGTAATATCCAGGAGGATATTATGAGAACGATATCTGCCAATAGGAAATCCACATTTCATAGTGTCATTGGATGTTCCTATCTGCAGATGTGTGTATTGGTCCTTAGACTTTATGATTATTATAAATGGGTATTACACCTCACACACTTAGATGTATTGAAGAAAACTGTGACGACACACTGTTCCCAGCGAGGTAGGATACGTTGGGTGCGTCACGAGTAATACTGCATTAATAGATAATACGAGAAAGGATTTTTCCCCTCTATTCCATAATGGAAGTAGATATCTCAGGCCATATGATGGAATTGATATAGCCTAAATAAATCCATGGCCATGGTAAGGTATGGGCGAGTTCAATTCCGGGAAGTCAAAGAAAGAACAATCAAGCACATGGGTTGATGGCACTAGCATGCAACCCACTTGATTAGATATATCAAGACAAAGGGATTATATCACATGGTAAGCGTTCGTAGGAGATGACACATCATTGCGGTGTTAACTTCTTTCTCTATGGGTGCCTTGGCATGTTGCTAGATGCTAACCTTGGACTTTAGGCAGGCTCCACCTAATGCCACTGAGAAAGAGGCCTAGAGGGTCATACACTAAGTGTGTCCATGTATCTCAATTAAATATTAATTTAACAAGTTCAATAAATATTATTCCTGACTGTGGTTTAATAATTATTTAAGGATGCCTGATTGCATTTATTTCCACACTAGTTATTAGAGAGAATATATTGTGGGTGAAATAAAATATTTGTTAGCGAGTAATGCAATTACATTTATTTAAGAAATAAATAAACATTACTCATGGTCTAATAAATGTGGTGGAAAAAAATGGAAAAATAAAAGTACACGCCGTGTATATTAAATGTACACGCCGTGTAGTTTTATGGAAGACAAGTACACGCTGTGTATTAATTATTACATGCCGTGTAGTTTTCCAGTCGAGAATTTGGAGGATAAAGTATTGTTTATTTAATTAAATGATATTAAATGTAATACGCTGGGCGAATGTCAAGTAATAATTATAGTCAACTACCATTATTATGACATGGGGTATTGTTAAGAATTAAATGAAATTATTAAATACTTTTGGGTAATTAATTCATTTTATTATTCTTGGTATTATAAATCCCTATTACATTATTCTCAAGAGATCGAGCCATTGTTGTGCACAACGGTTTTTTGGAAAATACTCTCAAGCCAAGAGAGAATTCCCTTTCCACCAAGAACGCTTTCAAGTTACGAGAGCGAGATCCTCCCCCAGATCAAGGTGGTAGAAGGTGGACATCGCAAGCGAAGGTTCTTCAGTTCTAGCACCTAAGGATCCCTTCGGCAATGTCCAGAGATACGTGGAGCATGTGTGGATCACCGCTAGAGGAATCATGTACTTGGATTCTACGACCCAGCGACAGATCACATGATCGTGACCGGAGACTCCAACGAAGAAAGAATCCCACCGAGGTAATTCTTATGAATTAATTAAATTAATTATAACCAACATATGACAATCCTATCTCAATGGTTCCGGGACTCTTATTTTCTTTTTCTCTCTTCGTTCTATTCTGAAGATCTGGTGTTTTGTATCGTGACAAATCTCATATTGCACTTCGTTTAACACTAATATTAAAGTTGGGAAAATCCACCAACGCGCTTCCGCTATGCCCGGAACCTTCAAGTGGTATCAGAGCGGTCATATCATTGATTATAATTATATAGTTTTTCGTTTGTGATTTACTCATTTAATAATTTAGTTATTTCAATTCATGTTTAATCATTCTGGAAATCTGAATGTCGAGATCTGTTCCTCCTCCCTCGTTTCTTGTTCACCTCACAGAAACGAATATTTTCTTTTAATTTTGATTAAAATAAAATAGAGGAACTCATTCAGAGGATCCAAACGTTTTTGGCCGTACAACACCAGAATACACGGCGTGTATTCAGAAGTGCACGTTGTGTAGTCCAGGTTCAATGCATTGACTGATCCGCCAAATCAGGCCATGTATTGGATTATTTCTAAAAATTTAAGACACTGTGTGTTGACCAGAAATAGGTGTCACACGGTTTTTGGATTACACGCTATGTGGTCCAATGAACATGGCGTGTAGTCCCTTCGGGTTAGGGTTGGGTCGTGTACCCCGTACACGGCTTGCCCAGCTAGAAACTGTGTAACGCGGAAAATACACAGCGTGTGAACCACTGTACACACCGTGTACTCCGAAAATTTCCAAATTACATTAACACGCCATGTCCCCGAGCGTATACTTCAGATGGACGGTGAAGAAAAAAGTACATGTCGTGTAGTCGGAACTACACGCCGTGTACTCACCTAAATTACATAGATTTATTAAAATTTATTATTATATTATACAAACCCTTGAGACGTGTACCATGGTGCAGGTGTAAATATTAGGCACAACACGTGATAGGTGTTTTATATATATGTGTTTAATTTAACATCTGCGTAATGAACGAGAATTCACAGGTTTGCCTCCAAGGTACATGTTATGTAAAAGGATAATTTTAAATGAATTTATTTGTTTAAAATTATGGTGGATGAGAATCTCAAGGAAATTTAGATAAAGGGTTTAAGATAAAAGGATTGATTAATTAAAGATAATTAATTAATTTGAGCGTGATTTATCTTAAACAAGAACGATTAAAGAATTGAATGTTAGTTTTATTTATGCATAAATATCATTGAATTTATGGATGATCATGACCTAGACCGAGACCTTTGTATGTGAATGGTTTCTTTTAATTAATTTATTTAAATTAAATATGTTGGTCTGTGAGCCATCTCCTCATTAATATGTAGGGCATGCGCGCCCAATGATTCTTTTTGTAAAAACCCCTTTTTACCCCTCACCTGCGTGTGAGATAAATGCATATGTAATGGATGGAGCTCCCAAGTTAGTGGAGGCGGCTCAAGTCACGAGCCAAGGTGAAACCAATCCAAGGAGATACATAGGTAGACAGGTGGAAAGCTGTAAACACAAACCCAAAAGGTTCAAGGTGTTTCTCCCCAAGGTCTTGGGTTAGTTTATCCACAGCTAGATAAACTAAACAATACAAATGATCATTATCATACCATTTATTTTATTTCTATTAGTTGCAAGGTTTATTTATTGTGGGTGTGTTTTCACGATCACACAATTAATGAATTAAATGAGCATGCAAGATGGAACTAAAATAAAACTGGATTATACGTAAATATTATCACAGACATGGTAAATCAGTTAAGTAAATCCCACCTAATATTAACAAGCATGTAATCAAAGATAATTAAATGGAAATTTACTCATAAGGATATAATCCCTCAACAGAAATATTAAGTCAGGATAGCCTTCCAAAATCTTGGTTAGAATCGAACCATAGTTCAATGTGCTTGACCAACCCTAGTTGGGGTGCTTTCAATTATCGGGGAAATCAAATTCATGTTTTTCGGTTGACTTGACTTGTTTCGCATCAAGGGTTGACTGCCACAAAAGGACTTGATGTGAACAAGAGGCAAAGGATGAGGAAATCTAAAATGATAGGATTTCAGGATTGGGGAGTCCACTCAACGGATCAAGGAGCTGCGAGTTAAATGCAGTTGGCATTTGGAATGCCTACCTAAAACCCTTCAAGTTGCTTGACCAACCCTAGTTTCGGTAATTTAAAGGGAAATATGGATCCTTACCACTAGAATATTTAGGCAACGGAATATTCTGAAGTCAATGGTGAGGGCTATTGGATTTCGAAAAAATAGTGGGAGACCAATAAGTATTAATTTATTTATTTGTCTCAATTTTTGTAATGACGTACTAAACCTTTGATCATATTAATTTGTAAAAATGTCAAGAAAATGACTTCAAACTTATCATTGCACACCATACTCGAGAAGGAAAACCTTCTCACCAGCACCAATTTCTAAGAGTGGTAGCGGAGTTTATGCGTCATCCTTCACCACGAAAGGAAATTGTATGTGCTGGAAGAGCCTATTCCAGTTGAGCCTGAGAAAGAGGCTAGTGATGAGGAATTATCTCTCTACATGAAACACATGGATGATGCCATAGATGTCCAATGTTTCATGCTATCGGCCATGTCCAATGAGCTCTTGAAGCAACATGAAAACATGGTCATGTATAGAATGATGTCTCACCTTAAATATCTATACCAAGAGAAGGTGAGACAAGAGAGGTTTGAGATCTCCAATGCTTTGTTTACAACTAAGCTTAGAGAGTCTGTGTCAGCTTGGCCTCATGTAGTCAAGCTTATTGGCTACATTGAACGCCTAGACATCTTAGGGATTAAATTCCCGGATGAGTTGCGTACAGATCTCATCCTATCATCACTGCCGAAGACCTTCTCTTGCTTCATTTTCAACTATAATATGAGTGGAAATGAGAAGAGTATATCATATCTTCTGACCTTGATTCTCCAGGTAGATAAGGACATGTGGCATGAAAAACACGTGGTCGTTATGGTGAATAGTAAAAGGAAGGACAAGGCAAAGGGGCCAAAGACTTATAAACGGTCTGAAGCCCCCGAGCACCTTCCCTCCAAGAAGGGGAAGATCCAGAGGTCAGGCAAAGAACGGGAGGTGGTGTGTTTTGCATGTGGAAAGCAGGGTCACTGGAAGAGGAAATGCACCCAAAAGCATGGGTATGCTAAAGGTGTGTTCGTTATCGAGTGAAATCTTTCTATTTCTACACATTGGGTATTAGATACAGCTTGTGGGGCTCACATCTATATTCAAATATAGGAACCTCGTAGATTTAGACAGATCGCCAGAGGAGAGGTGGATCTTCGAGCTGCCAATGGCGCAAGGCTGGCTGCGTTAGCTATTGGTGACTACCACCTCTCATTGCCAACTGGCATGATTTTGGTATTACAAGAATGTTATTTTGTGTCTAGTGTTACCAAGAACATAATTTCTGTATCTTGTTTGGATATTGATAGATTTGTTTTCACGTTTGGAAATAAGGGTTGTCTCTTTTATAAGAACAATGTATGTATGGTATGGAAAATTTGAATAATAGTTTGTATGTATTAAATTATGAAAACCAAGTGTTGGAAATCGATAACAAAATAGACTCACATGACTCATACATCACCCAGTCGTGGCATCACCACCTTGGTCATGTGAACGATAAGTGCTTGATAAAGCTCTGCCAATATGGCTATTTATAATCAACTGAGCTAAAACCACTTGATAGATGTCATGCTTGTTTACAAGGTAAAATGACCAAGCCGCCTTTCGGTGGATAGGGTGAAAGGGCCATAGAGCTTCTAGGATTGGTAGACATGGATGTATGCGAACCATTTCTAGTAGAAGGTAGAGGTGGATATTCTTACTTCATTACTTATACTGAGGATTTGAGTAGATACAGATTTGTCTACTTAATGAGGTATAAGTCAGAAGCCTTAGAGAAATTTACAGAATTCAAGAATGAATTATAGAATCAGCTTGGTAAGAAGATAAAGAAGCTTCGATCGGATCGAGGTGGAGAATATCTGAACCAAGAGTTCACCGATCTTCTACGGGAATCTGAGATTCTATCTCAGCTCACTCCCCCTTATACACCACAGTGGAATGGTGTTAGTGAAAGGAGGAACCACACCTTATTGGACATGGTGAGGTCGATGATGAGTCATGCGGATCTTCAGTTATCCTTTTGGGGATATTCATTACAAACCGCAACATACACATTAAACCGAGTACCAACTAAGGTGGAAAATGGAATTCCATCCGAGTTATGGAATGGAAGGAAACCCACTTTGTCGCACACATGTGTATGGGGATTCGAGGCGTTTGTTAAGGCCTTATCAGGAAAAAAACTAGCACCCCATGAAACAAAGTGTATCTTTATAGGATATCCCAAGGAAACGAAAGGATATTACCTATATAACCCTCAAGACAAGAAAGTGACTATTGCCAGACAAGCCATCTTTCTTGAGAGGGAGCACATCTTCAGGAAGGATAGTGGGAGAAATATTGACTTCAACGAAGTTGATGCTCAAGATACACAAGAGTTGGTACTGGAACAGGTTCCATAGGACCCCATGGAAGTGGTTCCAGAAACACAAGTACTGCGTAGGAGCTCAAGAGAGGTAAGCGAACCAGAGTGATTTGGTTTCCTAGTCATCAAGGACGGTGAATCATTATTGTTGGACAATGATGAACCTCTCTCCTACAAGGAAGCAATAGAAATATCAAAAGCTGCAAGATGGCTAGAAGCTATGAATTCTGAGATTGATTCCATATACCAGAACAATGTTTGGGTTCTGGTCGATGAGCCAGTTGATGTAATGCCTGTTGGATGCAAATGGGTATTCAAGAGAAAGATGGACATGGAAGGTCAAGTTAGCACCTATAAAGCAAGTCTAGTGGCTAAAGGATTCAAACAGCGTCAAGGAATTGACTATGATGAAACCTTCTCGGCAGTTTCCATGTTTAAATCCATAACAATCATACTTTCCATAGCATCTTACCATGACTAGGAGATTTGGTAGATGGATGTCAAAACAGAATTCCTTAACGGGAACCTTCAGGAAGATGTCTATATGACACAACCAGAAGGGTTTGTGACACTAGGTGAAGCCAAACGAGTTTTCAAGTTGCAGAAATCCATTTATGGATTGAAGCAAGCATCCGAGTCATGGAACATTAGATTTGATGAAGCCATAAAGGAATTTGGTTTCATTAAGAACGAATGTGAGCCATGTGTTTATAAGTGGTTTAATGGGAATGCGATCGTTATCCTAGTAGTATATGTTGACGACATATTGCTTATTGGAAACTATGTACCATCCTTACAGTCAGTTAAGGACTGGTTGAACAAATGCTCCTCCATGAAAGATTTATGTGAAGCAGTCTACATTCTAGGGATCAAGATCATTCGTGATAGATACAAGAGGCTGCTTGGACTAAGTCATGGTACATAAGTTGACTAGATACTAAAGAGATTTAGTATAGAACAATCCAATAAGGGATTGGTTCCAGTGTCACATGGACTACATCTTTCTAAGAAAATGTGTCCTCATACATAACAAGAGAAAGATATAATGAGAAAGATCCCATACACTTCGGCTATAGGATCCATCATGTATGCCATGTTATGTACCAGGCTTGTTGTTGCCTATGCACTGAGCATGGTAGGAAGATATCAAGAAGATCCAGGAGAACAGTATTGGACTGCTGTTAAGACTATCCTTAAGTATCTGAGAAGAACTAAAGATATGTTCCTGGAGTATGGAGGAGACGAGGAGCTTGTCATCAAAGGGTATGCTGATGCTGGGTTTCAGACAGATCAGAACAATCTGAAGTCACAATCTGGATATGTTTTTTGTCTTAATAGAGGAGCTGTGAGCTGGATGAGTTCAAAGTAGCCAGTTTTCGCTGATTATACAATAGAGTCCGAATATATAGCAGCTTCTGATGCAGCCAAGGAAGCCGTAAGGATTCAGAACTTTGTCCAGGAGCTCGATGTGGTTCCTAGAAGTAAAGATCCCATTATATTATATTGTGATAATACTGCAGTAGTGGCTCTTGCAAACGAACCAAGGTCACATCAACGGACAAAGCACATACTCCAGAAGTACCACCTCTTGAGGGATTTCTATCGGAGGGGTGAAGTTGCATTGAGCAACGTGCCCATGAAAGATAACGTGGAAGACCCCACGACTAAAGGTCTATCTCAGCAGAAGCATGGATATCATGTGAGAGCTAGCGGGTTAAAGGATGTTAGTAGTTGGCTCTAGTTCAAGTTGGAGTCTGTTGGAGTTGGTGCTCTAGAACCAACTACTTTGTACATTATTCATTAATAAAAGCCTTATCACATCTTGATTGTTCTTCTGCATGACAATGCATGTGATAATGTCATAAGTACAACTGTTGCATTAATGGGTCATAGAGGATCCCTGCTATGATGAGATCCTAGAAGTTCCATAACACTGTTCTTGAATATATGTTCTATGGCCGGATGATATTATTTGAGGGACACAAATAATACAAGTCATTAGGGGTGAGGACTCATAAATCTTTGTGGCACCTTCTCCCGGTGTGCGCCCTTTGTAATATCCAAGAGGATATTATGAGAATGAGACCTGCCAGTAGGAAATCTACATTTCAAAGTTTCATTTCATGTTCCTATCTATGGACGTGTGTATTGGTCCTTCGACATTAAGATTATTATTAATGGGTATTACAACTCACGCACTTAGATGTATTGACGAAAACTATGACGACACACTTTTTGCAGTGAGGTAGGATATGTTGGGTGCGTCACGAGTTATACTGCATTAATAGATAATGCGAGAAAGGATTTGTCCCTTCTGTTCCATAACAGAAGTAGATATATTAGGGCCTTTGATGGAATTTATATAGCCTAAATAAATCCATGGCCATAGTAAGGTATGAGAGAGTTCAATTCCAGGAATTCAAAGAAAGAATAATCGAGCACATGGGTTGATGGCACTAGAATGCAACCCACTTGATTAGATATATCAAGACAAAGGGATTATATTACACGGTAAGCATTCGTAGGAGGTGACACGTCATTGCGGCATTAACTTCTTTCTTTATGGGTTCCATGGCATGTTGCTAGACACTAACCTTGGACTCTAGGCAGGCTTCGCCTAATGCCACTGAGAAAGAGGCCTAGAGGGTCACACACTAAGTGTGTCCATGTATCCCAGTTAAATATTAATTAAACAAGTTAAATAAATATTATTCCCAACTGTGGTTTAATAATTATTTAAGGATACCTGATTGCATTTATTTCGACACTAGTTATTCGAGAGAATATATTGTGGGTGAAATAATATATTTGTTAGCAAGTAATGTAGTTACATTTATTTAAGAAATAAATAGATACTACTGAAGGTCTAATAAATGTGGTTGAGAAAAATGGAAAAATAAAAGTACACGTAGTGTATATTAAATGTACACGCCATGTAGTTTTATGGAAGACAAGTACATGTCGTGTATTAATTATTACACGCCGTGTAGTTTTCCAGTCGGGATTTTTGAGGATAAAATATTGTTTATTTATTTAAATGATATTATATGTAATACGATGGGCGCATTTCAAGTAATAATGATAGTCAACTATCATTATTATTACATGGGGTATTGTTAGGAATTAAATGAAATGATTAAATACTTTTGGGTAATTAATTCATTTTATTATTCTTAGTATTATAAATCCCCATTACATTATTCTCAATAGATCGAGCCATTTTTGTGAATAATGGTTTTTGTAAAATACTCTCAAGCCAAGAGAGAATTCCCTTTCCACCAAGAACGCTATCAAGTTACGAGCACGAGATCCTCCACTGGATCAAGGCGATAGAAGGTGGACATCGCAAGCAAAGGTTCTTCCGTGCTAGCACCCAGAGATCCATTCGGCGACATCCAGAGATACGTGGAGCACGTGTGGATCAACACTAGAGGAATCTTGTACTTCGATTCTACGATGCAATGAAGGATCACAGTATCATGACCGGAGACTCCAACGAAGAAAGAATTCCACCGAGGTAATTCTTATGAATTAATTAAATTAATTATAACCAACATATGAAGATCCTATATCAATGGTTCTGGGACTCTTATTTTCTTTTTAATTCTTCATTATATTCCAAAGATCTTGCGTTTCATATCGTGACAGATCTCGGATTGAACGTTGTTTAATGCTAAAATTAAAGTTGGGAAAACCCACCAAGGCGCTTCCGTTGTGCCCGGAACCTTCAATGACTACCAAAAAATGATCAATATAGTCTAGAAAGACAATATTAATTTAATCTATGAAGATAGTAGGATAGTTACTAAGACCAAAAATAATCCCTATAAATTAATAGTTTCCATATTTTGTACGGAATTCCTCCTTTGTTATGTCCTTCATTTTTACACTTAACTGATAATATACTAAATGGAGATCAACTGGGTAAAGTATTGAGCACTGTATAGTTGGAAAAACAATTCATCAATGTGAGGAATCTAACGCCCTGAGCCTAGTTACCCAGAGTCGGTGCATTATTACATAACATTGGTATGATCACAATAAAGATAAAATCTCGAAAGACCGATTGGTTTAGTAGCCTTGGAAACACTAGATATATTCATAAAGTTTTACATTACATCATAAAGTGAAAAACTACTACAACAACATAGTCTCCATATTCCACACTCATATCCCCACATAAAATCCTTGTAGGTCATTCATAACTTACTTCTTCACATCCTGGGAAAAATAAAACATAGAAAAGGGGTGAGCTCAAATGCCCAGTAAGGATAACAATATAGCGGAAACTTTCCAAAATAAGCAGAAACATTTAAGGCAATGTATAACTAAAACAAAAGCCTTTTAAACTTGAACTTCAACATGGTATGGAAAAAGTAAAATGAAATAATGCCATTTACTTATTCACATGGATATTCTACTAATCGAATAATCCCATGCAATATCAATAACCACTTTCATAATGATGGAATGCATAATGCCAGACTATCATAACCACATAGTCAAGGCCTCGTGCCAAGACTACAAATAAGATTTTTCCAAGGCCTTGTGCCAAGACACTATTTTGTCTCATGAGACCTACCGATGCATCGAGTAGCTATAGCGGGCTCCACCCGTCACATAATAAGTCCAATGCATTCCCATATGAAAAGGTTTAAACATAACATAAACATTCGCATTAAAACTAGCATACGAAATGTTAATAATTTCACCATAAACTATGAATGGTATAAAAATAGCACATCCATAGTCAAAAATATCACAAAAACCTTCAATACAATATAGAAGTTCTGTATCATAATAAATCAACTTCAAATAAGCATAAAATCCATCAAAGGATGTTGACATAGATGAAATCAAAACTCTTTTTAGATAAATATCTCTTTCTATTTTGAAATCATTCAAGAGTCGTATATTTATAAAATAAAACATTTTCTTTGAAAATATTCTTATAAGCTTGTAAGGGAAGCTTCGACGATTTTATAACCATGGAAAATAACCACACCCGCCGTATATGTTAAAAAAACATTCTTACCTTAATTCTGTCGAAAAGGTTAAAAAGCACCTTGTTTGGAAAACAATGGAAAGATTACTTTATAAACCACTTATAAAAATTCAAACAAGGGTATAAATTACTTTAACACATATTCTTTTTTAAAAAGTAAAAATGTTTTGAAATACATTTTTAAGAAACATGGATGTGGATGATAAAGAGATCCCAGTAGATTATTACGTATAAACAACCTCGGATAATGGAGAGATTGTGAAATAACCCTTACCTTGTACTTTTCCTTTTTTGGGGTAGGTTAACCTCTTGCATAATGGTGAAATAATTGTTATTAAATTATACAGCAATCATATACATTAATATGATATCATATATGATCTTTTAACATTGATTTGTTAATAATATCTTAGTATTATCGTTGTTTCGGGTGTTAACTTACTCATTTTTTATATGTTTTTTTACATAATCCATGTTTGTAATTGATAGGTTGTATATTATTCATATACAGAATGATATCAAGTCCTTAAACATTATTTTTAAATCATCAAATGATAATTATACTTGAATGGATACGATGGAGAATGAATCTCATCGCGTTCGTGGAGACGGTAGTCCGTACGTACACACGAGCGAAAATATCATTCTTTTGATATTAAAATAATATATAAATGGATGGTATATCATATATAAAGAATAATTAACATGTTATATTTATTATTTACATGAGTTACACATCATTATTATACCCATCCAAATAACAATATATTGAATAACAATTACACCACGACATGGAGACGGTAAGCCGTACGTACGCACGTATGGTGACATGTTATTCAAAGGGTGGATAGAATACTGAATATGGTTGTACCATATTTATAATAACATCACAGTATATATATTATACTGGAGTTATTATTTTATAATGGTAAAAATAAAGTAAGAAGAAGTGGAAGAAGAAAGGAACTTGGAAAAGGGTGGTGAAATCATTATCTCTTCTTCGAGTTCTTCCTTTTGATTTGATCAAAAGGGATCCTTAGGTAGGATTTATGATCAATATAAGGCCTATAGGTTGTAGTGAGGGAAGTTGGGAGAGTATTTGGGCAGATTTTGGCCGAACCAAAAGGCTTTTAAGGTGTGAAGAAATGAGAAGGAAGAGTGCCCTTTTATAAGAGGGGTGAGGGGCACCTTTGGAAAAGCTAGAAATATTAATTTATAATAAATTCATATTCAGTTTCTAATTTCCCCAAAGTTGATTATTCAAAGGTTAAGATGGTTATGGGTCGAAAACAACTTAAAAAATAGAATTTAGACAGGTTTGGGTACTTATATTAACCTTATCTTTAAGTATTAACTCTAACTTAATTAGTTTCACTTTTACAATGTCTCTTTGTATTTTTATATTATATGGTTAATAAACTTACCATATACATCCCAGAGACCCCCCAAGTGGTCCATTAATGATACACCTATCATGATATAAGTCTCTTTTCCGAACCTTAGATTTTTAAGAATTTAATATCAATTAATAATATAATATTTGTTTTAAAAACTCTTTTGTGTCAATTTTGACACTATTCAATAGTTGATTTTTGTGAAACTCATAACAAAATGATTACTTCAAACTAATTTAATTAAATCAATACTAACATTTTATATTAACTTATAAAATTAGTGTAATTCATAAAAAGTCTCAAATTCTATTTATTTGGGTATTTATAATATCAATTATTTTAATTTTTCACTATTATTGTAATTACTGCATCATCATTCTGTCATAAATAAATTAAATTATATAATCTCTAAAAATTATAAATAAAATCTCATTATGTAGGAAATAGTATTAAATTTCTAATTAATATTTATAGTCGAAAATCCAACATATATAACCCTATGTAAAAATTGTTTTTTTAAAAGATATATGCTTGTGTCATTTTTGTATTCATTTTAACTTAATTAAAATAAAGTGTCCCTATCACCTACAAGTGGCTCCATGGGGTCCTAAAATCGACCCAAATATTATTATGGTCGAACATGTATCAACCAATAAGTTTAGGACACGTTTTAGGGTAATTTAGTACTATTATAATATTATTTTTTAACCCTTATTTACCAGATTTACCCTTAACCATGGTAAATAAAATATTTACCGCAGTAATTATTCAAAATGCCTAAAAATAAAATTTACCTATTTACACAATTCAAACATCCTGATTCCAAATATGGAATCCATTTTTCAAAATTCAAAACACATAAGTGGCAGAAATTAATTTAAAATTAATTCCCGTTGTTAAAACAAAAAGGGTGTTTTTAAGAGATAATAACTATCAAAAGATTGGCACTTTCTTATGTCCAGTTTAATTGTAAAATTATGTCCAATGACCAACATTATATTAAATGGTAAAAATATATTCTAAATATAATTTAAAACCACACAAATTCATAATTTATCACTATTAACTATTTTGATTAAAAAAGTTGTTTTTAATTAAAATTTATTAATTTTCACTATTCATCAAAATATTAAAGTTATCCGATATACCAAAATTTCACCATAGGCTAAATTCGATATTCCGAATCCAAAAATGAAGTCCATTTTTGAATATAAAATATATATAATTTCAAAAAGTAGGTATTACTATTCATAACGTCTAGTTTGATCGGTTGTGGTGTGTGTTAAAACTCGAAGTTGCGTACAACACACGCTACTATATTATTCAAAGGAAAGCATACCATAGAAGCTTGGGATGTTTCATTTAAAATTTTTGATGTCCCCATTTAGTCAAAAAGTTTAAAATATTGTATTTAAAAATGGTTCACTATTAAAAGTTGATAAAAGTGCAATACTGAAAATGAATTTGTTCTTGCATTATATCTAAGAAACTCATAATATGGATTCTAAAATTATAAGGATTATATAAAGTTTAAAATTTAGTTAATACTTTTCATAACCTCTTTTGAATGGCTTTTTTTTGGTAAGTCATGGTGCGATTGAACTCGGTGTTGCGTGTAGTTCAATTTATTGAATTATTTTGATGAAATAACACACTATGAAATCTTGGGGTGTTACAAGGAACATGATATTTGTTATTTACTGTGATCTTGTAATGTTCTGAATAATCTATGAAAAGTCTCATTGATCCATCTTTCTTCATAAAAAATAGAACTGGTTCTCCCTAGGGTGAAGCACTAGGGTGTATGAATACGTTATCAAGAGTCTATTTTAGATTCTTTTTCAATTCTTGAAACTCAATTAGGGATATATAATAAGGTGTATTTGAAATTGGCAAAGCACCCTGTATGAGTTCTATTTAAAACTCAACTTCAGGATTTTGTGGAAGATCTGGATATTCCTCTGGAAATACCTCACCAAACTCTCATTCCGTGGGTGTGGTCATATTTTTTATTATCTCCCCAACCATTTGAGATAAATAACCTTTATTTATTGGAATCATGACCAATAAAATGGAATAAATTTCTATTGGAAGGTTATATTGATATTTTCATCAATGGATGATAATAGATTGACATAGAATATGAAATGTGACTTCCCTTACTTGGAAATTATTATGTGCTTCATATATAGAACTCCAATCCATGGTAAGAATCACATCAAATTACCCAATAGGAAGGATCATAATATTTGAAGGAATCACATTCCTACAAACTTCAACCGGAAAATAATTTTAAACTTTTGACGCAACTGTTTTTCCATTAAGAGTTGAAAAATCTAACTCAACATCTTATTGTTGATTTAAAATTGATATATCCTTAGAATATTAATTATAATTAAAATATTCAGTTGATCCAAAATCAAATAAAAAAATTTCAACTTTAGAGTGGGTGGTGAGATTACCTTTCATCACTTCATTATCATATTCCTTGCTGCCGATAGTAATTTTATGATACTTTGCTTTTTGTTGGACTTAAGAGTTTGTTGACATTGTTCATCTTCCAAAACCGTTGTATTAGGGAATTGATGGGGATAATTCCCCACTTCCTTGCACTTATAGAATTTAAGTGTAGGAGGTCCATTCTATGTATCCTTTTCCTTATTCACATCAGTAGACATCTTTTTTCATCACATCAGCATTCAGCTACTCGATGACCTTATTTTCCACACATGAAACATTTATTTGTACATTTAAGACAATTCCCTCCATGTTTCATTCCACTATTTGAGAATAAGGGAAAAATCATTATCTTTTCAGTGTGGTATTTTGGTTTTCCATTGAATTAAATTTTTCTCTTCTTATCAAACCCATATGGTTGACGGGTTACTCCAATCCCCATTTCATCCTTGATATCATATCGAACTATTTCCTCATTGCTATTGATGTCTCTTATGGATAATTACCTTCAGATATATGGTTTTAATCCACTAAAGAATCGATCCATTTTACTCTCTGGTTGGATAATACTTCCAAAAACATACCTTACATGTATCGTAAAATTTTCTTTGTATGTACCAAAATATTCATCACCCTTCTTCTAAAGTTCAAGGATATCCTTCTCAATATTTGTTTGATGAATACGACGAACATACTTATTTAAAAATATGTTCTTGAATTGGTCCCATTCCATGGACTCAATTTCAAATATTTTCCACATATTCTTGATAAGATTCCACCATTGATCAACTCCACTTTAAAAATTATAGACTTCTACGATGGATTTATCATGTTCAGAACATTGTAGAACTGATAGTATCATTACCATTGTACTGATCCATTGTTCATCCACTAATAGATTAGAAGACCTGCTGAATGAAGGTGGATGTTGTCTCATGAAAGACTCAACATATTGTTTCTCCCACAATTGATAGATTGGAAGTCCTTCATGATTAATTTCCCCAAAATGATTTTTGATCATGGCTATATGATTTTTCATTCTTCCCCCATAAAATTTTGTTTCTCAGGGGGACAATAATTGCACTTTCCGTTACATTCATCATTAACGTGATTCCTTTGGGTTCAAGCCATTGACTAAGACTAAGAATCATATTGTGGGAAACATAAATCATAATGGGAAAACAACATGCGTCATAAAATAAAATTTCAATTTTGGAAACTTTTGTATATATCCTAGGATATTCTGGAACATATTTAAATCACTCGGATGTAATTGTAAACTATAAATAGACATAACCTTATGGTTCATACTAATGTTCTCCCATCCTATTCTCCAATAGTTAACAATAAATTTCTATGATACCATCTATAACATCACATAATTTAAATATAGAGATTACTTTAACATTGATGAATATTTATTAAATAACATAACAAAACCACGCTACGACTGTAGAGGTTTTGTGTCTTTCTAGAATTAAATACATAAACAACTACTTAATAAAACCTCTGCATTTCCTCTTTATTTCTTCATAGCTAAACTCTTTTTTACATATCTTACTTAATAGACTTGTTCATGACCTGGGGAAAAGAAACATATGAAAGGGAGAGCTAAAATTCTCATTAAGGTTAAACAAGGGAAATATCATTCACAATATAATCATAAGAACATAAGATTGGAAAATATTATCCTGCATATAAAAGATGTTAATATCATATCATGGGATAAATCATAAAATTAAAATATAACCCCAATAGTCATAACATAAGACATAAATTTTTTTTCATACACACATAAGCATTAAAAATAATTTCATATTAGTCAAATCTTATTTCCAAGACCATCATATAGGACAATGTTTATTACTGAACTGAGTTCACTCCATATTACCACCCTATATTACTAAGCCTAATTTACAATCCATTCCAGTCATGTCTATCTCAGGAGATATAAAATTTACCCAATCCACTTTAAGGAAATTTATGTCCCACTAATCTCATAATCAAACCATTCTTACGTGTTTCACAAAAACATAAATCATTTGTCATAGCATAACCCATGAAATAAACAAGGTTTCTTAAACATCATTCAATCATAATACATTTAAAATAAATGGATTTAATAAAAATAATTACATCATAAACAAAATCCTATTAGAGTAATAGTATGTAATGAAAGATAACCTTATGTTATCATAGGTGGGAAATAATTTTGATAAAATAGTTGAACTGAATTTCTAGAGAAAATATCCATTCTTTATAAAAAAAATATTTTCTCAAAATGCATTGTAATTTTAAAAGACAATAATTTAATTGAAAATAATATTAAAATTATTTAGAGTAATATACCTTGAAATAACGTGTCATGAAATCATAAAATTTTATTCATTCCATATATTTTAAAAACATTTTCCTTATAATTTTTTTTGGAAAAGTCAAAAATTAACACAAATAGAATAATGAGACAATATTCTTTTCATACCATTGATAAAAATTCCCCAAAGGGTAAAAATAACTTTGAAATTTTTAGAAGAATATAAATAACATTACATATTTAGGAAACATGGATGTTGATGACAAATATACCCCAGTAAATACTTACGTATAAACAATATCAGAAAAAAATATTGTATAATTATCCCTTACCTTAGGTCTCATATCCTTCTTATGTATCTGAACCTCATGTATAATAATTTAAATAATTATATTGACATATTCCAGAATCATAATAATTTTTATGATATCATATATGATTATATTATAATCCGTTGGATAGTATCATTTCATTGTCACTCGTTATTCGGATATTAACAACTATATGTTCTTATGCAAGATTTGTCAGATAAGTTCATGTTCCACTTCTTAGATTAGAGTTTAATCATTTACATAATGATATTATTTTAATAAATATATTATTTATTCATTCAATTCATGTTTACAATCAAGGTTTAATGACGATCATTTCGAATGAATTACATCGCATCGTGGAGACAATAGGTCGTACGTACGCATGAGCGATGATATCATTCCAAATATTGTTGAATGGTATTGAAGTGAATGGTTTATAATATTTTAGAATTAGTAAAATGTTATTATATCCATATATAGTTATTGTTTCCATATTTATACCCATACAATTATAGTGGTGGTGAATAAACAGATTACACAATAATGTGGAGACGGTAAGCTGTATGTACGCACACATTGTGATTTTATTTTTCAAAGGATTGATAGAAGGTCAAATATGTTTGTTTTATATTTATAATAACATATCAGTATATTATTGACACTAATTTTATTACTTTATAATTAATAAACTAATGAATAGGATGTAATAGAAGAAATATGTTTTAAATAACTGGTAGAAGAGATTACATCTTCCTCGATGTGCTTCCTATAAATCTCTTCTTGGAGCACTAGAGTTAGTCTCTAAAGATGACTAAAACCTATCGAATGAAAATAAAGATGGTTATAAGAAAAAAGGACTGGAGATGGCCGACCATAAAGCCTCTAAGTGATGTGAAATGGTTATGGAGTAGGTGGCCTTTTATAATTGAGGTTAGGGACACTTTTGGAAACACCATAAATAATAATTTATAATAAAATCAATCCCTTCAGAAAAACCTCCAAAATGTCCCAATTTAAAATATGAGATGATATAGGGTTGTAATATCTTCAACAAATAAATTTTGTACAAGTTATTGTTTCTATTTAAACCAGATATTTTTAATTAACAGTTAGTTATCTATGTAATTCTAATTCTGGGAATAACATTCTAAATATTTAATGGTTATAAATATTTACTTATATGGTGTTATCTGATCATAAATTAGTATTTTATAATATTTAAAATCACATTGTTAAAACATTGTAATTTTTAATTTTATTATTATTTTTAATTAATTTAATAAAATTTTATTTGTTGAAATATCAAGTGTCAATTTTGATAATATTAATTTATTTGACATTAAATAAAAATATCACAAAAGATAAATTCGAACAAAAATACTTAGTACACTCAAAAAACATAATAGTAGCCTAAAAAATTCTTTGACCACATTAATTAGTTCGTATGATATTTATTTTATTAATTTTAAAACCATTTATTTTATATTTATATTTAAAAAATAATTTTTAAATTACTATTTTTTCATCATCAATGGAAATTATTTAATCTCTAAAAATTTTAAATAAATTTATATGATGTGGGTAATTATATTTTACTTCTAGATACTGTGTATAGTCGATATTATCTCCTAGTTATCTATATATTAAAATTAATTTTCTTATATAAATAGAGGTCGTGACATTTTTGTCACATTCATTAGTTTTTATTACATTCATTTCATATTCATAGTTAAGAAACCATTAAGTTATTCCATTTTGAAAAATAGATGATAAGAGTTGAATTTAGGCATCCAATTGTATTTTTACCGATGTTAAGGTAATTTTATAATATTATTTATACACTTAATTACCCGATTTACCTTTAACCATGGTAATAAAAATATTTATCAATGTTACATTTCCTAATGCCAAAAATTAAAAACAACCTATTAAAATAATTTAGATCTAATGATTCCAAATATGGAAACCATTTTAAAAAATTCTACACATATATTTTGCAATAATTAATTTAAAATTAATCCCGTTGTCGAAATGATAAAACGTATTCAAAAAAATTATTTCAAGAGATTGATGTGTTTTTACATATGAATTTAATGTAAAATTAATTCCAATGACCTACATTATATTAAATGGTAAAAATATAATCTATTCAAACATTTAAACCATTCAATATTATCATTTATCCATATAAATTATTATAATGAAAAAACTTATTTTCAATTACAATTTAGCATATTTTTACTATTCATCATAGCATGAAAGTTATCATAAAATATCCGAAATTCATCCAAAGTAAATTTTTATAACCCTCTTCAAAAAAACAAATTTATTTCATAATATAAAAATTATTAAAGTTTCAAAATCATAATTTAAAATTGGTTCACCATTCAAAGGTGTAAAATTAAACATAAAAAATAGGTTTTTATACATCGAATATGGTTTTATGTATACCCTATGAATAAAATGTCCATTAGATGAATATAAAAAATATTTTATTAAGTATATAACACATATATATCACACAAATTTCATTACCAAATGTAATTCACTCAAAAATAATAATATTTAATAGATTTATATATTTCATAAATAATTGATGGCCAATAAATCTAGAATTCATTTTCTTAAGTTGGTTATAATTATTTGTTCTAACCTAATTTATAGGATATAATGGTAATTTTATAATAATGGCATCTCACCTTTCATTTAAACTCACAATTTCATGCAATTTAAGCTATTGAAGAATAAAAATTATTTAAGGAAAATATTTCATAAAAACATCTGGGTATTACAACAACCATTGGTAGGCTTGTTCCTCTGTCTCGATAGAGAAGAACTACCAAATTCCACTAGAAACCTCAAGAGGATCAGATCAAGAAAAAAAATTCCGATCTGATGACAGAATGATCCTTCTAACATGTTCCATCAAAGATGTATCTCAGCACATCCTAGAAATGATGGATGATCAGGCATCGATTACAGACCATGTCCTTCATATGTGTCAATATATCATAGAATTGGTGACAAAGGTGGGGAAACAAACCCATGTCCTAGTTTCTTGGAACAAAATAACTTACTCACAAAATAGGTTTGTCACTCTGGAGAAGTTATGCATCCCTTCTTCAGTCTAAGAGGTTTGATAACAACATCCCACGATATGGAGACAATTAGATCTGGAAAAAATACCCATCCCAATTGGGGGAAGCCAATCTAATGTGGTGGCTGCTCCAAGGAAGGCATAC
The DNA here is from genome assembly GCA_963277665.1 of Viscum album. Classification (NCBI taxonomy): domain Eukaryota; kingdom Viridiplantae; phylum Streptophyta; class Magnoliopsida; order Santalales; family Viscaceae; genus Viscum; species Viscum album. The sequence continues at coordinate 1,133,384,179 of OY728141.1, read as the reverse complement.
ATCCATGCTAAAACTCATGATTTCTATTGGTGTATCCCGGAAACCTCATAGGAACCAACAAAATAAGAACCCATATTTTAAGGCAATGCCAAAAAATGAAATGTTCCAAATGATACCATAAAAAGAGGAGCATATGCATGATTCCACACTGCAGAATATGGAGTTCTTGAAGCCCTCAATAAAACATCAATAAAGGATCAATTCCCTATGAATCCATTACCAAATTATAAAAGTGGATGAAGCAGTTGCAAAGGCCCTCCTCGCAATATTTCTACCAATAGATCGGAGGGTCCTCCTAAGATCACCCATGGGGGATTACTCCATGGGCCTGGAATGATCAATCATGAGAGACTATCTCCTGATGCCTATCAGGGTAGCCCTCCAGTGGACTAGAAGATTAGATAGAAAGAAGTCCCTTCCCTTGTTGTTTTTCACCATGATGGTCCTCCCCAGAGCATATGTGAAAAATTTTCTTCTCCTTGCAATTATATTTCATTTCATGATGGTAATGCTCTCCATGATGGAAACCATTACGAAGGCCCTCCCCGTAATGGATGTTTCTATGAAGGCCCTCCATTTAGAAACATAAAACAACAAGAATATACTACCATCATTGAAAAACATCCTTAAGGCCCTCTACAGAATGTAGACTATAGAAATTATCCATGTATTCAAATATCAATCCATGATAGTAGTCCTTTCCATCCTAGTAGTCATCGAGAAGGACCTCCCATCAGTGAAATCATGGAGCAAGAATGTCCTCCCATCACTGTAGCTTGCCCTGAAGGCCATCCCTATAGTATACACCGTATGAAAATTCCCAGTGATCAGGTATCAAGCTTCAATAGAATCCCTAGCCATTGTAGTACTAATTGTGAAGGTCCTCCCTATAATAAAAATTCATAATAGGAAGAAGGTCCCCCCCTTTCCAAGTCGAATATGAGGAATCCCTCTTAAGTTGAAGTGCTCTTAAATATGGAGTCATACATGTCAGACACCCTGTCTATGATGAGTGATATCTTTTCTCAACTAGTGGATTGTCCAAGGACACACTTATCGTTTGAGCCACCCCTGCATCATTCACATATTAATGAGGCCCCTACAAGCCCTGCTTCTTGGAACAAAATCATTATTAAGCTGCCAAGATGGTTATATCAATTATAGGAGTACCCAAGAAAAAGACAACATTTTATGTATCTCTTGAGAAGTAAACTAATTAAGGATGATATACCAGTTATGTACTGACCCATGACCACTTCCCACATTGACATACCAAGGGTGTTTTCTAAAGCATGAATGCATATCATTCACCTCAATATCTAGAAAACTATCCTCCAGCTAAAATAAAAGTTCATCCCCTTTGAAGTGTGTGTAGATCATATCAACATAATTTGATATATTTTCAATTAATTATCCTAGAATCTCTCCCATATACGTGGAGGCCACGATCAAAAATGTGAAAGAACGACCTTGAACTAGCATCCCTCCACGGACAACACAAGCTACATTGCCTCATCAGCGAATCCCCATCTGGAGTTCATATCTTGGGATGAGAAGAACATAGAGCTGGAAACTTAACCTCACGTCCCACCAAAAAGACCCCATTGGAAATTAAATCATGCAATTTAATTACCCAAATGTTGTAATCAAATGAAATCCATGGTCAGAAATGATGGAACAGTCAACCAGAACCGGCCTTGAGTAAGTCTCAAAAGCATCAGGCCCAATGAGATCAAGCCATCAAGAAACATCTGAGCCAGGAAAACGAGAACATCCATCAGGATTCCTGACTAAGGTAAGCAAACCAAAAAGTTGGTCTCATGTCATTGAATGAAAATAAATCCTGAGAAAACTCGGCTCCATAACCATCTTACACCAGTATAGGAGTGCATGAAATCAGAAGGTTTAAAAAGCCATAACTACTCCTAGAATATAGGAACAACCCTAGCCTACATGTATGGGGGAATTTTAAAATAAAATACCCCTATAAGATCAATGAATGTGGTCCATAGTTTATCAACGAAATAATGGTAGAAAAACTATCCCCCATGAATTGAGGCATTTTTACCTCAAATTCTTACACAACGGATTTTGGTCTTCTCATGTATGGGGAGAACGATGACCAAAGAGATCATCCGTTCTGTCTCGTGTCATGGTTCATACCCCTCAGAATGAAGGAATATTACGAAGTCAGCTCAGGTAACCCTTCGAGTCCATATTTTCCATGAAAAACAATGAATACCATAGAATTGAAGTATAATGTCCAAAAAGGGCGTAAGAAGCTATCCTACCATTCAACACTGGGTACAATGCCCCAAATGTTGTATGCATTAGTGAAGGTGGTGAATGTTAGTCCCACAAATCTCTTAGGAATTGAAAATAGTGGAGAGGATTTAAGAGAAGATGGTTCCCTCTTGAAGGCTTCCTAGGAAAATCCTAATGATGTGCATACACAGAATCAAAGAGAAGCCCAAAATTTGGGAACCACTCAGAAAACTCATTACTACCACCCTCAAGAATCCCTAAAAATGAAAAGAATAAGTTCTAGGTCATATATGACTCTCCTCCTCTTCCCCCCGGAGAATATGTGTCTCACATATGACGAATGATTCACATTGTTAGATGAATAGATGAAAGGGATTAGGCAGATCAATGCTGATCTGCATTGAGGAATCTATCTTTTTGGATGTGTTACTCTAGGAGAATGTCAATAGGTGTCCTCCAAAATGGTGCCTCTACTGCATGAACACATCCCAGTAAATTAAACTAGGCTTGGATTCCCACCCAATCCAGCATAGGGATGATCATCCTACTTGAATCCCGCCCTATATGAACATAGATACTTCCCTCCACTGGGTAAGTAGCTTGAATACATTCAAGAAAATCGACAAATGATACCCATGGTTGTGTATCAGCCCCAAATTATAGTAGTTTCAGTATGTCCAGCTTTTCCCCCTGCTATACCTGCCCAAGTACATGTCCGACAGGATATGCATTAATGGATCTTGAATAACATCGAGCAATTGATAGCCTGACTGGAAGCCATGGAAGGGTTGTGTGATCTGATACAACCAGAATGAAAACCTTACCATCATTAGGTGAGAAATGTTACGCCTATTCCAAACTTTAGGAACTCCATATTCCTGGTGTTCAATGGTTCACAAGACCTGAAAAAAATCTAATGAACAATACATCTTCCTATGACCCCATGATGGTCACCTCTGAGCAAAAAGAATCAGTGAAACATTGGTACTTCGTACAAAATATGTAGGGTTCATCCATGGTGTGGTATACTAGCTTTCCTGAAAACTCAATCAAAGACTAGGAGTACCTCCCGCGATAGTTTCTCATCCAATACACTTTTACATTTCTTAAGACAACAGTCAGTGATCTCATGAACATCAAGCAATGAGATAATGAAAGAGTTTCATACTTCATCACTAGATAGAAAGTCCTGACATACTCCCTAAACCATCCACTCCCTTATTATGAAATGATCGTTATGTGCATCGATAATCTTCATAATGAATTTTGGACACCACTCTTCTTAGTGAAGTACATATTTGGGCTTTATGATTTCTCTGCCATTTCCCAAAGGATAGAAGACTCCATGTAGAAAACCAATCTCAAGTCATGAGCAGTCCCAATGGCCCCATGAAAAAAAAACGGGAAAATAATAAGCAACTAATATCACCCTTAAGCCACCACCAACACCGAATCCAGTTGCGAGGCCTCCACAAAATCTCACAGGATCCCCTAGACATCAAAACCACCCCACCTCGACAAGATAAGAAAAGGGGTTCTAAAAGAATTTAGTTTGAGTAACAAAGAAATAATGTATAGTCAATCCGAGATGACCATTTACTTGGATACTTCTAGCCTCCATGAATTGAAACTTCCTCTATATACTAGAGAAAAATCAATCCAATGAAGTGGGTCTCGATGACCATTCAAATTATTGTCCCTACCACCAGATACCAGGACACACTATTCATCCATTTTTCATCTTCAAGAATCTATTACAAAAGATGGTGTATTATGGAAAAGTCAAGTTAGGATTGCCACCCACACAAGTGGGGCATGTATCCACCTTATACCTAAGAGAGGAAGAGGAGTGGAAAAGAGTCACCAGAAAAAAGAAGGAAAATTTTGACAGTTGGATGTCTCATAATATAGTCAACCGAGCTCATGATATCCTCCAGGAATAGTTGAAGCAACCAATCATTCCCCCAATAGCTCCTAATGGAACACAACCATCATCCTCTGACACATAATCCACTGAGGGACAAAAATACCAAAAGTAGGAGCTAGAAGTTGATCCTGCACCTAAGCCAAAACTAGTCTTGAAAATTTCAGACTTCATGCAAGAAGACTTGAAAAAAACAGGCACTGCCCTGCCAAAAGGGATAATGGGAACTGCCCCACCAAATGGTACAATGAGTAACAAACCGCCATATAAAACCATCAGATAATCAAATTAAGACATAATTATTATCGTATCAAAAACTGATCTTCGTCTCAATTAATTTCATTCACTTGATGTACAACTTCTTTGATGGGGACTACAGTCATGATCCCAAATTTCCTGCATCCAACCGATGACCTAGAGGAGGTGGCTACAGAGGATAAGGGTTTCTAGGAAGGCATGATCATGGAATGATTCAAATTACCATCCACACATATACTCAACCTATTAATGTTGTAGAAAACCATAGAAGGACCCTTGAGAAGACATAACAGGGGCCACATTGTTTCTCTCCCCCTGCCAAAAGAAATATGATTCTAATTATCTTATAGTATTAGTTAGAGGAAGAGCATATGTCTAATCACCCAAGAAGTACATGAAGACTAGTTCATACATGTATGGAAAGAACAACAACACCATTATCTCCTATCATATAGGCCAGACCATCAATGTCCAAAGCTCAAGAAACTAAAGTGCCCATTAAAGTGTATCTACAAGACTAAAAGCACCATACATTAGAGGATAAATATGTTATTATAAAGTAGCATACCTCAGTACTGGAAAAGCTATCGATTTTGGATTCTTCAAGTCATTCAACAGACCATATAAAGGTACTCATATAATCCTTACTAATTCCTTAGGAATTCAAGGCTGATGTAGTAGATTCCGAAGTCATTTAAATAGAAACAAATCTAAAATATTTCCAAATTCTATTATCCTTCATATATCAGAAAAAATTTGTCATCATAAATGTACACATCAAACCCTTCTATGTGCCTGAAAAAATAAATGGCTTTGATATATGAAAAATTTTCATTGAAAACCGCTCTGGAGTTAACCACCTCCCACTGCGAACACTCCGCCAGTTGGGCTATGAAGAGGAATTTCTGACACCCTAAACCCATAATCTACTAGGATATGAAAAAATAAAGTAGATATTGTTGGGTTGAATCAAACATGAATCTTGGCTTGGTGACCTCGTGTTTGATTCTGTGTTTCTGGATGTGATGAAAGGTACAGAAATCAATGTCCTATTGTGGAGGCCCTTGATGAATCATCTTGTTGTGATTACCTAGTAATTCTATCAATTCCACAAATATTTCTCTAAAAAAAGGTACATTGCACACCGATAAATCCCCATTCGAATTTCGTGAATCTCATTATAGTGATAAAAGCTTCTATGAACAGAAAGAGAACCAGTCTTTGGATGACAATGCCGATTGTATCACCACCCAGAATTGATTGTAAATGGATCACATCAATCCCTTCATAGATCATAATGAAGTGTTTGTATTATCCATAAATTAGGTTGAGGGCATAAGTTCATGCTCAGATGCGGACTCAGTTTTCTACATGATTTCCATTATAATCAACAATTCCAAGGGTGATAAAAAGTGGGCTTGCCCCCATGATGATGGTAAGGGATCAAATAAAAAATATCCCATCCCATCCTTGGCACCCAGAAAGTTATTTATAAGGAAAAAATTATGTAATTTCAGTAGAAGAATGCGAGGATATTCTATTCTCTTTAGAGAGTTCCCCGTAGTCAGTAATGGAAAAAGGAGTTGTTTCAGATTACATAAATCAGAGTTGAAATTCCTCTCCCAACACTAGAGAGTTCATCTCAATAATTCTATCACAATAATAAGAATAAGAAGATGACAAAGAGGAGGAATAAAAAAAATACCACAAATATCCCCTTGTATTCGAAGAAGGTGTCACCACCCCGAACGATGAACACACAGAGATATACCCAAGCACCAAAGACGACATGTGACCGACTCTGATTAGTGTGGATATAATTTTTGAGGAGAAAGAGGAATATACCTCCATCATAAAGAATAATTGAGTTTTTTTTCATGAAACTACATAGAAATTACATATGTTAATCCTAAGATCATCACTCATCACCTGGGACAGCTGGTAGACCGTAGTGGTTACTAGGAGGCTTCATGAAGGATCCACCCAATCCATGCTACAAAAATGGAGGCTGAAGTTAACAAACTAATCAAAGAAAACATCATTTTAAAAGTTCAATATACTATCTTTATAGAATACATAGTCTATGTAAAAATGAAATAATGGATAGATCAGAGTCTACATTGACATTAGGGACCTCAATAGGCACATCTTAAAAGATTATTTCCCAATCCTGATCATGTAATTTCTGATTGATGCGACCACTATATATGGGGCCCTCTCTTTCATTGATGACTATTATGTATAAAATCATCTCCCAATGGACCAAGTGGATGAATTATCCACTTATTTCAGGCCCCCTAGGGAGTATTCTGATATAATGTGGTGCAATTTTGTTGGAATAATGTTGCAGTTAAATATCAGCATGAAATGCATCTCATTTTCAAGCCCTCCTTTGGAATATTGGTTGAATTTTATGCCAATGAATTGGTGGTAAAATCTTGAAAGTGCTCAAGCCACCAGAGAGATCTTGAATTTTTTTTTAATAAACTGTGAAAACAATGTTTAAAGACAAATAACCTATAGTGTGTTTTTGGCGTTGCCTTTGGGAAATTCCATGGATTCATCATACGCCATCACAACATAAAATTCTACCTTGAAAATGAAAAATACCTATGTTCCATGTCACCAACTCACAACCTCACTATTGTGAGGGGACTCTAGGGGAACATGGCCTACATTCAGTGCTTCATAGCATACCTTGTAGGTCAGTTTTTTCAATTCACCTGATTGATGTAGAAAGGGGTCAGATACAAGTGGGATAAAAATTTTAAAAACGAATTTGACAATTTCATAAGATATATCCTAAACTCTATATTTCAGATGCAGTAAGATGAGGTAATACTAATCATGTTGTATGAATAGCCATGGAATTTTCACTAGGTGCTTTCGTCACACATAATAATAATGTCGGTCATGATAATTGTCTCTATTACCTTATCCAAACAATGATTGATATTGAGGATCTGTATTCATGAATCAAAAATAACTAATTAGACATAATAATTTCAATTTAGAAACTCATACATTACCTAAAACACCAAGATATTCCTCTGGTCTCCCTCTACAAACTGCTCAAGTATATCCTCTAACATACTATACTAACCTGCCACCTTTCACGGTGGGCAGTCATCCTAAAATAATTTTAAATATTGTATGTCCCATATGAATCCATCAAAGTCCAGTAATTATCTTTTTTTGGAAGATCGCCACTATTAAATTAATGACACCATTGGATACCAAAAATCATGATAAAGATGTTTTAACCACCCAAGAAGGCCCCTTGGTATGGGAAATGTAATTTGACAGTGCCTCCAGAAGCCCCATAGTGAAAAGGATGGAGGATAACTAGCTCAAAAAGGTAGGCTTGGGTGTTATACTCATATCTCCAGAAAATATCATCTTGCATTACTCCATCCTACATTCAATGGGGTGCACAAATAGTGAAGCAAAATAATAGACCCTCATTCCAAGGCTGGAGCTGCCACATCATGCTCAAGATGAATGCTTGAATTGAAACAGTGATTCTGAGATGGTCAACAAAATGTTCAAGGTGACTATGCCATTAAGAATTAAGAATTGAACCTTGGATGAATCATGTCCAAGTGATGATGGTAGAATACCCAATAGATCCAATAATGACTTACAACCCTCAGTCAGAAAATGATCAAGCTGATGCACTAGAAAATGCAACCACAACACTGGCTGATCCAGACAAGGATAATAAAATCATCAACATTTCCCACCATCTGATGGTATTTATTTTTATTAAAAAATACGAAAGAAATCGATGAGTTTTTTTACATTCATGAGTCTTATGGTCACACCACTAGCTAGACGACACCCATTAAAAATTACCTACATAAGGGGTAACTTCCACAATATTGGGATAGAAGAGAACATATGCATAGGTAGGTAATCAATTATGTCTTGTACTATAGTGCAAACTAAGAAAAGGTTCTCTAAAAATGAGTCCTTTATGGAGTCCTTATCAGGTGCATCGATAGAGTGGAGACTACTTCCATTATGAAATAATTGTACACTATAGATTATGGAGCACACAAATCAGTAGCAATGATCTCCCATCAATTTTGAAGGCTTGGATACTATTGGCCCACTATGATACAAGATTTTTCAATATTATCCATGAAGTTCCATCACTTCCAAGATTATGGAAATTATATTCACCAACCCTCAGAACTATTTCACACATCTAAGTACTCCATGCCATATTTCATATGGTGGATGGATGTGGTGGGACCCTATCCTCCCTCCACATCTAGAAAATTTATGATCATTCACACAAAAAAATGAAATCTTCTTCAAATGGGATGAAGTCGTTCCACATAAAGTGGATGGTGAAAAACATTGTTAGCTTTGTGAAAGACAACATCATTATAAGATTTTGCGTATCTCACATGATACTAAGGAATAATTATATGGAATTCTGCTCTAATGAGTTGGACATGTTATACTAGAAATATGGAATCAAATAAAACCATTCATCCCACTATCATGCAGTGGCCAATGGGAAGATAGAGGCTTTCAAAAAGCCTTTTTCCAACATAGTAAAGAAGATGGTAGAAAATTATAAGAAATTGTGGCCAGAAAAGCTCATTAATGCATTATGAGCTTACCAAAACATGACTTGCACTGCCACCCAAGCAACCCCATACTCATTACTAAACAATACATAGGCAATTTTTCCCATTTAAGTTTAAGTGGCATCACTCCACATTACCATATGTGATCAACTGTCCGTGGAAGAACAATCCCTAAATGGTTTGATGAGTTGGAGAGATTGAATGTGAAATGGATGCACACATTGGTCTATATGGATGTCTACCACATCAGATCACAAGAGCCTTAAAAAAACGTTCTCTATTTGTATTTTTTAGAAGGAAAGATGGTGCTTGTCCCCATAAACTTGATGATACTCTGGAAGAAACCTCCAAAGCTTGATCCATAGTGGGATGTTCCATATGTCATATGTAAGGTCTACTCCAATGGAGAATATGCCTTGATATCAATAAATTGAATACTCATAACAACTCCCACTAATAAAATGTTTCTGAAGAAATAATTCACAAAACAATGACATAGATATCATAGCTGCAAGATGTTAAACTGCATAATGACATAAAAATCCCCTTACTGAATAATGATAAACTGCATAAAATCATTATCCAAAAAAATAGATGTTCAACTTCATGATAGTTATTTTGTTCCAGCTAAAAGTTCGTCATGTATAAGTAAAATTCATTCAAGGAAAATATTGAAATACTCACCCCCCTTTCGTGCACAGGTAAGACCAATATAGGAAATGAAATCTTGAAATATGTGTGGCATGATTCCCATGCATTAGTGGGATAAGTAGAAATTCCTCAACCATCGGTCTGGGCATAGCCATCCCATGAAAAATAATGCAGATGTTATATCATCTATCAATCATACTATGTGTTAAATCCTTATCACTCCTTGTTTCGCACATCGAGTATAACTCAAATGTGCTTTGGATCAGTGGTAAGGGTTCCTTTGTGTAAAAATATCATATAGGAATATGATAGACCAAAAACCCATAGAGTATAAAACCAAAATTCCCCTCCCTATATATTTAATGGACTTATACAGGGAGGGAATTTACAAAACTGTGTATGGATTGATTCATGCCCTGCAGTATATGTAGTGACAGTGGATTTAGCATCTTGGCACAACCATCAATTAAAAAATGCCCTCATGTTTCCCTACATATTGACCAAACCTCTGTTTCAAACATTTAGTACTATGTGTGGTGTGATTCCTAACCTTTTAGGATATGTAGTGACATTCAGATCATCAATCCAAGACCATCCATCATAACCAAATAAAAATTCCCCCATCCCAGTGTATCAATTGGTCTTATACAGGGAGGGAATTTGCAAAACTACGTATGGATTAATCCCTTTTTTAGTATGGATACGTAGTGAAGCCCAAATCCTAGGTTTCGTCTCCATTGACAATAGGGTTATAATTCACATTAGTTTACCTTCGTCCATATCATATGATGTTAAAATGCATGGAATCTTCTAGAACTACGTATTTACTGATTCTCATCTCAGTGGGATATGTTGTGATTCTCGGATCTCATATCCTGATTCAACCATCATTTAAAATACAATCACCCTTAGTGTAAATAGACCAAACCTTTACATGGAGGATATTTCTATAACTACTTGTGGCTAGATTCTTAGCCATATAGGATACATAGTGACACCTTGACCCCAAATCTTGGTCTAGAAACTAAGAATCCAAAATTCCCCTTTTCCCTAATTATGCATCACAACTATGTAGGGAATTACATTCCAGAGCTACATATAGGTTGATTACTTCCCTTAAAGAATAGGTAGTGAATTCTGAATCCTCCATTCTGTTTCAATTGCTATTTTTTAAAAAAAATGGTTGATATTCCCCATCCTTTGTGCATTGGTCAGACTTGCACAGGGTAATCCATGAAAGATCATAACCGCGTGATATTAAATTGTAAGGTTGTTGAAGATTCGTGTGTGACCAAATTCTCAATGTTACGAGATCCCAAACATTCCTCCAATTTCCAAAAAAAATAAAGTGAAAAGAGATTACGGAAACTCAAAGTCTAAATTATGACACTAAGAGGGAATTAAAAGATCATGTTTTACACTACCTAAGAGCTTGATCTATGTAAGGGGTTACTTGATCCTCTAGGTAAATAACAGCTGGAATGTTTTTAATGTATCCATATACACTCTGGACACACATCAAAATCTATTCATTGAGTAATATTGGATCCACATAACCCTCCATGGACATTGAAGATAGAAGGTCAGGGTCCTATAGACTCCTTTTTTTGACTATACACATCATGCCCTGGTGGCATTGAAAATGTTGTCTACAAAACGACTGTAAACCATAGCAAAGTTCCTCTATAGTGGATTCATCTACCACCTCTGTTTTCCAAATGGTTCCCAAGCCCCATGACACCCCTCTTGATTCAAGAACCCTCATAGTCATGGTCTACATTCTCTCTCCTACCCACTTCATGGATATACTAGAACATCTTGTCTTGATTCACCTCTGATCTTTGAAGGCCTCTAATAAATAAAGATTATCCATCCATACGCACGATATTGATCCGCATATGAAAAACTAAATTCTCCCACTTATTTCATGTTTTCTTGGTAATGTTCAGCCATATAAATACTCCCATTCATTTTTAGGTGCACCCCCTTCCATAAGTAATACTCCGTGACCAGAAAGGTCACAATCCCCATAATCCTTCATGGCCATCGGAGATGGAACGAAAATGTCCTTCAGAAACTTTTCTTTTACTGTGCACAACATTCCTTGGTGGATCTGCATATGTCACCTATAAAACAACCATCAGCCAAAGGAAAATTTGACCTTAGGAGAGTCCTTTTCAATTTTTGTATTCCCTCAGGACATTTATGTCCCATCTCACACTATGAATTTGGAAACCCCCTATATTAAAGATGACATTTTCCCCTTTCAAATGCCCAAAGATGAAAATAATTTCCATTTGAAATGATGAATAATTGACTATCTCTTTGTTAGTGTAAAATTATCTCCCATAATAGGTATCAAGGGTACTAATTGTATGAAGTTAAAATATACCATTCACTAGATCTCCCTTACTGAAGGGAAATTCATATGGGAGCAATTTCTCATTCAAAGAAGATTAAAATATCTCTAATACTTTCAGACATCATCCCGTAGATAAGCCACCAAATGTGATCCCCAACCTCAAAACAAACCCAAAATGTTATATATATCCCATAAAATAGATGATAGATGGCTAGTGTCATGTGGACACCATTATTTGACTATTCACATAATGCCCCCTTGCTCTACATATGTCCCTTACAAAAACAACCATCACCAAAATGAAAAACTCATCCTCAGTAAAGTCCGTCCCAGTTTCTATAAGCCAGCATGACATTTATGACCCATCTCACTCCTCAAATTTGTAATCCCCATGTATTATAGTTGACATATTTTTCCAGTTTCAAATTCCCAAAGATGAAAAGCATTTATAGTTAATCAACTGAACCATTTACTCCTTCATTATTATAAAAATAATGATCCCATATTATAAGTTTCAAGTGTCCTAGTTGTATGAAGTTAAACTATACCATTCACCAGCTCTCCCTTACAAAATAAAAATTATTGTGGGAGTGATTTCTCATTAAAAGTTGATAAAAATGTCTCTAATACTTTCGTAAATCATCCCTCTGATAAGACATCCTCTACGGTACATGTCCCGAACCGTCCCTAGGGGCCCGTGCCGTGACAACCCCAAGCCCACCTTCCATAGGCTAGGGGCTGGCGAATAGAATCAAAAGGCTTATTCACTATAACTTGGATGAAATTTCATTTATATCCTATAAACACACTCAACCAACCTCACAACAAGATACTAACACAAGTAAACTATATAACAATAAGGGTGCTGAATGTTTAAGAGGTCGTAAATACAAGCTCAATAATAAAGTACAAGTACAACTTAAATACAATAAAGCTAAAGAAAGGCAATGACAACTACTGGTTCATCCTCTGAGTTCCTACCTAAAGGGTAGGTACAGATTGCCTCCCCAGCACTCCACGTCCACCCGTCTCCTCTGCGCACAGACACACCGTATGGCCCACCTCAGAGCACCATCCAGTCCAGGTACTCTCAACCTCGATCAGTGATGTCCGTCATCTAGACAAAACACAACAAGGTGTGGGCATAGCCCGTGCAGGGGTGATTATAACGATACTCAGTAGGGACCCCGAGAACCTCAAGGTATCATGAAATCGCCAAAAGATAAATATCATAACATGGGGTCAACTGTCAACCATACATAGATATATGCCCATACATATACCTAAGTTATCATGTATATCCATCTCAATCTCGAGGAATCACAGGGTCCAACCTAAAATCCCAATGATCAACTGTTCCACAATGGAAGGAAAACCACAAAGGCAAGTACCACACAGGTAAGACACACAGAAGAATACCACCAAGGTATTACCACGAAAGAAAGTACCACATAGGTATGAACTTAGCTCACTAAATGTATAACTTATGTACAATAGAAAAGGTGATTAAATATAATGACTGAGTCATCTTACTCTGTAAATATGCTGACCCACATAGGATCGCTCGGAGCTGACCCACAGTGGATCGCTAGGAGCTGACAAACCTAGGATTGCTCAAAGATGACCCACACAGGATCGCTAGGAGATGGCCCAGAATGGATCGCTAAGAGCTGACCCATAATGTATCGCTAGGATATGACCCACACTGGATCTCTTGGAGCTGGACCACACAATATCTCAAGGAGAGGACCCATAAAAGATCGCTATGTGCCGACCCACACTGGATCACTAGGTGCTGACCCACACAGGATCGCTCTTCATTCTACTCATGACAGCCAGCTACCGGGTTCCCACACTAAGCCTACTCATCTATAGGGTTATCTGATTCAAAATTCACTGTTCAATACTCCAACTACTAAAAATTCCCATGAATACGCATTTCAAGGGTCCTCCATGTCATATGGGTCTCAACGCAACAGACGGTGTGTCCATCGGACGCCTGGTCTGTGAGTTATTAGCCTTTCAGTCCCAAGGGCCCGATTGGATTCGTGCTCGATCCAACCCAATCATACCTCAACTTTACCCAAAACTCTAGTGGGGTATACTCAATGGGACCGTCTCAATCCAATATTTCCAGTTCCACTAATGGTTTGTCAAACGGACGTCTGGTGTTAATGTTATGGCCCATGTGAAGTAATGGTTTGTATCAGGTCTGATTCTAGTCTGACCCAATCGGACCGACCCGACGCGACCAGGTCCAGGTCGACCCTGATCAGGTTGACCCGACCCATCCTACTGAGTCAAGCCTGGCCCGTGGTGTGGCTCGGCCCATGGTGCGGCCCAACCCGTGGTGCTGCCCGGCCCGTGGTGTGGCCCGGCCCGTGGTGCGGCCAGGCCTGTGGTGCTGGCCGACCCGTGGTGCAACTCAGCTAGCTGGGTGGTCCGGTAGGCCGCGAGGGCCTTGAGGGGACATGGATGCCATGGGTGTCGTAGGACGGTGGAGGCTGCGGGACAGTTTGGCCACGGATGGTGGGTCGGCCTAGGGGGCACCGTAAAAACTTGGGGCGGCTTGGCCAGGGGTGTCGTGAGGGCACAGGGCAGCTCAGCTTGGCCCAGGGCGGCTCTGCTAAGAGGGTGAAAGCCATGGGGTGGATCATAAAAGGGGTGTTGTGAGGGCACTAGATGGCTCGGTAGGGAGGCGGCGGCCTGACCGCGAGCGGAGGCTCAGCTGTAGAGGGGGTGGCTCGTCCATGGGGTGGTGGCTCGACCACTGGGCATTTGGGGATTGACTGTGGGGCGGCATCCCGACCGTAGGGTGGTGTCCCAGCTAGAGGGCGTTGGCGGCTCAGCCGTATAATGGAGGCCCGACCATGGGCGGCGGCTCGACCAAGGATGGTGGAAACCAGATGCGGATAGCACGAAGGCAGCAGGCGGTGGTCTCGTGGGGCGTAGAGGCCTCTGGGCGGTGGTGGCCATGGGGTGGCGCTACTGTGTCGTCGCCTTCACCGTGGCAGGCGGTGGTTTTGGCCACCGTTCTCGTGACCCACCATGGTTCATAGTCATTCCTCCATCACGTTCAATGATTAACCAAAACTTTTTCAGAGAGGACGAACCCTGTTTTTTTGGCCCGCACTTATTGCGTTAGAGCTGTAGAAAGGGGCTATAATTACTTCTTGAATTATGAAGAATTGTCAAGAATGGAAAGAGAAAATATTTTCAAACAACCAACCTACAACTTCCGGAATATAATCGTACAAAAATAAACCCCTACCTTGGATTGTTCATTGACTTTGGTATAAGGAGGAAGTCGAAAAAGGAAAAGAGAGTGCCAACGATCGTTGCTTCCAAAACCACGCATCAATGCCGGACTCACTTGTCGTCATCTTCCTTGATTTCTGAAGAATGTTCTTCGATGGAACTCTTCGTTGGAGAAGTGAAATCCTCCCAATATTTCTCCTCTCCCCAAATCAACGAAAAAGCATGGTTTCCAAAATTATATGTTCCCCCAATTTAATTTTTGGTAGAATTTCAAATTGGGTTAATCAATTACAAAGGTAGTCCTAATAAATTTAAGTGTGTTAAACCATTTAAGTGAGGAAGTTTAAGAGGCTCCCCCAAACTTATGATGTAGTTCAAGGGGTTTTAAACCGCGAGTGGTCCCCACCATCATAACCTCTCAATGGAGGTTAGGATCAGTGGTCCCCACCTCTATAACCTCTCATGGGAGGATTTAGTTCACGTGGTCCCAACTTGTGAAATATCCACATGGGTGGTTTCAAATAAAAATAAAAATAAAATGTTACACCATTTTATTTAATTTTTTTCCTTCAGGAAAAACCCAAAATCTATCCTTCACTCTCAACCCACTATGGTCGAGTTGAAGTTCTCCTTAAAAAAATATCGGTGCTGCGAGTTCAACGGTGTCCTTGGATTTCAATTCCGAGCACAGGTTCAGAAGTTTAGAAAACTTGGTCGCATGTTTACTGATCGTACTTGAAAAAAGTTTAGAAATTCATTCCGGGCACTCTGGCCACGGAATCAAGCGCCGTCAATTTTCGTAGACTAGTAATATTCCCATATATTTAAAAAAAATTACATGGAAATTTCGGGTCTTTACATTCTCCCCACCCCAGGGATCTACGTCCCCGTAAGCCAAAACAGAAACTAGGTAAACAAGTTGGGGTACTGAGCACGCATCTGAGCCTCCCACTCCCATGTGCTCTCCTAGTGGTTCTCGTGCTGCCAGTGAACACGCACCAATGGTATACACCATCCACGATGTACACACTCTTTTCGATCCTCAATCTCTACTGGAACCTCCGTAAAAGTCTCCCCATCATTGGCATCCAGCTCGCCATGGTCGATGATGTGAGAAGGGTCGTGCATGTATCTCCTCAGCTGGGACACATGGAAGACGTATTGCACCCGGTGGAACTGATGTGGAAGAACTAAGCTTTAATCCACCTCGTTCACTCTGCTAAGGACCTAAAAAGGTTTGATAAACCTCATAGATAACTTGTCGCCTATGCCAAATCTCTGAAATCGTCATCAAGGTGAGACCAGTAGAAAGATGTGGTTTCCATCTTAAAACTCTAGAGGTCTCTATCTCCTATCAGCATAAGACTTATGCCTACTCTGTACAGTCTTCATCCACTACTGAATGATTTGAACCTTTTCTATGGTAGCCCGTACCATCTCGGGTCCCACTAGTGTTTACTCTCCTATGTCAGTCTAGCAGAATAGTGATCTGCACGGTCTCCCGTACAAGGACTTGAAAGGTTCCATCCTAATGGTGGAGTGATAACTGTTGTTGTATGAAAACTGCACCAATGACAACTGATCCTCCCAAATATGATAGATATAGTGGACACAAACATGTAGCATGTCCTCGAGGGTCTGAATGGTCCGCTCAGTCTGACCATCCGTCTGGGTATGGAAGGCAGTGCTCAAATGGAGTTGTATCCCGAAAGCCTTTGGCAACCCCTTCCATACCCGGGAAGTAAAATGTGCATCATGATTGGAGACAATAGTCAATGGTACTCCATGTAGCCACAAAATCTCCTACACATAGAGGCGTCCCAAGCTCTCAATTGAACCCTGCTCTCTGATTGGTAGGAAGTGGGATGACTTGGTGAGTTAGTCGACGATCACCCAAATCGAGTCATGACATCTGGATGTACGTGTAAGTACCATCCCGAAGTCCACAAATATCCCATAACACTTTCACTATAGGACCCTTAAAGGGTGAACAAAGCCTGCTAGTAACTGATTCTCTGCTTTCAAATTCTTACAAGTGAGGAACTGAGAGAAAAACACTGCTACTGCTTTCTTCATCCCCGGCCACCAGTGCGGTCGCCAGAGATATTGGTACATCTTTGCCACTCTTGGATGTACCGCTAGAGGGGATGTGTGGAACTCCCTCAACACTTCCTCTCGAAGAGACATTGGTACCATAGTACATCCTCGGAAGAGGACGACGTGCTCCCCACCTTCAGAAAATCCATCAGGTTCCTATCTTGTGGATATCTGAGCAAGTCGTGTCTCGCAGTCAGTGTCCCCATGCTGCGCCTCCCGGATTCGCTGAAGAAGTGGGGGAGTGACTATAAGATACTGAAGAAAAAACTACTCCATCTCTATCCATAAAGGATATCTGCAATGCGGCCAGCTGCTCCATCACCTCACCTAGAAGTTGTATACTAGACCTCCTACTGAGTGCATCTGCTAAAATGTTCTCCTTCCCAGGAGTATACACCATCTCAAAGTCATATTCCTAGAGGAACTCAAGTCAACATTGTTGTCTCAGGTTCATGACCTTCTGAGGGAAGATATTCATGAGACTCTTAAGATCAGAGTAATCTGTAAAGTGCATGCCCATCAAGTAGTTTCACAACATCTTCATGGTGAAAACCACTTCTGCTAAATCTAGGTCATGGGTAGAGTAGTTCTTCTCATGATGTCTCAGCTATCGAGAACCATATGTGATCACTGATCACTCCTGCATCAAGACACATCCTCACCTGATCCCTGATGCGTCGCAGTAGACTATTTACCCTACACCCTCCTCTTGAAGCCTCAAGAGGGGGTCACTAGTCAGCCTATATCTCAACCCATCAAAACTGTGCTGGCATCTCTCCAACCACATGAAGGTTTGACCCTTATTTATCAACGCTAAATGTGGTGGTGCAAATCTAGAGAAATATGGCACAAATATCTTATAGTATCCAACCAAACCAAGGAATCTCTGAACCTCTGTCAGACTCCTGGGTGGCTCCAAGGTAAGTACCGCCTCAATATTTGCTAGATCCACTGAAGGTCTAGCCTCTGATATGACATGTCCCGGAAAGTGAACCTCTCGGATCTAGAACTAGCACTTTGAGAGCATACCATAAAGCCGGTTCTCTCAGAGTGTGTCCAGTACTACCTGTAAATGATAGTCATGCTCTTCCTCAGTAAGCCAGAAGATCAGAATGTCATCGATGAAGACTACTATAAAGAGATCAAGGTATGGTTGAAATATCCTGTTCATGAGTCCCATGAACACTTATGGAGCATTTGTTACACCTGATTGCATAATCGAGAACTCATAATGGTCATACCAACATCTAAAGTCCGTCTTTTGCATATCCTCATCTCGTACTCTGAGCTTGTGATAGCCTGATCTGAGGTCTATCTTCGAGAACCATCGTGCTCCCTTTAGCTGATCAAAGAGGTCTTCAATCCTCAGAAGTGGGTATTTGTTATTCAAAGTCACCTGATTCAAGAACATATAGTCAACACTAATCCTTAAGCTCTGATCCACCTTCTGGGATAAAAAAATTGGGGCTGCCCAAGGTAAAACATTGGGCCGAAAGAATTTCTTCCCCTAAAAGTCCTCTAGCTGTAACCGTAGCTCACAAAGCTCCACGAAAGCCATCCGATATGCTGGTGTGGATATCAGTGCCTTCCTGAGGTACAAGTCAATGTAAAAGTCCACCTCTCTATAAAGAGGTAGACCCATAACATCATTAGAGAAGACATAAGTGTACTAGTCCACTACTTCGGGATAACTCGGACTCTCCACATCAACTGATCTGAGGGTAAGGCTAGCCAACTGATGATTGATCGGCTGCACTCTCCCCCGAGTAAGTCCATCCTATGCTGAAAAGTCTCCCTTCTTGCCAGTGAAAGTAAAACTGGTCCCATCCATGTGGACACACCAAAATTTTCACCTAATATAGTTAATCTGAGCATGGACTTTAGATAACGAGTCCATACCCAAGATGACATCATAAGGCCTCGATGCTTCTACTAAGAGATCGTAGCCGAAGCTCTCACAACCTAGAGTAAGCTCGAAAAACTGACACTAGTGCGTAATCATCAAATCTGCTCCCATAGGAGTCTCTAGCCATAAAAATCGAGCCAACGGCTCCATCAGAATCTTCGAGTTCTGAATGAGGGCAGTGGTGATAAAAGAATGACTGGAACCTATGTCTATAAATACTAAAGCTATGGTAATGTAGACAGAGATCATACCTCGAATCTTCTCTAAAGCATTGTGATCGTAGGCCTCAGCTGCCTGAAGCTAAGCTCTCCCATGTCCTCCTGCTCCCAGTGGTCAGGGTGGACCACATGGTGGTGGTGGCAGTAACATATTGAATCGTCACCCACCACCAGCTGCATGGCCAGCTCCTCTGCCATGTCTGTCTTCCCACTACGGACCTCCTCAGTCAAACCTCTATCTCTGCCTAGGCTATCTTTTGACCATCTTCTAATCATCCATATGGCGGGTTGGATAGTCATGAGCCATGTGACCCTGCCCGCCGCATGTGTAACACTGCACGCTCCTGGCATGACTGGCTCCCCCTCGAGTGCCCCACACAACCAATCATGAGTCATGTGGTCGTCCAACTGTAGCTCTGGTCCTCTTGGACCTCTGCGACATCTGTATTCTGCCAGCTGTAGAAGGTTCCACGACGAGACAAATGGTGGTGGTTCTCGCTGTTGGTGAAAGATCAGTAAAGAAAATCTCCACTAAGAATGCTCTCTCTAACACCCCCACCTGCATCGGGATGCTGAGTGAGATCATTGAAGCCCTGATCTCCCACTTGAGCCCCTGCTCAATAGTCCAGGCCTAGAAGAATGGGTCTCGTACCATATCTATGGAGTAACATGAGAGGCCATTAAATCTCACTAAATAATGATATATAGTCTTGTTTCCCTATTATCGATGAAGAAACTCTTTAATGCACACTACCCAAAGTGTCGCTGGGACAAACTCTGCCCGAAACAGGTTCTCGAAGTCTGTCCAGAGAAGCGCCACCTCATCGTGAACATGGATCAACCAGCTCCACCATCTACCTATTGTAGACTATAGAAATCATGCAAAAATGATGAACATTAGATCAAATGGTGTCCCTACCAGTTCGAAGACTCTCACTATAGCCTCCAACCAATCCTCAGCCTCCTGTGGGTCCATATCTCCCCTAAACCTGGGTGGCCTCTGGTGCTAGAAATCATGCAACGCGCTCAAGCCGCATGTACTACCTACTACTAGGGATAATGGCATCGGTGACCCAATGGGTAATAGTATTGCTCGTGCCTCCGTTGGTGCCTCTACTGAAAGAGGACCCTGCACCGATGCCTCATCGCTCAGTGGTCTATCAGTGCATGCTAATTTCGGAACCCTATCTGGATGTTTGCATGGAGGCATACTGAAAAGAAACAGGCAAGCCATAGTAAATAATTTATACATGGTGGGATGCCGTAAAGAGGTCACAAAAAAACTTTTGAAAACACACACGCCATCACTATTTTCTTGTACTGGGTCAAATATCAGAAGTCAGGGTCCCGGTGTATGGATACGTCGGCCGCCGCACAAACACTGGATTCACTAAACTAATAACCACACTCAGTACACTTAACACTATTTCCATTAAAAATAATGTTCAGAGTCCTATATTATATGGTAGAACCGACTCCTCTAATAAAAATTTATCATGACCGGTCCCCCGGGGCTCGTGTCGTGACAACCCCAAACCCACCTTCCATAGGCCAGAGGCTGGAGATTAGTACTGAAAGGCATGTTCACTGTAACTGGGAAGGCATTGCCTTTATATCCTATAAACACACACATCCGAGCTCACAAAAAGATACGAACACAAGTAAAATATATACCAAAAAGTGTGCTCAAAGTAAAAGAGGCCAGAAATACAAGCCAATCTGTAAAGTACATGTAAAAATAAAATACAATTGAATTAGAGAAAGATAAAGACAACTATTGGGTCATCCTATGAGGATTCTACCTGAAGGGTAGATACAGATCACCTCCTCAGCACACAACTCCCACCCGTCTCCTCTTCGTACAAACACTTCGTATGGTCCAAATCTGAGCACCATCAAGTCCTGGTACTCTCAGCCTCGATCAATGATGTCCATCCTCTGCACCTAACACAATAAGGTGCGGGCATAGCCTGTGCAGGTGTGAGTATAATGATACTCGGTAGGGACCCTCAGACCCTCATGGTCTCACAAAACACACAATGGATAAATCTCAAAACATGAACTCTAATTTCAACCCTACATAGGTATATGCCCATACATATAACTAAGTTATCAAGTATACCCATCTTAATCACGAGGAAACATAGGGTCCAACCCAACAGCCCAAATCTCAACTATTCCACAAAGGAAAGAAAACCACAAAGGAAAGTAAAACACAAGAATTCCACATAGAAGAATACCTCCAAGTATTACCATGAAAGAAAGAACCACACAGGTACAAACTCATATCACTCCATGTATAACTTAAGTACAGTAGTAGAGTAAATTATTTATAACTACTGAATCATCTTAATCAATAAAGAAGCTGACCCACACAGGATTTCTAGGAGCTGACTTAGAAAGGATCGCTAAGAGGTGACCCAGAAAGGATCTCTAGGTGTTGACTGACACTGGATCGCTAGGAGCTGACCCACACAAGATCTCTAGGATCTCACCGACATAGGATCACTAGGAGATGACCCACAGAAGATCGCTAGTAGAAAAACCACACAGGTTCTCTAGGATCTAACCCACATAGGATCACAATGAGCTCACCCACACTGGATCGCTAAGAGATGACCCACACCGGATCGCTAGGAGTTGACCCACACTGGATCGCTAGGTGATGACCCACACAGGATCACTAGATGCTGACTCACACATGATATCTCTACATTCTTCTCATCACATCCAGTTACTGGGTTCCCGCACTAGTTCTGACTATCTCTATGAGGATCCGCTTCACAAGACATTGGTCGATACTCAAACTTATTTGAAGTCCCATGAAAAAGTATCTCAAAGGTCTTCCACGTCATAGGGATCTCAATGCAACAGATGGTGCATCAATCGGATGCCAGATCTGTGGGTTATTAGCCTTTTGTTCCCAGGGGCTCGGATGGATTTGTGCTCAATCCAACCCAACAGTACCTCAACATAACCCAAAAATCCAGTGGGGGAATACTCAAATGGACCATCTCGATCCAAGATTTCTAGCACTAATGACGGTTCGTCAAGCAGAATTCCAGTGCCAAAGTAATGGCCCAAGTAAATTAATGGTTCGTATCAAGTTCGGGTCCGGTCCGACCTAATCGGACCGTCCCGACCCAATCAGACCATCCCGACCCAACCTGGCCTAGGTCGACCTAGTTCCGGTCAACCCGACCCATGGGGTGGCATGACATGTTGGGCGGTCTGACAGGCCGTGAGGGCCACGAGGGACCGTGAAGGTCACGGGTGCCACGGGGCGGCTGAAACGCACAACGTATTGTCACCTATCGACCGGTCAATGTTCCGGTTCTCTACTAATGTGTATAGAATCACTCGGGTCGAATCCTCAGCGATGAAACTTTGTAATAGTCTTTTGTTTTTAGTTGATTGTATTTTGATTGGGGGGTTTGTTTGCAGATATTAATTGAAATGATTGATTGATTAATATTGATTTAATAATTTGATAAATATTGGGATGAGTTAATCATTAGGTAGTTAAACTTGTGATATCCTTGAGCTTTGCTTTATATTTAATTTAATTAACACCCATGTCACAAGTTGACGTTAATTAGAATTCCTAAGTGTTAAGGCTTTAATCCAATCCTTAACTTAACTAGGATTCTAATATCAATCTGTACTTGATTGTGGTAGTGTATTTATAGTTTCAATAATGCATGTAATCGATATATTAAACAAAACAAGTCGTTAATCCATGACATGTTCAGTCCAACATACAAAATGTTAATTTAAATAATATTCGTCGCGCAAAAGCTCTCAATCACTTAACATACCTAGATTATAACTCAACCCAATTAAATATTTACTCAGACACTAAAATGATTACTAATCTGGTTAAAATGATTATGAAGATAAAATAAGAAGATATGATAAATAAACAGATAAGGAAATATTTTTGCACCAAACACACACACACAAACGATGATGAGAATTAAAAATGAACTTTAGATTGAATTGGAAATAAAAAGATGGGAATTGGATTAAACTATATTTAAAATATTTTAAGAACATTAATATTAATCTATAGATGTTGGATGAGAATATGATATATTTAAGAAGAAACATGCATTAAAATAGAATTACAAAAGAAAGGACTTACAAAATCACAACAATGAAGAACATAAATGTAAATAAAAACAAAGAGAGGAGGAAAGGTATCTCAAGTAAAAACATGAGTATGGAAGATCCTCCCAAAATTTCAGAAATTATTTTTACATTCCAATATGATCTCCTCTCTTCAGAAATTCCAACCCTTTTGAATGGAGAGGAGGAGATGTATTAATAGCCCAAGGTGGTAGACTGTTTGCATTCCAGAATTACCCCTCCAATTGGCTCACCGATTTGGACATTCATACAACCGAATCCTAAAATATCTCCTTCTTCAATGTTGTATATATAAAATTCCTCTATCGACTATGAAAATTTGGCATCCATTGGATTTATGGAGTAATAGTTATGGCGGTTTTACTAAACACTTCAGATCGGTCCATTTCAATCCATAATTTTTCAAACATCATAATGTGAATGGGTTTTGGAATAGAAATATGCCCTCATATAAATAAAATTTCTTCAAAAGTGTTTTTCGGACATATCTCATATTTCAAAATGCATAATCCAAGCTCGAATAGATTTCCACATCAGGAGAAATGGCAATATTTGTGAGCTACTTTTATTTCTCGGCCAGAACGGTGGGATGGATTTTAATGCATCATTTGGGACCATTTTTGTTATTATTAAGCCTTAAAATTTTTATCCTAGACTCCTTATATTCTTCCCCAAACAATGGGGGAGAATAATGGAATTTTCACTTCTGTACTTAGCCCAGTAAATAAATCTTCATGAATAGTCTAGTTTTTTCATAGATTCTTTGGTCTTGTTTTTGAGGACTATATAACCCTTAAAATTGAATAATTGGCTCATGGTACATTCTAATGAAATGTTTTGTATTAAAAGTAGAATCCTAGAAAACAGGCACCACACAATTTGGATCAGTATAGTGATAGTTAATTTTAAAATAATAAACTGACTCAATTGAACTACTTCTAAAAATTCTCAAAAATTATACTTAATATTAAAAGATTAATATTTCACAAAAATTATGCACATTTCATATAAAATTAGTAAAGTGAGTATATAATAAGTCATGAAAATATTAATAATATCAACTCCCCCACACTTATTTTTGTTCATGTATTCATGTGCAAAAAATATAAAAACATGACAAAATCATTTTCACTCACCAACAAATATTAAAATTTTGTTTTCTCTAACGAGGGGAAGTTTAGAATATTTCACTAATCCATTTTGAATTCCACCACAAGTTGTTACAGAAACAATGTTCAAAAATTAATTCATTTTTTTCATGCTCTAATTTAGAAATGGAATATGTGGACACTCAAAACTCACACCTCTGAAGATGATAAAATTCATTTGTGGAGGTTCACTCTTTCACCAACCAAAAATAAAAATCTTAGAGTTTGAAAGAGATCTCCGATTACAATCCCTATCCAAAGTGCACAAGAATAAAGTAATATTTTTAAGGGTTTTTTCTGTGGCTATGGAATGGTAGAAATATAATGTCCAAGAGAGAGAAGAATAGGGTTAAAACACCAATATTGAAAAAGCAATGCACATTTTTTTGAAATAAAAATGGAAGGAAATGAAAACACATATTTAAAAGGGAACAATTGTATGAAGAAAGGAACAATAGAGGAATAAACTTTGAAGGGTATGAGAAGATGAAATATTTACAAACCACAAAACTTCTCTCAATGAAATAAGAATATAATTCAAGTGTTCTTTTTTTCTTCTTTTTTTCTGTTTTTTCAAAATTTGAACATGGAAAAGATCTCACACTCATATCCCAACCCATGATTTATCTCCTCAAAAAACTAATTGTAATAGTTATAACAATATAAAATGATGAGAAATAGTGATTTTTGACCTACCCAAGACACAACCCATTGTTATTTTAATTTTTTAAATTTTTTTTGATTTTTTTGATTTTTTTTGAACACATTGAAAAAATATTTGTACAAGATTTCATAAACATACATACATTCCCAAAACTCACTTAATTAAAACATCTCCCCCACACATAAAATGATGCTTTCCCTGAAGCATAATATAATATAGAGACATCAACAAAGGGTACCCAAAATGAAATCAATTCCCCCCCCACACTTAAATTTCAAATAAATTATGCAAAGAAAATCCATGTTGATATTGGGTGGGAAAAGGTATTGGGTTTGTAATGTGGCTATCAAGGAAAAGGTTTTCATAGGCTCGAAGGGGATTTCTAAAGGAGGAGTAATGTATGGTTAATGGGAGGCTATTTGGCTATTATAATTCTCATGCGGTTCATAAAAATGCCTATATCATATTAATGAACACTAAAGTAGGAAATTCAGCTCGAAGGTCCACAAAATCAAGATTCACAAATAAAGGTGAATAATTTTTTTTTGAAAATATGGCCATATGTGGCCTTGGAATGAAATATAATGTTGGTTTTCATAGTTGGGGAAATTCATTTTCCAAATAAAAAATTGAGCATTAAAAATTTGTTGGTTTTGACACAAAATTATTTATCCAAAGTCATGACGAAAATACAAAATTTTTGAGATGAAAACATGTCTTTTGAATCCCCAAAATGGTTAGAAAAAATTTGAAAATTGGAAGGTGAGAAATCATTACTCTTTATTTTTCATATTGTTTCTTAAATTATTATTTTCTTGTTTTTTTAGTTTTTTAGGTTTTTTTAGTTTTTTTTATAAAGACACGCCCACAAAAAAGAGAAAGAGTAAATAAAAAAAATTGATGAGGAAGGTGGTAAAATATGAGAATGAGGGAGCAAGATGAAGAAAGAGAGAGAGATAGAGTTAAAGGGAAAGAGGTTCCCCCTGCTTTGGATTTGGTGGGTTGCCATCTCCATCCAGTGGTGGGTCAACTGAAAAAGTTGGGGATCCGATGGAAGTTGATGTGGTTCCTGGAATGTGTGTCCTTTCATGGTGATTCTTTAACCGATGTCCATTAACTGTGAATGTCCTTTTGGAAGAGGGGTCTTTGACTTGAACTGCACCAAATGGGTAAACATGAGTAATAACAAAAGGACCTTCCCAATGAGAATTAAGCTTACCTAGGTGAAGCTGAAATCGAGAATTTAAGAGCATTACCTTTTCACCTTCATGGAATACCTTTCTCAGAAAGTGTTTTTCATGGAGTACCTTGGATTTTTCTTTGTAGAGAATAGAATTCTAATAAGAATCATGTCGAAGCTTCTCCAGTTCAACCAATTGCAAAAATCTTTCTTCACAAGATTTTTCAAGATCAAAATTACAATTTTTCACTGCCCAAAATGACTTATGTTGGATTTCTACTGGCAGATGACATGTTTTACAAAAAACTAGCCTAAAATGAGATATCCCAATGGGTGTTTTATATGAAGTTCGATAAGCCCAAATTAAATCACCAAGTCTTTTTGACCAGTCTTTTTTGGTGGGTTTTACAATTCTTTCAAGCACTGTTTTCACTTATCTATTAGAAAGTTCAGCCATTCCATTTGTTTGGGGGTGATATGTAGTTGATGTTTTATGTACACCCCTATTTTTTTCATAAGAGATTCCATGCTTCTATTACAGAAATGGGTTTCTAAGTCCCTGATCAAGGCATGAGGCATGCCAAATCTATGGAAGAGGTGTGTCTTTATTAACTTACTAACACTATGTGAATCATCGTTTATTGTGGGTTTAGCCTCGACCCACCTAGAAACATAATCAACTACAAGAAGGATGATTGAGAATCCATTGGAAGGGGGAAATGGTCCCATGAAATCGATACCCCAAACATCTAAGATCTCACAGAAAATTAAAGGCTTTTTGGGGAATTTCATTTCTTTGAAATTGTGCCAAACTTTTGGCAAATGGGACATGATTGACAGAACTAATGTGTGTTTTTGAAGAGTGAATGCTAGAAGAATCCAGATTCTAGGACCTTTCTGGAGTTCCTTTGTGGTCCAAAGTGGCCACCACTAGGCATTTAGTGCCATAATTCTATGATATAGGAATTTTCATCTTCATCAACACATCTTCTAATTACTATGTCTGCCCCAGTTTTCTAACATTTATTTTCTTCCCAAAAATAGTGTTTTGAATAACTTTTCAACATCATTTTCTGTTATTTTGAAAAAGTTTCAGGAAAAACACCATAATCCAAGTAATTTACAATTGGGGCATACCATGGTATTTTTAGAGTGAGAGATGAAAGGTGCTCAGCGGGAAATTCAGGATCAATGATTTTAGAATGATAAGAATTAGAAATTCTACTCAAGTGAT
The DNA here is from genome assembly GCA_963277665.1 of Viscum album. Lineage (NCBI taxonomy): Eukaryota > Viridiplantae > Streptophyta > Magnoliopsida > Santalales > Viscaceae > Viscum > Viscum album. The sequence continues at coordinate 1,133,356,264 of OY728141.1, read as the reverse complement.
CAGCCACATGGTTTCAATTTCTTGGTCTATCCTTTATTTCAAGGTAAAACTCTTGGATCAATAGGATACATCTTATTATCATCGATTTGGAATCACTTTTCCTGAGTAAGAACTTTATAGTAGAATGATCTATGAAGATTATGATTTTGGCACCTAAGAGATAGGGCCGGAATTTTTCTAAGGCAAAAACCACTACTAAAAGTTATTTTTCAGGGATAGGGTAGTGAGATTGAGTTTAATCCAATGTTTTTGATGCATAATAGATGACATGGGGAATATTTCCTCTTCATTTACCAAGAACAGCCCCAATGGCTCTATCAGAAGCATCACACATCAACTCAAATGGTAAAGACCAATCTGTGGGTTTGATTATTGGGGTGGATGATAGAGCAGTTTCGAGTTCAACAAAGGATCTCTTGAAAACCTCATAAAAATGTAAAGTGACATCATTTTGTAATAACCTAGTGAGTTGGAGGTAAATTTTACCGAATTTATGGATGAATATCCGATAGAAACTGACATGAAGAAGGAATGAATGGTTGTCTTGAATAGAAGTTGGTTCAGAAAGTGATTGGATCACTTCAATTTTTGATGGATCAACTTCAATACCATCTTTTGAAACTATTTCCCCTAGAACAATCCCATTTGCAACCATGAAGTGACATTTTTCAAAATTTAACACAAGGTTACACTTGACACACATTTGATGGACTATAGAGAATAAATTCAAGCACGATTCAAATGAGTAACCATAAATGGTCAAGTCATCCATGAATACTTCCATGCAGTGTTCAATGAATTCAGAAAATATACTCATCATACACCTCTGGAATGTTTCAGGAGCATTGAAAAGTCCAAAAGGCATTCTCTTGTATGCATATGTTCCAAAGGGGCATGTGAAAGTAGTCTTTTCTTGGTCCTGAGGTGCGATTGGGATTTGGAAATAGTCGGTGTATCCATCAAGAAAGCAATAGTGTGACATTCCAGCTAATATTTCTAGAATTTTATCAAGGAATGGAAGAGGGTAGTGATATTTTCTTGTTTCAACATTCAATTTCCTATATTCAATGTGCACATTCCAATTGTTTTTTACACGAGTTTTGACTATATATCCATGTTCATTTGTGACAACAGTTATCCCACCCTTCTTAGGTACAACATGAATTGGACTAAACCATTCACTATCAGAAATTGGGTAGATAATACAAGTTTGAATAAGCTTTGTGATCTCTTCCCTAAATACCTCAAGTATGAGTGGATTGAGTCTTCTTTGTGGTTGTCTAATTGGTTTGGATTATTCCTCAAGATGGATGTGATACATGTAATGGGCAGGGATGATTCCCGGTATGTCATCTAGGTTCCACCCTAAGGCCTTTTTTTTCCTGTAACACCTGAACAAGTTTGGACTCCTCAGTTTCGGTAAGTGAAGCAGAGATAATGATAGGATATGAGTGATCATGAAAATGAATGCATATTTCAGGTGTTTAGGAAGAGGTTTTAGATCAGTCTCATCTTTCATTTTTGTGTTAGACAACTCCAGAATGGAATAAGGGACTTCCGTTGATTTAGATTAATTTTCCTTAATACTTTCCAAGGTGGTGCAGTAGATATCAGAGTTAACGTGGGATTCAAGAGAGTTTTCAAGTTCCTCTAGATTGATGGAGTCTATGAATGAGAGGTCCACATCAACTTCACCATTTATGACTTGTATAATCATGGTGAAAATTTCACAATATATTTTGTCATTAGAACATGAAGAACATGGTGGATTGGGTTTTGATTGACACTTAGAAGTGTCCTTAGAAGCATTGATTAAGAATGCAGAGTGATCCTCAGATGGGTATCCCATGGCTTGGAAAACGTTGAACTTGACTAGTTGGTCACCGAATTCCATGGATAAGATTCTTGAATGGACATCAATCTTGGTTCTCGTAGTCAGGAGGAATGGTCTTCCTATAATTATGGGATATCAAGAAGAGTTCGTCTCACCTTCCATGTCAAAGACATAGAAATCAGCAAGGGAAGATAGGATCATTGAATCTGACAAGGACATCATCAATTATTCCCTTAGGAATACATATGATTTGATTGGATAATTGAATGAAAACACCCATTAGATGTAATAGACCTAGACTAAGGTTGGAGAATATGGATTTGGGCATGACATTAATTGAGGCACCTAGATCTATGAGTGTATCTTCAAAGATGGAACTTCTAATTTGGCATGGAACCGTAAAGGTCCTAGGATATTTTCACTTAATGGGTATGGACTCTTGTGTTGAAACATTCTCGATGGTCCAAAGTTGCCTCTTGTGGGTACACAACTCCTTGAGGAATTTGGCATACTTATGAATTTTTTTTATGGCATGTAAGAGTAGAATATTGACTTCAACACATCTAAACATGTCAAGCATTTCAGGATCGGGTTCAAAGGACTTTTTTGGCGTAGAAATAGTTTTGGGAAAAGGAATTGGGATCCTATGTGGAATAGAAGGAGGTGAGGGAATTGATTCAGGTTCCCTTTCAGATTTATTTTTCTTTTCATTTTCTAGGTCAATATTTAAATGAGGGTTAGAGGACTTATCTTCAAGCATTGCAATTTTCATTCCCGATATAAGTGAAATTTTACTTACATTACCCTTGGGGTTGGGTAATGGTTGATCTGGATGTTTCGAAAAATTAGATGGTTGCTGCTGACTAAGGTGGGATTATAGTTGACCAATTTGGGTTTTAATGTTCTTGAGGCTTGAACGGGTGAAGGAGGAAAGATCTTCCACTAGAATTTCCCAGGTTTCTTGGAAGAAGAGGATTTTCCTGTATTGGGATTACCTAGATTTTGGTTTTTGGGAAAGTGATTGTATCGGTTTTGGAATTGGGAAGGCTCACTAGGAGAATGGAATCCAAGAGGAGGATTGTTCCTTTGAGGTTGAGGAATAAAAGTATAAGGTTGTTGGAAGTTACCAAGGAATTGACCATATTGACACCGGTTTGTGTTTTGAGTAGGGAATTGAGGGGGGGTGAGATATGGGATTACCATACCAAAGGCCTTGGTTATTGGAAGAAGATAAGGGCTCAGAGTGAGGTTGGATGATGTTTCTAACAAACTGACCTAATAATTGAGGATTGGTGTTCTGCTGAGCATATGCTTCATTGAGATCCATTGGAATATATGAATTGGATTGATCCCTTTGAAGTTGTGGACATGTGTCAGTTGGATGGGATGGAGAGTTGCAGATTCCATAGTTTTTGACAGGACCAAGAAACATTGATTTTGGAGAATATGAGGTTGAGGATTTGGTAGCCACAGCTAGTTGTCACACAAGACCTATAAGTTCACTCATCCACTCAGTTATCTTGTTCGGCTCAATTGATTGATTATCGTGGGATTTTTGAACTTAAGAATGTGCCTGAATATGGAATTTTTTTGTGTTTTCATCCATGTTACTTATGAGATCTCTTGCTACTGCATGAGTTTTATCCACAAGAGCACTGCCACTTGCGGCATCTTGGAGAGTTCTCCCCATAGCCAATAACCCCTAATAGAAGTACTGTATCAAGATTTGGTTAGGGATTTGATGGCATGGATAGGTTTCCACAATGCTTTTTAAACCACTCCTAGTACTTATGGAGTGATTCACTTGGGAATTGACGTATAACACTTATTTCCTTTCAGATAGAAGCAGTACGAGAATCCGAAATAATTTTTCTAAGAAGTGTCTCTTCATGTCATTCCATGTTGTTATGGAACCAGGAGGTAGGTAGTAAATCGACGACTTAGCAGTGTCATCTAGGGAGAAATGGAATTCTCAAAGATTTATTTGTTCTTCAAAAACCCCTTGAGGCTTCATGGTAGAGCACACCACATTAATCTCTTTAAGGTGGAGATGTGGATCCTCGCCGACTAGCCTATGGAAATGAGGGAGAAGATAAATCAAACCCGATTTGAGTTCAATGTCAGATTCTATGCATGGATATTGAATACTAAGAGGTTGGTAATTCATAAATGGGGCAGCAATTCATTTAAGGGTTTGTTCCCTAGGATTGTCCATTTCTAATTCAACTGGTTAGACATGGACTGATTCATGATTTATTTGATTATCTCTTATGTTCCTCCTAAGTTGGCGAAGTGTTCTCTCAATATCAGGGTCAAAAATATCCGAGGGATCATTTTGGATGCTACGGGGCATTTAGATAGATTTTGAATGAAAGAGGAATACGATTTTTTTAATGTTTTTTGTTTATGATTTTTATGATAAGATGGGTTTTTCTTTGTGTTTTTTTCTATATTTTTTTAAAAAATTTATTTATTTATTGGTTTATAACTAAAATAACCTGAAACTAATGAATAATTAAAGCACCATCCCCGGAATTTGAACCATTTGAAATGAAAGGCTGATTGTCGCCTATCGACCGTTCAAAGTTCCGGTGCTCTGCTAATGTGTATAGCAGCACTCGGGTCGAATCCTCAGCGATGATACTTTGTAATAGTCGTTTGTTTTTAGTTGATTTTATTTTGATTTGAGGGTTTGTTTGAAAAGATTAATTGAAATGATCGATTGATTAATATTGATTTAATAATTTGATAAATATTGGGATGCGTTCATCATTATGTAGTTAACCTTGTGATATCCTTCAACTTTTCTTTATGTTGCATTGAATTAACAGCCATATCACAAGATGACATCGATTTGAATTCCTAAGTGTTAAGGCTTTAATCCAAGACTTAACTTAACTAGGATTCTAATCTCAATCATTACTTGATTTTGGTAGTGTATTTATGGTTCCAATAATCCATGGAATCCATATATTAAACAAAACAAGTCATTAATCCATGACATGTTAAGTCCAACATACACAATGTTAATTTACAGAATATTCGTCGAGAAAAAGATCTCAATCACTTAACATACCTAGATTATAACTCAAACCAATTAAATATTTACTCATCCATTAAAATTACTACTAATCAGGTTATAATGATTGGGATGATAAATTAAGAAGATACGATAAAGAAAGGTATAAGAAAAGATTTGTGCGCCGAACACACACACACGAATGATGATGAGAATTAAAAACAAACATGAAATTGCATTGGAAATAAAAATAAGGGAAAGGGATTAAACTATATTTAAAATATTTTAAGAACATTAATATTAAACTATATAAATTGTATGAGAATAAGAGATATTGAAGAAAAAAAATGCATTAAAACAGAATTACAAAAGAAAGGGCTTACAAAATTACAACAATGTAGAACATAAAAGTAAATGAAATCAAAGAGAAGAGGAAAGGTCTTTCAAGTGAAAAAATTAGTATGGCAGGTCCTCCTAATTCTTTGGCATGGATTTGGTCATTCCAATACGATCTAATATCTTCTGAAATGTGAACCTTTTTGAAAGGGGAGGAGGGGATGTATTAATAGCCTAGGGTGGTAGATTGTTTGCATTCCAAAATTATCCCTCCACTTGCCTCTCCGATTTGTAAATTCATACAGACAAATCATGGAACACCTCCTTCTTCAAGGTTGTAGATATAATCGTCATCTACTGACTGTGAAACTTTGGCATCCATTGAACTTATGTAGCAATGGCTATGGCAGCCTTATTAAACAATTATTTCCTGTCCATTTCAATGAAGACTTTTTCAAATATTATAATGTTAATGGGTTTTGTAATAGGAAGATGCCCTCAAATAAAAATAATCTATTCAATAGAGTTTTCCGGACATACCTCCTCTTTCACACTGAAAAATAATAGCTCGAATGAATGTACACATCAGGAGAAATGTCAATATATGTGTGCTACTTTTATTTCTCGTCCATAATAGTGGGCTGCAAATCAATGAATCATTTGGGCCTATTTTTGTAATTATTAGGACTTGAAATTTTTATACTGGACTCTGTAAGTTGTCCCACGAACTATGGTAGAGAACAATGGAATTTGGACTTCTGTATTTAACCCAGTAAATCAATCTTCATGAATAGTCCAGTTTCATCACAGATTCTTTGGTCTTGTTTGTGAGGAACATATGACCTTTCAAATGGTATAATTGGCTCATTGTACCTTCTAATAAAATGTTGTATATTTATTGGAGAATACCAAAAAACAATAACCACACAATTTGGATTAGTATAGTTATTGTTATAATTAAAACAGTAAACTAACTCAATTGGACTACTTCTAAAAATGCTCAAAAATTTTACTTTATATTAAAAAATTAATATTTCACAAAAATTATGCCCACTTCATATAAAATCAGTAAAGGGATTATATAATAAGTCATGAAAATATTCATAACATCAGCAGCGGACGCTGCGGGTCGGCTTAGCCGTGGACGGCGGTTCAGCCGCGGGGATTCCACGAGGGCGCTGGGTGGCTCGGCCTAGCCCAGGGTAGCTTTGTCGGGAGGGCAGAGGCCGCGGGACGGCTTGGCCGGGGGGTGCCGCGAAAGCGCAGGGCAGCGCGGCCCAGCCAGTGGTGGCTTGGCCGAGAGGGCGGAGGCCGCGGGGCGGCTCGGCCAGGAGGGTAGAGGTCGGGGGTTGGCTCGACCAAGTGGTGCTGTGAGGGCACAAGATGGCGTGGCTAAGAAATGGTGGCCCAACCGCGGGTGGTGTCTTGGCCACAGAGGGAGGTGGCGTGGCCATGGGGTGGGAGAGGCTCGGCCACGGGGCGACGGCCCTGCCGCAGGGCGGTTGCGGCTCAGCCGTGGGGCGGCGGCCCAGCCACGGGTAGTGGCTCGACAGTGGAGGGAGGCGTCCCATCCGCGAACTAAACGGAGGCCGCGGGCGGCGGTGATGCGGGGAGCAGAGGCCATGGGGTGGCTCTATTGCGTTGTCGCCTTCATCATGGCCGAACACCATTCTCGTGCCCCACCGTGGTTCTTAGTCATTCTTCCATCGCGATCAACATTTTCCCACATGGTTTGCAGAGAGGATAGGATATGTTTGTTTGTCCCAAACTCTCCGTAGTAGAGCAGTAGCAAGCAGCTATAATTCCTTCTGGAATTACTAAGAATTATCAAGAACAGAAAAAGGAAATAATTTCAAACAACCACCCTACAACTTTTTGCAAATAATCATACACAAATAAACCCTTACTTTGTATTGTTTGTTGACATTGGCACAAGAAAGAAGTCAAATAAAGTGAAGAGAGTTCCAATGATCGTCGCTTCCAAATACATGCTTCGATGTCAGGCTCACTCGTCATCCTCTTCCTTGATTTCTGAAGAACGTTCTTCGATGGAATTCTTTGTTGGAGAAGTGAAGTCCTCCCAAATTTCTCCTCTCCCCAAATCCACCAAAAAGAAAAGTATCCAAAATGATATGTTTCCCAAATTTAATTTTTGGCACAATTTCAAATTGGGTTAATCAATTACACATGTTGGCATAATAAATTTAAGGGGGTGGCACTATTTAAGTGGGGAACTTTTAGTGGCTCCCCCTAACTTATGAGGGATTTCAATGGGGATTAAACCTTGGGTGGTCCCCACCACCATAACCTCTCATGGAAGGTTAGGCTCGGTGGTCCCCACCTCCATAACCTCTCATTGGAGGTTTTAGATTAGGTGGTCCCCAACTATGAAATATCCACACAGGTGGTTTCAAAATATTGTAAAAATAAATTGATACACCATTTTTTTTATTTTATTCCTTCAGAAAAAACCGAAAATATATCCTTCACTCTCGACCCACTTCGGTCGAGGTGAAGGTCTTCTTAAGCGAATACCAACTTTGCGATTTCAATGGTGTCCTCTGATTTCAATTCCAAGCACTAGTTCAAATGTTAAGAAATGCCATATACACATTTACTGAATGTACCTGAATAATGTTTAGAAATTCATTCTTGGAATCTCGGTCCTCGTAATCATGCGCTGTTAATTTTCAAGGACTCGTAAAATTCCAATATATTTTAAATTTAAAATTTACATGGAAAATCAGGGTCTTTACAGTACCCAACCTCAAAACATACCCAAAATGTTATAAATATCCTATGCCAGAAGAGATGTATTTTCAGTGTCCTTTGGACACAATTGTTTGACTATGCGCATCATGCCCCGATGAAACTACATATGTCACCTACAAAATGTCTATCAACCAAAGGTAAATTCATCATCAAGAGAGTCCTTTCCTACATTTTTATGCCTAAAATTGATCCCAATCCCTATATACCTCACAAAATCACTATTTTAGGGTTCAAAAAAATCCATCATTAATGCCTGAGAGTTATTAGTACATTCTAGGATGATGAATCCCAAATTTGGGCCCCTGCATTGTCAATTTTATACAATGTTGATTGAAGTAAAACCCCATTAATGAGCCTGATATACAAGACTATAAAGCACCAACAAAAAATACACAATACTCACTAGAGTGAAAAACATCAAAGGGAACTTCTGGATAAATTTATAGTACCGGTATGTTAAACCTATACTATGTATTGTTTGGGAATTTTTTTTTCTCATTAAAAAAACAAAAATCTTGTTTGGTCGAAAACCCGTAAAGGGACGCCTAAGAAAAATTATAGTTATACCTTCTATGCCTGTACCAAAGGGGAATATGAAAAATTAGTGTAATAATGAATAAGGAACAAAAGTTCATGAGGTTTCCATGTAACCCCAGTAATATTCAAACTACACTCACTTAGTCCTATGTCACCTGCAAAAATTAGAGCCCGATTCAAATACTTCAATTTATAAGTTTCAAATAATGGACAATAATTAATACCTAATCAAAATAATATTTATATGAATGATTATTAATGATTGAAATTTTAGGGAAAATATAAAAAAATAATCCTTTGATGGTGAAATTGTTCCATTATATTCTAAAGAGATAAGGAGGGAATCCATATAATGGAGCCTCTTCTTGTGGGTGGGACATGATCATTACAATACACATTCGACAGACTCTCTAAGTTACATCAACAATTGATGCGACTTATCAATGGCCTAATGATGTTTAAACAAGTTCACGATATCATCCTCCATGCATTCCCACAACACATCTGCATCACTCATATCTTCATGGCCCGTACTTTCCACTTCTTTCATCTACCATTTACCCTCATCTAGGGCTACTAAGAAACAGACTTGCTCCTGAATAAGTCGATCTTATTTCTATATCTCCTAATTCACATCATGATGACATTGTTCCACTATGTACTCTTGTTTTATGAGAGCATTTTTCATCCTTGAAACCGATCCATCTTGATTGGTGGCCTCATCAATGAGGATTTTCCCCTCATCAGCATGATGAGCCATCGAATCTGTAATATAATGTTGTGATTCAAGTGTTCCAGTTTCTTCCCTAGAATAACCACCTATCTCACTATATCATAGATGCCATGATAGTGAAATATTCCCAATCACAAGACCACAAACAGGCAGTATAATTTAGGCAACTTCACCGGTATCTCAACTAATGGAGTCTGTGAGATTAATCTCCAAACATTCCTCCATGCATTTTAGTGGATGGGACAAGGGTCTACCAGGCCTTCTTTTTCAATCTCAATGTCACTCCCTGATGAAAAAGTATAGACATGGGTGAACGTCATGAGAGATGGGCTCGATTTACTAGATACCACATGACTCGATCCCTCAGTATCCTTTCCTATGATAATTGTAATGGATGATAGAGTGTGAGAGTCTTCCTCAATTACTAATGTTGGTGGTTGGAATTATGAATGTATAGGAAAGGAGGGTAAATATCATTGACTACGGAAACAAAAAAAATTACAGTTGAAAGACTGGAGAACTAACCTCCATTTAATGAAGCTTTGATACTTCCCACATCCCTAGAAATATCACTTCCTGACAATAGTGGCACCACATCTTCAATCAGTAGTCATGTACCATGGCCTATCAAGGGAACCAATGGCCCGTGACCATGCCCAAACAGAATAGGAACCTCCACGGCATCACCTAGTTGGACTATCACTGATATTTTGCCTACATGGATATTTATTCTAGAAAAGGGTACTAGTATTTAGATTCTTGGGTATGAGACCTAAACATGTCCCAGAACTAGAAAAAAAGGAACAACAACCCGTTCAAAAATTTTAAGAAATGGTACAATATACCCCTACATGGTTGAGACATCTATAGAGGTAGAGTTGACTTGTTAATGCGGAGTATCAATCTTTTAAGGGACTCCATCCATAGGGTAAAAAGTGTATTTGATCAAGAATGATTGGTTTCTCATGATTTAATGTCCCTCAAACATCCTGTAGGTCTTGGGGCTATTCATTGGATTCATCCCCTATCATAAAGGTTGTCCTGTCTTTCTCTGTGGGAAAAGGCTAAACGTGTTCAAATGAGTCCTCAATATTTGGATGTTCTTTTAGTATTGAGGTGCAGTTTATTTGAGTAGGATCACGAATGCCTAAAGGGTCGGAAATACCCCTGACCACCTTGGTTATAACTATTCTTCTAATTCAGTCAATCACAAATGTTGGAATGAATTCCCCAAAAATAAAGGGAACAAGAACCATAAATTCATGAGAAACTGCCATCTGGTTACTGGTATGGTCTTAATCAAAATAAAAACATAATAGTGAGGCAAATAAATTAGTGTACTCAGTTAAACCCCAAGGTGAACAAACAATTACTCGTGATTCCCCTCCAAATGTGTCTTGACAGTTGGGATGACTGCTTGTGTATCTTCATTTGTCATGGAGATAGTTCCTGAATAAGAGCACCCATGGGAGACGAAGGGGGAAATTACATGGAAGGGTATATAAAGACTACTTACATATATTTTTGGGCTACAAGATATACTTCTACCAAACCCCCCACAATTATAAGGGTACAATCCCCAGCTACGGTGCCCCCGGGGGAATAAATCGGGGAACAAACCATTTCCCGAGACCCTACAAGCTCCAACAAAGTAATAAAGTGGAGAATTAGAATATCCAGAACAATGCAAATTAAAGAAAGGGTTCATATATTTAACATAATATTCCTTGATATTCATCTACTCTGGGAGTACAATAATCAATGGTACTCGGTCGGACTATTAATTCCTATATTTAGAGGCAAGAAGACACTTGCCCATTTTGTTCAAATAAATAGCCACCTCATCAGACTCTTCTTTAGTAGAAATATATGTAGGGGTAATGGTTCCTCCAAAACATAAAAGTTCATTGAATTCTCCTAGAAATAGTCTTCAAATATCATCATAATATGATTTTTCCCTTAGTTCATCCCCGACCCTTCATGCATAGTGAAATGTAGTTGTGACAAGGTTGAAGAATGGTGGAATATTGGTATGGGGGAGCGGGGCTGGCCCCATCAGCTGTAAATGCTTCATTGGATCTTCTTTAGCATTTATACCCTCTAGAGATGATCCCTTAGGGGACATTTGGAGTAGGTAAGAGGCTTCTCTAGCTATAGTCGCAATAAGTGAGCCAGTGACAACGTTATCTTCATAATTAGTTGTTGGATGCAGCATGGAAAGTAACTGATTAGAGTATTTGTAGAGACCATTATGGCAATCAATCAGTGTCTCAATGTCCTCAAGGTAACAACCCACCTTCTCAGGATCATAAAAAAAAGTTACTTTAGTAGGTGGTGACACATAACAAATGTCTGTAAGGGAATCTTCTCAAGTCTGGAGGAGCTCACATAATGCATGAGGGGACCGGTCACGAGTGGATTGGAATCAATTCAAAAAGTCCCATTTTATCCATGCCACATTAAAAGCGGTCCTTGGAGGGATGTATTGTTATATCCTAGCAGCAGCATCGACATATAATTTTTCTATTCGCGATGTCAAATCCTCAACCTTCATAACCTTCCTTTGGGGAGAGCGAAGAGGCTTTCTAAAACACTTCCTGGCTGAGAGTTTATGAAAAATTACTTTTGTTTCTCTTTCCCCATGGCCCCAGATGCCTTGGATGTTGTTAAGACAGGAACCTGATAGGATAATTTTCCATCTGGATATGATTTTACCTAGGCCTCACCATATCTTCTTGTTAGGAATGTTACAGAATTCCCAAAATTTGAAAGTATAACCATGCATTGGGTTTCCTCCCGGGTATACATCACCCATTATTTTTGATCTATCGCCATATGTTTCTTTTTAAATGCCCTGTTGGGAGGGGGAGGACACAACATTGGGACATAATTAAATTGACGACTAAATCTACAAGTTTCATACCCCTCATAAATAAGCTTCCCTCCGATGCAGGTAACCAGGACGCCTTCTATTAAAGAAAAAAATAAACTCTATTGAAAAAATATTAAGATGCATTATTAAAAATACTACTAGATGGGGAATCACAAGGATGATAAGAAAAATTTTCATGGATGTTGATATGATCCATTATGTTATGCTTATTCATTTCAGTATGCTCCTCTTAGGTATCCTGTGGGGCCCAAGCCATCAGCATAACCCCGCTGGTACTCTGATGGTTTGGTTAGAGAATAGAATGGGGGATCAGCAAGGAATTGATAAAGAAGTAACCTCCTATGTGAGCTCCTATCCATCCCCACAGGATCTGGAAATGTCCAATCATATGGTAAGGTGGTCCCCCCTCTCTGATCCATGTCAAAAAGTAATAAATCTTGGTTAGTATTGCAATAGCTAGATTGATGCATCTACTAGTGGCCAGGTGAGCAGACATGATGATTGTTGAGACTCTCACTCCACCAAATTCTCATACTAGTAAGATCCATCCACTCAAAAACATAACCAATAAGTCTTCCAGTAAAAACAATCTATCAATATCAAGAACGATCCCCCATCCCCATTCATGAAACTTACACTCTTCCACCGTTATCCAATAGGTACCTTCTCATCTCCTGGTTGTCTTTGTAGGGAAGGACTTATGTATACACATATGGGGATCTTGACCATTTTTCATAACAAAGGCACCAAAAAGGTCAACTAATGGAATTTTATTTTTCAAATAGGGATTGAATTCATTCAAAAGTGCCTTCTCCCGAGCAAAGAGTCTCTTGTCCATAGAAGGAGTCCTCTCCTCATTGTCCCAAATAGAGGATGGAGGTAGGAATTCATAATAAATATTACTGACAATATGGGATCCTAAAATTAGTTAGATGTCCCAAAGCCTAATGTGGACCTTCCCTAGAGTTAGATGAAAAGTATTCGTATCTGGACTCCACTACCTTAGGAGCTATTAAATAAGGGAGTTGGGATGATGAGTGTATGTTTGAAATCACCGGGAAGCCTCATATATTCTCATAGCCTATAGATCAGTCTGAAATTAATTTCCAGTCTGGAGATCCCAAAACGGTGATCCCCATTCTAAGATAAATGATCCTATTGAGTTAAGGCCTTGCATGGATGACCATATGTGTTTTCCATTCGATGTGGCCTTTCGCCCAATTCTTTTATAAAAATGGTATATATTGTATGGATTCAGCGACAACTCCCCTAAGGTTTGAGTTGCGTAGCTAATCTGGGATCTAGTAACGATATCTCTTTGGTGGTATCATCCTCTGAAATAGTTCAATGCCTTTGGGATAAAGGTTTTAGTTATCTGAGAGATAGTATAATTATCCTGATTTGTTGCTAGAATCAACGTATCAGACTTTATACCTAACCCATAAGTTGGAAGACTCTTTGAAGATAGATTTCCCCTTTGACTTATCATAAAAATATTTTCCAGATATTGATGTAGCAGATCAACCAGAAAATTTTCCTCAAATGAGTCTGCCAGGTTCTTTAATCATCCATCAATAGCAGAAAGAGGGTCAGTAGTTGGATCCCCTATAGGATCAACAACATTTGCAGTGTTCTGTGGAAAAGTCATTGTATTTTTCACAAAAATATCAAAAATACATCAAAAACGTTAGTCCTATGAGACTATTATTGGATTAGGGCCACAAAAAGTGGCCAAGGGACTTAAAAAGTGGGTCTGCATGGGGCATTGCATATTATTCCAGGAAACGGTATGCAAACACCATTTCTCGTAGACTGTATCAGTAAGTGGAAGTCATATCCAGCATATAACCTCGGTATGCGGAAGGCACGTGAGTCACTAGCCTACAAAGCATTGGCCATTAACCTAAGTGGCTCGGGGTATGAATTTACCATGAACCGAGGGATATAACTACAGATGGTTAAAGTTGTCTAATTGAAATTTTATGTTCAGTTTAAAAAATTTTAATGTTCTATTTTTTGGTTTAATTTTGTTGTGATGATCATGAAAATAGCATAGCTTCTCCTACAATGAGATCCGGACATATGTTGTAAATTCCACGATGTCATTCCTAAAACCAAAATTTGGTTCATGGGTAGAATCAATGATGAAGATTTTGGTTCGTAGAACCAACGAAGTGGTTTGAGATTATGGATTTCATGAATCATTCGTTAGGAAGATGCAATGGAAGATAAGGAGAGGTCGAGATAACTTTTAACCATGATAAAAGGTACAATACAAATGACCAAGGCCCCTATAAAAAGGTGTGGTCTGCCCTGCTAGACTTATGTGTTCTACTGCTTACCACTTCATTTCAGGTCTGCTTCTACATCAGAATAGTCTCTTCTCCATTCCAATCGGACCCCATTCTAATGGGGGCATTTGTAGGGTCCTGAAAATTCAAAAGGGAACTAAATAATCCAACAAGCACATTGAAGAGGGAATAAAACATTCATACAGGTTCAACAATGAAAACAGATGCAAAATGGATTGCATATTTTAGAATAAACATGATGAAATAAAAATGAACAATATTTTTAGTGACCAGTATACCGTCACTGGGAATGGTTCGTAATACACATAAACCACGAACCATCAGTACGCAGAAGGAACCGCGAGGAGCTGGCCAATGTGGAAATGGCCAGAAAACGTAGGGTGTCGTGAACCATGTCATTGTAATATTCAAGCAAAAAAATTCCAACGGCATACCAACACATGAACTCAGAAGTTCGCAAATGAATCAATTTTGAATGGTTCTATGAACCACGACTCGCGAAACACAAACTCTGCAATCCCTGGTTGACCATGTCTTCAATGGATTGCAATATATCATCATGGGCTATAGGAAATAGTTCTTCATTCCAATATATTTGATTTCCCCAATTCTATTTATATTGATCATAAGAGGAAATATGGAAATGTTTGGAAGAGAGCATGAAGAAGAACCTAGAGGGTGGAAGAGAGAATTAAGATATGGAGAAGATTCCAGCTTCAGTTTGGAATCATCAACAAAGTTCGAACGAAGAATCAAGTTTCTGTTTGTATAACTAGCCGAAAACTATAAAAGGTAGGAACACATAATAAATGGTGAATCAAAGACCTAATTAGTGACATTGAAAACCATAAGTCCCTCGTGGATGAATTACCCACGAACCACAGGCTCTGGGACCCTTCTTCAAATCTGTGCTCGACATAACACTTCTCTATACAGATTGAACCCTACAACATGTACTGCCTCAATACATAGATGGAACCCAATGTGGCATGGAAAACTACATTCAAGACCGTGTACCACATTGGTTCATAGTGATCTATACCCACGTCCGTGTACTAATTCAGTACGTGGATTACCCCTCTACCCAAACATCATTATGATATGTGGGGTTACCCCTATACCCTATGAGAAAACAATACGTTGAATGGGGTGTCTTTGTGTGTCCTTCCATCTGGCTCCAATCATGACCCTCCATCACCATCCAGTTGTCCATTTCTCCTACATGAACCAGTCCACTGACATCCATCCAAAACCTTCTCCAATGCCACCAGACCCATATGATTAGATCATCGGGTGCACCAGTGCGCCTTTCAGAATTTAAATATCTATGTTAAGAGAAGACATTAAGGCTTTACCCACAATGGTTTGGACACCCAGATGTCTCTAAGTCTACATTAACATGATGAACTGATGATCAAATTTGGGATGCCAATGTGAACCTCCTAGTTCTCATGTTTAGGGGTGACCACTAGCCTTTCAATCCAATGAGTGTCACTGATAAGAAAAAAGTTTACTCTTTCCAAACCCTTTGAACTAGGATATGCTCCCCCATTTCCCAAATCATAGAAAAGGGCAATCCTCATGAGGTAATCCCCTAGTCTTTTTAGAGAGGTGTCACTCTTGACACACATCACCTAAGCTCGAGATGTGTCTGGGTAGATCACCATGATTTGATAATCCTGGGTATCAATATGGGTAAGGGATGCATGTTCAAATCCTCTATCTCTCCTGCCTCTAGTATCATCTATTAGTAGATGATATAGGACATGTAGTCTTTAGAACCTCTACTTACTCTTCTTTCTCTCCCTGAGTGTGACTCACAAGGGTTTATAGGTTAGTGGTAACCATGACATCCACATAGTCCAAAAAATGGGAATCATTCTAGTTATAAGACACTACCAAACCATCAAATTTCCATTATTCGAGATTCTATTCATGGTGCCTAGAAATGGACCTCCTCCCAAGGGTAAGCTCCATGATCAACAAACTATTAGAACTCTGATTCACAACACATTTGGGATACATATGATGACTTTATCTAGTCCTGAGTTGTATATAATCTCGTCTATAAAATGAGCGATCATTCCCCCTTAATGTGGGTATCCATCATGAATTATCTCTAACCCTCATGAACTATGATACCTCTGATTCTTGTTCCAACCAGGATACATAGGATTCCTTATTGAAGGTCCGAGATCAAACGAGCACCCTTCCAAAAGGATCCCCCTATTATGCCCCCAACAAATGGGTGTCCTCCCAGTTTTAATCCGTAAGATAAATAAACCATGAGAACACTTATTCCCACCATAATTGGTATATGTAGGATGCATGTCCAAGGCCCGAGATCGATGGACATTCTCCTCAGAAGTCAGTCCTGATAAAATGTTCCCCCAAATTCGAAAGGGCTTCCCCCTTGGTGTATGTCCCAAAAACCGAACTACATGGGTTCAGATTCCACTCCCGAGGATATGCAGGAAGTCCATATTTTGGGTCTGGCCCTAATATCAAACCACCTTCCATCTCTTTTGGATGATGATAAACTCCACTATGACTTATTGCATTGCTTATGTTGTCATTACCTCCATAGCATCTCATCTGTGTATATCCATGAAGATACTAAAACCTAGGGGTAGCCCATGGATACCCTTTTCATGAATGAATAAAGGATTCATAAACATATAAACATAGATTAAATATATAATAGAGTCCTAGAATAGGTAACAATCTCCCTCAATTTGGTTTTGATGAGCCAATCCTCGCATCCCCTAGACTAATAGAGTCCTTAAGTGTCGTTGCAAAAATAATCATCCAACAAGCTCTTTCCTTTGGAATGAAGATCCATGAATCATGTATAGAAGGGTCAATGGGTGTTTCTGGCTATACTAATAAACCCATTGGAGACAATGCGATGAAATATTATCCTAAGTGGACCAATTGAACAAATGTTTGAACCCTTGTGTAAGATCCAAGACCTTCTTAAGGTATTTTTGTTTATGTTTTGGTTTGGACTCTTATTTTTTTCTAGAAAAATGTTTCCCCATGTTTAAGTGAATGCTCAGGGGTGTTCTGGGGGTTCAGGAAAAGAAAAAGGAATAAAATGGATTTCCTAGGCATGTTGTACGACTTGCGTACGATTAGTGAAAACTGTATAGATCATCCCAGGTAACCGTGCCGCCATGGATAGAGGCTTAGACATAGTTGGTTCACGGTCAGGAAAACCATGCAAAATTTCTAGGAAACTGTGTGAAGGGGTGTTTTTCAGGCAGTGTCTTATGCACAGTTTTCACACGGTTTGGAGAACATTGTAGGAAAACCATGCAGCCCAAAAATATTGAAAATTTAAAAAAATTTCCACTCCTTGATTTTAAAACCCAACTTGGTTTTCTCCTCCATTTCAACCCCTACAACCCAAGTGATGAGCATGGATGAACCATGTTTTTAATGGTGGTTCTCCTTCAATCCTTGGCAGTTTGAAGTTCCATTGGTTGTGGATCGAAGCCTCATCTATATCTAACACTCCTCTTACTAAAACCCTAAAACAATCAATTTTAGATGCGATCATGTTTGAGGCTTCAATGGGTTCCTGATCTCAGATCCAGGACCATGATTGTGAGTGAGTTCATCATTGGATTCGATATAGGTGGTCTACAAGTATTATCCAATAGTTTTATTTTGTATTTGTGCCTGGAATTTGGTGTTCTTGTTTTCCCATTTTTGTGATCTTGGTTCCGTTGATGTGTTTGATATAAATGGGTGTCTAATAGACCAATTGTAACCCTCTCAATCCCCATGGGATGCGTAGATGATTTCCTGACCATTTAAGGTCCACCCATGGGGTGTGATGGCCTTTCCGATCAATGAAAATGTAAGGGTTAAATGAAGGTTTGTCGAGTGACAATGTGGAACCCTAGTACAAAATGTTTAATGGTTGATTTAGTGTAAATGGTATGATAATATAGATTCATAGGGTGATAATGAATAAGGGGTTGTTTAGAATGACATTGAAATGGTAAATTTGGCTCGAATGATATTATGTAAATTGTCTAACCAATTGTGGTTATAAATGCCAAAGGGGGTTAGTGCATATTAAATGGTAAACTTGCAATTGGGTAATGGAATGAGAAATGGGGAATGTGTCATTGGGATGTAATTAGGGAATAGATGAAATTGTGGAATGGGTTAATACATGACTATTAGGTGGTACACCTAAATGGTTGAATGAAACATTGAGATTGTGTTATGTGATATAAGAATTGTACTTGAAATGCATAAGTGGGTAAATTATAGTGAAATGATAAATGGGATAAATGGGTTAATGAATAGTCATTGATGAATTTGACCATGGAATAGGGGGTGTTGAATACACATAATAGGTTAAGGCATGGGAATAAGAATTTAGCTAAATGGATATGATTTGAAATCGGAAAATGTTTTAATTTGTTAAGGTATAATATTAATTACCATGTTGTTTGATATGAATTGTGAATGTTTATTTGAAAAGGAATTGGTTATGTTATGTTGTGTTATTGTATAGCTGTGGTGATTGATAAAAAATCAAGTGCACATGGATTGGTTTTGTGGTGTATTGACTTGAGGTTCTATGCCCACTGATCGAGTTATAGACTGAGGCTCTAAAATTCGCCCCAAAATGAATAGGATTGGGAAGGGGACAGAGGCTCTATTCCCCTAATAGTTTAATTCCACCCTAAATGAGGCATATAGATGGGGAGAATGATCTGATGTAATATGTGTGTCCCTAGTGAGATAGGGACTAGATTGATTCCCCCTATGCATTGTGATAGACTACCATAGACCCATGTATGGATGATATATTTGCCTAACCCAATGTAAATAAGTTGAAATTGATTATTTGTCAAAACAGTATAAGAAATGAAATTGGGATAAACTTTAGCCACCAACTAAATGATCCTTGTCAACTGATGGATCTTGAACTGTCCCTTGCCTACTTACATTTTATTTTGGTGCATTCTAGCACTATCTATTAGAGTGGATATTTTTTAGACATCATTGGTGGTGGTCTACTATGTTTTTTACTTATACACTATTCGAGTCACCGTTGGTTACCCGAGAAGACTTCTTGGATGCTAGTTAGGATAAGGGCAAGGGACCTATACTAAGATGTTGATTTGGGCTTGTGGTGTTCATGGAGAAGGATCCAGACATAGAGTCTGGACCCATTGGGAGTTTTTGGCCATTTTTTATTTTGGGTTTCTTTCACTTGCACCGTTGCATGACTAGACATATTTACTATTTTATATGATAGTACCCAGTAATAGGAATGGGTCATTTATTCATGTTGTTGTTTTTTTCTATTGTTTCTCTTTTTTAAATAATTATCTGATGTGGATTAATTTGGTAGATATTGTATAGTCCCCCATGTGACTCATTAAAACCTCACCGCTAGTCAGAAAACTCTGGCATACTGGGAGGCGTGCTTGAGGCCATGTAACTACATAGTTTCAGGAACCAATTTAGTGGCTCCCAGGTTAAGGATATTACAACCTAGAATCACCCGCCGGGACCATTAAACTATTGGGCCTCCTTCACAATACAAAAGGGGTAAACATACAAGTCCTCACGGGGTCAATACAATTCCCCCTAAAGGATAATGACATTAATTAGTTTGAAACAAAAATGGTGACTTTAAAGACTCAATAATATTATAAAAATGATTTTCACCTATATGACCAGTTTGCATTCTCCCAAAAACACATCACCTCTGGCTGAAATAATAATGAAAATGGACCTTTATAAGATCTTCTATTTTTTTGGGTTAGAATGCATGGTTTTTCTTAGGTGTATTGGAAATAGTGAGACATAAAATTCTGTGTGAGTTTAAGTTGGGATGGTGAAGCATGACTTTCATAGGAATAGTAGAAACGATGCACCATGTTATATCTTGGACTCTTTTATCTACAAGATTATCCCATAGTTTGAAAACTGGTGAAACAAAACCATGTGATCATCTTATATTTTATTAAATGAAATATTTACCAATTTCCACATCATTTTTTAATAATTATTGCCTTTCCTCCCTCTTTTTTAGGATTACCCTATTGGAATTCTAAATGGTGATCCCAATATTCTTCTTTTAACTTTTGGTGTCCCTCCTTGTAAGAAAAAGAGTTTTCGGGGGAATATATCATCTATTTATCTTTATTTATTTCTAATATTCCCTTATCCACTATTATACATGGTTTCCCATTCCATTATTAAACCTATATCATTGTACATTTTAGGGTTTGGGATCAGGATAGTTATAAACTTGGTATTTTCAGGTCTAATACCCATAGTGGGTGATTCATTACTTGTTTGATTATTCAATACTGAAGTGAATTCATTTGGATTTCATCCAATATCATTAGGGTTTGTGTTTCTCCGATATACCATTGGTTGAAATTTTTTGGAATATTTTTATTTGATATTTTCTAAAAAACAGTATAATGAGGTTTAAATTTTTTTTTGGAATTTATAATCTGTTTTAGAAAAAATTCGATTGGAATTATTAGATTTTAATTTTTATTTTGTATATTGATTTCAAATTAATGATTCAAATATGAAAAGTATTATAAAAATTCCATGAGGGTAATTTTAAATGATGTTTATGGAAAATGAATTCATTAATCATTTTTTTATTATTTCAATGGAAATTTTTGGGTTTTAAAAGTATTTTTTTATGTCCAAAATAGTGAGTTGTAGAGATTTGAAAATAATTTTGAAAGGATTATGTTTACATTTAAAGGGGTGGGACTTGGAATACAAAGTCATTTATGAAGATTAAGTCTATTTTGAACATTATTAATTAAATGATTTGATATTGTGAGAGACTAATCACATTCATTTTGAATTTCATAACATATTTTTGTTTATTTATTATTATTTGAATTATAGGTGAATGATGTGAAAGGGGTATTCCATGTGATGGTGATAAAGGTGTGGTGTGATATAATGTTTGTTCTTTATTTTGTATTGTTATGTCAATTTATTTATCACTTCCATTTCTTGGTTGATCCTAGGAATGTGGTTGTTTGGATGAGAAATATAAATTCATTCTACCCTAGTTGGTACACACACTTCTAAGGTCCCCTATGTCCTAAAATAGGTCTATTTGGGGGGAGTTCCATTATTGATATGGATTGTGAAAGATTTATTATATGACTCATGATCCCAAAAGGTATGAATTGGTTTTTATAGTATTACGATAATCTCACATGAGTAAATAGGTAGTTTCCCATGATACATATTCTTAATTTATGGTCATTTACAAAGGATTTCAATTTTTACTACATACTCTTATGATTTTATGGCTAGTGGAACTATTTATGTTGTTGTTTAATTTTATAATAATCCAATTTCTTAAGGATCCCATATCTTATGATAATTTTTATTATGATTGTATTTTATCATAAGGACACTTATAAATTGGGAATTTGTAATTTTTTTCCAAATAGAAATAGATTTCTTTATGGATTCTATTTTCATAAAATAATTTTATATCAATTAAAAGTGATTTTTGTAGAATTTTTTAAAAGGAAAATATACTAGTGTTGTTCTATAAATGATACACCCTCTTTCATTTAACTCTGTAAGAAACATATAATTACTTTCTATATCAAATATCAAACATTCCTTCATGATCTATTTTAATTAATACAATCTTAATATACTCATTGGTGAGATCATAATTTTCTTGTTAGCTCACACTCTGTAGGAACACTTATGTATTTGTGTTTTCAACTCTTATATATTATATAACTTCTAGATTTCTATCCAAATTGGTAATCATTATGATTGGGATGAAGATGGGGAGTTTGGATGTAGAGAAGGACTATGGGTAGCCTATAGGTTCTCATGTACTTTTTTAAGGTTGGATCTAAATTATATTAGTTACCATTATTTCAGATAAGAGGAAATCCCCTATATTTGTGTACAGTTTGTTTTATTTTGGCCTATTATTCCATGTTTTTGTTCAGGCGTGGATGTTATTATACATTTATGTAAATGGTTTGAATATATTTCATTGAATATTAAATGTTTTCTCCAATATATTATTTATGTTTATTATTTTATGTTTCATGGAATTTGAAAATATGTTCAATACATGAAGAATTTTGGGTAATTGATCAACTATATATAACTATAATTTGTGATGGATATTGTTTTAAACATTAGTTTCTATGACATCCATGTGATAATTTCTACCCTATATGGATTCAGATTTTCATTATGGCCTGGTAATGAATCAGGCTGAGTGATGTGTCAAGTTATCCTCATCGGGATAGATATAAGAGGTATTTGAGCATTGGATCATGTCAACGGCATTGGTTTAAGAGAATTATTTTTGAATATTTGAGATTTGTCATGGAATCATGAATATATTTATATTCAGACTCAATAGGTAGGTGTGAGGGATATCCTCATGATATATTCCAAATTTTAAACCCCATGATACTATGGGAAGTTCGGATTTTGATATCAAATTAGAGGTTTTTTTATTATTCAAGTTTTTTTAAAATAATATTATGGTAGTTTATTCCTTGGTTAGTGTAATAATAATTTCAATTGTTGTTTTATATTATTGAGGTAATGGTGGTGAACAAACCATAGATTAACGGTTAGTATTCATGGTCCGGTGAGGCAATTTTTTCATATGAAGAATGGATGTACAACCATTATAGATTTTTTTGAATTATTAGAACACAGATTACCAGTACTTATCGACAAGTCACACACAATGATATATCCTATTTATAATTGTTTTCTATCTCTTGATTCATGGATTAAACCTAATCTATTTGTTTGATTTTACATAATGTATTTTGTGAATGAATTTTTTTTGTTTATTAGTCTAACACTTATATAATATTTTGTTTTTATTTGAAAGTATTGGGTTTTTTAATGAAATGAAGGATATTATATATTAATTATGAAAAATTATTGACTTTAATTTTGTGATAAATTTTTTATTTATATTGCTTACAAAAGAGGTCAAATTCAATATGAAAATGCCGAAGTATATATGAATAAAAATGGTATGTGATATTTAACCATTTATTATTATTTTATTATGATGGGACGATGGAAAAGAGTTGTTTTCATGTACTTTTTTTTTGAAATTTCATAAATGAGAGATTTGAATGTAATATTAAAAAATATTTCAAAAATGTTTTGAATTTTATTATGAGTTTTAAATGGTCCTATATTATTATAATAATTGAATGGGCATGTTTCCATGGTTTTTCTATTTAAAAAGGGGGGTTACTTGATATATTAAAATTTTTCATAGTAAGAGAAATAATAAAATTAATTTTCATTTTTTGTTGGTGATTTATAATTAATTGTTTTGTTATGTATGGTTAATTTTTTTTATATTAAAAGGATTATATTTTGGTAATTTTTTCTTTCCTTTTAACAAGAATATTTTGTTTAACTTTTGAGGAATGATTTTGTTGGGTTCATTCCTTATGATGTCTAATTTATACCTCCCAAAAGGGCCCATAAAAAACTAATAAGGCCTTTATTTTAGTTGATCCCCTTTTTGAATCTTCTTATTAAATGGGGGAGATCATTTCAATTTTAAAGTCTAGGTTGACTCTAAATAAGGTTATGGGATTAGAATGTTTTCATCTCTTACTCCCAACTGAATACTTCTTAAAACCATCTTTATATATGATATACCTCCTCTTGAGCTTGTTGTTTTTTATGTTTTAGAGAACAATTTTTTGATGAATGATGTCATGTGTATTTGAGGATCTATCCTTATAATTTTATCTTATGTTATATCTATGAATTATTTATTTTGGGTTAAATAAATATGTCTAAGATAAAATATTAGTTTTTCTAATCATTTTATAAATTAATATTTGGGGACTGATTGTGGTGATGTTTCAAGATATATTTTATTTATGTTTCACCATGAGTGTTACTTTGGTGTGAGGTGTTTGTTTTTTGTTTTTTATTTTATAATTGGTTGGTGGAACCTAATTTGTTGCATTTTTTGGTTTAATGGTTCGAATAATGTTGTGAGATTTCAGATGGGTTGAATGTGGGGGGGACTTTGTGTCTATGCATGAGTATGTAAGACCAATGATACTTTATGATGAGCACTTGGGTTGCTTGTTACATATCAGGAATTCAATATTTGATGATGTCTCATGGTGGAGGTCTTAGTTTTCTATTTTGGAGTGTTGGATCAATTTGAAAGTCCATTTTTAGGTTTGTCTATTCATTTTTTTCCTTGGTTAATTTTTACATTGAAGGTAACTATAGAATCATTAATGACGTGCTAATGGATTTCCTCTTACAACCAGTTTTTTTCTTGTTGGATGATTCTTGGTGAAAATTTACCTTTTATAGAAGTTTTTTCTATTAATTACATCATCTTAGATAACTTAAAAATGTGTTTTAGGCCTTAATATGTCACTATTTTCTTATAGTATCGAATTATATAGTTCATATTTGGTGGTTTTGGGATATGATGTAGCTTCATCAATATTTGAGTTATGTTGTGCCACTTTTAGTAGTTTTTCATTTTGTTGAGTAGAGTTTTCATGTTCTGTGACATTCTATTTTGGATCTACGAATTTATAGTGGAATAAATCATTACAGCAGGGAGATTGAAACATCCCGTGTTACTATTTTTTTATTATTAATTTTTGTTTATTTTTTTTTTTTTGAATTTATATTCTTAAAATATTAAATTCCAAGTTTTACCTTATGGAAATATTGCACATGTACTCACCACACAATTTTTAAACCATTCATATATCCCATATATGTTATAGCTTTATTTATATGGGTTACCTAACACAGTTTAGTTTAATGAATCGATTAAATATTGTGGCTTATATTTCCCCGTGAGGGTGCATAGGGGGTGTTGTCCATGTTTTTTTATACTGAGTAAAAAAATTTCTGATGCAAACATGTGTTGTGCTATTTTTTTACTATTTAATTCTCACAGTTTATGATTTTCTTTGGAAAACCATGCAATAAAACCACATAATACACCTATAGTTTATTAAATGATTAATGGATCCATTTTCCCAATTAGTTTTTAACACAACTCTTTAATAATCCTCTACTTTTTGTTTATATAACTATGACAGATCCCTTTGTAGTTATTCCATTCTTCCTCATTTTATTTTTGGAGTCTCTAATTTGATTTAATGAATTTTCCAAGGTATTTATCCTCTATTTACTCTCTATTTATCTTCCCTCATCAATTTCCTTATATTTTACTACATTTCTCATTTCTCCATGAACCTGACATCAGGGTTCATTATAGGGTTCATGTTTGGGAATATTTTAACCAAGAGAATTTTTTTCTACTACAAATAAATAATATTTCCTTTCATGTTTTTTAATTCATTGTGATATCTAATGTGTTGTGACATCATTCTGATTACATTAGGGTAAGAGTTTTTCTTCCTTTTATTTATCAATTATTCGAAATCTTGTGTTTTAAAAGTCTATTTTTTATTACGTGTATTTCCACATATAATAGTATTAAAAAATTTAAATGGTTATTTTTATAAATTTTTCTACACTAAGTATAGACTTTATTATATATTTTGTATATTTAATTTTAACTAAATGTTTTAAATATTATAAGAATTATTTTAGTTTCATAAAAGTATTTTTTAATGATGTTAATGGAAAAGCTGGTCCATAAAAATTATTTTGGGATATCAAAGTAAATTTTATTTATATTTATAGTTTTTTGGATAATTATTTTCCATGTTTTACAAAATGTATTTTTTTCAAATGGTGGAGTTTAAAATTAATTTCAAAAGACTTTGAATCCTGAGTTATTTTTAGAGTTAGAGCATATTTGAAACATTATGATTTCAATGGTTAGATATTTTAATACCATAATTTCTTTTCATGTTCATTTGATTAGAAATTTATAGACTATTTATGATTATGAGATAAATTGATAAATAATGTGAAAGGGTGTTAATGTGACCATATTTTTATATATGTTTTACATATAATTTTGGTAATGATTAATGATTTATATTTCTAAATAAGTGTTCAATGATGATTTCTTTAGAAATATCAATGATATGTTGAATATATTATTATTTGAATATTTCAAAGTAGTATTGTGTTTCTATAAATAATTGTTTAGTATAAAGTTTATTATATTCACATATTTTTAACAATTTGTTTTGTTTTCATTATTTATTATAAATATATTTAATAAATCAATTTAATTTTTTTGGATTTACAAATTATGTTATTTAAATTCTCTATGTTTCATTGCTAATTTTTTTGGGAAATGTTTATCTATTCTTGTTTAATATAAAAATTCAGTGGATTCATGGTTTATATCTTTTTTCTACCAATTAATCATATATTCCTTAGGAAAGTCTTTTCTGGTTCTCTTAAGATAATGTGGGAGTCATCCATGTAAAACAAATCCTAGCATATTACTTGAGATAAATTACATACATTCACATATGATACATAAAAAATAATTTCATAATGTAATTGAATTTTGATGTGTCTATATAACATAGTAAGTTTTTTGTGTATCATAACATGAAAACATATATTACATTCCCTATCAGAATATAGTGAAATAGAATAGTCAGTATGGAGATTAGGGAACCCATGTCATCTAATTCTTCCATTGATGCATTCAATTTCTGTTGAAGAACTTCCTAAGTTAAAATATGAACAAAAATGCATTAAAATAAAATTTTATTATAAGAGGAAGAAATCATGATCAAGGATTGAGGACACATTATGAAGATCGTCATTGATTAAAAACCAATATTAGAAACTAAATGATCAAACTGATGAACTTAGATCCAGTATAGTTGAAAAAGTTGATCCAAAATTACTCGATGTTGTTCAGTATATGGAGATATATTAATAGTGTCTGATTAGAACGTAATATGTTTGAGACTAATAGACCTTAAGAAAAATAATGTTATATGATGGTGTTTTATTCTTTATAAGAATTATTTTTTATAAAGATTCACTAAAATAAAAAATGTAATTCCATATTAATGCTTATAGTTTTGATACGACATATGAAGATAATTATGGAAGCTCATGAATGAATAATGGGCATGATAATTCTAATTGGGAGTATAAATTAGAATGGATAATTATTTTCCAACCAATTCAAAGTTGATAAATAATATGTTATAGTGTACAATTACTTACCAAGGTCAGAGGAACCAGACATCTAATTGGTTGAATAAGATTATAAGACTAAATTTGAAGAACATGTGGCTAGGAAAATCAATGTAGGGAAGACCAAAGTTGAGGAAACCAATCACCATGAAGAACCAGTCATATTAATGATCACACATGATTTCATAGATGATCACGGTTGATGATTTAAAATTGACTAAGGAGTAATCATATCATTTTTATTATGTGCTTGATGATATATTCCAACTAATCTAAATTTTTACTGGTGGTGACAAGTTATATTGTCAGCTAGATGATTAACATGGTTATATATTCCTCACCTAGAATATCCACACACAACCTATTGTAGACACTATAACATTGAAATTCCTAGGTAGTTAATGAATCAACGAATTACTGAGCTTCACATCTATGTAATTTTTTTAATTTCATGTTGAATATCTATCAATGAGTCTTTTTTTTATAAAAATGGTAGCCATGGTTTTAAAAGAATGGATTCATTGTATGAATGGAAATGGAAAATTTAATAGTCACACAATTTTTCAGAGTAACCAGAGCCCAATAAAAATTAATTAATAATGTGATATAGTTGATGTTCCAAGGATGGATAGTTTATAAATTTTTTGAGATAGTATCACATCCAAATTCAATTGGTATAAATTCATGTCTTGTGTTATTGATTGAATGTGGAGAAAATCCACAAGTTTAGTGGTGTGGCATAAATTTTTCTATGCTATTTGAATACATATATGATACTTATTAAAAGAATAAATAAATAAATAAATGTGTTTAGGGATTCTATTTGAAAGGGAGGATGGATGAATTTGAGGTTATGAATTATTAAAAAAATTCAAGATAGAGCTAGGGGGAGGAAAATGAGTTTCATCGAGGACTCAATTGAGAGTTGTTATTTTTTTAGTTATTATAAAATTAAAATTTTAAATTTCCCTTCCCCTCATAAATTATTATTCATTCATACTATAATTTATATATTAAATTCTTGATGATTATTGAAATAGAAATAATTTTTTTGGATAATTTTTTTTTGGAGAAAATGCATTTATCTTATTTATCTTATCACCATGGATTATTAAATCATTTAAATTTGGATTCCATTTATTTTATGAAAACATTTAAGAAATTAATTTGAAATAAATTATTCTAGATTTTTAGATTAAAATAAGAATATTAAAGTTAGTCATTATGTTAATTTTGATGTTTCATCTCAATTTCCTACCCAGTTATTGTACTAATTTTTGGAAAAAAATACTAGATTCATCTTGAGATATATTTATCTCATGAGATTTGGTTGATATAAAATATTTAAAACATGTGATAGACAAAAAAATATTCTATTGTATAAATAATTATTTTTGTTCAACCAATTGATTTTCCAATTTTTCCTTGTGATTCTTCCATAATTATATTTGTTTACCATTAATCTACCCATTTTAATCATCACTATTAAATAGTTTCTTCGTACTTACTGTAATTTATTTATTGATGATTTCTGTTAGTTTCTCAAAACATTGATCTGGATAATTTTTTCCCTTCCATGTGGGTTCAACACCATACTGACAGATATAAAAACAGTTTACAAGAAATATAAATTATAATTTTTTTTTATTTTCAATGATGATGAATAAAATTATTCAGCACTATTTTTAGAGTGGGGATTCGTCCAAATTTTTTTTTAAACATGGAATGATAACGAAGCTATAATAAAAATTATGCTTGTTTTTAATTTTTATGTTATTTTATATTTTCTTTTTATCTAAATTATTTTAGTTACTTCTCATTGTTTCTTCACTATATTCCATTATAATAGTTTGAAAATTTTATTACTAAAATATAGAGACATTATATTTTTCTAAAAATGAAAAAATATGATATAATAGAAGATAATATGGAGGTTATTAATAATATAGAATATTTTGTTCCACCATTTGTAAGAGAACCTAATGGACATAGGCAAAGTCAAAGTGAGTTCCAATTAACTACTATTAATAGTAACCATTTATTCATTATGTTGTCTCATTTCTCTATAAAATCTGTGATCAAATTGTAAATTTTTACATGCTACCATCTTCCTATTGTTTACTCAATTAAGAATCATTGGAAATTGTTTTGAATTTTGACTATATAGAACACTAGCATCCACTTATAGGATTGAGTGAGGATGAATTTAATTTGATAGTTTTCTAATTTTTTATAAGGGAAATAATATTGTTTCGTAGTTCCTTGAACATGTGTTCTAGATTTACGAATCACAATTTCCTGGTGGTTTCCATTGGATTGATTTATGGAATTAGAAACACCCAAAAGTTCTTTATCCAAAGGGAACCTTTGTTCTAAAGGCAGGAATTCATTAATTTTGAACTTTACGATAATTAAGAATGTGCATTGGTCGATAAGATGGAAGGCCGGACTCATCACACCTTTTTTTGGGGAATTATTGCCTATTCTGGGACTCCCTTTGTAAATTTAAGATATCTTCATGAATCTTGATTAATTCACCATGTATATCATAAGTATCCCTTGTAATATTCAATCACATATTAACAAGTGTAAAATTTAGAATCACCAGTATGCATTCACGGTTCTTCACCATTGAAAACATCTTTATGTATTCGAGGTTTTCCATCAATGATATCCTCTAATATACCGATTAGAGATTCTTTTAATCATTATCCAGATGATATAGGTTTTTAAGCCCCTCAGTGGGGAACTATAGAATTCATTGTCATCCAGGGAGAAGAAGGTTTATTTCGATCTTGGGATCGTGCCCGTAAAATGGGCTACCTACGTATCCTTGTGAAGAGAATTAGAACCCTTGTAGTTTGGTGTCACAGAATGAGACACATCATACCATTTATGGTCATATGATAAGGACCTCTAAGCGTAAGGTGCTTAGTTGAAACATAGTGTGGGACCTATACTGAAGCAGCACAAGGAATATGAAAAGGATATGGATTTCCATATAGGATCGGACCCTATTTGGAATATGGCTCAAGGAAAACATGGTTGATTTTAAGTGATGGGTTTAAAGCTCAAGGAGGCTTATTATGTAACCCATATGTATGGGAATCAAATCCCACATAGTTCAATAAATATCATAGGAGAGTATGGTCCTCTGAGAAAGAAGATTTAGGGCTTACTTCCTAAAAAGGATTCCTTGATGATTTGAACATTGAATTTGGGGTTTATTTCCTAAGGAGGATGCCTAGTGAGCTCTAGATTTGAGACGTCTTCCTACGTATCCTAGTTTGAAAAGGAATCAGAGTTCTCATAGTTCCTTTCAAGGAGTGTTTAAGCAAATTATGTAACCATCACATATCTCTAATCCCACATGAGTCATGCTCCCAGTGTGAAACAATAGGATGTGGAAGATTCAACAATGACACTTCACACTTTTCCTCCTCTGTTTATGGAAGAGGGGCCTCGACTGTGGAAGAGGGCGAGGAGACGAACCTTACCTCTATTCTACTTATATTCGATAAGGTTCCAATATAAGGAGGAATGGATGAAGGTGAAGGTAATACACCAGGATGGTTTCCCTGGAATTGATCCTAGTAGGAGAGAGAGACTTCTCCTATGCTTGCATAGACTAGTAAGTGTGAAGTGTACCTTCTCTACCAGAGACCTGACTTTTTGGGTCGCCTCTCTGAGAAGGGTGAGGTTGAGACCCAACCCTCCTCGAAACTGGGAACTTCCCAACACTGTTTCTGGAAGAAAAGTCCATGTTACTGCTGATATACAAAGCCACAAACACGTCATGAATCCTAACCCCATTTTGAAACAGATGTTGGAATCCTCATACTAGAGAAATAAAATCCCATATAATAGATACACTGATGTTCCTTTCCCAATGGTTTGATTAGTTAGGAGGTTTTAGTGGAGGCTCCAACTTAGTGCCTTTTAGATATGGTATCCAAGAAAGAAGATACCCTTCCATGAATGGATTTTAAAGAGGGTACATAGGTTAGTCTCGTAGGTACCTCATGAAAGTATTCAACGTACGTACACCACGTTACAATACTGCATAGGTAATACACATAGGTATGATGCGTAGGTATACCACACATGTATAAATGATGAATGAAGAATGTGAAGGACTTAAAAATATTCTTATCCCATTCGATTATCTCTTCTCTCATGGTTTAGATAGTTGTATGAAACAATTTGAGGGATCGAGGAGTAAGAGCTATGCAATGGGAGCTTCAGAGAGTCATTCACTTTTTTTCAATCTAAAATGGGGAGCCCAAGGGCTCTATTTATAGGAAAATATAAGGCGTAGCCAATGTAATGTTGCTCACGCTGGTACTTCGCGCAGCTCCGCCACATAGGTGCTCCGCGTAGGTGCATAAAACATCTTCTGGTGCGGAGATCTTCCATGTAGGTTGGCCGCGTAGGTTGGCCCCATAGGTCGGCCACGCAGATCCTTGAAGCTCCTCGGTTGCGAAGCTCTTTGGGATTATTGTTGATTTTTTTTCACTTTGAAATTTTTTGGGAAAATGATTATGGATGGATTTCTGAACAGTGCAGGTGTTCCACACAGGTGCTTCGCAGAGCGGTTGCATGCAGTCCTGAAGCAGAGCAGTTGTGTGCCGTCCTAACATGGAGCGGTTGTGTACAGTCCTGACATGTAGGTCTTCATTTTCCTATAAATATGTCTCAACCTTCATGATTTGTTCACATGTGCTTTCTTAGAAGAATTTCATTTTATGGCTCTCATTTCATAGCGCATTCACACAGCTTCATCAAATTGTTCTCTCACATAATTTCATTGAAATTTCTTCTAGTTAATATTATTTACGTGATATAGCTACGCCAAATTACTTCACCGATGGGGTTGCTATAGGATCCTTGATGAAGGACCCATGAAAGAGACCTAATCGAAGGACCTACATGATAGTCCTTGTTGAGGGACCTACACGAAAAGTGTCCTTTGCCAAATTTTT
This sequence comes from Viscum album, assembly GCA_963277665.1. Taxonomy (NCBI): domain Eukaryota; kingdom Viridiplantae; phylum Streptophyta; class Magnoliopsida; order Santalales; family Viscaceae; genus Viscum; species Viscum album. The sequence goes on along the minus strand of OY728141.1, from coordinate 1,133,323,679 downwards.
TGATTTCCTTTTTTAAAATTCTGACCTTAAAGTTTGGTAATTATTTTTCTTGAAATAATGACTCATTTGATGACCCATACTAAAGAAGCTAAGGCTCTCCAAAATTAAATGATGAATATCATTGGACCGGACTGTTAATATGTTGTTTAAAGTACTATTTCAGGTTTGGGGAATGGTTTTATTCCATACCAGTGTAATTATCCACAAATTACTTACATACCCTTGAATGGGCTTGGGAGTTTTCAAGATGATCATGTTTCATCTATTAATAAGTACTTTTCATATAATTGGTTCCGTCAGTACACCAATTGTAAATGAATTAATATTAGAGCAAGGGGGGTTCCAATAAAAGAAGGAACATTCCCTATTAGTTTCATTCTTCATCGTTGAGGATGAACTCTCGATATAAAGGATCATGTTGTATAGCTGAGACCACATTTTTATGAAGACACTTTTCAGTCATCCCAAATAGATCAATCTAATGGTTGTAAAGAATATTGGGACCTTCATTCTAGAATAGGTGTAAAACCTAAGTGGATGTGGGAATTTTGGGTATGTCAGACTTGTGCAGAATTCATAAAAGAGTTATCAGACGTTCAAGTCTACAAAGCTATCTAGATGGGGAAAACATTTGTTAATATATATAAAAATGATTTCATTCTTGAATTACTGAGCCGATAGAGTCCATAAACTAATTCTTTTCATTTGATCCACGGTGAAGTTGGTATTAGTCTCTGGGATGTTTACCAAATAGCTGGAATTCCCATTCTTAGGGAAATTTTGGCTGAATTCATCCCACCAGCTATAAAATGGGGTGATGTTACTAGAATACCACCATTACCCAATTAATTATTTAATTTAGAGAAGAATTTACCCTAGGACAATAAAGATATCCATGGTAGATTTTGGATGGAAGCCTTTTTAGAACCAACAATAGAGGAAGGTCCAACCTACAGATGTCCTACTGTTTGCCTTTCTACAGATAACCGAGGTAGTTCAGGTACATATCGGCCTACACTATAAAGAGATTATTATAAGAATTGGAGATATATAGTCAAACGCGATATAAATGAAAAAGTATTCTTAGCTACATTCCTTTCAATGTGTCTAAGCGTTTATTTGCTTCCAGTCCGTGAATCAGGAGGTGGTGTAAGATCATGGACTTTTATCATTGTAGCTAAATTGGTAGAAGGGAAGTATATTGGTCTAGGAAACCCATATATTAGCGTTAATTGACCATCTCCTGTAGCATTTATACAATGGGAAGGCTCTATTTAGAATTTCAGGGCCATTGTAAGTATTTTGGGTTCAGATTGCATCACATATTTCATCATACACAGTTTTGAATCCAGTCAGAGTTCCCAATGGTCGGTTCACTCCATTTTTACAGAATGTTTCTAGAATTTAGCCCCTGCACATAAGACCTAACGTGGTGTTTAAGGCATTGACTGTCTCAGGATAATTCAACTTTTTTTGTAACCCACCAGTTGGATCATTTATTGATGATGGTAAAGAAAAGATTTATGAGATGAGATCTTATATGATGGAATTCTGGGATGGTGTATTATCATCTAGGATTTATGGTAAACTTATCTATGATTCTTATGTCACCTATTGGTTTTATCGTGAGTTTATATGCCTTCAACAATCAAAAAATTTTCAACCCACGTATGCCAGACATGAAAAACATCTAATGGTAGCCTGACAATTGTGGATTCTAACAGATTTAGAGTTATCCAAATTGTTGATTACATTACATCCATCAGGTGCATCGATTGGATTTGAAGCTAGGTTTCCCAAAGCATGGGTTTCGTCATATCCTCAAGGGGCTTTGACAAAAGAAATATATCGAGTGGCAGCTACAATGACTATTTCACGAGGAAATCATGGAAAGAAGTCCAAGGACATACATGATACAGATGTTTCAAAGGTTTCAGATACCTCCAAACATCTTCGCAGAAGGTATAAAAGGATGAACAAGTCTATAGAAGCAATACCTCAAATTCCAAGGAACTCCAATCGCCGCCATCAAACAATGATTCTTATTCCATCTGTTGAACTTTCTAAAGAAAGGATGCCTGTAGATGTTCCCCAAAGAGAAGGTGTTGATTCTTCTCTACAGTCAGCCATACCAAGATTGAATTATGTCTGACCTTCAACCATTCATCATTGGGAGAGTGTAAGCGATGATCTTAGGGACACATGGGCATTTTTCCAGTATGTCATTTGAATACCAGATATAGGTGACAACAAGGAACCTTCTAACTTCAATCTGGACAAAAACATGGCTGAAGTACAAAAATATATTGCAGAGATTGAGGTTTTAATATATGCAAATAATGAAAAAATCCCACCCTATAAACAAGTATATAACATGTTTCACTTTGGAGTCCACAAAGGAGTAATTATTGACTCTGAGGAGGAGTGGGATATTTATGTTAATACTGAGAATTTATTTCCTTTATTATTTTTTTCACAACTCTACTTTACCAATTATCAATATTAATCTCGATTAAAATGTATTTGTTCATCTTGAATGAAGAGAATGAATCTCTAGACCAATTCACAAATCACCTAAGTATGGTCCTACAGGCTGTCCTATTGACACAAGAAATGATCCTCCCATGTAGCCAGAACATTATCCAGGAGCCAGAATCATGACTGGGGTAATAGTGACAGATAATCCTCAACCATTACCTCATGTTTCCCCTACTAAGGGGAGTGTTTCAAAATCTCCCCAAGCATTTGAACAAAAACGCAAGAGAGTGATGAGATTGATCCATAGTTTTCATCGAAGGGGTAAGTATTAATACTGTCCTTTGGGCATATAACTCACTCGTTACACTATGGTAACCACATCATATCCTCTTGTAGGATATATGACGCTCTCTTTTCTCAAGGGATTAATAGTTTATTTTCAAGACCAAAAAAAGAAGACCTAGGGGAATCCTAGGTTCATGATGACGAATCTGCAATTTTAGTAGATAGATCATAAAACAATTCAACTATACCAACTCATGGCTATGCGGAGAGAGATGAATGCCTTGGTAAGAATAAATACATTCCTTAGTTTCTTTTGTCAAAGGATCTTGAAATAATCAACACTGATATTCGTATTGCTTCAGAATAAAGGAAGGAAGATCCAGGACAATCTGAGACAAATTCTAATGTTGACCCAAACCTTTAAAGACCTGATGATGGCATACCAATTGAATAGATAATGAAACAAAATGTCATCAGAGCCAATTTGGGCATCAACCAACATTTTTTTGACACCTTAATTGGAGAGGATTCTATAACATTTCAGGTTGCATACACTAAAATGATGGACACCCTTAATCCAAATATCGATATTCCAAGTTCAATCAAGGAGTTTTGGAATTTTAATGTGGAATTTCATGGGTGTAATTCTCTATTCTTTCATTTTCCATAAATAGTTTGTTCCTCAAGAAATTATTTACATCAAAGATCACCCTATGCAGCATTACCTGTAGAAAATGTTACCATGGATGTTCAGGATCAGGGTGCTTCACTTTATCCATTAGGTTAGGCTAGAGAAATATCTACAGAGGATCCTTAATGAAGATATGTTCTAGAGCCTTCAAATGTCATAACTGAGTGAATTCAAGGAAATTCCCCTTCTCAAGAAACATCTACTCAAAACATTAATGGTGAGAATATGGGGAATGAATCCAATGAAGTAGCTGATTTATTATTGGGTAAATATATTTAGTTGATTGAGTAATATTTGTTTTATATTTTTTAAACTAATAATGACATTTATTTATCATTTAAGGTAATCATTTCCTAGATCTGATGGTGAAGCTTCTACAAACCCAGGAGATCTAGAACAATGCAACTCTTTAAGTGACCTATTTCAAGAGTACATTTTACCTCATGGTAGTGACTCAGATTCAAACATAGAGATGAAATATACTCTTGGTATGGAACGTAAGAATACATGGAGGAATATTTGGAGAAAAATTTCCAAAAATCCTTTATATGAATTGTTTTACCATTTTCAAAACTCCTAGAATTATTTTGCGTATTGGGATTTGGTGGTTTTAATGATCAGCCAGTCTGTGATGACATGAAGGAGGCTATTTTCCGATGGGAGCAGCAGCATAAGCTCCGATAAGATTTTGAAGAGGCTAAACGACTCATCAATATTGAGGGATTTCAAGCTATAATAGTTGAGGTGAAGGAAAATCATAATAAGAAATCACTTGATATTATCCAAAAAGTCAATGAAACCACAAAGGAGTTGTTATATCTTCAAAAAAACTGGATGTTGTTCATAACAAGTTCGAGCAGTTAAATCAGACATTAGGAGAAGCCCAATTAGAGGGGATAACTACCATTTCAACTTCTAAGGATGCACTTGTTCAGGAAGAGGAGGTTAGAGTTTCCCAACTATCTCAGCTTCAACAAGCATCTCATATGGCTTATGAAGCGGTCCAAAAAAATGAAAAGTCATGTTGAGAGTTTATTCTAAAACATGGTAGAGAGGCAACATTTTGCAGATGGCCCAATTTTTTCATATAAATGAAATAATTTTTGTTTTCAATCATATAAATCATCATTCATGTTTTTCATATTTGCAATATAAAAAATAAATGATGATAATAATTTCATTATATTAAATAATCAATATTATTATAATAAGAATGAAGTGATCAAAATTTTCTTATTGATATGAGGGACCTAATTACCATAATTTGATTATTTCAAGTGTCATATGAATAACCCCACAAATTTTGTATCTTTTGGAATAATTTTTATTTCAAAATATTATCTTAATCATACAAAAAAGGTATGCTTATTATGTTAGTACTCGACATTTGTTCAGAGTACCCTTAATGGGTCTTCAATCTAATGAGCAAAAAGTCTTATGTTATTGGAAGTTTAGAGTTATGCATGTTGGACTATAAAGAGATAATATTTATGGTAGAAATAGATTTGATCGTAAATTTTGAAATTAGTTCATAAACAGAACTCTTTGACTAAGAATTTCTTTAATATTCTTTAAAAATTTCTAATGGGAATCTTGAGCCATGATTTTTATGGCCAAAAAAATTAAAACTGGTATCAACATAAGGGGAGTCTCTTCCATGAATGATGTTACCATAATTTGAAAAAACCCGTTATGGGGTTTGTGTTATGTTGGGAAAACTGGGGCATAAGATGCATAGAAAAATAGTGGCATCTTTTCACTGACAGGCATGTCATTTAGGCAATTTATGCATGGAAGCCTAATGACATGTTCTAAATAGTGAAACAAAAGATCTCTTTGAAGTCTAACATTTTACTATTGATAGATAGGGTAAAATAAGATTTGGGTGACTCAAGACCATAGTGGGTGGTTTTTCCAAGGAAATGAACTTTAAGAATAAAAAATGGCTATTTAGATTGACATTAGTCGGGAAAAGGAAAACCATTTCTATACATATTTGGTGTATGACTAATAGTATAAATTTATCAGAAAAGGCAATTTATGATATCATATAGTGTAGTTTTATGTCATGCAGTGAGGATGTTTTACTCTATAGTTTTATGTCATGCAGTGAGGACGTTTTACTATGCAGTTTTAAGTCATGTGGGGAGGACCTTGTACTTTGTAGATTTATTTCATGCACTGAGGACATTGTACTCTGTATATTTAAGCAATGTAGTGAAGACATTGGGTTGTTTGAATTTAAGGTGTTTAGCTCTTTCCAAAAGTACGAAGCACTCCCAATTTCTTTATAATTTATTTAGAAATATACTATCATATTTAGGTATGAAAGGGAAAATTGTAAAATGTGATTTGGTATTTATGAAACCAAGGAATGATATGTGAAAATGGATAAAAATATCAGAGGAAGTCATTTTCCAAAATGACGTTACCATTATTTGACAAACCCATTATGGGGGATGTATTATGTAGGGCCAACTGAGGCATATACCGCATAGCCAAATAGTGTCATCTTTTGACTAACATTCCCATCATGTAGGAAATTTATGTACGACTGCCTAAGGACACGTACTACATAGTCAGGAAAAAGAGCTCTTAGAAGTTTAATGTTCTATTTCTAAAATTCAAATAATTTTTATATAGATTCATATTTTTTGAAGAATAGAGTTTTGTTTATGGAGAAATTTACATGAATATGGTATGCGTATTTCCAATAAAGATATCCAATGAATCAATGCAAAAGGAATTTTACAAGGGTCTGAACCAAATGTAAAAGGTATGGTGTCTTTAGTTTTAGGTCCTATAACTAGGATGAGAAATGGAAACAACATATAACATGTGGCCAAGTGATTTCAAGGTTATTTAATAGTTCATAGAACACATGGTGAGGGAAATGTATAAACCCTGGTCATTAAGACTTTTAGATTGTGAGAAAGATATTGGGACAAGTATTCGTGAATGACTATTTTAAAATAAAGATTCTAGTATATTGTCATTAGTGATTAAAGGGGACTAAGATACTCTATCCAATAACTAAGATTTCATTATTTGACAAACCCATTATTGGGGCTGTATTATTTAGGGCCAACTAGGGCATATGCTGTATAGCCAAATAGTGGCATGTTTTGTTTGACAAGCCTGTTATGTAGGCCACTTATGCTAGGTTGCCTAAGGGCACGTACTGTATAGTTAGACAAAATAGATCTTAGATATTGGAAACCTTGTCACCAGAAATCGTATGAAAGATTATGAAAATTAGAAAATATTCAAGATTAAGAGTGTGAGATATGGAAGGGGGTTATTCCCATTTCATAGGAGAAATATTTGAACCAATATTGGCCATAACATTTATGTCATTTACATAGATTTGACTCATATGTCAAATGAAAACTTTCTTTGTTTCCTCTAAATAAATATAGTGATGTGCAGTTTTAAATCATGCAATGGGGACATTTGCACACCCATAATGAATTGAAACACCATTCATATATAAAGAAAACTTTTAATCAATTCCAATGATCACTTGATCTATGATCTATGTGAGAAAAAAAAGAGTAGTAAGGGGCTCTTCTATAATAAAAAGATGACATAGATGGAGAATGGGGTGTTAGATTTCCAATCATTTTAACATCATGTGGTAAGGACGAAAATGAATCGAGGTGAAAGGAAAAGACATATTGTAACTAGGTTAAGGTTTAAAACCTAAGTGTTATAATATGTCTAGCTGGGTAAAGAACCAATTCATACATAGTTTTATTAAATCACATCTTTTGCAGATTAGATCCTTATACAAAAAATAAAGGGTTTATTTTATCACAACTAGGACCAAGACTGGAGATCTAAGAGTATCTACATATCACAAAATAAATTAGAATCAATCCGTACATAGTTCTTTAAACAATCATTCCTCACTCTACTTTTGACGTGAAGAATGTAAGCTTTTAACATGTTCTGAGAGAAAGATAAATCTTTAAAACATAAAATGGTATAAGAACCAAATAATATATCTTGAAGAAACACCCTATATAGATTTGATTCATACACTAGAGGAGAAAATAATATAAGAATATTTTGTGATTGTGGTTGGGCCCAAAATTATATATTTCTTGCATCTGTACGTATCACATTGAAAATGAGTATCAAGCCATACATAGTTCTTGAAACATGGTCTCTATGAAGATCTGACTCCGAAATAGGAAAGAGAGGGACGAATGCAAAAATAATGAGTAGTGATGATGTCACTAATATTATCTTATGGAAGCTTATAATGTCTTGTAGATAAAACATTAGTCGTACAAATGATGTCAAGCTGTTTAACATCATGTGACAAGGACAAAGATGCTTCGCACATTAACGTCATTAAGCATGGATTCTTATGGTTGTTATATAGTTTAATGTCTTGTAACTAGGACATGGGGGCTATTTAGTTTCATGTATTACATCAATGAAATATTACTGTATAGTTTAATGACTTTTAATGAATACTATGGTGCATAATTACATAAATTATTTCTTCAAGAATCTCGCATTGGTTAGAGTTGTAATGAGAACTCAATCCCTTGAGATTAATGCATAGGCTCCATTTGAATAGGCCTTATGTATGGAATAAGGAACGTATCATTTTGGTTCATGGTTTGGAGTTTTCTTTCCTGGTATCATTGGAGTCTTAAGGACCAATACTAATTATCCTTGAAGGAGTGGTTGAAGGAAGACTTTCTTATTAAATGCTCATGCTATTCGATTCCGATAGACTTCTAGATGATTAAATGTATGCAATCTTTCATCATCAAATTGTTCCAACTCATTGAACTGTTTTGTAGACCTTTCATCTGTAGAAAATTGATCATATATTGAAACCCTAAGTGAAGACAATTGTATTTCAATTGGAATAACTGCTTCGGTTCCATATACTAATGAATAAGGAGTTGCTGGGTAATAGTACATGTTGTTTTCTGATAAGCCCATAAAGCATTAAAATTTTTATTAGGCCATGATTTCTTATATTTAACCACCATCTTTTGGAGTATATTTGATAGGGTTTTTTTGAAAGCCTCTACCTTTCCATTGGCTGCCGCATGATAGTGAGATGAGTGGTTGGACTTTATATTATGTTCCTGATATAAATTTTTTACTTTAGCAGTACCAAAATTGGTTCCAGTGTCCGTCAAAATAGTATGAGGGACACAAAATATTGTGATGATATTAGTTTCGACAAAACAAACAATAATTTTGTTACCAACCTTCTTGAGAGTTATTGCCTCAGCTCATTTAGAGAAGAAGTCAGTAGCAGTGAGAATGTACACGAACTACTTAGCCATGGATGGAGTATAAGGCCCTACTACATCCATTCCCCATGTGGAAAATGGCCAGGAGTATTTAGCTATATATAGAAACTCTAGGGGTTGATGAATGATGTTGTCATGCACTTGATAGGGATGATATTTTTTAGTGAAATTTGTACAATCCTATGTCTTTGAAGGCCAAAATTATCCACGCCTTTGGATTTTATCAGAGAGTCGGTTCCTAGATTGGTGGGAACCACATGCTCGCGAATGTACTTCTATCATGTCAGATTCAGTCTCTTCTCCATCAATATATCGGAGGAGAATTCCCTCAAATCATCACCTGTAATTGATCTTTTGGTGGTCTGGACTACAATGAATATTAAAATTGCATGCTTGTCGCCAGATCGATTTTTTCTCATCCCAATCTGGGGGAAGTATACCATTTTGATGATATTCCATGAAGGATGTTCTCTTTCCCATGGTATGACCATATGGTTCAGAAATAGGGAAAATTTCATTTACTTCCTCCATTATATTTCAAAAAAAGGTGAGACCACACGTTGGTGGGTTATGCTGATAACGGTTTCATCCCTATTTGGATATGCCAAGGCTGTAGCTGCATTAGCTAGTGAATTTTCATGAGCATTTTTTGATCATTGGATATAAGAAAATGTCGGCTCTAAAGGGAAATTTATCCATTAACTCTCTGATGTAATCACACAATGGGATTAACTCTTCTTTTCTAATAGAATTTTCCTCATTGATTTGTTTTTATTTACCCATTATGAATCACCTTTTATCCTTGAATGATCCATTTGAACCTGAAGGGACAATTCCAAACCTACGATGAGAGCGTGATACTCTACTTCACTGTTGGTACCACCTTCCGATAATATGAAAGAATAGGGCAATATTGCCTTTTCTGGGGAAATAAGGACAATTCCTAATCAAACCATATTGAGTATAGGTTTTTCCAGTCTCTTCCCTGTTGGACATCTGGAAGCATCATCAAAATACCTTTCCCATGTTTGAGAATTATCTTGAATAAAGAGGACCTCTTCATCAGGGAGGTCAATATTAAATGATGTATCTTCCACATTTGGATGTCTAGAAAGGAAGTCGGTCAGAGCATGGCCTTTTATTTCTTTGTGAGGCACAAAATGGATATAAAACCATTGCAAAATAACCGCCAACTATGCCAGATTCCCTGTAAGCATAGGATTAATGAGGATAAATTTGAGCGGGTTATTACGAGATACAAATTAGACCTCATGATGTTTCAGATACGGTCTCAATTTCTAAAATACAAATATTAATGCAAGGAAACACTTTAAAAATTTTGAATATCTATTTTCCGCATCAAGAATAGTGCGATTGAGATAGTAAAGGTTTTTTTTTCACTCCCGACAACAATATTTTGGGAGAGGAAGTCGCCTAGTGATTTCTCTAAAGCTTTTTCATAGAGAATAAGTGGTATTTCTTCAATAGGTGGCATTAATACTGGTGAACTCAAGAGATATTTCTTGAGGGTATTAAATGCTTTTGGGAAATTTCCAGTCCATTGGTATATTACTCCTTCCTTCATTAATCTAGTTAATGGTAAGCACTTGCCTGCAAAATTAGCGATAAAGCACTGAATATAAGTGAGATGTACTCTGAGTCCTCTTATTTATTTTCAATTTTTGAGGAGGTGACATACCAAGGATTTAATTTTTTTTTCTCGGGATCAACTTCAATACCATGATAGAATACAATGAAGCCAAGTAATTTTCCCAAGGTTACCCCGAAAGCACATTTCAAGGGATTCATCATCAAACTGTGTTGCTGATGTTTATTGAATATAGACTCCAAATTATCCAAGTGATTAGAACATTGTAGGTATTTTACCACCAAATCATCCACATTATATTCAACAAGTTTTCTTATGAAGGGTTTAATGATCTGGTGCATGGAACAATGGTATGTTGTACTTCCATTCATTAAGCCAAAGGGCATTTCCCGATAGAAAAAACCCACCTTGAGGGGCTCTAAAGGCTGTAGATTATTCATCCTCTAGGGCTATATGGATTTGAATATACCCAGAGTAACCATCCATAATTGAAAGAGCTTCATAGATAGCCATTTCATTAATGAGATGTTCTGTAATCGGGACTAGAAAATCATCTTTAGGATAATGCCAGTTAAGATCTCTGAAATCAATGGAGACTCTAATTTTACCATTCTTATTTTTCAATGGGAAAATATTGGCCATCCATTTTGGATACTAAACTTCCCTGAAGAACATAGCCTTTTTAATCTTATAAACTTCAGCTTCAATTTTTGAATCATGAGTGGGGCCTATCCTTCTTCCTGTTTTCTTGAATCCACAATGTTCTTCGGGAAAACCCAAATGATCGGTGGATACATCCAAATTAAGACCTGGAATCTCTATATAATTCGATGAAAATATATCTCGAGGTTGATTTAGAATGAAAGTATACCCCTCTTGTTCTTCAGAGGTCATGGTCGCACTAATTAGAGTGGGGCATGGATCTTCTTCCGTACCCAGATTTATTTCTCTGAGTTCATCCATAATGGTAGAGACACCTTCTTCAAATGTTAGAGGAGCATCCCTAATATCTTCCTCTTCTTCTTCATTATGTATTACATATCCTATTTCCACTTGCATTGTAGTTTATGAGGCAAACATCCAGCTTTGGGAGAGAAATTCGTATTTGAACATCCCAAAAAAAGGCCACCATATCTTACCCTACTGATTACAAAGGGTCTTCCTGTGGTAATAAATAGGGATTGATGGATTTAAAATCAACATTTTTGTCTTCATCTAGAAATACCACTACTTCTTCTATTATGGTTTATGATTTAGAGGCTTTTTGTTGTTTAGTAGATGAGATTAAAACATCTACATTTAGGCTTATATCATTTCATGGTGTGTCAATAATTTCTCCACTATTGTTAGGCTCAGTTTCCACAACTGAAATTATGGGAACTACTAGACAAGTATTCAGATTTAGTTTTACCCATTCAATTTGATTAATGGGTAACACATAATCTTCACTCAAATGTATGAATGGATTTGCTAGATTCTTTTCCTGTCCTTTTATAGCATTAACTATGGTTACTTCCTTCATCATGTACTTCATTCCTTTTGTGTGATAAAACTCTCCCTCAATTAATTGAGATTCACATGTTTTGAATAGATCATTGTCACTATAAAATGTTCCTATTTGACCACTGAAATAGTATTTCAGATGTTGATGGTTTCATGAATGTATTGCTACATGTTGATGAAACCAAGGCCTTCCAATGAGAATATTGATGTCTATGTCCAGACGAACAACCATGAAACCTAAATTAGACACAAGATCTTCAAACTGAGTTCTGAGGGTAATTTCTCTTAGAGGTTCTTGTTCATTATTGTCATATCCTTGATATAATGAAGTCGAAGCAGATAAGTCCAATTCAGTCAGGCGTAATCGATGATGTGTACGAATGAGAATGAGGTTGATCCTGGAGCCATTATCAATGAAGGATCATCAAATATGTATGTGATTGACCTTTCCAGATACATACAATGGTTTTATATATGCATATACCACATGTTCTTCATCATCCTCTGCAAAAGATATGACTACATGACATTCTGTAGAATAATTCTCAATACGGTAAACCTCAGCAGAAAAAACATTAGTTTCAAACACTTAAGGACTTGAAAAAGCCTCAATGAGTGCCTCTCATATATATTTTGATATATTAAAACATATAAAATAGAAAAATTTGTTGTTACTTGTGCCAATTGTTTCAAGACATCATACTTTTGGTCTAAAGGTTTGTGTTTCCCATCATGGAGATATAGTTTTGTAGGTTCTTTAGAAGTTGAAGCATATGATATAGTCATATTCTATGTTGAATTATAAGAGTGAGATATTTCTAACTTTGGAAGATTAGACTTACTATGTCTATTCACTTTTTGAGAGGAATATGACATTACTTCTAATCAGTCCTCCTAAATAATTGTGCCAGAATATGACTTGTTTCGCATGGAAGAAACTCATTGTTCTTGTCGACCCTGCAAAAGGTATCTTCCATGAGTTTCTACTGCATATATGGTTTGAGCAGTGGTAGAATTAAAATGTTGATTTCCATAATTCTCACATATTCTACTTTATCATTGACATTGGCCCCTTCCTCTTCTTCCACAATTAGGCACATGGAATTCTGGCTCAATACACTCAAGAATCACAATTGGCATAATGATCCATTAAGTGGATAAACTTAAAAGAACGAAAGATTAATTCTTCATCTGACGAAGATTATTCTTGATAGGTTAATTCTGGTTGCACCGTTTGGTAGGGCGGTTCCCTTGATTTTGAAACAGATGGCATAAAATATGCCAAGGTCAAGGGCAACTTTGGACTTTACACAAGATTGTCTTCTTCTGACATCTCTTTTTCTTTATCATTATTTTGATTTCATAAGGAATGTACTTTTTTGTAGATTTTTTTCTATGTTATGAGTGGTAGAAGACATAATTTGTTGTTTAAAATGTGTTCATAAAATAGTAAGACTCCGGTTGATCGTTTTCCAGATCATCCAATCATCATATTTTTGCACATTTTTTCTTTTATCCACATTCCATTCTCCATCTTCATCTGGATTGGAAGCAGTAACACATGCTAATTGAGATGATGAGCTTTTCAATTTCTATTGTCCAGAGTCTACCATCTTTTGTATAAGGTATTTGAAATCAAATCACTCTTGAATGGGGTGTCCCAATATCTGATGAAAGGGAAAATAATTCGGACGATCTTTATCTCCATCAGTATTTGGGTTCTTCAACCTTGTAAACGGAACCAAATTGTTTTCTAAGGCTGAGATAAAGTAGCTAGGAACTTTCTCATTCTTGAAAGAATAAACTTTATTCTTTAATTCCTTAAAATTTTTCCACCTTTGATCTCTTTGATCATCTTGAAGAGGCAATCATTGTTGTTGATGCTCAGGAAGCGGAGCCCTTCGGTATGATTAGGGTTTTGAAGTAGAATAAGGTATAGGTTCTTACTTGAGTGTGACTGTAGTAGCTTCTTCTTTTAAAATCCTCTTCCCTAGAGTTGATGGAATTACATGATTTTTAGCATTTTTTTCTATAATAGAGTCTTTTATCTTATAAGCGATTGAAGTAAGGTCTCAAAACCATCATGTGTATTTCACAGGGGTCAATGGTGTTCGTAAGTCAACACATAGATTTTCCACACATATTGGCATCAAATCTTCATGAGAGAGTGCTAAACATAAGGAATATGTTAATCCCTTCCATCGAGTCATGAAATCTGAAACTCATTCATTCTTTCACTCTTTACAATTGGTAAGATCAAAAAATGTCGTCTTTGGTAGCGTTGTGCTAAATTGAAGAAGGAATTTATGATGGAGATCTTCCCATAAAGTAATTGACTGAGATTGCAAACATGTATACCAGACAAAAGATGGTACTTCTACTGACATCACAAAACACCTATGCTTAACTACTTCCTGTTGAGAAGTTCCCATCATAGGATCACAACAAGAAACTAAATGTGTTATGTGATGTTTTGAATCTCCAAAAATAATAAAAATTTGGAATGTGGTATTCAAAAAATTTGGTTGGGGAGGAATTACATCCTCCCATTCAGTGTATGCTCTCATTTCTGGATGAACTGGAGCACATTGTTCCTCTATATCATCCAATAGAGTCGTTAATTCCACAATTGTGTTCGTAAGCATTCCGAGAATATCCAGATGAGCTATATTCTATGCAGGTGTAGAAAATGGAGTTTGAGCTGGTGCAACAACCGATAAGAACACTGATGGTGGTGCTGATATCTTCCTCAGATAACCCAAAGGAATATGTCTACCGTGATGTATGTGTTCCTAACTTGATTATGTACCCAATTGAGGGAATTCATTATCCACATCTGTAGTTTCTACAAATCCCCTTTGTTGAGTAGCTCCTACCTGATTTTCAATTTGTGGACTTTCATGGGAAGTATGTCTTGCAGAAATTTTGTTTTGAAGTAACTCTGTATTGAGTATTTTCAACTCCTTCATTTCATCTTCTTACTGTGAAAATCTCTCTTCAAGCGAAAGAGATTTACCTTCTCCAGTGGAAAAGTGAGATACAATCTGACTTTTTTCCTTCCCCCTTGTTATATGCCTTTCCGAGAGGGGGGAGTTGGTTATTTGAAGGCATACCTAAATTCTGGGTAAGCCTTTCATTTCATAAACACACACCTTCTTTATTTTCCTAAGTGTGGACCATGTTATACACCAGAAATTCATCTTCTCATTCCCCGAAACTGGACTAATTTTCAAGATGATATTGTACAATGGTGTTAATAACATTCACTGACGCATAATGTATTATTGGAATTCTATCAGTGATTCAACTAGATTGTCTACCTTTGTGTTTTTCACAAGACTCCATTCTCCTATTTGATGAATTCCCTGGAACTGTTTGGTAGATAGTAACATGAAGGGAATCATTAGATAGTTCAGTTGTATGCTTTCCTTGTGGATTCTTCCCTAATCGGGAGAAAACAAACATCTATTGAGGAGGGCATTACATATTGGAAAAAGCCCCTAGCACTCTAGGCTGAGGCTATTCTTATCCTTATTCTTCAAATATTTGAATATTGTTTAATGAATTTGAATGTAGAATTAATTGAGCCCCCATCCCGACAATCTAGGGTGATTCTTGAACTGTTATAGGTGAAATTCGTGCAACCACTTTTCTAATTTTTCAGATTTTGGTTTGGACATTAGCTAGGTGCATTATCTGACAATCACTTAAATTACCCGTTTTAGCAGATTTCTATTCTATTTCTGACATTTAAATCCTTTGATGCCTGAGATCCACTATATGGGATGATTCTTCAAGATTATCAAAGGATTGATGTAAAAGTAACTCAACAACCTCTTTTCTTTGGGCCTGATTCTGATGAGAACCGTTCAAGGCCTATTATTGAGCATACATTTTATTACATACAAAACCTATTGATGGTGGCCAATCGTGGGAAATAACTTTGCATGAAACCACTTTTGGTGGACTTTTCTGATTGTGGAGTGTAGTGAAATGAAATTCTCCATATGCACCCCATCCTATGATGCAAAAAGTAGATGGGGAATCAGAAATTAATTGACATAGTCTCTTTAGATCATTGAGACATGCACGCTGAAGGGTTCTCAGTTGTTTTTCAACCTTTGAATGTTGGGAAACTGAGAGAGATGACAAGTCAATTTGGTGATGAAACCCTTCTATTACCTATACATGATTTATATATTCATCATATGGTAATACTTTGGTTTTCAAATGATGAAGAGTTTTCCATAAATTTTAGACGAATGTCATGAATGTAATCTTATGTCATTAATTATGGAATGTTATATTGATAATTTTCCATATTCTAGAACATGACTGTTATTTTTCCTTTAGCTAATTGTTTCCTCATGTTTAACATGTCTTTTTCATATTTTACTAGAGGTTTCACCACTTGATCTGAACAGAGTGGATACTATGTATTAGAATATAAATGACATAAAGGAGGTTCGAAGAATGATCATTCTCGTAAGACATATTTTGGTGGAGAAAGGGTTTCACCTGTCTATGACAAGGCATCCGACATGACTGGACTCGTGTTTTCAAGCACCCTATGATAGGAGGGATTTCTCATCGCTACATTTTCTATTATAGAATAGTCTTGATAATGTGAAATACTATTACGGAGAGGAATTTTGCAGCAAATTCCATCATGGGGAGGATCACCATGATGGATGACAATAAGGGATAAATCTAGTTTCTCCATGGTCATCTGGCCACATGGAGGGTTGCCTTGGATCTTATCAAGAGATAGGAACTCTGGATTGACAAAATTTCCATGATGTAGGCCTTTATGATGGAGTGTCTAATGAGAAACATTAGAATTACATCTACCACTCCAAAATGTTTTTAATGGGAGGTTATGATCTTGAGTTGTAATAGATAAATGTCTGACGACTTCAAGAAATACAACATTAAGATGAGATAAATCACAGCATGACTGTTGATTTTCCAACAGTGTTAGTTGAGACTTGTTTTTGGATGTTCTCTTATACATAGTTGGGTCCACCTCTTTGGAGAAGTGGTTATAATGGAAATTTTTATGTGCCTTCCTTGGAGTAGTTACCAGAACGAATTGATTAACTCCAATTGGAAAGGGTGTATGTTCTTGATCATGTTATTCTTATGATTTTAAATAATATGCTCTATGACCCTTCTAGAATGGAATAGAGTTGTGTATTTATTCTGGGATGGAATACCGATGTGTCAACCCATGTGTGGGGAGAGATTTATATGTATGTTCCCCTACCACTGTTGAAGAAGTCGTTAAAATATCCTGTCATGCTTCCGGAATATGGGTAGGGATACGCATCTTCCCTTTCACCATTGATAAGATGTGTTTGTTGAAATCAGTGACTGGAATGTGAATCGACATCAATTCCATATCAAGAGTAGGTGTATGTGCCTGCTCTTGTCCTCCTTTTCTTGTTAATGGATATTGGCAGTACTCACGCATGGTGGTAGAGAGTTGAGTCTGCCCGAAATTTGTCATCGGAGCATTCTGACAGACTTTTCTGGGTGCTACCAAACGAGACTGTTGGTAGGCATGATGAAAATTGGTAGGTGTATGGTCATGCTAGCTTTTATCAATCATGTATGGTTGACAGACATCCTTCAATACTGGTAGAAGAGACTGCTGATAGAATTGGTGATTGTAAACAGGTGTATGTTCCTATTTACCAGTTGCCACAATATTAGATTTGCATGCCTCTTTAATTGCATTTAGACGAGCCTGTTGACTAGCTGATAACTTGTAAACATGTATATGTTCCTATTCATTATAATCCACCATGTTTATAAGGTGGGATTGGTTGGTTTCTTTTAGACGATCATGTTTATTAGCAAAATTAGGACGGATGAGTGTGTGTGACTGCTCGTTGTTTTCCATCAAGTTAAATTGATGGGATTTTTTGGAGGAGGCAGAGGTGAGAACCTACTCCATGTTAACCAAACAGTGTCCCTGGTGATTCTTCTTCCGTACCCGGGTCTGAGATACATGGGATAGACGTCTAGAGGCAAAACCCCCATCATCTTGGGTGTTCACTACCTCATGATTCTGTTGGCGGAGATTGCTGATGGGAGTCCTCAAAAAGGTCTCTTGCATTATTGAATTGAGGCCTTGAGTGACCTCTTGATCCTCCTCCCTGTCGTATGGGATGGATTGATTGTTGAATTCCAGTGATAAAGACAGAAAACTATTGGAGATGGTGTTTTTCACTGTTTCCTTCTTGTTCATTTGTCGTTGTTGTCCAGATGATCGAGGATTATTGTTGACCTTGTGGGGCTATGGAGCAGCGACGAAAGTCGGGATTGTACTATACGGGTGATATTATTTTACCAGCACTTTAGAGACCCAACGTTGAAGATGCTGGGTTGGTGATGAAGTCCTTCCCATGGATGAAGATCCAATTTGAACAGCAGTAGAGAAGTTCACATATGTTGTCTTGGAGAAATGCATTCTTTCAATTGAAAAGAATTTTGTGAAAAACTGTGAACAACAACAAGCTATATTAAAGAGACATCTTTTCAATGAATACATGCGTGATTAATTCCATTTTCTGGCCTTCCATTATCAATTGATAGGGGAAAAACATGTGGGTTACCTTATTAACATGGTTAAGGATTCAAGTTGGGTTCACCATTTTTTATTTGTAGTTCCTTGAAACTTGTGTTCTAGTTTTAAGAATTACTATTTCTAGGTGGTTTCCATTGGATTTATTTATGGATCCAGATACTCCCAAAAATTATTTATCCATAGGGGACCTACTTCCCAAAGTTAGGCATTCACTATGTTTGAACTTTACGATACTTAAGAATGTGCATTGGTTGAGAGGATGGGAGGTCAGACTCATCACACCCTTTTGGGGGGAATTATTGTCTACTCTAAGACTCTGTTTGTAAATTAAAGATATTTTTGTGAATCCTTATTAATTCACCAAGTATATCATATGTATCCCTTAGAATTTAAAATCACTTTTTAACATGTGTAAAATTTAGAATCATCAGTATGAATTGAAGGTTCTTCATCAATGGAAACATATGTATGTATTTGAGGTTTTCCATCAATGGTATCCTCTAATATACTGATTAGATATTCTTTTAATTGTCATCATGATGATACTGGTTTTTAAGCCACTCAGTGGGGCACTCTGGAATTTTTTTTAACCTGGGAGATGAAGTTTTGTTTTGGTCTTGGGATCGTGCCTGTAAAATGGGCTACCTATGTATACTTATTAATGGAATCAAAACCTTTTTAGTTCGATGTTACTGAATGAGACACACCATACCTTTTATGTTAATATGATAAGGACCTCTAAGAGGAAGGTGCTTAGTTGAAACTTAGTGTGGGACTTATGCTAAAGAATCCCAAGAAACATGAAATGGATATGGATCTCTTAGTAGGATTAGAACCTATTGGGAATATGGACCAAGGAGAATAGGGTTGATTTGAAGTGTTGGGTTTGAACCCCAAGAAAGCTTCCTACGTAACCCATATGGATGAGAATCAAATCCCACATAGTTAGGAAATATCCTAAGAGAGTATGGTATTCTGAGAAAGTTGAGTTTGGGCTTACTTTCTGAAAAGGATGCCTTGATGATTTGAAGATTGAATTTTGGGGCTTATTTCATAAGGAGGAAGCCGAGAGAGCTCGATCCTTGAGACGACTTCATACATATCCTGGTTTGAACAAGAATCGGAGTTCTCATAGTTTTTTTGGGGGAGTGTTTGTACTATTTTTGTAACCATAACATATCTCAAAGCCCACATGAGTCATGCTCTGTGTGAGAAGCAATAGAATGTGAATGATTCAACAATGAAACCTCACACTTTTCCTCCTCCACTGATGGAAGGGGGAACGTCGACTATAGAAGATGGAGAGGTGACATACTTTCCCCTAATTCTATTTAAATTGGACAAGGGTCCAATGTAAGGTGGAAGGGATGAAGGTGAGGGGCCTACACAAGGATGGGTGCCCTGGAATTGATCTGGGTAGGGGATGTAGACTTCTTCTATACTTGCGTGGAATAGCAAGTGTGAAGTGTACCTTCTTTACCAGAGACCTAAGGTTCCATGTCACCTCATTGAGAAGGGACAGGCCATGACACAACCCTCCTCCAAACCGGGAACTTCCCAACAATATTTCTGGGAGAAGGACTACGGATATAAAAACCTACAAACACCTCATGAATCCTAACCCCATTGTGAAAAAAAATGGTGGAAAACTCTATCTGTGGAAATAAAAACCCAAATCAGAGACAAAATGATGTGCCTTTCCCAAAGGTTTTTATAAGTCAGGAGGTTTTGGTGGAGGCTTCAACTTAGTCACATTTTGATAAGGGAACCAAAGAAGGAGAAACAATTCCATGAATGGCTTTTAAAATGGGTACTTGGGTTGGTCGCATAGGTTCCTCATGCATGTATGACACGTCGGTACCCCACGTTATAGTACCGCATAGGTATAACATGCAGGTATAGAACACAAGTATACCATGAAGGTATAAATCATGACTGAAGTGAGTGAAGACCTTCAAAGCATGCTTATCACATTTTATTATCTCTTCTTTCGTGGATTAGAGAGCTACCTAAGGCAATTTGAGTGATCTATGCAAAAGAGCTATGCAATGGGAGATTCAGAGAGTCTTTCAATTTTTTTCATTCTCAAATGGTCCAAGGTCTCTATTTATAGGCACAGATGAGGCATGGCCAAAGGAATGTTGCTCGCGTAGGTACTTTTCATGGCTCCGCCACTTAGGTGCTCCACACAGGTGCATAAAACATCATCTGGTTTGGAGATCTTCCGTGTAGGATGACCAAGTAGGTCAGCCACGCAGATCCGTGAAGCTCCTACGTTGCGACACTATTTTGGAGTATTGTAGATTTTCCTTAGTACACTTTGAACCTTTCTTTGGGATTTGAAATATCTGGAGTTCATCTTTATAATCTTTTTGGATACATTCTCAAGTAGTGTCAACAAATATATATTGATTTTAGTGTATATAAGATGAAATTTTTATCCCACGTATTATGTGTTTAGGGATTTAATAATTATATTTTACCCTAATAGAAATATCATAAATATTTCTCATAAAATAACTGAGTCTATTTATATATAGACTGAATTATTCCATATATTATGGCACTGAATTAATGGTATCCATTAAAAAAACCATAATCATTAATTTATCAACATTTGTTAGTGGAAAATTTCTATAATGGATATAGACGATACACTCAAACTCTAATTCATCACTCTTATATTAAGAATTTATCATATAAAAATGATAATAAACATAAAAAAATATTTGATATAAATTACTAAAATTCTCAGTATAATTGTTCTACAAGTCAGGACATAATCCTAGTCAAGAAATAATATTTTAAAAATACTTATTTTTATATTACTAGAATCTCTAAATCATGCATGAAAAATCAATTAGAGAGAAATGAAAATATTATGGCATGTACAAAAAATCATTTTGTTGTTGTTGAAACTTTTAATTTCCATCCCATCATACTAAAAACATAGAAAAATTCAGTTTTTCATAGGATATTATCATAAGATTATCCATCTTCAAGAAACTATATTCAATTTTATTATAATTACCCATAACGTTAATGGGAGATGAAAGGAGTGTTTTTACCCACAACATACTCATGTTTTTAAAATAAGGTAATTTTTTATAAAAATAAACCAATTTTTGAATCCTCTAACTATCGTGGGAATGTTGATTGGATGAATCACCCAAGGATTCCCAGTATTTATGTTCAGAATTCAAGGAATAATGGAGAAATGGAGTCTACAATATATATTTTCTAGAATGACATGAATAATTTTATAATGAAAAAAATCCAAAAAGGGATTTATGTGGTAGTGAAAAATGAAAAGTTACATACAAAACTAAAGTTAATCATAAGAATAATTTCATGGAAATAAAAAAAATAATTGTTTTTAAAACTTAAGGATATGTTATAAATGACCTAGGAGTGTTCAAAACAAAACTAATTAAGATTATGTAACTCAGATCCTAGATAAAAATAAATATGGAAATGAGGAAAACAATATTGATAATGAATAAAATCAACTAGTCCCACATGAAAACAAACTTAACAAGATTATACAGTGATAATAAATAATTTAAATGAGAAACATCTTAAGTTTGAGTATAACGACCCATACTTTACATACAATGTTATTACTTCAGAATTGAAGCACACTTATTACAATATATAACAAAACCAGGAAAGGACCGTATAGGTATAGTGTCTTTAGAAATTGGGAAACATAAACAACTGGTTCATAAATCATCTACATTGTCTCCCATTTATTTTATCATATCTAGAGTCCATTTTTGGCATATCCTACTTAGTAACCTTCTTCCTGACCTGGGGAAAAAAACATACAAAAGGGTGAGCTCAAATGCTAAGTAAGGGTAAACAAAAGAAATATCAATCACATCATATTCATAAGAACATAACATTTTGGAAATATTAACCTGCAAAAGAGATCATAATTTCATAACATGGGATAAATCATAGTAGTGAAATTTAATCCCAATAATCATAACACAAAACATGAAACTTTGTGGCATAAACATATAATCATAGAGAATCATTTCTTAGTAGTCAATACTCATTGAAAAGACTATCTTAGCAGACAAAGTCCATTTCTGAACCGAGTTCACTCCTCGTTTCAGTCATGTTTCACTGAACCGGTTTAACCTGCCGTTCCAGCCATGTGTAGCTCATGAGATATAAATATTTACCCAATGAATTGGAGGGAGATATAGGTCCCACCCATCTCATAATGATACCATTATTATGTGTGCCACAAAATCATAAATCATACATCATTGCATAACCCATGTAATAAAAATGGGATCATAAAACAATTCATATAAGATAAAGTAATTCATAAAAATAATTCCACCACAACATAATCAAATCAATGTAATAATAGGGATCGAAACAGAACACTATATTATCTTAGATGGAAAATAATTTTGATAAAACACTTGAACTCCATTCTTGAGGAAAATATCCTTTCTACTTCAAAAACATTTTTCCTTTCTTAACATGTCATACAATTTTAAACTAAAATAAGTTGATTAAAAAAAAACATGCAAACTTTTAAAGGAAGCTTCTTGGAAATAATGTTTAAAAATTGATTCATGCTGTATAAGTTTAAAAAACATTATTCTCTAACTTTTGTCGGAAAAGTCAAAAAGTACCTCGTACGAAAAACTACAACATATTCCTTTCATATCTTTTACTAGAAACTAACCGAAGGGTAAAATTGGATATAAAAAACTATAGAAGGATATAAATATTACATATTGGGGAAACATGGATGTGGATGATAAATATTCCCCAGTAAATTCTGAAGTATAAACAATCTCGGATAAAAATGAGATTGCGAGATTTTCCCTTACCTTAGGTCCAATTTCCTTCATAAGAGTCCAAACCTCCCGTATAATGATTTAAATAATGTTATTGACTTATTCCAGAATCATACTTATTTTTATGATATCATATATGGTTATATTCTTAGCTTCTTATTAGTAATATTTCATTACTACTTGTTATTCGGGTGTTTATTACTTGTTGTGCTTATGCGTGTTTTATCGAATACATTCTTATTCTTATTTTTAGGTTATAGATACCTCATTTCTAGAATGGTATTAGTGTAATACATATCATATTTATTCACTCAATTCATTTATGTAATCATTATGCAATGAAAATCATGTAGAATGAGTCACATCACATCGTGGATACGGTATTCCGTACGTATGCACGAGCGATGATATCGTTCCAATGATCATGGAATTGTATTGGAGTGTATGTATACTATTTCAGAATCAATATCACTTTACAATAATCATATATAGTTATTATTTACACCATTATACCTATCCAAGTAAGGTGGTGGTGGAAAATAGATTACACCACGGCATAGAAACGGTATTCCTTACGTACGCACGCGTGGTGATTTCGTTTTCCGTAGGATGAATAGAAGGTGAAATAGGGTTTTTTAATAATTATAATAACATATCAGTATATGAGTGATACTGATTTTATTACTTCATAATGAAACAACTAAAGAAGAAGAAGTGGAAGAAGAAATAAATATGAAAGAATCAGTAACAGACATTACCTCTTCTTTGAAGCGCCTCTTTGAGACCTCCTCTTAGGGCACTAAAATTGGTCTTTGAAGAAGACCAATACCTCTAGGATGTTTCTAGGGAAGTGTAGAGGAGAATTTGGCAGCGGTTGTCCGAGCTTGAAAGACCAAAGTGGTGTGAGGAAGAGAGGGAGGAGGTGCCCTTTTATAAGGGAGGAGAGGGTTACCTTTGGAATAACTAAAATTAATATTTTATTATAAAATAATATTCGGTTTTTAATAGCTCAAAATTGAGTTATTTTGAAGATAAGGTGGGGATGGGTCGAAATCCCTTCATACAAAAGAATTTAGACAAGTTTATGGTTCTATTTTAACCTTTTCATTTTGATTTAACTTTAAGTTAAATAATTTTTCTTTTACCGTGTCTTCTTGTTTTATTACACTATATGGTTAATAAGCCAAACGAACACCAAGTTGTTTCTTATTAATATATATAACTTTATCTAAGTCATTTAGCCGAACCTTAGATTTTTAGGAATAAAATAAAAATTAATAATATAATATTTGTTTTAAAAACTATTTTATGTCAATTTTGACACTATTTGGTAATTGATTTTTGTGAAAATCATAACAGAATTATTAGTTATAAGAAAGTTAACTAAATTAATACTAACATGTCATATTAACCTAAAAAATAAGTTTAATTCATAAAAAGTCTCAAATTACATTTATTTGGGTATTTATAACATCAATTATGTCAATATTTTCTTAATAAGATAATTACTGCATCATCATTGTGTCATAAATAAATTAAATTATTTAAAGTATAAATATTAAAAATAAAATACCATTATGTATGAAATCATATTAGATTTCTAATTAATATTTATAGTCGAATTTATCTTATGTATAACCCTTTATTAAAAATTATTTAGTTATTCAACATTGATTTTAACTATTTTAACCCTTCTTTAAATAAATTAATAATAAATGTCCTAATCTAATCCATGTGGGCCTAAATGGTCATATCTTTTTTCTAAGGTTGTTATTGTTCTAATTACACTTATCCAATAGAATTAGGACATGTGTTAGGGTAATAATAATAACATTTCTACCCTTAATTACCCTATTTACTTTTAATCGTGGTAAAAAAAAGTAAAAAGTTACTATTCATCAAAAATTATTTTCATCTCATTGAACCACATTTTAGTCTTTGATATTAACCGTGTCTCTAGGATTTTTGAAATTCCACTCACAGAAGTGGTAAAATTAAGTTTTATGTGAATTTTCAAATTCTCCTAGGAGGTGGGTAAAAGATGGTGAAAAGTTCTATAAAATTTTTATATATCTAAAATTATTATAAAATGACTCCAATGAATTACATTGAACTTAAATAGGTATTATGTATCAATTTTGACCTAAAATAAATTTAAATAAAATAAATAATTATTTAAATAAAAAGTCGATTTTTAAATAGTAACCCAGTGTTTTCACTATTCATCAAAAATTGAATGTTTTCAAAAGAATACCAAAATTTTACCCTAGGATAATTTCGATATTTTGAATCCAAAAATGAAGTCCATTTTAAAAAAATAAAATTTACAAATTTTCAAAAAGTGGGTATTACTATTCATAACGACTAGTTTTAGTAATATTTTAATAGCATATCGTTGTTTAGTGAAACTCGGTATTGCATACGATGCTAGCTATTGAGGAAGGTCGCGATTGCGTGTAAAGAAATCTAAGCTAGTTTTGTGTGTAGTGAAAGATTCCTTTTATGATTTATATAACATAAAAACAAAATATTTTTCATAAAAGTCTCGGGTGTTACATTCTACCCCCCTTAAAATGAATGTCACCCTCGAAATTCGTCACTTTGTATCAAATATATGAGGATACATATCCCTCATCATATCCTCAAGATCCCATGTAGCTTCTTCAAATTGGTGGTTCCTCCATAAAACATTCACCAAGTGAGTGGTCTTGTTTCGTAGGACTTTTTTCGCTACAATCCAGAATCTCTATCGGCTGTTCTTCATAAGAAAGATCTTGCTCCAGTGGTACAACTACTGAGCTGAGTAAATGTGAAGGATCAGGTATGTACTTTCTCAGGAGAGAGACATGGAACACATCATGAACTTGGGAGAGATTCGGTGGAAGCACCAATCGGTAAGCTACCTTCCCAACACGATCCATAATTTCAAAAGGCCCGATATATCCAGGGCTCAACTTTCCCTTGTTTCCAAATCTCATGACCCTCTTCCAGGGAGATATTTGTAAGAAAACTTTATCACCCACTTCAAACTCCAGGTCTTTTCTTCAGTTGTTGGCATAACTTTTTTGTCGACTCTAAGCTACTCTAATTTTTTGTTGAATAGATTTGACCTTTTCTGCCATCTCATCAACATGATCAGGTCATAATAGCTTTCATTCCCCAACTTCATCCCAGGAAGTTGGAGTCCTGCATTTCTATTCAAGAGAGCTTTATAAGGAGCCATTTGAATACTGGAGTGAAAGCTATTATTATAAGAAAATTCCACCAAAGGTAGGTGGTGATCCCAACCACCATTGAAATCCATAGAGCAAGCTCTCAACATATCTTCTAGAGTTTGAATTGTCCTCTCAGACTGACCGTCTGTCTGAGGATGATAAGTAGTGCTGAAACTCAACTATGTATCTGGAGTATCCTGAAGACTTTGCCAGAACATCAAGGTAAATCTTGGATCCAGATCAGATAAAATAGAAATTAGTACTCCATGCAATCTTACCACTTCCTTCACATATATCCTGGCAAGCTGGTCCAGAGAGAAATCCTCTCTAATAGTGATGAATTGTTCCTAGATAGCATTATTTCCTTTGGATGTTTTAGGAAGTCTAGCGACAAAGTCCATAGTGATGTTTTCCCATTTCCATTCAGGTACAGGTAATGGTTGTAACATCCCCTTATACTTTTATCTCTCAGCTTTAACTTGCTGACAAACCAAGCATCGAGAGACATATTCAGCAACATCTCTTTTCATGCCATCCCACCAGAAGTACTCTTTCAGGTCCCTATACATCTTCATGCTTCCATGATGAATAGATAATGAAGAACTATGAGCCTCATCCAGCAACTCCTTCTTTAATTCTGGGATGGGAGGAACACAAACCCGATTCTTGAAATTTATTATCCCATCACAATCAAGGTTGAATTCTGGAACATTTCTCAACTTCTTTTGTAACTCTACATCCTCTTTTTGTGCCTATTTAATCTTCACATGTATATATGGTTGAACATTCAATTGAGAAAGATATGATTTTCCCACTTCCATTATAATTCCAAGATCTATCCTTTGTAAATCCATAAATATTGGATATTTTGTGATCCTTATCATGGATAAGCTAGCATGGTATTGTCGACTTAATGCATCTGCCACCTTGTTTACTTTCCCAGGGTGGTAATGAATTGAGCAGTCATAATCCTTAATCAGCTCCAACCAACTTCTTTGGCACATATTCATCTCCTTTTGTGTGAAAATATACATTAAACTTTTATGATCAGTATAAATATCACACCTTTCTCCATAAAGATAATGCCTCCAAATATTTAATGCAAAGATTACCATAGCTAACTCTAAATCATGAGTTGGGTAATTTTTCTCATGGATTTTCAACTGTCATGAGGCATAAGCTATCACCATATAATTTTTCATAAGAACACACCCCGACCCCTTCATGGATGCATCACTATAGATCACAAACCATTCTCCACTACAAGGAAGTGTGAGTACTGGTGCACTAGATAACCTTCTTTTCAACTCCTTGAAATTCTCTTCACATTCCTATGTCCAAACAAATTTAACTCCTTTTCGAGTCAACCTGGTTAGTGGATTAGATAATCGTGAAAAATCCTTCACAAAACGTGGATAATATCCATCCAAACCAAGAAAACATTGGATATCAGTTACGGTTGTTGGTCTCGACCATCTTTCGATAACCACTGTTTTTGCTGGATCCATAGATATCCCCTCTTTTGATATTATGTGACCCAAAAATGCAACTTTTTGAAAACAAAATTCACACTTGGTAAATTTGGCATAAAGCTTCTCCTTTCTCAGGGTATTCAATATAATTCTCAAGTGATTTTCATGTTCTTCCTTGCACTTTGAATATACAAGAATATCGTCTATAAAGACTACCACAAACTGATCAAGTTAGTCTCTAAACACTCTTTTCATCAGATCCATGAAGATAACATAGGAATTAATAAGACCAAATGGCATCAATATACTTTTATAGTGTCCATACCCTGTACGGAAAGCCGTCTTTGGTATATCCTCCCTTTTGACCCTTAATTGATGATACCCTGAATGAAGATCAATCTTGGAAAAGTATTAAGCTCCGCGTAGTTGGTCAAATAAGTCATCAATTCACGGGAGAGGATATTTTTTCTTGATAGTGATCTTGTTAAGTTCTCGATAATCAATGTAGAGTCTCATTGATCCATCTTTCTTCTTAACAAACAGAACTGGTGCTCCCCAAGGTGACGCACTAGGGCGTATGAATCTTTTATCAAGATTCTCTTGGAGTTTCTTCTTCAATTCCTGCAACTCAATTGGGGCCATTCTATAAGTTGTCTTTGAAATAGGCAAAGCACCCGGTACGAGTTCTATTGAAAACTCAACTTCACGATTTGGTGGAAGACATGGAAATTCCTCCGGAAAGACATCATCAAACTCTCGTAAAATGGACATATTCTTAGTCGTGAGTTTCTCACCAACTATTTGAGATAAATAACCTTCATTTAGGGGAATCAAGACCCATATGATGGACGAAATTTCCACTGGAAGGTTATGTTCATCCTTTCATCGATAGACGATCATATATTGATCTAGAATATGAAATGTGACTTCCCATCTTTGGAAATTGATATGAGATCCATATAAAGAAAGCCAATACATGCCACGAATCACATCAAATTCCACTATAGGAAGGATCACAAGATTTGCAGGAATCACTTTTCCACAAACTTCAATCAGAGAATAATTACAATCTTTTGATGTGACTATTGTTCCATTTGGGGTTGTCACTGCTAACTCAACATCTAATTGTTGAGTTAATACGGTGATACCCTTATAAAATTCTTTAGAAATAAAAGAGTGGGTGGATCCAGAATCAAATAAAACATTTTATACTTTAGAGTGGATGGTAAGTGTACCTTTCACCACATCGTTATCATACTCCACATCGCTAATAGAAATTGCATGTGACTTTACTTTGCCTTTAGTCTTAAGATTTTATTGATGTCGATCATCATAATCAAACCTTGGATTTGGGCATTGATTGGCATAATGCCCCATATCCTTGCACTTGAAACATTGAAGTGAAGTAGGTTCATTCTATGTATCCCTTACTTTGTTTGCATCATTAGACATCTTCTTCCCATTATTTCGACATTCAATTGCCTGATGACCTTTGTTTCCACACTTATAACTTTTTCTTGTCCCCTTAAGACAATTTCCTCCATGTTTCTTTCCACACTTTGAGCATACGGGAAAACTCATCTTCTTTTTAGTGTGCTCTTTAGATTTTCCTTTGAATTCCATTTTCCTCTTCTTATCAAACCCATATGACTGATGGGTTACTCTAATATCCATCTCAACCTTGAGAGCACAACAAACAATTTCCTCGTAGCTATTGAAGTCCCTTATGGATAACGCCCTATGACGACTTGGTTTTAAGCCACTAAAGAATCGATCGATCTTACTCTTAGGTTGGATAATAATACCAAAAGCGTACCGTGCAAGTCTTGTAAAATTTTATTTATAGGTACCAACAGATTCATCATCCTTTTTCTTTAGTTCAAGAAACTCCTTATCCATCATTGTTTAGAGAATACGAGGGAAGTACTTATTATAAAATAAGTTCTTGAACTCATCCCATTCCATGGACTCAATTTCAACTCTTTGCCTCATATTCTTAATAAGATTCCACCATTGATCAACATCACCTTCCAAATGATACAATGCTAAGATGACTTTATCACGTTTAGAACATTGAATAACTGAAAATATCTTTTCAGTGGTACTGATCCATTGTTCAGCCACTAATGGATCAGTAGACCCACTGAATGAAGGTGGACGCCGCCTCATGAAGGATTCAACAGAATGTTGCTCCTTCCTTTGCTTGTTTGGAAGTACTGCATGATTCATAGCTTGAGAAAGTTGTGTGAGCATGGCTACAAGACTTTTCATTCCAGCTCCCATAATGTTTGGTTGCTCAGGGGGACAATCATTGCATTGCCCGTCACATTCCGCATTAACACGGTTCTTTCGGGTTCCAGCCATTGACTAAAACGAAGAAGAATAGTGTGAGCAACATGAATTATAATAGGAAAACCACATAATCAAGAATAAAATTTCACACTTAAGGTCTTATCATAGGTTTTTCATGGCCATTTATAAAACACTAAGATTGTGTTCTATGCTTAAACTTATCCTTAGGGTTCTTACTAAGGATTTCACATCCTAGTTTCCAATGGTTGACTATACCTTTCCTCTGATACCAACTATAATGACCCAGACTTTACATACATTGTTATTACTTTAGAATTGAAGCAAACTTATTACAACATATAACAAAACAAGGAATGGACCGTATATTTATAGTGTCTTTAGAAACTGGGAATCATAAACAACTGGTTCATAAATCATCTGTGTTGTCTCCTATTTATTTCATCATATCGAGAGTTCCTTTTTGGCATATCCTACTTAATAACCTTCTTCCTGACCTGGGGAAAGAAAACATACAAAAGGGTGAGCTCAAATGCTCAGTAAGAGTAAACAAAAGAAATATCAATCACATAATATTCATAAGAACATAACATTTTGGAAATCTTAACCTGCAAAAGAGATCATAATTTCATAAAATGGGATAAATCATAGTAGTGAAATGTAATCCCAATAATAATAACATAAAACATGAAACTTTGTGGATTATACACATCATCATAGGGAATCACTTCTTAGTAGTCAAGAATCATTTCCAAGACTATCTTAGCGGACAAAGTCCATTTCTGAACCGAGTTCACTCCTCGTTTCAGTCCTGTTTCACTGAACCTATTTAACCTTCCATTCCAGCCATGTCTATCTCAAGAGATATAAATCTTTACCCAATGCATTGGAGGGAGATATAGGTCCCACCCATCTCATAATGATACCATTCTTATGTGTGCCACAAAATCATATATCATACATCATTGCATAACCCATGTAATAAAAATGGGATCATAAAACAATTCATATAAGATAAAGGAATTCATAAAAATAATTCCACCACACCATAATCAAATCAATGTAATAATAGGGATAGAAATAGAACACTATATTATCTTAGATGGAAAATAATTTTGATAAAACACATGAACTCCGTTCTTGAGGAAAATTTCCTTTCTACTTCAAAAACATTTTTACTTTCTTAACGTGTCATACAATTTTAAACTAAAAGAAGTTGATTAAAATAAACTTGAAAACTTGTAAAGGAAGATTCTTGGATATAATGTTTTAAAAATCCATTCATGCCGTATAAGTTAAAAAAACATTCTTCTCTTACATTTGTCGGAAAAGTCAAAAAGCACCTCGTACGAAAAACGAAAAAAGATTCCTTTCATATCATTTACTAAAAACTCACTGAAGGGTAAAATTGGATATAAACAATTGTATAAAGATATAAATATTACATATTGAGGAAACATGTATGTGGATGATAAATATTCCCCAGTAAATTATATAGTATAAACAATCTCGGATAAAAATGGGATTGCGTGATTTTCCCTTACCATAGGTATAATTTTCTTCATAAGTGTGTGAAACTCCTGTATAATGATTTAAATAATGTTATTGACTTATTAAATAATCATACTTATTTTTATGATACCATATATGGTTATATTCTTAGCTTCTTATTAGTTATATTTCATTATTACTTGTTATTCGGGTGTTTATTACTTTTTGTTCTTATCCGTGTTTTGTCGAATAAATTCGTATTATTATTTTTAGGTTATAGATACCTCATTTCCAGAATGTTATTAGTGTAATACATATCATATTTATTCACTCAATTCATTTATGTAATCATTATGCAATGAAAATCATGTAGAACGAGTCGCATCACATCGTGGAGACGGTATTCCGTACGTACGCACGAGTGATGATATCGTTCCCATGATCGTGAAATTGTATTGGAGTGTATGTATACTATTTAAGAATCAATATCACATTAAAATAATCATATATAGTTATTATTTACACCATTATACCCATCCAAGTAAGGTGGTGGTGGAAAATAGATTACACCACGGCGTGGAGACGGTATTTCGTATGTATGCACGCGCGATGATTTCATTTTCCGTAGGATGGATAGATGGTTAAATAGGGTTGTTTCATTAATATAATATCATATCAGTATATGAGTGATTCTGATGTTATTACTTAATAATGAAACAACTAAAGAAGAATTAGTGGAAGAAGAAATAAAGTTGAAAGAATCGTTAATGAACATTACCTCTTCTTTGAAGCGCATCTTTGACACCTCCACTTAGGGCACTAAACTTGGTCTTTGAAGAATACCAGGACCTCTAGGATGTTTCTAGGGAAGTGGAGAAGGTAATTTTTCAGGGGTTGGCTGAGCGTGAAGGCTCAAAGTGGTGTCAGGAAGATAGGGATGAGGTTCCCTTTTATAAGGGAGGAGAGGGGCCCCTTTGGAATAACTAAAAATATTATTTTATTATAAAGTCATATTTGGTTTTTAATAGCTCCAAATTCAGTTATTTTGAAGCTAAGGTGGGATGGGTCGAAATACTCTCATACAAAATAATTTAGACAAGTTTAGGGTTCTATTTTAACCTTATCATTTAGATTTAACTTTAAGAAAAATAATTTTTCTTTTACCGTGTCTTCTTGTTTTATTACACTATAAGGTTAATAAACTTACTATAACAAGCCAAACGAACACCAAGTTGTTTATTATTAATATATATAATCTTTTATAAGTCATTTTGACGAAACTTATATTTTTAGGAATAAAATAATAATTAATAATATAATATTTGTTTTAAAAACTATTTTATGTCAATTTTGACAGTATTTGGTAATTGATTTTTGTGTATATAATAACAGAATGATTAGTTAGAAAAAAGTTAACTAAATCAATACTAACATGTCATATTAACATATACAATTAGTGTAATTCATAAAAAGTTTCAAAGTAAATTTATTTGGGTATTTATAACATCAATTATGTAAATATTTCATTAATAAGATAATTACTGCATCATCATTGTGTCATAAATAAATTAAATTATTTAAAGTCTAAAAATTACAAATAAAATACCATTATGTAGGAAATATTTTTATCTTTCTAATGAATATTTATAGTCGAATTAATATTATGTATAACCCTTTATTAAAAATGTTTTAGTTATTAAACTTTGATTTTAACTATTTTAACCCTTCTTTAAATAAATTAATAATAAATGTCCTAATCTAATCCATGTGGGCCTAAATGTTCATTTTTTTCCTAAGGTTGTTTTTGGTCGAATTACACTTATCCAATAGAATTTAGAATGTGTTAGGGTAATAATAATAACATTTTTACCCTTAATTACCCTATTTACTTATAACCGTGGTTAAAAAAAGTAAAAAGTTACTATTCACCAAAAATTATTATCATCTCATTAAACCACATTTTAGTCCTTGATATTAACTGTGTAACTCGGATTTTCGAAATTCCACTCACAGAAGTGGTAAAATTAAGTTTTATGTGAATTTTTAAATTCTCCTTGGAGGTGGGTAAAAGACGGTGAAAAGTTCAATAAAATTTTTATATATCTAAAATTATTATAAAATGACTACAATGAATTGAATTGAACATAAATAGGTATTAAGTATCAATTTGAACTAAAATAAATTTAAATAAAGTAAATAATTATTTAAATAAAAAGTCAGTTTTAAATAGTAACCCAGTGTTTTCACTATTCATTAAAAATTGAATGTTTTCAGAAAAATACGAAAATTTCACCCAAGGCTAATTTCCATATTCTGAATCCAAAAATGAATTCCATTTTAAAAAATAAAATATAAAAAATTTCAAAAAGTGGGTATTAATATTCATAATGGATAGTTTTATTAATATTTTAATAGCATGTCGTTGTTTAGTAAAACTCGGTATTGCAAATGACACAAGCTATTGAGGAAGGTTTCGATTGCATGTAAAGAAAGCCAAGCCAGTGTTGTGTGTAATGAAATATTCCTTTGATGATTTATATAACATATAAACAACATATTTCTCATAAAAGTCTCATGTGTTACATTGAGTGAATACTAACTATATTAAATAATATTACCACACCCATACCATTCCCAAAAAGGATGAAATAAAAATATAAAGAACCTGAACCTCTCTTGTTCATTGGGGTTTCAAATAATCTTCTTATCAACATTCCATTCATTAAATCATTAATTCAAAATCCATCATTTCTTAAATCACCCAAAAAACATTTATAGAACAAGAAATTCATGAAGTGTTTTCCATATATAGCCTCACTAAAGTTTGTAGTGCCATTATTGAAATGGAAATCCCTCTAAAACATAAGTACCCCTGGATTATTTTCATTTCATGTGTCATAGGGAATATAATTCAACTGAACTTCCTTTTTAATCCTAGTTCTAGTTTAAAACTGATTCATTTCTCATTATATAAAATGATAATATTTAGATAGTTGTAACCAAACACTATTACTATAGTTGGATAACTAATCTCATACTCATCCCCTAGGAATATTTTAAGACTTTCTATTTTTATTGGGTATGTAGTTTTTTTCTAGATATTTTTTTTATTTCTGATATGGAGTGCAACCAAGGGGAACCAATCATTATAGATAAGAAATTGTAGTCCACTAGGATTCTCTTATGGATGTGTCCAATGGGAATCTAATTTTAATGTTTGTGGATAAACAAAAGTAAATCGATGTGTTAAAAAAATTTAAATAAAAAAATTATGTTATAAATATTCAAGAGTCATGTTGTTAGAATATGAACAAATATTAGGTCCTTATTAGGAGTCAGATAAATGGTATATGCTTGAAGAATATTATTCGGACATTAAAAGTGATTTTTCACACATTTTTGTGTTTAATAAAATGGAGAATCAAGAAAACATTCGTGATTTGGACACCAACTATTTTCATACTATGAAGTGTAGTATTGAGGATAATTGTATTATTCTTGAACAAACGTAGTTTTTGGGAAATCTTGAGGTTGATGTTACTTTTTCAAGCATTGTTGAATAATTTGATAATATTTATGTAGATTTTTAAGAATATTATGATAATTTTTTTGTATGATAATGTTCTAAAATATGATTTTGGAACTATGTGTAGTGGGTTGTCGACTTTTGACTACAGTGATAAAACCATAAAATATGGTTCATAAATGGAATATACTTATTGTTTTAAATATTGTTTAGGAATAATATTTAATTACTATGACAACATTATCCCAATAGTCATATTTTATGGGAAGAAGCACCCATTTGGGGCTAAATTCACTGAAAAAACATTTGAAATACTCAGCTCTAGGTTACAAATTTACACTTCTAGCAATTCTCTATGCTGAACATATTAATACTCAACAATATAAAATTATAGAGGCATTGAAAATGTTATTAAATATAATAGTATTGTCCCTAAGTATAAACATTTAGATTATCACATCATATTATAATGATAGGATTCCTATTAAATCAGACCACTTTTAGGAGTTGAGGGTCAATGGGGACTCAGTTCAAACATCAATGTGGTAGTAAGAGAATAATATTTCAATATGTTAGATGATAGAATCATAAACCCCATTTCAAAAAGTATTTTGGATATTTTGGTTTATGTTGATCAAAAGAGGGTTTTCTTCACTGTTTCTTAAAATGAAAGGAATGTGCAAATTGATGTTTGGAATGGGACCAAAAAGGGAGTGAATATTAACTACTGAAATATAAATTGAGAATCAATAAAATATAATTTCCAATGAAATTAATATATCAAATTCTTGGAATCATTGATGATAATTTGTTCTTTTACTTTTTGGATAATTATTCTTCTCACCACCAGATTCCCTCTTCCATTGAGGATTAAAGAAAAATAAATTCACTTGAACTTTTTGAATATTTTCCAACTTGTGAATTTCAAATGGTATGTTTCATGCTCGTTATAATATTCAAAGGTGAATTATTTTTATCTTTTTATATATAAAATAGAGGATTTTTTATTTATTTGTGGGTGATATACCCATTATCAAAACCACTTTTCAATGCTCTTTGTAATATTTGGAATCAGCTTTGGAGATATGTTAAGAAACCAACATATTTATTATGTTGGATAAAGTCTCATATATAGACAATGAATGGATATTTTTTTCATAATGATTATTGAAGAGATATTGGGATTATAAATTTAATGATATTAGATATCCAAAAATTTCCATGTCCTAAAAATGTCAACGGTATTAGAAAATTTTTGAGGCATGTAAATTTTAACAGGATGTTCATTATATAATATTAAAAAAATTATAATTCCCTTATATTCACCGCCGATCAAAGATTAATGTTTTTTAGTTGATAAATTTTTTTTATAATCATTTCTTTAGTCAAAATAAAATATCAATTTATCTCAAACAATCAATTTAAATGATTGGAAATTTAATTTTGAAATCATATGCATGCAAGTGATATGGATCATAGAGTATTTCTATGATATAGAAAGGATAAGATGTTATATGTTTTTTTCTATTATAGAATATTAATATATGGTTCTCAAAGAGACTAATCCACTACTATAGTGTTTTTTTATCATCATTGACCTCTAAATGTTTATATAGTACCTAATAGGTTCTAATGTCCATGTTTTTATATAGAATTATACATTAAATACCATTAGTCAAAAAATCGGTAAACAGTAGGTTGATTATGTGGATAATTTATGTTATAGAAGATTAATTATTATATTAAAGAAAAAAAGGTTTCTTACATTTTCCTAGAGATTATTTTTCATAGTCATATAGTTCTTAGTGTGAAGATAATAGAGATATTAATTCTTTCTTTAATGATAAAAATTTACTCATTGTTTCAGTTAAAAAATCGTCATAGAATGAAATATAAGAAAATTTTCTGGAATCATGAGTTTTTCTAAATTATTTCCCACAAAATCAGTGAATGAAATTAAATTACGATATTATGTATCATCTATAGGATGATACTTTTCTATATAGGAGGTTTCATGATGGAATTGTTAGGAATTTGGTGCCTAAGAAAGACATGATGAACATTTTATAGATTTATCACCTGTTACCCTAGGGTGATAATCATTTGGGAGAAAGGGCTACAAAAAATTTCATTCAAGAAGTATGTTAATAGACTACTTTTTTAAGGACAATAGTGGTTTAGTTTTGGGTTTTAAAAAGTGTTAGATGGTAGAAAATTTTGGTAGGACGCAATATTTTCACAAAAAAGCTTTTTAGAGGTATAGATTTCTTATGATTGGATTTTGGAAAAAATGTGACTATTTCCATTTCATATACGAATGATTATATTTTTGTATCTCTAAATTATGTTTCTATATTGATCGAAGTTTCACCGCATATAAATAACAAACCTAGTAGTGTGATTAAATTCATTAAAAAACATATTTTTACAATTAGTTGTACAAAAGCTTATAATATTGACAATGAAACCAATATAAATAAATTTATATACAATTCATTGGTGGTGAATCATCTATATGATCATATAATAAGAAAAAAATTAATATTCACAATATATTGTATATATATAAATGTAGAATAGGGAGTTGAAATTACTTTTATGGATAACATTATCTTACACAGGGAAGGATTGAACCTCAAAACTCTATTAAGCATTATGGGTTTATAAAAATTATATTGAAAACTAAATAATTATTCCTTGATAAAGGATAATATTTTCAATGTTATATCATTTACTAGTGGTGTTATAATAGAAATCATATTAGGTAGAAAGCGATCTTAATTTAGATTTTATTTTTACAAGATGGATGGGGTTTTATGAGTTGCAAAATTTAGAAATGATAAAAACATATTCTTATGATAATTCATTGATTTTCAAAATGAGGGAAAATATTCTCCTAATTCTATAATCTATAATAGAGAGTTTAATGCTATACATATAGTTTTACATTTCAGTTCTAGTCATATAGTTTTTCAGGGAAGCATAAAAACAAATGATCAAGTCCTTTAAACATCCATAATGGTCTTGTGAATGGGATTGTTGAGCTTTTTGGATATGAAAAATACCACTATTAGGTAATTTTACAAGTGATAACTACAAATTTAATAAGACTTAAAGGTGTATGGACACCATTTTTTGATGAGAAATTGTATTTTCTTTTATGCGTAATTAAAAAATATAAAATTAGTGCTTCATAGAATTCGACCTGTGGTCACTCTTATTTATTTACTTATTTATGAAAGAATAATGTAGCACTATAATTATTATAATAGTATATATTTCCAATTTGTATTTAATTTTTGGGCTCTCATTTATTTAATAAAGAAGGTTTCTGGTGTTGTGAAAAAGGATGAGTAGAGTTCAAATTGATTTCAAGTCCAATAGATACTAATTGTTGAAATGTACCTAGATAAACATCCCTAAAATGTCACCGTTTATTTTATCCTTAATTTTATATTTAACAATTTAATTGTAATTAATATAATCTTAACATAATGTTATTAACAGG
Source organism: Viscum album (assembly GCA_963277665.1). NCBI lineage: Eukaryota > Viridiplantae > Streptophyta > Magnoliopsida > Santalales > Viscaceae > Viscum > Viscum album. The sequence continues at coordinate 1,133,284,891 of OY728141.1, read as the reverse complement.
TGAATAACCATGAAGTTTTTTACTCAAGACAACATGGATGAATTTTTGGTTCCCCTATAATGATAAAGATTCATAAATATGGGGAGTTCTTATTTTAATTTATGCATTTATACTATATTTATTTTTATTACTCCTAGCGATGAATCATTTTGGTTCTTAGATATAAATTGATCTTTTATTTCTCCAAATATACACAATGTACAAAATTATGTTTGAGGGGATGATACCAAATGGTGTTTTAATTTAAATGGATCTATATTTCATTGTTTGATGTTTCGAGTTATATTTTTAAGGTCTTGAAAATATAATTGAAGCGAAATTCAAAACATGTTAACACAACATAAAATTCCTTAGTTTCATGTTTTTGTTTGTTGTGTACTCAGTGATTATCATGATAAAGTTTTGAACCTTATTTAAAATTCACGTGTTTATAAAAATATAAATTTCATGTACATTTTATATTACATTTGAATAAATAATTAGAAATTGTCGAAACAAGATTTTTGAATTTATTATCACACATAAAAATACTCTTGATGTGATTATTAAAAATATTATTGATATTTTGTTTCTTTTTTTCCAACATTGAGGTTCAAAAACATGAAAATTATTATATTTTAATTGGGGTAATGAGTCATAATTAGTTACAATCTATACAGTAATAATGTACACATTAAAACCACCCCAAAATGGTTTTGAAATTGATTGATTCTAAATATTCATGTTTATTATTTAGAGGAAATTTTTAAAGAAGTATGCGATTTCATTTTCCAATATGAGGCATCTATATACTTATTCTTCGTCATGTATTTAATATTTTTTATTGATTAATTTATCTCCTAATGTTTAATTTAATATTTGGAAAAATGATTAAAAATTATCATTGGTTCTGAGCCTTTTGATTGAGATGTATACATTTTAGTTGTCCATTTAAATGATTTATGAAATGAAAATCCTAATACATGTTGATCCAGTATTCCTTCATTCCTTCATTAATTTATTCATTATGTTTTTAGATGATTTATTTATGAAAACATGAAATTATTATCTTTTATTATCCAGACAGAGTGTGTAATTATTATGGATTTTATTTATGTGTGTATGTGTTCTTATGGAGGTAAATAGAAGTTTGTAAGTCTGCAAAATTCACTATATATGGTTTTAAACCCTTTTAAAATTTTAAATATCAATTAGGTTTCTTCAAAAAAATTTATATGGGGTTTTTTTATATTGTTTAATGGGTTTAGGGTTTTAAAAATAATGAAAATGGGGGCATGGAAGTTCTAGAAGAACTAGATTTTTTGGTTTTACCCCAAAAGAGACAACTCAACTAGTGTTATTGAGGAGATTTTCAAAATACCAATCAATGTGGCGTTTTGGTCCCGTCACATAATTTCATGTTGATATATATATATATATAAATTGGATTGTGAAGTTATGTTTAAGAGTAAATATATGTTTATTACTACATAAATATATATTTATTACTATATAATAAAAATAAATTTTTAAATATAATTATAAATAGTTTCATGTTTTATATAAATATTTGTAAGAATATATATATATATATATATCAAAATAAAACTTAAAATTTTCTGGTGTTTAAATTTATATTAATTTATATATTTATAAATAAAATTTAAAGGTAAATTTAAATACATTTTTATAATAATATAATTATAAATGTATTTATATTTATATAAAAATAAATATTTATTTATAAATATTGATTTATGATTATAGAATTATAAATATATTTAAAATTATATAATTATTAATATATTAAATATATATATATATATATATATATTTATATAAATAAATATAAATATATATATAATTATAAATAGAAACTATTTGATTAATATAATTGAAGTTTATTTATAAAAAAATATTTTTACAACATAACTATAAGTATATTTATAACTCTATAATTATTAAAATATATTTCAAAAATAAATTTAAAATGTATTGATTTATATATATACAAATGTGTTTTAATAAATATAATTGATATCAATAATAATTAATATAATCAATAGAATCTAAGGAATAAATGGCATTGAAGGGGCAGACGGGTAACCAACCATGTTGTGATGCTTCCACCACCTCAGAGGAAATAATTCCCATTCTAATTGATATATATTGATTATTAGATACTACCAAAATAATCAAGACCCCTCCACCAGTGTCGGATTCGAAACAGGATAGTCATGTAAATAAATTTGGTGGCCTAACTACCGATATCCCTTAATAATGGAAGGTAAATGATAAGGCCCTATCGGTAACTACCCCTGGTATGAATACATTTACATTACGTGATATTTTGAAGAAATACAATAGTAAGGAAAACTTCTAAAGAAAGTTTGATAGTGTCCATGGACCTGGTGACAATCTATTACATAATGAAGATTATGATAAAAAGATTATGAACCATCGAAAGGAATACTGGATGGACCTAAAATAATGGAAGATTGTAATACATCATTGGAACCATGGTAGATCCTGTGGAAGGGGTTTTAGAATTAAAAGGAATTGAATGTAGATTAATGTTGGTGATTCTTATTTAAGAAGTATAAACCCACTCCTGTTTCTTGTAACAATAATTTCAAAAAAAAAATGTTTGGGGCCATGGATTATTTCTATGATTTGTGTCATTCTGAATAAATTTCATAATAATTGAATTAATAATATAATAATTAACAAGAAATAACCTATAATGTATGTAAAATATATATGCAACGTTTTTAAACAACAAAGTATGTGTTGAGTAAAGTAATTTTTGTGTACTATGTTTTTCAGTTTCATTTCATTTTTCAACAAATTATTATATGATTATTAAGTGTAAAAAAATTCATTTAGATAATATTTATACATTATATTTTATATGCTTTAAATGTCACGTATAAGAATCATAATAATGATACAATTATGTGACTTTGAAAGTATAAGAATTATAAATTATAAATACAATTTCAATGAATTTTTTATACTGAGAAAAAATATATACTTTTACTAAAAATGAAAAACATTTTCAATTATATATAATAATTAATAACATTAATGATAGAAAAATTAATTGATTTAGATCATAAAAATTATATATAATTTTTGTTTCCATTTTATTAACTATAGAAAAGGAGATGTATTACAATAGAATAATCCAATGTTGAAGGTATATATCCCCTTTATAGTATTGAAAGGAATATCCTAATAATTTATAATTATGACAATTATGTTATACAAAATCTTATAATATATATTCTTTATGTACAATCAAAGGGAAAATCTATACTATTCAGCATTTTTTGTCATTTATTAACAGTTGTATAAAATTATTTTTTCATTACTATAGTTTTAATATCTTTTTATTTTCTTAAAACTAAAGTAAATTATCTCAATAAATTGGGTTTTGAATATATTCAATGTGATGTCAGAAGACATCAATGTTGACTCCCCATAGAAATGAAACCCCAGGTATGAATCATAGTCCCACTCTACATCTTATGTCTCTATAACTTTAGTGTCCCGGTTTTATGCACGATTTCCTCCTCTTATAGTGTTGTAGGTACCTCCTCATGGTTCTATATATAGGACTAACCTGCATCATGAATCAATTCATATATCTATGGAGATCCTAAAAATATTTGAAGTGTGATATCAAATAATTCATCAATGATTGGAGTGGGGCCACCATAACTTGTGGAACCAAACCCATCATGTAGTTCAACACATTCAGCAAAGATGACATATTTGGACAATAATCCTCTCTCGACTATACACTAATCTCAGTTTTCTATTCATTATCATCTCCCTCTTGTGGAGCAGTGTCAGTTGGAGCCTCTATCAGAAATCAATGTCGTCACCTCTTCCCAAACTGGTGTCCTTGTCTTTGTCCTACCGTTGGCAGTGGCAGTGGTGGTGAATCGTCCTCAACATGCACCATAAGGAAATCATCATCCCTAGGATCCTCAGCCGGAGCATATGGACTAGGATCTAACTATGGATCCTCATCATAGACTGCCTCACATATGAAATGGATATGATATTTAAGAGAAACAATTTGGAAGGACCACCAAATGATAATCATTCCACCCTATGCACAAGTAATATCCCGGGAGGACACTTGTTTTCCCAACAATATCAATGCAATGTAGGCAGTGTAAGACCACACAACAGTCACCACTAGTGTAACATATAACTTCATTTTCATGGATGGGTTATACGAGAATATAAGTGAAGTCCTCTAAATTAATGTTCATCTCCCCCTCTGAGAGATGAAATATGTTTGTCTCTATCCACCATCTCTCAACCAATATAGTGATCAAGTCCTCATCAATGGTCTTTAAATCTCAAAAGTAGAATCCATAAAATCCACCTCATCCGAGGTTCGAAAAAATGGATGATGGAGGCACGTCATGATGAAAATGATTTACTCTATGAATAAAAAGATGTCTAACAAGTCATTGCACCAACACATCACAAAATATGTAAAACTAATGGGTAGATAGTAGAGGTTGAACCATCTGAATGTATGAATAGATGATAATTTATTTCTAGAATTATATATCTCAAACATTTTTATTATGATGGTGTGCTTTTATCTTCATTTCAAAAATTTCCATCTCATATAGTGATTCACAATGAATGTATAAAGTAAAACAGATACATATAAAAGTATCCAAAGTAAATAAAAAAAGACATGTCAATGATAGTCTCACCCCAAAAACCAAAAAACCTCCAGCCCAAAAAAATCCAAAACAATCAGCCCCTAAAACCAAAATTAATAATACTGAATTACGAATTAGTTATTTAAGTAATTTAAATAAATTAATAACTAATTAAATTTAACTAATTACGAATTACAATTAAGTATTACTAAATTTATGTCTTCTTCCAATTAATATAATTAACTACGAATTACAATTATGTGATACTATATTGATTACTAATTAGAATTAAGAAATACTAAATTAATTTCTATTTCTATTTAATATAATTAATTATGAATTACAATTATATAAAACTATATTAATTACTAATTCCCGTCAATAGAGTTAATTACTAATTACAATTATTACTAATTGCATTTAACTAATTATAAATTACAATTAACTAATTTCAAATTACAATTAATTAATAAAAAATAATTACTAATAAAATTTATGTAATTACTATTTATATTTAATTAAATGCTATTTATAATTAGTTACATAATTAATTAATTTCTAATTACACTTATCTATATAATAATTATAATAAAATAAATGATAATTAAATGAATTAATTTACTTATAACAATTAACTAATTACAAATTATAATTAATTAATAATATCTTAATTACTAATTACAATTTAGTAATTACTCATTATAGATAATTAATTTCAAATTACTATTAAATACTTAATTAATTAGTCAATAAATATTACTATCATAGTACTATTTAATATTAATTAATTTCTAATTACATTATTATATTTACTAATTACAATTAAATTATTTCTAATTTTAATTAATTGGTAAACAATTAATTACTTATTAAATATATATAATTACTAGTTTAAGAAAATTTATTATTAATTATAATTAATCACATAATTGATTAGTTTGTAATTATAATTACTAATGAAAATAGTAAAATTACATAATTAATGATTACTTTAATTTATTTCCCAATTACAATTTACTAATTCCTAATTAAAAATAATCTATAATTAATTAATTACAAATTAAAAATATGTTAGTACTAATTACAGTAAATTAATTACTAAATATAATTAATTACTTAATTAATTGATTATTAAATAAAATTTACTAATAACTGACTATAATTAAACAATTTATCATTACATAAATTTATTTATTAATTAAAATTAACAAAATCATAATTACAATTAATCACTTGGTGAATTAATCACTAATTACTGAAAGAGGTTTGAGAAGTAGTTTTTTAGCAATGCCACACCAAATTTTTTTAATAATATAGTAATGTGTAATAAAAAAATTAAGATATGTTTATACAAATATAAGTGTGACACCAGAGATACCAAGAAACAACAGAGAATGACATGCATTCATCTTTTTCTAGGACAATTTCCATGCCCTGTGATCCTCCATGATTCTTCAGATGTTCACATCTCCTTTAATGGTTTTTCATTTGCTATGTGTCTTGATCACCCATGTTACCTTCTACTTGTTCCTCACTTTGAGATTTTTCTTCAACCTCATTATAGTTAAAATAAGTGTCACCTGACTGACATTATTATTTGTTATTTTCCTAGTGGTAGCAGGTTCTGGTGCAACATCTATATAGTGATCCTCCATGATAGGGGGTATATTCGACACATCCATGATTTCAGAAGTAAGGGATGTAGATCCATTAATTTCATCCCTTCCCTTCTCCTAATGTTCTACCTTACTAGTGATATAATTAGAGTAATTTGTTTAAAAATTAAAATATAATTATTTTTAATAACAATTAATTAGTAATAAGTAAATTACTAATTATAATTAATTAATTAATTAATTAATTAATTAATTAATTAATAAATAATTATAATTAAATATTAGTTAATAATAATCAAATAATTTATATTTACAGGAATTTGTTTATTAATTTCAACTACTTCTTAATTAAAATTAATTTATAATTAATTAGTTACTAATTAAAGAGATTTATTTTTTAATTACAGTTAATTATTTAATAAATACAATTAGTTACAAAATTATGTAATAACTAATTATAGTTAACTAAATAATAATTACAATTAAATAATTGCTAAATAAATTAATTTATTTACTAATTACAATTAACTAATTCCTTGTTTGAACTAATTAATGTAAACTTACTTAATATTAAATTAATTATTAGTTAAAATTTTTTAATTACTAATTACAGTACATTAATTACTAATTAAAATAAATTACATAATTTTTAATCATTAATTATAATTAAATATGTGTTAATTACGATTATTTAATTACTAATTAGATTAATTTATTTACTAATTATAATTAACTAATCCCAAATTAGAATAAATTAAGAATAAGTTTATTACTAATTACAATTATGTAATTATTAATTATAGTTAATTAATTACTATTCAAATTAATTATACAATTAATTAATAAGTAATTATAGTCTACTAAGTTATAATTATAATTAATTAATTTCAATTTCAATTAAACTATTTACTAATTACAATTATGTAATTTCTAATTAAAAATAATTTATAATTTTTTTTACTAATTACTAAAAAAATTAATAATGTAAATAAAATATTAATAAAATTTAAAAATAAATCAAAATAAAATATAAAAAATTTAACTCAATATTAGATAAATATTTCTACACAAGAGAAGGGAGGGCTTCAGAGTGGACGATCATTTCTAAAGTGCTGCATAGTGGAGGATTCCCCAAACCATCGCAAAGGTAGTGATGGAGTGAGTTGGAATGAATGTAGGGGAAGGGGTGTCACCATTTTTTAGGATGAGAAACCAAAGGTGCCCCATGAAGTGTTACCATTCATATTTTTATTTCAATTAAGAGTTCCACATGAAATGGATCTCTTAATTGAAACATTATACCCATGAGAACAACTTCATGGGGTGCTTTGTGTTTATATACATCAAATCGCTAGTTCAATTGTCGGTTTTTGGAGCTTAAATACCACTTTTATGTAAATATGAAACTTATAGAGACTTTAAATTAAATAACCCCATTTTTTCCATTATAAAGGAGAAAAAAACAGTACAAAGAACCCATTTTTTGAGATAAATAACTTTTTATTCATCAAAGTGTCCAAAGATAAGAATATTTTTTTTCAAAATATTGTGGAAAAACATATTTTCAATATTCAAAATTCCTTTCTTCTATTGAATTTGTTAGAATTTATTTATGGATTAAAGTGAATATTTATGTTTGGGGGAATCTGATATGATCATATTTTAATATATGACTTCCAAAAATATTTAGTAATGAATTAATGATTTATATGCTTAAATTATTGAATAAGGGTGGTATATTGATAAATATGAAATCTATGTCAAATATATTTCAATCAATATAATAAAGAGGTAATTTGTTCTTTATTTTAAATTGTTTAATGATCTTGTTTTTTGTATTCACATATTTTTATTAATTATATTGTCTATCTGTTTAACTATTTTTAATGAATCAATTTAATGTGTTTTCTATATTATAACTGATTCTATCAAACTACCATGTATAATTTTTTATATATTCTTCTTGGAAATTTTTTAACTGATGTCATTCCAATTGACAATTTAATGGATTCACATATTAATAAATTTTTATGTAAACCTACATCAATTCCAAAGGATAATTCCCTTTTGGATATTGTTAGATAATTTTGGGGTCATTTGTATAAAATAATTACAAGCATCCAAGGTAATATAATTTTTTTAAATGTATGGAAGATATTTTAAATTCCATTCGTAAACTAATTGCATTCTTCTAGGTCCACATTCAATTAATCATTTCTTCAATATAAGATAATTTCAAAAATTATCAAACATGACCAATCAAAATGTAGTGAAAATGAACAGTTTGTTCACAGGTGAGAGAACCCAAGCCATTTCCTTTAACCATTAATGCTTCCAAGCTTCATTTAAGTACCACTGATGTTGAATGGGAACATAACCCATTTATTTTTGATGTAATTCATATAAGAAGACATCACAATCTAGGATTGAGAACACCAATTGTAGATAACATTGATGGAAAACTATGAGGGGGAACTGATCAGTCGAAATGAAGAAGTATTCCCTTGTATGGAAGAAGAATTAGATTTGAAGCTTCAAATAGATGTTTTGTAGATGGAGAGATGCTAATTGATGTAACTACCATAACTTCAATGAAGAAAATAATATGCTAGAATTTGATTAATCATGCATGAGGATGATGGTATGATGTTTACCTAAAATAAACATAGAGGGTTCATGATGATTCTTTTAGTTGGGAGATTATGATGGAAGATGATGATGGCAGTTCTAGATTAAAGAATTGGAATTATTTTTTCATTTGGGGGTTCATATTTGGGATCTTAATTGTTATCCAATCTATTTAGAGTGTAAAATTAACGACTTTTTTAGTATAGTTACATACCATTCTTGGGATAACTTGGTATTTGAATCATTTGAGAAGATGAGATGAAAAAATATTAAGGAACTGATGTATAAGAAAATGTAATTAGTGATGACTGAATTCAAGTAAACACCTCACCGAGTATAAAGGCTCATGCTAGTAGTCCTGTATGAATCCTAGGCTGAGCGTGGTTGGGGAATCATAATTGAATGAAATTGACATGTAGTGGTGGTAATTTTTTTAATAAAGTAATTCATGATATGTTCCAATAGAGGGTCTATTTTAAGGTTAATATAAGAGAATGCAGGGGTCTTATGCTTCCCATGGTGGTGGCCGCATCACCTAGAATATCTATACACCACATCTTCATGTTGTTTTCGTAATGAAATTCTTCGGATGATAATAAATAAAGGAATTTGCGCGCTCATATTCTACATAATTTTACCCACTCATCTTGGGTATCCCTAAATGAAAGTATATCTAAAATGGGTAGCTATGATATTATAAATTTAGATCAAAGTTTCGAATGAAAATTGGGAATTTAATACTCATTCCATTTTATAGAGTCACCTGTTCCAGATAATAGTGAACTAAATATGTGAGACAAATGAATATCCATGGAATCATGGATTAAAGAAATTATAAAGTTAGAAAAAAATATTTATTCATAACACTTATAAGTTTAAAAAATTATTGTTTCTCTACAATAGTTTTTATGTGGTATTAATTCAATTCATTTCTTGGAGAAAATTTATAGTGACAAATTCCATGTGGTTGGTGGTTAGTCAAGACTTGAATATGTCGGTGGAATGTGTCTCTATCCCGGATTAAAATTATAAAAACTAAAATAAATAAACAATCAAAATTACTTTGATAGGGGGAGTGTAATAATTTTGAGATAGGTGTTGTGAAACATTTTTGGGACAATGATAGGGTGGAGAAAAGGACTTTCAACAGGAAAAAGAGAGGGTGAACAAATGGTATTTTTTGGGAAAAAATGACGCGAGATATTTCTCTTATAATTTTTATTATTATACATTCCTAATATAAATTATTTTATATTTTAATGAAACTGTTGAAATAAAAGTGATTTTAGGATACGAATTTATTTGGAGAAATTAGAATGAGCAGGTTCAGATTTTATTCATCATTTATTAAATCTTTAAAAATTTGATTTCATAGATTTAATTCACATTTTTATGAAAATCACTAAGAAAAATCTATTATTTTTTAATTTGAAAAAATATATTTAAAAATAATCCAAGAAATTAGTTTGGTTACTGAATAACACATTATTTTTCAATTATTTGATTCAGTAGTGGATGAACTTTAAGATTCAACATTCAACTACATATATCGAGACAGTTAGTTGAAGGAAAATCATTAAAATGAATAGTGGACCAGATAAATGATTTCATTATTGAAATATTTTTTATTTATCCAAATGAGTTTTTACCATAATTTTCATGGGATTTTTTCCTACTTGGCTTGATACCCTTCATCAATCCCTTTTAATCATCACTATTAGATAGTTTTTTTTATGATTTATATATTAAATTATCTTATATCATTTTTCTTCATTTAGAAACTGATTGGTATGCACATTTTTCCCTTCATTGGGGGTTTTAAACCCTTCTCGTAGCTATAAAAATAGTTACTATAAAATAAATAAAATAAAATATGATATTTTCAACAATGATGACTCAAAACTATTATATTAATGGGTGTTAGAGGTTAGGTGTCAGATATTATTATTTCTATTTATGTGGTTATCTTGATTTGTTTCTACCATAAATTTTTTGTTTGGTTAGGGTGACCAGGTTGTCTTAGTGGGCGATCATGACTCATGCTTCCCATGGTGGTATACTTGTTTCTAGGGTCATCTCTAGCATGAGATAAGTCTAACCATTGGTGTTCCATTCATCAAATGCATGTGTGGGTTTATTGGATGGATTGTAAAATATTTAGGTCATGATGTAAGCAAGTCATTGGTATGTATATATTTTGTAAATATTAGAATGACAACACATTAATAGCTTAACATTTACACAGGACACATATTCTTGAACAGTGGTTATTTATAGGGTATTCACATTTTTAAACATGCTGTATTCCTTTATGATTTTATGGCTTATAAAAAAAATTATTGTGTTGTTTATATTGATATTATTCCATCCTATCTTTATCAACATCGATTTTGATCATATTTTTAAGGTTGGGTGTGTTCTTAAAGTTGATTTTAAATGTGTTTTTAGAAAAATATTTTCCAAATAAAAACTGACTATTTTTTAAATGTGATTATCACAAAAAGAATTGATATAAATTTAAATTGATTTCTTTATATTTCTATATAACAGAAAGATTAATTTTTTGGTTTACAAAATGATAATTCTTTGTTCATTTTATTTTATGATTATTAAAAAATACTTTTTATATTGTATTTTAAACTAATAATCATGGAAAACATTAATTAAATGAGTGTGTAGTGTCTCCTTAGTCACACACTACTAGGACTTTTAGCTCATACCCTACATGCACACTCTTTTATATATGGATAAAACTTCAAAATCGAAATATTTTCCTGTAAAATTAAAATATTTTTCAAGAATCATGTTATTTAATTTATAAAAATATTTCGTCTAAATAAAATGGCAGCCCACAAGACTGGGTGACGTCTTATCATCTCTGGGAAGACAATAGATCTGAAACCCATTACTAAAGGATAATAATGATGTAATGTACACCTATATTCGTTGATATATCCTATTTTAATCATTTGTTACATTTATTACATAATGTAAATCCTTAATATACTCATTATATAGTGAATAATATTAGATAGAATTCTCAAATGAAAATATATTTTATTTAATGGTAATACATTTTCTCTTAAAATGGTTTATATTTTAATATATATAAATATTTTTTTAATTATTATATATTTTATATAAAATAATAGTTTAAATTTTAAAAATGAAATAGTTGTTATTTTAAGTACTTAATTATTCATGAATTACATGGTTTTATTTAAATGTTAAATTTCTATATTTTATAATATAAATAACTCAAATTGTTATTATTTTTTTTTTCAAAAAATTGAATTTATCTGAAGTGAATTTTCCAGAATTTTTTTAAACATTCTTTTTTTGGGAGAATACCAAAAATTCAATTTTTTTTGAAATACTATAACTTTTTGGTTATTATTATGATCTATAAATGAATTAATTAATTTTCAAACTTATTTATCGACCAAATATGTGTTTAAGAATTTATATAATTATTTTAATTTATTTTATTTTATTTTATTTTAGAACAAAATTTGAATTTTTTTATTATAAGTAATATATTATTAAAATAAAAAATCATTGTTTGTTTTTTTCACATGATGTTGTTGTTGGAAGGATATATTTGACCTTTTTAGGATCTAAAAGTCTGAAATATTTCATTTTTTGTTCAATAACCACAAAAATCCATGAAAACTATATTTTTTACTATATTATAATAGAAAATTATTTTTACCCTTAAATTAGTATTTTCCTAAAAATTGATTTTCATGTGCTTGGTGTTCAAATATTATAAGTAATTTATGAAACCTACATAATAATAATTTTATGAAATTAATTCCATAATGGAAACCATAATGTAATTTTTTTATTTAATTCCCCTTTTTATTTTCTGTTAGATAAATACTTTATCATGGTAGAAAGTTAATTTCTCACGGTTATGGTTAAATTTGGGATGAAAGCATTTATCTAATATATAAGGGTAAATATTTCTGAAAAACATTTATAAATTTGTTAGGATGAGTGTTTTATAACCCTATAATATCTTACCTATAAAATTTGGGGTTCCTTAGTTCTAATTTACTATTATAGTCATTTTAATATTGTAAACCATGGACTAATTACAAGAGTTGCACTCCCCTTAGTTAGAAAAAGGAAATATATGTCATCTCTTCATCACACATTTTGAGACACATAGAAAAACCAATACCATCTGGAATTCCTTCCCAATACTCCTATACATGAAATATAGGATTTTCTATCTTTAAAATACCATCCTAGATGGATTAATGGGTATGCTAATGTTTTTTCTCTATAGAGGATGCATAACACTTTACAGAGAATTTTCATTTCATTTCAACTACTAAACATTTCAAATATTCCATTATCATCAACATATAATAACATAAATATATTTAATATACTAAAATTTTATTGATCTATATTAACAACCCTTATTCATTTCATATTCCATCCTATTATGAGTGAAAATATATTTTGTTCGTGCATGTAAACTACCCCCTCCCAAAGGCATTGTGTTACATTTTCCATCACCACTTTTAATAGATATTTAGAATTAAGTATTTTATGTATATATATTATATTAATGAGATAAGAATAATCTATAATATATAATATATATTTTTTTATTCCTTTCCATCTATTGAAAAATGAGAAATTTGTTTGTGCATATATGTGGACTACAACCTCCATGAGTAGTGGTGATTTTTTCTTCAATGGACCTCATGGATGGTATATAAGATGGAATTAATTAATTAATATGATAATTATAACATATATATTATTATTTAAATATAAAATATTAATTAAAATTATTTTATTTTTTCTAAGAGAAAATGAAATAACCATTCATGTGAACATATAGACTTCCAACTCCATGAAAAAATTATTAAATTTTTTCATTAACTCCTTTAAAGAATGATTATTAAAAATATACAATGAATAAATTTAATAATTATTTCTAGATTATTATTCTAGATTGGATATAATGGGGACCACTTTAACTATAGTGAACCCACAAAAAATGTTCTGAAATAAAAAACTAAATAACCTCAATACGTTTGACATGATCATAATTTATTTAGAAAATATAAAAGGAATAATAATAAATCAAATAATTAGGAGAATTATATGGTAATAAACATATAAAACTATCTTAATTTTTTTTAAATTACATAAGTTTTCTATATATGAGTTAATGAATATACTTGGAAATGCAGACTCGAGGTAATTAATATTATTTTAAAAGAAATTTCTGAATGTTATCATTCTATATGTTTTTCATCAATGTAAATCTTCATAGAATTTATAATTGGAAATGTTCTTATCTATTCTTTTAAGGTAAATATAGTTAAATATATGTATTTTTAAAAATTATTTTTAATGAATTAAAAATGAACCATTGCAAAATTTTCTTTTGGGATAAATTTTTACTTTTTTAAAAAGGGAAAATATGTCTTTAATGTATATATCAGGATTCAATTTTTCAGATATCATATTATTTATTCATTGAAAATATTCCTTTACATCGTTTTATGATTATTTTCAATGAAAAAAATATCTCAATATTCTTTTATTTTTTCAATTTTAATATTTTTTCTATAAAAACTGAAATTTTTCTCATTTCTATGAGATAAGTGAAAATTTTATTTCTAACAATCATATATTCCACATCAAATAAGATTTATTATTAAAGTTAAATTTATATGTGATTTTTAATTCACTGGTTTATGGGAATTGGTGATGATGTCAAGTGATCCTTATATTGCTCTAAATGATGGGTGGGCTGAATATAGCTCTAAATGATTGGTGAGCCTGATATAGTTCTCATTGAAGGTTGATCTAGATGCATCTCTCTGTTAAATTGGGTAATGTGGAATATTTAATTTTTTATAGGTTAATCTAAATAGGTATGGGAATTCTCTTCTCAATTGGTTCAATTATACGGGTCCTTTTAAGGATAATTGTAAGGATAATGTAAAAAGGTACACACATGACATGCGTACAATGGTTTATAAATAAAATAATATTATTTTTAAAGGTAATAAAACTAGATAATTTTTCTATCGAATTTTTATGATTTTTATAAAAAAAATGGTAATGTAACGTTTTTAATGGAAATTTATTCATGATTTTTAATGTTTTCCAAGAAACCATGATGATTTTGATTTTTCAATTATGATTACTTATGAAATGTTTTATAAAATTTATTAAGAAATTATGTTGTCTTCATAGAATAATAAAATTATATTTAATGTATAAATTTTAATTATGAGATGAAAAAATTTTCTAATGGATTATCTATGTTTTAAAATGGAAACACAATTTTGTTTTTCTTTTATTTCCCTTTTAGAAAATTATTTATCTTTCTTTGTTTTCAAATTTTTTTCCATAAAGACTGAAAATTAGTGGGAACTATTATAATTTTTAGATATATATATATATAAAATAAATTATCCTTGGATAAATAATGTGTGTCTTCAAAAAAACAACAATGTAAACATAATGGGTAGCTTACTAGGGTCTAACAAGATGTATCATAATTCAAAAAATAGTTTTAGATATCAAATATAAAGAGAGACATTATCATATTTTTCACCCATTGTTTTACTTATTAGAAGATTGAGGTTGAGTATCAGAGTCCTGGATGGTTACAATAGACACATGCAGTGCCAGTGCGGATGTCGGTTATAGTGACCATGGGCTTCGAGATAGTGCTTCCAATGACCCCATGAGGTCAAGACTTTGTGTGGGTTATTATTGAATTTTTTACCACGGTGGCTCACATCTTATTAATCCAACATATTAATATAGTGGATAATATATGAATGATATTAATTTGAGAGATTTGTAACCATCAAATAGAAATCAAAATAATGTTATCGTATGGAGATGAACTATTCAAATTGAAAATTTTAAAAGGCTTTTATAGGTAAATGGGTACCCAGTTGTTGTTGAGTACAACATTTCATTGTCAGAATGATGGGTAGTTATAGGGAATGATCCATATTATAGTGAATATGTTTGTAGTGTGTGTATTGTACTCATGAGGAACATTAGATGATAAATTAGAAAAAGTATAGTTTTTCTTTTAAATATAGCTAACAATACTTGATTCAAATGGCTTCGTTTGAGGGTTGGTACAGGTAGACATAACAGTCACCTCTATGATTAAATAAGGAAGTTGATTCATTAATTATGAGGATAAGTGTGGTACTTTAGACTTTGAAGAGGGTGGAATTTATTTTAAAATGTTTGTTTAAAGATCATAATTGATTGAGGTTATATATTGATAGAAGGAGAAAACCATTGGTGTTTTCTCTATGTGAGAAGTTCTTCAAGTGGGTCTCCACTCTGTTAGGTAACAAAAGTTTCTGGAGGTAATGAATGTTATAACTATAGTACATTGGAAAATTTGAGATCTATATATTCATGATGATGTTGGCCTATCACTTACATATTCCACCATAGTTTAATGATACACATAATGTGTTCCATGTGTCTCATCTTTGGATGGGCAAGCCTGATCCAATGCATATTGTCAATTTCCAAGATGTTGATTTGAAAGCATATAAATATTTTCTGGAGAGACCTATTCCAATATTAGACCATTGAAATATGTTTATATATAGAAATAATATCCCAATTTGTTTATGGTTCTATGAGTTTATTAGGGAGATCCATGTGAGAAATAAATAGTCATTTGGTCATAGTGGCCTTAGTTGTTCGAGAAAAACACTGGGGATATGTCTCAAGGTTGAGATGTCCATAGAGGGTGATAATTATGTAACCACTATTTTAGGTAAACCTATTTTTAACATTAAAATATAATTTTATTCTTAATTTATATTTATTTGAGGCATCATAGTGATGTTATGTAGGATAAAAATAAAATAAGTATAGGCCGATAGACATTATATTGATTTTAAATCGACATCATTCCCATGTTCTTGTCAGAGAGGTTCATTGGGAAAAGTGAATTTTCCCAAAACCCACTAGTAATACAATAGAAAACACTAAACATCCTATTATGATTTTTTTGGAATAATCACATCTTACTAGAGGCCATTTTTTGGTAGATGGAATCATTGAGGGATTAGTAATAATTATTATATTATGATGCTTTTTATTAAAACCAAACCACAATTTAATTTTATATCGTTATCTTTTTATCTCTTTGATCCATAATGACCAAGTGGAGCCCTCTCCCTCACATAAATCTCTATTAGTCTACCCCAAATTAATATATTAGTATGGTATTTACAATCTGATGAGTCATTCAATATTTTATATCAATCCAACTTTACAATCATTACATAAAATTAACTATATCACTGATTTATTGATCATATATATGGGTTTGAACATGGGTCAAATAATTTTATTTTGTTCATTGAGAGAATTAGCACCTATATTCTGTGAATTAGCATCTTCACATTAATCCTAATAAGATCAATTTTGAAATCATATCTTCTCTGTAGTTTTTATCACTAGCCTACCTTTAGGGTGTGGTTTCTTGCATTCATGGAACCAAATATTTAAAATAAAAAAGATATGGGAATAATTCTATGATTCATTGATTATTTTGGACTTGAATGGAGACCTTATGTATCAGAAAATATTGATCATAAGGTAGGCATCCCTTGAGTTTAGTGCATATTATATATGGGTTCGTTGAATGAATATTGGAATTCATGTTTAGCCTAACCATACCTATGTTTTATTTTTGTTCACAAGAGGTTTGTGTGTGTGTATCCTTATGAGACATGATATAATTTTTTTTACACATATTGATTTGGATTATTATGATACTTACATGATTTTAGGTGATGTTGATCTATCAGTTTTATATTTCATTGTATTTTCTTTCCTTTTTTCCTTAAATATTATAATGATTGTTGATCCATATGGAGTATTTCCAAATGGGTATTTTTTATACTCTTGGTCAATATGATTTTGTGTTATCCCTTCACGAGGTATGTTTTAGGCATGTTTTTAGGCTGTCCCATCAAGGTTGAAATGTTTGGTGGATTGTCTAAGTTCCTCCTAATATATATCCAATGTAGTTGGAGATAATTTCATAGGACATGATGTATATAAAAATTATTTTTGTGTGGTACATATTTGATTGTATATTTTTTTTAGGGAACCAAAATATATATCTTATGAAATTATATTAATGGTCCATGGTGTTATCCTACAGAGTATTGTAAACACAAAACCATAGGTATTTCAGTTCCCTTACATATTTCATTACCTAGGATCTGATGAAGTGAAAATGCCCTATAGTGAATGTTTTAGATGGATTATATAGAGGATGTCAGCATTATAGGATAGACTTCAGTTGGATTGTTACTTTTGTTTTTTGGTTCACTAAATTACATAGTACAATGATACAACACTTGTGTGGATCTATTTTCATAGTTTTGGTTTATTGTATTACATGCCATACTATTACTCTATAGGTTGGAAATATTTTTTATGAATCTAAACTTATTGTTATTGATTTATTATCTATTTTTTATTTATTTTTTATCAGTTCCTTTATTTTACATGGTTTTTTACAAATTACTGAGGGTATAATGTCCTCATTTTTCTCATTTAGTTCTCACCACTAGTTGGTAACCTCTTTTGTATGGGGTGGGTGGAATGATTTTTTGTTGCATACTGCCTCAGACCTAGTGGTTAATGATGGGATGTTACACTAGATCATTTATTTTGTGTTATGATTAATATCATTTAGATAAAAAATATTCTTAGGATAATAATATATAAAAATATATACATTTGAAATCAAACCACACTAATCAGTCAAATATTTATCAATGTTGATAAGATTTTTCGGATGTGTGATTAAATATTATAAAATATTATAAATATTTATATGAAGGATTAAATATTTTATTTCATTGCATGCTTTTCAATTATACTCAAGATAATAAAATTCATATGCCTATTAAGATAAATTATACATTAAATAAATTTTTATTTATTTTTCAATTTATTTTAGAATGAAGCACATAAAAAGTGCTGAAATTATTCTTCTTTAATTTAATTTTTTTACATTCCACATTTTCTTACAAATGATAGATAAAAAAGGAAAGAAATATTTTAAAGTACTTATGAACTAATATCTTATTAACAATAATTGAATTATTATATTCCTATGATAATAAAAATTAATTTTTTATATAAACATGATCTATGAAACATCCCCATTTTCTAATCAAATGAAATAATGCTATAATATTAAATAATTTTGGTAGGACGGAAAAGTTCATCATATAATGTGGCATACATAATTTATTGTATATAGTTTCTTTGGTATTGAAGGATGATTAAATGTAATGATCGATCAATTTTCAAAGGGGATAAAAATAAATCAATTATACTCATTATTATTTATATATATAAAAATTTTCAGGCTTTAATAACACCTAAATAACATTCTAATAGTTATGAAAATGCTATGAAAATCTAAAAAAACCGAGAATTAAGACTAAATGTCAATTGGATTATAATGGCTCATTAGAAAATTATATTTGACATTGTTAAATAATGCATAGAATGAATATTTAAAAATTATTTAATCTATGATTATTTTAGATAATTTATACAAGAAAAAAAATCAATTTATTCATCAATTAAAGGAT